>CM060681.1:76188359-77450234 GCA_030686995.1 Artemisia argyi
TATTGTATTGAAATAATAAGGCATCTGTATGGAATAATTTAGTGCAATCACCGCATCAACTTCACTCCACCACCATCACACCACCGCCGCTCAAGTCATCAAGATGTATCTTCTTCATGTTAGTTAATTATATATACGTAGTAATATTTTTAATTAATTAATTTATATAAATTTATTTTATTTGAATATTTTGGTGGAGGTAATGATGCTATTGATTAATGATGTTCGAACAAAAAAATGCATCAAAAATGTGTTTATTAAAATTGCTCACTACGTGTTTGATAAATTGTCTCAATAAGATTTTATGAAATGCGATGCACTAGTTTAAAGCCTATGTGTTTAATTTGAATGATATGACATCTTAGGGCATCTATGTGTATATTTGCAATATGAGATTACATGTTAAGGCATCAAATTGTATTAATGCATTTGAGTTTTTGGTTGGTGAATCATGTTAAATGTTTGTATATTTGGTGCATCATTGAACATATTAGAGCATCAGTGAGTAATGATTAGGGCATCACTGAGTATGATTAGTGCATTGTTAGACATATTAAGGAACCCGTGTGTATTTTTAGTGTATCTGTTTGTATGTTGTGTTCATCATTAGTCATAGTAGGGCATCCATTTGTATGCTTAGTGCATCTTTGTGAAAATTATGTTTAGTGCATAAAAAATATGTTTAGTGCATATCTTTGACTTTAGTCTTTTTGGTTGGAACTTCGTCGGCAAGGATGTTAAGGTGTTGAACTGTTGATTCTTTAAAAAAAAAACATGCTTCTATATTTAAGCATTTTATTGTCATACGATGTCTTAATTTTTCTTCGTTATGTTGAGGTAGCCCTTGAACTTTCATTTATGAAGGCTATTCAGGGGTACACCAAAAATGTAGTATTTTAGACCAAAAATGTATGTTTTGTAATGTTAAAAAAATACCTGGCTAACCTATCTTTTTGAAGACAATTAGTCACAGTAGTACATTTAGAATCCATGCCACTTGCCATCAGTGCGGTAGAAGTGGTAAGTTTTTCAAGGTATGTGGCAACTCATTATTGTTTTGAACGCATACACGTTGGTTAAATATACAGTCATTCAAATATATGATTGGGGGTATAGTGATTGAGCTTGGTGGAAGTGTATTTTGGCATTAAGTTTGTTAAGTTAGAAGATCACAAGATGTGTTACATGAGACTGTGATCTATTTTATTTTCTTGCATTACTACAAGATGCATTTGTTAGGGTTTTTTTTCTTAGTATGAAGCATGTTACAGTAAATGCATGCATGCATTACATAGTAAATATTTTTCTTGTTGGTCTTCATAATTTCTATTACAATTGAACACTGAGTTATAGTTATAATGTTGATTGACTATTTGATTTGCAGAACTTATGCAATTCATGCAATGGCCAGAGGACCAAAGTTCGTCAAAGTAAATATAATGCCACGTGTTTGTGGTTATGCCTTTTCTTGTCCTTGTTTTGGTGCATTTTGGATTGTATATTGGATGAAGATTTGGGCCTACAGTAGTTATTTTTTTCTTATGAATATTTATCTAATTCCATTCCAACATGCCTAAATAGTATAGAGTATGAAATTAAAAAGTAAGGGCATCGAAGGTTTATGATTTGAGCATATGATGTGTGTGATTAGAGAATGAAATGAAAAAGTAAGGGCATCGAAGATTTATGATTAGAGCATCTCATAAAAGGTAGATATTAGGGTATCTATGAATATGATTAGTGCATCGACATGGTATATATTATGGCATCTATGAGTAAGCATGGAACTATGAGTTTAATAAATAAAATCTTCTTTGTTATTTTATACACTGTTTTTGGTTTAGTTATTATGTCATTAGGCTAGGAAACAAAAACATGATGGACTAAACTGTTTTGTAATATCTTTACGCATAAATTCTTTGATCCGGAAATCACGAAGATGAAGATTAAACCATGCTACTTCCGGCTTTGTTTGTACTTGGCGGTACTACAAAAGGAGAAGGACCATGTAGAGGATTTTAACCAGATGTATAGTTTGTAAACCTATTAACTATCTGTTGAGTATGTGGCACTTTGGCAAAGGCTAACTTCATATTCTCAACATATCATCAATAATTCAAGCCACCTTTTCCATATTAAGACCTTAATTGAAGGACCAGGATCACTTAAGGTAAATACCTTCTCCAACCAACAACACATTTCTTATGCATGATCCAGGGTTGGTAACGGGTCAAAATGGGTCATTCTCTAGTACATTTCAAAATGGTTCCGGTTGGTGACCCTCAATGGCTCAAACATTTCTTTCTATGATATTTTTTAATAAATATACATGTGTCAGATTTGATGTTCTGATTACAAAACCCTAAAACTACATTGGTAATATGAAATTTTTTCTTCAATAATGCAGTTATTTGGGCGGGTGTTATATGATCTTATTGCACTCTATTATGCAAAATTTGACTTGGTTATAAAAATGTGAACGTAAAACTGTAGGGTACCTATCGGTCATGATGGTCGTTGTAGTATAACTGGTGCGTTGGAAGGTGCAAACTTCCTTGCTACAGGAAGCTTGAAAGCATTAGTGAGCAACAATTTGTTAATTGATCAAAAAGGCATCCTGCGCCATCAGCACCTAGAGAGCGGTGAAAAATATTGCAGTCCATTTATTTACATGTGATCAAAGATTGCAGTCCATTCATTTACATGTAATCAAATATGTTGAAATAATGGTGCACCAATGTTAAAATAAAAGGTGCATCAATGTTGAAATAATTGTGCATCAATGTTAAAGGAACCTCCGTTATTTATTTATTATTTTTTGGCAAAACTAAATCATCCAAACCATATTTTGGTCAAATTAGTCAATTTATCTTGTTTCTAATATCAAATATTAATGCAATTGCAATCCCCAAGAGTGACAGTGTCTGTTGAATTTGCTTACTAGTGTTTTTGAAATGGTATGATGTCAAGAATCTCCCAATTGACATGCATCGGTTTGAAACATTGTCAATCAATTTTCATCAATTCATGAATATCATTTACATGTGATCAAATATGTTGAGTATCCAGAATCAACTCATCAATTGTGAAACAACAACATGCACATAATTAACCTGTAACAAACACAACAATTGTATATGTTGAAATAAAAGTGCATTTATTTGAAGATAGGAAGTGCTCAATGAGAATTAACTTAATCGTCATACGAAAGATAAAATAAAAGGTGCATCAATGTTGAAATAATGTTGCATCAATGTTAAAATAAAAAGTGCATCAATGTTGAAATAATGGTGCATCAATGTTAAACTCAAGCCAAACAAACTTAATGGTTCATCTTTATCATTAGCCATATTAGATGTAGATGTTTATTGGAATATTGGATCATCTTGATCAATGTCATCTCCATGTACCGTGTCTTTCGGAAATGAATCATCTTGCACATCCTAATTACATCAAAATGATACAGTTAAAATAGGTAATTGTACTTGAGAATGCACGGAAAAAATAAGAACTTTACTGATACTTTATTCTCAAACAGAATTAGCTTAAACCGTTTGCACGAATCTTTGAAAGTGAAATTAGAGTAACAAAAAAATATGCAGAATGTAACAAAGGATAAATATAAGTGCATCACATTGTATAAATTAAGGCATGACACTATCTAATTCAGGGCATCAGTTAGTTAACAATTAGTGCATCACAGAGTTATCTAACTTGGGGAAAAGGACGCTATCAACATATGCTAATATATAATACAACTAATGTATAGTTTAGCCAATATTAGTGAATCACAATGTATATGGGCGTGGCACCTTTATTTTTATGGTAAACGGTTTATGCTTTTGAAAAATTTAATACTTCTTTAGACTTGCTGTATTGTATTCCATTCTTTAACCTGCCTCATCTGGTGTGTTTGTTTAATGTTTAGTCTATTCCTACTCTATACTACATATCCAAAAATTTTCCTCTGTTATCCCTAAAAATGGCTAGATACATACAAAGATGAAACTGATACAGTGCATCAAATTGCAGGTGGAGCAATGTGTTTCCGCTCTACAACTATTAATTTTAAATAATAACCAGCTAGTGTGTTGCTAAATCATTTTCTTGGTGAAATGTTGAAACTAAAAATGTAAATATGCATAACATAGTTGTACCTGGTTTACAAATCTTTTTCGAAACTGCTAGGCTAAAAGAACAACATCAACCTGCAAAATACAAAGATTCAAATTCCAATGTCAAAAAGCTCAATCACAAAGCAAGTAGTTGATATGCACGTTAATGACTAATAAGAACGAGAAATACATGCTCTTCTTTATTTCCTTTCTTCACAAACTCCAACTCAAGTGTAAGCAATGCAATGTTGAAATCTTTAGATGGAATAAACCTATAATGGTTCGCAAATGAATCATCCAAGAACCAGTAAAAACTTGTTCGATATACTAGAATCATTCAAAAATGAAATTAATACGATTGAAATATATTTTTTTATTAAATTTTAGTTATATTTGGGTTCATGATTCATGAAAAAGGCACATGTCATCAGCCTTGGCGCCTTTTAAGGGGTGGTGCCATGCTTGTAAGTTGTAACACACCCATAACCCACTGAGATAATATGAAAAAGCTTCCAAATCAAATAAAATTAACAATGTTAACGCTGGGAGTGGGCTACGACTTGAAGCCATTATCATATAAATATGTTCCAAATGTGTAAATGTAACCAATAACACTGACATAATGCATAAAATTACCAAGGATTAAACACTCGTAGCTTGATGAGGAGATTAATATCTAAACTAAAGTTAAAAAAGATCTCAACATATGCATTCCCAAAGATGTTCTTTGCATATGCTCCACCCTCATGACCAGCAGACATGAAAATCAATACAGAGTGTTTGAGTGAGACCTATTATTGTAAGGGAAATATATACATGTGTAAATAAGGGGACTAAGACCAACTTATTAGCCATAAAATTAAGCTTAAAAAAATCTCTACAAAACCATATCAAATACAACGTACCTCCAATGTGGCAAGGCATTTTGATACCATTTCAATCATCCTATCCTAACCTGAAACCCAACATATATAAATGCTTTTTCAACACCAAAACTACTATCAAACCAATGTATTGGAAACTAGATCACTGTCAATTATTTTTGACAATAAGCAGGACATTTATAAACTAAAACTAAAACTAGATATGAAAATAAATAGTTTGATATATCACAATGTAAAATTAGTGCATCACAGTTATAAAATTTTTATTGAGACATTATATCAAACACCTTGTGTGCTGCCTTCTTAAACATGATTTGTATCTATTTTTGATCAATTTTTTTTTTCAAATTTAGAAGTAAACTCTCGAGTATAGCAACGTATTTAGACCAACAATAACAAAAAAGAAACGAACAAATTATTCAAAATATAATCAATAAACTCATATACATGCAAACGAAGATTAATATGATCATATTAAACAACGGTAATAGTAAAAATCAATTAAAAAAAACTTACTTTCAAACTTGAATAATGAATATGATTACATCTTCGGTACAGAATGGTGGGGAACGATGGTGAACGGTGGGGAACGACGGTGAACGGTGGGGAATGGTGGTGAACGATGGGGAATGGTGGGGAATGGTGGTGAACGATGGTCAACGGTGGGGAATGGTGGCGAACTACGGTCAACGGTTGTGAAGGCATGTGGATGTGAACGGTGGTGGAAACTGAATGACGTTATTAGAGAAAGAAGAAAAAAAAAGTGAAAAAATAGGAATTATATATGATAGAATCAGATAGTTTGTAAAAATTTATGAAACACACCCTATACAATAAAAGAAGTTGCAATTAGGTCCCTTGAGTTAGAGAAAAAAAGGAGGGGGGAGGGGAGGGGTGATTTGTACACTTTTCTACCAAAGTGGGTTTTTTTCATAAACCCACCTCTATATATATATATATATATATATATATATATATATATATATATATATATATATATATATATATATATATATATATATATATATAGAGAGAGAGAGAGAGAGAGAGAGAGAGAGTGAGGTTCATGTGCAAATTTTTTTAATTTGTGCGGATGTGCGAACATATCTGGATCATCCATTCCAGATCTGATCTTGATTTTTTGTAAAAAAGTCAAAATCAAACACAACCTTCAATCAATCATTTAAGCATGAAAATGATTTTTTTTTTAAAATTTTTTTTCCTTTTTAGCGCTCCTTAATATTGTTGTCTTCTTTCATTTTTTTCAGATTTTTCTTAGCACTTTTCTGTTTTGTGAATATGAGTGCTACCATGATATTAACAATATTATGAGTCCTACCATGATATTAACGATATTTACTTAAAACGTTACTTTGATATTTGTGAAAAAAACTTAATATCACTGTTTTTTTTATTACGATATTAAGAAAAGTTTCGGTGATATTAAAAAAAATTTAACTTTGATATTAAGAAAGTGATGCGTGGTTTTGTAACCTTGCAAAAGGTTTTACCTCTCGAGGGATCTCGAGAAGCTTGCAATCTCCACCAGGCAGTGTACCTGACCGATGTAGTATAGTGAGTTGGCAAGTACTGGGGGATTGATCGTTCTCCACAGGGAATAGTGCTCGTTAGGATCAAAACTTAATTAAACTAGGTCTAGAGGTGTGGGATGATTCTTTTTGTATTTTTATGGTTTATGGAAAGCAAGTAAAAGTCTCATGTATTGGAAGAGTGGGCGGAATTAGTTACAAGTCAACTAACCCAATTAACTACAAATGCAATAAAAATAAAATAACACGAAAGTAAATGTTGAGAAAACAATAATGAGATAAATGTGTTTACTTAGATTTCACTACTCCCTAGCTATCTTTCATTAATTAAATAGTTTGTTACAATTGCGTGGATGACGGGTTATATTCCTTAATACCATTCGTGGGGCCGTGTACGATCTTCCCTAATTCTATAAGCTTCTACCTCTTCCTATGTCGAGCCAACAACTAGCTCCTAACATGGCCTCCTTAGTAGTTACTCATGCATTAAATACAACCATTAAAATCGTAGTACACATCCGATTCATGTTTTTTAAGACGTTCAACAAGTTACCAATTGGAGATTAGCCAGTTTTCTTAAGCCTAACATCGAAATCATTCATCCACAACAATTAATAACAAACAATCAACCAACAAGCAATAGCTATGTTTCATTACATCTAAGCAAACACAAACAAACCTAGCCTAGCATGTTAAAGTAAAGACAAGCATAAGATAGAATCAAACAACACATAGACATATTGAATGATTATTGGAAGACTTATCTTTATTCAAACATGGATGAAAGAAGGGGTTGAAACCCTTACAAGAAGGTGAAAATTCGACCTAGGGTTTGTGGTAAAGTTCCTATAAAACTTCTCTCCTTAATGAATGAAAATTAGAAAACTATATATAGAGATTACACGTCTGACGGCGTCACGTTGTAACTCTGACGCCATCAACTAGACGCCAATACTCTTCTTGGATTGCCTAGATCTAGATCTGACGCCTTCACTTGTAATTCATCATATGGCCGTCACGTGTAAAATTGCTCTTGGTGGCCTAGGCTTCCCAAAGCATGACTCCGTCACTCTTTCAATCCCAAAAACATTCTAGCGCGTCTCGTTTAAACTTTATATCCACCTCTTTGCCAACACATGACGCCGTCACATGCAAAGCGTGGCTCCGTCATGTACTATTTCCAGCTTGATTTTGGAGACTTTGCCGTTTTCTTCACTTTTCGCTTCAAAAACGTCCAAAATGCTTCACTTTCTAGATTTCTTCTCCAAAGTACCTAAAATGACAAAACGAACGATTTGAGGTAATATTTGATCAAATAATCACGACTTAGTGCTTAAATGACCCCCTAAAAGCTTAACACTTTTCGCCTCATCAGAAAGCATGATAATTACGGTGATATTTATAAAACTTTGATATTATAAAACCAATCGTGATACTAAGCTTTTTTTTAATGTAAAAATGAATCGTGATATTAAAAAACACATGATAGTTACGGTGATATTAACAATTTTTATTAAGAAAAAGTTTTTATGATATTAAAAAAGTTGTTATGATATTAAATTTTTTATTAAAAAAAAGTTTATGTGATATAAAAATCAGACGCTAATATAACAATAATTTTAACGATGAAAATGATTTTTTTTTGAAATTTTTTTCAACGATTTTTAATAATTTGTTAGCCTCTTTCTTTTTTTTTCTTTTTTTTTTTTTTATTTTTTTCAGAAAAAAACGCTAATATGATATTAACTATTTTAAATAAAGACGTGATATTTACGATATTACCACTTCGCTTTTTTGACAAAATATAAGGTCGTTGACTAGATGGATGGCTGTGATTAATTCGTACCATCCTCTCCCTATATATGTAGTTAAAATTTTAACTAAATTATATGGACTTAAATAAACTAACCCGTTTTCATGCTTCTTAATAACTTTATTAAATAAACAAATACCCGTTAAGCATTATATATATATATATATATATATATATATATATATATATATATATATATATATATATATATATATATATATATATATATATATATATATATATATATATATATGATGTTATTGGGTTTATACATATTATTTATAAATTTCAAAATGAGAACACGAATTACTATGATATGTAAATGAATACATGAGAATGTACATATATGAACGACTTATGTTATTTCCCTTTATGAGATTGAGTAAGAAAGTCCGGAATTTTTTTTATTTGTAACGACTCATAATATTCCTCTTTAAAAATTTAACCCACGCGTTCTCAAGTTTAAAAAGTAAAATACGACTAAAAATATTATTAACATTAATATAAATATCAAAAGTAAGGCACGACATCACAAGTTACTATGAGATAAAAATACTCGAGATTATAGATATAGCAAATTAGCAACGATGCATGTAATTCATTTTTAAACTTTAAATACGTATATATGGAAAAATAATTTTTCAAGAGTAATACCTGCTTTTAAACATGATATCAATAGTTAAATTCAAACAACATCAACCTTACTATCATGCTAAACAAACAAAGTCAAATCTTTCGTCCAACAAATATCTATACAAAATATTAATCGATATTAACACACAATGAAATATTTATGTAAAAACTCGTGTGTGCACGAGTATTACAACTATGTAAGTATAAAATATTTTTCATAATTTATAAATAAATTTTATTTAACAACCACGTGTATGCACCAGACAAGCTTTCAAATGACAAGATAGAAAATTATATTCTTAACCGATTTGTATTATTAAAATTAGATAATATACAAATTTTAGGCACAGATAAATAAAATTTTATGCACTATGTAAAATTTATTCCAAAGATAAATAGGGAGTAGGTGGAATTCTAAGTAAATACACTTTCATCATACTTAAATTCACCAATTCACTTTTCCTTGCATTTAGATTAGATTTAGTTTAATTATTAGTTTAAAACCCAAACTCTTCAAACTCGATATTTTACTTGCTTTCTTATAAAAATAAAGACCAAAAATAATCATACCTCGACCCTTAGACTTAATTAGACATACACTTCGAGCTTACCTCAGTATTCTCCTAGAATAAGTGTGTGTGTGTATGTTTTTGTTCTTTTGGGAGGAAGAGAGGGAAAGAGAGGAGCTGTATGTGATGTTTGAATATTAACTGATGTCTGTTTTGCTGGTTCCGCCAGATCCTTTGAGAAATGGATCCGGCCCATTAAGATGAATTGATCCGGCACGATAGTAGACACATGAGAATTTTAAGCGTTTGGTTTTTGATGTAATGTTTGTTAGTAGTTCATTTGTTTTTAAGGTAAATTATGAATATATGACTATTGATCCTAATTAAGTATCTTAAAGTGAGAGTTTTAAGAAGTAAAGACGAGAAAATACTTATATTCCAATTTCTTTAGTACATAAGGCAATACAAGAAATTATATGAGGAAAAGAAATGTAGAGAATCATGAGAAGAACTAAATTTCCGTGAGGGAGTTTGAGACGAGGATAGATGAGTACCACGAGTGTGATTATGATGATGATCAAGATGTAGAAAACTTTTCTATGCGTCGACTTAACCTTTTCATTAGAAGTGTTTCTTGAGAGATGAGTATAAATTAATTTTGATTAATAGAATAAGGATTGATGGAATGGAATACTATTCCTGACCATTCGAAAGAGTGTAAGAATTCGTGAAGAGAGATTAATGAAAATTGTGATTTGGTGTCACAAATATTTCACGTTGATATAACACTTAAGGTTAAACACACCCACACTATGATTAACTAAAAGGTTTAGAAAAGAGATCATGCAGATGTTAACATAAGGAAGAAATATATAGACCGACATTTTAACCATACGCAACTAACACGTTTTAAGATACCCACTATTGGTGAGAAAACATACCTTATCTAAATTTTCTCAGATAGACATGAAATACTTCATGAGCTTTTAAAATACCTACATACTTTTTGTTAAAGCAGGCTGACAGGTCTTTTAGGTTCTTCTTTTTTTGCAGACTTCATTTTTCCTTTAATAGGACGAAGTTTCGAAATTCCTAACATGAAGATTTCTTAAAACAAAATTTATTGGAATTATTAAAGAAAAATAAGTAATACCAAAACTATCAATATCCAAACATAGAAGTTTTATCCTTTTGTAATGACAGTCTTTACAAAGGTTTTCCTTCTTTGTAGTTTTCAAAATATTCACGGATCATTTCAAGTTCTTAAAGTACAATATACTCTAAAAGACTATTTAACGAAGTCTGATACCAATTGTAGAAAACTAGAAGGAGAGGGGGGTTGAATAGTTTTACCGATTAAAACGTTGTTTTAAAACTTCTTCATCAACTTATGTCAATCTATTTTGGTGTGTGTATATTGATAGTTAGATGTTAATAGAATATACTACGAGATAGAGAAAGAAAGAAACAACCATAACATGAATATTTATAGTCGTTCGGCTATAAGTTCACCTTCCTAGCCCTACTCCACTCCCCGAGTTCTCTACTTGAGAGTTCGTAACCACTACACCAAAATCTCCTTATCTTGGCAGAGAAACCTTCACAGCGTCACTTACATTCTTTCCGGTACAAAGCTAAATACCGGATTCTTCCACAAGGTAGAACCAAATGTTGGGAATTATACTTAACAGTTGGAACTATTGAGCTTGAAGAAGAAACTGTTGAAAGTTTACACTAACAGTACAAACTTAGTTTGTACTGCTAGTATAAGAAGTTAGTACTAATTATGAGATTATGATCAAATGTGAAGATGCGTTCAAGATAATTATAGAATGGATTGCATGAATATTTTATATGATTAGAATGATACGTATATTATTTTAGTATAGTTATCTTGTACAAGACTCCTTGTTTGTTATAAAAGGAGATTCTAGGTTAAGAGAAAGATATACAAATATATGAATACATAGAATAGCTTTAAGGTTGTAACCCTAGTGATAGTAAAGATCACTCGTATTATTTTTAATAATATTGAAGCTTGTTTTGGTGGTGAATATACTGTGTTTATGTCTCATTGTTTCATCTATACACTCATACATTCCACATACAATATCTTCTAAGTGTTAACTAGTAAATTCCGCTTGCTAGTTGACATATACTCAAAGTATCAATCTAACACAAGGCGTATGTTCAGATCCTTCACAAGTGGTATCAGAGCCAGGTTTCTGATACTTTGAATTAGAAGATCCAAAGAAACAACTCACTTTAACAAATTCAATGGAGATGGAAAACAACCAGTCCAATGTTGCAGCAAGGCTTCCAAAGTTCAAACTCAATGAGTTTGAGATATGGAGAATCATGATAGAGCAGTACTTTCTTGTACAAGATTATGCTCTATGGGAAATCATCATGTTTGGTGATTCATTCAAACCTGATACTTCTTCTGAAACAATTGATGGCAAGGTGGTTCTAAAGCAAAATACTGGTCCAGTCACCAATGAAGAAAGGCTTCAGAAGAAGAATGACTTGAAGGTAAGAAGCTTACTACTTATGACTTTCAAAGGATCAAATAATTGCATTCAACAAGTACACAACTACAAAGACCCTGTTTGAAGAGATCGGCTCAGTGTTTGGTGGCAATGATGCTACAAAAAAGACTCAGAAAACATTGTTGAAGCAAAGTTATGAAAATTTCTCTTCAACTAACAATGAGTCTATTGATAGTATCTTTACAAGACTTCAGAAGATTGTTACTCAACTGACTATGTTTGGCATTGAGGTAGACAAGGAAGACCTCAATTTGAAGTTCTTAAAGAGGTTGCTTTTAGAGTTTCACACTAATGTGATTGTCTGGGGAAACCAACCAGAAATTGAATAAATGAAACTTAATGATCTTTACAATAATTTTAAAATTATTGAACAAAGATTGAAGAAGGCTGGAAAGTTAAGTACAAGCTCTGGGAACTTGGCACTTCTATCATATTCTCTTAATGACTGTTCTAATGAAGATAGTGATGAAGAAAATTCCACTACTGATCTTGTTGTTTCCACTGTTAGTACAAGTTTTACCACTGCTAGTTCTAAAAAGAAGGTTGCTGGACTTGGAGATCATACATTCTATGCTTTCATCTCAAGTCAATTCAGTGGTTCACTTCTAACACATGAAGATATGGAGCAAGTGAATGATGATGATATGGAAGAAATGGATATCAAGTGGTAGGTTGCACTTCTTAGCATAAGGGCTAACAAGTTCTGGCAAAGGACTGGAAGGCAAATTACCAATAATGGTAATGAAACTGCAGGTTTTGACAAAAAGAAGGTGGAAAGTTTCAACTGTCATAAGTTGGGACACTTTGCTAGAGAGTGCAGAAAACCTAGGAATCCAGAAAACAGGTCTACTTGGTACAAGCCAAAAAAAAAAAGAAGAAAAAGAAGGAGCCATCTGTGGAAGAACCAAAGGCCATGTTAGCTATGATTGGAGTTACATAGCTGATAAGGAAGAAGCACTTTCAGAATCTGCAATGGTGGCAACAGAATTTGCTCTTATTTCTTTCTCTGACTCTGAGGTACATTCTAATGATAGTTGTTCTAAATCTTGTAAAGCTTTAAAAGAGTATGAAAGACTTAGGGAACTTTTAGTAAAACAAACCACATAGTTAATGGATTCTAACTATAATTTGTCTAATCATAAAAGAGGTTTGTCTGTTTTAGAAGCACAATTAGAACATTACAGGGCTAATGA
Organism: Artemisia argyi; assembly: GCA_030686995.1. Classification (NCBI taxonomy): domain Eukaryota; kingdom Viridiplantae; phylum Streptophyta; class Magnoliopsida; order Asterales; family Asteraceae; genus Artemisia; species Artemisia argyi. The sequence continues at coordinate 76,201,606 of CM060681.1, forward strand.
GTCAAAATATAAGGATGACATAGCTGTTTTAAAGAGAGTTTTAGACTATAAGATAGCTGTTAATGAGGCCATGAGAGAAGAGATTGAAAAACTTAAGAAGTGTAATGAAAATGTTAAACTAACTTGTGATACACTTGCTTATCAGTCTCAAAATATAGATAAAATTTGGGAAGCACAAGTTGTTAGTAAGGCAAAGTCAAGTGTAGGATAAAAGTCAGTTCCTCCACTACTAAGAGGTGTCCCAGCACCTCCAGGCATAGACTTGGCTCATACAGGATTAGAAGAATTTTAAGAACCAACCTTTGACTATGGCCTTAAATTTGTTAAAAGTAGTAGTGAAGAAAAGGTTGAGACAAAGAATGATGTTTTTGAAAGTGCTAGTAATTCATCCTTAATAGATGAAGTTGTGTTAAATGTCAAAGTAAAAGAGGAAACTTTTGAACCTAAGGTTGTTAGGAATGAAACTAAGTCACCTAAACAACAAGTTAAGCAACCTAGGTCACCAATTAGGTATGCTGAGATGTATAGATCTAAATCTAGATCAAGAAGTCCTAGGGGAAACTATAGGAACTAGAATAACCTTAAATCTCATCAACTTGGTAGTAATTTTGTTATGAATAATAAAGCATGTTATATTTGTGGATGTTTTGATCATTTCATGCTTACTGTGGTTATCATCAGGGAAGAAGAGTGGTATTTGGGAAAACCAGGGTCTCAGGGAACACATATAAAAAGGGAAATGAAAATATGTTTCAAAGAAATAATCATCCTAATGTCAAAAGTAATCTGTTTCCCAGAGCAGTACAAACAAAATCACCTTGTACTGCTGGACCAACCAAGAACTTTTACCCAAGACAACCTGTCTCAAGTGCAAAACCAATTACAACTTTTATAAAAACAGCACAAATAGGAAAAAGGTCTTTTTATGAAAAAGGGGTTGTTCACAACATGAAATGGGTTCCTAAAGCTAAAACAAATGAGCCAGCAGTTTGTACTGGTAGGCCAAAAGTTTGTACTGGTAATGTTGTGAATACCAACAGGGTAAAAATAGGAAATGATGTGAAGGCCTCAACACATTGGGAATGGAGACCAAAAGGAACTAATACCTCTAACAATCCCAATGGTGATCAATGACCTTTGATAGATATAATTATATTGATACACAGGGCAAACCCAAGTCATTCATGGCTTGGGTCTCCAAGAGAAACTAAACTTTTATCTTACATATATGTAGGGACATCCAAATTCTATAAAGACTGATCATGGATACTCTGACAGTGGATGTTCAAGGCATATGACTGGCAATAAGTCCTATCCTTCAAACTTCATACCATTTGAAGCACAATATGTCAGCTTTGGAGGAGGTATTGGTGGTAAAATTTCTGGTAAAGGAACTATCAAAACTGGAAATTTGGATATTGAAGATGTGTACTATGTGAAAGAGCTTAAGTATAATCTTTTTAGTGTCTCACAGATGTGTGACAAGAAGAACAAAGTTCTTTTTACTGATAATGAATGCTTTGTCCTTTCTAAGGATTATAAGTTGCCTGATGAAAGTCAGATATTTCATAAAATTCCTAGAAAAGGCAACTTATACAGTATTGATATGAAGAACATTATTCCCAAAGAGAACCTTACTTGCTTCCTTGCAAAGGCCACTTTGGATGAATCCATGTTATGGCATAGGAGGCTTGGTCATGTTAGCTTCAAAACTATCAATAAGACTATTTTTAGCTTATGCTTCTTATATGGGTTTTACTGTATACCAAATGGATGTGAAAAGTGCATTTCTTTATGGTCAAATTGAAGAAGAAGTGTATGTTGCACAACCTCTAGGTTTTAAAGATCCAAATCATCCAAACAAGGTGTACAAGGTAGTGAAAGCTATGTATGGCTTACATCAAGCTCAAAGAGCTTGGTATGAAACTCTTGCTACATACTTGGTGTCAAATGGATTTCATAGAGGCAAAATTTATCAGACTCGACAAAGGTGATATTCTGCTTGTTCAAGTGTATGTAGATGATATCATCTTTGGGTCTACAAAGAAGGAGATGTGTAAAGAGTTTGAAAAACTAATGAAAGATCAGTTCAAGATGAGTTCTATGGGAGAACTTACTTTCTTTTTGGGACTTCAAGTACCACAAAGACAAGATGGAATCTTTATTAGCCAAGACAAATATGTGGATGATATGTTGAGAAAGTTTCAATTTGTTGATGCAAAACCAGCTAGCACTCATGCATATAAAGATACAACATTGATGTTGAAGGATAATAGTGGTGAAGCTGTTGATGTTCACACTTATAGATCTATGATAGGATCTTTGATGTATCTTACTTCATCAAGACCAGACATCATGTTTGCAGTATGTGTTTGTGCAAGGTTTCAGGTTACTCCTAAGATATCTCACATGACTGCTGTGAAGAGAATTTTTATATATCTAAAATGTCATCCAAAGTTAGGATTATGGTATCCACAAGAATCTCCTATGGAATTAGTATCATATTCAGACAGTGATTATGCTGGAGCAAGTCTGGATAAAAAATCAAGAACATGTGGATGTCAGTTTCTTGGATGCAGGTTGATCTCAAGGCAGTGCAAAAAGCAAACAATGGTGGCTACTTCAACAACTGAAGCAGAGTATGTGGCTGCTGCTAGTTGTTGTGCTCAAGTATTGTGTCTTCAAAACCAATTGTTTGATTATGGGTACAATTTTATGAAGACATGTCAAATCCATTTATAGCTGATAGTTTGCTCAAAACTATTTATGAGCAATCATGTTTTTATGACAAATTTTTATATTGCTCTTTGAAAATCTTTAGAAAAGTTTGTCCTGCTGAGTTATAGTTTCTACTGTTAAACTTAAAACTGTTGACTTAGTAAACGTTTTTTTTTTTTTTTTTTTTTTTTTTTTTTTTTTTTTTTTTTTTTTTTTTTTTTGACAATATAATTAGGAAAATCTTTTGTTTCTATACTTTTAGAATTTTTCTTGGAAGAATATATTGTTTCTAAATTTATATTCTCAGAAAAAGTTATTTCTTGAGCAACAATTCATAAACCCTAATAGTATAAGTATATCATCCCAATTATCTTCTTAATCATTTTCTATATTTCTTCCGCTCAAAACCAAATTGTTCTTCACAATCATGGTTAACTTGGTTTCTGAAGGCTCAGGAGTAAAACCTAGTCCAACTAGGAATGAAACTCAGTTAATGTCCAATGATGCACCTCTCACAGAAGGTTACACAGCTGGAAGTGTTAAGGACAGTATGCAACCATCTAAATTGATGGATCTTTTTGTTACTTTATCTTCCAAAGTTTCAGATCTGGAAGTTGATCTCAAGTAAACAAAGTTGCTTTGTACAGAGTTGCAATATCAAGTCAAGCAGTTGCAAGTCAAGAAGGAAGATCAAATTGATTCTTTTTCTTCGTCAGATTCAGATGATTTTTATGTGGCTTTGAGGAATTCTTCCAAACAGGGGAGGAAAATAGAGTCACAGAGGAATGTGGAGTCACAGATTCAGGGGAGGCAAAAGCAATGTGAAGATGAAGCAGTTTTTCTAATGATCAAGAAAGCACTGTTGGTTACAAAGAAAAGGTTGATGAAGTAAAAAGAATAGAGATAGAGAAGAATGCTGAACCACAAGAAGAAGTTATGTATATTAATCTGTTTCCAGCAAGAATTATGGATTGGAAAATCAGCAGAGATGAGTTTGGTAAAGCTTGGAAGATAATTAGAGCTTATGGAAAGTTTAAATATTACAAGAACATTGAAACATTGGTGAAGTCTTGTGATAGAGAAGATTTAGATATATTATGGAAGCTAGTTCAACTGAAACTCAAAGAGGTCAAGAAAGCTGATGTAAAGGAGCAAGAACTTTGGGTGGAGCTCAAAAGGTTATATGATCCAGATCCTACAGATGTGTATTGGAACTTTCCAAGTCAATATCAAACTATCTCATGGAAATTCTATAACTCATGCAATGTTCACCATTAATCAACTAAAGGTGGAGTGGATTTATGTATGTTTGCAGAGTTGCAGTATCCATTGTGTAAAGAAGTACTAATTAAAATGATGTTTACAAAGCTTCAATATGAAGAAGAAACTGAAGCTGTTCAAAATCTCATTTTAAGTGTAAGTCGTCAAGTGCTAACTAAGATATGTGATGAGTTCGACAGAGAAACACAAAGCAAGAAGAGAAAAAGGTGTTAAGTGTTTGGAAGAATTCCCTTTAATTCTAATAACTAAAGTATAATCAAAGAAACTTGTGAACTTGCTGAGAAATCCCAAGTTTAGAGGAGGATTATTGGGAATTATACTTAACAGTTGGAACTGTCGAGCTTGAAGAAGAAACTGTTGAAAGTTTACACTAACAGTACAAACTTAGTTTGTACTGCTAGCATAAGAAGTTAGTACTTATTATGAGATTATGATCAAATGTGAAGACTCGTTCAAGATAATTATAGAATGGATTGTATGAATAATTTATATGATTAGAATGATACGTATATTGTTCTGGTATATTTATCTTGTACAAGACTCCTTGTTTGTTATAAAAGGAGATTCTAGGTTAAAAGAAAGATATACAAATATACAAATACATGGAATAGCTTCAAGGTTGTAACCTGTAACACCCCCAATTCATGATGCAGCGGAATTCAACTTGGGTGTTACTCGACGGCACAACAGTCATAATAATAGAAAACGATCTCTAACCGAGTCGCTTTAAAAAGAGTTATCATTCGAATTTATTCAAATATATCAGAGTTTACATAGTTAGGTCCCAAAAAGGTTCCATGTTTCAAAATACATTAATATAAAGTCTTTTGATGTTTTATCGAATGACAAAGTAGTTTATAACCTTCTTCCTTTAGTCCGTACCCTTCCGCTCCATTCTTGATTATCATGGACCTGAAATACATGCTTAAGAGGTCAACACAAAGGTTAAGTGATATTCATAGAGTTTGTTTAACGGTTGAACACAATATGTTGGTAGTATGAGTTAATTAGACTCATACTTATGGTTGGAAAACAAAACAGTTATTATTATATACTAAGCTCATGCAACCAATACGTTAACGGGTACCAATATCAATCGGCGGTTTTGTTGCCCCGGTAAGTACTTTGCCGTTGATGAGTGTGTAAATACTCATCATTTTTACCTTTTTCTGAGCTGCCAAAACATCTAAAAACACTCAATATTGTATCAAAATAGTGAAAATATCCCAGAAATGTATTTTATATGTTTCAAATGCAAAACAATAAAAAACAGATGAAAAACGTACAAAGTTTACAAAATTGGCAGTTTTAGTCCCTCAACTTTCAAAAGTTGTCAAAACTAGTCCCTGGTTGTTCTAAAAACTTGAAAAAGTCACCAAAGGTACTTTTAAATCAAAAAGTTACACAATTAGTCCTTTGGTGCAAAGTTTTACAAAATGTCAAGTTTAGTCCCTGAAGTTTGGAAAATTGTCAAAAATGGTCCCTGGGATATTAAAACTTTGAGAAAAACAAATTTTGTCCTTGTTCTAATCTTTTATGGCAGGATTGGTCCTTGATTGCAAGTTTGGTGAAATTACAAGTCAGGTCCTTGAAGTTTTGAGATTTGGCATATTTAGTCCCTGGGGTTTTATAGAGTGAAAAATTCAAAACATAACCTCATACTATTCATCATTGGCATATTACACCCCATGAAACACTTTGGAAGATTTCCAAACCTTACCCCCAAACTTTCGGTAAATTACAAAAAAGGTCCTTGTGATAACATTAAACCTAAACCGGACCCTTAATATTTATTACCCAAAAATAAAACCAAATCCAATCCATAAACCACCCAAGCCCACCTTTGTCTTTTGGCCCACTCCACAAACAGCCCAACCCCTTTTATAATAAAATCGGGGTCAAACTTTGACCCCTTGGTCAAACCGTCAAACAAACACCACCCCTACCCCTTTCCCTCCCCAACTTGCTTCTGCAACCATCATATCACCAGCCCACCATCTCTATCCCATCTCCACCGCCCAATCCACTACACACCTCCCTTCACCTCAGCATTAAATGCTGCCACCCCCTTGCCTATAACAGTCCAAATCCCACACACCCATTTTCCCGCCAAAATTGAGGTCAAAGGCCAGGATCAAATTCAGAAGATTCAAGGGTTTGGATTGAGTGGGAAATGATCAGAGAGGCATAAGAAGCCCTATTCCTCAAGTATAAATAGAAGAGAGTGCAAGGAAGCAGCCATGTAGTTAATTAAGTTAATTTTTATGTCGAATTAAAATAGAATTTCAAATTCAGCTGTAATTTTCAATTTCAAGTATTGTACCAAGCATTTTAGTGTAATCCAATCTCAGTTCAAGTTTTAAATTCAAGTTTTCTTCAACAATTCAGTTTATGCTAAGTTTATTTAAAAATTTCATCTTTCTGTATTGATAATGTAGTGTGATTGTGGACTTTTAAGCTCACTTAGGTTCCCTTAAGCTTATTGAAGCTTGTAGAGACCATAAAACTCAGTACTAGTAGAAAAAAATCAAAAATATAAAAAAGTCAACATAAGTCAACTGTGGTTTGTTTTGAGTTTGATTTTAGTTTATCAGAGGCATTGAAGGGCAAGCTTGGAAGTGGATAAGCCTATCTAAATATAGGCTTCAGTGGAAAACCCTTTGTTCATGCTAAGGGTGGTTAGTAAGCTTTGCTTATTTTGATTTTCCTCTAAAAATCTTAATTCCTTATAAATTCTGATTGCTTGCTTGTTATTGCTATTCTGTGTTTCTTGTGCTTATTAGGTGTTATTTGTGGTTTAAAATTAGAAGTTTGTATTTAGTTTTCCTTATTGCTCACAACTCTTTGTTTAGACTGCCATTATAAGCTATAATATTGTTTCCTTGTGCTTAAGTGAATGCAACCTGTGTTTCTGAGCTTAATTCATCCTTTTGAATCATATTAAAACATTTGGAAATAGATTAATGGAGTAAATCAGTTAATCTCAATCAAAATCATTCATAACAGTGCTTAAGAGGGTGTTTGGATTTAGTCAATTCACTGTGCTCTTGAGGTTTTTGGTTTTTAACTCTGGTTGAAAACTCTTTCTCAGTATCAAATTAGCTCAAACAAACCTTAACATTTGGTGTCATAGAGTAAAAAAAAAGTCAAAATCTAATTCTTTGTGTCCTCACAGTTAACTGTGAGGGATTTGGCACTCAAAACTTTGTTTCCTAGCTCATTATTAATCACCATCAACCATTTTAGTTTCATTTTAGCTTGTTAAGTCACAATTAATCAGTTGAGTAAGATTAAAACTCACATTAGTCAACTAAGGAACAAAAAGGTGAAAAGTCAAAATTGCATGTCTCAGTTTTTGCAAAAATGGCTTGATCTGTTTTGATTTTTGAGCAAGGATCTAGACCTTGAAATTCCTAGGTTTAGTAGCCCCCCAGCTCTTCTCTAAGATCTCACCTTTGTTTAGTTTTTGTGAATTTTGGTGTGGACCCCACAAGCCTACAAACATACTTGCGGGGGGACTGACCTCCCCTGCATCAGCAAATCACCACAACTCCACCACCTTTGGTGGCTGTTGTAGGCCACCTCAGCGGGTCTCAGTGATCCACCTTGGGTTTTACCAACCCCCCTCCTACCAGTCTATAAGCCTTGACCATTTGTTTGACCTAGGGCTCAGTGGACCCCACCTGGAGTCACTGCTTAAGTTTGTCCCATTTCTGAGTTTAGCTCAAATCATCAAGTGCTTATTTTGATTCTTATTAGCTTATCAGTGATTTTAGTTTGTTGTTTCTAGCTTATTTAAGTCCCTTGTCCTTATTTGAACCCTAATTTAGATCAGTGGACCCCACATACAGTCATTTGAGCTTAATTTGCTAATTGGTCAATGAAAGTCAACTGTTTTGATTAAGGGGGTGCACACAGCTTATAAATAAGCTAAATAAAAAGTTGTTTCACAAAAGTTTCTTATTTTCATCTCATATTTAGCTGTCAAAAAGAAAAACACCAAAAAAGCAAATATAAAATTAGTGATAGTTTCTATTTAATTGAATCTATCTTTTTCATTTTCCATTTCTTCTTATTTATAAGCATTTTTCCATTTTTATAATTTTCTTAATTTCCTAGTACCTTTAAGTATTTAAAATAATTTTCTTAGATTTTTCCTAAATAGTTTACTATTTATTAGATTTAAAAGTAGTTTAATTAATTAAATAGGTAATATTAGTAATTAATTAGTTTTCTTTAATTTTAATTAATAACAGTAGGTTTTTATAATTTTTCTAAGTTTTATAAATTAGTTAATACTTTTGGAAAATATATTTTTAGTTTCTACTATTCATTTTCCAATTTTCTTATTTTAATTATTTAAATTAGATTTAAGCTAATTAAAAGGTAAATAATTAGTGGAATAGCCTAAATATAATTTTTAGAAGTTTTATAATTTTGTAGGATTCCTGTGATGGTTAATAAGTTTAAAAAATTTTTCCATAATTTTCTAAGTTAATTTAGTATTATTAGTAACTTAAAATAGTTTAACTAGTTTAATTAATATAAATAGTTTTTAATTGATAAAAAACTCATAAAAAGACAAAAATATTTATTTTTATTTTTTATAGTTTCTTCAAGTTCATTTTTAAGTTTAGAAATTAGTTTTGCAAGTTTTTAGTTTAATTTGTAATCCTTATTATTTTTAGTTAATTAAAATTAGGTTTAAATTAGATTTTAATTAGTTTAATTAATTAAGTAATATTTGAATATTAAAATAATCATTTTTATAATTTCATTTTCATTTTAAATTTTCTTTTAAATTTTAAGTTTTCAAAAAGTTCACTTGCACCCCCTGTAGTTTGTAATCTGATAAAACCCACTTTTATGTCTGTTACGTGATTCCAAATTTTGAATTTGTGCATATATCTGTATATCTGTTATTTGTGAATATTATATCATTGTACAAATACCAAAATATCAGTAGCAAAATCAATTTCATATCATCTTGGCTACTGTCCTCAGTGCCACTCATTCCTAAACGATTTCCAAAAGCACCATTTCAATCTCGCTGGGACATAACGACCCGGGGACACACTATACTATCATCGGAGAATTGGAACGGAGCTGTCTTAGACTTGTTGACCTTGGTCAATAATATCTGGCCATTTCGGGACCAATCAAAATTTGGCGCCGCTGCCGGGGAGATTGTTGCGTGTTTTTTTTAAAATCGTTTTAAGTTTAGTGGTTTTCAAAACCCTCCATGTACAAATTTCACACAAATTTGTAAAAAGTTTTTGTAAAAATATAATCATATCAAAAAAGTTCATTAACACTTTTCCTGAAGTGTTAACAACACCAAAAAAAATCAAAAACAACAAAACAAACTGTGAAGTTAAATTACTTCGTTTTCTTTAAGATTACAACCTGAAACAGTTGGTTTAAGGTAAGTTCTGACATTAAATTGCGAACTGAAGAGGAAACCTATTTACTTCCTCCCGCCAGCCTGCGAGTAATCTTAAAAAGAACGATTTCGGTTCACGAATCAGTTCCAAAAATATAATTCCCAAAGTTTTCTGCACACACACCCATAAGCCCAAAAACAATTTTTCTGTTAATCAATACATAAAATCTTACCACCGCAAACCAAGGCTGAACACCTACCAACTGGGGGTGTGGATATAATAAGTTCCCAAACTTAAGATTAAAACTTGCCTTTGTATCCCTATGAGTGGTGTACCTTTTTTAAAGAAGCCATTCACTCGTGATTATTGGTTTAAGTTCACTGTGGTTTTGCCTCGATCTTGTTTTGAAAAATTGTTTTTAGTGCATGCGCACTCGGTCACAAACAAAACGTAAACATCAGAAAAACGTACCCGAGCTACGTACTGTTACAGAAGAACCAAAAACCGAAATGGCCGATGGCCACCACCACCATTACCACCCCCTGACCCTCCCAGGGATGACTAAGCTCCTGATCTCCGAACGATGGAGGAGTTGTACCAGCCTACCATGCAAGGGAGGGGAGGGCCTATTGCACCACTCACTATTGAGGCTACGGACTTTGGCCTCAAGCACCACATGATCCAACAAGTCCAGAATTCGTGTCAATTTCACGGATTACCGGGTGACGATGCTAACAAGCATCTTGATAAATACCTTACCGTCACCCAAAGCATGAAACATCATGGTGTCACCGATGATGCCCTCTGGCTGTATCTCTTCCCCTATTCTCTCACTCATCATGCCACTGCATGGTTTGACCGAATCCCAAAGAATTCTATTCGTACCTTTGATGAAATGGTAACCAAGTTTTTAGCAAAATATTTTCCACCTTCCATGGTTACCAAGTTACGAAATGATATCAGCAACTTCCGGCAACGTCCCGATGAGTCTCTCTTTGAGGCTTGGGAACGTTATAAGCTAGCTATTGATCGGTGCCCTAACCACAATATGTTGCAAGTTACCATCATAGATACCTTCTATAATGGTCTGACATTGAGGCACCAGGATATTCTCAATGCTGCTGCTGGTGGGACCTTTATGAAAAGGCGTCCCGAAGAATGCTATGACTTGATTGAGAACATGACTGCCCACCATAACTTTTGGGATTCCTCTGCGGAGAGGGATGAGTCATGTAAATCAATCATTCCTTCATCATCATCTCCTGAAATAATTGCTCTCACCAAAAAGATGGATGATATCTCTACGGCTGTGTTGAGAATGAACCAAACGATGCAAAATCAGGTTCAAAATCAACAAGTGAAAGCCGTGGCCCGAAGTTATGAAACTTGTGGGGGCCCACATCTTTATTCCGAGTGTCAAGCTATTGCTGGTTTTCCTCAAGAGAACGTTTATGCTGCTCACGGTTCCTACAACATGGGGGGTAATTCTTACCAACCACAAGGGGACCGTAATCTCTTAAGCTATCATTCCAACAATTTTCTCTGACCTCCCGGTTTTAACCAAAATCAAAACCGTAACTCGAATCAGAATTTTAACCAAGGTCAAAATTCAAATTTCCAAAACCCGAATCAAAATCAAGGTCATTTTAATCAAAACAATTTTCAAAATGGCAATCAAAATTAAGGTTTTCAAGGAAATTTTCAAAGAAACCAAAATCAAGGGAATTACAATCAGGGTAATTTCAATCAGAGAAACAATTTTCAGGGTAACAACAATCAAAATCAAGGGAATTTTCAAAACAACCGTGTTCAAAATCTTCCTAATTAAAACGTTGTTCCACCCTCGTCTTCCTCCGATGAAGTGCTAAAACAATTCATGAAGGCACAAGAGGAAATGAATCGGTTATTGATCAGCAAGATCTCTGAGCTTCAGAAGTCTTTAAATGATCGACCCTCGGGCCCGGGTACACTACCGAGCAACACGATCGCTAACCCGAGGGGCGATGTCAAAGCGATCACTACCCGAAGTGGGGTATCATACAATGGACCCGCGATTCCCTCTACGTCTTCTTCTCCTCCTACTAAGGTAGCGGAACGTGAACCTGAGGTTACCACGGACACAGTACTTCCTACTAATAACAGAGGTACCAACAACGTCCACCCTCAAGTTGTCCCGGTCCCGACTCGTAAGTCGAAAGTTGTATTTGATCCCCCTGTGAGTTCTGATGAAATTCCAAAGAACGATCCTAAGCCGTCAATTCCATATCCTTCACGTATGAATGATCAAAAGAACCGCGAAAGAGCTAATCATCAGATGGAAAAATTTTATCAAATTTTCCAAGAGTTGCATTTCGATATTAGCTTCGCGGATGCTCTTTTTCTCATGCCTAAATTTGCTTCAACAATCAAAAATCTGATAAGCAATAAGGAAAAACTCTGTGAGATGGCAAAAACTCCACTTAATGAACATTGCTCAGCAGTGCTCTTGAAAAAGCTTCCCGAAAAGCTTGGAGATCTCGGGAAATTTCTCATTCCTTGTATTTTCCCGGGGAAGGTTGAATGCTTTGCCTTGGCCGATCTTGGCGCAAGTATTAACCTGATGCCTTACACAGTCTGGAAAAGACTCTCCCTTCCTGCTCTCACTCTGACCTGCATGACTCTCGAGCTTGCAGACCGTACTATATCCCGTCCTCTCGGCATTACCGAAGATATCTTCGTGAAAGTAGGAAAGTTCCATTTTCCAGCAGATTTCGTGATTGTTGATTTTGATGCTGACCCTAGAGTTCCTCTCATTCTCGGGAGGGGATTCTTAAGAACGGGTCGTGCTCTAATCGATGTATTCGACGAAGAAATCACTCTACGTGTTGGTGGCGAAGCCATCACATTCAATCTTGAGCAGACTTCAAGATACTCCTCCAACTATGACGCTGAAACTGTTAACCGAATTGACATCATCGATGTTGCGTCTGAGGAGTATTCTCAAGAAGTCCTTGGTTTCTCAGCAAGTGGCAGTACCACTCCTTCTACTGATCCTATCATTTCCGACTCTTTCCCTTCCCTCACTTCGTTTGAGGGAAGTGACTTCCTTCTGGAAGAGGTCGAGGCTTTTCTTGCTCAGGATAGCTCAATCCCACATGGGGTTGATGAAAACTATCTTGACCCGGAGGGGGACATTCTTCTTCTTGAAAGATTGTTAAATGACGATCCTTCACCCTCTCCGTCTCCCAAAATACTTCATAAAGAGGAAATTAAGTCTATTGAAAAATCTGAAAAGTCTGAAGAATTTCCTGAGGTTGAGCTCAAGGACTTGCCTCCTCATCTAGAATATGCATTTCTGGAGGGTGATAATAAATTACCCGTCATTATTGCTAAAGACTTAAAAGATGAGGAAAAGGCTGCACTCCTAAAGGTTCTTAAGGCAAACAAGCAAGCAATTGCTTGGAAACTCTCCGACATTAAGGGCGTAAGCCCGGACTTTTGTACACACAAAATCTTAATGGAGGATGACTTTAAGCTAGCAGTGCAACAACAGAGAAGGGTAAATCCCAAAATCTACGAGGTTATCAAACAAGAGGTTCTAAAACTTCTTGATGCGGGATTGATTTACCCTATATCTGACAGTCCTTGGGTTAGCCCAATTCATTGTGTTCCTAAAAAGGGTGGCATAACCGTTGTCACCAATGAGGAAAACGAGTTGATTCCGACTCGTTTGGTCACGGGTTGGCGAGTATGTACTGATACGTGGGAATCGCAACAGGCTTTACCTCTCGAGGGATCTCGAGAAGCTTACAACCCCCACCAGGCAGTGTACCTGATCGTTGTAGTATAGTATAGTGACAAGTACCGGGGGATTGATCGTTCAGCTTAGGAATAGTGTCGCTAGGATTAGAAAACCTAATTACTAGTTCTAAAGGTGAGGGATGATTATTTTTGTGTTTTTATATTTTTATGAAAGCAAGTAAAATCTCGGGTTTTGAAAGAGTGGGCGGAATTAGTTGCTATTCAACTAACCCAAAACTAAGATGCAATCAAAATAAAATAATAAAAATGAAAATAAACTAATTAAACTAAGGTTGTGAGCAGTAATTGGAGAAAATGTGTTTACTTAGACTTCACTACTCCCTAGATATCTTTTACACGTTAATTACTTGTTATAATTGTATGGATGACGGATTGTATTCCTTAATACCATTCATGGGGTGGCATACATAACTCCCCAATTCTATGAGCTCTTATCTCCTCCTACACCATGACCCAACACAACTATAGGGATTGTAAACAGTGGCTCATGCATTAAATACAACCAATAAAGACCTAGTACGCCTCGGTTCATGTTTCTTAAGACGTTCAAGCATGTTACCATTTGGAGATCTGCCAGTTTTCTTAAGCCTAACATATAAATCATTCATCCACAACAAGAATAAACAAGTAATCAACACATAATCAATATCTAGGTTTCATTAGATCTAAGCAAACACAAAAGAGATCTAGCCTAGCATAATGGAATTGAGACAAGAACAAGATATAGACAACCAACACATAGACATATTGATTGAATTAGAAGAACACTTATCTCAATTACAATGCAAGGTATCAAGGGTTTGGAACCCTTGAAAAACCTGTAAAAGTTGCACCAAATTCGTCTTTAGGGTTTCTCCAAAACTTCTCTCTTTAATGTGAAAAACTAGAAAACTATATATAGGAAAATAAGGCTGAAGGCGTCAAGACAACAATGTGACGCCGTCACTTCGCCGCCAAATACTTCCTCGGACGGCCTTGATCTACTTCTGACGCCCTGTGTGACGCCGTCATCAACTACGGATTTTTATTCTTGGGCTTTTGACGCCGTCAGGAACACTCTTGACGCCTTCATGAACTACGGATTTTAATTCTTGATGTTTGACGCCGTCATGGCATTACTCTTGACGCCGTCACCTACTGTTTCCGGCATGGAAAATTGAGACTTAGCCGTTTTCTTCACTTTTATGCTCCAAAAACGTCCAAGATGGCTTCTTTTCCAGAATTCACTCTCCGAGTACCTAAAATCACAAAAGGAACGATTTATGGCAATATTTGATCAAATAAAGTCGGATTCGGGCTTAAATGACCCCCTAAAAACGGATCATTTTTCGCCTCATCATATACCCTTACACTTGAGATTTGCTTGTCCTCAAGCAAATGCGCTTTTATTCTACTCAAAAGACAAGTTAGGGGTCATTTAACACTAATATAAAAGTAATTACAACAAATAATCGTTCCACTAAAGACCAATAGACAAGCACGGAGGTTATACACTAGCACCTCACAAATAGTGTTTAGATACTCACATCTCTCGGGTGTAATAAAGTAATATAACATTATGAAAATGAAAGATATCTCTCACTACCTGTCATAGCAAAATAGATTACCATAGGCTTGGGAAAGGATCAAACCTCCACCACATGGCGTAAGCACCTAGGATAAACTATCAAAGAGGTCTTTTAAAGGGTTGTAACGTTAGGTATAGGGATATGAATTACACGGTTTTGTTGGATAAAGGAAGTTTTACTGGTGGCGAGTTAACAATCTTGGTTAATTACATATACAATATGGCGTTGCTAAGCCAAGACTAGACTCGACTTAAGCTAAAAAATAACAAAAACATAAAATGAACATAGAATAAAAACGGGATGGTAGTCCGTATGTTTTTTCTCTTTTCTTTTTTTTTTCTATTTATTTTTCATTTCCGATTTTTTTTTTTTTTTTTTTTTTTTTTTTTTTTTTTTTTTTTAATTTTTAAATACACTCTTACCCTACCATCCAAAATAATACATCATAGGGGATTAAGCATTCCTCTTACACTTGAATTTTTACATACTTTACATTAAACTAATCTAATGACTCGAATTAAGAAAATCAAAACACTTGGAGCACTTTTAAGATTAGCGTACATATGGGGGTAATAAATGATGTTCTTCCCCATTACTCCATAAAATAAGTACTTACCCATGAGTCCCAATCGTCCCAAAACAATATGTACAAGGATATGACTCGACTTAGCAACCATGTAATCAATTAGAAAGTTAACTTAGGGTTTAACAAATAACAATAATGCACTAAAGATGAGCGCATACAAGGAAGGCTAAGGCGATTTGGTTGTACATTTAAGTGGGGTGTAACAAATTCTTCCTTTAAGCAAGATGCTTAAAGTTAGAAACGAAAAGATAGGCTCGGAGGGGTGTACTAGGGGTATCGTGTACTAAAAATGAGTACAACGCTAAGGGTGTGGGAAAAATTAGTTGACTTAACTAGCCAAGTAATATGACTTAAATGGTCAAGTAATTATGATACGGGTTTAATACAAGGGTGATCCTAATGCCTCTTATCATGTAGTAAATCCTACCACACGAATGTAGTCTCACTAGCGGTCTCGGGATGCATCACTAACGCAAGTTCTAGAATCTAGATGCTACCGATACACTCATAAGCGCTAATAGTAAATGCTTTTCCTATCAAATCTAAAGGCGAACCTCACATATTTGGGTGGAAAATTTTTCTGAATATACGGTTATGTGCTAGTCATACAATCTCCTATCCATGAGACGCTTGCTATGGCTAAAGTTTCACTCCTAAATATTGTAAAAAAATTTAAATTTGGCGCTAAAATTGCACTAACAAGTATTTCTCATAGTTTTATTACACATCTACTATCAAACAAGACAAACTCAAGCGAAAGTGCATATGTAAGGTATCATCTTTTTACCCTCCCCTTACACTTAAGATGAACATTGTCCCCAATGTTCAAGTAAAGAATGTAAAAGTGAAAAAGTAAAGAGAATGAAATCAAATACTCCCCTGATTCGCTCGGTATGGATTATAGGTTGGCCAGGTTAAATCTTCCTCCAAGAAAATGAACAATCAAAGCTTCCCTTCCAGAATATAAATCATCTTCTTGTCATACATAACCTGTAAAACCTGAGAAAATAGACAAGACAACCTCGCGTAAAATCGGCGGCATCCTATATAAGTTACTAAATCCTAGAAAACAAAGTAAGATATAATGCTTGTGGAATGAAGTTTGCAGATCTCCTGGAGATTATAAAACTTAATAATTCACAAAAACCATAAGACTCCGATAGAAAAACAAAACCGGTAAAATTTCTAGATTTTAACTCCTGACGCCGTCAAGAGTAAAACTCTGACGCCGTCAGAATGGACCTGCAGAAATCCTTATGTTAAGTTTACGGAAAATTTCTGGAAAAACTTGGTCCTACTTCCTGGAAAATCCTGCAAAACTTCATTATGACTCAATACAAGCATTTGACTCTAACGAATATGAATATACATGCTCATTTAATATTGTGGAGAATCATGATTGTGTGTTTCTTGAAAACATATTTGGGGTTTCCCCTTACACTTATCTTTTGCAAAAATACTTTTAGGTTGGAGTTAAGACTAGGCCAAACAACATAGTAAAGTATTTCCACATTTTAGTTTAGAAACATGATCTACCAATAATAAAAACTAAGCATGCATACGGAAGCAAATAACAAACAAACAAACAAAATAAAATCACACAAAGCATGGGTTGCCTCCCAAGAAGCGCTTGTTTTTGTTTGAGTCACGAGCCTGACTCTACCCTTATTTCATGGATAAAGGTAAGGTTTTCCCTACACTTAGGATTAAGTGCGGGTGGAAGTAGCGATACACACCCTTAGGGTGGAAGTATTCCACGTGAGAAAAGAGTGGTGGATGAATTATATTCTCAAAGGGGTGTGCTCCTATCATCATAACCTTACCTAGTTCACTTTGGTCAATGGGTGGATTAAGATTTTCTCCTAGAAAGGGATCATTTTCTATCATCTTCAAGAGACTACTAGTTGGGGATCCATCTTGACCTAATAAACACGGTTTAAACCCATAATGTTTCTTACGATCAATCATGAATGGGTGATGTAAGTATGTAAGGTCATGGTTCACTCCTATGTTGGCTTCTTCTCTACAAGGCTTGGGGTCTACTACCTTCAACGTAAAACTACCCTGACTATATGGTTTGATGGGTGGATCGGGACCTATTTCAATTCCTAAATCTTCATCCAAGGATGGAAGATTAGGTAACGGTTTTGGTTGAGGCTCCGGTTCATCAAAACTAGGAACTTCCCTAGAACTGAGAGTAAGGTTCTCACTACAAGTATTCAAACCTATATCCTCAAGTGGTGTTTGGTTCAAGGGCTCTACCTCTATTGGGGTTCCTATAGTCTTTTCTACTTCTTCAGGGTAAGTCACGGGTGGTATGTGTACCTCAAATGATGGTAGGACTTGTGGGGTACTTTGTGGGCTTGGATTATCCACCTCATCCTCCATTGTATCAAGATTACCTATGTGCTTGTTTTGTACTATGGCTTTAGGTGACATCCACACAGGTATCCCTGAGTAATCATCCCCAGACAAACGTCTTGTTTGCTCCTTCAAACTTGTTTTTGATTGATTTGTGATGTTGTTTGTTGGGTTGTCTACTCTATAATAATATTGGGCACAGTCTTCTATGGTATCCCATGCTTCTTCAGCACTTAATTCCCTAGGGCCCCCATTGGCAAAATCATCAATGCACATTTGGTCACATCGGCTGACACGATAGTAAAAGGTTTGGGTTAGGGATGCTAAAGAGAAACTATGATGAGGGAATTTTCAAAGTAAAATTTTAAAATGAGTCCATGCATCATATATGGGTTCATCTCGATATTGTTTGAAATTCGAGATGTCAATAGGGTAGAATGGCCTTTGTGGTTGGTGGTATGGTGGATTCGGGTACTCCATAATGGTGAACGGAAGAGTCATTGGAAATTACGAACAAACACACAAAGAAAAAGATAGACTAAAGAAATCCTAAAAAAAAAAAAAAGAAAAAAAAATCTTACTAGAAAGGAATCTAGCAAGTAGACCTAATAAAAAGAGATTCTAACCTAGACAATAACTATTCCCCGGGCAGCGGCACCAAAAACTTGATGCGTGGGAATCGCAACAGGCTTTACCTCTCGAGGGATCTCGAGAAGCTTACAACCCCCACCAGGCAGTGTACCGGATCGTTGTAGTATAGTATAGTGACAAGTACCGGGGGATTGATCGTTCAGCTTAGGAATAGTGTCGCTAGGATTAGAAAACCTAATTACTAGTTCTAAAGGTGAGGGATGATTATTTTTGTGTTTTTATATTTTTATGAAAGCAAGTAAAATCTCGGGTTTTGAAAGAGTGGGCGGAATTAGTTGCTATTCAACTAACCCAAAACTAAGATGCAATCAAAATAAAATAATAAAAATGAAAATAAACTAATTAAACTAAGGTTGTGAGCAGTAATTGGAGAAAATGTGTTTACTTAGACTTCACTACTCCCTAGATATCTTTTACACGTTAATTACTTGTTATAATTGTATGGATGACGGATTGTATTCCTTAATACCATTCATGGGGTGGCATACATAACTCCCCAATTCTATGAGCTCTTATCTCCTCCTACACCATGACCTAGCACAACTATAGGGATTGTAAATAGTGGCTCATGCATTAAATACAACCAATAAAGACCTAGTACGCCTCGGTTCATGTTTCTTAAGACGTTCAAGCATGTTACCATTTGGAGATCTGCCAGTTTTCTTAAGCCTAACATATAAATCATTCATCCACAACAAGAATAAACAAGTAATCAACACATAATCAATATCTAGGTTTCATTAGATCTAAAGAAACACAAAAGAGATCTAGCCTAGCATAATGGAATTGAGACAAGAACAAGATATAGACAACCAACACATAGACATATTGATTGAATTAGAAGAACACTTATCTCAATTACAATGCAAGGTATCAAGGGTTTGGAACCCTTGAAAAACCTGTAAAAGTTGCACCAAATTCGTCTTTAGGGTTTCTCCAAAACTTCTCTCTTTAATGTGAAAAACTAGAAAACTATATATAGGAAAATAAGGCTGACGGCGTCAAGACAACAATGTGACGCCGTCACCTCGCCGCCAAATACTTCCTCGGACGGCCTTGATCTACTTCTGACGCCCTGTGTGACGCCGTCATCAACTACGAATTTTTATTCTTGGGCTTTTGACGCCGTCAGGAACACTCTTGACACCTTCATGAACTACGGATTTTAATTCTTGATGTTTGACGCCGTCATGGCATTACTCTTGACGCCGTCACCTACTGTTTCCAGCATGGAAAATTGAGACTTAGCCGTTTTCTTCACTTTTATGCTCCAAAAACGTCCAAAATGGCTTCTTTTCCAGAATTTACTCTCCGAGTACCTAAAATCACAAAAGGAACCATTTAGGGCAATATTTGATCAAATAAAGTCGGATTCGGGCTTAAATGATCCCTTAAAAATGGATCATTTTTCGCCTCATCATGTACTGACTATCGAAAGTTGAATGAAGCCACCCGTAAAGACCATTTTCCTCTACCTTTTATGGACCAAATGCTCGAAAGACTTGCGGGGAATGAATACTACTGTTTCCTCGATGGTTTCTCGGGTTACTTCCAAATCCCCATTGATCCCCAGGATCAAGAGAAGACTACCTTCACATGCCCCTACGGAACTTTTGTTTGCAGACGTATGCCTTTCGGCTTATGTAATGCGCCAGGCACGTTCCAGAGGTGCATGATGTCTATCTTTTCCGACATGATCGGGAAAACCATGGAGGTATTTATGGATGACTTTTCAGTCATCGGGGATTCATTCCAGACTTGTCTCTCCCACTTGGAACAGATGTTTAAACGTTGCAAAGAAACGAATTTAAGTCTCAACAGGGAGAAGAGCCACTTTATGGTCAAGGAGGGCATTGTCCTCGGCCATAAAATTTCAAAGAACGGGATTGAGGTTGACAAAGCCAAAATCGATGTCATTGCTAAATTACCTCATCCCACCACCGTTAAAGGTGTTAGGAGCTTTTTGGGTCATGCCGGCTTCTACCGTAGGTTTATCCAGGATTTCTCTAAGATTGCCCGGCTTATGACCCATCTCCTCGAGAAGGATGCTCCTTTCATCTTCTCTCCTGAGTGCATCGAAGCTTTTGAAACATTAAAGAAAAAGCTTACCGAGGCACCGATTCTTGTTGCCCCCGATTGGGACCTACCTTTTGAGCTTATGTGTGATGCTAGTGATTTTGCCATAGGTGCGGTCTTGGGGCAACGAAAAGCAAAATACTTTCAGCCTATACACTATGCAAGCAAAACTATGACCGAGGCTCAGAGTCATTACACCACCACTGAAAAAGAACTCATAGCTGTGGTGTATGCCTTTGAAAAATTCCGGTCATACTTAATCTTGACCAAATGCGTAGTGTATACGGATCACTCGGCTTTGAAGTACCTATTTGCAAAGCAAGACGCAAAGCCGAGGCTACTCTGTTGGGTTCTCCTCCTCCAAGAATTTGATATCATTATCCATGATAAAAAAGTAGCCGAGAACCTTCCTGCTGATCATCTCTCACGATTAGAAAACCCTCATCAGGATGTGTCTGAGAAACAGGAAATAAATGAAACATTTCCTCTCGAGACACTCAATGTGGTTGCTTTTCGTGGTGACTCTACTACCCCATGGTTTGCCGACTTTGCAAATTACCATGCGGGTAACTTCATCGTGAAGGGGTTGACATCCCAACAGAAGAACAAATTCTTCAAAGATGTTAAACATTACTTCTGGGACGACTCCTATCTCTTCAAAATCTGTGCCGATCAAGTCATCAGGCGATGTGTATACGGACAGGAAGCCGCTGATATTCTCAAGGCTTGCCATGCTGGACCTACCGGGGGCCATCATAATCCTAACTACACCGCCAAAAAGGTGTTTGATTCCGGTTTCTATTGGCCCACGATCTATAAAGATGTCCACGAGTTAGTAAAAGCCTGTGATGCTTGTCAGCGTCACGGGAATATTTCACAAAAGAACGAAATGCCACAAAATGCCATTCATGTTTGTGAAATCTTTGACGTCTGGGGCATTGATTTTTTGGGGCCATTCCCATCTTCTCGTGGAAACAAATATATTCTCGTGGCTGTTGACTACTTGTCAAAATGGGTTGAGGCTAAGGCCTTACCCACCAACGATGCCCGAGTTGTTGTGAAAATTTTGAAATCCCTCTTTGCTCGTTTTGGAACTCCGCGTGCCATCATCAGTGATCGCGGTACTCACTTTTGCAATGATCAGTTTGAAAAAGTCATGCTTAAGTACGGTGTTACTCATCGTCTTTCTACCGCGTATCACCCACAAACAAGTGGGCAGGTGGAGGTTTCAAACCGTGGTATAAAACGAATTCTTGAGAGGACCGTAGGTGAAAACCGTGCTTCCTGGTCGGATAAACTAGATGATGCACTCTGGGCCTTCCGTACAGCTTACAAAACACCCATCGGGTGTACTCCCTACAAGCTTGTATACGGGAAGGCGTGTCATTTACTGATCGAGCTCGAGTACAAAGCCTACTGGGCCTTGAAACATGCAAACTATGATCTTCATAAAGCGGGTGATCACCGTAAGGTTCAACTCAATGAATTAAACGAACTTCGTAATCAAGCCTACGAGAACTTTTTGATCTATAAAGAAAAGACAAAGAAGATTCACGACTCTAAGATTAAGAACCGCGTTTTCAACGTCGGTGACAGAGTCCTTCTTTTCAACTCAAGATTAAAGATCTTCTCGGGGAAATTAAAAACCCGATGGACTGGACCATTCACTGTTGCTAAAGTATATCCATACGGGACTGTTGAGTTATCTCAACCCGAAGGTCCCAACTTCAAAGTGAATGGTCATCATTTGAAACATTATTTTGGAGAGGACATACCACCCATGGTTGTCCCGGATCTCCAAACTTTCCCCATGGACCAATGAATTCGGGGATCGAGTCAAGCTAGTGACTCGGTGAAGAAAAATTAGCAAAATATATGGGTTTTCACCCGTATTTCTGACTTCTTTCTACTTTCTACCACTCTAGTGTGGGGGAGTAGCCGTCCCCCACCTTTTGAAAAGTAAATATGTATATAAATCTCTCAAAAAAAATATGAACAAAAAAAATGTTTATATGTACAGATAAATAAAGTGAAAAATGAAATCGATATTCCCACAGTTAGCTTTGAATATTAGCTTTTTTCGTTCAGAGATTCGGCATAATAGCCGGGACTTTGAATATTGAGGACAATATTCAATTCTAGTGGGGGGGGGGGGGGGGGGGTAATTCTTGCGAATTTTATCACAAAATACTTTCTAAGTATCCCCATTTTAGGCCTAAAATTTTCACTTTATTTCAAAATTTTTGTGGTAATCAGTCCGCCAAGTCTAAATGACAAATGGATTGGCTAGTCCAGAAGCAAACGGCTTTTGGTAAAGACTAATCAAATCCGTTGACAGCTGGTGGTTTGCTCAAAATCACATAGTTTTTCTTAAAAAGATTGCTAGGGACTAGCAATGTTTTAGTGTGGGGGATTGATGAGTGTGTAAATACTCATCATTTTTACCTTTTCTGAGCTGCCAAAACATCTAAAAACACTCAATATTGTATCAAAATAGTAAAAATATCCCAGAAATGTGTTTATATGTTTCAAATGCAAAACAATAAAAAACAGATGAAAAACGTACAAAGTTTGCAAAATTGGCAGTTTCAGTCCCTCAACTTTCAAAAGTTGTCAAAACTAGTCCCTGGTTGTTCTTAAAACTTGAAAAAGTCACCAAAGGTCCTTTTAAATCAAAAAGTTACACAATTAGTCCTTTGGTGCAAAGTTTCACAAAATGTCAAGTTTAGTCCCTGAAGTTTGGAAAATTGTCAAAAATGGTCCCTGGGATATTAAAACTTTAAGAAAAACAAATTTTGTCCTTGTTCTAATCTTTTATGGCAGGATTGGTCCTTGATTGCAGGTTTGGTGAAATTACAAGTCAGGTCCCTAAAGTTTGGTAAATTGGCAGATTTAGTCCCTGGGGTTTTATAGAGTGAAAAATTCAAAACATAACCTCATACTATTCATCATTGGCATATTACACCCATGAAACACTTTGGAAGATTGCCAAACCTTACCCCCAAACTTTCGGTAAATTACAAAAAAGGTCCTTGTGATAACATTAAACCTAAACCGGACCCTTAATATTTATTACCCAAAAATAAAACCAAATCCAATCCATAAACCACCCAAGCCCACCTTTGTCTTTTGGCCCACTCCACAAACAGCCCAACCCCTTTTATAATAAAACCGGGTCAAACTTTGACCCCTTGGTCAAACCGTCAAACAAACACCACCCCTACCCCTTTCCCTCCCCAACTTGCTTCTGCAACCATCATATCACCAACCCACCATCTCCATCCCATCTTCCCCACCCAATCCACTACACACCTCCTTTCACCTCAGCATTAAATGCTGCCACCCCCTTGCCTATAACAATCCAAATCCCACACACCCATTTTCCCGCCAAAATTGAGATCAAAGGCCAAGATCAAATTCAAAAGATTCAAGGGTTTGGATTGAGTGGGAAATGATCAGAGAGGAATAAGAAGCCCTATTCCTCAAGTATAAATAGAAGAGATTGCAAGGAAGAAGCCATGTAGTTAATTAAGTTAATTTTTATGTCGAATTAAAATAGAATTTCAAATTCAGTTGTAATTTTCAATTTCAAGTATTGTACCAAGCATTTTAGTGTAATCCAATCTCAGTTCAAGTTTCAAATTCAAGTTTTCTTCATCAATTCAGTTTATGCTAAGTTTATTTAAAAATCTCATCTTTCTGTATTGATAATGTAGTGTGATTGTGGACTTTTAAGCTCACTTAGGTTCCCTTAAGCTTATTGAAGCTTGTAGAGACCATAAAACTCAGTACTAGTAGAAAAAAATAAAAATATAAAAAAGTCAACATAAGTCAACTGTGGTTTGTTTTGAGTTTGATTTCAGGTAATCAGAGGCATTGAAGGGCAAGCTTGGAAGTGGATAAGCCTATCTAAAGATAGGCTTCATTGGAAAACCCTTTGTTCATGCTAAGGGTGGTTAGTAAGCTTTGCTTATTTTGATTTTCCTCTAAAAATCTTAATTCCTTATAAATTCTGATTGCTTGCTTGTTATTGCTATTCTGTGTTTCTCGTGCTTATTAGGTGTTATTTGTGGTTTAAAATTAGAAGTTTGTATTTAGTTTTCCTTATTGCTCACAACTCTTTGTTTAGACTGCCATTATAAGCTATAATATTGTTTCCTTGTGCTTAAGTGAATGCAACCTGTGTTTATGAGCTTAATTCATCCTTTTGAATCACATTAAAACATTTGGAAACAGATTAATGGAGTAAATCAGTTAATCTCAATAAAAATCATTCATAACAGTGCTTAAGAGGGTGTTTGGATTTAGTTAATTCACTGTCCTCTTGAGGTTTTTGGTTGTTAACTCTGGTTGAAAACTCTTTCTCAGTATCAAATTAGCTCAAACAAACCTTAACATTTGGTGTCATAGAGTAAAAAAAGTCAAAATCTAATTCTTTGTGCCCTCACAGTTAACTGTGAGGGATTTGGCACTCAAAACTTTGTTTCCTAGCTCATTATTGATCACCATCAACCATTTTAGTTTCATTTTAGCTTGTTAAGTCACAATTAATCAGTTGAGTAAGATTAAAACTCACATTAGTCAACTAAGGAACAAAAAGGTGAAAAGTCAAAATTGCATGTCTCAGTTTTTGCAAAAATGGCTTGATTTGTTTTGATTTTTGAGCGAGGATCTAGACCTTGAAATTCCTAGGTTTAGTAGCCCCCCCAGCTCTTCTCTAAGATCTCACCTTTGTTTAGTTTTTGTGAATTTTGTTGTGGACCCCACAAGCCTACAAACATACTTGCGGGGGGACTGACCTCCCCTGCATCAGCAAACCACCACAACTCCACCACCTTTGGTGGCTGTTGTAGGCCACCTCAGTGGGTCCCAGTGATCCACCTTAGGTTTTCCCAACCCCCTCCTACCAGGCTATAAGCCTTGACCATTTGTTTGACCTAGGGCTCAATGGACCCTACCTAGAGTCACTGCTTAAGTTTGTCCTATTTCTGAGTTTAGCTCAAATTATCAAGTGCTTATTTTGATTCTTATTAGCTTATCAGTGATTGTAGTTTGTTGTTTTTACCTTATTTAAGTCCCTTGTGCTTATTTGAACCCTAATTTAGATCAGTGGACCCCACATACAGTCATTTAAGCTTAATTTGCTAATTGGTCAATGAAAGTCAACTATTTTGATTAAGGGGGTGCACACAGCTTATAAATAAGCTAAATAAAAAGTTGTTTCACAAAAGTTTCTTATTTTCATCTCATATTTAGCTGTCAAAAAGAAAAACACTTTATGGTCAAGGAGGGCATTGTCCTCGGCCATAAAATTTCAAAGAACGGGATTGAGGTTGACAAAGCCAAAATCGATGTCATTGCTAAATTACCTCATCCCACCACCGTTAAATGTGTTAGGAGCTTTTTGGGTCATGCCGGCTTCTACCATAGGTTTATCCAGGATTTCTCTAAGATTGCCCGGCTTATGACCCATCTCCTCGAGAAGGATGCTCCTTTCATCTTCTCTCCTGAGTGCATCGAAGCTTTTGAAACATTAAAGAAAAAGCTTACCGAGGCACCGATTCTTGTTGCCCCCGATTGGGACCTACCTTTTGAGCTTATGTGCGATGCTAGTGATTTTGCCATAGGTGCGGTCTTGGGGCAACGAAAAGCAAAATACTTTCAGCCTATACACTATGCAAGCAAAACTATGACCAAGGCTCAGAGTCATTACACCACCACTGAAAAAGAACTCCTAGTTGTGGTGTATGCCTTTGAAAAATTCCGGTCATACTTAATCTTGATCAAATGAGTAGTGTATACGGATCACTCGGCTTTGAAGTACCTATTTGCAAAGCAAGATGCAAAGCCGAGGCTACTCCATTGGGTTCTCCTCCTCCAAGAATTTGATATCATTATTCGTGATAAAAAAGGAGCCAAGAACCTTGCTGCTGATCATCTCTCACGATTAGAAAACCCTCATCAGGATGTGTCCAAGAAACAGGAAATAAATGAAACATTTCCTCTCGAGACACTCAATGCGGTTGCTTTTCGTGGTGACTCTACTACCCCATGGTTTGCCGACTTTGCAAATTACCATGCGGGTAACTTCATCGTGTAGGGGTTGACATCCCAACAGAAGAACAAATTCTTCAAAGATGTTAAACATTACTTCTGGGACGACCCCTATCTCTTCAAATCTGTGCCGATCAAGTCATCAGGCGATGTGTATACGGACAGGAAGCCGCTGATATTCTCAAGGCTTGCCATGCTGGACCCACCGGGGGCCATCATAGTCCTAACTACACCACCAAAAAGGTGTTTGATTCCGGTTTCTATTGGCCCACGATCTATAAAGATGCCCACGAGTTAGTAAAAGCCTGTGATGCCTGTCAGCGTCACGGGAATATTTCACAAAAGAACGAAATGCCACAAAATGCCATTCAAGTTTGTGAAATCTTTGACGTCTGGGACATTGATTTTATGGGGCCATTCCCATCTTCTCGTGGAAACAAATATATTCTCGCGGCTGTTGACTACTTGTCAAAATGGGTTGAGGCTAAGGCCTTACCCAGCAACGATGCCCGAGTTGTTGTGTAATTTTTGAAATCCCTCTTTGCTCATTTTGGAACTCCACGTGCCATCATCAGTGATCGCGGTACTCACTTTTGCAATGATCAGTTTGCAAAAGTCATGCTTAAGTATGGTGTTACTCATCGTCTTTCTACCGCGTATCACCCATAAACAAGTGGCCAGGTGGAGGTTTCAAACCGTGGTATAAAACGGATTCTTGAGAGGACCGTAGGTGAAAACCGTGCTTCCTGGTCGGATAAACTAGATGATGCACTCTGGGCCTTCCGTACAGCTAACAAAACACCCATCGGGTGTACTCCCTACAAGCTTGTATACGGGAAGGCGTGTCATTTACTGATCGAGCTCGAGCACAAAGCCTACTGGGCCTTGAAACATGCAAACTATGATCTTCATAAAGCGGGTGATCACCGTAAGGTTCAATTCAATGAATTAAACGAACTTCGTGATCAAGCCTACGAGAACTCTTTGATCTACAAAGAAAAGACAGAGAAGATTCACGACTCTAAGATTAAGAACCGCGTTTTCAACGTCGGTGACAGAGTCCTTCTTTTCAACTCAAGATTAAAGATCTTCTCGGGGAAATTAAAAACCCGATGGACTGGACCATTCACTGTTGCTAAAGTATATCCATACGGGACTGTTGAGTTATCTCAACGCGAAGGTCCCAACTTCAAAGTGAATGGTCATCGTTTGAAACATTATTTTGGAGAGGACATACCACCCATGGTTGTCCCGGATCTCCAAACTTTCCCCATGGACCATTGAATTCGGGGATCGAGTCAAGCTAGTGACTCAGTGAACATAAATTAGCAAAGTATATGGGTTTTCACCCGTATTTCTGACTTCTTTCTACTTTCTTCCACTATAGTGTGGGGGAGTGGCCGTCCCCCACCTTTTGAAAAGTAAATATGTATATAAATCTCTCAAAAAAAAATATGAACAAAAAAATGTTTATATGTACAGGTAAATAAAGTGAAAAATGAAATCGATATTCCCACAGTTAGCTTTGAATATTAGCTTTATCCGTTCAGAGATTCGGCATAATAGCCGGGACTTTGAATATTGAGGACAATATTCAATTCTAGTGTGGGGGGGGGGGGGGGAATTCTTGCGAATTTTATACAAAATACTTTCTAAGTACCCCCATTTTAGGCCTAAATTTTTCAAAAATTTTTCACTTTATTTCAAAATTTTTGTGGTAATCAATCCGCCAAGTCTAAATGACAAATGGATTGGCTAGTCCAGAAGCAAACGGCTTTTGGTAAAGACTAATCAAATCCGTTGACAGCTGATGGTTTGCTCAAAATCACATAGTTTTTCTCAAAAAGATTGCTAGGGACTAGCAATGTTTTAGTGTGAGGGATTGATGAGTGTGTAAATACTCATCATTTTTACCTTTTCTGAGCTGCCAAAACATCTAAAAACACTCAATATTTTATCAAAATAGTGAAAATATACCAGAAATGTGTTTTATATGTTTCAAATGCAAAACAATAAAAAACAGATGAAAAGCGTACACAGTTTGCAAAATTGGCAGTTTCAGTCCCTCAACTTTCAAAAGTTGTCAAAACTAGTCCCTGGTTGTTCTAAAAACTTGAAAAAGTCACCAAAGGTCCTTTTAAATCAAAAAGTTACACAATTAGTCCTTTGGTGCAAAGTTTCACAAAATGTCAAGTTTAGTCCCTGAAGTTTGGAAAATTGTCAAAAATGGTCCCTGGGATATTAAAACTTTGAGAAAAACAAATTTTGTCCTTGTTCTAATCTTTTATGGCAGGATTGGTCCTTGATTGCAAGTTTGATGAAATTACAAGTCAGGTCCCTGAAGTTTAGTGATTTGGCAGATTTAGTCCCTGGGGTTTTATAGAGTGAAAAATTCAAAACATAACCTCATACTATTCATCATTGGCATATTAGACCCCATGAAACAGTTTGGAAGATTGCCAAACTTTACCCCCAAACTTTCGGTGAATTACAAAAAAGGTCCTTGTGATAACATTAAACCTAAACCGGACCCTTAATATTTATTACCCAAAAATAAAACCAAATCCAATCCGTAAACCACCCAAGCCCACCTTTGTCTTTTGGCCCACTCCACAAACAGCCCAACCCCTTTTATAATAAAACCGGGGTCAAACTTTGACCCCTTGGTCAAACCGTCAAACAAACACCACCCCTACCCCTTTCCCTCCCCAACTTGCTTCTGCAACCATCATATCACCAGCCCATCATCTCCATCCCATCTCCACCGCCCAATCCACTACACACCTCCCTTCACCTCAGCATTCAATGCTGCCACCCCCTTGCCTATAACAGTCCAAATCCCACACACCCATTTTCCTGCCAAAATTGAGATCAAAGGCCAGGATCAAATTCAGAAGATTCAAGGGTTTGGATTGAGTGGGAAATGATCAGAGAGGCATAAGAAGCCCTATTCCTGAAGTATAAACAGAAGAGAGTGCAAGGAAGAAGCCATGTAGTTAATTAAGTTAATTTTTATGTTGAATTAAAATAGAATTTCAAATTCAGTTGTAATTTTCAATTTCAAGTTTTGTACCAAGCATTTTAGTGTAATCCAATCTCAGTTCAAGTTTCAAATTCAAGTTTTCTTCATCAATTCAGTTTATGCTAAGTTTATTTAAAAATCTCATCTTTCTGTATTGATAATGTAGTGTGATTGTGGACTTTTAAGCTCGCTTAGGTTCCCTTAATCAAAAATATAAAAAAGACAACATAAGTCAACTGTGGTTTCTTTTGAGTTTGATTTCAGGTAATCAGAGGCATTGAAGGGCAAGCTTGGAAGTGGATAAGCCTATCTAAAGATAGGCTTCAGTGGAAAACCCTTTGTTCATGCTAAGGGTGGTTAGTAAGCTTTGCTTATTTTGATTTTCCTCTAAAAATCTTAATTCCTTATAAATTCTAATTGCTTGCTTGTTATTGCTATTCTGTGTTTCTTGTGCTTATTAGGTGTTATTTGTGGTTTAAAATTAGAAGTTTGTATTTAGTTTTCCTTATTGCTCACAATTCTTTGTTTAGACTGCCATTATAAGCTATAATATTGTTTCCTTGTGCTTAAGTGAATGCAACCTGTGTTTCTGAGCTTAATTCATCCTTTTGAATCATATTAAAACATTTGGAAACAGATTAATGGAGTAAATAAGTTAATCTCAATCAAAATCGTTCATAACAGTGCTTAAGAGAGTGTTTGGATTTAGTTAATTCACTGTGCTCTTGAGGTTTTTGGTTGTTAACTCTGGTTGAAAACTCTTTCTCAGTATCAAATTAGCTCAAACAAACCTTAACATTTGGTGTCATAGAGTAAAAAAAGTCAGAATCTAATTCTTTGTGCCCTCATAGTTAACTGTGAGGGATTTGGCACTCAAAACTTTGTTTCCTAGCTCATTATTGATCACCATCAACCATTTTAGTTTCAGTTTAGCTTGTTAAGTCACAATTAATCAGTTGAGTAAGATTAAAACTCACATTAGTCAACTAAGGAACAAAAAGGTGAAAAGTCAAAATTGCATGTCTCAGTTTTTGCAAAAATGGCTTGATTTGTTTTGATTTTTGAGCAATGATCTAGACCTTGAAATTCCTAGGTTTAGTAGCCCCCCAGCTCTTCTCTAAGATCTCACCTTTGTTTAGTTTTTGTGAATTTTGTTGTGGACCCCACAAGCCTACAAACATACTTGCGGGGGGACTGACCTCGCCTGCATCAGCAAACCACCACAACTCCACCACCTTTGGTGGCTGTTGTAGGCCACCTCAGTGGGTCCCAGTGATCTACCTTGGGTTTTCCCGACCCCCTCCTACCAGGCTACAAGCCTTGACCATTTGTTTGACCTAGGACTCAGTGGACCCCACCTGGAGTCACTGCTTAAGTTTGTCCCATTTTTGAGTATAGCTCAAATCATCAAGTGCGTATTTTGATTCTTATTAGCTTATCAGTGATTGTAGTTTGTTGTTTCTAGCTTATTTAAGTCCCTTGTGCTTTTTTGAACCCTAATTTAGATCAGTGGACCCCACATACAGTCATTTGAGCTTAATTTGCTATTTGGTCAATGAAAGTCAACTGTTTTGATTAAGGGGGTGCAAACAGCTTATAAATAAACTAAATAAAAAGTTGTTTCACAAAAGTTTCTTATTTTCATCTCATATTTAGCTGTCAAAAAGAAAAACACCAAAAAAGCAAATATAAAATTAGTGATAGTTTCTATTTAATAGAATCTATCTTTTTCATTTTCCATTTCAGCTTATTTATAAGCATTTTTCCATTTTTATAATTTTCTTAATTTCCTAGTACCTTTAAGTATTTAAAATCATTTTCTTAGATTTTTCCTAAATAGTTTACTATTTATTAGATTTAAAAGTAGTTTAATTAATTAAATAGGTAATATTAGTAATTAATTAGTTTTCTTTAATTTTAATTAATAACAGTAGGTTTTATAATTTTTCTAAGTTTATAAATTAGTTAAGACTTTTAGAAAATATATTTTTAGTTTTTACTGTTCATTTTCCAATTTTCTTATTTTAATTATTTAAATTTGATTTATGTTAATTAAAAGGTAAATAATTAGTGGAATAGCCTAAATATAATTTTTAGAAGTTTTTATAATTTTTTAGGATTCCTGTGATGGTTAAATAGTTTTATAAAATTTTCCATAATTTTCTAAGTTAATTTAGTATTATTAGTAACTTAAAAGAGTTTAACTAGTTTAATTAATATAAATAGTTTTTAATTGATAAAAAACTCATAAAAAGACAAAAATATTTATTTTTATTTTTTATACTTTCTTCAAGTTCATTTTTAAGTTTAGAAATTAGTTTTGCAAGTTTTTAGTTTAATTTGTAATCCTTATTATTTTTAGTTAATTAAAATTAGATTTAAATTAGTTTTATTATTTAAATAATATTTAAATATTAAAATATCATTTTTATAATTTCATTTTCATTTTAAATTTTCTTTTAAATTTTAAGTTTTCAAAAAGTTCACTTGCACCCCCTGTAGTTTGTAATCTGATAAAACCCACTTTTCTGTCTGTTACGTGATTCCAAATTGTGAATTTATGCATATATCTGTATATATGTTATTTGTGATTATTATATCATTGTACAAATACCAAAATATCAGTAGCAAAATCAATTCCATATCATCTTGGCTACTGTCCTCAGTGCCACTCATTCCTAAACGATTTCCAAAAGCACCATTTCAATCTCGCTGGGACATAACGACCCGGGGACACACTATACTATCACCGGAGAATTGGAACGGAGCTGTCTTTGACTTGTTGGCCTTGGTCAATAATATCTGACCGTTTCGGGACCAATCAGCCATCATACTTAATGTTTCAAATATAGTGCATTCGTTTGAACTAATCTAGTCAAACAAATGGGATTCGTTAATCCCAATAGGCCTATTCACAATACTTGCGCTCACTAATACTAGCGATTAAATGGTTCATGATATGGGGCCTAGGATTGGCAAGGAAGGTACTTAGTAATAATAAAACAATCAGGCAGCATACAGTTTTAAAGCATTGTGTTCGGTTTAAAATAGCATGTATTCCCCCCAAGGGTTTGTAAAACATTGATGTAATGTAAAGTGGGGCTATGAACTCACCTTAAGTAAGATAGCAAGTAGTGAAGGTAATGGTTGGATCGTGAAGGTTTCTACGAGCAACCTATAATAGAATGTTGCGACTTAGGATTGGAGTAAAGAATATGAAGAATTGCCTATATATGTCTTGCTTTTAGTCCATGATGTGGTACAATGTATAATGTAACTCTTTGAAAAGAAATGATTCATGAAACATGTATAGTTTATATATCGTTTACTACCGTTCGGGCCAACATAATTCAGAAGTCATGTTAGTAAACGTTCGAGGAGCCAGGACACTTTAATTCGTAAATCCACAACTCATCTCGACGGCTTACATAATGAACTCCTCACATGAGGCTCCCTACTATTGTAGTAGTTGATAAAATATATATATATATATATATATATATAAGTTTTGATCCGAAAAGTTACATGTCCAATATTTGAATAAACTTAAGAAAGTTTATCTTTACATGAAGATTGTTATTAGGGTAAGTTTCTTAAGTCTTGTATGACAATTACTTGTAATATCTCATGGTTCTTTAGATGAAGTAGATCCAAATTGTATGTTCAAGTTATCGCCAACTCTTTGGCTCATGTTTTCGCCTAAGTAAGTGTATATGGTCATTTAGTCATGGCCTTACCATGACCTTTGGTCATTGTTCCATGGCCTTGAGACTCAACCTTGGCTTTAGCCATGGTTGTGGTCTTGAATCTAGGTCATAAGACCTCTTTGGTCTTTTTAAACCATAACCATTATATAGTGACTTATACATGTAAAATAGCTGTTAATAAACTGAGAAAAATCTCATTCGTTATTGGTTTTCTGAAGACGTGCCCTGAGTTTTTGAAGAAAACATGATTCTGGACAACTTTCGTATTTTAACTTTTTCATGAAACGTACCAGAAGGGCCTCTTTTTGAGTGTTTTATGTTCTGTCACAGAAGCTATTTAGGCAGTTTTACCGCAAAGTTTTGGTAACTTCAAATGGTCATAACTTTTGACTCGTATAATCGTTTTAAGTGGTTCAAGTTGCTATGGTTTCCTTTTTAAGTCCTCTACTAAAATATGTAATGATCCAATATCATAATTTTACCATTTTGATCAGATTTCACCAAGAAAGTCACTAGTTTACTTGTTTAAATAACTTAACTTAACAGTCATTTATAATAACTTGTTTTACCCATTTTTATACATCATGGACATGATCACAAGACATAATATAGCATGAATGATATGTAAATAACATGATTATGATATTTAACAAGAAGTATGTTAGGTTTTGCTTACAATTTTTGGCTTTCAATTAAGAAAGGAAGTTAACATGTAA
Organism: Artemisia argyi; assembly: GCA_030686995.1. Lineage (NCBI taxonomy): Eukaryota > Viridiplantae > Streptophyta > Magnoliopsida > Asterales > Asteraceae > Artemisia > Artemisia argyi. The sequence goes on from CM060681.1 coordinate 76,235,531, forward strand.
GGTAAGGACTTTGATAGACTTTAGCTTCACCCTACTTCACTTCATGCAATCTTTCTACTCTTGTATTCTTGAAAGAGAGATGATGAAAGTTGAGGTGACTTGAGTGGATTCAAACTCAAGAGAATCACCAAAGTTTATAAGGTTTGGAAGAGTTTTGATTACCTAAAACCAAGCTAGGGTTTCTATGTTTGAAGTTGCTCTTGAATCTTGCTTGAAACTAGAAGAAATTAGCTAAGTATGAGATGGTTTTGGTGTGTGATGGTGGATGGCACAAAGGGGGGAGGGGGGTATTTATATGGGTTTTGAGGAGGTTACCAATTAGGACTTGTCAAAGCTTACATGACAAGCTTAAACACTTGTAATTCATCCAAGGCAACTTAGCTTAGGATCAAGCCACACCAAGGGATAACTCCCCCTCCCTATTGGCGGTTTCACAAGGCTAGGGAGGGTGAGGTGTGCCTTGGTTGATAATATCCTAAGTATTGGATGAGTTTTGACTCCGAGAAAAGCTAACCGTAAATGATTAAGCCTCAAAACGTAAAACCGGGTATCGTAAAAATGTGGAACTTGAAAGTATGGTTAAACATATTATTATACTCCATAATAAAATATAAAATGAGTGGTAGGTTCCATTGGGGGTGCTAAAACCCTGCTAAAACTGGAAACACGGGTCTAAAACGCGTAATACGTAAAACGTACGAATATTGTGTAAAATTGAGAAAAGTAAAATGTTACTTTTTTAATAGGATAAAAATGATTTAAAATGACTTATAATGTGTAGACTGGGCTCAGTCTAGTGTCGGTTGGTATTAAATGTCTTTTAGACATAAAACCGTAAGCCTAAAAATCAAGGAATGATTTATAAAATCAAGGAATGATTTTTGGTCAAAGGAGGAGGGAAAAATATGTTGACTTATTCCAAAAATGTGAAAACTCAAATCGTCTTAGAAACGCGGTGCAGGTATAGGCTAAGGTTACGGCTGAGTAAAAACGCTTAAAAATGAAAATTCCTGTTTTTCACGACCGAGGTTTATTTGGTCATGTTTTTCTCAGTCATGATTTATTCTCAAATAAATCATGAGTGTATCAAACATTTTTCTGATACGGGGAAAATTAACGCGGTCGAGTTTCGTTGTGCGTAGAATTTTTGAATGACGTTTTACTCTAAAACATGTAATTCCTTAATAACTTTCGCGAAAATGATCTGATGAGTGTCAAACTTTTAATTTGCCATGGAAATGATTTATCACACGAGAATATGAAATAAAAATCAAATTTTGGGAAAATGAATAGTGAAAATGAATAGTGAAATTTTCCCAGAATAGTAATTAACCTGAAATTGCGAATTATTACAGTCTCCACCCCATATAAGAGCTCCGTCCTGGAGATCAATTTGCGTTGGGTGTAGAAGCTTTGTTGGTAAAAAGATGTGGGTATTTCTTACGTATCTGGTCCTCTCGTTCCCATGTGTATTCAGGACCACGTCGTGAGTTCCAACGAACTTTGACAATTGGAATACGGCTTTACTTGAGTTGTTTGACCTCTCGGTCCATGATTTCTACGGGTTCCTCGATAAATTGAAGATCGTCATTGAGTTGAATTTCATCGAGTGGAATAACGAGTGATTCATCTGACAAGCATTTCTTTAGGTTAGATACATGGAAAGTGGGGTGTACACTACTGAGTTCTGATGGAAGCTCAAGTCTGTATGCCACAGGGCCAACCCTGGCTAGGATTTTGAATGGTCCGATGTATCTTGGGTTTAGTTTTCCTCGTTTACCGAATCGTATCAAGCCTTTCCAAGGCGATACTTTTAGCATAACCCTATCTCCGACTTGGAATTCTAGGGGTCTGTGTCGTGTGTCGGCATAACTTTTCTGTCGATCTCTTGCGGTTTGAAGTCGACTTCTGATTTGTACAATCTTATCCGTTGTTTCACGAATGAGTTCTGGTCCAGTGAGTTGAACTTCTCCCACTTCAGCGCAACAAGCAGGTGAACGACACTTTCGACCGTAAAGTGCTTCAAATGGAGCTGCTTTAATACTTGCATGATAGCTGTTGTTGTAGGAAAATTCGACTAATGGTAGATGAGTATCCCATCCTTTTCCAAAGTCTATTATACAAGCTCGAAGCATGTCTTCAAGTGTTTGAATGGTTCGTTCACTCTGACCATCGGTCTGAGGATGGTACGCTGTACTCATGTCTAGATTTGTTCCAAAGGTGTCTTGGAGTGACTGCCATAAATTGGAGGTAAATCTACCATCTCGGTCAGATATGATGGATATTGGTGCACCATGTCTTGAGACTATTTCTTTGATGTACAGTCGAGTAAGTTATTCCATTTTGTAAGTCTCTTTGATTGGTATAAAGTATGCGGATTTTGTAAGACGATCAACTATGACCCAGATGGAGTCATAACCGCTTGATGTCTTTGGAAGCTTGGTAATGAAGTCCATAGTAATTCTTTCCCATTTCCACATAGGAATCTCTGGTTGTTGCAATGGACCGTATGGTTTTTGATGTTCGGCTTTTACTTTGGAGCATGTAAGACATTTGCTAACGTATGTTGCAATATCGGCTTTCATGTTCGGCCACCAATAGAGTAGTTTAAGATCATGATACATCTTATCAGATCCTGGATATATGGAGTATTTGGACTTGTGAGATTCATGCATGATCAAGTCTCGTAGGCCACCATAAAGTGGTAACCAACTTCGACCTTGGAAGCATAGAGTTCCGTCTGAACGGGTTTCGAATTTCTTCTGTATCATGCAATCCAACTTTTCCTTTTGGATGTCTTCTTGTTTCACCGCCTCTGCTTGAGCGTGAAGGATTTGAGCAGGAAAGTTTGAATTTATGGTTAAAACTAAGGCTCGGACTCGTAGTGGTTTAACCCGTTCCTTTCGGCTCAGGGCGTCGGCTACTACGTTTGCCTTTCCTGGGTGGTAACGAATGTCGCAGTCATAATCACTTAGTAATTCCAACCAACGACGTTGTCTCATGTTTAGTTCTTTTTGGTTCAAAATGTGTTGCAGACTTTTATGATCGGTGAACACAATACATCTAGTACCGTATAGATAGTGTCTCCAAATTTTTAGTGCAAAGACTACAGCTCCTAACTCTAAGTCATGAGTGGTGTAATTTTCTTCATGAACCTTGAGTTGTCTTGAAGCATAAGCCATGACTTTATCACGTTGCATCAACACGGCACCTAAACCTTGGTACGATGCATCACAATAGACTACAAAATCTTCGATCCCATCTGGCAATGCTAGAATAGGAGCACTACAAAGTTTCTGTTTGAGGGTTTGGAAAGCTTTTTCTTCGTCTTCATCCCACACGTATTTCTTGTTTTTCTGAGTTAGCTTAGTCAAAGGTTTTGCTATTGAGGAAAATCCTTCAATAAACCTTCGGTAATACCCGGCTAGACCCAGAAATTGACAAATTTCTGTAGGTGTGGTAGGTGTTGGCCAATCTTTGATAGCTTCAATTTTAGCGGGATCGACATGTAAACCAGTCTTGTCAATCACATGCCCAAGGAATTGTACTGATTGAATCCAAAATTCACATTTGGAAAACTTCGCATGCAATTTCTCTTCCTTGAGTAGTCCTAAAATTGTTCTCAGGTGTTCTTTGTGTTCCTCTTCATTTTTGGAATATATGAGAATGTCGTCTATGAATACGATCACGAATTTGTCCAAATATGGCTTACACACTCGATTCATGAGATCCATGAATACTGCCGGTGCATTAGTTAACCCAAATGGCATCAGTTGGAATTCATGGTGACCATATCGTGTCCTAAAGGCTGTTTTTGGAATGTCTTCATCACGAACTCTAACTTGATGGTAACCTGACCGTAGGTTAATTTTTGAGTAATAGGTTGAACCTTGTAATTGATCGAATAAATCATCAATTCTTGGTAGTGGGTATCGGTTCTTTATGGTTAATTTGTTTAGTTCACGATAGTCAATACACATTCGTAATGACCCATCTTTCTTTTTCACGAATAAAACTGGAGCTCCCCAAGGTGAGGAACTGGGTCGAATAAATCCCTTGTCCGAAAGTTCTTGTAATTGATTTGATAGCTCTTGCATCTCTGACGGTGCTAGCTGGTAGGGTGCGCGGGCAACTGGCGCCGCTCCTGGTATTAAATCAATTCTGAATTCTATTTGACGATTTGGTGGTAGTCCGGGTAAATCTTCCGGAAAGACTTTAGGAAACTCACGGGCAATAGGAACATCTTCGAGACGTTTTTCATCGGATTTCTTTTCGGTTACGTGGGCTAGGAAAGCATAACATCCTTTCTCAATGTACTTCATGGTTTTGATACATGAGATGATGTTTATTCGAGTTCCACTTTGATCACCATGAATGATCAAAGTTTCATTGTCACATGGAATGTGCACAACTCTTTCACCACAAATGATGTTAGCTTGATGTTTAGACAACCAATCCATGCCAATGACAACATCAAAACTTCCGAGTTCGATTGGCATAAGATTGATGTTAAAAGGGTGGTCTAAGAGATTAAGGGTACAGTTTGGGATTACGGTATTAGTATTTATTAAGTCACCGGTAGCTAGTTCAATACTATAACTAGTGGTTAAAGTGATTGGTGGAATATCAAGTAAAGGCGCAATTCTAGTAGATATAAAGCTCATATCAGCACCAGAATCGAATAAGACTTTAACAGGAATGTTATTGAGTAAGAACGTACCGGTAACCACGTTCGGGTCTTGGTGTGGTTCTCCATTTCCCATGACATAGGCTCTACCGCGAGCACCTCCGCCTTGTTGTCCTTGGTTTTGAGGACAGTTGTTCTTGAAGTGTCCCTTTTCACCACACCCAAAACATGTAACTATTGGCTGAGTGTTAGCCCCAGTAGCTACACCCTTGCCTCTACAATCCTTGGCAAGATGTCCGGGCTTTTGACACTTGTTGCACTTGGCCGGGCAGGGACCTGCATGATGGTAGTTGCACTTGGTACACTGTGGTAGAGTACCAACGTATTTACCTCCGGCTGGTGCAGCAACATAAGCCGTCGCGGATTCTTGTCTTTTGTTTTGTTGATTGTGATGGTTGTTGTTTCGGGTTTGGTTGTTGTTGTTGCTGTTGTTGTTACTTCCACGGTTACCATCCCATGGTCACTTGTTGTTGTTGTTCCTATTGTTATTGTTGTTACGGTAGTTGGAGTTGTTGGTGTTATTGGTATTGTTGGTGTTGTTGGTGTTGTTTTGCTTTCGGGTTTCTGTCATACGCACCACTTGATCTATGAGGTTGCGAGACATCCGCATAGCTTCATCAAGTTCCTTGGGATTTGCTGAAGTTACATTTCCTTGTATACTTGATGGGAGTCCCCAGATATACCGTTCCAACAATTTCTCTTTTGTGGAAACCATTGTTGGACACAGTATCCTCAATTCTTCGAATCGACGGTTGTAGGTTATGATGTCATTTCCCCTAACAGAATGATCCCAGAATTCTACCTCTAACTTCTGCATTTCACTGCGAGGGCAGTACTCTTTGATCATCATTTTCTTCAAATTATCCCAAGAAATCTTATAAGCATTTTCAATGCCCATTGGTTGAGATATTGAATTCCACCATGATAATGCCTCATTCAACAGTGTACTCGTGGCATACTGAACTTTATCACTCTCAGTACATTTACTGACCAAAAATACCGACTCCGCTTTTTCAAACCAGCGGGTCAAACCTACAGCTCCTTCAGTACCCTTAAATTTTATGGGTTCGCATTTAAAATAGGAAATGAATGAGCAACCCTTAGGTACTGAAGCAACATTTGTCACTGGAGGGATAGTTGGGCTTAGTCCTCCAATGTTAAGGCTGGCAATTCGGGCAGCTTCTGCAGCTATAGCAACTTCCGCAGCAGTGGCGGCTTCAGCGGCTGCTGCAGCATCAGCAGCTGCTGTAGCATTAGCAGCTGTAGCATCTTCAACGGCTGCTGCAGCACCAGCAGCTGTGGCGGCTTCGGCAGCCGCTGCAGCTGCTGCAGCTACGGCTGCTCGTTCCGTTGTGAGTGCTGCGTTGACACTGTCTTTAACTAGTTTGTGAATAGCAGCTTGAGTCATTGCTGGGGGTGTCTTCTTCTTTGGCGCCATGATTCTATTGTTCAAAAGATACGTCGTAATTAGAGTGTTGTGAAATGAGCACAATTTTTGATAAGAATAATAGGATAATAATGTTGAAATTTAAAAGCATAACACATGATAGTATATAAAACAAGAGTTTTATTCATATAACGTTGATTGATTTACAAAATCGAAACTTGTTACAAGTTTCTTCAAAATTTACTAACTGATACTTTCAGTTTAGTAATTACAACGTTTCTACTATCGCTAGCTATTACATGGATTAGTACAAAAGATAACTAGTACTATAACACTAGTCTAACATCGGTTGGAAGGTTGTTGTAGTCCGGACGGATTATTATTTCCGTATGTTGCTAACACATCCACACTTTCATTGGGACGGTTTTCTTTGACATCCTTCTGGTATAGCCTTTGTTGTATGGCACACATTTGAGATCGCATTCCATATAACTCATTATTGAGTTGATACCGGTCAAAGTTAGCAACATCTAATCAGATTTCTGCTGTATTTAGGCGGTTAAGTAGTCTGTGAATTTGTGCCGCATCTTGTTCCTGAGCTCTCTCAACCAATGTAAGCCTATCCTTGACGTCATCCAAGCCGGTCAATGGATTCAAGACTATGTCCCCAACATGAGTCAAGTCTCTCTTCACATAGCTCATGTCAAGTTTAAACCAATAGAGGTCTTCTCGTGCGTTCATGGCATCCATTTTGGCTGAATTAACCTTGGATATATAGTCATTCATTTGACTTGCCATGCTTTGAACTTTGAGTTGAGTTAGGTTGAGGGCTTGTTTCAAAGAGTATATTTCGTATTGAGCAGAGTTCACGAACATAGGTGTAGATGTGGATGTTCCGCCGACTTCGTAAGTGGACTTTGGAACTTGAGCTGGAGTGGTACGATTTGATTCGGAGGAGTTTGGTGAAATAGGAGGTGGTGATGTTAATGGTGATAGTTGTTGCACCACCATTTGTTCCTCTACTTCCTCAATGTTATCGATGCCTTCAATGTCTATATCCATTTCAGGATCTTCTTCGTAATCATCGATGTTTATGTCCATTTCAGGATCTTCGTCCGAATCTTCTTCATTGTCATCGACTAGATCCTCGTAAGGTTCTTCCTCGTCGTCGTAGTCAAGTGCTTCAAAGTAAGGATCATTGGGTCCAGGAAGAATTGGTAAATAATCGGGCATAGCAGGAAGATGATCGGGAGATGGAGGTACGGACATGATGTCTACAAAGAGTGTTATGACGTCAAAATAAATCAAATGTTTATGGAAAATGCTCAAACTATGGCAATGTGTATATAACAATATACAAATATGTTCATGTAGCATAACATGTGCAATAAGTCCATAATCTTCTGGAGGATGGAAGGCACGAAGAGCGGAAGGCTTTAAAAATGTTTTTGCTTGTGATTGTAGTTATAGTTTAGGTCTCACTTAGACCCGTTTCTCTATAACTATGGCTCTGGTACCAATCTGTAACACCCCCAATTCATGATGCAGCGGAATTCAACTTGGGTGTTACTCGACAGCACAACAGTCATAATAATAGAAAACGATCTCTAACCGAGTCGCTTTAAAAATAGTTATCATTCGAATTTATTCAAATATATCTGAGTTTACATAGTTAGGTCCCAAAAAGGTTCCATGTTTCAAAATACATCAATATAAAGTCTTTTGATGTTTTATCGAATGACAAAGTAGTTTATAGCCTTCTTCCTTTAGTCCGTACCCTTCCGCTCCATTCTTGATTATCATGGACTTGAAATACATGCTTAAGAGGTCAACACAAAGGTTGAGTGATATTCAGAGTTTGTTTAATGGTTGAACACAATATGTTGGTAGTATGAGTTAATTAGACTCATTGATTGGGTCTAAACCGTCAGATGTTATTGACCAAGGTCAACAAGTCAAAGACAGCCTAGAATCAATGCTCCGCGGAAGTATAAGGTTTCCCCGGGTCGTATGTCCCGACGAGGTGTGAATTGTAAACAAAACGGTTTCGTGATCGGGTGAATTTGGATGAGAAAGGGGTTTGTGTGTGATTGAGCTATGGAATCTACAAGAAAATAGCTTAAACAAGCTATATGAGCAAGACGGGAACCTAGGAAAAACCAGAAACGATTTAAACCTAAAAACGCGTACGTTACGTTTAAATAAAACGTAAACGTACGAAATAAAAAGTGAAAACTGAAATCTGAAAACACCCAGGGGGTGAAAATGACTTTTTTACAAAGTAAAAGGTGAAAGAAAATTTATAGAAAAGGAAAATAAATTTTAACCCTAATTAATATTTTAATATTAATTAAATACTAATTATTAATAATTATTAATATTTAAAACACTTAAATATAATTTAATACTAAGTAAATACTAGAAAAATTAAAATAAAATTTCTAAAATTATAAAATAACTAAAAATAAGTTTTAAAAATAAAAATAAGTCTTTTTGTCTTTTTGTGAATTTTCTATTAATTAATTACTAATTATCTAATTAACTATTTTAAATTAAGAAAATTACTAAATGAACAGTGAAAATTATAAGAAAATTTCTAAAAATATTTTACAACATATAAAAGCTATAAAAAATATAAAAACTAGGTTTTACCTTATAAAAACTAATTATGCTATTTTAAACTTAATATTAATTAATTGTTAACTAAATTATTATTAAATCTAAAAATTACTAAATGACAACAGAAAAATCTATAAAAATTCCTAAAATTATTTTAAGTTACCTGGAACCTAGGAAAAATATAAAAAAGTGGTGCTATTAAATAAAAATTATTACTACTATTTTATATATTAATATTAATTATATATTAATTAATCTAATATTAATTATAAAAAATAGCAAACAAAGATAGAAAAATCTGAAAAAATTCTTCAAAGTACTTTATATTACTAGCAACTAAGGAAAAATATGAAAACACAAATGTACTTGTGAAAAAATTAAAAGGAAAAATCAAGTAAATAGCTTCTATTAAATAGAAGCTATCACTTCTTTTAAGGATTGTATTCTGGCCTTTCTAGCTTGCAATCTTCTAGAAACTGAAAATGGATAGCTTGTGGTGCAATGGGATCAGCTAGGAGGTTAGAACAAGCCCATGGAAGTGCTTAAGCTTCAACAGTTGACTTTGGTCAACTGTGGGAGCTTTTAAGCTTAAGAATAAGCTACAAGCTAAAAACTTGATGGATTCTAGTGCAAGTGAGTTGAGTGGACTGATGTGAGGCAAGAAAAACTAACAAGAATCACTTGAAGGCAAAAATGGGTCAAAGTTTAGCAAAATGACCCATTTGCATAGCAGTCCACAATCCACCTTTGAAGCTAGGAAAAAGCTGGCTCAAGTGAGCTTTTGGCTCACTCAAGGGTTGAAATATATAAACACCAAACTAGGCTATCTAATGGAACTGAGTTATACTAGTGGGGCCCACCATGGCAAGCTGTGGAACACCACACAGATGGTGTAATGACAGCAGACCTGAGACAGAGGATTATCTCCCCCTGCAGCTCTCTTTGGAGCTTGGGTGGGACCCACACAAAAATCACAAAAATCAATTGAGAGTGGAGATCAAAAGTTTAGCTGAGGTACTATAAGCCCTATAAGTTTCAAGTCCTGAATCCTTGTACTAAATTCACAATAATTCGTGGGATTTAAGGAAAAATCTAAGTTAAGCACAATTGACTTTTTGAAAACTTGTAAAGGTTTGACTTTTTTGAACTTAGATCTCTTCTAATCTACTGTAAACATATTAATAAGCTACAATGAGACTTGAATAAGCTAAAACAATAACTTTTTCATTGAAATAGATGGATTTGGGACCAACTGTCTTGACAGTTATCTGTCAAGGGGGTGAAAGGTGAGAATTTGACTATTTGGTATATAAGACCAAGATATTATGCTTCTACTATCCTACTATTACCTAATGTGGCATGTGTAAACTAATGGCAACCTCAGGAACCTATCAAACAACATTGAACAATGCTGATCCAAACACCCCCATAGAACCTGTTATGGTAATTTTGAGAAGCAGATGGGAAACCTAGGTAATGCTACTGATTATTAACCTAAGATATAAGCTATAAGGACAATGTAAAAGCTATTTTGATAAGAAAATAAACACAATAACAAGCATAGACTAAAATAGATGTTTACAACTAATGAATGAACAAAAAGAGTGATTTAATGGGCAAACCTTAATTCAGTAGCACAAAGTTCATCAGAGCTTGTCACTAAGCTCAGATGAAACAAAAAGCAATCCCAAACATACTTATGCATCACATTACCAAAATAATGCACTCCAGTTGACTTTCGTTGACCTGTGGGTTTTTTTTTAGCTAAAACTTATTTTTAAACCTTACAAAGCTATTGAGACCTTATAAATGACTGGTGTGAACTACAAAAACTATTAAACAACAACTTTATCACATCACAGATTAAGAAAATGAACTTTTTTCAAGTAAAAAGTACAACTTGTAAATTACAAAAGTTTAACTGATTATCTAAGTGGAAATGGATTCTTGTTACATTAAGAAATCTTAATAGTACAATTGGAACCTTAAAATGAACACTGGGAATGAAGATTACATAAAAACATAACTAAAACTAAAACTACAACTAAAAATTAACTAACTCTCTGCTTCTTCTATCTTTCTTGACTTATATGGACTGAAGCTTCATTCTCTCTCATTCCCACTTTAATTTGGACCATAGGATGCATTAGTTTTGATCCTGGCCTTTGAATTCCTTTTTGGCGGGAAAAGGACATTTGGCAGTTGGGATTGCTTGTTAGGGTTTGGAGGTAATAAATGTGGTTTGGAGGCTAGTGTTTGGAGGGGGGAACAAGGTATGGGAGAAATGAGCTGGAGGAGGGGGGTTGGAGGTGTGTTGCAGTGGTAAAGCAGGGCAAGTGGGGGGGTAGGGGTGACTAGTTGTGTTTGTTTGACCGGGGTCAACGTGAGGGAGTAAATAAAAACGGGGTGGTGGGTTTTGTTTGGTGGGCTGGGGTAATTATGATTGGGCCTGGTTGAAATAAGGTGGGCTGTGGATTGGGAGGTATAAGGTTGTGTTGTTGTTGGGTGGGCTTTTACAAATAAAAAGGGTCCGTTTACTTTGTAACTAAAAATACCACAAGGACCTAATTTGAAATTTTCATAAACTTGGGGACTGAAAATGAAACTTTCCCAAAGTTCTCATAAGTACCAAAATTGCCAAACACCAATATTTCCAAAACCATTTTTGCTATTTTCATTTTACAAATATTTCCCGGGGACTAAAAATGATAATTTTCAAAGTCCGGGGACTAAAATTGCCATTTTATGAAAACTTTTGTCCAAGGAGTAATATTGAATATTTTTAAACTTCCAAGGGCTAAAAATGATTTTTCATCCAAAAATATCCCACCAGGGACTGAATCTGCCAAAATCTGAAACTCCAGGGACCAAAACTGTAAATTTCCAAAACTTTTCAATTTTTCACCAAAGGACTAAATATGACATTTTATGATTTCAAAATGACCTTTGGTGATAATTTTCCATATTTTGAATATCCAGGGACTAGTTTTGTAATTTTATGAAAGTTGGGGGACTGAAACTGCCAATTTAGCAAACTTTGTGCGTTTTTCATTTGTTTTTACTCAATTTGCATCTGAAACATATAAAACACAATTTTGAAATATTTTTGGTATTTTGATGCATTTCTGAGTGTTTTTGTATGTTTTGCAGTTCAGATTAAACAAAAAATGATGAGTGTTTGAGCGTTCATCAATCCCCCACACTAAACTATTGCTAGTCCCTAGCAATACTGTTTTGAAAACTTGATGGATTTGAAAAACTCTTTACCAAAAGCAATCACTTCTGGAGTAGCCAGGTGTAAGAACTGTGGCACACCTGATAACCGTGTGATTTTGAGAAAACCACCAGCTGTCAACGGATTTGAGTAGTCTTTACAAAAAGCCGTTTGCTTCTGGACTAGCCAGCTCTTGATGGAATAGTCAACATCTTGGTGAGCTGATTACCAATTATGGTTTTTCCACGGCCTTTACCACAAGCCGTAATCTTGCGGGCTAGCCAACTCATTTGTTTTCGGGGAGTTGATGAACCATACAATTTTGGGCAAATTGCCAGCCGTAAACGGATTTGAGATGTCTTTACCAAGAGCCGTTTGCTCCTGGACTAGCCAATCCCTTTTGTCGCTTAGACAAGGCGGACTGATTACCACAAAAAAATTTTGAAGCACCAGTGAAAATTTTTTAAAATTTTTGAATTTTTGGCAAAAACGGGGGTATTATATAGTAAAATGTGATAAAATTCGCTAGAATAGCGAATACCCCCCCACACTTAGCATGAATATTGTCCTCAATATTCAAAATCCCGGCTATTATGCTGACATTTTGAACGTAAAAGGGCAACATTACAAGCTAAGCGTGGAAAATACCATTTTGTATTTTCACTCTTGTAATCATAGCATGGGGGACTCCCCCACACTTAGGGTGAAAACCCTATAAGCATGCTACGTTTTTTGTTTACCGAGTCGCTAGCTTGACTCGACCCCGAATTCATTTGTCCTTGGGGAAGCATGATGTGGAAGAAGCAATCTCAATCGGACTTTCATTCAAGATGTTTGGACAAACATTTGAAGCACGTGAAAGTTCTACACCGATGAGATAAGTATCCGGCTCAAGATAATGATACATGAAAATGCCGGGATCAAAAATAGTGTCTTCATTCCCGAAGGAGTGAAGAAGAGAAGAAGTCACCCTGTAGGTGAAGAAAAGGAAGAAAATCATGATAAAAAGCATGATTTGATCTTCTTCCTCGAGAGCAGGCTCCGTAGCCTGAGTTTGGATTTCAAAGGGTAAGCTCGTAAACAACCCGGGAGGGTGGGTGGGAATTTGCAAATTCTCATAATTGAGAGCATCTCCCCCCGGGATATCAAACTCCGGAGGAGTCATGACATGATGAGTGAGTTCACCGGAGAACTCCTCATGAAGAGAATTATTCACAAGATGTGAATCTGTGGACTCATGTTCCGGAATAGACTCATCACAATCCTCATTTTGAATATCAAAGAGTGGATTATCATAAATCAAATTGAATTCAGATTCGAATTCAAATAGAGGATTGGTGAGAGTGGTATTGAATGTTTCGGGAACAAAGTGATCAATATTCTCTATTGGACTGCTGGGATAAGAAGTGAGTGACGGATCATGATATAGGAGACTTTCAATTTCTCCCAGATCGGCTTCAAAGTCGAGGAGACCATCATCACTTTCTAATGAAAGTGGATTGATGTGAGTAAGTTCATCGGCGAACTCCTCAAGAAGATGATCAACATCAGTTTGTGGAACTAATGCCTCAACATACTCGATGTCTTTATAAGATATACAATCATCGCTAAAATCTGAGAAAGTCTCAAATTGATCTTTAGGACACTCAATAGGGGAAGGAATATCACACATATGATCCAAAGTTCCCTGTGACTCTCTCGGGATTGGGATAAGGATCTCAACACTAGACTTTATTAATTCGTCCGATTCCTTATTAGGAACAGTGCTAAGATGCTCATCCCCCATGTTTAGAGAGTGAGTGTGAACTTCGGGTGTGATAACAACATACTGAGGGAGATGAGAAGGACTAGCAGACATGGGTTTTATAAATTTCATTTGTTCTTCTGCTAGTAATTCTATCATAGTCTTTTCTCCCTGATTTTCTGAGGAAGGAATCACAACAAATGAACTTGATGAACTCTCACAAAATTGAGAAATATCAAGGGTAACATCATCATCATCATCGTCGAGAAGAGCAGCATTGCGAAATATGGCACGTGTTTTAGCTGCTTGTTCTAAGACAAGTAATTCCTCCTTGCCCAATTCGTTTCTAGCATCTCGTTCTTCAGCAAGTAATTCTGCCATGGATTTCTCACGAGAGTTTTGAAACGATGTAGTAGCCAACTCCTCCTTAAGTTCTTTCAATATATCAAGAGCCTCTAGTAAAAGGTCTTGCTCAGTGTCATGAGGAGTTGCTTGGTTCATTTGGTACTGTGGAGGTGGGTTTGAAAACGAATAGTCGTAATTGTTACAAGGAAATGGATTCCTTGTTTGACAATCCGAACTGAAGTGTGGGCCTCCACAGTAATCACAACAGTAAAACTGATGTGGCTGTGGGTTGTATGTGCTAGAGTCATAATCGTTATTAGGAAACTGCTCATAGACAAGCGTGTTTCCCGATTGACAATCAGAACTGTAGTGTGAACCACCACAGTACTCACAACAGTAAAACTGCTGAGACTGATGGTGTGGTAGCTGGTGGAATAAATCAATCGTGTCATGGTAGGAATAGGGATCTTGGTTATAGACAGACCCGTTTCCTGACTCTACCATGCCACAACCGGGGCAATTACCACCATTATGAGAACTACCACACCACTGGCAAACCAGAAGGTGTGGATGAGACATAGAAAGAATCAAAAGGTTAGGGAGGGGTAGGGATGAAGAATCAAATATGTGAGAGGGTAAAGGAGAATGTTTTTGGGTTTTTGGAAATACATTTTGTACAAATGATAAGGAAAATGTTTTTGTGTTTTTGTTTTTATGAAAATATGAACAAGGATGGATAAATGTACAATGGAACGAATTCCAAAGACACTAATCAGAAAAACCGTTTAGATACGCACACAACCTCCCCGGCAGCGGCGCCAAAAATTGATTGGGTCTAAACCGTCAGATGTTATTGACCAAGGTCAACAAGTCAAAGACAGCCTAGAATCAATGCTCCGCGGAAGTATAAGGTTTCCCCGGGTCTTATGTCCCGACGAGGTGTGAATTGTAAACAAAACGGTTTCGTGATCGGGTGAATTTGGATGAGAAAGGGGTTTGTGTGTGATTGAGCTATGGAATCTACAAGAAAAATAGCTTAAACAAGCTATATGAGCAAGACGGGAACCTAGGAAAAACCAGAAACGATTTAAACCTAAAAACGCGTACGTTACGTTTAAATAAAACGTAAACGTACAAAATAAAAACTGAAAACTGAAATCTGAAAACACCCAGGGGGTGAAAATGACTTTTTTACAAAGTAAAAGGTAAAAGAAAATTTATAGAAAAGGAAAATAAATTTTAACCCTAATTAATATTTTAATATTAATTAAATACTAATTATTAATAATTATTAATATTTAAAACACTTAAATATAATTTAATACTAAGTAAATACTAGAAAAATTAAAATAAAATTTCTAAAATTATAAAATAACTAAAAATAAGTTTTAAAAATAAAAATAAGTCTTTTTGTCTTTTTGTGAATTCTCTATTAATTAATTACTAATTATCTTATTAACTATTTTAAATTAAGAAAATTACTAAATGAACAGTGAAAATTATAAGAAAATTTCTAAAAATATTTTACAACATATAAAAGCTATAAAAAATATAAAAACTAGGTTTTACCTTATAAAAACTAATTATGCTATTTTAAACTTAATATTAATTAATTATTAACTAAACTATTATTAAATCTAAAAATTACTAAATGACAACAGAAAAATCTATAAAAATTCCTAAAATTATTTTAAGTTACCTGGAACCTAGGAAAAATATAAAAAAGTGGTGCTATTAAATAAAAATTATTACTACTATTTTATATATTAATATTAATTATATATTAATTAATCTAATATTAATTATAAAAAATAGCAAACAAAGATAGAAAAATCTGAAAAAATTCTTCAAAGTACTTTATATTACTAGCAACTAAGGAAAAATATGAAAACACAAATGTACTTGTGAAAAAATTAAAAGGAAAAATCAAGTAAATAGCTTCTATTAAATAGAAGCTATCACTTCTTTTAAGGATTGTATTCTGGCCTTTCTAGCTTGCAATCTTCTAGAAACTGAAAATGGATACCTTGTGGTGCAATGGGATCAGCTAGGAGGTTAGAACAAGCCCATGGAAGTGCTTAAACTTCAACAGTTGACTTTGGTCAACTGTGGGAGCTTTTAAGCTTAAGAATAAGCTACAAGCTAAAAACTTGATGGATTCTAGTGCAAGTGAGTTGAGTGGACTGATGTGAGGCAAGAAAAACTAACAAGAATCACTTGAAGGCAAAAATGGGTCAAAGTTTAGCAAAATGACCCATTTGCATAGCAGTCCACAGTCCACCTTTGAAGCTAGGAAAAAGCTGGCTCAAGTGAGCTTTTGGCTCACTCAAGGGTTGAAATATATAAACACCAAACTAGGCTATCTAATGGAACTGAGTTATACTAGTGGGGCCCACCATGGCAAGCTGTGGAACACCACACAGATGGTGTAATGACAGCAGACCTGAGACAGAGGATTATCTCCCCCTGCAGATCTCTTTGGAGCTTGGGTGGGACCCACAAAAAAATCACAAAAATCAATTGAGAGTGGAGATCAAAAGTTTAGCTGAGGTACTATAAGCCCTATAAGTTTCAAGTCCTGAATCCTTGTACTAAATTCACAATAATTCGTGGGATTTTAGGAAAAATCTAAGTTAAGCACAATTGACTTTTTGAAAACTTGTAAAGGTTTGACTTTTTTGAACTTAGATCTCTTCTAATCTACTGTAAACATATTAATAAGCTACAATGAGACTTGAATAAGCTAAAACAATAACTTTTTCATTGAAATAGATGGATTTGGGACCAACTGTCTTGACAGTTATCTGTCAAGGGGGTGAAAGGTGAGAATTTGACTATTTGGTATATAAGACCAAGATATTATGCTTCTACTATCCTACTATTACCTAATGTGGCATGTGTAAACTAATGGCAACCTCAGGAACCTATCAAACAACATTGAACAATGCTGATCCAAACACCCCCATAGAACCTGTTATGGTAATTTTGAGAAGCAGATGGGAAACCTAGGTAATGCTACTGATTATTAACCTAAGATATAAGCTATAAGGACAATGTAAAAGCTATTTTGATAAGAAAATAAACACAATAACAAGCATAGACTAAAATAGATGTTTACAACTAATGAATGAACAAAAAGAGTGATTTAATGGGCAAACCTTAATTCAGTAGCACAAAGTTCATCAGAGCTTATCACTAAGGTCAGATGAAACAAAAAGCAATCCCAAACATACTTATGCATCACATTACCAAAATAATGCACTCCAGTTGACTTTCGTTGACCTGTGGGTTTTTTTTGAGCTAAAACTTATTTTTAAACCTTACAAAGCTATTGAGACCTTATAAATGACTGGTGTGAACTACAAAAACTATTAAACAACAACTTTATCACATCACAGATTAAGAAAATGAACTTTTTTCAAGTAAAAAGTACAACTTGTAAATTACAAAAGTTTAACTGATTATCTAAGTGGAAATGGATTCTTGTTACATTAAGAAATCTTAATAGTACAATTGGAACCTTAAAATGAACATTGGGAATGAAGATTACATAAAAACATAACTAAAACTAAAACTACAACTAAAAATTAACTAACTCTCCGCTTCTTCTATCTTTCTTGACTTATATGGACTGAAGCTTCATTCTCTCTCATTCCCACTTTAATTTGGACCATAGGATGCATTAGTTTTGATCCTGGCCTTTGAATTCCTTTTTGGCGGGAAAAGGACATTTGGCAGTTGGGATTGCTTGTTAGGGTTTGGAGGTAACAAATGTGGTTTGGAGGCTAGTGTTTGGAGGGGGGAACAAGGTATGGGAGAAATGAGCTGGAGGAGGGGGGTTGGAGGTGTGTTGCAGTGGTGAAGCAGGGCAAGTGGGGGGAGGGGGTAGGGGTGACTGGTTATGTTTGTTTGACCGGGGTCAACGTGAGGGTGTAAATAAAAACGGGGTGGTGGGTTTTGTTTGGTGGGCTGGGGTAATTATGATTGGGCCTGGTTGAAATAAGGTGGGCTGTGGATTGGGAGGTATAAGGTTGTGTTGTTGTTGGGTGGGCTTTTACAAATAAAAAGGGTCCGTTTACTTTGTAACTAAAAATACCACAAGGACCTAATTTGAAATTTTCATAAACTTGGGGACTGAAAATGAAACTTTCCCAAAGTTCTCATAAGTACCAAAATTGCCAAACACCAATATTTCCAAAACCATTTTTGCTATTTTCATTTTTCAAATATTTCCCGGGGACTAAAAATGATAATTTTCAAAGTCCGGGGACTAAAATTGCCATTTTATGAAAACTTTTGTCCAAGGAGTAATATTGAATATTTTTAAACTTCCAAGGGCTAAAAATGATTTTTCATCCAAAAATATCCCACCAGGGACTGAATCTGCCAAAATCTGAAACTCCAGGGACCAAAACTGTAAATTTCCAAAACTTTCCAATTTTTCACCAAAGGACTAAATATGACATTTTATGATTTCAAAATGACCTTTGGTGATAATTTTCCATATTTTGAATATCCAGGGACTAGTTTTGAAATTTTATGAAAGTTGGGGGGACTGAAACTGCCAATTTAGCAAACTTTGTGCGTTTTTCATTTGTTTTTACTCAATTTGCATCTAAAACATATAAAACACAATTTTGAAATATTTTTGGTATTTTGATGCATTTTTGAGTGTTTTTGTATGTTTTGCAGTTCAGATTAGACAAAAAATGATGAGTGTTTGAGCACTCGTCACTCATACTTATGGTTGGAAAACAAAACAGTTATTATTATATACTAAGCTCATGGAACCAATACGTTAACGGGTACCAATATCAATCGGCGGTTTTGTTGCCCCGGTAAGTACTTTGCCGTCATACTTAATGTTTCAAATATAGTGCATTCGTTTGAACTAATCTAGTCAAACAAATGGGATTCGTCAATCCCAATAGGCCTATTCACAATACTCGCGCTCACTAATACTAGTGATTAAATGGTTCATGATATGGGGCCTAGGATTGGCAAGGAAGGTACTTAGTAATAATAAAACAATCAGGCAGCATACAGTTTCAAAGCATTGTGTTCGGTTTAAAATAGCATGTATTCCCCCCAAGGGTTTGAAAAGAAATGATTCATGAAACATGTATAGTTTATATATCGCTTACTACCGTTCGGGCCGACATAATTCAGAAGTCATGTTAGTAAACGTTCGAGGAGCCAGGACACTTTAATTCGTAAATCCACAACTCATCTCGGCGGCTTACATAATGAACTCCTCACATGAGGCTCCCTACTATTGTAGTAGTTGATAATATATATATATATATATATATATATATATATATATATATATATATATATATATATATATATATATATATATATATATATATATATATAAGTTTTGATCCGAAAAGTTACATGTCCAATATTTGAATAAACTTAGGAAAGTTTATCTTTACATGAAGATTGTTATTAGGGTAAGTTTCTTAAGTCTTGTATGACAATTACTTGTAATATCTCATGGTTCTTTAGATGAAGTAGATCCAAATTGTATGTTCAAGTTATCGCCAACTCTTTGGCTCATGTTTTCGCCTAAGTAAGTGTATATGGTCATTTAGTCATGGCCTTACCATGACCTTTGGTCATTGTTCCATGGCCTTGAGACTCAACCTTGGCTTTAGCCATGGTTGTGGTCTTGAATCTAGGTCATAAGACCTCTTTGGTCTTTTTAAACCATAACCATTATATAGTGACTTATATATGTAAAATAGCTGTTAATAAACTGAGAAAAATCTCATTCGTTATTGGTTTTATGGAGACGTGCTCCTGAGTTTTTGAAGAAAACGTGATTCCGGACAACTTTCGTGTTTTAACTTTTTCATGAAACGGACTAGAAGGGCCTCTTTTTGCGTGTTTTATGTTCTGTCACGGAAGCTATTTAGGCAGTTTTGCCGCAAAGTTTTGGTAACTTCAAATGGTCATAACTTTTGACTCGTATACTCGTTTTAAGTGGTTCAAGTTGCTATGGTTTCCTTTTTAAGTCCTCTACTACAATATGTAATGATCCAATATCATAATTTTACCATTTTGATCAGATTTCACCAAGAAAATCACTAGTTTACTTGTTTAAATAACTTAACTTAACAATCATTTATAATAACTTGTTTTACCCATTTTTATACATCATGGACATGATCACAAGACATAATATAGCATGAATGATATGTAAATAACATGATTATGATATTTAACAAGAAGTATGTTAGGGTTTTGCTTACAACTTTTGGCTTTCAACTAAGAAAGGAAGTTAACATGTAAGGTAAGGACTTTGATAGACTTTAGCTTCACCCTACTTCACTTCATGCAATCTTTCTACTCTTGTATTCTTGAAAGAGAGATGATGAAAGTTGAGGTGACTTGAGTGGATTCAAACTCAAGAGAATCACCAAAGTTTATAAGGTTTGGAAGAGTTTTGATTACCTAAAACCAAGCTAGGGTTTCTATGTTTGAAGTTGCTCTTGAATCTTGTTTGAAACTATAAGAAATTAGCTAAGTGTGAGATGGTTTTAGTGTATGATGGTAGAAGGCACAAAGGGGGGAGGGGTATTTATATGGGTTTTGAGGAGGTTACCAATTAGGACTTGTCAAAGCTTACATGACAAGCTTAAACACTTGTAATTCATCCAAGGCAACTTAGCTTAGGATCAAGCCACACCAAGGGATGACTCCCCCCCTATTGGTGGTTTCACAAGGCTAGGGAGGGTGAGGTGTGCCTTGGTTGATAATATCCTAAGTATTGGATGAGTTTTGACTCCGGGAAAAGCTAACCGTAAATGATTAAGCCTCAAAACGTAAAACCGGGTATCGTAAAAATGTAGAACTTGAAAGTATGGTTAAATATATTATTATACTCCATAATAAAATATAAAATAAGTGGTTGGTTCCATTGGGGTGCTAAAACCCTGCTAAAACTGGAAACACGGGTCTAAAACGAGTAATATGTAAAACGTACGAATATTGTATAAAATTGAGAAAAGTAAAATGTTACTTTTCTAATAGGATAAAAATGATTTAAAATGACTTATAATGTCTAGACTGGGCTTAGTCTAGTGTCAGTTGGTATTAAATGTCTTTTAGACATAAAACCGTAAGCCTAAAAATCAAGGAATGATTTATAAAATCAAGGAATGATTTTTGGTCAAAGGAGGAGGGAAAAATATGTTGACTTATTCCAAAAATGTGAAAACTCAAATCGTCTTAGAAACGCAGTGCAGGTATAGGCTAAGGTTACGGCTGAATAAAAACGCTTAAAAATGAAAATTCCTGTTTTTCACAGCCGAGGTTTATTTGGTCATGTTTTTCTTAGTCACGATTTATTCTCAAATAAATAATGAGTGTATCAAACATTTTTCTGATATGGGGAAAATTAACGCGGTCGAGTTTCGTTGTGCGTAGAATTTTTGAATGACGTTTTACCCTAAAACGTGTAATTCCTTAATAACTTTCGCGAAAATGATCTGATGAGTGTCAAACTTTTAATTTGCCATGGAAATGATTTATCACACGAGAATATGAAATAAAAATCAAATTTCGGGAAAATAAATAGTAAAAATGAATGGTAAAAATGAATAGTGATAATGAATAGTGAAATTTTCCGGGAATAGTAATTAACCTGAAATTGGTAATTGTTACATAACCCTAGTGATAGTAAAATCACTCGTATTATTTTTAATAATATTGAAGCTTGTTTTGGTGGTGTATATATTGTGTTTCTGTTTCATTGTGTCATCTATACACTCATACATTCCACATACATTATCTTCTAAGTGTTAACTAGTAAATTCCGCTTGCTAGTTGACATATACTCAAAGTATCAATCTAACACAAGGCGTGCGTTCAGACTTCAGATCCTTAACACCAAACCTATGTCGCCTACACTTTATCTGGTACAAGGCTAGATACCGGGTTCTTCCACAAGGTAGAACCAAACCTACGTAGACTATACTTTATCTTGTACAATGCTAAATATCGAGTTCCTTTACAATGGAGGAATCAATTCCAACTACAACAACTATCACAACAAGCCTATGGGATATAAAGAGGAATCAACTACAAGAGTCATTTGAATGATCTTAATATGATGAAGAAGCCTAGCATCCCTTGTCTTCAAGCTTGCGAGTCTTCTATGCAAAACATCGTGATCTCTCCTTTAAGAGGAATCTAGAGAATCACTAAAGAAAAAGCTACATAGGTGATCCTAAGATTTGAGGCTAGAGAAGCAATAATACAAAGAGAATGTGTGTGAAAATGGTGAGAAGAAATGAGGAAATGGCTCACTATTTATGGAAAAATAGTTCTATGATTAGCCGGATCCGCCGGATCCATTCCTAGAAGGATCTGACCAATGCAATCCAAGGGATCCGGTAACTGGGTTAGTCTAGTCTGAATTTTGGGTTACAATTCCAGGTTTTGGATTATTTGTCATGGAATATGGGTCATGGGTACCCAACATGATGTCATGTTTGATTCAACGCATACTTTGGGTTATGGACCTTGCGTCATGGGTCATAGACATTACCCATTTTGATATCATGCATGATGTAATGCACATGGACCATGGGTGATGGGTCTTGGGTCATGGGTTTTGGGTTATAGATAGTCAAAACTATTTATATTATATCTTTACATTTATCGTACTAACTTAGCATAACTAAGCCCATGATCCCTTTACTACTCTGTTACACATGAACATTACATTACAAGTTTCGTTATACATATAATGAACACCGCTTCTAAAGATAACAACTTTGCTCAAGACACTAAGTCCAATTCAAATGAGAAAGACAACATTCCCTTGGAAAAGTCTAACTCCCAGTACAACAACACATATCAGACAAATTTTTTTTTGTCCAAAGCAAATCAAGGAAATACAGTCAACATTGTCTTGGTAAACAACAATAACAACTGGTGCATGAACTCTAACATCACCAGGCATCAAAACAAGTACAATAAGGGTTGCCCTCCTATGGCAGTAAACCTCTTAAGGCAAGCCATTAACTAAACCATTCAATGTTACAAAGAAAGGTTTATTGCAACACTGAAAGACATGGAACAGGCAAAGAATGGAGTTCATTTCCTGGACACACAAACAAAAAGGGTCGAGCATTCCCCTGACAACGATTTAGCCTAAGGAAAACATTTCCTCAAACAACTATGTTACCTAACAACAACATCAAGCATTGTCGACTATTCCATTGGCAAGTATTCAAATTCGAGGAACATTCCTCCATAGAGCAACGAGCTCCTATCAATCTTTTTAATTCCTAAAAGAGATTGTCATATGGAAAATATGTAAGACTTATCAAAAGCATCCGTGAAAAATTTTCCTTACTTCTTCATACTAATATGTTTGAAATATATATTACATTTACAATCATCAGCAATTGACCAGGCAAACATGTCTTGTCTCTCATATCCTCATAAACGAGTTAAACGGCAAAGTAACTAAGAAAAGAAAGATTGTTCACAAGATAGTGGTAATACACATATTCAAGTACGTACACAAGTAACAAGCATCTAAGAGGCTCCTAGGATAGCCAAACAGACAATCAATAAACTATTTGTAGATTTAACCATTCAAAAGTAGAATATGTTGTTATAATTAAGCAACAATTAAGCATATTTATTTGATCAAAAAAATGCTAACTCAAATTTAATTTTAACAAGCTCCATCAGAATGATGATTCTATGACCACAAATCTCAACAAAAAGGGGAAAACACAACAAAAATATGGAGTACACTATTTCATAAAGCAAAAAGAGGATCAACGCCTCTTAATACATGCCAACATCAAATATGCAGCCAGCGAGGCTAAAAAATGTTGGTAGAACAACCCAACAAAAGACCTAACACATGCTAGGCAAAACAACACCATCAAAATTGGAAGCAAACACTCTACGAGCATAAACCCAAAGGGTCAAAATCCTTTAAGACATTTCAAGATCAAAAATAAAGCCATCAGGGCTCAAAATTGTCGAGTACATAAACTTACAAAACCTTAACATGCGTTACGCGATTACAAAATTTTCTCTACATAACAACCAAGACAAAATCACTAAAAACATCAGGGCCTAGTTTTGCTAGATAAGGAAGAAACAACTGACGAAGGAGCACAACCAGGAGGAAAAATCACCTTAAGATCATCAACGGATTTGGTAAAGCGCTAGGACAGTTCCTTCAGGTAAGCTCACTTGGTCCCAAAAAATCTATTGGCACATTCACTAAGACGCCTCTTACATTCCTTTGCACCATATGCAAGTCAAGGATCATCATCCTCAAAAAAGGAAGATCTGAGTACTTCTTTTGCATGGCGCCGTAAAAGTTTGCAACACCGACATCCATGCATACCTTTTGAACACTCCTAAAAGCGACCATAATGTAACACTCCCATTTTCACAGATCGCGGCAGATTTAGTGTTTGGGGTATTACTTCATGGAAACAAAGACAAGATAATGGAAAACGACTCGAAAAGAGACGTTTTTGGAAAAGGTGTTATCATTCATTTATTTTATAAGAGTTTTTTCAGTAAAAGATATACTTTTACCAAAAGAGAGGTCCCTAAGATTAAAAGATATACTTTTACCAAAAGAGAGGTCCCTAAGATACGTTTTGAAAGCAAAAGATGAATGATAACTATACTAGACGTCCTCATGTCCAGTGCCAATCCGTGCCAGGGTTCCTAAAGTACTCATATACCTAAGATAACGTGCTTAAAGAGTCAACACGAAGGTTGAGTGAGAGTCATAGGTTTAAGTAGATATAGAGTGAATACAAGTTCCATAGAGTTCTGCAGAAACCCTATGTGTGGAAAAGTTTTAGAGATAGCTGGTCTATTGCACTAAGCTCATGAATCACACGTTAACGGTCTAGATCATGGGGTCTGCAGACCAAACCATGATGGGACGAGAAGGATAACTTGCCAAAGTTAATCCTTCAGAGAGGGTTCAAATATAATACTCATTGGTACCCTCCAGTGAGAGGTAGTACCAACGGGAGTTGTCAAACTCCAACAGATCAATCAATTATATTCGCGTTTACTTGGGTAAAATATCACAAGCGATTAGATTTATGATTTTTTTTTTATGTAGGGGTGGCAGATAGTTTACTCGTGTAACAACCAAAGAAAAAGACTTGTATTCGATTTAAAGCATGTATCCCCCTCATAGTGTTTGTAAAGCATTTAGAGTGAAAGTTAAAAAGATGTGAGGCTGTGAAACTCACCTGGGTCTGAGGTAAGTAGGATAGGTTTTAGAAAGCTCACTCATGTATCTTGGGTAGTGTAGGGGGTGTGTGTATGTCAAGTCTTAGTCTAGGTTTTTAAGTAATCACACTTAAGGTTTCTAGATACAATATAACACCGTTCGGGCTATCATAATTCAGAAGTATATGACTCCTCACATGAAGCTCCCTACTATTGTATTATGTTATCAACATAATACCGTTCGGGCCATCATAATTCAGAAGCTAATACTCCTCACATGAAGCTCCCTATTATTGAGTTATGTTGTTATTAAGTTTTAGTTATAACATAACACCGTTTGGGCTATCATAATTTTGAGGTCATGCAATAATGTCGCTAGTGACAAGTACTGGGGGATTGATCGTTCAACTCAGGAATAGTGTCGCTAGAATTAAAAAGCCTACTAAACTAGGTCTAGAGGCGAGGGATGATTCTTTTTTTATTTTTTACACTTTATGAAAGCAAAAAAAATCCCGGGTTTTGAAGGAGTGGGTGGAATTAGTTGCTAGTCAACTAACCCAATTAACTACAGATGCAATCAAAATAAAATAAAAAGAAATGAAAATAAACTAATGCAATTATGTGGTGTAAACAATAATGAGAAAAGATGTGTTTACTTAGATTTCATTACTCCCTAGATATCTTTTACCGGTTAATTAGCTTGTTACAATTGCATGGATGACAGGTTATATTCCTTAATACTAGTCGTAGGGCCGTGTACAATATTTCCTAACTCTATAAGCTCCTACTTCACTCCTATGTCGAGCTGACTAAAAGCTCCTAATATGGGATCACTAGAATTCACTTATGCATTAAATACAACCAAAAATCGTAGTACACCTCCGATCATGTTTCTTAAGACGTTCAAGCAAGTTACCAATGGAAGTCTGCCAGTTTTCTTAAGCCTAACATCGAATACAATCATCCATAACAATTATAAACAACCCATCAATCAATAATCAACATCTAGGTTTCACTACATCTAAGTAAACACAATAAAAACCCAGCCTAGCATGTTAAAAGAAAGACAAGCATAAGATAGAATCAAACAACACATAGACATATTGAATGATTATTGGAAGACTTATCTTTATTCATACATAGATGAAAGAAGGGTTTGAAACCCCTACAATATGATGAAAATTCGACCTAGGGTTTTGTGGTAAAGTTCCTCCTAATATTCCACAATTTGTAAATGAAAAATTGGAAAAATATATATAAAGAATACATCCTGACGGCGTCATGTGGTAGCTTCTGACACCGTCAACTCGCCGCCAATTTAAGGGTCGTATTGCCTAGATCCAGTCTTGACGCCTTCATGTAGAAATTATGCTCTGGGCCGTCACTTGCATTTTGGCCTTGACGGCCTTGGTGACACTGTCAGGTCAATTATACTAAAAATATTTTGGGCCGTCACGTGTATTTTCCACTTCCACCTCTTTTGCCAAGCTTGACGCCGTCATGTGTGAAGTCTTGACGTCGTCAGGTACTATTCCCAGCAAGGATTTTGAGACTTTGCCGTTTTCTTCACTTTTATGCTCCAAAAACGTCCAAAATGCTTCCTTTTCCAGATTTCTCCTCAAAAGTACCTAAAATGACAAAAGGAACGATTTAGGGCAATAATTGATCAAATAATCACAAATTCGGGCTTAAATGACCCCTTAAACACTTTTTGCCTTATCAAATACCGTTACACTTGAGATTTGCTTGTCCTCAAGCAAATACGCTTTTATTCTAATCAAAATACAAGTTAGGGGTCATTTAACACTAATATAAAAGTAATTACAACAAATAATCGTTCCACTAAAAACCAAAAAATAAGCACGGAGGTTATACACTAGCACCTCACAAATAGTGTTTAGATACTCACATCTCTTGGGTGTAATAAAGTATATATCACAATATGGAAATGGAAAACATCTCTCAGTACATGTCATAGCAAACAGATTACCATAGGTTTGGGAAAGGATCAAACCTCCACCACTTGGCGTAAGCACCTAGGATAAACTATCAAAGAGGTCTTTTAAAGGGTTATAACGTTAGGTGTAGGGATATGGAAAACACGGTTTTGTTGGATAAATGCAATATTTACTGGTGGTGAGTTAATCATCTTGGTTAATTACATGTACAATATGGCATTGCTAAGCTAAGACTCGACTTGACTTAAGCTAATCAAAATCTAACAAGAACATAAAATAAACATAGAATGAAACGAGATGGTAGTCCGTATGTTTTTTCTCTTTTTCTTTTTCTATTTTTTTTTTCTTTTTTCTTGATTATTTTTTGATTTTTTTTTTCTTTTTTTTTTCTTTTTTTTTTTTTTTTTTTTGCATACACTTTACCCTACCATCCAAAATAATATATCATACAGAATTTGCATTCCCCTTGCACTTGAACTTTTACATACTTTACAATCAATTATTCTAATGACTCGAATCAAGATAATCAAAACACTTGGAGTACTTTTTAAGATTAACACACATATGGGGGTAATATATGATGTTCTTCCCCATTACTCCTTAACACTAGTACTTTATCCATGAGTCCCAATCGTCCCAAAACAATAAGTAAAAGATATGAATCAACTTAGCAACCATGTAGTCAATTAGATAATTAACTAAGGGTTTATACATGTAACAATAATGCTCTAAAGATAAGTGCATACAAGGAAGGCTAAGGCGATTTGGTTGCACATTTGGGTGGATTGTTAACAAATTCTTCCTTTAAGTAAGATGCTTAAAGTTAGAAATGAAAAGATAGGCTCGGAGGGGTGTACTAGGGGTTTCGTGTACTAAAAATGAGTACAACGCTAAGGTGTGGGAAAATTAATTGACTTCGCTAGTCAAGTAGTATGACTTAAATGGTTAAGTAATTATGATACGGGTTTAAACACAAGGGTGATCCTAATGCCTCTTATCATGTAGTAAATCCTACTACACGAATGTAGTCTCACTAGCGGTCTCGGGATGCATCACTAACGCAAGTTCTAGAATCTAAATACTACCGGTACACTCATAAGCACTAATAATGAATGTTTTTCCTATCAAATCTAAAGGCAAACCTCACATATTTGGTTGGAAAATTTTTTAAGTGGTACAGTTTTGTGCTAGTAATACAACTCCTATCCATGAGACGCTTGTTAAGGCTAAAGTTTCACTCCTAAATGTTGTAAAAAACTTTAAATTTGGCGCTAAGATTGCCCTAGCAAGTATTTCTCTTAGTTTTATTACACACCTACTATCAAACAAACAAACTCAAGTGCAATTGCATCCTATATGGTATCATCATTTACCCTCCCCTTACATTTAGGATGAACATTATCCCCAATGTTCAATTAAAGGATGTAAAAGTAAAGCAGGTAAAAGAATGAAAACAAATACTCCCCTGATTCGTTCGGTGTGGATAGTGTGTCAACAAGGTTAGATCTTTCTCCAAGAAAATGAACTTTAAAAGCTTCCCTCCAGAAATATAAATCATCTTCTTGTCATATATAACCTGTTAAACCTGAAAAAACAAATAAGGCAAACCTCGCGTAAAATCGGCGGCAGTCTATATATACTAAAAATCCTAGAAAAAATAGCATATATATATATATATATATATATATATATATATATATATATATATATATATATATATATATCTTAATGTTGCTTTCTAGGAATTAAAAGGATATAATGCTTGTGGAATGAATGTTTGCAAATTTCCTGGAGTTTATAAAACTAAAGAATCAAAAAAAACTTTAAGACTCCGGTTTAAACAAAACTCGCAAAATTTTTCATAATTTTAGTACCTGACACCGTCAGGTTGTAACTCCTGACGCCGTCAGAATGTTCCTGGAAAAATCTTATGTTAAGTTTCCGGAAAATTTCTGGAAAAACTTATGTCTTATTTCCTGGAAAATCCTGCAAAACATCATTATAACTCGATACAAGCATTTGACTCTAACAATTACTAATATACATGCTCATTTAATATTGTAGTGAATCTTGCTCATTTTTGTTCTTTTAAACAAATTTGGATTTCCCTTACACTTAGCTTTCGCAAAATACCTTTATATGTAATTAAGACGAAGTTAAAAGGAAAATAAAGCATTTTCACAATTTACTTTGAAACATGATTTACCAACAATAAAAATAAAACATGCATACGGAAATAAATAAAATCAAACAAATAAAAACACACAAAACATGGGTTGCCTCCCAGGAAGCACTTTTATTTATTTACGAGTCTTGTAGCTTGACTCAA
The DNA here is from genome assembly GCA_030686995.1 of Artemisia argyi. Classification (NCBI taxonomy): domain Eukaryota; kingdom Viridiplantae; phylum Streptophyta; class Magnoliopsida; order Asterales; family Asteraceae; genus Artemisia; species Artemisia argyi. The sequence goes on from CM060681.1 coordinate 76,265,058, forward strand.
GGTCACGGGCAATTACGTGACCTCGTCTCTTGAGATGACGTATCCCATATAAGTATGATCCTCGCTATCGGGATGGTAGTGTTTCAATCGTTCGACACTTGCAGTCACCTTCCCTCCTCTTTTACTGCACAAGGTAGCTATCCCATCTTGGCGTAGGTTTTCAATTGTGAATGGTCCATACCACCAGGGACTTGGATCATCGAGAGGTACTTTTATCTCTGAATGCCTTAAGAGTACCAAGTCTCCGTCTGCAAATGGTACATGATTCTCCGTCGCTTGACTGCATTTAAACTTGACATGAACTTTATCGCTGCTTTTGCCTCTCTCAGGCTCTGTTTCTTTGTAGCTTTTGATTCTTGTTTCCCATGCGAGGATTTTTTCTTGAACACGATTATGCGATGTGTCAATGTTGTTTTTGAGCTTTCTTTTCATCAGGTTTTCTTGCACACATCGTGGGGTCATAAGAAGGCTAATCTTCCTTTTTCCTGACTTAAGTTCGATTTCCCTTTTTTCATACCTAATGACAGCTCTTGCTGTGGTGAGGAATGGTGCTCCAAGGATTATTGGCATGCACCCACCTCCTTTATCATCGATGATCATGAGATCGACGGTATACATGAAACCTGCTACATTGACCAATACGTCCTCTGCAATTCCCAAAGGGTATACATAAGAGTGACTAGCGAAGGATAGCCTAACACGGGTGGTATCCGGCATTTCCGTAGGGAGTTGGGTGTAAATAGTTAGAGGCATTAGGTTAACTTCCGACCCTTGATCGGCGAAAGCATCCAGATATTGTAACTTTCCAATGCTTGCTGGTATCTCAAAGTTCCCATAAGCCATCTGCTTTGTAGCCACCTTTTGTATAAGTAGCTTCTCAAATACTGGCCCCCCAGGTAATGTATCTTACTCATCTTTCCCCTCTTTCTCTTTTTTGGGAACCAGTTTGGAGGATTGGTTACACCCGTCACCCTTTATCCAATTTGTTATGGTATTCTCATTTATATCATGTTTTAGGTAGTACCCTAGTGATTGGGATTTTGGTGGTTCCTCAACGGTTTGTACAATAGGGGTTTCCTTCTCTTCATTACCCTCGTGGACAATTGTGATAGAGTTAACAAATTGGGTAGTGGGGGTAACGCTTTCCTTCCTTAATAACATCATTTCCGGGGTTTTTTGGTTTGAGTATTCCTCCAATAAGCTCATCATCTCCGTAATTTTCTTTTTCATTTCCTCCTTTTGTTGATAAACAGCATCCTCGAATTTAGCAAGCCGCTCAGAATGGGTTGCCATGTACTCTCTCATTCGAACTTCGAATTATGGGCTGAGGTTTTGAGAAGGCGAATAAGGTCGAGCATATTTTTGAAAGGTTTTGATATTCTCTCTAAGAGGTAACTTAGACAATGGTGTTGGATTCATATTTGGGATAGAATTGACTGTTGCCCGTCTGGGACTTAAAGGTCTCCTTTATTTTTCCGTGAGGTAATCTATTTTTCTCTCAAGTTTGCAAAGGTGTTCTTCGGAGATTTGAGTTGTTTCCCCAGGTGACGAGATTGCGTTGATAGCTGAGTTTATAACATGCGAAACTTCCCATAACTCACGATTGTCGAAGGCAAGTTCATCAATAATTTCCCAAGATTCCTCGGCGTCTTTATCACGTAACCTGCCTCCGGCGGCTCGATCAATAGTGCGTTTGGTGTGAAAGTCGACATGGTCATAGAAGATTTGAACTAATAGCCAAAGATCTATGCCATGATGAAGGACATTTTGGAGTAAATCCTTGAAACGAGTCCATGCTTCATAGAAAGTTTCACCTTGACGTTGTTGGAGCATCAAGATATCATTTCTAAGCTTAGTAGTTCTCCCGGTGGGAAAAATTGAGCAAGGAAACGGGAAGTGAGATCATCCCAAGAGGTGATGGATCCCGCGGGTAAACGCTCAAGCCATTGACTAGCTTGGTCACATAGAGAGAATTGGAATAGACGTAACCGGGTCGTCTCTCTAGTTGCAACATCAAGGTCTATGGAATCTACGATTTTTAGGAAATCCTTGAGATTTTGATTAGGATCTTCGGAACGAAGTCCATGGAATGCACATCCTCTTTACACCAACCGGATGGTGTCGGATCGCAAGGGAGACACATTGGCTCCTTGAGTGAGCTCAATGGTGTTTCGATAGCCTTGGTGGCTAGGACGGGAATACTCTCCTAAAGTTCGGGGTCTAGGAGATTGGTTTGGTTGTGGTAGGTTTTATGGGTGGTTTTGTTGTCGTGGGTTGATGGGTTCAAGGATATTACCACCTTCTATGATGACGGATGGTAAAAGTTACGAACAAAGGAACGAAGAAATAAGATAGACTAAAGAAAACCTAAAAATAAAAATAAAAAATCTTACTAGAAAGAAATCTGGCAAGTAGACCTAATAAAAAGAAATTCTAACCTAGACAATAACTATTTCCCCGGGCTGCAGCGCCAAAAACTTAATAAGCGAGATTGCGCCCTCACAACAGGTTTTACCTCTCAAGGGATCTTGAGAAGCTTGCAATCCCCGCCAGGCACTGTACCTGATCGTTGTAGTATAGTATAGTGACAAGTACCGGGGGATTGATTGTTCAACTCAGGAATAGTGTCGCTAGGATTAGAAAGCCTACTAAACTAGGTCTAGAGGTGAGGGATGATTCTTTTTGCATTTTTTATATTTTATGAAAGCAAGAAAAATCTCGGGTTTTGAAGGAGTGGGCGGAATTAGTTGCTAGTCAACTAACCCAATTAACTACAGATGCAATCAAAATAAAATAAAAAGAAATGAAAATAAACTAATGTAATTATGTGGTCTAAACAATAATGAGAAAAGATGCATTTACTTAGATTTCATTACTTCCTAGATATCTTTTACCGGTTGATTAGCTTGTTACAATTGCATGGATGACGGGTTATATTCCTTAATACTAGTCGTAGGGCCGTGTACAATTTTCCCTAACTCTATAAACTCCTACTTCACTCCTATGTCGAGCCGACTAAAAGCTCCTAACACGGGATCACTAGAATTCACTTATGCATTAAATACAGCCAAAAATTATAGTACACTTTTGATCATGTTTCTTAAGACGTTCAAGCAAGTTACCAATGGAAGTCGGCCAGTTTTCTTAAGCGCAACATCGAATACAATCATCCACAACAATTATAAACAACCCATCAACCAATAATCAACATCTAGGTTTCACTAAATCTAAGTAAACACAATAAAAACCTAACCTAGCATGTTAAAAGAAAGACAAGCATAAGATAGAATAAAACAACACATAGACATATTGAAAAATTATTGGAAGACTTATCTTTATTCAAACATGGATGAAAGAAGGGTTTGAAACCCCTACAATATGATGAAAATTCAACCTAGGGTTTTGTGGTAAAGTTCCTCCTAATGTTCCACACTTTATGAATGAAAAATTGGAAAAATATATATATAGAATACATCCTGACGGCGTCATGTGGTAGCTTCTGACACCGTCAACTCGCCACCAATTTAAGGGTCGTATTGCCTAGATCCAGTCTTGACGCCTTCATGTAGAAATTATGCTCTGGGCCGTCACTTGCATTTTGACCCTGACGGCCTTGGTGACTTCGTCAGGCTATTAACACTGAAAATACTCTGGGCCGTCACGTTATAATTTCCACATCCACCTCTTTTGCCACTCTTGACGTCGTCATGTGTTAATCCTTGACGTCGTCAGGTACTGTTCCCAGCAAGGAATTAGAGACTTTGCCGTTTTCTTCAATTTTATGCTCCAAAAACGTCCAAAACGCTTCCTTTTCCAGATTTCTCCTCAAAAGTACCTAAAATGACAAAAAGAACAATTTAGGGCAATAATTGATCAAATAATCACTAATTCGGGCTTAAATGACCCCTTAAAAGCGCTATACTTTTCGCCTCATCAATATCCTAGGAGTCCTATATCAGTACTAAGGCTATTAGAATCAAAGTTGAGGCTTACCTAGGTCGTGGGAGGTGCACCGTGGGAAAACTAGGGTTTTCAACTTAGAAACGAGTCTCGACTAGTACTAGGGCTTTGCTACTCGACTTCTAAGGGTCTTAGGGACTTAGTACTATAGAAATGTTTGGGTAAAGAAGATAGGGGAGGTGTGAATTTAAATGGTGAGGGGAGGGCTGCTATTTATAGGGTAACGCGTGGTTTAGGTGTCAAAAGGGGCTGATAGGTGTCGAGGAGGGGGGTTGACTCATGGCAGCTAGGGGTCGAAGTGGTGAAGCTAAGGGATGACTAGGATGTGCTATAACTAGCTAGGGGGCTGACCTAGGATGTTTGTGGCTGGTTTTGTACCGTGACCTAAGTAGTACACAAGTAGGTCATGCACCTACTTGTCAACTACTTAGGGAGGAGATAGGGTGTGTGCTTGGTGTAAGAAAGGTTCTAGGATGCTTGCTTGGGTGGTTTGAGGTGCTATAGTAGCTAGGTTTAGGTGTTAGGTTTAGTTTTAACCTACTTTTGTCTAGTGAGGGATTTGGGTCTAGCCTAGGGTTTAGTGCCTATATTAGGTTCCTAGGAGTCTTTAGTGAATAATATTAAGTCCTAGGAGGCTTATACTAAGTGGTGGTAGCTTACGCTGAACTTTTGGGAAGGTTTGACCTAGTTTCGGGACTTGTAAACCCTAGTTATGGTTTTATGCTTAAGGGACTTGTACCTAAGTTCTAGGGGGTTGTACTATAGTATGGGGAGTCTAAGATATCCTCAAGTTACTATATCAACTTATACCTAAGCCTTTAACACTTTCAAACTATTTCAGATAAGCAATTAGGGTTTTAAAGTTAACCGAAAACATATAGGTGCAATTAGGGTTTTCTGATAAGTATATTGTACTAGAGTGATAGTTTACTTAGTGAAAATGTGTTTTTAACCTTGACTTAACATACTGGGATGTTTACATGAAGTAAACATAGTGGTGTTTGGCATAGGTGGATACGTGAGCTTGTCTAGAGGTTAGATAGGTAATAGTGATGTTATAAAGCAAAAATTTCACTCGGGAAATAGCTATAGGCATATCTAACCTAGATAGTGCTTAGTGAGGGCCTAAGTTAGGTTAGTAAGGCTTAGCTAACCCATGGGAAGCTAGTAGGGAAGTTAGTGGGGAAATTAGTGGGTTACTACACATAAACTTTGTGGAACAAATTAAACGACAAAGAAAGCCAGGAGTATACCTGTTCAGGCCTTTCTTCTCATTTAACAGTACTGAGCAATGAGTTTTATGATCCATAGAACTTGCCTAAATACGAACAAGCTCATAAGCTAATCTAGAAACCTTTTGCATCTCCTCAACCAACAAACCCCTCAGATTACCAACTCCCTTTAAACATGATAGTTGTTGGCATCAACTAAAGAGGAAATTCGGGCATCTAGATGTCTCTTATCTAAACCAAGACTACATACTTTGTCTTTCAACTGACTAATGTCATGAAGGTACTGATTCCTGTCAAGAATAAGAGTATCATTCTCATTCTAAAGAGCTGACTTATCAAGCATCAACACAAATTTTCTACAAACCCTGCAACTCAACTTTAGAAGAATCGCCTTGAGATGAAGCAGACTCAATCACCTCGGCATGCTCCAAAAGGGAATGATAGTCAGAAATAAGGTTTGTCATAGAAGGATCCATAGACTGACAAATAGTAGACAAGGGCCTAGCCCTAAACTTAACCTTGCTGGTTAGAGGAATCACGGTAGTCAGGTAAGTTCGTCGAGAAACAATATCCTCTAACGGATCATCAAATTTAAGACCTGTTTCAAATTTTAAACACATATCTTCAACAGAAGTTCTTGTAACAGTGCTAACTGCACACATAGAACATCACTAAAATACTCGACATTTAGACAAGTCAAACAAGAAAAAAGAGGTATACCTCCAGTACACGACGTAGCCTTACGAAAGTAATAAGCACTCATCTTCAGTCGCCCAAACCTGCGAGGATGCTCATCACTTTTCCAGGGTCAACATCATCATCTAAAATAACAATAGTAGGATCGACGACTTTTAAAGGAGTATAGTAAACTTCAACATTAGAAGAACTATAACCATCATTATCCTCAATAAAAGGAGACGCTTACCACCTTCAGAAATACTGGTGTCAAATTTCCTTTTCCTCTAATTCCAAGGCATTAGGTCTTCATCATCCTCTTCTCGCCCCAAATAAGGCAAGGAGGATCTCTGACCCAAAATCTCCTGAGAGGAAGCAACATTTGTAACACCCAAACGATTAGTCCCCATAGTTTAGGCATGAACGGGACTGACCTACAAGGTGAGCAACAACCTGAACACCAATGAGGTTAGAAACTGGAACATTCGTCATACACTCATATGCTCCTGAAGCTACAAAGCGAAAACAAGAAATCAATACCAGAGGAGACAATCATACAAACGTGTTAATAGAAGTAAATTGTAAAAATGTTTATAGTATTTATCAATCTCTTTAAGTTATGTCGATAACAAACATAAAATTATGTAAAAGTATAAATCTAAACATTACATGTTTTTTTTTGAACGGCTAAACATTACAAGTTTTTACATTTACCATTTACTATTTACTTACAGTAGTTAAAATATATTTACTTGTAATAAATGAAATGCATGTAAAAGAGTTGGGTAATCCATAACCCATAACCCATGGAGCTTGACCAAAAACTCATGGCCCATTGCATGACATCATGCATGACATAAATAATGGGTAAAACCCATGACCCATGATCCAAAGTTCATAAACTAAGGCTTAAAGTCCATAACCCATGACCTAAGATGTCTTTGACATTCTGCATGACATCACATGACTCATAGACCTTAACCCATAACCCAAAACCCCGAATTGTAACCCAAAATCCAGACTGGTACATCAGATACCCGGATCCCTGGCTTTACACTGTCCGAATCCCTTTAGGAAGGGATCCGTCAAATCCAGATAAATAGTGCTCAGTTTTGCCTATTAATAGTGAGCCATTTCTCTCTTATTTCTCACCCCACTTAGATATATCTTCTCTGTATATTCTAAGTTCTCTAACCTGAGACCTAAAGATCATTCTTGTAGCTTTCTTTCTCTTGTATTCTCAAGGCTCTTCTTACAAGACGAGATCACGCTTTCTTCCATATGAGCCATTTTTCTCTCCAAGTTGCTCAGATTCTTCTTCTTGATACTTCTTCTTGTATTCTCAAAGTAGTTGTGATAGTTGTATTGTTGTGATGGATTGGTTCCCGTGTAAAGAACCCAATATTTAGCTTAATACCGGAAAAAGTGTAAGCGACGTTGTGAGGTTTCTCCACCAGTTGAAGGAGCTTGTTGACATAGTGTTTACGAACTCTTGACATAGGTACTTGGGGAGTAGAATAGGGGAAGGAAGGTGTCCTTGTAGCCGAACCACTATAAAGCATTTTGTCGCGCTTTCATCCTTTTATCTCTTTACTATCATGAAATTTATTTCTTTTCATACTAACTTGAATAATCTATATGTCAACATCTAATGGTTTCACATACTGTCAATATAAAGTTTTATAAACTAAATTTAAATCGGTAAAAACTATTCAACCCCCCTTCTAGTTTTCTACAATTGGCATCAACAGCAGGTTTTATAAAAAGTTTTTAAGTAAAATGTATTTTAAAACTTTTTCGGTCAATTATATTTCAAAAACTACAAAGAAGCGCAATCTATGCAAAAACCACCACTCTTTGAATCTAATGGTTTCATATATTGGAAAAATAGATTTGAAACATATGTGAAATCTAAAGATATTGATCTTCGGAATATTATTGTTGATGGGGATTATGTGCCGGTATTTGAGAGTATCTCTACCGACAAAAATGAGGTCGGGTCTTCGGGTCTAAAAGATGAACAAAAAAAAATGCTTTCTAAAATAATGAGGCAAAAATGGTTTTATACAATGCTTTACCTAAAAAGGAATATGAAAGAATTTTATGCATAAAACTGCTAAAGATATATGGAATTGCTTGGTGATTACTCATCAAGGAAACAAACAAGTGCAAAACAACAAAATATATTTATTTGTTCAACAATATGAGCAATACTCAATATCGGATGATGAAAGTATTTATAATGCATTTGCTAAATTTAATACTATTATTACATCACTAATAGCACTTGACGAACCTTTTCCAAATGTAATCATGTCAGGAGATTCTTAAGGGTACTTCCGGCTAAATGGAGACCGAGGTAACGACAATAGAAGAATCAAAGGATTTGACAATCCTTTATCTCGACGAGCTCATTGGAAACCTCAAGGTCTATGAAATTGTGTTGGCAAAAGACTCCTAGGCCTCAAAAGAAAAGAAGGAGAAATACAAGTCATTAGCTCTAAAGGCTAAAAAGGAGTCTAGTGATGAAGATACTTCATCTTCGGATAGCGATGATGAAGAATATTCCATGGCCGTAAGGGACTTCAAGAAATTCTTTAGAAGAAGAGTAAGGTTCGTAAAACAACCGTACGATGACAAGAAAGGCTTTCAAAAGTTCAAGGAAAAGAAGAAGGGAAAAAATGAATGAAAGTGCTTCAGGTGCAGTGATCCAGATCACTTCATAAGTTATTGTCCCAAACATTCTAGTGGTGCGCAAAAAGCATTCATTAACGGATCTTGGTATCCAAGTGAAGAGGAGAAAGATGAGATTTGTCTCATGGCCAAAGACTCTAACTAGGTACGTTCTGACTCTCCCTATTATAGTAGCTCATCTCTAGATGATGAATCTCTAAACTTAGAATATAACAAACTTAGTAAAATTAGCCTTAAAGTCATTATCAAAAACAAACATCTAAAAGGTAATATTGAACTCTTAGAAAACAAAGTTTTTGAGTTAAAAGAAAAGTTAAAAAGACTTGAAAAAAGAAAAGAAGCAAGTGTAGAATGTAAACTTTGTGTAAGTCTTCGAACGATAATTGATCACCAAGATTCCAAAATCGCTAGACTTAGACACAAAGCTTAGAAGATATAATAGATACACAGAAAGTTATGAACAATAAAATTTGGTTAGGTTTTACAGAGTGTATGCCTTCGACTAGCGAAGAAAAACCAACAAAATTTCTTCAACTGTTGTACCAAATGTTTCTGAGGTAGCGGATCCGGCAAATCCTTTCAAAAGGGATCCGGCTAGGCTTAAGCAAAGGATCCGACCATCTAGTACAGCAAAGCTAAAATTTTACTTGTCTAAATAATCTAAAAAGGAGTTTGTTGTCATAACTATAAAGAAAACACCTAATGTTTCTAATAGAAATGTTAATGTACCACGCCATGGTAAAGGAATTCTAAGTAATAGACCAAATGTTCGACCGACATCCACAACACCATTTAAGAGACCGAACGCTCCCTGCCCAAAAATTAATTTTGGCCAAATGGGATGGAACAATGGTTATCAAACACCAAACTTTGGACCTTGGAAATATCTTCCTTTTGTGAACTAAGTAAATGGCTTATATAAAGAAAATGGGCCCATGAGATATTGGGTACCAAACGCTTGAGTTTATTTGTGCTTATAGGTATGTCTAAAGTTTGAACTAGAACCAAATGAATGGATAAAAGACAGAGGATGCACAAGACACATGACGGGAAACAAAAGCCTATTCTCATCTTACAAGGCTTGTGATGGAGGTAACGTAGTGTTTGACAATGGTAAAAGCAAGATCATTGGCAAATGTACGATATTACATAACTCTTGAACCATTAATGATGTGTCTCATGTAGATAATCTAGTATTTAATCTATTAAGTATTAGTTAAATAGTAGATAAAAAGTGTGAAGTTCTATTTAGTGAAACCAGAAGTAAAATACTTAAAAAAGGAATCACCATAGGTAAAAGGATTAGGAAAAATGGTCTTTCGTAATGAAAATCAATAACTCATCTAAAGATAAACTTTGTCTAACTTCAATAGATGATACTTCGACTCTTTGGCATCGAAGATTGGGTGACGCCAATATACGACTTATTTAATCGCTATCATCTAAAGAGCTTGTTAGAAACTTACCAAAATTAAAATATGAGCAACATTTTCATGATGCTTGTAACATAAGAAACAAGTCCATGCTAGTCATAAAGCTAAAAATATGGTTTCAACTACTAAGTGTCTAGAACTTTTACGTGTGGATTTATTCGGTCCACCGGCTATTCAAAGTTATGGATGAAACGTCTATACTTTAGTAATAGTCGATGACTACTCAAGGTATACATGGACTAGATTTTTGAAAAACTAAATCGAAGCTTTTGATCATTTTGAAATCTTAAGTAAGAAAATTCAAAAACAACTAGGTTCACCAATAATGTCGATCCGTACGAATCATGGTCAGGAGTTTGATAACGAAGTAAAATTCAGAGCTTTTTGTGACGCTAATGGTATTACTAACAATTTCTCGGCTCCATGTACTCCGGAATCAAATAGGGGTAGTTGAACGAAAGAATCGTACTTTACAAGAAATGAGTCAAACCATGCTAAATTAACAATCAATTCCTCAAGAATTTTGGTGTAACGTCGTCGACATATCAACATACATCCTAAATAGAGTCCTAATTAGACCATTTTTAAGAATGACTCCCTATGAGTTATTCAAAGGTAAAAAGCAATCTCTAGATCATTTGAAAGTCTTTGGAAGCAAATGCTTCATTCTTAATACAAAAGACTGAAAAGGATTTATTTGATACCTTTTTAAGGAGTCATTTAAGCCCAAAATTGTATTTATATGATCAAATATTGCCTCAAATCATTTCTTTTTGCATTTTAGGTACTTGGGACAAGAAATCTGGAAATCGGCACTTTTTGGACGTATTTGGGCGAAAAAATGAAGAAAATGACAAAGTCGTAAAAACTCGTGTGAATAGAAGGCTGACGGCGTCACGCTTACTAAGTGATGCCGTCAATTGATGATTGGAGCTGGATTATGATTAATATACAGTGCTTCAAAAACAAATAGGGAATTAACACCTGACATCGTCAGGCATATTTTGGAGTAGGGAGTCACATTTTAAGATAACAAGAGACGGCTCAGAAGACTTAAAAAGGGACGGCGTCATGTATATGCTGACGGCGTCAGAAGATAACAAGTGACAACGTCAGAGCAACGACTTGCACAAGACGAAACCCTAAACACAGCGAGCTGATGGCGTCAGAACCTATAACCTGACGTCGTGACCAATGTAAATATATATATAGTTTTCGAATTATTTTCATTAGTGGTGACATTCTATGGGATATCTTGGAGTAGGGTTTAGAGCATGATTTTCTTTGCTTTTGTTAAGGTTTTTTTGACCCTTGAACCTCATGTTTTATTGAAGATAGGTTATTATTTTAATTATTCAATATGTCTATGTGTTGTTTAATTACTTGTTTATCTTTTCTTTGCTTTAACATGCTAGATTAAATTAATTAGTGTTTGCTTAGATTTGATGAAACCTAGTTATTGAATATTGATTTTTTTGTCTATTGTTTATGTGGAAAACTAGAAGGGGGGGGGGTTGAATAGTTTTATGTCAATTTTTATTTCAAAACTTTGTTTTCAAAATCTTCAATACAAGATTTATTGTAAAAATATACTCAATCTAAATGATCAATTTCACTTGTACAAGTGTATGTATATATTCTATCTTTTTAGGTTATTTATAAAAACTTTATTTTGTGAATGAACCTTTTTTTTGAACTTTGTGTGAAATCAATTTTAGCACAACATCACAAGCTACAACTAGATGCAAATGTTTATGAGTATGTAAACAATAAAGATGTAAATAAGATAATGAACAAGAGATGGAAATATCAAACCAAGACACAACAGATTTATAGTGGTTTGGCTACAAGGTCTCCTTCCTTTCCCTACTCCACTCCTTGAGTCTCCTACTCGAGAGTTTTCTTCACTAACACAACGAGCTCCTTTTTGGCGGAGAAACCTTGCACAACTTTTACTTACACCGATTAACAACACTAAGCTAGATGTCGAGTTCTAATAGTAGCTAGAACCAATCTCACACCACTAGTCACTACACACCTTCTTCACGACTTATACACACCACTACTACTGCACTACTTCTCACACCTTCACTACTTCTTCTTCACAACACAACTATTTCTTCACTACTTCTATTCACGACTACTAACCCACCTAGATCTATCTATTACACACCTTCTACACCTTTACAAATAATTTACACAACACCTAACAATATACACAACTCTTCAATAATTCTAAACAAGATGTTGGAGAAGTATTCTTCTCTTGCACTTTGAATGAGGATGGATAGTATCACTTGAAAACAAGAACTAATATGTTTATGATCAAAGGTTTTTAGAAGGTGATTTGAGAGAATTGGAACAGAAAGTTTTAGTGCAAAAGGTGAGGAAAAATTTCAGATTTGAATCAGTATTTATAGGCAAAGAATTCTGACAGAGGAGCGTATGCCGGCCCCCTTAAAATTAAGGGGGCCGCCCCTTATAATTAAGGGGGCCGCACACTGAAACGACCTGAAATTTTTGTCCTTTTTGGGGAAAGTTTATTTGGTGAAAATTTAACTGAATTTGGTTAAAAATTTGAATTCATTTAATTATTATGAAATAAACATTTTCCTTTAATTACCCAAAATGTTTTTCTTAAATATATAAAATGTTTATACCATTTTATATAATTTGTAATTAGTAAATAAACCTTCCTTTGATCATAAAATGTATTAGACACTTGTTTATTCATACCTTAAGGGAGTTAGTTGGATATAATGATATTTTGTCACTAAATACTTATTTACGTAATGATTTTACGTTTAATGATTTTACATTTTGTGATCGTCAAAACATAGGGATATCGAGAAATATTAATAACGTTTTTAGGCATTATTTATATCAACAATCTCCCCATTTTTGATGATTACAAAATCTAAACTCATTAAATCAAAAATTATTATATATTCAAGTATTTAGTGAGTTTATATCATTTCTCCCCCTTTTTTTGAACATCAAAAAGGTTGTCCCGAAGTCGGATGAGCTCCCTCTTGATGTGTACTCCCCCTCGTTTTAAGGTTACAAGACAAGTCGAGGTATGGAATGCTTGCAAAAATATTTAGTACATACAATATATATGCATGCAACAAATATATATTTTATATATATATATATATATATATATATATATATATATATATATATATATATATATATATATATATATATATATAAAACAAGTAATATAAGCATGGAAGAAAACACTTCAATAAATTGATGAAAATACAAACAACATGCATCCAAGATGCATGTGCAATATAACTAATAAACTATAGCCTTAAGGGCTTACAAGCAACCAAAACTCTAATAGAAATGTTTTTCCTAGAGCTTGCCATCAAAATGGTTTAAACATTTTTATTTTCCAAATATGAGCCATGCTTAGTTTGGGAGGAGCAATGTTGTAGGTGGAGATGATGGAGTTGATGGAGGTGTGTTTGATGTTGATGGAGGTGGAGGTATGGTTGATGTTGGTGGTGGAGGTGTGGATGTTGTTGGTTAAGGTTGAGGGAACAAGCTTTCAAGGTACGAAAATGTGTGGTGGATTTCATCTCTTAAGCCAAAGATGATGGTGCGGTTATGGATGCAACAAAGGCAAATAAGCTTCAAGCAAGCTCCGTGGGATGGGATTGAAGTTTGGTGGATTGAGTGGTGATGGTGAAAATTGTGCATCAGGAGGTGTGATGGGTGATAATGAAAGAATGATGTCTAAGGTTGCATTTTCAAGAGGTGGTGGTGGTGGAATTCTTGGTGGAGGTGATAGGTGAGTGTTGATGTAGTCATTGATGGATGATGGTGATAGTATGGAAGAGGTGGAGGTTCCACGAGTTGATGGTGTTTTGGAAGGTGCATTGGGAGCACTAGGAGATGAGCATTGAGGAGGTGATGATAGAGTGGTATTATCATCATTAGTTAGATCAATGAAAAGTTGTTTTGGTGGTATGATAACAAGCTTTTGTTTCTTGGCTTTGTTGGAGGTGGTGGTTTTTGGTGATGACATGATGAATTAGTTGAGGTTGATGAATATGGTGATGATGGAGTGTGGATGAAAGGTGTATAAGGGTTATATAGCATGGAATCATGTTTAGAAATGGTATTAATTTGAAATAGATTTGTTAGATTCTAAAATCAGTTTAGTTTTTAAGGGAAATGGTAGCTGGAACTAGCAAAATGAGTCACAAGTTGCAAATGAAAACAGTGTAAAAACTGTTCCAGGTGGCCGGTCCCCTTAATTCATGGTCGGCCTCCTTAAAATTAAAGGGGCCACCCTTGTTAATTAAGGGGGCCGCCCATCTGGTAAAATCCCAGACGACCAAATTTCAAAAGTTTTCTAAAAATGGTTTATTTTGGTTTTGTGTTTGTAGCAAGCTCTATTGGAACATTTTATTTTAGTTTTGGTCTATTAGAGAGGCATATATAATCATAAACTAACCATGCAAACATAGATTAAAAACAAGGGGAAAAGCATGCATAAACACCAAGCAAATAATATTAGTAGAACATAAGTCACATTTATTGATTATTAAAGTAGATTATGTTAGAAACATAATCATTAGTACAAAGGCATACATATATGTGTATACATATATGCTTTTCTAGCAAACTCAATGTTGCAAAAAATGGCCTACAAGGCCTTGTAATCGCCGATTCCAAGCTACAAGGCCCTAGAACTTGGAGACATTTACAAGGAAGTCGGCCGATTAATCGGCGATTACAAGGTTTTAGGCTGATTAATCGGCTAAAAAACGCAACTCGGCCCTCGACCGCCTCAGGACCGATTCACGATTTTTGCAACATTGAGCAAACTACATTAGATATAACTAAGTTGCCGACTTGAGGTCTCTTGAACTTCCATGGGGTACAAAGGTTTGTGGTGAATTTATTAGGAGATGGAAACATGGTGATTGGATTTAGTGGTATGATGGTGAGGGATGTGGAGCAGAAGGAGTGGATCTAGGTATGTTATACCTAATTAATGGAGGTATTGGATGTGGACGAGTGAGGAGATATTCGATCCACGAAATATCTTCGCTTAGGTCAAGGATTTGTTTTTGGAGAAAGTAGCAACAAGGACAATAGTGGGTGTGGTTGATGACTTGATCCATGTTAAGGGAGTGAGGTAGGCAATTTGAGTAAGGAGAGGATGGAGTTTTGTGCAAGTTGTGTTGTGCAAGATGCATAGCATTAAGATCACTAAGATCACATATTTGGTTGATTTCTTCACGGAACTTTTGCTTTTCCGTGGTAATGTGGAGTGAATCATTTGGTGGAGGTGGATGAATTGGTGTTGTGTAGTTGGGGTTGTAGTTTGATGATTGACCAAAGTGATATGGATCATTGTAGTTGGATGAAAATGTGGATATATGATTTGGGATGAAATGAGATGATTTGCCAATGTGGTAAGGTTTGTAGAGTGGTTCAAAGGAGTGTCCTTGCGATTTTGGAGTGTAGTTGGGAAAATAGGTGTTTGGAGGTGTTGATTGATTACCAAATCCACTTGTTGTGACGGATTTGTTTCTTTCTCCACGTGGGTTTTTCAGTCATCCTTGCTAGCTTAGAGGATTTTGATTTTGGTTTGTTGGGAGAGGTCATGATGGAATGGTTGAGCAAGGATATGTTATGAGGAGAGGTATTTATAGTGTGATGATTATGTGTTTCTGGAAGGATAAATAAGTGAAGGATTTACTAGACAAAATGTGTTTGTGAATTTAGGGAAGTGAGGAATCAAAATAGGGTGAAATGAGCTAAAAAGTGAAAAGCAAACAGGGAACCTCGACCATCAGGTGGCCGGCCCCCTTAATTAATGGCCGACCCCTTTAATTTTAAGGGGGCCGCTAATTATAATTATGAGGGCCGCCCAATGTCTGGTTCCCAGATTGCCAGAAATGGTTTTTAGCAGAGATTTTTCCAGATTGATCTTTGGTTGGAGGTTTGGTTTTGGGCAAGTCCATCTCTTTAGGCAACTTAATCAAGTATTATCTTAATGGAGTATGCAAGAGAAGTATGTATGTAGGTAACTAAGCATATAATATAATTTCATGTAAAGTGTCAATTAAGCAAGTCATATATCCTAAGGTAACAAACTTAATAAAAGAGACCAAGGCAGCTAGTGAGTGAGAAACTAGTGATGGAACAAATGTGAAAAAATGAAATTTGTGTCTAGATTTAACATATGTGAAGATGCGATTGATTCAACTCCTAATGAAAAAAAATCCTAAGAAGCAATCCAAAATCTCCCTGATTTTATTTGTTGAACCCAAGATTGTCAAAAATATATATTTAATTATATAATATGACAATTACACGTGTAGTATCAAGCATGATTTATGAGAAAACGTTTTTAGCATTATTCAACAATGAGTTTAAGAAAAGTTTTTGAAAAGTAGTGTATAATCAAAGAGAAATTTCATTAAGAGGATTTGTAGTTAAGGGGTTTTTAATGTTAATCAGGCATTTTAATCTTATGGAAAGCATTTAGTTATGAAAATTCTAAACTCGATTTGAAAGAGCCAAAATGATGTTGAAGAAATTGAAGTGAAATACTTTATGATGATTATGACCAAAATTTGATGAAATTTGTTATGAATGACTTACAATATTTGTTGCTAAAAATGTGAATAGTTTAGATAGATTGAGTTAAAAAAAATCATGCAATATAAAGTTCTCAATCTTCAATTTTTGTTTGAAGTAGATACCTAGACTCAAGAATGAGAAAGATAAAATAAAGCAATTTTATGCAATAATTTATTTATGAAAAATCAATAGAATTTTGTCAATTTGCTCCATCATTCCTAATCCTAAAGGCTAGTGATTAAGTAGTATATGCTAAAAGGGTTTAGCGAATATATCCGCAGTGTAAATAATACAATAAACAAAATTATCACACGAACATGCAATTAACAATCTTGGAAATTTACGTTATAATAAAAGAGAGAACGTACCTTGTGTCTTAAAATGAATTAATTCAATAAGACATATGAGAAAGTGAAAAGAGGAAGCAACGAGTACCAAGAAGATCGTAGAGAGAAGGCAAAGCAATAGAGAACCCGTAACAAGATAACATCAAAGTATCGCAACCAGGTTCTTGAAGCATAAACACTTGAAGATTTAAAAACATGTCTCAATAGATCGTCAAACTTCACGTATATGCAAGTGTGCCTATCCACATGATTAAGATACCTAACATGTAAAACAACTTGGTACCCAAAGTCTTATGGGTCCTAGATGGTTAGTCACAATATCCATTGCATTTAAAATGCATATAGTATAGATGTTGTTAACAAGTGCAAGAATTTCTTATCAATATGTTTCCACACAATAATAATGTCCTTCTTGTCTCAAGAGATAAATAATTGTTATGATTAGAGTAATTTTCTAAATTTCTCCACTAGGTTTTACAAACTCTATTTGCTTTGATTTATTTGTCAAAGTATCATTAGCATTAAATCCTAATCCGGTTTTGTCATCAAAAGCCTTTTGAGTATTAAATAAGTATATTTGTGATTTAGAGCTATTTTCAAATTTAGCAAGTATTTTTCCTTTTTCAATATTTTCTTCAGTAGATGTTGAAGATCCATTTTTAAACGTGATATTTTAGTCTATGTTGCAAAAAATTTTGAAGTTACTTTCTAATTTTGAAAACTCTAATATGAATTGATCATAGCAAAAATGTTTGGTTCCGGATTGTACCTCATTTGGGGCTTTATATGCTTCACAATCTTCACATGCTATATAATGATCCTCTTCACCTTCCATGTCGCTCCCTGTTTCATTTATATTCTTTCCTCAGATTTGGCTCATGTAATCTTCGTTGTTGATACCTTCAATGACCATGTTTGAACTAGTAGCACTTGTATTTACATCAACTAAATGTTTGTTTATTAAATTTTCTAGAGCAATTAATTCTTGTGCAACATCAAGTATATCATCTTCGGCTCGACATTTCCATTGCTGAAAGTTTTAAAAACATTTCCAAATATCATTTGCCGTTTTACAAAAGAATACTCTTTCATATTCAATTCCAGGTAGGATTTTATAAATCATTAATTTGGCTTTAGTGTTTTTATCAATCTTTGTTTGGGAGTAATTGTATTGATTTTCAAAATCCGTTTTTGTTTGAATATCACCAATTGAAATGATGTGCCAAAGATCTTGATCTATTGATTTCACATAATTTTCAAATTTATTTTTCCATTCACTAAAATTCTCATTTTCAAAATATGGTGGTGTAAATGTCATTTTTCCTTCCAAATATTTTTCTGATTCCATTGACCGATTACAAGTATTAAAATACAATTTATTTTAAAAATCTTGTTTAACGTAGCTCTGATGCCAATTATGGAAAACTAAAAGGGGGGGGGGGGGAGGGTTGAATAGTTTTACGTCAATTTTTATTTCAAAACATTGTTTTCAAAATCTTCAATACAAGATTTATTGTAAAAATATACTCAATCGAAATGATCAATTTCACTTGTATAAGTGTATGTATATATTGTATCTTTTTAGGTTATTTATAAAAACTTTATTTTGTAAATGAACCTTTTGTTTGAACTTTGTGTGAAATCAATTTTAGCACAATATCATAAGCTACAACTAGATGCAAATGTTTATGAGTATTTAAACAATAAAGATGTAAATAAGATAATGAACAAGAGATGGAAAGATCAAACCAAGACACAGCGGATTTATAGTGGTTCGGCTACAAGGTCTCCTTCCTTGCCCTACTCCACTCCTCGAGTCTCCTGCTCTAGAGTTTTCTTCACTAACGCAACGAGCTCCCTTTTGGCAGAGAAACCTTACACAACTTTTGCTTACACCGATTAACGACACTAAGCTAGATGTCGAGTTCTAATAGTAGCTAGAACCAATCTCACACCACTAGTCACTACACACCCTCTTCACGGCTTATACACACCACTACTACTGCACTACTTCTTACACCTTCACTACTTCTTCTTCACAACACAACTATTTCTTCACTACTTCTATTCACAACTACTAACCCACCTAGATCTATCTATTACACACCTTCTACACCTTTACAAATAATTTACACAACACCTAACAATATACACAACTCTTCAATACTTCTAAACAAGATGTTGGAGAAGTTTTCTTCTCTTGCACTTTGAATGAGGATGGATAGTATCACTTGAAAACAAGAACTAATATGTTTATGATCAAAGGTTTTTAGAAGGTGATTTGAGAGAATTGGAACAGAAAGTTTTAGTGCAAAAGGTGAGGAAAAATTTCAGATTTGAATCAGTATTTATAGGCAAAGAATTCTGACAGAGGAGCGTATGCCGGCCCCCTTAATTGTGTGCCAGCCCCTTTAAAATTAAGGGGGCCGCCCCTTATAATTAAGGGGGCCGCACACTGATCGGCCTGAAATTTTTGTCCTTTCTGGGGAAAGTTTATTTGGTGAAAATTTAACAGAATTTGGTTAAAAATTTAATTTATTTAATTATTATGAAATAAATATTTTCCTTTAATTACCAAAAATGTTTTTCTTAAATATATAAAATGTTTATACCATTTTATATAATTTGTAATTAGTAAATAAACCTTCCTTTGATCATAAAATGTATTAGACACTTGTTTATTCATACCTTAAGGGAGTTAGTTGGATATAATGATATTTTGTCACTAAATACTTATTTACGTTTAATGATTTTACATTTTGTGATCGTCAAAACATAGGGATATCGAGAAATATTAATAACGTTTTTACGCATGATTTATATCAACAGTTTAGTTGATTACTCCGCGTTAAGCTAAGAAAATTGGCTGACCTCTTATATGTAACTAGCTTGAACGTTTTATAAATGCAACCGTAGAGTGCACTATTGGTTTTCCTCATTGTATTTATTGCATGAATTGTGGCTTGTAGATCCTAGAAAACTTAATAGACTTTAAGGGTTTTAGGGGAGACAAATATTCATATAGTTTGGGACTTCGGCACCTCCCCACGACCGATATTAAGGAATAAAACGCTTCAACCAAAACAAGGACGTGAAAATTCAACGAATCAATAAGAAATAACTAGGGAGTAGTTTTATCTAAGTAAACATGTTTTCCCATCATAAGAAGTTCACCAATTTATTTTTCTTTGTTTTTTAGTTTAATTAGTTTTGTTTTAAGTTGTATAGGTAGACTTGGATTAGTTAAGTAGCAACTAATTCCGCCCATTTTTCTAAAAACCGATATTTTACTTGCTTTCTAAAAAACATAAAAATACAAAAAGAATCAACCCTCATCTCTAGACTTAATTCGTCATACATCTTGACCTTTCCACAACTATTGCGACTATTTCCCTAGAGAACGATCAATCCCCCGGACTTTCCTATACTACAGTACAACGGTCAGGTACACTGCCTAGAGGATTGTAAGACTTCGTTTCGAGTTCTTACAAATCTCGCATCAAAGACTATCTCACAAAATTCGATCCTAAATCTACCGAAGGTATTTTCTTAGGATATTCACCAAATAGTAAAGCATATGTAATACTAAACAAAGAAACTATGAGAATAGAAGAGTCATTAAATGTTAAGTTTGATGAAAGTCCTCCTCCTAATCCCAACCTCTCTTAGATGACGATATAATAGAAAGTCAAATCCTTGAAGATCAAGTTAATGAAACTAATAACAAGGAAGATGAACTATTAAATAAAGAAATAGTTAACATTAAAGAGTCTAAAAACCACCCTTTAGAAATAGTCATAGGAAAATTGAATGAAAGAACCTTACGTTCTCAATCTCAAAATCAAAGTAATTTTTTTTTGTTTTGTTTCTTGTTTAGAACCTAAAAAAGTTAATGAATCTATTAAAGACGAAAGTTGGATAATGGCTATGTAAAACGAATTAAATCAATTTGTAACTAATGATGTTTGGAACCTTGTCCCACCTCCTAAAAATCAAACCATAATTGGTACAAATTGGTTTTCGAAACCAAACTAGATGAAAATGGGATAGTATCCCGCAACAAAGCTAGACTTGTTGCACAAGGGTATAACCAACAAGAAGGAATAGATTTTGATGAGACCTATGCTCCCGTAGCTAGATTAGAATCTATAAGAATCCTTTTAGCTTATGTTTGTGCTACAAATTTCAAGTCTTATCAAATGGATGTTAAAAATGCTTCTTAAATGGGTTCATAAATGAAGAAATGTATGTGTCTAAACATCCCGGATTCATAGATTTTGAAAAACCATAATATGTATACAAACTTAAGAAAGCTCTCTATGGTTTTAAGCAAGCTCCTAAAGCTTGGTACGATAGACTTAAAACTTTTCTTATAGATAATGAATATACGATGGGTCTAGTAGATAATACAATATTTACCAAGAAAAACAGATCACATATTATCATTGTTCAAATTTACGTGGTCGATATTATATTTGGATCTACTTATCAAGAATTGTGTGATGATTTATCTAAAATCATGCACGACGAGTTTGAAATGAGTATGATGGGAGAATTGAATTTCTTTCTCGGTCTACAAATCAAACAATTAGAAGATGGTATCTTCTTTAACCACTAAGTATATTAAAGATATGTTAAATAAATTTGGACTAGAATATTCAAAACGAATGAAAACACCAATGTCATCCGACACTAAACTTACCAAAGACAAAGATGGAGAATCCGTTGATGATACCAAGTACCGAGGTATGATTGGTAGTCTACTTTATCTTATGGCTAGTCGGCAGGATATTATGTTTAGTATGTGTCTGCGTGCTCGCTTTCAAGAAGATCCTAAATCTTCACATATTGAAGCCGCAAAAGAATCTTTAGGTACATAACGGGGGTCGAAACTATTGTATATGCGAATTCTGACCATGCAGGTGATTATGTCAATCGCAAAAGTACAAATGGTGTTTGTACATTCATGGGATGTTTTTTAATGTCATGGTTCTCTAAGGAGCAAACCTCACTAGCCATCTCTACCACCGAAGCAGAATATGTGTTCACTGGCAAAGCATGCCAATAAGCACTATGGATGAAACAAGCTATTGTCGACTACGACATTCATCTAAGCGATATTGCCATCCTCTGCGACAACAGGCGCCATCGACCTTAGCAAGAATCCAGTTTTGCATTCTCGCACCTAACACATAGAAATATGTCATCAATTCCTTAGAGATAATGTTTAAAAAGAAACACGTTTATTGAGAAAGTTTCTTCCGAAGACAACATTGCTGACATTCTCACCAAGCCATTGAAGCATGAAACTTTCAACAAACTTCGATTAGGTCTCGGCCTTATGAAACAATCGCCTTAAACTCCTCTCTAACTTCTCTTTCTACAAGGTATGTATCTCTAATTTCTTCTTCTGAGTCTAGGATCTCTATTTTCGCACAAATTACAAACACTCAAATCTATGGGGTTTATAGTTACACATATAGATATATACTTCTTTTTGCACCAAACTTTTCATGAAACAAATTCTTCGAAACTTTCAACCTATACTTTCAAATAAAAATCTTCTCAAGATTAGGACACTCACGTTTTCCTTACATAGTTAATACAAAGTAAAAACCTTTTCTCGTACATCATATCATACGTCTCTTGAATGCTAAAGGGAATACATAACCAATATGCATTTTCGGGTACATTTAATCATAGTAACATTGAAATTAAGGAGTCTTTGGGTTATCTCACGTATATACATATGTATTTTACATTTCTATCTTTATTTTTCTTCTAGGGTTGAGATAACCGCAACCCCACATAGTTTACATATAGGTACACACAAGTCCTAATATGTTTTATACATAAAACTATAGTCTAATTCTATCTGATACCCGGATACCTGCATTAATGCAGGCCGGATCCCTTCTGGGATGGATCCGTGGGATCCGAGTGCACAGTTTGTCATCCTTTTAACAATTTTTACTTAAAATCTCTTTTTGTTTCTATTTTCTACTCAATATTTAATGAGTTTGAGTCTTAATAATTAAGTTCTTATGATTACTTGCATTTAATTCATATCTAATCATTATATTATGGGTCATTTTGTGGTTTTACCATTCATTGCAATGCATGATCTCTCTCTATAAATAAGGTCCTAAGATGATTGCTTCTCCATCATCTTCTCCATCTCACAATCTCAGAAAATTACCTAACCATGGCTTCCAAAAGACCACAATCTTCTCAAAACCATGATGATTTAGTCAAGGAAATCAACACACTTCAAAACATTACCAACACCATTGAACATCACATACAAGAAACCATGCGAACTCAAAACACCAAGTTCATTCTACCAACTTCCAATATTCCTCCACTATCCAAAGCTAGAAAAACCGCATGCATTAGTGTAAGGCCATATTGCTTTATCAATCCTTTATCCAACAACTCATCACCTCCTAGCAACTTCTCACCCTCTATCGACTATCAAAAAGTACCACCATCATCACTAAGCTCTCCAAAAGGAACTCAAAACAACTCTCCTATCTCTCCTATCTTTACCACCTTAGAAGAACCACTTAGGACACCAAAAACAATTCCACCACCAATAACTCCACCACCCGCTCCAACTCAAACATCTAAATCCACACCACTTCTTTTATCCAATATTAACCCCAAAGAGCTAGTTTTCTCCACACCTCCTACCTCACCAAATGCACTCTTCAATGACTTGAAAATTACCACCTTCACCATCCATCACCTCCCTAAAACATTTAGCTAATCAACCTCCACTAATCCTTGACATTATGGATGTTGATCCCACTATATCAAATTTTCCACCAACTCTTCCTCATTCTAATCAACCAACTTGGATGGATGAAACCTTACCACCTCTCCTATATTACTTCTTTTGTGAACATTGCCAAAGCTCTAGGCAACTAGCCATGAAAATTAGGTACGAAATGCGATTAATTCTAAACCACATCCTAGATCGCATTAACATCATCACCTACCAAAACTTCCAACTCTAAACCATATGCAAACATCGAAAGACCAATAATATATGTTCTTATTTTTCTTTGATTTTATTTTTTAGTCTTTATAAAACAATTCCTTGTCCTTAATTTTACAAATGTATGTGGCCTATATACTAGTACATTTTTGTTATTTTTCTTACAAGGATTAGTTCTACATACCTTTGCTTTCTCTTCTCTAAATATCTCGTCTTGCGACTCACATCTACTACCTCTACTTCTTGATCATGTCATTAACATTATATTTTGTAGGTTTTCGACTTCATTTTTTCACTTGACGTCCTCATCTAGGGGAGCTATAGTCAAGGGGGAATTTTGCAGTTTGGGATCCAAATCTCGCCATACTATCTCTTCGACACTCTTTTTGTTTCAACAAAAAGGGGGAGAAGAGAGTAAAACTTTAAAATCTCTTTATAAACTTTGATACACCTAATCTTTAAGTTTAACTCACCCTAATGTTATGTTTTGTCATCAACAAAAAATGGGAGATTGTTAATTCAAATAAACCGTAAAAACGTGCATTAATATTTATCGATCTCTTTAAGTTTTGTCGATAACAAACATAAAATTATGTAAAAGTATAAATCTAAACATTACATGTTTTTACATTTACAATTTATATTTACTTATATTAGTTAAAATATATTTACTTGTAATAAATGAAATTCATGTAAAAGAGTTGGGTAATCCACAACCCATAACCTATGGAACTTGGCCCAAAACCCATGACCCATGACCCAAGATGTCTTTGACATCATGCATGACATCCCATGACCTATGGACCTTAACCCATAACCCAAAATCTGGAATTGTAACCGAAATTCAGACTGGTACTACTAGATACCCGGATCCCTGGCTATATATTGATCAGATCCCTTTGGGATGGGATCCGCCGGATCCAGGTGAACAGTGCTCAGTTTTACCTATAAATAGTGAGCCATTTCTCTTTTGTTTCTCACCCCACTTAGATATATCTTCTCTGTATATTCTAAGTTCTCTAACCTCATATCTGAAGATCATTCTTGTAGCTTTCTGATTGCTACCCTCACAACCACTCACAAATCAACCAAGGATGCTGGTCAATGAGGTCAGGCCGTAATCGTGTAATGCAATTGATCGGTGTAAGCACAGTGAGTTCCCGGTTCGTTATGTCCCAGCGAGGTGTGAAATTGTATTTTGGAAACGTTTTGTGATTAGGTGATATGAACAGATTTAACAGAGATATGATTTGGGGAATTACACTAATCAAATAACAATGAAAATAAACCAAATAAGCAATATTAACAATTACTGGAAAACAAATTAACCTAAAACGAATTTAAAGTTAAAAACGTAAGTTTAAGTTAAAAATAACGTAAACGCGTACAATAAAAAGTGAAATTTAAGTAGAATTAATCCTATGGGGATGAAAATTACTTTTCTAAGATTCAAATGATAAAGAAAATTTTATAAAAAAGAAAATTATTTTTTTTGACTTTTTATTTATTTATTATTATTTAAATACTATTTAATTACTTAATTTAAATTATTACAAAAAATACTAAATTAAGTTGGAAAATTATGAAAATTTTTCTGAAACTTCTTAACCATCACAGGAATCCTCAAAAATTATGAAAAGCTCCTACAACTTATAAATAAGCTGTTTAAGATTTTATTTACTTATTACTTATTAAAAACTAATTAAACTAAATTTAATTATGAAAAATAATAAATTAACAGTAAAAATTATGAAACTTTTTCTAAAATTACTTTACAATCACAGAAACTTAGAAAAATTATAAAAAGATTAAATACGTTAATAATAAGCAGTTAAATTATTATTTATGTATTAATTAAAAACTAATTAAACAAAATTTAATTATTAAAAATACTAAATAAAAAGTGAAAATTATATAAAAAAAAATCTACAAATACTATATGATAGCAGAATACTAGGAAAAATATGAAAAGACAAATAGCTTATAAATAAGCTGTAATATAAGCCGAAAAGCTTAAATAGCTTAAATAGAAGCTATCACTTTAAGTATAAAATTGGAAATCTAAAACACTAAACACCTCTTAGGGCAGATGGTGCAGGGCTCTGGTTTGGTTTTTTTTGTGGAGACCAAGAGGTCACAAGTTCGAATCCCACAACCACATTTTTTTTTCCCAAAAACACTTAACAACTATTATTAACATTTAAGCTTTTGCCTTAACTAGAAGCTATCACTTTAACTAACTTTTATTAAAAGAAGTTCACTGAAAAGCTCAAATAAGCTTTGTGCAAGCCTATATGAATCAACAGTTAAGCTTTTGGCTTAAAATGGGATTTTTGAGGTTTCAAAAGCTGTGAACAAGCTATAAGCTAATACCTAAGAATGAAAATAAGCTAAAAGCTACCGAGGGAATCTAAATTAAGCTACAAGAAGCAATAAGGCACATTGAAACAAGTTATAAGCACAAATAAGCAATTCCAACAAAACTCAACCAAGTAGGCCTGAAGTGGTTCCTTACAGGCTAATTTTGAGCTTATCAAATAAGCTCAGGGGTCCAAAATAAGCACTGATCTAATGAGTCAGGTCAATTGGCTTGTCAAAAAGCCAAAAAGCTTAGGCTGGGACCCATAGATAAGCCAAAAAATGCTTATGAATGTGGCTTATCCACACTGATGACTCAGTGTACCTGGGTGGGAAGGTCTGATTAGAAGTCTAAAAGTAAGCACTTAGATAAGCACTGAGATCCAATTTAAGCACAGAAACTTATTGCCAGTAATGAGAGCTTTCCAAAAAGTCCAAATGCTAAGGCTATGATTCTCTAATGAGTGAGCTATGAGCTTATGAAAAAGGGCTTATTAAACTAATTCCCCTGGTGCAGGGCATTTGTTTGCCCTGCAGGCAACTTCAAGCTACTAAATAAGCACTTAATAAAATTCTAAAAAATAAGCAAAAATATGGACCAACAAGCTGAGCTGCCAAAATTTTAAAATCCAGAAGCTCAAAAGCTAAGACTGAAAATTGAGTGAATTAAAAATCTCACAAAAATGGATTTTTGACAGACTATGAAAATTTGACTTTTTGATTTTTTGAACTAAGTTGACTTATGTGAGATTTTAAAATCCTAGGTTACTGATTATGTTATACTAACCTATAATGAGACTAATCTAAGCAAGATAAGCTAGATTTATAGCTGAAATGATGATGTTGTATCCCAAAATCCTAAAAGGTGAGCAGTTGTTAGAGATTTAGGTTTATTTTGACTTTCAGTTGAAAGAGTATTGGTTTTTATGACTGTGCTAACCTATTAGGATCTAATGTGATCTAATGTGACCAATGGTTTTCACTGAAACACAACAAGACTCAGTGAACTACACTGATCCAATCACCCCCTATAGAAACTATTTAGCAAATTATTGAAGCAATTAAATTATTTTATCCACGAAACTGAGATTTAACTAATTATTAAGCTAAAATAAACATCAATAAACAAAAACATACAACAAATAACAATAGAAACTAATAATCACATATTATGAGAAATTATACTAAAAATTTAATAATTAGAAACCAAGAACATGAAACCTTGAACCCTAGCTGAACAAGGGGTAACCAGCACTAATACAAGCTCCTAGCTTATCAGAGATAAGCTAGGTAATAGTCCATCTTGCAATTTCCATTACTAGCAACTTCCAAAGCTTCCTGTCTCATGCATAGGTATTGGTTTTTAATTTACTTCACTGATTAAGTTCTATTCAAAGCTATATTATGTTAGTGTGAGCTTAAAAAAGAAATAAAATAGCTTATACAAGCTTTTGAAACTTACTCTACCATATTTTTTAATATTTCAATTATTTTTCCTTTTTTTTTGTATTTTTGAGATTATGAAAGACAACCTGTGTAAACTAATATATCTTATAGAAAACTTAATAATAAACTCAAGTGAGCTTATGGAACAGTAAAACTAGAACTTTTAATAAGCTTTTAGCTAAAATGGGAATTTAAGCAATTTTATAGTGAAAACTGAATTAAGCTACAAAACTTGAATCTTTTAACGAAAATAACTTAATATTACACTAATAATGTTGAAAATACAACTGGGAAGCTAAGATTGCAATTTTAAAAGACAATTACGTTAATTTGACATTTATAATTAAGCTAAAACTACACTCTGGCTTCTTCTGCTTCTTCCTATATTTATAGGTGACCATTAGGATTCCTTGAGTTCCTCTGATTATTTCCCATCATGAATCATGGCCATTGGATGGCTAAAATTTTATCTTGACCCTTAAAGCATTTTGACGGGAAAAACTGTTACAAGCAATTGGCACTGTGATAACTTGGGATAAGGTTTGAAGCATTAAATGCTTCTTGTTCTCATGTGTTTGGAGGTGATGTGAAAGGCATTGGAGGTGATGGGAAAGTGGTGAGGTGGGGGTGGTGGTGTCAGGGAGTTGCAAGTTGGGAGGGAAAGAGGATGAGGTGGACTAGGGAGTTTGACCCTGTTTTATTGTAAAAGGGGTGTGGAGTTGGGCTTGTTTTGGTTTTGGGCCAGGGAAAGGGGCTGGGAAGTGGTGATGGGTTGTGTTTGTTGATCAGATTGGATTGGTTTTGGGTTTAAGTAATAACAAAGGGTCTGGTTGTAGTTTAGGATTATCACAAGGACCAATTTTGTAATTTTTGAAATTTTGAGGGTTGTTTCTGCCACTCTTCCAAAGTATAAACCAAGGGCCATTCCTTCCAATTTGTAATTCCCCAAGGTTCTTTGATGTTTATTTTTCAATATTAAATATCCGGAGACTAATACTGCCAATTTTTCAAACTTGAGGGACCTAAACTGTGAATTCTTCAAAATTATCATTCAAGGACCAATATTGACAACTTTTGATTTCCCAAGAACCTTTGTTGACTTTTCTTCAGAAATGAATGCTCAGAGTCCAATTCTGTCAATTTTGAAACTTAAGGGATCATTTATGCCAATTCTTCAAACTTTTGCTCCAAGGACTATTTCCGGCATTCTGTGATTTCCCAAGGTATATTTTGACAATTTGAGCGACAAAAATGGTAATTTGCTTCCCTAGCTTTGGCTTTTGACACGTTTTCCAATCTCATGCTCGTTTTTGTCCTTTTTGGCCAGATTTATGCCTGCACAATCACAAATACAAAAACACAATATCTTTGGCATTTATTGTTAGTTTGCGTTTGTTTTGGTCTTAATTTGGCAAGGAAAATGTGTGTGAATAAGCACCCACCAAAATCCCCCAGACTAAGGTATTGTCGTGTCCTCATGCAATGTGATCAATTCACGCTTTTGGGATAAATGATTTCATAACTCTTTTTACTAATGTTGAAAAAGTAGCAAAATGTTCAAAAGAGATTACAAAATTATTTTTTTTTTCAAAAACGCCTCGTTTTCCACTTATTATGTGTCGGGATGTTGACTTTTATCATTTTTCAATAACGTTTAGGGTCACCGAGTAAGAAACACAGCTCATAGAAAAGTGTCCATAGGGATAAAATTCATCGTCCTTGATTTTTCACAAGTTCCCAAGCTAAGCGTAAAAATGAAATCATAGCCAAAAATGTCATTAGATGCTAATACTACTCATAAATGTTAATTGTAAATTCCTGCCCCCAAGTCTTATTTTATCTAGACTTTTTTTTAAGGAAATGATTTCTCATTTTCGTTCCGATAGTTTTAAGTGTGATATATAACACCCCCAATTTCGTGATAGGCAGCGGAATTCAAACTGGGTGTTACTCGACGGCACAACAGTCATAATAATAGAAAACAAACTCTAATGGAATCGTTTTAAAAGATTTATCATTCAAATTATATAAATATCAGAGATTTCAAAATGAGGTCCCAGATGGTTCCATGTTTACAAATTACATTAAATGAGTTTTCGAATGATAATAAGATTTATAGCCCTCTTGAATATCCGTGCTCCTCCGTGCCAGCCTTGTTCATTATGAACCTGAAAATACATGCTAAAGTGTCAACACGAGGTTGGTGAGTTCATAGAGTTTAGTGAAAAGGAATGTAATGTAAAACATTTGAATGAAGATTTCCCAGCAAAGGCATCGTAAATCCACTCAGTTCCAAGTCTCGCCCATACAAGACTTGCAACCTGTGTGTTTACAACCCACTGCCAAATATGATCCGGTTTATGTGAACAAAAGTAATACTTGTATCAAGATTCAAAGATAAATGTAGCAATACCGCTATATAAACAATTTTGACAATGATGCCATAAAAATAATGATGACAATGAAGTGGAAGCCATAATTCTACGTTTTTGAATACTAGTGCAATGGGAAAATAATGAAGTATGTAGCGTGTAAGCACATAAAGCATTTGAGTAAACCATAAACATTGAGTAAGGCAATTGGTGTTTAAGTAAACAAGTAGCATGTTCATGTAAAACAAGTATTGCATTCATGTAAAATCGAGCATGTATTCTCCCCCAAAGAGTTGACAAAACAATTAAAAAAGTAGGGTCTATGACTCACTATGAGTTATGTAGTAAGTAGTGTAAATGGTAATTGAATCGTGAAGGTCTCTATGAGCAACAACTTTTGGCTTTCTAATGAAAGGAAATCAAGAACAAGGATTTGGACTAGAACTAGGATCTCTAGCTTCCAATCTTTTATCCATCTTGCTAACCCTTGCTAGGTTTGATATAACTTTGTAAGAACCTTATGAATTCAGGCTCTAATCACCTTGTGTAGCTAGTAAATCAACCATGGAATCACCAACTAAACACTAGTTTCATGTAGAGGTTAACTAGGCCTTCAACTTCTATGTGTAACTTGTTGCTTGAAAATCAAAGTATCAAGTTGTTAGAACTTGATGTTGGTTCGTTTATGGAGAGAAAGGGCAAGAGTATAATGAGTTTCTAAGTCAAGAATGAAGTATATGTAGACTAATTAGTCAAAGGAGGTGTAAAATGGAGACTTTAGGGTATTTTGT
Organism: Artemisia argyi; assembly: GCA_030686995.1. Classification (NCBI taxonomy): domain Eukaryota; kingdom Viridiplantae; phylum Streptophyta; class Magnoliopsida; order Asterales; family Asteraceae; genus Artemisia; species Artemisia argyi. The sequence goes on from CM060681.1 coordinate 76,295,978, forward strand.
TATCTTAATCAAGTGTATATGCACAAGTAATCATCCAAGGCACTATCTTATCATCAAGACTTTAAGGAAGTTGGCCTAAATGAGATAGGGTGACTAGATTCATCATTCTTGGTATTATCTTGTTTACGGAGTGAGTTCCGGTTCCGTTAATCGCTAACTCTAAGTCGTTAAGTCACAAAAACGTAAAACTGGGTATCGTAAAAATACGAAACATGAAAGAATGATTTAACTTATCATTATACTCCATAATAAAATATAAAATGAGTGGTAAGTTCCATCGGGTTGCTTAAATACTGTTAAAACTGGAAATCGTAAGCTGAAAACGCGTAATTCGCGTAAAACGCTGAACTGGAAAATGTAAAATTCCAAAATTCCTGAGAATGTTATGGAAGGTGAAAAACTTACATTTCTCTTGTTTGTGATTTTGTGGGGACATATCGGGATGCCTAAATGACGTTTAAACCTTAAAGTAATTCTCGGACATGGTTTCGTGATTTTTGGAGAAATGATCCGATGAGTGTCAAACTCTCGAATTATCATTAAAATAATTTAACTTACGAGAATATGAAATAAAAATTTTGGAGATGAATAGTGATGATGAATAGTAAAGTGAATAGTAACCATGAATAGTAAAATTTTCGGGAATAAAAATTAATCTGAAAATGCGAATTGTTACAGTACCTACCCCTTAAAGGGAACTTCGTCCCAAAGTTCTGTGTGTGTTATATGTTGGAGTGGTGTCAATGAAGAGGTGTGGTTACTTATGAGGACTGGAGTCTGGATTTACCAGTGATGTAGTTTGATTTGTCTCAGAATATGGTGTGTCAATAGAAATTGATAACATAGTTGAATATCAATAGAGATTCATATAATAGTCGAATATCAAAGAAAATTGATTTAGCAGTCGAATATTAATAGAAATTGATATAGTAGTTGAATATCAAATAGAAATTGATATAGTTGTCATGTATCAATACCAATTGATATAGTAGTTGAACAACAATAGCAATTGACATAGGAATCGAATAATGGAATAAATGTTGAACATGTGGTTGGACCAAGTCCTGTTTGAATTGTACGGCTGCCCATGCATATGGCTACATGGCCCCGAAATGAGTTTTGTACGACTGCCCATGCCACATGGCCCCGTAATGAGTTTTGTACGGCTGCCCATGCATATGGCTACATGGCCTCGCAATGAGTTATGTACGACTGCATATGCATATGGCTACATGGTCCCGTAATGAGTTATGTACGGCTGCTCATGCATATGGCTACATGGCCTCGCAATGAGTTCTGTACGACTGCCTATGCATATGGCTACATGGCCCCGTAATGAGTTATGTACGGCTACCCATGCATATGGCTACATGGCCTCACAATGAGTTCTGTACGACTGCCCATGCATATGGCTACATGGCCCCGTAATGAGTTATGTACGGCTGCCCATGCATATGGCTACATGGCCTCCCAATGAGTTCTGTACGACTGCCCATGCATATGGCTACATGGCCCCGTAATGAGTTATGTACGGCTGCTCATGCATATGGCTACATGGCCTCGCAATGAGTTCTGTACGACCGCCCATGCATATAGCTACATGGCCCCGTAATGAGTTATGTACGGCTGCCTATGCATATGGCTACATGATTTCTATGAGAAGAATTACAATGTTAAAACAATTCTAACATTTATGGGGAGTGCTCAAAATATGACAAGAGTGTATATATCAATATACTAATATGTTCATGTAGTATAACATGCTTAATAAGTCCATAATCGTCTGGAGGATAGAAGGCACGAAGAGCGGAAGGCTATAAAAATGTTTTTGCTTGTAATTGTAGTTATAGTTTAGGTCTCAATTAGACCCGTTTCTCTATAACCATGGCTCTGGTACCAATCTGTAACACCCCCAATTTCGTGATAGGCAGCAAAATTCAAACTGGGTGTTACTCGACGGCACAACAGTCATAATAATAGAAAACAAACTCTAATTGAGTCGTTTTAAAAGATTTATCATTCAAATTATATCAATATCAGAGATTTCAAAATGAGGTCCCAGATGGTTCCATGTTTACAAATTACATTAAATGAGTTTTGATGCGTGGGAATCGCAACAGGCTTTACCTCTCGAGGGATCTCGAGAAGCTTACAACCCCCACCAGGCAGTGTACCTGATCGTTGTAGTATAGTATAGTGACAAGTACCGGGGGATTGATCGTTCAGCTTAGGAATAGTGTCGCTAGGATTAGAAAGCCTAAATACTAGTTCTAAAGGTGAGGGATGATTATTTTTGTGTTTTTATATTTTTTAGAAAGCGAATAAAATCTCGGGGTTTAGGAAGAGTGGGCGGAATTAGTTGCTATTCAACTAACCCAATACTAAAATGCAATCAAAATAAAATAACAAAAATGTAAATAAACTAATTATACTAAAGTTGTGAGCAGTAATTGGAGAAAATGTGTTTACTTAGACTTCACTACTCCCTAGATATCTTTTACACGTTAATTACTTGTTATAATTGTATGGATGACGGATCGTATTCCTTAATACCATTCATGGGGTGGCATACATAACTCCCCAATTCTATGAGCTCTTATCTCCTCCTACACCATGCCCAGCACAACTATAGGGATTGTAAACAGTGGCTCATGCATTAAATACAACCAATAAAGACCTAGTACGCCTCGGTTCATGTTTCTTAAGACGTTCAGGCATGTTACCATTTGGAGATCTGCCAGTTTTCTTAAGCCTAACATATAAATCATTCATCCAAAACAAGAATAAACAAGTAATCAACACATAATCAATATCTAGGTTTCATTAGATCTAAGCAAACACAAAAGAGATCTAGCCTAGCATAATGGAATTGAGACAAGAACAAGATATAGACAACCAACACATAGACATATTGATTGAATTAGAAGAACACTTATCTCAATTACAATGCAAGGTCTCAAGGGTTTGGAACCCTTGAAAAACCTGTAAAAGTTGCACCAAAATCGTCTTTAGGGTTTCTCCAAAACTTCTCTTTTAAATGTGAAAAACTATAAAACTATATATAGGAAAATCGGGATGACGGCGTCAAGAACAAAGGTGTGACGCCGTCATCTCGCCGCCAAATACTTCCTCGGACGGCCTTGATCTACTTCTGACGCCGTCAAGGCCTAGGCCGTCACACAAATTACTCTTGACGCCCTGTGTGTGACGCCGTCATCAACTACGGATTTTAATTCTTGAGGTTTGACGCCGTCATGAATTTACTCTTGACGCCTTCATGTACTGTTCCCAGCATGGAAAATTGAGACTTTGCCGTTTTCTTCACTTTTATGCTCCAAAAACGTCCACAATGGCTTCTTTTCCAGAATTCACTCTCCAAGTACCTAAAATCACAAAAGGAACGATTTAGGGCAATATTTGATCAAATAAATTCGGATTCGGGCTTAAATGACCCCCAAAAAGTGGTTCATTTTTCGCCTTATCATATACCCTTACACTTGAGATTTGCTTGTCCTCAAGCAAATGCGCTTTTATTCTAGTCAAAAGACAAGTTAGGGGTCATTTAACACTAATATAAAAGTAATTACAACAAATAATCGTTCCACTAAAGACCAATAGACAAGCACGGAGGTCATACACAAGCACCTCACAAATAGTGTTTAGATACTCACATCTCTCGGGTGTAATAAAGTAATATAACATTATGGAAATGGAAGATATCTCTCACTACCTGTCATAGCAAAATAGATTACCATACCTCCACCACATGGCGTAAGCACCTAGGATATACTATCAAAGAGGTCTTTTGTTAGGTATAGGGATATGAATTACACGGTTTTGTTGGATAAAGGAAGTTTTACTGGTGGCGAGTTAACAATCTTGGTTAATTACATGTACAAGATGGCGTTGCTAAGCCAAGACTAGACTCGACTTAAGCTAATAAATGAAAAATAACAAAAACATAAAATGAACATAAAATGAAACGGGATGGTAGTCCGTATGTTTTTTCTCTTTTTCTTTTTCCTTTTTTTTTTCTATTTTTTTTTCTTTTTCTTGATTTTTTCGATTTTTTTTTTTTTTTTTTTTTTTTTTTTTTTTTTTTTGTGCATACAATCTTACCCTACCATCCAAAATAATACATCATAGGGGATTGAGAATTCCCCTTACACTTAAATCTTTACATACTTTACAATTAACTATTCTAATGACTCGAATTAAGAAAATCAAAACACTTGGAGCACTTTTAAGATTAACGTACATATGGGGGTAATATATGATGTTCTTCCCCATTACTCCATAAAATAAGTACTTACCCATGAGTCCCAATCGTCCCAAAACAATATGTACAAGGATATGACTCGACTTAGCAACCATGTAATCAATTAGAAAGTTAACTTAGGGTTTAACAAATAACAATAATGCACTAAAAATGAGCGCATACACGGAAGGCTAAGGCGATTTGGGTGTACATTTAAGTGGGGTGTAACAAATTCTTCCTTTAAGTAAGAATGCTTAAAGTTAGAAACGAAAAGATAAGCTCGGAGGGGTGTACTAGGGGTTTCGTGTACTAAAAATGAGTACAACGCTAAGGGTGTGGGAAAAATTAGTTGACTTAACTAGTCAAGTAATATGACTTAAATGGTCAAGTAATTATAATACGGGTTTAACACAAGGGTGATCCTAATGCCTCTTATCATGTAGTAAATCCTACCACACGAATGTAGTCTCACTAGCGGTCTCGGGATGCATCACTAACGCAAGTTCTAGAATCTAAATGCTACCGGTACACTCATAAGCACTAATAGTAAATGCTTTTCCTATCAAATCTAAAGGCGAACCTCACATTTTTGGGTGGAAAATTTTTCTGAATATACGGTTATGTGCTAGTCATACAATCTCCTATCCATGAGACGCTTGCTATGGCTAAAGTTTCACTCCTAAATGTTGTAAAAAATTTTAAATTTGGCGCTAAAATTACACTAACAAGTATTTCTCATAGTTTTATTACACATCTACTATCAAACAAAACAAACTCAAGCAAAAGTGCATATGTACGGTATCATCTTTTTACCCTCCCCTTACACTTAAGATGAACATTGTCCCCATTGTTCAAGTAAAGAATGTAAAAGTGAAAAAGTAAAGAGAATGTACTCCCCTGATTCGCTCGGTATAGATTATAGGTTGGCCAGGTTAGATCTTCCTCCAAGAAAATGAACAATCAAAGCTTCCCTTCCAGAATATAAATCATCTCCTTGTCGAACATAACCTGTAAAACCTGACAAAATAGACAAGACAACCTCGCGTAAAATCGGCGGCATCCTATATAAGTTACTAAATCCTAGAAAACAAAGTAAGATATAATGCTTGTGGAATGAAGTTTGCAGATTTCCTGGAGATTATAAAACTTAATAATTCACAAAAACCATAAGACTCCGTTAGAAAAACAAAACCGGTAAAATTTCCAGATTTTTACTCCTGACGCCGTCAAGAGTAAACTCGTGACGCCGTCAGAATGGACCTGCAGAAATTCTTATGTTAAGTTTCCGGAAAATTTCTGGAAAAACTTGGTCCTACTTCCTGGAAAATCCTGCAAAACTTCATTATGACTCAATACAAGCATTTGACTCTAACAAATACGAATACACATGTTCATTTAATATTGTGGAGAATCATGATCGGTTTGTTTCTTAAAAACATATTTGGGGTTTCCCCTTACACTTATCTTTTGCAAAAATACTTTTAGGTGGAGTTAAGACTAGGCCAAACAACAAAGTAAAGTATTTCCACTTTTTTTTTTCTTTTTTTTTTTTTTTTTTTTTTTTTTTTTTTTTTATTTTAGAAACATGATCTACCAACAATAAAAATAAAGCATGCATACGGAAGCAAATAACAAACAAACAAATAAAATCACACAAAGCATGGGTTGCCTCCCAAGAAGCGCTTGTTTTTGTTCGAGTCACGAGCCTGACTCTACCCTTATTTCACGGATAAAAGGGAAGTTTTCCCTACACTTAGGATTAGGTGCGGGTGGAAGTAGCGATACACACCCTTAGGGTGGAAGTATGCCACGTGAGAAAATAGTGGTGGATGAATTATATGCTCAAAGAGGTGTGCTCCTATCATCATAACCTTAATAAATACAATCGGGTTAATGGGTGGATTAAGATTTTCTCCTAGAAAGGGATCATTTTCTATCAACTTCGAGAGACTACTAGTTGGGGATCCGTCTTGACCTAATAAACCCGGTTTAAACCCATAATGTTTCTTATGATCAATTATAAATGGGTGATGTAAGCATGTAAGGTCATTTTCCACTCCTATATTGGCTTCCTCTCTACAAGGCTTAGAGTCCACTACCTTTATCCTAAGACTACCCGGACTACATGGGTTGATGGGTGGGTCGGCTCCTCTTTTGTCTCCTAGATGTATATCTAAGGATGGAAAGTTGTATGAAGATTGAGGTTCCGGTTCATCAACACTAGGTAATTCCCTAGAACTAAGAGTAAGGTTATCACTACAAGTATTCAAACCTATACCCTCTAGTGGTGTTTGGTACAAGGGTTCTACCTCTATTGGGGCTCTTATAGTCTCTTCTACTTCTTCCGGGTAAGTCACGGGTGGGGTGTATTCCTCAAATGATGGTTGAGTATTTTGTGGGCTTATGTTGTTCACCTCATCATTCCATGTGTCAGGATCTAGCCCTAACATTCTCCCAAGTATCTCACGTACTTCTCTAGGCATCTCAACTTCTATGTCCGAATTATAAGGATCATCTTCAATATTCTGACTGCTATATACAAATTGCCCAAGAGATTCATCATCTGTTTCTTGAGATTCATCATCATCGATCATAAAACCTAGGTCTTTTTGATCAATGTGATCATGTTTGGCTACATCCTCCATCACATCAAGGTCACCTATGTGTTCATCCTGTATTATGGTAGGGCCTAACCATGACATGCAGCTAGGTGGCTCATATGAAACTATCCTAGGTGAAGGCTTATATGGTGCATAGGTTTCACAAAGTGAGGTATTTTGAGGGGTTGATGGAGCTCCTAAGGTGAATTCTTTAAAAGTCTTATGCACTTGGTCTCTTTTCTCAAGGTACTCAATAAAATCAATATAAGATCCTGTCCGCCTCATTTCATTCATCCATCTTGGTATATCCAAACTGGTGTAATTATATTTTTTCTGGTAATATTCTAGTGTCGGACTTGGTGGATTCGCGTTCTCCATAATGGCTAACGGAGTAGTCAATGGAAAGGTTTTTACAAACAAAGACACAAAGAAAAGATAGACTAAAGAGAACCTAAAATTAAAAATAAAATCTTACTAGAAAGGAATCTAGCAAGTAGACCTAATAAAAAGAAATTCTAACCTAGACAATAACTATTCCCCGGCAGCGGCGCCAAAAACTTGATGCGTGGGAATCGCAACAGGCTTTACCTCTCGAGGGATCTCGAGAAGCTTACAACCCCCACCAGGCAGTGTACCTGATCGTTGTAGTATAGTATAGTGACAAGTACCGGGGGATTGATCGTTCAGCTTAGGAATAGTGTCGCTAGGATTAGAAAGCCTAAATACTAGTTCTAAAGGTGAGGGATGATTATTTTTGTGTTTTTATATTTTTTAGAAAGCAAATAAAATCTCGGGGTTTTGGAAGAATGGGCGGAATTAGTTGCTATTCAACTAACCCAATACTAAAATGCAATCAAAATAAAATAACAAAAATGTAAATAAACTAATTATACTAAAGTTGTGAGCAGTAATTGGAGAAAATGTGTTTACTTAGACTTCACTACTCCCTAGATATCTTTTACACGTTAATTACTTGTTATAATTGTATGGATGACGGATCGTATTCCTTAATACCATTCATGGGGTGGCATACATAACTCCCCAATTCTATGAGCTCTTATCTCCTCCTACACCATGCCCAGCACAACTATAGGGATTGTAAACAGTGGCTCATGCATTAAATACAACCAATAAAGACCTAGTACGCCTCGGTTCATGTTTCTTAAGACGTTCAAGCATGTTACCATTTGGAGATCTGCCAGTTTTCTTAAGCCTAACATATAAATCATTCATCCAAAACAAGAATAAACAAGTAATCAACACATAATCAATATCTAGGTTTCATTAGATCTAAGCAAACACAAAAGAGATCTAGCCTAGCATAATGGAATTGAGACAAGAACAAGATATAGACAACCAACACATAGACATATTGATTGAATTAGAAGAACACTTATCTCAATTACAATGCAAGGTCTCAAGGGTTTGGAACCCTTGAAAAACCTGTAAAAGTTGCACCAAAATCGTCTTTAGGGTTTCTCCAAAACTTCTCTTTTAAATGTGAAAAACTAGAAAACTATATATAGGAAAATCGGGATGACGGCGTCAAGAACAAAGGTGTGACGCCGTCATCTCGCCGCCAAATACTTCCTCGCACGGCCTTGATCTACTTCTGACGCCGTCAAGGCCTAGGCCGTCACACAAATTACTCTTGACGCCCTGTGTGTGACGCCGTCATCAACTACGGATTTTAATTCTTGAGGTTTGACGCCGTCATGAATTTACTCTTGACGCCTTCATGTACTGTTCCCAGCATGGAAAATTGAGACTTTGCCGTTTTCTTCACTTTTATGCTCCAAAAACATCCAAAATGGCTTCTTTTCCAGAATTCACTCTCCAAGTACCTAAAATCACAAAAGGAACGATTTAAGGCAATATTTGATCAAATAAATTCGGATTCGGGCTTAAATGACCCCCAAAAAGTGGTTCATTTTTCGCCTTATCAAGTTTTCGAATGATAATAAGATTTATAGCCCTCTTGAATATCCGTGCTCTCCGTGCCAGCCTTGTTCATTATGAACCTGAAAATACATGCTAAAGTGTCAACACGAGGTTGGTGAGTTCATAGAGTTTAGTGAAACGGAATGTAATGTAAAACATTTGAATGAAGATTTCCCAGCAAAGGCATCGTAAATCCACTCAGTTCCAAGTCCCGCCCATACAAGACTTGCAACCTGTGTGTTTACAACCCACTGCCAAATATGATCTGGTTTATGTGAACAAAAGTAATACTTGTATCAAGATTCAAAGATAAATGTAGCAATACCGCTATATAAACAATTTTGACAATGATGCCATAAAAATAATGATGACAATGAAGTGGAAGCCATAATTCTACGTTTTTGAATACTAGTGCAATGGGAAAATAATGAAGTATGTAGCATGTAAGCACATAAAGCATTTGAGTAAACCATAAACATTGAGTAAGGCAATTGGTGTTTAAGTAAACAAGTAGCATGTTCATGTAAAACAAGTATTGCATTCATGTAAAATCGAGCATGTATTCTCCCCCAAAGAGTTGACAAAACAATTAAAAAAGTAGGGTCTATGACTCACTATGAGTTATGTAGTAAGTAGTGTAAATGGTAATTGAATCGTGAAGGTCTCTATGAGCAACAACTTTTGGCTTTCTAATGAAAGGAAATCAAGAACAAGGATTAGGACTAGAACTAGGATCTCTAGCTTCCAATATTTTATCCATCTTGCTAACCCTTGCTAGGTTTGATATAACTTTGTAAGAACCTTATGAATTCAGGCCCTAATCACCTTGTGTAGCTAGTAAATCAACCACGGAATAACCAACTAAACACTAGTTTCATGTAGAGGTTAACTAGGCCTTCAACTTCTATGTGTAACTTGTTGCTTGAAAATCAAAGTATCATGGTGTTAGAGCTTGATATTGGTTCATTTATGGAGAGAAAGGGCAAGAGTAGAATGAGTTTCTAAGTCAAGAATTAAGTATATGTAGACTAATTAGTCAAAGCAGGTGTAAAATGGAGACTTTAGGGTATTTTGTTATCTTAATCAAGTGTTTATACACATGTAATCATCCAAGGCACTATCTTATCATCAAGACTTTAAGAAAGTCGGCCTAAGTGAGATAGGGTGACTAGATTCATCATTCTTGGTATTATCTTGTTTACGGAGTGAGTTCTGGTTCCGTTAATCGCTAACTGTAAGTCGTTAAGTCACAAAACGTAAAACTGGGTATCGTAAAAATACGAAACTTGAAAGAATGATTTAACTTATCATTATAATCCGTAATAAAATATAAAATGAGTAGTAAGTTCCATCGGGTTGCTTAAACACTGTTAAAACTGGAAATCGTAAGCTGAAAACGCGTAATTCGTGTAAAACGCTGAACTGGAAAATGTAAAATTCCAAAATTCCTGAGAATGTTATGGAAGGTGAAAACTTACATTTCTCTTGTTCGTGATTTTGTGGGGACATATCGGGATGCCTAAATGACGTTTAAACCTTAAAGTAATTCTCGGACACGGTTTCGTGATTTTTGCAGAAATGATCCGATGAGTGGCAAACTCTCGAATTATCATTAAAATAATTTAACTTACGAGAATATGAAATAAAAATTTTGGAGATGAATAGTGACGATGAATAGTAAAGTGAATAGTAACCATGAATAATAAAATTTTCGGGAATAGAAATTAACCTGAAAATGCGAATTGTTACATGATAGATTTAAGCGGATTTAAAAATCATTTAAATTTTAACTCAATAGGTTCGAAAGTTCACACCACATTTATTACATTTTCATTTTTCTTTTTTTTTCACTTGGTTTAATATATAACTTGTACCTCAAACATACGGAGCTTCACGGTGAATCTCCCAGACCTAAACGCCTTTAAGAATAAAGTATGCAAGGATCCGCTTGTCGAACCGTAGTTTTTTTTTGGTACTTATGATTTTATTTCATTTTTACTTTGCCTCAAGCATACGGAGCTTCATGGTGAAACTCCTAGACCTAAATGCCTTTCAGAATAAAGGATGCAAGGAACCGCTTGTCGATCGACAACTATTTTTGGCATTTAATACATATTAATGGTGTTATTTATGAACCTCATATGGCATAGACAAAATGGGGAGTTCGAAGACCTAAACGCCTTTCAGAATAGAGGATCCAAGGCCCGCTTAATGCTTATGCCATACGTAAAGTGAGTTGAAATTTAGACAACTTTTAAAAACACGTAATTCTAATTATTTTATTTTTGGATTTTCAATCTTGCGGGAGCAAGGAAGTACAAGTAACCGTTATTAGCTCTAAAGAAATCCAACTATTGCACGTTTAGCATCTAATCACATAATTAACTTTTCTATCATTTCTCGTTCTCCGCAAATTTAAAATCTCAAGTAATGAGATCCGCGAATGCTTAGCCAAATGAGTTAAAGGAACAAGCTAGGGCTCAACACGCCCGGTCAAGTCAAAATTTCTATTCCTACTCAACCCAGTGGAAAGTCAAACAAGGTGCCAAAACTTATTATATTTTTGCAAAAATTTTCAAATTTTTACAATTTTTTGTACTTTTTCAATGAATTTTTTTTTTCAATTTTTTGGATTTTTCGAGAAAAACGGGGTTGCATGAGTAAACGGCTACATAAAAGGTGCAAGTCAAATCAAATCGAAGATACCCCCCCCCCCCAAGACTAAAGTTAAACATTGTCCTCAATGTTTCAAAGGCAAGGGTCATCCTACGTTGTATCTAAGGTCGTTTATTAATTATGCCAATAGATAACGTTAGTCAATAAGATTTATGTAGGATACTAATAATAAATAACAAGTATGGTTCTTGTGGTATGGTTCGAATTTAAGAGAAAGAAAGAAGAAGGAAATGTAGAAGAGTTTTAGATAGAGAAGTAAGAGAGGATGGAACCTTTAGAGAGAGAAAGAAAGAGAAATGTATTAGATTGAATGAGAAGGTCCAATTCTCTCCCTTGGAGGGAGAGGGTATTTATACAAGAAATAAAACGCCCACACCCTGGCTGTGGATCAGGCATACAGTGGGTAAAGACCCGTCCTTCTTCCACGGTGTTACTTAAACTAATTCTAACTAAATAATAAACTAACTACGAGCTAACTTAATGCTATTACAACATTTAGGTAACCGAGTCTTCTATAGGAATATTTGTATTCCTAACAATCTCCCCCTAAGCGAGGTCACCTTTGGAAATTAAGCTCTTTGTTCTTCAAGCATTCTTTAGACTTTGTAGCTCGTAGGTTCTGATTCTTCACTTTGTGCTCACTTTGTACAACAAGCAATGAACTTGTGATTTGAGTTCCTTTGAGATGTATGATCTTTGAGCTTCGTTTAGATCATCAGCTATAGTAAATCTCTAAGCTCATCCATAGTCGTATTGCCTTCATGAGATGTAGTGACATAAGGACCGTCATGCTCACACCCTTCTTTGTTAGGAGACTTACCATCAGAGTTATGGAAATGTAGTTAGTAGTCTCTTTAACTTTCATGATCATCACTGACAGCACGTAGGATGTGTGAGCATCAAGTATGGATTGACCCGATTCAGCTTGAAATAGGAACCATCAACGCCATCTTTATATGTGTCCCTGAAATAAAACAGTTAGCAATAAAGACAGAGAACGAATATGGCTTTGTCATTCATTCTGTGAGGACGGACTACCCTCCGGTTTTGTGAAAACCAACTTGTGATCAGGTAGAGTCTCTTTTAAAGAAGACTCTCCTTGACAAGAATCTCCAGCTGGTAGTAATGAATTTTCCAAAGAATCCACTTTGGAATCTTCATACTAAGTGTCACACCCCCAAAATCGAGTCCAGCGGAAGCATACATGTAGCTGGGGTGTAACTCAATTGGTATTACAACACTAGTTCAAAAATAGTTTGCACTCGAATCATTTAGAATAAAATTATTTAACCAAAATGTTGAATCTACATTGTTAAAAATAATGCGGAAGTAGGCCCTTAAAATAATTTAAAACGGTCCCCAAATGAATAATCAGAGTCTTCTATGACCATGCCATGCCCTGCCAAAACCTCCTGTAGCGTGCCATTGCTTAAAACCTGAAAATACATGCTAAAGTGTCAACACAATGGTTGGTGAGTTCATAGAGTCTTGTGAAAAAGAATGTAATGCATATGGATGAAGTTGTCCCAGCAAAGGCATCGTGAATCCACTCAGTTACAGGTCCCGCCATAAGAGACTTGTAACCTGTGTGTTTACGACCCACTGCCAAAAGTAATAAGTTTGGTTTGTGTAAACAAAAGTAATAAGATTGGTGCAAAAGCCTCGTAATTCAGTAATAAAGTAGATGCAAAGGCATCGTATTTCAGTAATAAGACTTGATGCAAAGGCATCGTATTTCAGTAATAAGACTTGATGCAAAGGCATCGTATTTCAGTAATAAGACTTGATGCAAAGGCATCGTATTTCAGTAGTAAGACTTGATGCAAAAGTATCAGGAATTTATCAGTAATTTTGTATGTACAATAGCCCAAGTATAAAGTAAAGTACTAAGATTTCAATAATGAAACCCACATTGGCTCTTAAGCTCATGACCCCGAAGCTAGACGTACTAAAACTTGCCCCAAGTGAGTGTTTACCAGACACTCGTAATATATTAGACATGAAATGCATTCGTAATTCCGTTGGAGCAACCCAAACACGAATGGAGGAGTCACCCTCAATAGATCTATTCACTCACTCTCGCTCGTACTGTAATTAACGGTCCATGAAATAAAGGGGACTTGTCGTGACGTGGTAATAAGACTACTTAAGCAATGTAAGAACTTTATACTTTGGCATTGTACAAAAATAGTTAAAGCAACGTATTCTTCCCCATAAGTAATTCAAATCGTATAACAGCATAAAACAAGTATTGAAGCATGTATCTCCCCCAAAGAGTTTATAAAGTCATTAACAAGTAAAAGTGGGGCTATGACTCACCTGATATGATGGTACCATGAACATGTAATGAGCTGAAAAACAAGGCGCGCACACTAGCCGCAACCTAATATGAATGATGTACGATCTACTTTAGATCATGAAATGATGTTATGAATGTCCATGCACATGTTCCTATACCACTCTACTCTTTGAAAAATACTTGTTGTTATCAAAAATATACATTTTCCAAGACTTAGGAAAAATATGGCTATTAGAAAAATAAAGCTAGTTGCAATATATATACTTATATATATATATCGTATGTGTCAATGTTTGTGTTGAAATCCTCGGGTTGAAATCCTTGAAATAACGCCTCGTAGTGATAAAATATACTTGTAATAACTAATACTTCATTAGTTATAAAATTGGGTACTTGGTTAATATTTCTAGAAAATCTAGAATTTAGTACGTAGTGTTATTATTATTTCTAAAAGATGCCAATTATAGAGGATTTTTGCCGATATTGAAACGTGAATATCTTTGTCGTTATTAGTCCGTTTTACTTGTTCTTTATATCCACGGTTACGTCTTAGTATGTAGTAATATATTTTGGAAAGCTCGGCTCCTCCAGGTTAGGTCTAAAGCCTCTTTTTATCCGACAAAAAACGTCCAACAGCATGTATTTTTCCGGAAAATAGTTTTCGTCAATAAACTTGCAAAAATCATAACTTCTTCGTTATAAACTCTTTTTAATCCGTTCTTTCGCCTACGGATTCGTTTTTGAAAGTATTTTCTAAAAAATTTGCCAAAGTTTACTTTGTATTTATTGATTTTCCAAAATTTACCAAAATGGGACAGAATGTTTAGATAGTTGTTACAAACCCATTTTTCATGTCCAAAACTAGTTTCTACTTCAACCAAATCTCTTGCAAACACCACAAAGCTATATTAATCCTACCATACACCTTCTTAGGGTGCCATGGTTTCCTAATGACTAGTAATCAAGTTAATTTTACAAAGGAACACCTAAATCACAATCTAGGGTTTGTATGTTCAAAAAGTATACAAAAATAAAGTGGTATAACTAGTTTGTGCATGAAATTAAGCATAAATACCATGAGATACATATGTTAATTAGATGAAAACATGAAAATAAATTTGATAACTCACTTTGAAATAATAGGTGGTGAGATGATGAGAAACCTTGGATTACTTGTGTTTTTGTGTTATGATTCTTGATTAGGATGATGAAATGAACAACTTTGATGCTTTCTACTTTGAAAAATAATGGATTGATCTTGTTTTCATGGTTTGGTCGTGGGTTTTGATGTAGGGAGGAAGAAGAAGAGAAAAACTTCACTTTTTGATTTTTGATCTAAGTATATATGTGTAAAAAGGTGTTTATGTATAAAAAAAATCTAAATCAATGGCATTTTAGTAAATACTTGGTCAAGTTGACTACATATTTTGAAGGGGGGGGGGGGGGGCTGCACATGTGTAAAAGTGAATGAGTATGTGATAAGCTTGGTGTTATCTGGTTCACGGAGTCGGTTTTGGTTCCGTTAATCGCTAACCGTAAAGTTTTAAATCGCGAAACGTAAATTCGGGTATCGTAAAAATATGAAACTTGAAAGAATGACTAAACTTGTCAAAATAATCCATAAATAAATATAAAATGAATGGTAAGTTCCATCGGGTTGCTTAAACGCTGCTAAAACTGGAAACGCGGGTTAAAAACGCGTAATTCGCGTAAAACGCTGAACTGGAAAACGTAAAATTTCAAAACTTTAAGAATTGTCGTAAAATGAGAGAAAATCATATTTTTATTATTTATATTGATTTATAGACATATCGGGATGCCGGAAGGACGTTTAAACCTGAATGTAAATCTCGGACACGGCTTCGTGATTTTTGCAGAAATGATCCGACGAGCGCCAAACTCTCAAATTTCCGTTAAAATAGTTTAACTTACGAGAATATGAAATAAAAATTTCGGACATGAATAGTGTTTTGTGAATAGTAAAAGTGAATAGTAACTTTCCGAGATAAAAATTGGAATTTCGACGTGTGAAACAGGACATGAAATTATGAGTTGTGACATTCTTCCCCTCTAAAAGGAACTTCGTCCCGAAGTTCAGTTTGTGTTGGTTTCTAGAGTGGTATTGGAGAAAAGATGATGACAAGTATGAAAGTTCTAACAACGAAGGTATACACACACATACATGAATGAAACATTTGGAAAATGAGTTGAGAATTTATTCCAGACAGAATTTTATTATAACCATTCTCAGTGTTGCAAAATTCATCTCTGAGTCAGACATAGGTGGTCAGCCTATATCTCACTATCCCGGGTTGAATATAGATGACCAGTCTATATCCCACCGAGGTTCCATGAATTTTGAAATACTCAGCTCAGTCATACTAAGACTATGTCCTTCACAAATACCAAGACGTTCTGAAAGACTAAGGCAGGTGACCAAACTCGAGGTCAATGATGAAAGTATGCAAGGAAAAACATAATGCGGTGACAAATATGATACGTGAACATGCTTATATGAAAGACAATTATAGAAATCAACTATAATAAATGAATATAATATATCAGATAATGAGACACAAATCTCATCACCTATGTCAGCAACTAACCACAAATGAGGCTTCAGCTTGGCAGGCAGGCACGTGACGGTCATAGGGTTAAGTTTTCTTAAAAGTAGCTATAGTCTAGGTTTTAAAAACACTTAGTTCGCTATAGCCAAAGCTCTGATACCAATCTGTCACACCCCCAAAATCGAGTCCAGCGGAAGCATACATGTAGCTGGGGTGTAACTCAATTGGTATTACAACACTAGTTCAAAAATAGTTTGCACTCGAATCATTTAGAATAAAATTATTTAACCAAAATGTTGAATCTACATTGTTAAAAATAATGCGGAAGTAGGCCCTTAAAATAATTTAAAACGGTCCCCAAATGAATAATCAGAGTCTTCTATGACCATGCCATGCCCTGCCAAAACCTCCTGTAGCGTGCCATTGCTTAAAACCTGAAAATACATGCTAAAGTGTCAACACAATGGTTGGTGAGTTCATAGAGTCTTGTGAAAAAGAATGTAATGCATATGGATGAAGTTGTCCCAGCAAAGGCATCGTGAATCCACTCAGTTACAGGTCCCGCCATAAGAGACTTGTAACCTGTGTGTTTACGACCCACTGCCAAAAATAATAAGTTTGGTTTGTGTAAACAAAAGTAATAAGATTGGTGCAAAAGCCTCGTAATTCAGTAATAAAGTAGATGCAAAGGCATCGTATTTCAGTAATAAGACTTGATGCAAAGGCATCGTATTTCAGTAATAAGACTTGATGCAAAGGCATCGTATTTCAGTAGTAAGACTTGATGCAAAAGTATCAGGAATTTATCAGTAATTTTGTATGTACAATAGCCCAAGTATAAAGTAAAGTACTAAGATTTCAATAATGAAACCCACATTGGCTCTTAAGCTCATGACCCCGAAGCTAGACGTACTAAAACTTGCCCCAAGTGAGTGTTTACCAGACACTCGTAATATATTAGACATGAAATGCATTCGTAATTCCGTTGGAGCAACCCAAACACGAATGGAGGAGTCACCCTCAATAGATCTATTCACTCACTCTCGCTCGTACTGTAATTAACGGTCCATGAAATAAAGGGGACTTGTTGTGACGTGGTAATAAGACTACTTAAGCAATGTAAGAACTTTATACTTTGGCATTGTACAAAAATAGTTAAAGCAACGTATTCTTCCCCATAAGTAATTCAAATCGTATAACAGCATAAAACAAGTATTGAAGCATGTATCTCCCCCAAAGAGTTTATAAAGTCATTAACAAGTAAAAGTGGGGCTATGACTCACCTGATATGATGGTACCATGAACATGTAATGAGCTGAAAAACAAGGCGCGCACACTAGCCGCAACCTAATATGAATGATGTACGATCTACTTTAGATCATGAAATGATGTTATGAATGTCCATGCACATGTTCCTATACCACTCTACTCTTTGAAAAATACTTGTTGTTATCAAAAATATACATTTTCCAAGACTTAGGAAAAATATGGCTATTAGAAAAATAAAGCTAGTTGCAATATATATACTTATATATATATCGTATGTGTCAATGTTTGTGTTGAAATCCTCGGGTTGAAATCCTTGAAATAACGCCTCGTAGTGATAAAATATACTTGTAATAACTAATACTTCATTAGTTATAAAATTGGGTACTTGGTTAATATTTCTAGAAAATCTAGAATTTAGTACGTAGTGTTATTATTATTTCTAAAAGATGCCAATTATAGAGGATTTTTGCTGATATTGAAACGTGAATATCTTTGTCATTATTAGTCCGTTTTACTTGTTCTTTATATCCACGGTTACGTCTTAGTATGTAGTAATATATTTTGGAAAGCTCGGCTCCTCCAGGTTACGTCTAAAGCCTCTTTTTGTCCGACAAAAAACGTCCAACAGCATGTATTTTTCCGGAAAATAGTTTTCGTCAATAAACTTGCAAAAATCATAACTTCTTCGTTATAAACTCTTTTTAATCCGTTCTTTCGCCTACGGATTCGTTTTTGAAAGTATTTTCTAAAAAATTTGCCAAACTTTACTTTGTATTTACTGATTTTCCAGAATTTACCAAAATGGGACAGAATGTTTAGATAGTTGTTACAAACCCATTTTTCATGTCCAAAACTAGTTTCTACTTCAACCAAATCTCTTGCAAACACCACAAAGCTATATTAATCCTACCATACACCTTCTTAGGGTGCCATGGTTTCCTAATGACTTGTAATCAAGTTAATTTTACAAAGGAACACCTAAATCACAATCTAGGGTTTGTATGTTCAAAAAGTATACAAAAATAAAGTGGTATAACTAGTTTGTGCATGAAATTAAGCATAAATACCATGAGATACATATGTTAATTAGATGAAAACATGAAAATAAATTTGATAACTCACTTTGAAATAATAGGTGGTGAGATGATGAGAAACCTTGGATTACTTGTGTTTTTGTGTTATGATTCTTGATTAGGATGATGAAATGAACAACTTTGATGCTTTATACTTTGAAAAATAATGGATTGATCTTGTTTTCATGGTTTGGTCGTGGGTTTTGATGTAGGGAGGAAGAAGAAGAGAAAAACTTCACTTTTTGATTTTTGATCTAAGTATATATGTGTAAAAAGGTGTTTATGTATAAAAAAAAATCTAAATCAATGGCATTTTAGTAAATACTTGGTCAAGTTGACTACATATTTTGAAGGGGGGGCTGCACATGTGTAAAAGTGAATGAGTATGTGATAAGCTTGGTGTTATCTGGTTCACGGAGTCGGTTTTGGTTCCGTTAATCGCTAACCGTAAAGTTTTAAATCGCGAAACGTAAATTCGGGTATCGTAAAAATATGAAACTTGAAAGAATGACTAAACTTGTCAAAATAATCCATAAATAAATATAAAATGAATGGTAAGTTCCATCGGGTTGCTTAAACGCTGCTAAAACTGGAAACGCGGGTTAAAAACGCGTAATTCGCGTAAAACGCTGAACTGGAAAACGTAAAATTTCAAAACTTTAAGAATTGTTGTAAAATGAGAGAAAATCATATTTTTATTATTTATATTGATTTATAGACATATCGGGATGCCGGAAGGACGTTTAAACCTGAATGTAAATCTCGGACACGGCTTCGTGATTTTTGCAGAAATGATCCGACGAGCGCCAAACTCTCAAATTTCCGTTAAAATAGTTTAACTTACGAGAATATGAAATAAAAATTTCGGACATGAATAGTGTTTTGTGAATAGTAAAAGTGAATAGTAACTTTCCGAGATAAAAATTGGAATTTCGACGTTTGAAACAGGACATGAAATTATGAGTTGTGACACTAAGCATGTTCCATACCGGAACGTCTCAAAGCAGACAGCACGATAGAGTGAATCGGTGAATTGATATTCACGAATTGATGAGAAATAGATTTATAGAAATCACTCGCGTGTCATATAATAAACATTTTTGCGACACGACGAGAGTTTTATGCTTTGAATCACATTTCCATCAAAAATACTTTTGTTTGAAAGATTGTACACGATCAATGTGCTCGAAAATTAGTTCATGAGCACACTGAAAGGTTTTTGCAAAAGTATCCGTCAATCCATATCCTGGAACAAGTTTGATTCAATGTTGAATCGCACCATTGTTGCTTTCCAGTTGTCACTTAATCATTGATCCAAGATGGATCTCACATGTTACCTACCAAGAGCTTGAGTGATGTTCCCTCTAGAAGGATTTCCATCTTCATTGTGAATATTATAATATCACTCGGATGTTTTGGCAATACCACAAGGATAATGCGTAGGACTCTAAATATTTTATCTTACTTTCCACATGGTGTGAAACAATAAGCATATTGGAGTTGTGTCCTAACGAGATTTATGGATGATCTCATGGCTCTACTCAATAGTGCATTTTGATCCGCTCCTGGAGATTGGGAAGGCGTGTCCTGTTTTAGGTATCAACATAGCTCGCAATGAGCGGTCGATACATTGCACAGGGTTCCCCGTGAGAATGAAACAAGCTCTTTTAAGAGAACTTGAGTGGTTGGGAAGTTTAGTGCAGTGCGTCATTGGGTCCATGACATCTTGTCTTCAATACCGGTGTTACCTTAGTAACCGCCAATTTCTGCCCTAAGGTTGAATATATGGAGGGCTGTTTCTTATCACCCTTTCTCATTTCATTTCTTTTTCACTCTTCAACCCCTTCAGTGCTTACCAAGACTTCATCACTAGAACCTTGTTGGGTTTGTTCCAGTCCTAGCTCTATCTGCCCTAAGGTTGAATATATGGAAGGCTATTTCTTATCACCCTTTCTCATTTAATTTCTTTTTCATTCTTCAACCCCTTCAGTGCTTACCAAGACTTCATCACTAGAACCTTGTTGGGTTTGTTCCAGTCCTAGCTCTATCTCAGTCCGCACTTTTCCCTTTCTCACTTTTCTCCTTATTTCAATCATTCTTAAGGACTTCTAATCTATCTATGGATTGTCCCTAGGAAGATCCTTCCGGTTCTGGTGGATCATGGGAACTCATACCTAACCTTAACCATCCTTATAACTCCGTGCATAAAGATAAATGGTCAGCCTTTGGTATTACTTCCACAAGTACCTTTTGCTCCCCCTCAATATGTGCATCGATATTCGAAAGAGTTTAGCACATATGTGGGAGCCTATTATTGAGTCCAAAAGATCACATTTGATTATCAGATTTAATATTTAAATCACATTCTCTCCCCCGATCAAAAAATTCAAATCTTTCAAGATTTTGGATCTCAATTGATTTAAATAAGTTTAGAAAGCGTTTGGGAGAGAAATGCGGCCAGTTTTAATATTTTCTGATAAAAGGAACCTTTTTCCTGCTCCCCCTCAATCTGTGAGGGAGGCTGTTATGTGTCAGATTTAATGAGTTTACAAAAAATTTTGATGTTTTAACGAAAACTCTTTGAAAATTTCTCATTATGACACATAACCATCACAAAGTGTATTATTGCAAGGTTTTTGTACAAAGTGTGGAGAGTTTTGATGATACATAAAATTTTTGAGAAATCACTCTCCCCCTTAATCAATGACGGATGTTAAAACAGAAAGAATTGATGTCATTGACTGAGTGACAAAATTTATCAAAATTTGAGTTCAAATAGATTTCCAAACAAAATCCCATGGTACCACCAAGTTTTGCACAAATAGTTTCTGGAAAAATCATAGAGGGGAAAGTATTGGCGATAAAAAAGAAGATTTCTCTTCTTTATCAAGAAATAATGCACTGAAGCATACATTAGATCAAGGAAACATGGATATAAAGTAATTGATGCCCAGGTGAACTTCACCTGGTAAAAGGAACAACCGTCTTTTTGGTGACGTGTTTACCTATTTTGAAAAACGAGTTGCTATCTGAAGTAATAGCAAGCCATAATTTTGAAGTTCGGGTTGCAGCCTGAAATGACTGCAAGCCATAATTTTGAAAAATATTTTGAGATACGACATGTTTTAGAAAAAACTTTATTTGAAACCGAAAAACTCTTGCTCAAGCATATGTATGATTCCGTGTCATTATTGAATGACATTTCTAGAAACGTACATAATATTGATTACACAAGAGACATGTCGTGAGAAGAATATTTTCGGATTTTAATGACTTTTCAGATTTTTATAGTTTTTATATGTTTCATAATTTTGATTTATGTTGTAAATAAGACTTTATACTAATAGGTATAATGTATAAAAAATAGAAAATGATATGAGAAAGAGTCAAGCAGAAAGTTTATAATGTACAAGTTACATTACATCACAGCACCCAAAATATAACACATGATGAGACACCACACAACGTCATAGATCATTCAGTGCGTTGTAGAAGGCGGTAGTCACCTTCTCGAACTCTACCACCCATGTAACATTCCAAACTACGAAAGATTCTCCTCAACTTCAATCTCTTACGAATACCATCCAAGAATTTCTTGTTCAGTATTAAGTCTTGATCCGTCCAATGGTTTGTATACCTTCTTGGTCCATAGTTATACACATGGTATTCTTTCACTCTAAAGTCCAAAGCTTCATCGACCATTTACAACGTACCATCACTGAAGTTATGTATTTCTGTGAAGCGCAAGACCATAGGAACGTTGTACCGATCTCGAAATATCACCGCCAAGGGAGATTCAATGATCGTAAAATCAGCAACTGGTTCCATGCTAGCAACATCCCATTGAGGTCGCGTGAGAGTCAGCTGGGATTGATAACTTTCGATGCCAAGTTGGAGGTCTTCTACACGTTTTCTGATGACAATACCCCTGATCCAATGAAGAACAGCAAACACAAGAGTCTTCTTCTCACGAGATGGTAGGTGATGCAATTTTCCCTGAAGATGTAACAGATACAGATCTTTAAAGTCATTAGGGCGAAGATATTTGAAGTCGCCTTCAGATATGGTATATTCTTTGAAATCAGCTCGTCGGAGAACTATGCTCTTGAGATAGTCATATCCGTGGATAGGGTGTATCTGTATCTTGATGACACTGATGATTTGGAGCGGTGATCGAACAGATTTACGGTCACTTTGTGCTTGAAACCGATCTAGATAAAATTGTTGCTTCTTGAGCCACTAGTGAGAGATTCCAAGAGAGGCAGCGACATCATAATCACATTCTTGAGAAATCCACATACCATCAGGGACAAGCTGTTCCAACCCAATATCTAGATAATGAGAAGCTTTCATCTTGGTGATAGACAAGGCCGATTTGCATTGCCTGCTGCCGAGTCTGAGATACTCGAGATCCTTGTTGAAGAAGAACTCTGCTTGAATCGTGACATGACCAGGAGATCCACCCAAAGGAAGTGGATTTTTGTAGTTGTACTTCATGATCCCTTCATCTATGATATCATTGAACATCTTGTGGCATTCTTCCATTTGATGTTGTAGATGAGTGATGTCCTGATGAAAGACCTTGACAATTTCAAATGCTGGTCCTTCTAGGTCCTTTTGAGTTAGCTTTGATAATCCTCGCTTCTTATAAAACCATTTAATAAACGTCCCCATATCACCCGTTTTTTATAGCAGAGAGTCTTCTAAGGGAGAGACGAAGTTGGTGGTGATGGCATTAGCCCAGTTGTTGTCACTAGTCAACAGATCAGAGGATGGAACAGTCCAGTTTGGCTCTGGAGAGAATGTTTGCACAGCATCAGGTTTCCACCAAGACTCTTTGTCTTCCTTGGTCAAGTGGACCAGTGGTGTATCAGTAGAGTCACTTCTGGTGAATGATTTCCACCAGTGCTTCATTTGCAGGATATGATTCGTGGAAGCATCATCGTCATCATCATCAGAAGAATCAGTAGGATGAGGTACAATGGACTCTTCATTAACGACAACATCATCATTAGTTGGAGACGCAATAGAGGTCGTGCCAGTGTCAATAGAGGTCCATGCAGCATAAGTGACCTGCTTGGCATGTTTGGATGGTGCTGACTTAGAAGATTTGTCAGGTTGTTGTTTCTTTGATGATGAAGTGGGATGTGATGGCATAGTACGGGAATGAGATCCTCCAGGTAGAGCAGAAGTTCCCGTTGGTACAGATGCTCCAGCAGGTGGAGGTGGTGGTGGAGGTTGTGGAGGTGATCCCGATGGAGGCCTGGGGTGACCCTCACGCCTCTTTTTCCTCTTCAACTTGATTTCCATGTCTTTCGCATGCTGCTCGGCATTATCTTGTCTTATAGAAGCATCTAATGCTTCATATAATTTGACGTGTGCTTCATGTCCTTTGTGTTGGTCTTTCTCATACATACTATGTTGCAAAATCACCTTCATGTCATTGATGGGCAAGTCTTTGAATCTGGATCTGAGAGGGGCTTCTAGAGCAATGCTGACAGCTTCAGCGACTTGTTCATTGATGGCCTGAGACACTTGTTGCTCGAAGTCGAGATGCTCTAACTTGTATAGCCTGCTGCTGTGATTCTTGATAGTTTGAGGCAAGTCGAGATTCACGATATTCCTTAGCAACGAAGCATGCTTTTCTAACTTCTCATGAATGGTGAGATTATCTTGAACAATGCCAACAGTAATACCAACTACATCATCCAGTCCGAGGTCCGATTTCTTCTCAGAGGTGGGAGGAGTTGAGATCTTTACGGTATTGGAGGATTTCTCTTGTGTGGCAGTAGCCTGAGTGGTACCAGTGGTGGTTGTTGCAATAGTAGGAGTTGGTGTAAACAGGGTAGGAATAGTAGAAGTGTCATGCTGGATAGTGACATCTACCATTGAGACAACTTCTTCACGTTCATCACCTGATTTGTCACCTTCTGCTTCGTCAGGCTTATCTACTAAGAATTGATCTCCAAAAGTGTCAAGGTTCTTGAAAGAAGCCAGAGTTCCTGTTGAGCTTTCAGGTTCCACTGCGAGCTTAGGATCATCAGTCTTGAGCCTGAGATTACCTTGTATATTAGGATAAGCAGTGGACACAAACTCGTCATGAAGTGGGTCTAGTGGTGTTTCAGTCTCGACTACTTTATCCTGTACAGGTTTGTTACTGGTGACGTCTTGTGTAGCTAAGATGGAGTCATCCCCTTTGAGTGTTGAGCTGGTATCAGTTTCAGACCCACTTGAGCTAGCATGTTGCACTAGACTAGGTGAGTGTGACAATGTTTTGTCCGGAGATACTTTGGCAGATGATGATGAAGGGGAACGTCTTCTGAAGATATACTCAGTGCTTGTTGATTTGGAGGCAGGAGATGAGATTATCAACAATGTTTATGCAACCTGTTCTTCTGTAGCGACATCCTTACCTTTACCCTCTACATGCTGCAGCTGTTGCCCTTTATCCGATTCAGGTTCTTTGATGCTGACACCACTGACTGGAGGTACCGGTGGCATATACGCATCTTTCAGACTTTATGCAATTGCCATTTGAACCATTTCTTCTTCTGATAGTGGCATTTGTACAGTGCTCGGTGTTTCTTCTGGATCACTTTCCTTAGACATAGGTTTCTTGGAGCTGGGGTTTTTGCTCCCAGTGGTGCGTTTAACCTTTTTGGTACCTTCAGAAGAGGCAGCTGAAGTTGACACTCTCTTGCTTTTCTTTGATGAAGTTCTCTCAGACATGGTGGACAGAGAATGCTCACTAGCAGATGCTTCCCGACTTGCTTTCAGAAGTTTAATATACTCCCCGTAGTATGGTGCAGTGAGTATATCACGAGTGAGTAGAGCATCGGGAATAGCCATACCAAAGATTATTTCGCCTGTACTTTTAGTAGTATACTTGTGATATCCCACTGGATTTTCATCAGATGTATGATGGAGAGCCGATTCTTCTCTTGGGTGAAAGTTAAGGGATCGTTGGAGACTTAACATAATAAATTTTGTGAATCGAATGCTTGGAATGAGAAGCTTGGTGGATCTCTTCTTTCCACCTTTGTTTGCCTCAAGATTTGCTTTATCTTCGAGAAAAGAGTGAATAGACTGAGTGAACTTCTCCCAGATTTTTTCAAGAAAATTGACGTTCTTCCCATTGACAACACCCTAGAGGATTTGTAGAGATGGAGCTCTAAGTCTTTTGTAGCCCGAAGTTTTACCAGTACGACACAAGTTAATGAGACTTGTGATGGCTCTCCATGGTCGGTACATGTCGTGAGTGATGACTGTGGATAATGTTGAGACATGAGTGGGATATCCCTGTTCATTGACAAAGCTTAGTAAGGTGGCTGGATTAGGCAGGGGTGTACTCCATGATGAGTGTGTAAATACTCATCATTCTTAGTCAAATCTGAACTGCAAAACGATTAAAAACACTCAAAAATGCACCAAAATACGAAGAAAATCCCAAAGATCGTGTTTTATATGTTTCTGATGCAAAACGAGTAAAAACAAATGAAAAAACGAACCAAATTTGCATAATTTGTAGTTTCAGTCCCCCAACTTTCAAAATTTGACAAAACTAGTCCCTGAGCATTTATTTTAAAGAAAAGTCAACCCAAGCTCTTTAAGAAGTCAAAATAAATCACAAATGATCTTTGGGTAAAAACTTTTGGAAAATTACACATTTGGTCCCTGTACTTTGGCAAATTGGCAGTTTTAGTCCCTGGTGCTTCAAATTTGGAAAATTGCATTTTTCCTCCTTTGGTTTATCTAACTTGACAGGTTTGGTCCTTTTGATGACTTGGAGATATTTACAAAACCAGTCCTCAAGTTTCAGCAAGATACAAGTTTGGTCCTTGGGACTTTATAGGCTACAAACCAAACGGGTATCCTTAATACCTAAAACCAAATACAAACCCAAACCACACCCCAGCCCACCATCATTTAATAAATCTCATCCTTGGCCCATGTATTCCCAAAAGCCCAACCTAAAAGCCCTTTTTTCATTTTGATATTAATACTAACACCTCTGACCTGGTCAAACAAATACCACCATCCCTTTCATCCATCCCCCCCCCCCCCCCCCCCCGTGACCTGCTTCCCTCCAATACCCCCATCACCATCTTCCCATCACCCCCAATATTTGTCTTCTCCACTCCATTCTCCAATCCCACTTCAACACTCCTACACTCACAAAATGGTACCTACCTCTGCCACGTTGGCAATCCACATCCTTCAATTGGGCGCCAAAACCAGTTCAAAGGCTGTGATCATTTGGAAGATAAATCATAGGCTGGGATTTGATGGCAGGATGGAAGACATGGTATTGCAACCCTAAAAGTGAGAAGGGAATCACAAGGATGATCAAGCTGAACCTACCACTTATTTCTAGTATAAATAGGATCATTGTAAGCCATCATAAGGCATCCCTTTTTCTTAGTATCTTTTCTGTTTTTAAAACTTCATTGTAATTCCAATTTTCTAAGTTTAATGAAAGTTATCTTTAAGTTATTTCAAATTTATGTTTTCAGTTAAGGTTTCAAGTTTCTAGTTATTTCACTTAAAAATTGTTTATCTTATTCAATATGCTGTTTAATTCTTGCTAAAGTTAGTTTGAAAGAAAAGAAAGTAAAAAAAAAAAAAAAAAAAGATCAGAAAAGAAAACAAAAGAGAAATATAAAAGAAAGTTCAAAATAAAAAAAATGGTGAAGAAGAAAGGAAAATGCAGTAGCAGAGTGAGATGGAGTATGGTTTAGAGCTCAGGGGAGCACTTAGGTGGTTCATATGTGATGAGGCGAAAAATGAACCACTTTTAGGGGGTCATTTAAGCCCGGAATTGAATTTATTTGATCAAATATTGCCCTAAATCGCTCCTTTTGTGATTTTAGGTACTTTAGGAGTGAAATCTGGAAAAGAAGGCATTTTGGACGTTTTTGGAGCATAAAAGTGAAGAAAACGGCAAAGTCTCAATTTTCCAAGCTGGGAACAGTAGTTGACGGCGTCAAGAAGGAATTTCTGACGGCGTCAAGAGTAAATTCCATGACTTTCCATGACGACCCAGTACAGATTTGACGGCGTCACGAAGTAGGGCGTCAAGAGTAAAATGCATGACGGCCTGGAAAATGCTAACACATAACGACTTCAAAAGTAGATCAAGGCAGTCCGTGAAGTATTTTGGCGGTGAGATGACGGCGTCACAAGATTTGTCTTGACGCCGTCAGACCCTATTTCCTATATATAGTTTTCTAATTTTCACATTAAAAAGAGAGGAGTTTTGGAGAAACCCTAGGTCCGAACTTAAGACGAATTTTACAGGTTTTTCAAGGGTTCTCAGCCCTTGATCCCTTTCATGTGTAATTAAGATAAGTGTTCTTTTAATTCAATCAATAGGTCTATGTGTTGGTTGTCTATATCTTGTTCTTGTCTTAATTCCATCATGCTAGGCTAGATCTATCTTGTGTTTGCTTGGATCTAATGAAACCTAGATGTTAATTATATGTTGATTACTTGTTTTTGGTTGTATTGGATGAATGATTTTGATGTTAGGCTTAAGAAAACTGGCAGATCTCCAATTGGTAACATGCTTAAACGTCTTAAGAAACATAAACCGATGTGCACTAGGTTTTATTGGTTGTATTTACTGCATGAGTAATTTCTAATGATCCCATGTTTGGAGTTTTTAACGACTCGACATAGGAGTGAAGTAGGCACTCATAGGATTGGGGAAGTAAGTGCGCCACCCCATGAATGGTATTAAGGAATACAATCCGTCATCCACGCAACAATAACAAGTAATTAACGTGTAAAAGATGTCTAGGGAGTAGTGAAATCTAGGTAAACACATTTTCTCCACATATTGCTCACAACCTTAGTATAATTTAGTTTATTTTCATTTTTTTAGTATTTTATTTTGATTGCATCTTTAGTATTGGGTTAGTTGACTAGCAACTAATTCCGCGCAAATCCTTCAAACCCGAGATTTTAACTTGCTTTCGAAAAAATATAAAAATACACAAATAATCTTCCATCATCTTTAGCATTAGTAATTAGGTTTTCTAATCCTAGCGACACTATTCCTAGCTGAATGATCAATCCCCCGGTACTTGTCACTATACTATACTACAACGATCAGGTACACTGCCTGGTGGGGGTTGTAAGCTTCTCGAGATCCCTTGAGAAGTAAAGCCTGGTGCGATTCCCACGAATCAAGTTTTTGGCGCCGCAGCCCGGGGAATAGTTATTGTCTAGGTTAGAATTTCTTTTTATTAGGTCTACTTGCAAGATTCCTTTCTAGTAAGATTTTATTTTCATTTTTAGGTTTCTTTAGTCTATCTTAATTCTTTGTGTTTTTGTTTGTAACTCTTCACCACCCGACACCATGGACAACGGGAACATCTTTGAACCCGTCATCCAACCACAACAAAACCCACCATTAGAACCCCTTAGGCCCCGGACCTTAGGAGAGTATTCCCGACCTAGCCACCAAGGCTACTGAAACACCATTGAGCTCACCGGAGCCAATGTGACCCCCTTGCGATCCGACACCATCCGGTTGGTGCAAAGTGGATGTGCATTCCATGGACTTCGTTCTGAAGATCCAAATCAACATCTTAAGGACTTCCTTAAAATCGTAGATTCTATAGACCTAAGTGTTGAAACTAGAGAGACTACCCGATTACGCCTATTCCAGTTCTCTCTACGGGATCAAGCTAGTCAATGGCTTGAGCGTTTACCCGTGGGATCCATCACCACATGGGATGATCTCACCACTCGTTTCCTTGCTCAATTTTTCCCACCGGGGAGAACTACCAAGCTTAGAAATGATATCTTGATGTTCCAACAACGTCAAAATGAATCTCTTTATGAAGCATGGACTCGTTTCAAGGACTTACTCCAAAAAGTCCCTCATCATGGCATAGATCTTTGGCTCCAAGTCCAAATCTTTTATGACCATATCGATCTCTCCACGAGGCGAACCATTGACCAATCGGCCGGTGGTAAGCTACGTGATCTAAGTGCGGAACAATTATGGGAACTCATAGAAGATCTTGCTCTCTATGACAATGAATGTTGGAATGATCCCCGTGATTTGAACAAAACGGTAAAGGCAATATCTTTGCCTTTGAACAACTCTAGCACTCCCAACCGTAGGATCATGGAACTTGAGGACCAAGTCAAGTTTCTCATGAAATCCTACGAAGCTCCCAAGCCTTCAAGCCAACTGAATAAAATCACTTCTTCATGCAAATTATGTAGTGGTCCCCATGACACTCGTGATTGTATGGAACTCCCCGGAACAGCTTTTGCGGACTACGCATCCTCGCGTACCGACAAAGCGGGAGATAAGTGGTACACTTTCAAGCCCGAGCCAAACCCTTACGGTGATTCATACAACCCATCTTGGAAAAATCACCCAGACCTTAGGTGGAAACAAAATCAACCCAATTCTTCCAATCCGCCTAATCGTTACCAACCAAACGGTCCACCCTTCAACCGTACTTTCAACAACAATCCTTCCAACAACTATGGTAGTACCAACAATCTTGAAGGATTGATGTAAAAATTCATGGCATCTCAAGAAGCCCGCATAGTTAGGTTTGAAACCGAATTCAACCAACAACAAACGGAGATGACCAATAAGATAGACAACTTGTTGAAAGCCCTCAACAACCAAGCGTTAACTACACCTAGGAAGGACATTAGGGACACCAATAATGGAATCCAAGTTAAGGACCCCTCATCTAAACATGTCCACTTTGTCAATGTTGTCACCATTAAGCCAATAGATAAGGAAATAGAAGAGAGTGACAAGGATGAAGTTAGAGTTGAAACTGAGATTAGGGATAAGAGTAGGCAAGTTGAGGTTAATAGGGGAGAAGAATTAGAGGAAGTAGAGCCTAAAGAAAAGTACTTTGATAAGATGCCCACCAAGGAAGAATGGGAATACCATTAGGATTTATTCGATAGTCCCGAGAGACCTTATATCCTTGGCACACCCCTTATCAA
Source organism: Artemisia argyi (assembly GCA_030686995.1). NCBI lineage: Eukaryota > Viridiplantae > Streptophyta > Magnoliopsida > Asterales > Asteraceae > Artemisia > Artemisia argyi. The sequence goes on from CM060681.1 coordinate 76,326,649, forward strand.
AATGGGAGACCCCTCTAACATTAACATACCATGCAACATTGGGCATATGCATATATGGAAAGCTTACATCGATCCTAGATCTCCCATAAACATCATGACTAGGACTTATTGCAATTGGGTAATGAAGAAGCAACTTAATTTTAGGATGATGCCCAATAAGAATTTGATAAGTAATTTTGGAGGAAGAGTGAAGGGATTGCATGTGATTATAGGCAATCTCACTTATGAGATAGATTTTATGATAGTGGAAGACACTCGTCCGGTGATTGATGCTTGCCTAAGCCAAGTAATATTTGGAAAACCATTTGTTGAGGCCACTAGGATGAGTTATGACCCGACTCTAGGTATAGTTAGATTCAAGGAAGAGAATGATGAGGTTGCTTACCAAATGCCCTACAAAATTGAGCAATACCGCCTTCTCTCTAATTTCGAAAAGGAACACAAGCAAGCGGCTTATTATAGGAATGATGAGGATAGACGTAGAGGAGTAGAGTATGTGAAAAATAGGATGCTTGGTTTCTACAAAGAATGCTTGCAACTAGGTCCGGAATACAAAACTGGTTTAGAAGACGACCTAGAAAGTGAAACCAACGATGAGGTCACGTAGTAACCCATGACCTTGAGTCTAGCTACAAGACTCGTAAATAAAGAAAAGCGCTTCTTGGGAGGTAACCCATTCTTTGTGTGATTTTCATTTTATTTGTTTGTTTGTTCTGTTATTTGCTTCCGTATGCATGCTTTATTTTTATTGTGGGTAGATCATGTTTCTCAATTAAAAAGTGGAAATACTTTACTTTGTTGTTTTGGCCTAGTCTTAACTCCACCTAAAGGTATTTTTGCAAAAGATAAGTGTAAGGGGAAACCCCAAATATGTTTTTAAGAAACAACTCGATCATGATTCTCCACAATATTAAATGAACATGTATATTCGTATTTGTTAGAGTCAAATGCTTGTATTGAGTCATAATGAAGTTTTGCAGGATTTTCCAGGAAGTAGAACCAAGTTTTTCCAGAAATTTTCCGGAAACTTAACATAAGAATTTCTGCAGGTCAATCCTGACGGCGTCACGAGTTAACTCTTGACGGCGTCACGGGCATAAAAATCTGGAAATTTTACCGGTTTTGTTTTTCTAACGGAGTCTTATGGTTTTTGTGAATTATTAAGTTTTATAATCTCCAGGAAGTCTGCAAACTTTATTCCACAAGCATTATATCTTATCTTGTTTTCTAGGATTTAGTAACTTATATAGGATGCCGCCGATTTTATGCGAGGTTGTCTTGTCTATTTTCTCAGGATTTACAGGTTATGTATGACAAGAAGATGATTTATATTCTGGAAGGGAAGCTTTGATTGTTCATTTTCTTGGAGGAAGATTTAACCTGGCCACCCTATTATCCATACCGAGCGAATCAGGGGAGTATTTGATTTCATTTGTTTTACTATTTCACTTTTACATTCTTTACTTGAACATTGGGGACAATGTTCATCTTAAGTGTAAGGGGAGGGTAAAATGATGATACCTTACAAATACACTTTCACTTGAGTTTGCTTTGTTTGATGGTAGGTGTGTAATAAAACTATGAGAAATACTTGTTAGTGTAATTTTAGCGCCAAATTTAAATTTTTTTACAACATTTAGGAGTGAAACTTTAGCCATAGCAAGCGTCTCATGGATAGGAGATTGTATGACTAGCACAAAACCGTATCATTCAGAAAAATTTTCCACCCAAATATGTGAGGTTCGCCTTTAGATTTGATAGGAAAAGCATTTACTATTAGTGCTTATGAGTGTACTGGTAGCATTTAGATTCTAGAACTTGCGTTAGTGATGCATCCCGAGACCGCTAGTGAGACTACATTCGTGTGGTAGGATTTACTACATGATAAGAGGCATTAGGATCACCCTTGTGTTAAACCCGTATTATAATTACTTGACCATTTAAGTCATATTCCTTGACTACTTAAGTCAACTAATTTTTCCCACACCCTTAGCGTTGTACTCATTTTTAGTATATGAAACCCCTAGTACACCCCTCCGAGCCTATCTTTTCGTTTCTAACTTTAAGCATTTTACTTAAAGGAAGAATTTGTTACACCCCACTTAAATGTACAACCAAATCGCCTTAGCCTTCCGTGTATGCGCTCATTTTTAGTGCATTATTGTTATTTGTTTAACTCTAAGTTAACTATCTAATTGATTACATGGTTGCTAAGTCGAGTGATATCCTTGTACATATTGTTTTGGGACTCATGGGACTCATGGGTAAAGTAATTATTTTATGGAGTAATGGGGAAGAACATCATATATTACCCCCATATGTACGTTAATCTTAAAAGTGCTCCAAGTGTTTTGATTATCTTAATTCGAGTCATTAGATTAGTTTATTGTCAAGTATGTATAGATTCAAGTGTAAGGGGAATGTTTATTCCCTATGATGTATTATTTTGGATGGTAGGGTAAGAGTGTATGTAAAAAAAAAAAAAAAAAAAAAAAAAAAAAAAAAGAAAAAAAAAAAAAAATCGAAAAAATCAAGAAAAAGAAAAAAAATAATAGAAAAAGAAAACAGAAAAAAAACATACGGACTACCATCCCTTTTCATTCTATGTTCATTTTATGTTTTTGTTATTTTTCATTTATTAGCTTAAGTCGAGTCTAGTCTTGGCTTAGCAACGCCATATTGTACATGTAATTGACCAAGATTGTTAACTCGCCACCAGTAAAGACTGCCTTTATCCAACAAAACTGTGTATTTCATATCCCTACACCTAACGTTACAACCTTTTAAAAGACCTCTTTGATAGTTTATCCTAGGTGCTTACACCATGCGGTGGAGGTTTGATCCTTTCCCAAGCCTATGGTAATCTATTTTGCTATGACAGGTAGCGAGAGATATCTTCCGTTTCCATATTGTACTTTATACTTTATTACACCCGAGAGATGTGAGTATCTAAACACTATTTGTGAGGTGCTTGTGTATGACCTCCGTGCTTGTCTTTGGTCTTTAGTGGAATGATTATTTGTTGTAATTACTTTTATATTAGTGTTAAATGACCCCTAACTTGTATTTTGATTAGACTAAAACCGCATTTGCTTGAGGACAAGCAAATCTCAAGTGTAAGGGTATATGATGAGGTGAAAAATGAACCACTTTTAGGGGGTCATTTAAGCCCGGAATTGAATTTATTTGATCAAATATTGCCCTAAATCGTTCCTTTTGTGATTTTAGGTACTTTGGGAGTGAAATCTGGAAAAGAAGGCATTTTGGACGTTTTTGGAGCATAAAAGTGAAGAAAACGGCAAAGTCTCAATTTTCCAAGCGGGGAACAGTAGTTGACGGCGTCAAGAAGGAATTTCTGACGGCGTCAAGAGTAAATTCCATGACTTTCCATGACGACCCAGTACAGATTTGACGGTGTCACGAAGTAGGGCGTCAAGAGTAAAATGCATGACGGCCTGGAAAATGCTAACACATGATGGCGTCAAAAGTAGATCAAGGCAGTCCGAGAAGTATTTTGGCGGCGAGATGACGGCGTCACAAGATTTGTCTTGACGCCGTCAGACCCTATTTCCTATATATAGTTTTCTAATTTTCACATTAAAAAGAGAGGAGTTTTGGAGAAACCCTAGGTCCGAACTTAAGACGAATTTTACAGGTTTTTCAAGGGTTCTCAACCCTTGATCCCTTTCATGTTTAATTAAGATAAGTGTTCTTTTAATTCAATCAATATGTCTATGTGTTGGTTGTCTATATCTTGTTCTTGTCTTAATTCCATCATGCTAGGCTAGATCTATCTTTTGTTTGCTTGGATCTAATGAAACCTAGATGTTAATTATGTGTTGATTACTTGTTTATGGTTGTATTGGATGAATGATTTCGATGTTAGGCTTAAGAAAACTGGCAGATCTCCAATTGGTAACATGCTTGAACGTCTTAAGAAACATGAACCGATGTGCACTAGGTTTTATTGGTTGTATTTACTACATGAGTAATTTCTAATGATCCCATGTTAGGAGTTTTTAACGGCTCGACATAGGAGTGAAGTAGGCACTCATAGGATTGGGGAAGTAAGTGCGCCACCCCATGAATGGTATTAAGGAATACAATCCGTCATCCACGCAACTATAACAAGTAATTAACGTGTAAAAGATGTCTAGGGAGTAGCGAAATCTAAGTAAACACATTTTCTCCACATATTGCTCACAACCTTAGTATAATTTAGTTTATTTTCATTTTTTTTAGTATTTTATTTTGATTGCATCTTTAGAATTGGGTTTGTTGACTAGCAACTAATTCCGCGCAAATCCTTCAAACCCGAGATTTTAACTTGCTTTCTAAAAAATATAAAAATACAAAAATAATCTTCCATCATCTTTAGCACTAGTAATTAGGTTTTCTAATCCCAGCGACACTATTCCTAGCTGAACGATCAATCCCCCGGTACTTGTCACTATACTATACTACAACGATCAGGTACACTACCTAGTGGGAGTTGTAAGCTTCTCGAGATCCCTTGAGAAGTAAAGCCTGGTGCGATTCCCACGTATCAATATGTTCTTGGTTCTGAGCCTCACTTGATTCCTCAGCCCTTTGGATGACAAGTAAGCAGTTTAGCCATAAGTTTTTGCACATTCTTCATTCTATGGTCTAGTATGCTAATTCCTGTTAATAATTACTTAATTAGGCTTGTGGTTGGTTAGTATAACTTCTGGGTTCAGTATAATGCAACAGATATAGGACTTGCTTTGAAAATGGCAGTAAGCTATTTCTATTAGGGGTGTTTGGAACAATCTTTTGAAGCCATTTGTTGTTGTTATAAGTAGTTTGTTGTCGTTTGTTCATTGCTCTTAAGGTCAAGACAGTCCACTTTGACCATCTATTTGGCCACTCTTTCATAAAAAAAACTCAAAATTGCATTTTAAGAATCACAACAGCTTAACTGTTGTGATTTCTTGTGTCAAACTTTTCAAATTGTTTCAATTCTTGTTAAAGTTGGCTAATTTAGTTCCATTTTAGGATAACAAACCATAATTAATCAATCAAGCTTAGTTTAAATTCTCTTAAGGCAACTTTGCTCAAAAATTTTGCAAAGTCAATTGCATACTCAGTTTTTTTGTGACAAATTTCAAAACAATTTCTAGAGTTGGTTAATGAATGGAAATGCACAAGGTTTGTTGATTTAAGAACTCACCCAGCTTGTTAATCCAAACCAAAAAGAATTTTGAAAATTGGGATTGATTTGCTCTATCAAAAGTAGTTTAGAAGTTGGGTGGTTGCCTGAAAACTTCCACTGCATCTTAGTTTTTGCAAGAATTCAAGAGGCCTTAGATTGCTCACTAGTAGGAGTTAGATCTTGAAGTTTGATGATTTAAGATGTCACTTAGGTAGACTTTAGGTATTTGCCTTTAGTTTCCCCATTAGCGCTTATTGAGTGCTTATCTAGAAGCTGCTTTTTTAAGAGTGTTTGGAACTGCATGCTGTTGAGACTCAGTATCTTAACTGAGTGGATTTGATCTTTGCTCTTCATTAATTGTTGTTGTTGTTAATCTCGTTGTTTTTTTTTTTTTATAGTTATTGTTGCTGCTGTATTTAGTTTGCTTAAGCCTTTAGAGCTTATTAGGGGCTTATTGGCTTATTTAGCCAACTGTTAGTGTACTTATTGGTGTTCTTATCAAACTCTCGAGTTTGATCCTGTTCTTGTTGACTTTGCTCTTGTTTGTTACCTTGTTGTTGTTTACATCAGTTGCTACTATTTACTATTGCTCAAATTAGCTTATGTGTGTTGTGCATTTCAATTGAAAAAAGTTCTTAAACTTTGAAAAACGTTTTTGATTTTTGGAAATTGATTTGGAAACTGGATAAGTTGTTAATTATTGTTGTTGTAATCTAAGTTTGTGAAGTTGTGTTTGTGTTTGTGTTGGTCAAAAAGAAAGCAGTAAACAAAGAACTAAAAAGAAAACAAATTGAGTAAAAAGAGGGGTTCGAACCTGGGACCTTTTGCACACATAACACACAACACACCACACCAAACCAACTGTGCCTTGGGTCTTTTTCCGTTATAACCATGCAGTCAGTTCCCTTTATATAAGTTTTAGAATGCTTTTTGCTTATTACTAATAATTTGCTTATTACAGCTTATTGCAAATGCTTTTTCCATAGTTTTTATTTTTCTTAAATTTGTTTTCACTAATTAGATTTTCCAGTAAAAACCTAGATTTATTTGAATAGTGTTAGTATTTATTTTGATTGAATTTCATTAAATTAGAATTAAATTCATAATAAGTAGAATTTTATTGAAAAATTAATTTTCTTTTTTCTAAAATTTACTTTTACCTTTTAGTACGTTAGAAAATTATTCATAGATCCGTAGGACATTTAGAGCTTAAATTTCACGTTTTAATTTGTACATTGACATTTATTTTTAATAAACGTCACGTCTCTAATTTAGTTAACGTTTTAGGATTCCCGATACCTAATTATGTTTTCCCATAGTGTTTTAGGTTTTTCTTAGTGTGTTAGTTGCCTTAGGTTAATTTACTTTCACCTTCGTTCGTTAATTTTCAATTTCGTTAATTTAACGTATCATAACACCAAAGAACTTTTCCAATCATACAAGATTTTAATCCCAATTTCATTCAAAGCTTTCCATTCACACCTCGTTGGGGTACTGATGAGGTGAAAAATGAACCACTTTTAGGGGTCATTTAAGCCCGAAATTGAATTTATTTGATCAAATATTGCCCTAAATCGTTCCTTTTGTGATTTTAGGTACTTTGAGAGTGAATTTTGGAAAAGGAAGTAATTCGGACGTTTTTGGAGCATAAAAGTGAAGAAAACGGCAAAGACTTAATTTTCCATGTTGAGAACAGTACCTGACGGCGTCAAGAAGACAATCATGACGGCGTCAAGAGTAAAATCCATGACGACCCAGTGAAAACCTGAAGGCGTCACAACAAGGGCGTCAAGACAATTTTTGGTGACGGCCTGCATAAGGAGAATACATGACGGCGTCAAATCCAGATCTAGACAGTCCGAGAAACTATTTGGCGGCGAGATGACGGTGTCAGACCTTTGTTCTTGACGTCGTCACCTATCAAAATCTATATATAGTTTTCTATTTTTCATTCATTAAAGAGGAACTTGTGTGGAGAAAACTAGGGTCGAACTTTGTAAACCCTATGTCGTATTTTACAGTGTTTTCAAGGGTTTTCACCCCTTGAATCCTTTCATGTTCAATTAAGATAAGTCTTCTCTTAATTCAATCAATATGTCTATGTGTTGTTTGAATATATCTTATGCTTGTCTTGATTCCAACATGCTAGGCTAGATCTATCTTGTGTTTGCTTAGATGTAATGAAACCTAAATGTTAATTATATGTTGATTACTTGTTTATGGTTGTAATGGATGAATGATTTCAATGTTAGGCTTAAGAAAACTGGCGTATCTCCATTGTGTAACATGCTTGAACGTCTTAGGAAACATGAACCGATGTGTACTAGGTTTTATTGGTTGTATTTAATGCATGAGCAAATTCTAGTGATCCCATGTTAGGAGCTTCTTCGCCGGCTCGACATAGGAGTGAAGTAGGCGCTCATAGGATTGGGGAAGTAAGTACGCCACCCCATGAATGGTATTAAGGAATACAATCCGTCATCCACGCAACTCTAACAAGTAATTAACCTGTAAAAGATATCTAGGGAGTAGTGAAATCTAAGTAAACACAATTTTCCCACATATTGCTCACAACTTTAGTATAATTTAGTTTATTTTCATTTTTAGTATTTTATTTTGATTGCATCTTTAGTATTGGGTTAGTTGATTAGCAACTAATTCCGCCAAACTCCTTCAAACCCGAGATTTTTACTTGCATTTATAAAAACAAAAAAATACAAAAAGAATCATCCCGCATCTCTAGACCTAGTCTTTAGGTTTTCTAATCCTAGTGACACTATTCCTAGCTGAACGATCAATCCCCCGGTACTTGTCATTATACTATACTACATCGATCAGGTACACTGCCTGGTGGGGGTTGTAAGCTTCTCGAGATCCCTCGAGAGGTAAAGCCTGGTGCAATCTCTACGCATCAGGTACGACCCGGGAAATCACTTCCCGGTCTCACAATTTAAATTTCAGTTTCACAAGTTTTGCGAGGTAATCTTTTTCCTAAAAGGTTTACTCGTATTACTTCACGTCTATTTGTCTCACGATAAATAAGACTTCACGTTTGTTGATATTTTGATAATTGTTGTTTGCACACACCAAAACACAACGAATCAAATGGCGCCGCTGCCGGGGAGGTTGTGTGTCGAAATTCTCGATAAGGTTTAGACGATTAGTCTTGTAGAACCTTCGCAAGAAGTTACGTTTTCATAAAACTTATAAAAAACCAAAAATATTTTTCTTTTGTTTCTAATATATGTATTATATCTATAAAAGTTAAGAAAAACACAAAAAGATTTTCCCGTTTCTTTGTTTAATAATAACAACATTAAAATCTTACCACCATAAACCAAGGCAGAACACCTACCAACTGGGGGTGTGACCATAATAAGTTCCTAAACTAAAGATCAAAACTTGCCTTTGTATCACTTGCGTTTTAGAAAACTTTTAATCGATAAGCATACACTAAGAGGAGTCGAAACGGTATAGGGCGATCCAATGAACTTCGCCCTAGTAAGAAATCCATTCTTTTCTCCCGCTCCTTGTACGTTTATCCTTAAAGGTCAACCTTGCGTTCTTGATTATTGGTTTAAGTTCCCTTGTCGTTAAAGTGGTATTGTTTTAATTGATATTTTTGTGGTGTATGCGCACGCGTTCGTCTACGTCAACAAGTCCTCTGCAATCGCTTAATAATATTCCAAGAAGAAGGCGTAATCGACGACGTACCAATCGAATAGTCGAACCCGAGATTCATACTATTCTCATCATGGCGGCTGAGCCCACTATGAATGAGCTTCTCCAAGCACCCATCGAGGGTTACGGAGATGCTATCATCATTCCGGCCATCGTGGCTGACAATTTCGAGCTTAAGACGGGGTTGATAAACTTAGTCACCTCGCGTCAATTCTATGGTTTCGAGAGGGACGATCCTCAAGATCACATTCGATGGTTCAACAAAATCACGTCTACCATAAAATGCAAAAATGTCCCTGAGGAAGCTATCAAACTTCTTCTCTTCCCGTTTTCCCTCGATGGGGCTGCCAAAAATTGGCTAGACAAACAACCCCCTCGATCAATTGAAACATCAGAAGATTTAGTCAAGAAGTTTGTGAATGAGTTCTTTCCTCCATCTATAATGGTGTGAGCCAATTCGATCAAGACTCTCTTAATGCCTCCGCGGGAGGTAATTTCTTGAATCGAACCACCAAAGATGCTTTGATGATCATTGAACATAAGTCTAAGGTCCGCATTCCACGAAGCAAATCGGTTGTTTCCCAAGTTAATGTTGGTCCTTCTACCTCATCACCCGTGGCTAAATCTAGCACCGATGCTAAACTTGATAAGCTCACGGAAGCTATTCATACTTTCGTTATCACCAAAACAAAGAAAGTTTCTTCTCAACCTGCTGAAGTAAAAAAGGTTGACGTTTGTGTTACTTGTGGTGGTCCACACGCATACTACAATTGTATTGCCACCGATGGCAATCCATTTGAAGTTAATGCGATAGCTGATACGTGGGAATCGCACCAGGCTTTACCTCTCAAGGGATCTTGAGATGCTTACAACCCCCACCAGGCAGTGTACCTGATCGTTGTAGTATAGTATAGTGACAAGTACCGGGGGATTGATCGTTCAGCTAGGAATAGTGTCGCTAGGATTAGAAAACCTAAATACTAGTTCTAAAGGTGAAAGATGATTCTTTTTGTATTTTTATATTTTTTTGAAAGCAAGTAAAAATCTCGGGTTTGAAGGATTTGGGCGGAATTAGTTGCTAGTCAACTAACCCAATACTAAAGATGCAATCAAAATAAAATACTAAAAATGAAAATAAACTAAATTATACTAATGTTGTGAGCAATAAGTGGAGAAAATGTGTTTACTTAGATTTCACTACTCCCTAGACATCTTTTACATGTTAATTACTTGTTATAGTTGCATGGATGACGGATTGTATTCCTTAATACCATTCATGGGGTATCGCACATAACTCCCCAATTCTATGAGCTCTTATCTCCTCCTACACCATGCCCAGCACAACTATAGGGATTATAAACAGTGGCTCATGCATTAAATACAACCAATAAAGACCTTAGTGCAATAGGTTCATGTTTCCTAAGACGTTCAAGCATGTTACCATTCGGAGATCTGCCATTTTTCTTAAGCCTAACATATATAAATCATTCATCCAAGACAATTATAAACAAGTAATCAACACATAATTAACATCTAGGTTTCATTAGATCCAAGCAAACACAAGATAGATCTAGCCTAGCATGATGGAATTAAGACAAGAACAAAAGATAGACAACCAACACATAGACATATTGATTGAATTAAAAGAACACTTATCTTAATTACACATGAGAGGTATCAAGGGCAAAGGACCCTTGAAAAACCTGTAAAATTCGTACCAAAGTCGGACCTAGGGTTTCTCCAAAACTTCTCCCTTTTTTAATGTGAAAATTAGAAAACTATATATAGGAAAAGGGGTCTGACGGCGTCAACACCAATCTTGTGACGCCGTCACCTCGCCGCCAAAACTCTTCTCGGACTGCCTTGATCTACTTCTGACGCCGTCATGTATTAAGCATTTCCAGGCCGTCACGACTTTAACTCTTGACGCCCTTCCTTCTGACGACGTCAAATCTGCACTGGGTCGTCATGGAAATTACTCTTGACGTCGTCATGATGTTGCTCTTGACGCCGTCACCTACTGTTCCCAGCAAGGAAAATTAAGACTTTGGCGTTTTCTTCACTTTTATGCTCCAAAAACGTCCGAATTGCTTCCTTTTCCTGATTTCACTCCCAAAGTACCTAAACTCACAAAAGGAACGATTTAGGGCAATATTTGATCAAATAATTTCAATTCCGGGCTTAAATGACCCCCTAAAAGTGGTTCATTTTTCGCCTCATCATATACCCTTACACTTGAGATTTGCTTGTCCTCAAGCAAATGCGCTTTTATTCTACTCAAAAGACAAGTTAGGGGTCATTTAACACTAATATAAAAGTAATTACAACAAATAATCGTTCCACTAAAGACCAATAGACAAGCACGGAGGTCATACACTAGCACCTCACAAATAGTGTTTAGATACTCACATCTCTCGGGTGTAATAAAGTATAGATTACAATATGGAAACGGAAGATATCTCTCACTACCTGTCATAGCAAAATAGATTACCATAGGCTTGGGAAAGGATCAAACCTCCACCACATGGCGTAAGCACCTAGGATAAACTATCAAAGAGGTCTTTTAAAGGGTTGTAACGTTAGGTGTAGGGATATGAAATAAACGGTTTTGTTGGATAAAGGAAGTTTTACTGGTGGCGAGTTAACAATCTTAGTCAATTACATGTACAATGTGGCGTTGCTAAGCCAAGACTAGAGTCGACTTAAGCTAATAAATGAAAAATAACAAAAATATAAAATGAACATAGAATAAAAAGGAATGGTAGTCCGTATGTTTTTTTTTTTATTTTTTATTTTTTTTTTTTTATTTTTTTTTTTTTTTTGCATACACTTTTACCCTACCATCCAAAATAATACATCATAGGGGATGAACATTCCCCTTACACTTGAATCTTTACATACTTTACATTAAACTAATGTAATGACTCGAATTAAGAAAATCAAAACACTTGGAGCACTTTTAAGATTAACGTACGTATGGGGGTAATAAATGATGTTCTTCCCCATTACTCCATAAAATAAGTACTTTACCCATGAGTCCCATGAGTCCCAAAACAATATGTACAAGGATATCACTCGACTTAGCAACCATGTAATCAATTAGATAGTTAACTTAGAGTTAAACAAATAACAATAATGCACTAAAAATGAGCGCATACACGGAAGGCTAAGGCGATTTGGTTGTACATTTAAGTGGGGTGTAACAAATTCTTCCTTTAAGTAAAATGCTTAAAGTTAGAAACGAAAAGATAGGCTCGGAGGGGTGTACTAGGGGTTTCATATACTAAAAATGAGTACAACGCTAAGGGTGTGGGAAAAATTAGTTGACTTAAGTAGTCAAGGAATATGACTTAAATGGTCAAGTAATTATAATACGGGTTTAACACAAGGGTGATCCTAATGCCTCTTATCATGTAGTAAATCCTACCACACGAATGTAGTCTCACTAGCGGTCTCGGGATGCATCACTAACGCAAGTTCTAGAATCTCAATGCTACCGGTACACTCATAAGCACTAATAGTAAATGCTTTTCCTATCAAATCTAAAGGCGAACCTCACATATTTGGGTGGAAATTTTTTCTGAAAATACGGTTATGTGCTAGTCATACAATCTCCTATCCATGAGACGCTTGCTATGGCTAAAGTTTCACTCCTAAATGTTGTAAACAATTTTAAATTTGGCGCTAAAATTAGACTAACAAGTATTTCTCATAGTTTTATTACACATGTACCATTAAACAAAACAAACTCAAGTGAAAGTGCATATGTAAGGTATCATCTTTTTACCCTCCCCTTACACTTAAGATGAACATTGTCCCCAATGTTCAATTAAAGAATGTAAAAGTGAAAAAGTAAAGAGAATGAAATCAAATACTCCCCTGATTCGCTCGGTATGGATAATAAGGTGGCCAGGTTAGATCTTCCTCCAAGAAAATGAACAATCAAAGCTTCCCTTCCAGAATATAAATCATCTTCTTGTCATACATAACCTGTAATTCCTGAGAAATAGACAAAACAACCTCGCGTAAAATCGGCGGCATCCTATGTAAGTTACTAAGTCCTAGAAAACAAGATAAGATATAATGCTTGTGGAATGAAGTTTGCAGATTTCCTGGAGATTATAAAACTTAATAATTCACAAAAACCATAAGACTCCGTTAGAAAAACAAAACCGGTAAAATTTCCGGATTTTTACACTTGACGCCGTCAAGAGTTAACTCATGACGCCATCAGGATTGACCTGCAGAAATTCTTATGTTAAGTTTCCGGAAAATTTCTGGAAAAACTTGGTTCTACTTCTTGGAAAATCCTGCAAAACTTCATTATGACTCAATACAAGCATTTGACTCTACCAAATACGAATACACATGTTCATTTAATATTGTGGAAAATCATGATCGGTTTGTTTCTTAAAAACATATTTGGGGTTTCCCCTTACACTTATCTTTTGCAAAAATATTTTTAGGTGGAGTTAAGACTAGGCCAAAACAACAAAGTAAAGTATTTCCACTATTTAATTTAGAAACATGATCAACCAACAATAAAAACAAAGCATGCATACGGAAGCAAATAGCAAACAAATGAAAATAAAATTACACAAAACGTGGGTTGCCTCCCAAGAAGCACTTTTCTTTATTTACGAGTCTTGTAGCTAGACTCAAGGTCATGGGTTACGTTTTCCTTTCCCACTTTTGTGCTAACTCAAAACATCTAACCCAATTCTCATCACGCTTGTATTCCGGGCCTAGATTCATGCAACCCGAATAATATGTTCTCCTCCTCTCATAATAGGCTTCATTAGTGATTCCATCTTCCTTAACCTCATAAGGTCGAATTTCATCAATCTGTAGATTCTTGATGCCCTTTAATTCTTCCTTCATGTGAGGCATCATAAAAGTGACCTTCTCTATCCCATCAGTAAACTGAGCTATCCCCTTCTCATGGTCATAATACATCTTAGTTTTCTCAACAAAAGGTTGTCCTAAAACTACTTCTCCAAGGTGTGGATCAATAATGCCCCTAACATCTTCTAGGATTACAAACTCGCATTGATAAGTAAAATTTCCTATAAAGATGTGTACCCCTTTAACTCTCCTGACAAAGTTACATAGCCTATTAGAATTGTAAGGGTCTTTTCTAGGGCTTAACCTTTCGTTCATTATCCAATTGTAATAGAGCCTAGACATGATGTTCATGGGTGCTTTTAAGTCAATGTATGTATGCTCTCTAGACATGTACCCAATCATGCAAGGAATTTTTATGTTCCTGAAGTTATACCTCCTAATCCATGGTGTCTTTCTATATTTTGAGGGACAAGGATGTTGTAAAAGGAACCTATGGTAACTCAACTCATCCGGGGTTGGAGCGAAGTCTGTAAACTCAATTTTCATTTGGAGAGGTTTAATGAATTTCTTAAATGTGTTAGCTTCCCTCTTTCTTCTTTTATGTGCAATAAGCCTCTTGCTAATTTCTAAACAGCGACTCTCTAATTCCATAATGACCACACTAGTACAAACAAAAACACGAAGAAGTAAGATAGACTAAAGAAGACCTAAAAATAAAAATAAAATCTTACTAGAAAGGAATCTAGCAAGTAGACCTAATAAAAAGAGATTCTAACCTAGACAATAACTACTCCCCAGGGTGCGGCGCCAAAAACTTGATGTACGTGGGAATCGCACCAGGCTTTACCTCTCAAGGGATCTTGAGAAGCTTACAACCCCCACCAGGTAGTGTACCTGATCGTTGTAGTATAGTATAGTGACAAGTACCGGGGGATTGATCGTTCAGCTAGGAATAGTGTCGCTAGGATTAGAAAACCTAAATACTAGTTCTAAAGGTGAAAGATGATTCTTTTTGTATTTTTATATTTTTTTGAAAGCAAGTAAAAATCTCGGGTTTGAAGGATTTGGGCGGAATTAGTTGCTAGTCAACTAACCCAATACTAAAGATGCAATCAAAATAAAATACTAAAAATGAAAATAAACTAAATTATACTAATGTTGTGAGAAATAAGTGGAGAAAATGTGTTTACTTAGATTTCACTACTCCCTAGACATCTTTTACATGTTAATTACTTGTTATAGTTGCATGGATGACGGATTGTATTCCTTAATACCATTCATGGGGTATCGCACATAACTCCCCAATTCTATGAGCTCTTATCTCCTCCTACACCATGCCCAGCACAACTATAGGGATTATAAACAGTGGCTCATGCATTAAATACAACCAATAAAGACCTTAGTGCAATAGGTTCATGTTTCCTAAGACGTTCAAGCATGTTACCGTTCGGAGATCTGCCAGTTTTCTTAAGCCTAACATATATAAATCATTCATCCAAGACAATTATAAACAAGTAATCAACACATAATTAACATCTAGGTTTCATTAGATCCAAGCAAACACAAGATAGATCTAGCCTAGCATGATGGAATTAAGACAAGAACAAAAGATAGACAACCAACACATAGACATATTGATTGAATTAAAAGAACACTTATCTTAATTACACATGAGAGGTATCAAGGGCAAAGAACCCTTGAAAAACCTGTAAAATTTGTACCAAAGTCGGACCTAGGGTTTCTCCAAAACTTCTCTCTTTTTTAATGTGAAAATTAGAAAACTATATATAGGAAAAGGGGTCTGACGGTTGTGACGCCGTCACCTCGCCGCCAAAACTCTTCTCGGACTGCCTTGATCTACTTCTAACGCCGTCATGTATTAAGCATTTCCAGGCCGTCATGACTTTAACTCTTGACGCCCTTCCTTCTGACGCCGTCAAATCTGCACTGGGTCATCATGGAAATTACTCTTGATGCCGTCATGATGTTGCTCTTGACGCCGTCACCTACTGTTCCCAGCAAGGAAAATTAAGACTTTGGCGTTTTCTTCACTTTTATGCTCCAAAAACGTCCGAATTGCTTCCTTTTCCAGATTTCACTCCCAAAATACCTAAAATTACAAAAGGAACGATTTAGGGCAATATTTGATCAAATAATTTCAATTCCGGGCTTAAATGACCCCCTAAAAGTGGTTCATTTTTCGCCTCATCAATAGCCGGTAGTTCTAATCAAGGAGGTAACCAATACCGTCCTCAAATGGAACCAAATTACCGTGCTAACAATCAAAGTGGTCTACCCGGTTTTTCTCAACCCAATAATCCAAATCGATTCAATCAAAATCAACAACAAAGAAATCCGAATGTTCAAAACCAATTTCAGGCCCCTATGAACCAATTTCAAAATCAAGGGGAAAATTACAATCAAGGTTCTCAAAATCAAGGAAACTTGAATAGAAACCAAGGTTATGGTAATTTCAATCAAGGAAACAATCTTCATGGTAATCAAAACCATGGAAATTTTCAAAATCAAGGTTTCAATCAAAACAATCGAGCTCAAAATTTTTCTCATCAAAATCAAGCCGTTGTTCGAACTCCATCATCAACCGATGAGTTATTGAAACAATTTATGAAGGCTCAAGAAGAAACAAATAGGTTGTTAATCGGTCAAATTTCTGAACTAAAGAAGTCTTTAAATGATCGACCTTCGGGATCAGGAACGCTACCAAGCAACACGATCGCCAACCCGAAGGGTGGTGTAAAGGCGATCATAACCCGTAGTGGTGTTTCTTATAATGGACCCGCGATTCCTACTACCTCATCTTCTTCTCCTCCTCCTGAGGTAGTGGAACGTGAACATGAGGCTACAAAGGACAAAGTACAAATTACTAGCACACGAAGTACCGCACATGTCCAACCTCATGTTGTCTCAAAAACCAATCCAAACCGGGAATTGTTTTTGAACCTCTGGAAAATCCCGTTCAACCAAAAGCTTCAATACCTTATCCTTCAAGTTTAAATGATCAAAGACTCCGTGAGCAAACTAATGATCAAATGAAGAAGTTTCTTGAAATATTTCAAAAATTACACTTCGACATTACTTTCGTGGATGTTCTTCTCTATATGCCCAAGTTTGCTTCCACTTTCAAGAGTCTTTTAAGTAACAAAGAGAAATTATTTGAACTCACCAAAACTCATTTGAATGAAAATTGTTCGGCGGTTCTACTAAAGAAACTTCCTGAAAAATTAGGAGACCCCGGAAAATTTCTCATTCCTTGTGATTTCCAAAAGCTAGAAGAGTGCTTCGCCTTAGCCAATCTTGGCGCTAGCATAAATCTCATGCCTTTCTCTATTTGGCAAAAACTTTCACTTCCCGAGCTTACACCAACACGAATGACTCTAGAATTAGCAACCCGATCGGTTACGATTCCGAAGGGTATTGCTGAATATGTCTTTGTGAAGGTTGGCAAGTTCCATTTTCCTGCCGACTTCGTAGTCATTGATTTTGATGCCGATCCTCGTGTCCCCTTTATTTTGGGAAGACCATTCTTAAAAACGGCTCATGCATTAATCGACATCTTCGAAGGTGAAATGACTCTAAGAGTTGGCGACGAAAAATTGGTCATTAACATTGAAAACACTTCAAAAGATCTTCTCGAACTTGAACGAGAAGAAATTAACCAACTTGATGACTATTTTAAGGAAGTGTTAAATGTGCAAGGATCAATCAATTCTACCATTGATGTCTTTTCCCCCTCTCTTACTCTATTTTTGGGAGGTGACTTCATTTTGGAAGAAATTGAAGCTTGTTTGTCATGTGATTCTCATGTTGATCATGATTCTATCAATCCCGAGGAAGACATACTTCTACTTGAGAAGTTGCTCAATGATGATCCATCATCTCTTCCTCCAAAAGATCTTCATAACTTGGAAGTCAAAGATGTTGAAAAAACTGATGACTTTCCTGAGGCCGAATTCAAGGAACTTCCGCCTCATCTCGAGTACGCATTTTTGGAGGGTGGCGATAAGTTTCCCGTCATAATTGCTAAAGACTTGAATAAGGAAAACAAAACCGCTCTTCTCAAGGTTTTAAAGTCACACAAGTGAGCCATTGCTTGGAGACTTTCCGACATCAAGGGTATTAACCCGGAATTTTGTATGCACAAGATTTTGATGGAGGATGAATTTAAACCAGCAATTCAACAACAAAGAAGGGTAAATCCTAAAATTCATGAGGTTATCATGCAAGAGGTTATAAAACTTCTTGATGCCGGTTTGATTTACCCCATTTCGGATAGTCCTTGGGTGAGTCCCGTTCATTGTGTGCCCAAGAAGGGTGGCATAACGGTTGTTAAAAATGATGATAATGAGTTAATTCCTACTCGATTGGTAACGGGTTGGCACGTTTGCATTGATTATCGAAAATTAAACGATGCCACCCGTAAAGACCACTTCCCTCTACCTTTCATGGATCAAATGCTCAAAAGATTGGCGGGAAACGAATACTATTGTTTCCTTGACGGTTTTTCGGGTTATTTCCAAATTCCCATCGATCCTCAAGATCAAGAAAAAACGACTTTAACGTGTCCATATGGAACATTTGCTTATCGACGCATGCCCTTTGGCTTGTGCAATGCTCCGGGCACGTTTCAAAGATGCATGATGGCCATTTTTCACGACATGATCGAGAAAACAATGGAGGTCTTCATGGATGATTTTTCGGTCGTTGGGAATTCATTCGAATCATGTCTCTCCAATTTAGACAAAATGCTTCAAAGGTGTGAAGACACCAATCTTAGTCTAAATTGGGAGAAAAGTCATTTCATGGTCAAGGAAGGAATTATCCTTGGCCATAAGATTTCCAAGAATGGGATTGAGGTTGATAAAGCTAAAATCGATGTCATTGCTAAGCTTCCTCCTCCCACTACTGTTAAAGGTGTTCGGAGTTTCCTGGGTCATGCCTGCTTCTATCGTAGATTCATTCAAGATTTCTCGAAGATAGCTAGGCCTATGACCTGACTTCTTGAAAAAGAGACTCCGTTTATCTTTTTCGATGAGTGAATCGAAGCTTTTCAAACTCTCAGGAAAAAGCTTACCGAGGCACCAATTCTAGTTGCCCCCGATTGGGACCTACCTTTCGAACTTATGTGTGATGCAAGTGACTTTGCCATAGGTGCGGTCTTGGGGCAACGAAAAACCAAACATTTTCAGCCGATTCATTATGCAAGCAAAACTTTGACCGAAGCTTAAGCTCACTACACCACAACGGAAAAAGAATTACTAGCCGTGGTGTATGCGTTTGAGAAGTTTCGGCCATATTTGATCTTGACTAAATGCATAGTGTACACGGATCACTCGGCTCTCAAATATCTCTTTGCCAAACAAGACGCAAAGCCGAGATTGCTCCGTTGGGTTCTCCTCATACAAGAATTTGATATCATCATTCGTGATAAAAAAGGAGCTGAGAACCTCGCGGCTGACCATCTTTCCCGATTGGAAAATCCTCATCAAAGTGTTCTTGAGAAAAAGGAGATAAATGAAACGTTTCCTCTCGAGACACTTAATGTGATTTCCTCTCGTGGTGATTCTAGTACTCCATGGTTTGTTGACTTTGCAAACTACCATGCGGGGAATTTCATTGTTAAAGGGATGTCGTCCCACCAAAAGAGCAAGTTTTTCAAAGATGTGAATCATTACTTTTGGGACGACCCCTATCTATTTAAAATATGTGCGGATCAGGTTATTCGAAGGTGTGTTCATGGCCAAGAAGCCATGGAAATCCTTAAGGCTTGTCATAATGGACCCACCGGGGGACATCATGGCCCGAACAACACCGCTCGAAAAGTTTTTGAATCAGGTTTTTATTGGCCCTCCATTTACAAAGACACCCATGACCTAGTCAAATCTTGCGACTCGTGTCAACGTCAAGGAAAGATAACACAACGGGATGAAATGCCACAAAATGTCATCCAAGTTTGTGAAATCTTTGATGTTTGGGGCATAGACTTTATGGGGCCGTTCCCGTCTTCACGAGGGAACAAGTACATACTCGTGGCCATTGACTACTTGTCAAAATGGGTCGAAGCCAAAGCTCTCCCAACCAACGATGCCCGAGTAGTTGTAAAGTTTTTGAAATCACTCTTCTCTAGGTTTGGAACTCCCCGCGATATCATTAGTGATCGCGGTACTCACTTTTGCAACGAACATTTTGCAAAAGTCATGCTCAAGTATGGTGTCACTCTCCGACTTGCTACCGCTTATCACCCACAAACAAGTGGGCAAGTAGAGTTTTCAAACCGTGGTTTAAAAAGGATTCTTGAAAGAACTGTAGGCGAGAACCGTGCCTCTTGGTCGGACAAGTTAGATGACGCTCTATGGGCTTTTCGCACGGCTTGTAAAACACACATCGGGTGTACTCCTTATAAGCTCGTGTATGGAAAAGCATGTCATTTACCGATTGAGCTCGAGCACAAAGCCTATTGGGCTTTGAAGAATGCCAATTTCGATCTTAAGTCTGCGGGTGATCATAGGAAAGTTCAACTCAACGAACTTAACGAACATCGTGATCAAGCTTACGAAAACTTGTTAATCTATAAAGAGAAAACAAAGAAGATCCACGAATCCAAAATCAAGAACCGCGTTTTCAACGTTGTTGACCGAGTCCTTCTTTTTAACTCTCGATTAAAGATATTTTCGGGTAAGCTTAAAACCCGATGGACTGGACCTTTCACCGTTGCCAAAGTTTTTCCTTATGGTACCGTCGAGTTATCTCAAAACGACGGTCCAAATTTCAAAGTAAATGGGCATCAGTTGAAACATTATTTTGGAGGGGACATACCACCCATTGTCCCGGACCTCCAAACTTTCCCCATGGACCAATGAATTCGGGGTCGAGTCAAGCTAGCGACTCGGTAAACAAAAACAGTAGCAACAACATGGGTTTTCACCCGTGCCTCTGATTTCTTTCTACTTTCTAACACCCTAGTGTGGGGGAGTAGCCACCCCCTGCAACTATTTGCAATGTATATATCTTCCACAAAAAAAAAAAAAAAAAAAAAAAAAAAAAAAAAAAAAAAAAGTGTGTTTGTTTGTACAAATAAAGTGAAAAATGCAAAATGACGTTCCCACTGTTAGCTTCTAATATTATCTTATTTCGTTCAAAGATTTGGCATAATAGCCGGGACTTTGAATATTGAGGACAATATTCAATTCTAAGCGTGGGGGAGGGGAAAATTCTAGCGAATTTTATCAAATTATATCGTCTAGTACCCCCGTTTTTTGCCAAAATTAAAAAAAAAATCACTTTATTTCAAAAAAATTTGTGGTTATCAATCCGCCGTGTCTAAACGAAAAAAGGATTAGCTAATCCAGGAGCAAACAGCTCTTGGTAAAGATAACTCAAACCCGTTGATGGCTTGCAATTTGCCCAAAATTGTATGGTACCTCAACTCGCCATGTCCTCAAAAGCAAATGAGTTGGCTAGCCCGCAAGCTTATGGCTTGTGGTAAAGGCAGTGGAAAAACCATAATTGGTAATCAACTCACCAAGATGTTAACTGTTCCATCAAGAGTTGGCTAGTCCAGAAGCAAACGGCTTCTGGTAAAGACAAATCAAAACCGTTGAAAGCTGGTGGTTTGCTAAAAATCACATGGTCATCGGATGGACCATAATTCTTACTTGAACCCAAAACATTCGGCTACTCCAGAAGTGATGGCTTTTGGTAAAGAGACTTCAAATCCATTAATTTTTCTCAAAAAGATTGCTAGGGACTAGCAATAGTTTAGTGTGGGGGATTGATGAGTGTGTAAATACTCATTATTCTTAGTCAAATCTGAACTGCAAAACGATTAAAAACACTCAAAAATGCACCAAAATACGAAGAAAATCCCAAAGATCGTGTTTTATATGTTTCTGATGCAAAACGAGTAAAAACAAACGAAAAAACGAACAAAATTTGCATAATTGGCAGTTTCAGTCCCTCAACTTTCAAAATTTGACAAAACTAGTCCCTGAGCATTTATTTTAAAGAAAAGTCAACCCAAGCTCTTTAAGAAGTCAAAATAAATCACAAATGATCTTTGGGTAAAAACTTTTGGAAAATTACACATTTGGTCCCTGTACTTTGGCAAATTGGCAGTTTTAGTCCCTGGTGCTTCAAATTTGGAAAATTGCATTTTTTGTCCTTTGGTTTATCTAACTTGATAGGTTTGGTCCTTTTGATGACTTGGGGATATTTACAAAACCAATCCTCAAGTTTCAGTAAGTTACAAGTTTGGTCCTTGGGACTTTATAAGCTACAAACCAAACGGGTATCCTTAATACCTAAAACCAAATACAAACCCAAACCACACCCCAGCCCACCATCATTTAATAAATCTCATCCTTGGCCCATGTATTCCCAAAAGCCCAACCTAAAAGCCCTTTTTACGTTTTGATATTAATACTAACACCTCTGACCTGGTCAAACAAATACCACCATCCCTTTCATCCATCCCCCCCCCCCCCCCCCCCCCGATGACCTGCTTCCCTCCAATACCCCCATCACCATCTTCCCATCACCCTCAACATTTGTCTTCTCCACTCCATTCCCCAATCTCACTTCAACACTCCTACACTCACAAAATGGTACCTACCTATGCCACGTTGGCAATCCACATCCTTCAATTGGGCGCCAAAACCAGTTCAAAGGCTGTAATCATTTGGAAGATAAATCAAAGGCTGGGATTTGATGGCAGGATGGAAGACATGGTATTGCAACCCTAAAAGTCAGAAGGGAATCACAAGGATGATCAAGCTGTACCTACCACTTATTTCTAGTATAAATAGGATCATTGTAAGCCATCATAAGGCATCCCTTTTTCTTAGTATCTTTTTTGTTTTTAAAACTTCATTGTAATTCCAATTTTCTAAGTTTAATGAAAGTTATCTTTAAGTTATTTCAAATTTATGTTTTCAGTTAAGGTTTCAAGTTTCTAGTTATTTCACTTAAAAATTGTTTATCTTATTCAATATGCTGTTTAATTCTTGCTAAAGTTAGTTTGAAAGAAAAGAAAGTAAAAAAAAAGATCAGAAAAGAAAACAAAAGAGAAATATAATAGAAAGTTCAAAATAAAAAAAATTGTGAAGAAGAAAGGAAAATGCAGTAGCAGAGTGAGATGGAGTATGGTTTAGAGCTCAGGGGAGCACTTAGGTGGTTCATATGTTCTTGGTTCTGAGTCTCACTTGATTCCTCGGCCCTTTGGATGACAAGTAAGCAGTTTAGCCATAAGTTTTTGCACAATCTTCATTCTATGGTCTAGTATGCTAATTCCTGTTAATAATTACTTAATTAGGCTTGTGGTTGGTTAGAATAACTTCTGGTTCAGTATACTGCAACAGATATAGGACTTGCTTTGAAAATGGAAGTAAGCTATTTCTATTAGGGGTGTTTGGAACAATCTTTTGAAGCCATTTGTTGTTGTTATTAGTAGTTTGTTGTTGTTTGTTCATTGCTCTTAAGGTCAAGACAGTCCACTTTGACTATCTATTTGGTCACTCTTTCATAAAAAAACTCAAAATTGCATTTTAAGAATCACAACAGCTTAACTGTTGTGATTTCTTGTGTCAAACTTTTCAAATTGTTTCAATTCTTGTTAAAGTTGGCTAATTTAGTTCCATTTTAGGATAACAAACCATAATTAATCAATCAAGCTTAGTTTAAATTCACTTAAGTCAACTTTGCTCAAAAATTTTGCAAAGTCAATTGCATACTCAGTTTTTTTTGTGACAAATTTCAAAACAATTTCTAGAATTGGTTAATGAATGGAAATACACAAGGTTTGTTGATTTAAGAACTCACCCAGCTTGTTAATCCAAACCAAAAAGAATTTTGAAAATTGGGATTGATTTGCTCTATCAAAAGTAGTTTGGAAGTTGGGTGGTTACCTGAAAACTTCCACTGCATCTTAGTTTTTTGTAAGAATTCAAGAGGCCTTAGATTGCTCATTAGTAGGAGTTAGATCTTGAAGTTTGATGATTTAAGATGTCACTTAGGTAGACTTTAGGTATTTGCCTTTAGTTTCCCCATTAGCGCTTATTGAGTGCTTATCTAGAAGCTGCTTTTTTAAGAGTGTTTGGAACTGCGTGCTGTTGAGACTCAGTATCTTAACTGAGTGGATTTGATCTTTGCTCTTCATTAATTGTTGTTGTTGTTAATCTCATTGTTTTTTTTATAGTTATTGTTGCTGCTGTATTTAGTTTGCTTAAGCCTTTAGAGCTTATTAGGGGCTTATTGGCTTATTTAGCCAACTGTTAGTGTACTTATTGGTGTTCTTATCAAACTCTCGAGTTTGATCCTGTTCTTGTTGACTTTGCTTTTGTTTGTTACCTTGTTGTTGTTTACATCAGTTGCTACTATTTACTATTGCTCAACTTAGCTTATGTGTGTTGTGCATTTCAATTGAAAAAAGTTCTTAAACTTTGAAAAACGTTTTTGATTTTTGGAAATTGATTTGGAAACTGGATAAGTTGTTAATTATTGTTGTTGTAATCTAAGTTTGTGAAGTTGTGTTTGTGTTTGTGTTGGTCAAAAAGAAAGCAGTAAACAAAGAACTAAAAAGAAAAAAAAATTGAGTAAAAAGAGGGGTTCGAACTTGGGACCTTTTGCACACATAACACACAACACACCACACCAAACCAACTGCGCCTTGGGTCTTTTTTCGTTATAACCATGCAGTCAGTCCCTTTATATAAGTTTTAGAATGCTTTTTGCTTATTACTAATAATTTGCTTATTACAGCTTATTGCAAATGCTTTTTCCATAGTTTTTATTTTCCTTAAATTTGTTTTCACTAATTAGATTTTCCAGTAAAAACCTAAATTTATTTGAATAGTGTTAGTATTTATTTTGATTTAATTTCATTAAATTATAATTAAATTCATAATAAATAGAATTTTATTTGAAAAATTAATTTTCTTTTTTCTAAAATTTACTTTTACCTTTTAGTACGTTAGAAAATTATTCGTAGATCCGTAGGACATTTAGAGCTTAAATTTCACGTTTTAATTTGTACGTTGACGTTTATTTTTAATAAACGTCACGTCTCTAATTTAGTTAACGTTTTAGGATTCCCGATACCTAATTATGTTTTCCCATAGTGTTTTAGGTTTTTCTTAGTGTGTCAGTTGCCTTATGTTAATTTACTTTCACCTTCGTTCGTTAATTTTCAATTTCGTTAATTTAACATATCATAACACCAAAGAACCTTTCCAATCATACAAGATTTTAATCCCAATCTCATTCGAAGCTTTCCATTCACACCTCGTTGTGGTACGACCCGGAAAATCACTTCCCGGTCTCACAATTTAAATATCACTTTCACAAGTTTTGCGAGGTAATCTTTTTCCTAAAAGGTTTACTCGTATTACTTCACGTCTATTTGTCTCACGATAAATTAGACTTCACGTTTGTTGATATTTTGATAATTGTTGTTTGCACACACGAAAAAACAACAAATCACTCCACATTATCACCAGTCAGCAAGATTTGAAGTGCACTGCCAAGAGTCTCCTTAGTGATGTTCACCCAATGTTCATCCAACTGACATTTGTATGTGTTAGCAGCCCTGTCATAGCATATGGTGTTCCAGAACTGTTGTATGTGAATGGATGGAACTTTTGCAGATGCAGTGAAGGCTCTGAAGAATGTAGTGTGCTTAAGTATATCCAGAGCCATTCAGAATATAGGATGGTTCTGAGGTTTGTCAGCTTTCACGTAGCAGTTACTTTTCCCAATAGATACCCACTTGTTGAAAGGAAGGATATCGTTATCAGAACGAACTGGTGGAGCTGATGATCCTTCAATATTAGAATCTGCCATAGTATCTGCACTTATCACAAATCACCACAGAAAACAAACATGCGGAATTAAACATGTCAGTTATAAGTGAATCCATGATATCACTTCACAAAGATGACATCAGCAGACCCACATGAGAACCGTGATAGATGGAGACAAGATAATTAACACATATGAGCTCCTAGAGTAAACAGTATCATCTAACGAGTAAGTCAATGGTAGGCCACATACACCACAACTGATCAACGACATAAAGCATACATTTTGCATAACACATATAGACCTTATAAGGTAAACCAAAGAGGATCTAATTGGAGTTACACAAATAATCGAAGAGAGTAAAATAAAGATGAGTAATCAAACTACTACCAAACTGATTAATGTACAAAGAATCACTTGCAAACTAGGTAGCCACAAATAGAGATAATCGCTCACAGAAAATTATGCAAATCAGGGATAACCGCAAGTCAGGATAAACCACAATCAGAGATAAACGCTAAAGTGATATCCACTAAACTAGTAAATCGCTATAAGATTAACCGCAAACACACAACATGCTAAGATAGATTAAACGCAGTCAAAGTTAACCGCTAGACGAATTAACCGCTAGAGAAGTTAACCGCAGGATGAGTTAACCGCTAGACGAGTTAACTGCTAAGTGAGTTAACCGCTAGACGAGTTAACCGCTAGTTGAGGTAACCGCTTGGCGAGTTAATCGCTAGACGAGTTAACTGCTAGATAAGTTAAACGCTAAATAAGATAATCGCAAGAAGAGGTAACCGCAGTGCAAGTAAATCGCTAGAAGAGTTAACCGCAATACAAATTAATCGCAGTTAAGAACAACTGAGAAAACCGCAATCAAGAAAGTGCACAAACCGCAATCAAGAATAGCACAATACAAGCAGCCACATAACCGAAGATCATACTAAAAACTCAATTAAACAATCTCAAGATCAACCAGGAATGATAGAAACAAAATGATCAAACCCTAGTACTATCGCAACATCCCAAATCACTATATCTTATACCACTAACCAACTCGCTACAATTCAATACCTTAAATTTCCCATTTAGAAATCAAGAAATAATAGAGATGTAATCGTGAACAAACAATCACAGTCATAAATGATCACAAGCTAACCTATTAGAGATTAACAATCAAGAGTGACACGATCGATGATGCCCTCCACCTAAATAATATACATTGCGAAACATGTGATTAGGCATATAACATATTGATATACTAGAAGTCACAAAGAAAGCAATCAAACCAACCTAGGAGATTTACAAATGATGACAATTAACGAGGCAGCGGTTAGGTCGAGTGATTAGAGAGTAGTGGAAGTGAATATGCAACAATTGAGACTAAACCGCAAGAAAAAATATATATATGAAGAAAACATTTAAAAAATGGCAGAACTAGTCCTTGTACTAACACACCTCCTAGTTGACAATAAACAAAACTTACGAAACAGTCCCTAGAGTTACAAAAGTGATAAATATCACAAAGTAATCAATAGGAAGCATGCATTAAGACATTTGACCAGGCAATAAATGGGACCAGATAAAATCGGGAAGCATCATCACAACTATAGCAGCATATTACAAGGAAAACACACAAGAGAGATACCAAGACAAGTAATCTTTATATATATAAGAGGCTAACTATGAGTTGCACTTGAAGCTTTGAAGTTTGTACATAAAGCAGATAATGCTGACTCATCATGTCTATTGTCCAGTCAGCAGCATTTTAATATTTCAATTGCCTAGGTGGAATGCCCAGTCAGCACTCCAATTTCAGAAAATTTTCGGAAATCTGTTAAAAAATTTGACACTTACAAGATTCGAACCCCGGTCTCCCATGTAAACAAGCATCACCCAAACCACTAGACCAAAGTCGTTTTTGTGAATATGTTTGAAAAAACGAAACAATAAAGGTAATGAATACTAATATCACAATGAATCCCTCCCCTAATTTCTGTTTTTAGCTATTCCCTCCCCCCCCCCCCTCCCCTGATTTTTCTGCATTCTCTTAAATACTAATATATACTTTCCTTAATCCTCTCACAATGAATCACTAAAATCAGTTATACATTTTAAAATTACATCACAATAATTTCGGTTCCTGATTTCACTCTTTAATTTTGAATTGATTCCAATTTTATTATTCAAATCAATTCAAATTTCTAAACCCCAATTGAAATCTATAAATACCGAAGGTAGTTATTATGCATCATCACATTCATCATTTCCCCTATTATTTCAATTACTTAATATTAATCATGAATAGAATTGCAGGTAAAAAAAAAATGGTAACATGGGATATCAGAAATCACCATCTCTACCAAGTAGCAGTTTCAAAAAAAATGGAGGTTTTGGTGGTTCTGGGGGTTTTGGAGGTCCTGGAGGTTTTGGAGGTTCAAAGGGCCATGGTAGTGCCAGTGGATCAGGAGGTTAGACATATGTTTTCTTTATTATTATTTTTTCATTATGATGTTTTATTGAATCGCATATTTGTTTACACGTTGTTGTAATCTGTTTATATAAAGATTTTATGTTATTGTTAAACAATGGCATATCCTTATTTCCCATCTTTGATTATGGTTTATTCAATTATGAACTTTTTAATGTTTTTTTGTTTGCAATTCTGTTTTGATAATGCAAATGTTGTATAATGGTTATATGTTGTTTTCTTTCATTGAAATATGATTATAATTTTAGTTTCATTTTTTGTATGTATCAGGTAATGGTAAGGAATTAAAAATAACTCCTATCAAAGAAGTTGATCCTATGTTAGATGATATAGCTGTTCAAGGCAGATGTATTTCAATTTTTCATTCGCATAAACTGAATGCGAAACATGATCCATACAGCTTAGATCTTGTGCTTCAAGACGTAGAGGTATTTATAGTAACATCATTTTAATATATACACTACATTAGTAACGGATGCTTATTCAACATAATTTTTTATCCAATGCAGAACACTAGAATCCAGGTCTAAATAAAGAAGGAATTTATGTTTAAGTTTGAACCACTGTTTAAGGAGGGCAAATGTTACATAATATCAAACTTTGGGATTGCTGAAAATGGGGTAAAGCTTCCTTTGTTGCCGCTTAGGTTCAAAATAAGTTTTTACAAGACAACGATTGTAACACGTATTGATCCTTTTGATGACAACACACATGGTTTTATTCTAGAACCATTTAATCATTTGTTGGATCCTGAACATCACCAGTACTATGACAACGATGCTGTTAGTATGTAGTTGATACTTTTTTTTAATAGCATTTATATATTACCGTATTTATTTATAAAATGTTAATTTTATCGGCATATGCAAGCAACAAATGGAGGCATACATGTCATTTACATCCGAGCAATATTGTTTAAAATATTTTCTCTTATCTTATTATTACTTTTACTTATATGTTAGATGTCATTGGATCGGTAGTTGGAATTGAGGAAATAGTCCCGGTTATGTCTGCAGCTGGGAAAAAGTTGCGTAGGACAGTAGTCGTTGAGGACGCTGAGTAAGTATAAACAGAATAATAATAATCCATTGTTTTACCATGTTACTTACATTGTTTCAATCACTTACTTATCATATATATGGTCAATAATAATTTGCAGGTCCAATCGTTTGAACCTTACTTTCTGGGACACATGGGCAACCATGTGGGATCCGTATGCCAGCAAGCGTCAGAAAATTGATCATCTTGTGGTTATACTTCAATTGGGAAAGGTTAAGTACTGGGACGGTAAATGCGTTGTTTTATTTCATTATTACTAAAACATACTTTTATTTTGTTTTTTGCTTAAGTAAAGAATACTTTATTTGCAATATGCAGGGTCAGCCGCGGTTCATAATGCCCTTTTTGGTTCAAAGATATATATCAACCGTGATCTGCCAGAAATCGTAGCATTCAAATCAAGCTTAATATATGTTTTCCCAAACATTTTTCATCAATATGATATTTTAAATTTTTTTATTGTATTAACTGTTTTTTTTTTTTTTTTTTTTTTTTGTAATTGTAATTGTAATTGTATTTTAGTGTTCAACAGCGTGAAGGTTTTGATGCTAACCAGGTCAAGATTGAGGTCTTCTCACATGAAGTGAAGGTTCAAACTATGTCTGAGTTTTTTCACGGTTGTGTGAAAAAGATGGTTGGTGCGATACGTGACTGTGATCCGGTTTGTTACACATTCTTAATATAAAATACCCACAAACTATATTTAACGTATTTCCATTTATTATATTTACACATTTTGGATTATTAAATGCAGGATTCACATTGTATTGTTTTAGCAACAATACATAGGATCCACAAAGAGAGTGGTTGGGCATATACAGCATGTAAAGAGTGTAACACAAGAGTGGAGTGTTGATGGTAGGAATCGCAAGCCTGCGTTTATTTGTGAGGATCATGGTTCTGTACAGGTTGCATCCAGGTAACAAACACTATTTAATTGTTCTATTTTTAATTATTATTTTCATTTACATATTTTAATATGCATGTTTATTTTGATATTACAAGTTCGATGATATATATTGTTTTTTAGATTTTAGCTTAGTCTTTTATTTTTCAGCTTTTTATATACTTGATTTATTTTAAATAACATGTTTAAGGTCATTCTAAGACTGATTGATGATTCCGGTTCTACCCCTGTTGTTTTTTTTAACAACAACTTTTCTAAGCTTTCCGGTTATACCGCTTGGGATTTGATGGAAGCCCATGGTATGGACCCAGACGAATATTGGCCACAGGAGGTTGACAAAATTATTGGGAAGACATGTCTCTTTAAGATTTACTATTCTGACTACAATGTCAACTACAACAACCACACTTACAGGTATGATGGTTTTTCTGAAAATGTTGACTTTATCAACCACTTTAAGCGAGACTTTTTAGAAGAAGACGTGACTGAAGATGTTCCTGATGAGGTAAACTATCACATCACATTTTTAGACATTATAAACTTTGAACATTTATACTGCATATTACAATATATTGTTTAATTTGCTTATCAGGTTCCAACTCAGGAATTCAACACACCTGCTACATTTATAAAAAAGATAAACATGTCTGATGGCTTGGAGAGCCGTGTGTTGGATTTGCAGTCTCTTCCTGCATCGTGTGATGCATCTGGAAGTTCATCAGGTTCCGTTTCAAATAAGAACCGTGCGTTACGCTCACAACATGGATCAGATGAATCATCTGGGAGTGCAGAAAAGAAGCAACGTGTTATTGTTGATCTTGATGACATTGACAGTGAACCTGATGATGATGAAGCAGGCAAAGACACTGAGCAGGAAATGGTTCAAGTCAAGATTGAACCTGAAGAATAAATATACTATCTTTTCTTTTATCGTTTTTTTGTCCAACTTTGGCAAATGTCTTTGGAATAATAATGTTTGATTTGGGATATTTTATTTGGACAATATATTTGCTTCTCTTGGGAAGTAATTTTTATGCTTTACTATCCGTGGTTTTTTGTTTTTTAATAATATTTCACATTTGTTTCAATCTCTATATATATGTTTTATATTTACCATTTGTTTGATTACTATTTTTGTTCTTTTTATGGGACAAGTATTTTTAACATACACATGCATTTTTTGAAGTCCAAACTGAACATGAAGGAAGTATAATCGCAAAAATTTTTACTAAAGTCCAAACTGAACATGAAGATTAAACCGTAAGTACATAATTATTTGTTTAAGGAATCATAAAATTATTCAGTTAACTTTGTTTTTATCCATTACATCATTGTTTAACCTTTGTTTCATTCTTATTTTGTATTTTTACAACAATTAACTATTCTTTCTTAAATTATTTTTTCTACATATTTTCTATTTCTTATAATGCAAAGCCACTTCCTAATAGTTGGTTAAATTTGTTATTAGACTTGACAACTTTATGTTTAAAATGAATTATTGTCACACCCCCAAAATACCTGAATGGCAGCGGAATGGAATACCTGGGGTGACTGTCATAGCACCATAGTTACAGTTATATTGAACGACCTAAAGTGTCGTTTAGAAAATACAGCGTTTGATCATTAAAACATTCAGAGTTTACAGAACATAGGTCCCAAAAGATGTTGCCATTTTAGTTAAAATAAGTTCAACAAGATTAAACGTTCATAGGAGTAGAAAAATATAGTCAGGCGCGTCGTCTCCACGACTCCATGAAGGTCCAAATGCATGCAACATGAGCTACCTTAATAACCTGAAAATACATACTAAAGTGTCAACACGAGGTTGGTGAGTTCATAGATTTTAGAGGACAAGTAAGTATGGTAAAACATTTGGAGAGTAAATTTCCCAGTAAAAACATCATAAATCCGTTATAAGGTTGATGCAAAGACATTGTAAATCAGAAATAAGATATCAGAAATAAGAAAATCCGTAATAAGAAATCAGAAATAAGAAATCCGAAATAAGAAATCAGAAATAAGAAATCCGTAATAAGAAATCAGAAATAAGGAATCCGAAATAAGAAATCAGAAATAAGAAATCCGTAATAAGAAATCAGAAATAAGATTTATAAAAACCATCAGTATTTAACTTTAATCGTATATACAATAGCCCAAGTATAACGTAAAGTAATAAGTTTTTCAGTCATAAAACTACATTGTCTCTTAAGCTCATGAAACCGAAGCTAGACGTTACTTGGCCCCAAATGAGTGTTTACCAGACACTCTAATAATAAAGACATGAAATGCATCTGTAATTCTGTTGGAGCAACCCAAACACAGATGGAGGAGTCACCCTCAATAGATCTATTCACTCACTCTCGCTTGGAACTTAATTAACGGTCCATGATAATAAAGGGGACTTGTCAAGATGTGGTAATAAGGAAACTTAAGCAATGTAAGGAATTTAATACTTTGGCATTGTACAAAAATAATTAAAACAGCGTATTCTCCTTCAGAAATAATTCAAATCGTATAAAAGTATAAAACACATATTTAAGCATGTATCTCCCCCAAAGAGTTTATAAAGTAATTAAACAAGTAAAAGTGGGGCTATGACTCACCTCAAAACGATAGTACAAAGTGATGGAATGATGGGACAAGAAGGCGCGAACACTAGCCGCAACCTAAATGAATGAATGTGATCTAATTTAGATCATGCCGTGATGAAATGAATGCACATGCACATGATAACTATACCACTCGTAACTTGGAAATACTAGTTATAGTCAAAGTAAAATAGTTTCCGTACTTAGGAAAAATAAGTCCAATTAGGATTATAAAAACTTGTCGTAATATATCGTGTAAAAACGTTAGTGTTATATTCCTCGTCTTGGAATCCTTAAAATAACGTCGTTAAGTCGTATAAATATTCTTTTGGGTCACACGTATTTCATTTGTTAAGAATATAGTCCTTAGTAACATTTCTAGAAAATATACCATTTAGTGCGTAAGTTATTATTTTCTAGTAGTGACTATATATATATATATATATATATATATATATATATATATATATATATATATAGTTTTGACGATGTTAACACGCGTATAACTTGGTCGTTTTAAGTTCATTTTCCTTGTTCTTTATGTCCACGGATTCGTTTTTGTATATACTAATATATTTTTGATAACTCGGCTCCTCTAGGTTACGTTTAACACTTCTTTTTACCCGTCAAAAACTGCCAAACAGCATGCAGTTTTTAGAAAAATAGTTTTCGTCGTTAAATTTACAAAAATCATATCTCCTTCGTTATAAACTCGTTTTAATCCGTTCTTTCGCCTAAAGTTTCGTTTTTGAAAGTATTTTCTAAATATTTGGTCAAAACTTAACCACCATCTACTGATTTTCCCACGAAATAAAAATAGGGACAGTAGGTCAATATGTAGTTTCAAAAACCATTTTCCTAGTTTCAAACTTGTTCCAACTTCAACCAAACCACTTTCAATCACCACAAAACTAGTCTAATCCTACCATACACCTTCTTAGGGTGTCATGAGTTCCTAAACATCATAACCAAGTAGATCTAATAAAGATCTAACAATAATCACTTACTAAGGTTCAAAAGTTAAAAGTTTATAAAATAAAGTGGTATAAGCCATTATATGCATGAGTTCTTGTAAGAAAAGTATATAATCATGGTAATAACTTGTAAAAATCATAAAAATGAGTTTGTTAACTTACTTGAAGGTTTAGGGAGTTTGGATGATAAAAACCTACTAATCCTTGAGTTTTTATTTCAAAACTCCAACAAGGATGACTATATGAACAAGTTTATACCTAGATCTTGTAAAATTTGTTGTTCTTGCTCCTTGAATCACCTAGGTCGATTCTTCCTTAAGAGAAATGAGAGAAAATAGTTTACTTGAGCTAGAAAAAGTGATTTTTTTGTGATAAATGGATGAGAAAAGTTTATTATATACTTAGGGACAAAAGTTAGGTTGTAATAAATTTGGTTGGTGAAGTTTTAATGTATGAAGACCAAGGGGGGGGGGGGGGGGGTTGGCCGGCCCAAAAAGGAGGGAAAGGGGGGGGGGATGTCTTGCGTTTAATTTAGGAGAGTTAGTGGTATTGTGATGAAATGTTAGTATTAGGTTTAATCGGGTACCGGGTTTGTTAGAAATAAATTTTATTGAAGTTATTCGGGACGTAATAAAGTCGAAAAAAATTGTAAAAATATGTCGGGTACAAGTACGGAGAGTTCGGGTGATTATTGTTTAACTTTTATGAAAACCGTCGTTATTAAGTTAGACGTACGATACGTAATAAATAAATTTCCCAAATACCGGGTAAATTAATCTTATAATTTTTATATTATAAAAATGAGTATAAAAATATATTGGGATAATAGTCGGGAGTGTCGGACATGTTCGTCACGCTTATAGTTCGCGTATTAGTGTTTATTAAAAATAAACGTACGTAAATCGTTAATTGTACCAAAAGTATAAGTTTAATTATCCTACGAGTGGAATAGTATGCAAGTGCCGAAATGAGGATATGCAGACTATTTCTAGTCTATATGAAGTGTCCCAATGATAATGCATGAATTCGCTCCTGAACCAATACGGTTACGCGAATTTTTGAATACCCGTAAACTATGTTTACGATGAAATGAGTAATGCACGTGAATAGTGATATTTCTTCCGGAAATGAATAGTGTCAAGTGAATAGTAAAATTTCTGAACGCTTCTCAGAATATCAAATTGACCTCGAAAACGATGAATAGTGATCGATGAATAGTAAATGATGAATAGTAACTTGTGAATACTAAATTGTCGAGGTTTGGAAAATGACCGGAAATTACGAGTTGTGACAGTCTTCCCCACTAACAGGAACTTCGTCCCGAAGTTCAGTTTTGGTTGGTCTCTGAAGTATATTTGGTAAAAAGACGTGGATACTTGAGTTGCATTTGGTCTTCCCGTTCCCAAGTAAATTCGGGTCCTCTTCGAGAATTCCAGCGAACTTTCATGATAGGAATTTGACTTTGCTTCAATCGTTCGACCTAACAGTCCATGATTTCTATTGATCCTCTTACCAGGGTTACGTTTGTTTTTGGGTTGGAATTCTTTCCAATTGGGATTATGAGTGACTAATCTGAAAGTCATTTCCTGGGATTTGAATAGGTGAAACATAGTTGTGTAATCCGTCTGTTCTCTAACAAGGCTCAAGTCAGATGTCCACTAGGCCTATTTTGTCTGAAATATTACGTGGTCCAGGGTATATCAGTTTAACTTTCCAACTTTTTCCGAATAATATCATGTCTTTCCTAGGCAGAACTTTCAACATGATCTGGCTACCAACTTGAAGTTTTAATGGTTTACAATTTGTAAAATTTGTAATTGATTCTTGACTTGTAGAAAATTTCTGGTTATATCATGAATGCCTATTGGAATAGTGAGTTTTGCTTTTTTCGAGTTTGGTTCGTCAATAGATGATCAGTGCTTCTTCAGGTTTATAATGTAATATGGGTAATATACGTTGCTGAACTATGTCAGAACCCAAATCTTATATGTCAGCTGATCGATTCTAAAATGAATCTTAAACGGTCCAATATACTAGAGGTTCAATCTCTCGTGTTACCAAAATTGTATCATGCCTCTCCAAGGCAAAGCTTTCCACTTAGTTCGTTCTTTCACGGGAATCTAGTTGGTTTGCTGTTCAGGGATACCCAATCCGCATAATGTGCGTCATGTACCAACCTAACTTCTACCAGTTCCTCGTTGCTTGTAACTGGTTCTTGACTTGTGAAATTTCCTTTGTTGTTCCATAGCTTAGTTCTAGACCAGTGAATTTAACTTTCCGATTTCGGTCTGTAAATGGGTAATTGGTACTTCGACCATAAAGTGCCTCAATTGATGTAGTCTCTATGCTCGCGCGATAACTATCGTTGCAACCGAATCTGATTTATGGTAAATGGTTAGTCGAACCATTTCTAGAGTCAATCACTCAAACCCTGAGTATAACTTTCCTATGTTTGAATCGTTCTCTCGTTCTGACCATCGGTCTGAGGATAGTAGGCGGTGTTTACATCTAAATAGGGTTCCGAAGGAAATCTTAAAATGATTGTTAGAAGTCTAAGGTGATCCGATTACCTTTATCAGGAATAATTGAAATGGGTACAATAAATCTTGTGACTAATTCCTTAACATTACGTCTTTCGAACTTGGCGTTATCTGAATGAGATAGAATATGGGTAGCAGTTTTGATTCCTTGTCTCTTGGTCTAACGGATGATAAGACATATGTCTTTCCTTGCCTATTGGTGGTTGTCAAGCAAACTACAAGCCTAGGTATTCAACCAACTTAAGTCTTGAGATAGTTTATCGTGAAATTGTCATCATGTTGGCAAAATGTATATTCGGGTCTGATTCCTTTCTTGATATGGTAATGAGGTTATCTGAAATATCTGGAGAACATAACTCCTTAGGAAAATCCTATATCGATATCCTTAATTTAAATCAATTATTCTCGGCGTAACTCACTGCAGGGAAGTTTGCATTTAGACGAGGCCATGTTTAAATGAATTGCTTTACTGTATCGGTTAAGAGGCTTGGTTTATTTCTATAGTGTTGTTGAGTTATAAATTGTCTTGGTGTATACTTCTAGTCTAGGTTAGTAGTTCTGTAATCCTTTCATTGTTTTTCTTGTATCAAGGAATCCTCCTAGTACTTGATACGGTAAGTCTCTCCTAAAGAAGTCAATAGAACAATCCAACTTAATGGCTAAGTGGGTGACAGGTGGGGTAAGTATCCAGGGAGAGTTTGTCAGAAAAAGACACTTAAAAAAGAGTTTACTTGTCTAAAACGCTTTTGAATGAAGATTGTTATTAGCAATACTTTAAAAAAGTAACTATTTCCTTCATGGCATAATCCTTCCTGAATTATACATAGGTGATCAGGCTATGTATAGTTGAGGACTAATGATGCGATGCTTGATTTAGTCAAAATAGTGTTACTTTTCTCAAAAGTTTTAGATGGTGTTCAACGCATTCTTATTAAAAATGGTATCCTGATATTTCCTTTCAAAGTAATATAAAAATTGCTTCGCATAATAATAGTAAATATTTGGCGTAATATCGGAAAAATCAGTTTATAGTATGGTAACAAAACGACTTATTTTAGAAATTTGGTAAAACAATTTCCCCATAAGGTAGTAAAATAGTTTGTAATAAAATTCGTTGAATGGTTTATTGGATACATGGGTATATACTATGGAATGGTAATAATCTACTAATCCGTCAAATACGAAATTGGCCTATCCCCTAAATAAGACAATGGTATAATGTTACGAAACGATTGAAAAATTGCGCAATTGCAATAGAAAATGGAATAAACAAAGACTACGGTTATCACAGAGGTAACAAAAGATAGTCATTACATTAGATAGGAAAGTGCTTAATACTACTAGGTTACATCAACGTACTTATGGAAAGTACCAAAAGAAAGTACAACCCTAGAGGGCTCAAACTAAGGTTTATATAATTAAAACATAAACTTCTTCTTCCAATTCTGGTTTCCCAACTCCGGGCATTCACTCCTGAAGTGTCCCATTACTCCACACTCGCGGCAGGTTACCGAGAGTTTCTGATGCTTTGCGAGGGTGGGAGCCTTGCAATCCTTGGTTTCATGTCCGAGCTTTTGGCAGTTTTTACATTGAGAGGGGCAAGATCCTTTATGATGAAACTGACACTTGTTGCACTCGGGTAATTTACCAACATACCTTTTCTTTTGGCTTGACCCCACAGCACAGGTCTCCACCACTTGTTGTATCTTAAACGGTTGTTGAGAAGCATTAGCATCCAAATTACCGACCCACTTTCTCTTGTTGCTACCATTGCCTCCTAAAATCTTGGTGTGAGCTATGCGTTCCTTTGCTTCGATTGCCATTCTGATAGCTTTAGGCATGGTATCGGGTTCCAATGAGTTGACCAACATATGAATTTCAGGAGAAAGTCCTCCTATGTACCTTTCAAGTTTCTTGCTTTCCGGCTCATCCATTGCAGAGCCTAGTCGGGCTAAATCATAAAAAGAAGCAGTATACTTAACAACATCATCTCCTACCATGGTAAGGTTTAGTGTTTCCTGTTCAATTGCTTGTAATTCGCTTTTCACACAGAACTTCAAACTCATCATCCTTTTTAGTTTCTCCCAAGAGTGTGAGTAAGCAGCATCAACTCCTACTACCTGGACATACTTAGTCCACCATTTATGGGCATGCTCTTGAAAAGTGCAAGTGGCGAACTTAACTTTGTCTTCCTTACAGCAGTCACCACATTGAAAGATTGTTTCTAATTCTTCGAACCATTTGAGAAATTCCTTTGTGTCTATATTTCCGCTAAAGGAGGAGGGATTACAACCCATAAATTCCACGTGAGTAAATTCCTTGGTGAAGGTAGTGGCCATGTTCTTGGCAATGACTTATCCAACAGCAGCTTGCGTCATGCTTGGAGTGGTTTGCTTAAATCTATTTCCATCCAATCATAAGAGTCCATGAGAATCTATAGGTAATAAAAATCATCATATTCATAACACATGAATATAATACATGAAAGTTTCGGTCTATATGGACCCATATCATAGATAGCACAACCATTCCCCCATAGTAGAGTCAATACTTGGTGATTCCGTTTGTTCATCAATCAAAATACTACAAGTTTCTTCGAACAATGCCACACCTCTCGTGGCAAGGATAATGGTAAAAGCTAGTAAAGGTATAAGTCTAGTCTAAAGACTTCCTGTAGTCTTTCTAGGTGAAATCAGGTTTTACGATATCATAAGGTCGGGATAGTCCTGAAGCAGTGTCTGAAGTTGTGCATCGATCAAGTCCTAAATAGTGTAGATTCTAAGCCATTCTTGAGGAACCTGTAGATGTTCCTGTTGAGTCCGTAATCTTGGTATTATCCATAAGGTGTTATCTAATTCGTGGCAAGTGAAAATGGAAAAGGGAAATGACAATGGTGGTATTCTAAAGGATGAGAATAACATTGATGACGATGAAATCCCAGTGATGAGTTAGGAGATAATGGTGATAATAGTGAATGGGATACTACCCTCTTTCGCGCTATCTCGCGACATCTAAGAGGTAAAGTTAAAGTACACACTATGGGACGACCAATAGTGTAATAAGTAACCAATGGTGGTGGTAGTACCTAAGTAGTAAGCGTCCTACTAGTGAAGGAAAGAAAACATGTTATCTCTCTTGTAATAAGCATCCTAATAAGTCCATTAAAATTAAGTCTGAATACTCTACCAAATGGCATTCTATGTATAGGTTGAATGATAGGAAAACCTTATTCTTATAACAAATCAATAGTGCTAACAGTGGTATACGTGCAACTGGTGGTATAATGGTAGTGGAAGATGACAAGGCATCTTCAATATCGGAATCCGATGAAAGGATAACAGCGTGGGTATCTGAAGACATGTCACTTGTGAACCAGGTCAATATAATCATATATATATATATATATATATATATATATATATATATATATGAGTATGGGTATGAATAACTTGCACAGTGTGTGCGTAGAACAACATGTATAGTGAATATGCACCTATGATGAAATGATGAGATGCTATGATGATGTGGTTATAGTCTAGGGTCCAAGATACATCCTAGTTCGCTATAACCTTAGCTCTGGTACCAATCTGTCACACCCCCAAAATACCTGAATGGCAGCGGAATGGAATACCTGGGGGTGACTGTCATAGCACCATAGTTACAGTTATATTGAACGACCTAAA
The DNA here is from genome assembly GCA_030686995.1 of Artemisia argyi. Lineage (NCBI taxonomy): Eukaryota > Viridiplantae > Streptophyta > Magnoliopsida > Asterales > Asteraceae > Artemisia > Artemisia argyi. The sequence continues at coordinate 76,366,404 of CM060681.1, forward strand.
GTGTCGTTTAGAAAAGACAGCGTTTGATCATTAAAACATTCAGAGTTTACAGAACATAGGTCCCAAAAGATGTTGCCATTTTAGTTAAAATAAGTTCAACAAGATTAAACGTTCATAGGAGTAGAAAAATATAGTCAGACGCGCCGTCTCCATGACTCCATGAAGGTCCAAATGCATGCAACATGAGCTACCTTAATAACCTGAAAATACATACTAAAGTGTCAACACGAGGTTGGTGAGTTCATAGATTTTAGAGGACAAGTAAGTATGGTAAAACATTTGGAGAGTAAATTTCCCAGTAAAAACATCATAAATCCGTTATAAGGTTGATGCAAAGACATTGTAAATCAGAAATAAGATATCAGAAATAAGAAAATCCGTAATAAGAAATCAGAAATAAGAAATCCGAAATAAGAAATCAGAAATAAGAAATCCGTAATAAGAAATCAGAAATAAGGAATCCGAAATAAGAAATCAGAAATAAGAAATCCGTAATAAGAAATCAGAAATAAGATTTATAAAAACCATCAGTATTTAACTTTAATCGTATATACAATAGCCCAAGTATAACGTAAAGTAATAAGTTTTTCAGTCATAAAACTACATTGTCTCTTAAGCTCATGAAACCGAAGCTAGACGTTACTTGGCCCCAAATGAGTGTTTACCAGACACTCTAATAATAAAGACATGAAATGCATCTGTAATTCTGTTGGAGCAACCCAAACACAGATGGAGGAGTCACCCTCAATAGATCTATTCACTCACTCTCGCTTGGAACTTAATTAACGGTCCATGATAATAAAGGGGACTTGTCAAGATGTGGTAATAAGGAAACTTAAGCAATGTAAGGAATTTAATACTTTGGCATTGTACAAAAATAATTAAAACAGCGTATTCTCCTTCAGAAATAATTCAAATCGTATAAAAGTATAAAACACATATTTAAGCATGTATCTCCCCCAAAGAGTTTATAAAGTAATTAAACAAGTAAAAGTGGGGCTATGACTCACCTCAAAACGATAGTACAAAGTGATGGAATGATCGGGACAAGAAGGCGCGAACACTAGCCGCAACCTAAATGAATGAATGTGATCTAATTTAGATCATGCCGTGATGAAATGAATGCACATGCACATGATACCTATACCACTCGTAACTTGGAAATACTAGTTATAGTCAAAGTAAAATAGTTTCCGTACTTAGGAAAAATAAGTCCAATTAGGATTATAAAAACTTGTCGTAATATATCGTGTAAAAACGTTAGTGTTATATTCCTCGTCTTGGAATCCTTAAAATAACGTCGTTAAGTCGTATAAATATTCTTTTGGGTCACACGTATTTCATTTGTTAAGAATATAGTCCTTAGTAACATTTCTAGAAAATATACCATTTAGTGCGTAAGTTATTATTTTCTAGTAGTGACTATATATATATATATATATATATATATATATATATATATATATATATATATATATATATATATATATATATATATATATATATAGTTTTGACGATGTTAACACGCGTATAACTTGGTCGTTTTAAGTTCATTTTCCTTGTTCTTTATGTCCACGGATTCGTTTTTGTATATACTAATATATTTTTGATAACTCGGCTCCTATAGGTTACGTTTAACACTTCTTTTTACCCGTCAAAAACTGCCAAACAGCATGCAGTTTTTAGAAAAAGAGTTTTCGTCGTTAAATTTACAAAAATCATATCTCCTTCGTTATAAACTCGTTTTAATCCGTTCTTTCGCCTAAAGTTTCGTTTTTGAAAGTATTTTCTAAATATTTGGTCAAAACTTAACCACCATCTACTGATTTTCCCACGAAATAAAAATAGGGACAGTAGGTCAATATGTAGTTTCAAAAACCATTTTCCTAGTTTCAAACTTGTTCCAACTTCAACCAAACCACTTTCAATCACCACAAAACTAGTCTAATCCTACCATACACCTTCTTAGGGTGTCATGGGTTCCTAAACATCATAACCAAGTAGATCTAACAAAGATCTAACAATAATCACTTACTAAGGTTCAAAAGTTAAAAGTTTATAAAATAAAGTGGTATAAGCCATTATATGCATGAGTTCTTGTAAGAAAAGTATATCATCATGGTAATAACTTGTAAAAATCATAAAAATGAGTTGGTTAACTTACTTGAAGGTTTAGGGAGTTTGGATGATAAAAACCTACTAATCCTTGAGTTTTTATTTCAAAACTCCAACAAGGATGACTATATGAACAAGTTTATACCTAGATCTTGTAAAATTTGTTGTTCTTGCTCCTTGAATCACCTAGGTCGATTCTTCCTTAAGAGAAATGAGAGAAAATAGTTTACTTGAGCTAGAAAAAGTGATTTTTTTGTGATAAATGGATGAGAAAAGTTTATTATATACTTAGGGACAAAAGTTAGGTTGTAATAAATTTGGTTGGTGAAGTTTTAATGTATGAAGACAAAGGGGGGGGGGGGGGGGGGGGGGGGGGGGTTGGCCGGCCCAAAAAGGAGGGAAAGGGGGGGATGTCTTGCGTTTAATTTAGGAGAGTTAGTGGTATTGTGATGAAATGTTAGTTTTAGGTTTAATCGGGTACCGGGTTTGTTAGAAATAAATTTTATTGAAGTTATTCGGGACGTAATAAAGTCGAAAAAAATTGTAAAAATATGTCGGGTACAAGTACGGAGAGTTCGGGTGATTATTGTTTAACTTTTATGAAAACCGTCGTTATTAAGTTAGACGTACGATACGTAATAAATAAATTTCCAAAATACCGGGTAAATTAATCTTATAATTTTTATATTATAAAAATGAGTATAAAAATATATTGGGATAATAGTCGGGAGTGTCGGACATGTTCGTCACGCTTATAGTTCGCGTATTAGTGTTTATTTAAAATAAACGTACGTAAATCGTTAATTGTACCAAAAGTATAAGTTTAATTATCCTACGAGTGGAATAGTATGCAAGTGCCGAAATGAGGATATGCAGACTATTTCTAGTCTATATGAAGTGTCCCAATGATAATGCATGAATTCGCTCCTGAACCAATACGGTTACGCGAATTTTTGAATACCCGTAAACTATGTTTACGATGAAATGAGTAATGCACGTGAATAGTGATATTTCTTCCGGAAATGAATAGTGTCAAGTGAATAGTAAAATTTCTGAACGCTTCTCAGAATATCAAATTGACCTCGAAAACGATGAATAGTGATCGATGAATAGTAAATGATGAATAGTAACTTGTGAATAGTAAATTGTCGAGGTTTGGAAAATGACCGGAAATTATGAGTTGTGACAATTATCTTCCAATATTATAACTTAAATAGTAAAACTAAACTTATAGTGAAAATTTAGAGATACTATCTTTACCAATATATCATAAACAAATCACAAAACAAGTATCAATGTAATATACTGTTAACATTGTTGATATCTTATACTTAAACACTATCTTCCTAAAATCGAATGCTTAACAAACTTTCAATTTAACACAATCACTTCCTAATATACTTTGAACATTGTCGAATGCTTAAAACCAAAAAAATTTAACACAATCACTTACTAATATACTTTGAACATTCTCGAATGCTTAAAACCAAAAAAAATTAACACAATCACTTCCTAAAATCGAATTCTTAACAAACTTTCAATTTTTAAAAGATTTGTTTCAATCTACAATTTAAAATTATTGTCTTAGATAAAAATTTCCCAAAATCTCTACTAATCAAATCTTCCAAATTTCAAAAGATATGTTTCAATCTTCGATTTAAATTTAATAAGAACAAGATCATTTCCTAAAATCTCTATCTATTCAAAGTTATTTAAACTCTCAATATCACCCTAAACATTGTCAAACTATATTTCATAGCTAATCAATACCCGTGAATTTTAGTACCAAATGGTTCATAAGAGCTCATCAAAGGTAATAATCACATAAATACATTTAATATCTTTTGTGTTTATTCATAACATATTTTACATTTCTTCATTAGGCTACCAACCATGAAGAAGGTTCAAACAGCCAAACAAATTTAAACAAGAAAGACTCAGCTGTTATCATTTTATCTGATGATGACGTGGTATCTCTTTAACATCAACATTGTAAAAAATCCTTAACCTTCATTTATGAATTTATCTTATACTAACTTCCTAACAGGATGCACCTTTAGATATCAAACACAAAAGGGATGTAAACGATGCTGCTTTGTTTGGACATAATGTTGTTCCTATTGTTTTGTCCGATGATGAGGAAGTATTACAAAATCCTGCAAAACCACATTCTCAGGAACATGTTGAAAATCAAGACAGATTGGTATTCAAATATGATCATTTCACTCTAAACTTTGATTGCAATATTATATGTTAAATAATTGTGGTATAACCTTCGTATATCAACATGTTATGTAAATTGTGTGAAACTAATGTCAATATTATTTTGGTAGGAGACTAATGATGAGACCCCTATCAGGTTTAAGCGAACACGCAATGCTACACAAACCAATTGTTCAAATAAGATTTTGGACCATTTCATTGATGAGGAGAATGTTCAAGACAATGATCCTCAATCATTTGATAATGTTTTTTATCCTAAATCTAAAGGACTTTCTCAAATGGATGAGGAAGTATTACAAGATCCTGCAAAACAACACTCTGAAGAACGTGTTCAAAATCAAGACAAATTGGTATTCAAATATGATCATTTCACTCTAAACTTTTATTGCAACATTATATGTTTAAAAATTGTGCTATAACATTCGTATAACAACATGTTATGTAAGTTGTGTGAAACTAATGTCAATATTATTTCAGGAATCTGTTGATGAGACCCATACCAGGTTTAAGCGAACACGCAATGGTACACAAACCAATTATTCAAATAAGATTTTTGACCATTTCAGTGATGAGGACAATGTTCAAGACAATGATGATCCTCAATCATTTGATAATGTTTTTTCTCCTAAATCTAAAGGACTTTCTCAAATGGATGATGAATTCATTAATCATCCAAAACCTAAGAATTATGACCATTTGGATGACCTTACAGATGAGGAAACACAAGTTCATGAGCAACAAAGTTCAGTATCAAAATATCACAATTTCCAACTAAAGGATGAAGAAATTGATGAGGATACTAATAACAAGAACAACAATAGTGATACGGTGTGTGGGTTAATATAAATGACCTGCCTCACCCTTCTCATGTTTGGGATGGTCATAAGCACTATATTGAGGATGATGCAGAAGAAGAGTTAAATAATTGGGACAATGGTTCTGTCCGGTCTGTATCCGATGGACATGATACAGACAGTTTCATTGATGACGAATCTCTAGGTTATGATACCACCGACGACGAAGATGATTTTTGATAGTCAAATTTGTTGTTTTACTTTTAAATTTTTCATCAAGAATAATTGTTTTCAATTATAACTTTCATTTATTTGATTATTAAGTTTGTATTTTTATCAATAGACTTAATTCCTAATCAATATCAAGCTTTTACTTATAAGCTATTGTATTTTATAATATATTATTCTTAAGTATTGTATTTAAAATTTAAAAGTTATGTCCATACCAATAAACAGTCACGATGGATATTTTGAACCTTTAGTAACATAACTATGTTACTAAATAGCAAAAATTCATACTTAAACATGTCAAATTAAATGATTTCGCAGATTATAAAAGCATAACTTAAACATACATGTACCAACTTACATAACACACCATTGTTTTGTTAAACTTCCACGTATGTGGATTCTGCACACCTAATCATAACTACCGAAACCAAAGTCTTAAATTCGACACTTAACTTACCTAGACCTGAACATATGCCATCAACTTAACAAACATTCACATTGTTTCAAACAAAACACAAAATAAACCATAAAGGTATCCACAGGCTAATCCATGTCCAACAACTACCAACATATACCATTTAGCAGGTTAATAAAAGTGGAATATTGGGAAAAAAACGGTTCTGACCGTTTTCCGCATCCACGTCTTCACCGTTCGAGACATACTTGAACCTTATAACCTTGGTGTACGTGAATCCACATGCCACTGCTAACTGCTTCCACTGCCCAAAGATATTCACGTGGTTTGTTCTGGCAGGAGTATTCCTGTGAGGTTCCATTCGGACTTCCATTTCCCACCTATAATTCTGGTGAATGAGAAGCACCTTTTTATAAATGTGCATTGGGTTGAAATCAATGAAAGTTGATGGTATTGCCTATAATATTCGAATTTCCAATTAGACTTAACCAGATGTTAAATTGAGCATATCTGTGTACAAAGTAAAATAAATTAAATTACCAATCTGTTGTAGCACTGGATCATCGCGTAACTCTTATAGAAACTTCTATGTCTCTCTCCAAAGTGGTCAGTGTGGAATGGCCAGTAGCATATGTGCTTCATTCTATCGTCGGCTACAAATGACAAGTATTTATTAAAAACCATCTTACCAATATACTTAAGAAGCCAAAACGAATAAGGTATAGTATTAAGTTAACGCAAACAATAAAATAATAATAATGAAGAATTAATAAACTTACTCTCTTCATTCCACTCCAATGGAAGTTGCACCCTTCTTAGAGTAGCTGCTCCTTTGAAAATGCCCTGTGTGATCATTGTCCCGTTCTCATCAAACACATCAAGCCATAAACTGTGACCCACGTCTTTTGTGAACACACATGTACATCCAGGTTCAAGTCCAAGATTGTCCACCAACGTAATCCAGGTGTCACCCAACAATCGATATAGAAATGTTCCAGGACTCCCTAATACTTCTACACGTCGGACATGACACGGTAAATGCTCTCCGTTTGCTTGGATAGTTAGCTCATCAAGCTCCTCAAAATCAGTTAGTAGTTCAGCGGGAATTGTCTGTATTTATGTATGGGATCAAAATGCTTAATCCTTTTATACCAAAACCAATACTAAATAAAATTATCTACTTTATGAATTTGAATTTGAATTTGAATTTATTTTCATTTTGAATACCTGAAGCAAGTAAGGGTATGGCAAAACAACACTCTTGAACCTTGAGTAAGTAGCTCTTTGTTGTGCATAACCACCAACTTCATGTCCGTTTGTTAAGTAACCAGTGACATAGAAGCAGTCATCCCCTTCTTCTACAAAGTGAAGCATGTCTACATCTTCATTCAAGGAGCGATTGCAAAAAGCAGTCCATTTTGGTCCTTTTAAATACCACAACCCGTCGTGAGGCCTCACTAATGTTACTCTGAAACGATAACCATCCGCTGATTTGATGTATGTGTCCGTGTTACCCCTGTATGCCTCTGTTTTGTAAATTTCTGGTAAAAACTACAATGAAAAGTGCAAATATATTTAATTTTTATAGTACAACAATCCATGTTATGTTACACGGTCGTGTTGTTAGTATTTCACCTACCTGATATTCCCCAAAGTGGTTCCTATTTTGCCGTATAATAAATTCGATGGCCATTTGTTCCTGTATGTAAAAACAAATTTACTACTACCTCCGTCCCATAAAAACTGTCCAGTTTGACTTTTCAAAGTCAAACTGGTTGAACTTTGACCTTATTTGTTTTTGTGGTTATTATATAATACTTGATGCAAAATATATGAATAGATTGAGTTTTAAGTGTATTTTTCATTGGTATAATTTTTCATCAAGTATTATATAACACATAAAAAATATTTAAGGTCAAAGTTGAGCCAGTTTGACTCTGAAAAGTCAAACTGGACAGTTTTCATGGGACGGAGGGAGTAAAAGATTACATCAGTAATAACAGCTTATTACCTTTAAACTACCTATTAACAAAAACTTATTGTTCAAGACTAAAAATTTCTTCAGTTATTCTAAAAAGGTAGTTAAATATCCATTAAAGTATCATATAAAACAACTCAACATCATAATTAACCGATTCAAATCACATACCATAACATTTAGTTTACCCACCCTTAAACAATGAGCATAAACATATTCAATTTACATTACCTATTAAAATGCCCTGATTTTATGAACATTTCGAATAACAAACACTTGATCCTGATCATACCATTGTTTCACAATTGGTCTAAATATAGTTTATCACATCTATTGTTTGCTTTTTACATGACTAATTCAAAGAGTAAATGCAACATTTAATCACATTATATAATTAAATAGATGTGTTTTTGATGATTTACAACCAAAATGTATAACCATCATTAGCAATTTATTCACATAGTATATCTATAAGTAGTCAAATATACATAAAAGTTCCATCTAAAGCTACACAAACATCATTAGTAGCCGATTCGATTCACAAACCATAACAGTTATTTTACCTACCATTAAATTTGTTAAAACTGTTTAACCTTTCCTAAACCATACTAATCTACAAAGTCATAACAACATTTTTTAATCTTCATTTTAACAGATAATATGATCCTAGTTAGTTGCTTAAGAATATTATCGAACTTAAATCATACTTTAATCGGTATCAACATTGCTAACAACCAGACATGCAACCTTTGATAAAAGTATATCTGATAAACAAAGTAAACTTGATCATTTAGAACATAAAATCAAACATCAATTAAACTAAATAGTATCAAAACAGAGGTTAACAAACAACAAGATAATGAGATCAAGTGTTTAACATTAAAATCTTACAGTATTTAGAAACAAAAGGAAAAATCTTACAATATTAAGTCGGATTTCAAAGTAGTTGATCAAGAACTGTTTAATGATTGGTTTTGGAGTAATGATTATCGCAGTAGGGGTGTTTATGAAGAGAGTAAATAACTGTTAACGTCTCGAGGTATATTAGACAAAAAGGTGCAATAGATTTTGTAGGTCCAACCCAACTATATCAATGCACCAATATTTTTTCAGTTACGTAAATGTTTTTTATGTAATCACTTTTTTTTTTTCTTATTTTAAAAGTCTACTATTTTGGCATGTTGTGTTTTGTTATTTTAAAATTTGATCTTTATAATATCATCCTACATTAGAGGAGTTTAATTGCATTTTACTTGCATGAATTTAGGAAACTTAAATGTTTAAATTAATGATACCATATATGTTACACTTATTTGAACACTAAACGTTTTTGTTATTCAAACATACAAGCCGAGGAATACATTCTCCACAAAACAACCATTTTACATAAACATCTCCATGAAAGAAAATCTACAAGTTCAAGATAATCATACAAAAGCAAAAGATGACATGTTGGTACCCGAATGTATGTTATTTCTTATTCATAATTATCTGTATTTTATATGTTTTTGATCATTAATTAAAAATGCATCTCATATAAAGATTGTTAATTGCAATACTAAAATTGATTTTGTTATGTTTTGTTAATATATCAAGCAAACGCGCATATGAATAATAACAAGAGGAAAGCTATAGCAATTCTAAGTCCTCAAAGACATTCACGTGTTCTGGTACACCAAACACCTTTAGTTGATTTTTCCATTAGAAAGGTTGGAAGGAAGATTTCAACACCTCGAATTCTAGCAAGTTTGTGACTCGATTAATGCCTTCGATACAATTATATTTTTTTATTAATTTTTTTAAAACCAATATTATTCTATTTTTTTTTTTTTTAGGTGTTACAATCCCATCGACGGAATACGCATTAAGAAGAACAAGAGAAACGCGTATACCAGTACCGACGGAGCCGATTCAAGCTGCTAAAGTTGTTCGACCGAGGGGCCGTCCACCTAAAACCAAAGGTTTCATGCCTTAATTCATTATGTAAACAAGGTTATCAAATTTATATTATGTATATAAAAGGATTTTTTTTTTTTTTTTTTTTTTTTTTTTAGATACACCGTTTAACGATGCTACGCCTGTTATGTCTAACATTGAAAAATATGTTACAACACCATCTACGGATTTCTCATTAAGAAAATCAGGAAAAAAGCCATCAAGACCTCCACTTTCAAACATTTCAAATAATGTAACTAATGACACAACCGCAAAAGGTATTGATATTACTTTTCGATACAGAAGTGTTTTTTTTTTATATTATATTATATATTCCTTCATAAAAATTAAAGTTTTTGTTATTCATAATTAAAATGGTATGTAGTAGGAAAAAGAACGTCTACACCACTTTCTCCTGACTCGATTCAAGCGGCTAAAGTTGGTCGACCGAAGGGACGTCCACCTAAAAAAAAGGTTGCACGTCGTAGTTCATTATGAAAACAAGTTTATAAATTGTATATTATGTGTATATGAAATTAAATATTTTTTTTATTAGATAAACCTCTTCACGATGTTACGCCTTTTGGTTCTAACACTCCAAAGAATACAATATGTAATAGTTCGGTTCCTGTTAGTGGTAATACTGAACCAACGTCAAAAGGTATTATGCGTTTAATCATGATCCTAATCGAACTACACACTTCTTTTAAAAAAGATACATTCCAAACATAATTATTACATATGTTTTGTGTTTGTAGGTACATTCAAAAGAAACAATAATGGTTCAAGGTTTCGCAACCAGACGCCGGTGAAATTCAATTTAGGTACATATTTACAAGAGTTAATTAATCACAAATCCAACATTTGAGACACATATATAACCTTTCATTTACATGTACATTATTATAAGATCTTTATGTCACATGTTCTGCATCTACTAAACGCGATACAGTATCAAATGGCCAATCCTCTTTACTAACAACTGACCGTCAAAAGCTAAAAGGCAAAATGTTTACTAGGCAATCTGCAACGCGTATTAACTTTAACCACGCAGATCCTGTAGTCGGCAAAACAGGAAATAGTCATGTATTTGTTGGAATCTCAAAAGGTAAATAATACAATTTCAACACTTATCAAAACATTATTCATGTTTATTTGTTCACCATTTGGTTATTTGCATAAAATATATGAAAGCATGTATATAACATTCACGTATTAACATATAGCAGATTATATCGATCATGGTGATCCAACATTTGAATGCGAGTCTTGTGGTGCAATGTTATGGCATGCCGAGACAATAAGAGGAGCACCCCTTGGCGGTTCCAAGTCATACTCACTGTATTGCGGTAGAGGAAAAGTTATGTTGGGCACTGAAATTAAAGAGCCACCTGAGCTGCTGAAACAACTTATTAAGAATGAACACCCTAAGAGCGAGTCATTCATAGATAATATCAGGCGTTATAATTCAATGTTTGCATTCACTTCTATGGGTGCTAAACAAGACCATTCTGTTAATTTCGGTCATGGTCCCTATTGCTATCGCATACATGGTGACAATTACCATTTAGCAGGCACTCTGTTGCCAAAAGAGGGGAACCCACCTGCATTTTCTCAGCTGTACATCATTGATAGTCAGAATGAGATTAGAAACCGAATGAATATCTTCAGGTTTTATTTTTTATCTGACTTAAAATATTGGTTTCACATTATCATAATGTATTATGCATATTTTTAGTTAAGGTGTTTACTTACTAAAATTGTTAATTTTATTTTACAGTAATGACTCGGATACGTCTTCCCAAAAAAATGAGTTGGACTTCCAGCTTATGAAGGATATACGCGACATGCTTGATGAAATTAATCCATTGGTTCAGGATTTTCGCATGGCTGGTGAACGTATTAGGTCTTCTGATGATGAAAAGGTTTGTCTTAAACTTATTGGTACAAGGAAGCGTGATGGTAGACAATATAATCTACCTACTGCATCCGAGGTCGCTGCCTTAATCATTGGAGATTTTGACGAGACCAAAAACAAGAGGGACATTATTCTCCATCAACAAGATGGTGAGCTTAAGAGAATCAGTGAGTTGCATCCCTCCTATCTCGCATTGCAATACCCTTTGTTTTTCCCTTATGCTGAGGATGGATATCGTACAAATATATTCCATGAAGGGGTAACTGATTACGATGAAACCAACAAAGGAACGCGCATTACAATGAGAGAGGTTCGCATATCGTGTGCAAGAAAAGGAGAAACGAATTTTCCATGATGCTTAACGGTAGAAGGCTATTTCAGCAATTTTTGGTAGATGGATACACAATGGTTGAATCAGAAAGAATGTCTTTTAACAAAAAGAACCAGAAGGAGCTTAGAAGTGAAACTTATTCTAATTTGACAAAAATGGCAGAGAACGAAGAGTCTGGAGTTAAGCTGCGTGGCAAAAAGGTCGTCTTACCATCATCTTTTACCGGAAGTCCAAGGTATATGATGCAGAACTATTTGGACGCAATTACAATTTGAAAGTTTTATGGTTATCCAGACTTATTCATAACCTTTACATGTAACCCAAACTGGCCTGAAATTTCACGTTTTATGGCCGAGAGAGGTTTGAAGTCTGAGGACCGACCGGATGTAATAACACGAGTATTTAAAATTAAGCTTGATAGCCTAATGATTGATTTAAAGGATCGACGTACATTTGGACGTGTCAAAGGAGGTAATTACATTCAACAATTAGTTCAAATTCTCATTAAGAATATTTACATTATGTTTGTTACATTATTAATTATTGTATTCATTTTTTTTAAATTTTGCAGCTGTTTACACTGTTGAGTTTCAAAAAAGAGGCCTTCCTCATGCTCACATATTGTTGTGGCTTGAAACTATAGATAAGATAACGACCACAGCAAATATTGATAAGTATATATCAGCTGAGATACCTAACAAGGAAGAGGACCCTGAATTGTATCAGATCGTTACAGATCACATGATGCACGGCCCATGCGGTCATGATAATCCAAGCTATCCGTGCATAGAGAATTTCAAATGTACCAAGGGTTTTCCAAAACAATTTAACGAAACAACAGTCATAGATGACAATGGTTATGGAATTTACAGGAGGAGGAATGATGGAAGTACTATAAAGAAAAATGGAACTGATTTGCATAATGGTTTCGTAGTTCCTTACAATGCCGGTTTGCTCAAGCGATATCAATCGCATATAAACGTTGAATGGTGCAATCAGGTCGGGTCCATTAAGTATTTGTTCAAATATATAAACAAGGGACCAGATAGGGTTACTGTTGGTGTAGATGGCGAAGATGTAGACGAAATTAAGGATTTCTATGATTGTAGGTATCTATCTGCTTGTGAAGCCGCTTGGCGTATATTCAAATTTGATATACACTATAGGACTCCAGCCGTTGAACGTCTGCCATTTCATTTGAAAGACGAGCAATCTGTTGTATTTGATGCAACAGAAAGCATTGATTACACTCTTGAAAAGGATTCTGTAAACCAGACTAAATTTTTTCAGTGGATGGAGCTAAACAAGACTGATACGTTTGCGCAGACATTGCTTTATCATGAGATCCCTAAATATTATGTTTGGAATTCTCAGAAAAGGATTTGGGCAGAGAGATAGAGAGGTTTTTGTTTAGGACGTATTCATCATGTACCGCCTTCTTGGGGAGAGTATTTTTACTTGCGTGTATTGCTAAACAAGGTGAGAGGTCCGCAGAAATGGGAGGACCTTAGGGAATATGACGATATTGTGTATCCTACTTACAGAGAAACTTGCTATGCGCGTGGTCTTTTGCAGGATGATAAGGAGTATATTGATGGTTTAAAGGAAGCGAGTCATTGGGGAATGGACGATTATTTGAGATCATTCTTTGTCATGCTACTCATGACAGATAGTATGTCTCAGCCCGACATAGTGTGGGAAAAAACATGGCATCTACTGGCTGCTGATGTGGAGAATGTTGAGCGCAAAAAGCATAATAATCCTGGTATGTTGTATAAACTTTCTATGTCTGTTTAAGCATTGTTTCCCTATCATATTTATAATTTAAACCTGCATAATTGCAACACTTTTGAATTTTTTTCCTCCATATGTATGAACAATAATTAAGAACTACCAATATGCCAAATATTTAGGAAACAAAGTTTACCGCATATACTTTAGTTTGTTATAATTTCATTCTAGATCAATCAAGCTTTTCCGCTATTTAGCAATTGTATATTGATAGTTACGTAGTACTATTTTATGAATATTCAGGCCTGCAACTTTCAGACAATCAGAAGTACAACATATGTCTAACTTATATTGAACACATGCTACTGTGTAACAACAAGAGTTTGAAGAATTTCACTGACATGCCGTATCCAAATAACGAGTTCACGATGGAAGGGTATAACAGGTTGATATATGATGAGAAATCGTACAATGTTGATGAATTAAAAGAGCAACATGAAACATTGTATGAAAGCTTGACATTTGAACAAAAAGGTATTTATGCAACTGTTATGGACGCCGTAGAGAATGATAAAGGTGGGATGTTCTTTGTGTATGGATACGGTGGAACTGGAAAAACATATCTCAAAAGGCGGTATAGTGTTGAATGTTGCGTCTAGCGGTATTGCAACGCTATTGTTGGAAGGCGGAAGGACAGCACATTCTCGGTTTGCAATTCCAATAAATATATTAGAAGATTCAATGTGCCACATTCCTATACACAGTGACCTCGCTGATTTGATACGAGAAGCGAGTCTCATTATATGGGACGAGGCTCCTATGATACAGTCATTTTGTTACGAAGCTTTTGATAGGACATTGCGAGATATATGTAGGTCAGACCCTTCTCAAGAATCTCCACATATTTTTGGTGGTAAAGTAGTTGTTTTTTGTGGTGATTTTCGACAAATCCTTCCTGTCATTCCTAATGCCAGCCGTAATGACGTCGTACATGCCACAATTAACTCTTCTTATTTGTGGCAGCGATGCAAAGTTATGAAGTTAACGGTAAACATGAGATTGGGTTCTGGATCAACTGAATCTGAAAGGAAAGAAATACAAGATTTTGCTGATTGGATTTTAGACATCGGTGATGGAAAGGTTGGTGGTAAGAATGATGGGGAATCAACTGTTGTATTTCCAGATGATATGTTGATTCCAGAGTCTGATGATTATGTGGGCTCAATAATTGATGCAACATACCCGCGCTTTCGCGAAAACATATGGAATCCTCAATACTTTCAAGAAAGGGCCATTCTTTCACCAACTCATGAAATGGTTGATATGATTAATGGACACATGCTGGATTTAATTGAAGGAGACGAGACGATATACCAATCATCTGATTCTGTTTCTTTGGATGGCGCAGACACAAATTTTGATGAGTCTATTTACACTACAGATTTCCTTAACGATATAAGGATGTCTGGTCTTCCCCAACATGCAATAAAGTTAAAGGTTGGTACTCCTATAATGTTAATGCGAAACATTGTTCAAAAAGCATGTCTATGCAATGGAACTAGGCTGCAAGTCATAAGGTTGGGAGTCAACGTTACTGAAGTGAGGATCATATCTGGTGGAACTGTTGGTAGGATTTGTGCTATTCCGCGTATGGTTATTACCCCTTCAGAAACAAAAATGTCATTCAAATTAAACAGAAGACAGTTTCCTATTCAATTGTGTTTTGGAATGACTATTAATAAAAGCCAAGGACAGACATTGTCACAAGTCGGTTTGTATTTACCAAAGCCTGTCTTCTCACACGGACAACTATATGTTGCTTTGTCAAGAGTCAAGAGCAAGCAAGGCTTGAAGGTTCTATGTCTAGACAGGGAGGGAAACTATTCCAACTCAACTACAAATGTAGTTTACAAAGATGTATTAGCTCGAATTTGAATACGCGACTTTCTTTTGTAAACAGATTACAACAACATGTGAGGTGTTTCATGGAGTGTTCTATATATTACAACAACATGTAAGCTGTTTCATGTTGTTGTAATTTTGTGGTTTATTTCTGTTTGTATTTATAAGATTGCAAGTTGAAACAGATTACAACATGTAAACAGCCCACATCAAATATTGAGTTATTTTAGTACTATTTTAACCTTATTGATTATCAAAATGCATACTGATAAACATTCATTTAGTTTAAAAATGCCATTTTTTTTTTAATTTGAGGATAACTATTAGGTTAAAATTTGAAATCACGTTTAAACAAATGGGGCAAAATAATATAATCATAACGTTCAGCAAATAATTTAAATAAGATTGCAACTTTAAATCCATTTAGTAACAAACTTTAAGCATTTTTAGGAAATGATGAACATATTAATATGTGTACACCTTTAATGTTTTGCATTCAAACTTAAACTTTACAAATTCCATATTTAATGTAAATTGGTCAACTAACCACCATTTTGGCTATAAATCTGATACGTTTTTACACCATTTCATAAATCAAAAACATATTTTAACCACCATAGAAGACTGCTCATGGATCTGATAGTGAATATGCAAGAATCAGTTGAATCATCAGGTTTTTTTATAATTTTTTTATACATGTTTATCATGATACATAATGTGGACAAACATGTCCATTGATATAATGTTAATGTGTGTAGTTATTTACAATCAACATCATCCTGTTATTATCATTACTAGTATTAGAATTTTCAAACTGTTTGTTAGAAGGAAACCATCATGATGGACAAGATGATGCAATAACCTCCAAAGAACATCCTGCTGTGTGGTATTTAAGAAAGCTATCTCAGATTAGGAAGAAGAAGTTCAAGGATTTTGTAAAGCTCAACAAGAAAAAAACAAAAACTAAATGTAAACCAAATGCGCTAAAGGCAGCCCAAAGAAGGTTAAAAAAAAGAAACTTGAGGAAGCAGAAGAGGTTTCTGATGAAGACGAAGTGGAAACAATTGACTATGACAATATGCATTTAGCATTTGATCAAGAAAAGACACATAAGTTTAACTGTTAGTTTACTTTGTTTTTCAAGATTTGAATGTTTATTGTCATTTTATTTTGATTTCAATATAATATGCTTTCTATAAACTCAGTTATCACAAATATTGTTCATACAATTTACAAATAAACAAATATAATAACTCATATACATAAGTGCATTGTGTATACAAAGTAGCGTATTTTTTTTGTGTTACCACCATGTTCAAGTAAATTGCAATGAATGTCTCAACTTTGTATGAAAGGTTCATATGATAAAAAGTCCTCTGTTTTTGCTCTGCTTTAGGTATATCATGTTTCTTCAGACTTATAGTCTCTATTACCCGATATTGGATGAAGCTTAATTTGCACGTTCCATTATTTATTGAATTTCACTCTTAAATATATCATACAAGTCAATTTATTTTAAACTGAATTTCACTAAAAATCAGGAACTATATCAATTACATTAAAATTCAAATGATGACAACAATCACAATTATACTCCGCAATTATCTCAATTTTTTTAATTAAAAACTTAAATATCATTTCCTAATTAAAGAATAGATGATTTTAAATTTTGAAACCGAAATACAAACAACCATATATTCTATATATTTGTTCTCATTTTATTTTACAACATTCACTCTAACATAATCAGGAACATGAACAACGATTTCATTTCTTTGTGTGATGTCGATCCTATCATGACTAACAAAAAATTGAAAGTTAGATGTGTAAGCAAATGGTTTTCACATCCTTCTGGAAAGCATTATCCGGATAAGAGTCTTCGATGTGTTATGCAAGATGATAAGGTTAGTTATTATTAAGTCTAAGCGCATAACATTCAAGTGTTTCATTTTAATGTTTCATATACTAACAGTTATTTTTTTCACAAGGCAAACCGCATCCAATGCATCATTAGAAAGAGTGATATGCACAAATACGATGAAGCACTGATTGAGGGCATGTGCTATATTGTTAGCAATTTCTGTGTGACAAATAATGAAGGTACATACCCTTTATTTACCAACAGGTACAAGATTGTTTTTAGAAAACACTTTGATGAGTGTGTAAATACTCATCATTTTTATCGTATCTGAACTGCCAAAACATCCAAAAACACTCAGAAATGCATCAAAATACAGAAATTATCCCAAAAGTGTGTTTTATATGTTTTAGATGCAAAATGTTTTAAAACAAATGAAAAACGAACAAAGTTTGCATAATTGGCAGTTTCAGTCCCTCAAGTTTCAAAAATTGACAAAACTAGTCCCTGAAGGTTTAAAATGAAAGAAAAGTCAACCCAAGTCATTTGGAATTCAAAATTTGTCAAAAAAAGTCCTTGGGTGAATAGTTTGAGAAAATTACATGTTTGGTCCCTGTACTTTGCAAGTTGGCAAAATCAATCCCTGGAGTTTTAAAATTGAAAAATAAATCAAATAAAGGTCTTATGGAATTATAATATGGCATGAATAGTCCTTGTGATATCTTTGGGTGGTTGCATTTTCTAACCCTCAAGTTTTGACAATGTTACAAAATTGGTCCTTGTGTTACTTGAAATTACAAAACCAAACGGATCCTAACCTAGTATTATTACTACTCCTCTAATCCAAATACAAACCCAATCCACAAACACAACCATTTCTAGCCCACCTTATCACTCCAAAAGCCCACACACCTCCCATCCACTCCAACAGCCCACCAACAACTTCCCCCTTTAATATTAAATACCCGGTCAAACACCTTGACCATCTCCCACCTCCAACCTTCCCCCGTGACTCCCTGCAAGACCCTGCATCCCTCATCATCACCTCCTACTTCCCCCCTCCTCCATCATTACCCCTATACCCAAACAAACACCCCAGTCCAATTTATCCCCCTGGCTTCAAATACTCAAAGAAAAAGACAAACTCCAATTAGGCGCCAAAAATATTTGAACGGCCAAGATTTAATTGAGTGATCCTGTGGTCAAGAAGCAAGTTGGGAAAGAGATAATGGAGCTCAGAAACCCTAAACTCTTAGTATAAAAGGAAAGAAAAAGAAGCTGAGGAGTTGTTAGCTAATTAATTAGATTTTTAGTTTAGAGTAGTGTAGCTTTAATGTAATCTTGAGCTTAATTTCCTGTTTTCAGCTTGGTTGTAACATTGTTAAAACTTTGTATTCTCAAATTTTAATTAACTCAGTTTTTCTTTATTTAAATTATGTTGCAATTTAATTTCAAGATTTGTCAAGCTCATTGACGGTTCCATAAGTTATCTGTTTGTGTTGCTTATATAAAGTTTAACCTAAGCTTATTGTGAGTTTAGTCTAAATTCTCACTGTCTGCAGAAAATTAATCTAAAAAACATAAAAATAAATAAAATAAAAATAAATAAGAAAAATCATGGGAAATTCAAAGATAAAGAAAGAAGAAGAAGAGAGCTTAGTAGGGTAGAATTCTGGATTACTATATGATGAGGCGAAAAATGATCCGTTTTTAGGGGGTCATTTAAGCCCGAATCCGACTTTATTTGATCAAATATTGCCCTAAATCGTTCCTTTTGTGATTTTAGGTACTTGGAGAGTGAATTCTGGAAAAGAAGCCATTTCGGACGTTTTTGGAGCATAAAAGTGAAGAAAACGGCAAAGTCTAAAATTTTTATGCTGGGAACAGTGCATGAAGGCGTCAAGAATTGCTCTTGACGGTGTCAGAGTCCCAAGAATAAAATACCGTGGTTGATGACAGCGTCACATAGGCCGTCATAAGTAGATCAAGGCCGTCCGAGGAAGTATTTGGCGGCGAGATGACGGCGTCACACCCTTGCTCTTGACGCCGTCACCCCAGTTTTCCTATATGTAGTTTTCTAGTTTTTTCATTAAAAAAAGGAGAAGTTTTGGTGAAACCCTAAAGACGATTTTGGTGCAACTTTTACAGGTTTTTCAAGGGTTCCAAACCCTTGATACCTTGCATTGTAATTGAGATAAGTGTTCTTCTAATTCAATCAATATGTCTATGTGTTGGTTGTCTATATCTTGTTCTTGTCTCAATTCCATTATGCTAGGCTAGATCTCTTTTGTGTTTGCTTAGATCTAATGAAACCTAGATATTGATTATGTGTTGATTACTTGTCTATTCTTGTCTTGGATGAATGATTTTATATGTTAGGCTTAAGAAAACTGGCAGATCTCCAAATGGTAACATGCTTGAACGTCTTAAGAAACATGAACCGAGGCGTACTAGGTCTTTATTGGTTGTATTTAATGCATGAGCCACTGTTTACAATCCCTATAGTTGTGCTGTGTCATGGTGTAGGAGGAGATAAGAGCTCATAGAATTGGGGAGTTATGTATGCCACCCCATGAATGGTAGTAAGGAATACAATCCATCATCCATACAATTATAACAAGTAATTAACGTGTAAAAGATATCTAGGGAATAGTGAAATCTAAGTAAACACAATTTCTCCAATTACTGCTCACAACCTTAGTTTAATTAGTTTAATTTTCATTTTTTGTTATTTTACTTTGATTGCATCTTAGTTTTGGGTTAGTTGAATAGCAAATAATTCCGCCCACTCTTTCAAAACCCGAGATTTTACTTGCTTTCATAAAAATATAAAAACACAAAAATAATCTTCCGTCACCTTTAGAACTAGTAATTAGGCTTTCTAATCCTAGCGACACTATTCCTAAGCTGAACGATCAATCCCCCGGTACTTGTCACTATACTATACTACAACGATCAGGTACACTGCCTGGTGGGGGTTGTAAGCTTCTCGAGATCCCTCGAGAGGTAAAGCCTGTTGCGATTCCCACGCATCAAGTTTTTGGCGCCGCTGCCGGGGAATAGTTATTGTCTAGGTTAGAATTTCTTTTTATTAGGTCTACTTGCTAGATTCCTTTCTAGTAAGATTTTATTTTTATTTTTAGGATTTCTTTAGTCTATCTTTTTCTTTGTGTGTTTGTTCGTAATTTCCATTGACTCTTCCGTTCACCATTATGGAGTACGCGAATCCACCATACCACCAACCACAAAGGCCATTCTACCCTATTGACATCTCGAATTTCAAACAATATCGAGATGAACCCATATATGATGCATGGACTCGTTTTAAAATTTTACTTCGAAAACTCCCTCATCATAGTTTCACTTTAGCATCCCTAACCCAAACCTTTTACTATCGTGTCAGCCGATGTGACCAAATGTGCATTGATGATTTTGCCAATGGGGGCCCTAGGGAATTAAGTGCTGAAGAAGCATGGGATACCATAGAAGACTGTGCCCAATATTATTATAGAGTAGACAACCCAACAAACAACACAAATCAATCAAAAACAAGTTTGAAGGAGCAAACAGGAAGTTTTTCTGGGGATGATTACTCAGGGATACCTGTGTGGATGTCACCTAAAGCCATAGTACAAAACAAGCACATAGGTAATCTTCATACAATGGAGGATGAGGTGGATAATCCAAGCCCACAAAGTACCCCACAAGTCCTACCATCATTTGAGGCACACATACCACCCGTGACTTACCCTGAAGAAGTAGAAAAGACTATAGGAACCCTAATAGAGGTAGAGCCCTTGAACCAAACACCACTTGAGGATATAGGTTTGAATACTTGTAGTGAGAACCTTACTCCTAGTTCTAGGGAAGTTCCTAGTTTTGATGAACCGGAGCCTCAACCAAAACCGTTACCTAATCTTCCATCCTTGGATGAAGATTTAGGAATTGAAATAGGTCCCGATCCACCCATCAAACCATATAGTCAGGGTAGTTTTACGTTGAAGGTAGTAGACCCCAAGCCTTGTAAAGAAGAAGCCAACATAGGAGTGAACCATGACCTTACATACTTACATCACCCATTCATGATTGATCGTAAGAAACATTATGGGTTTAAACCGGGTTTATTAGGTCAAGACGAATCCCCAACTAGTAATCTCTTGAAGTTGATAGAAAATGATCCCTTTCTAGGAGAAAATCTTAATCCACCTATTAACCCGATTGAATTAGGTAAGGTTATGATGATAGGAGCACAACCCTTTGAGCATATAATTCATCCATCACTCTTTCCTCACGTAGCATACTTCCACCGAGATGATGCGTATCACTACTATCACCCGCACTTAATCCTAAGTGTAGAGAAAACCTCACCTTTATCCGTGAAATAAGGGTAGAGTCAGGCTCGTGACTCGAACAAAAACAAGCGCTTCTTGGGAGGCAACCCATGTTTTGTGTGATTTTATTGGTTTGATTGATATTTGCTTCCGTATGCATGCTTAATTTTTATTTTTGGTTGATCATGTTTCTAAACTAAATAGTAGAAATACTTTACTTTGTTGTTTGGCCTAGTCTTAACTCCACCTAAAGGTATTTTTGCAAAAGATAAGTGTAAGGGGAAACCCCAAATATGTTTTTAAGAAACAAACCGATCATGATTCTCCACAATATTAAATGAACATGTATATTCGTATTCGTTAGAGTCAAATGCTTGTATTGAGTCATAATGAAGTTTTGCAGGATTTTCCAGGAAGTAGGACCAAGTTTTTCCAGAAATTATCCGGAAACTTAACATAAGAATTTCTGCAGGTCCATTCTGACGGTGTCAGGGGTTTACTCTTGACGGCGTCAGGAGTTAAAATCTAGAAATTTTACCGGTTTTGTTTTTCTAACGGAGTCTTATGGTTTTTGTGAATTATTAAGTTTTATAATCTCCAGGAGATCTGCAAACTTCATTCCACAAGCAATATATCTTACTTTGTTTTCTAGGATTTAGTAACTTATATAGGATGCCGCCGATTTTACGCGAGGTTGTCTTGTCTATTGTTGTCAGGATTTACAGGTTATGTATGACAAGAAGATGATTTATATTCTGGAAGGGAAGCTTTGATTGTTCATTTTCTTGGAGGAAGATTTAACCTGGCCAACCTATAATCCATACCGAGCGAATCAGGGGAGTATTTGATTTCATTCTCTTTACTTTTTAACTTTTACATTCTTTACTTGAACATTGGGGACAATGTTCATCTTAAGTGTAAGGGGAGGGTAAAAAGATGATACCTTACATATGCACTTTCGCTTGAGTTTGTCTTGTTTGATAGTAGATGTGTAATAAAACTATGAGAAATACTTGTTAGTGCAATTTTAGCGCCAAATTTAAAATTTTTTACAACATTTAGGAGTGAAACTTTAGCCATAGCAAGCGTCTCATGGATAGGAGGTTGTATGACTAGCACATAACCGTATATTCAGAAAAATTTTCCACCCAAAAATGTGAGGTTCGCCTTTAGATTTGATAGGAAAAGCATTTACAATTAGTGCTTATGAGTGTACCGGTAGCATTTAGATTCTAGAACTTGCGTTAGTGATGCATCCCGAGACCGCTAGTGAGACTACATTCGTGTAGAAGGATTTACTACATGATAAGAGGCATTAGGATCACCCTTGTGTTAAACCCGTATCATAATTACTTGACCATTTAAGTCATATTACTTGGCTAGTTAAGTCAACTAATTTTTCCCACACCCTTAGCGTTGTACTCATTTTTAGTACACGATACCCCTAGTACACCCCTCCGAGCCTATCTTTTCGTTTCTAACTTTAAGCATTTTACTTAAAGGAAGAATTTGTTACACCCCACTTAAATGTACACCCAAATCACCTTAGCCTTCCGTGTATGCGCTCATTTTTAGTGCATTATTGTTATTTGTTAAACCCTAAGTTAACTTTCTAATTGATTACATGGTTGCTAAGTCGAGTCATATCCTTGTACATATTGTTTTGGGACGATTGGGACTCATGGGTAAGTACTTATTTTATGGAGTAATGGGGAAGAACATCATTTATTACCCCCATATGTACGTTAATCTTAAAAGTGCTCCAAGTGTTTTGATTTTCTTAATTCGAGTCATTAGAATAGTTGAATGTAAAGTATGTAAAGATTCAAGTGTAAGGGGAACGTTCATACCCCTATGATGTATTATTTTGGATGGTAGGGTAAGAGTGTATGCAAAAAAAAAAAAAAAAAAAAAAAAAAAAAAAAAAAAAAAAAAAAAAAATCGAAAAAATTAAGAAAAAAAGAAAAAAAGATATAGAAAAAAAAAAACATACGGACTACCATCCCGTTTCATTCTATGTTCATTTTATGTTTTTAGTTATTTTTCATTTGTTAGCTTAAGTCGAGTCTAGTCTTGGCTTAGCAACGCCATCTTGTACATGTAATTAACCATGATTGTTAACTCGCCACCAGTAAAACTTCCTTTATCCAACAAAACCGTGTAATTCATATCCCTATACCTAACGTTACAACCCTTTAAAAGACCTCTTTGATAGTTTATCCTAGGTGCTTACGCCATGTGGTGGAGGTTTGATCCTTTCCTAAGCCTATGGTAATCTATTTTGCTATGACAGGTAGTGAGAGATATCTTCCATTTCCATAATGTTATATTACTTTATTACACCCGAGAGATGTGAGTATCTAAACACTATTTGTGAGGTGCTTGTGTATGACCTCCGTGCTTGTCTATTGGTCTTTAGTGGAACGATTATTTGTTGTAATTACTTTTATATTAGTGTTAAATGACCCCTAACTTGTCTTTTGAGTAGAATAAAAGCGCATTTGCTTAAGGACAAGCAAATCTCAAGTGTAAGGGTATATGATGAGGCGAAAAATGATCCGTTTCTAGGGGGTCACTTAAGCCCGAATCCGACTTTATTTGATCAAATATTGCCCTAAATCGTTCCTTTTGTGATTTTAGGTACTTGGAGAGTGAATTCTGGAAAAGAAGCCATTTCGGACGTTTTTGGAGCATAAAAGTGAAGAAAACGGCAAAGTCTCAAATTTCTATGCTGGGAACAGTGCATGAAGGCGTCAGGAATTGCTCTTGACGGCGTCAGAGTCCCAAGAATAAAATACCGTGGTTGATGACGGCGTCACATAGGCCGTCATAAGTAGATCAAGGCCGTCCGAGGAAGTATTTGGCGGCGAGATAACGGCGTCACACCCTTGCTCTTGACGCCGTCACCCCAGTTTTCCTATATGTAGTTTTCTAGTTTTTTCATTAAAAAAAGGAGAAGTTTTGGTGAAACCCTAAAGACGATTTTGGTGCAACTTTTACAGGTTTTTCAAGGGTTCCAAACCCTTGATACCTTGCATTGTAATTGAGATAAGTGTTCTTCTAATTCAATCAATATGTCTATGTGTTGGTTGTCTATATCTTGTTCTTGTCTCAATTCCATTATGCTAGGCTAGATCTCTTTTGTGTTTGCTTAGATCTAATGAAACCTAGATATTGATTATGTGTTGATTACTTGTCTATTCTTGTCTTGGATGAATGATTTTATATGTTAGGCTTAAGAAAACTGGCAGATCTCCAAATGGTAACATGCTTGAACGTCTTAAGAAACATGAACCGAGGCGTACTAGGTCTTTATTGGTTGTATTTAATGCATGAGCCACTGTTTACAATCCCTATAGTTGTGCTGGGTCATGGTGTAGGAGGAGATAAGAGCTCATAGAATTGGGGAGTTATGTATGCCACCCCATGAATGGTATTAAGGAATACAATCCGTCATCCATACAATTATAACAAGTAATTAACGTGTAAAAGATATCTAGGGAGTAGTGAAATCTAAGTAAACACAATTTCTCCAATTACTGCTCACAACCTTAGTTTAATTAGTTTAATTTTCATTTTTTGTTATTTTACTTTGATTGCATCTTAGTTTTGGGTTAGTTGAATAGCAACTAATTCCGCCCACTCTTTCAAAACCCGAGATTTTACTTGCTTTCATAAAAATATAAAAACACAAAAATAATCTTCCGTCACCTTTAGAACTAGTAATTAGGCTTTCTAATCCTAGCGACACTATTCCTAAGCTGAACGATCAATCCCCCGGTACTTGTCACTATACTATACTACAACGATCAGGTACACTGCCTGGTGGGGGTTGTAAGCTTCTCGAGATCCCTCGAGAGGTAAAGCCTGTTGCGATTCCCATGCATCACTATGCGAATTAGAACTCCATGGGGAGTGTAGGTTGTTATTCTTGGTCCTTGGTTCATTGTTCATGCTGAGGTGAAGAGCTTTTGTAAGTCTAGTTCTCAATTTCACTTTACAGTCCTTATTCACTCTAAATAGTTTAGATTCAAGTGTTACTGCATGCTATAGTTTAGATGTTTATTGTTACATTCAGTGTGATTTGATCATTTTTTAACTTAAATGTTTGTAACTGAGCTTGTTAGATTTACTTTTGATACATGTTATTTGGTACTGAGTATGTTACAGCATAGTTTTTATTGATAAGTGATTCCTAGATATAGTGTGCTAATGCTGCATGATCTGGTTAGTTTGATTTAAATTGATGTTTAGTGATATGAATTGAGCATAATAGTAGTGTTATACAACTTAGATCTCATACGTCTAGTGCAACTTAGCTGATAAAGGGGTGTTTGGAAATTGCTGGTACAAAGAGCTCTGAGGTGTTTTGTTTGTTGCTTTCAGTTAACACATGTCACAGTAGGTTTAGTAAAGTTAATCAAATCATAAAATCAATGTTCTTAGAGTAAAAAGTCAAAACTCTCATTGAAACTCTTGGATTTTGTTCACTGTTAAGGTTTCAAGTACCAAAATCATTCAAACCATTTCAATAGATGTCAAGTTAGCCTAAATCAGTTTACTTATAGCTTAGTGTAACATTATCAGTCATTATATTAGGATCATAGTTCACAAAAGTCAAACCACTCATGTTCCTCAAAAAAGTCAAAAACTTCCTTTGGGCAGAAATCCATTTTTTGCTTGAATTTTCATGAATTTTGTTTTCCATATTAAGCCCTAAGATTTTTATAGGGTAAAGTAGGGTAGCTTAACTAGAGAAATTCACCTTCCTATTAATTTTTGGATTTTCTTAGGATAGCTTATTTGGGGGCTGAAACAGGCTGCAGGGCAAGGGTATGCCCTACACATCAGATTTTGATCAAACCACCTTAATGCACAAGGTCTTGTAGAACTCATCTGTAGACCCCACTGGGTGTTCTTTAGTTCTCTATGAAGCCCTTCTGGCCAGCTTGTTATGTGTATGCTTGTTTTTCCAATCTGAGCTTATTATGATTGCTTATCAAGCCTCTCATGCTTTCTAAAAATCACTCACTACACTGAGCAATCAGCGTAGTTGAGTCCCTTCTTATAAGCTCATATCAAGCTCATCAGTGAGCTTAAGCCTAAGATTTTTGGCTATTTGAGAAGTCAAAATAGCTACTAGTTGTGTCAGTGCTTATTTTCATTCTCCAAGCTTATTTGATAAGCCACTTTTAGGCCTGCAACTTGCCTGTGTGGCCTGCTTGTTAGGTTGTGCATTAGATGTGCTTATTTCAGATTTCAAACTTTTTCCATGTGTTTATCTTGTTATTTTTTTACTTATTCTAAATATAACTCAGTTGCTTCCAACTTATTTTGCCTTTGGGTCTTAGGTTTTAGCTTATTAAGAGCTTTCTCAAGCTCTTAGACTCCTTTTAGTATTAATAGGCCACTGTTGGGCAATAAGCCCTCCACAGTGCTTATTTTGGATTTTCAAAAAAGTTGGTTTTACAAAAATCTCTTGTTTTCAGTTGGTAAATAAGTTTGTAAAAGAAAAATCAGAAAAAGACAAAATTTAATCTCTAGTGATAGCTTCTATTTAATGTAATTTAGCTTTTTAATTTTTCTTTTTAAATTTTTGTCAAGTACTTATCTGTTTTTATATTTTTCTTAAATTCCTAGTATATTAGAGTATTTGTAAGAATAATTTCAGATTTTTCCCTTTTTATTTAGTATTTACTATAATTAATATTAGTTTATTAATAATTAAGTAATATTAGTTAATTAAATAGTTTAATTAATTTTTATTTCACAACAGTACTTTTTTATATTTTTCCTAGGTTTTATATTTCATAAAATAATTTTAGAAAATTTTTCATAATTTTCACTATTCATTTTCTATTTTTCTTAATTTTAATTAGTTTAAAGCAATTAATAAATAGTAATTAATTAATAATAAATAGAGATAAAGTAGGAAAAATATATTTTTAGTTTTAAAATTACTTTTATATTATTTTAGAATTTTTAGAATTAAATTTTCATTTTTCTAGCTTAAATTCATAATTAGTGTATTTTAAATATTATTAATTAGTTATTACATAGTAATTAATTAAATAGTGTAAAAACTAATTTTAATTTTCTAAAAATTTGCTTTTATCATTAGGATTGTAAAAATATAATTTTCATATTCGTAGGTATTTTATCTCTCTAAAACTCGCGTTTTATTTCGTACGCTAACGTAACTTTAAATCAAACGAACGCGTTTTTAGACTTAGCTCACGTTTTTAGTGTATCTGATCATCAGTAATTGTTTATATAGTGTTTCTAAGTTACTTTCATTCCTCGTATCTTAGTTTAATCATACAACTCACTTAAAACCCCCTTCCTATCCAAATTCACCCGATCACAAACCCGTTTTTTATTACCATCACACCTCGTTGGGACATAACGACCCGGGGAAACCCCTATACTATCCACGGAGAATTGGAACTGAGCTGTCTTTGACTTATTTGACCTTGGTCAATAATATCTGACGGTTTAGCCCCAATCACACTTCATTGACTCCGATAGATCAGATTAACAACAACTTTAAATCATTTGTGTTTGTACCATTCACATACATTGTTCTGCCATTCATTACCGAGGCTGATATAGTTGGTATGATCTTTTTACTTTAGTTAGTTACATATTAAACATATATTTGTAGTTATTTTGACCTTTTTGTGTCAATTATGCTTTATATATTTGCTAACACTTTTGATATATAGATGTCATTGGCACAATTGTATCTATTGGTGAACCAATTCAGTTAGATTCTCATGGCAAGATCAAACAGCGCATACATTTGCAGATTCAGGATGAAAAGTATGTATACTTATCATATTTTTTTTACTTCAAAATTTGTATATAAAGATTATAACTTGCATAACAAAATTTTCATTGTTTTTAATCCACTCAGGGGAAACATATTGGATTGTCTTTTCTTTAATGAAGTTGTTGACATGTTTAAAGAAATTGCATCTCATAGATATTCATCAGGACATGTGGTTCTCATCATACAGTTAGCTAAAATCCTCTATTGGGACGGTATTATACTTTAAACTAAAAAAATTTAACAATATTAATATGAATCTATGTAAATTTAATTGTATTTTTTATAGGTATCCCAACTATTGGCATGCATCATACTGGATTGAGTAAGATATATATCAATGATGATAATCCTGAGGCTAAGCTGTTTAAATTGGGGTAACATAAAAATACTATACATGCATAACAATTTCAATTCGTAAATATACTTTTGTAACCTCATTATATTTTGTAGATATGAATATAAATATGGATACGATATGGATAATTTCAAGATTGATTTATTACCTCCAACTTCATGGAAAAATATGGATACAACAGAAAGTTTCTTTAAAGCTTACAAGATGAGACATGGTAGATTGGTCTAACCAACCATCATTTGAAGACAAGTTGCAAAAGGAGAGATCACTTTAGAATGTTATGTCAGTTTTTAATACTTTGTTAATGTTTGTTGAAGATAATCACTTTATTTTTCCATGTTTCTTAATTTTTGTTTCAAGTATTGTTGAACTTAACCAATATAAGTTAAAAACTCATGAAGTATTGTTTTTTTTATAAAATAACTAATGTGTGGAACAAAGTTACTACTACCTCAACTTTTTATTCATTTAGTATTATATTTTTCATATAATACATGTGTGCCGTTATTATTTATTTATGTACGTCCATTTAGAATAAATCAAATAATATAATGAAGCTAACCCGCCGATCCGGCGGGTTATGAAGCTAGTACCTATATATGGGTGGTGGAACAGAACAGACAAAGAAAAATGTATGCAAAACAAACAAATTATATACAAGAAATATGGAAGGAAAAAACACCGGGTTTCATTCAATTTCTGACAAGTGAAGAAAGAGTCCTGAGTAGAAGTAAACAGGAGTCCAGAAGATCATACATCACTTGAGAGTGAACATGTCTCCTTCCGTGGGAGATATCAGTGCCTTTGGTCGCCACACATGGACTTTCTTAAAGATGTCATTCAAGCCATTTGACCATTCTATGTCTTTCATTTTAATAGATGTAAGCTTACACACATGTGACCATTTGTTACCTTTCATCATGAATATCCTTCCCGTTGGTACCCATATAAATGAGGATCTAAACTTGTATGGTATTTCATGCATTGTGACACTCTTAAAGGCGTTACAGGTTTGTAAGCATTTTAGATCCCAGTAGACAGGGAATTTCCGGCATATGAAGAGACACTTTTCCCATTTGATTTATGATTCAGAAACTTAACCTGAGTGTTGACCAATTGATCATGAGATTTAAGTTTTGAAACCACAGATTTAATCAAAACACGTTTCTCATCTACTTGGGAGACAAACCGAGCTTTTGAGAATTTTGGTCTTTCAGAAATAAAAGCATTTGGTTGTCTAATGGTAGAATGATTACCAACTGTTTTTAAAACTGGTTTTCCCAAGATAGATGGTTTTGAAAGATTAGGGTTCATTTGACTCCTTGTCACATTACTTGGCACAATTTTTACACCAGAAATTGTGGGACTTTTAGTCAGACTTTGAGCAATGACATCATTGTGTTTAGCTAATTGAGAGGTTGTCAGATTGACATTCTTAGCTTTTATTTCTTTGAGTGAGTCACGCAGTTCTTTACATTGCACTTACAAAGTCTCTTTTTCTGTACGTAATTTAGCCATTTTGCATTCGGTTTCATTAATGTCATGTATCCGTTTGGCTTCATCTTAGCTCATATATCTTAATTCGATCTTTCAGGCTGTTGATCGGTAAGTCCTTGTCTTGTAGCTGAGTTTTCAAATCATTTATCACAAAATATTCACTAAGTTCAGGCAATTCGGGATTCAAACAAGGTTTGCAACTTTGAAGACGTTCTTCTTTTTGTTGTATTTCAATTTCAAGTGAAATACAATGTCTTTCAAGTTGTGAAAATCTTTTTAAAAGTTGATTGAAAATTTCTTTTTCAACCATGTCCTGGTCCATTGTTTTAAAAAAAAAACTCATCCTTAAGCCTAGAACTTTCACCATACAGATCACTTTCTCCCCCTTTATGACACATATTTGTTGAATTAGAGGAGGTTAAACTGCCAGACTTTTCCAACAGATTTGTGTCATAAATAGGTTTAATTTGATCTGTATACTGACATTCATTCGAGAGCATATTATGTTGATCAATTAAGGGTACCTCATCACTTGAACCATGTACATACACAGGTCTGAACTCTGCATCAATAGCATGAGTCACAAGATTGCCAGTAGTGTCAATCTTATCAGCTTCCGAATCTATGCATTCAGTGATGACTGACTCAACATCCGATGCTTTACCCAAATGAGCAATACCATCACTAGATTGTACCCGATGTGTCTTCACCCGGTCTTCATACTCCAGTTCGTGCTTTGCCTTTAACTCAATGTACTCCTTAACCTTATCCATGAGTTGGAGTAATATGTCTCTGAATGTGTCAACATCAATTTCCGTGTGATCAGCAAAACACTTCATAGTCATTTGACTCTCATAGTCATATATCATAGCAGATTTCGAATCGATGAACCTCTGCAGTTGTTTGTTGAGCAGATAGAGGGGAGCCAAGGGTCCAGTAATGGAAGATTCTTCTTGGTCCAGTTGTTGTCCTAATTGATCCAGATTAAGAATCATTATGTCTGTGAAAGTTTGAACATCTTGACCAAAAAGAGTTGTAAACGCACGTTCGAATCCCATTTTGAATCCATTTCCCTCTAACAGTATAGAGAGGTGTGAGTGAAGCAGTCGAAAGCATTCAATGTGGCATTCCCTTGCACAATCAAGTAATTTACTTGGCTGATGAGTCACATTCTATTGGGGATCCGAGCACGAAGGTACCATTGAATCATTGTTATGTACAAGTCCGTTGATTTGTAGAGAAAGATTAGAAGTCAAAGGTTCATCAACCATGTCGTATAATTTGAGAATTTCGGGTATTACAGACTCTGAAGAAGTTGACATGATGCAGCAGGTGGGTCACAATTTGCACTCACCACTTGGTCAATTACCAACAAAGTTGAGAAAGTCGCTACCTAAGAGAGCAAACCGCTAAGTAGGAGCAAATTGCAACTTGATGAGCAAACCGCAGTAAAGATAACCGCAAAGAGGAACAAACCGCAAAATGAAGTTACTTCTGGTGAGATAAACGCAATTCACGGGAAACCGCAAGATGAGTTAAACTCTAAATGAAGTAAACGCAGAGAAACTTAAACCGCAGGAGCAAACCGCAACTCACTAAAGTCCAAAACATTCGCTATCTTGCGATTTGTCCTTATACGCAATAAAGTAAACGCACCTAAGCAAACCACAGGATTCAGCAGCAAACCGCAATGAGGAAATGAAGCAGAATAGCAAACCGCAAGCATGAAAAACGTCCCAAAATCAATCCCAACAACACATAACGTTTGATATAGTATATCCAGCTGAAGAACTATGTAACACTAACACCAATGATCACAAAAGTACGTGCATAACATATCAAATAACCCACGAAAGATCAAACCAAGATGTTTTCAAGAAAACTCTTCTAACTCACAAAAACCACACAAAACCTTGGCTCTTGATACCAATTGTAGGATACTATTAATAAATAACAAGTATGGTTCTTGTGGTATGGTTCGAATTTAAGAGAAAGAAAGAAGAAGGAAAAGTAGAAGAGTTTTAGAGAGAGAAGTATGAGAGGATGGAACCTTTAGAGAGAGAAAGAAAGAGAAATGTATTAGCTTGAATGAGAAGGTCCAACCCTCTCCCTTGGAGGGAGAGGGGTATTTATACAAGAAATAAAAATGCCCACAACCGGGCTATGGATCAGGCATACAGTGGGTAAAGACATGTCCTTCTTCCACGGTGTTACTTAAACTAATTCTAACTAAATAATAAACTAACTACAAGCTAACTTAATGCTATTACAACATTTAGGTGACCGAGTCTTTTATAGAAATATTTGGATTCCTAACAATTTAGGATTCCAGACTTCTTGAGAAATGAAGAATGAGACTCAAGTGGAGTAAAGACAAAACACGAGCACGAGAGCCTTCATGCTTCGGGGAAAAATCCTCTACAAACATTAACTACAAAACACAAGATGCAAAAGGGGTTGCCCCCTTCTCATCACTTTATTAGAAAATAGAAAGAAGACATAGACATGGGTTGTCACCCATGTGATGCTAATATTTTTGTTCACCGAGTCATTAGCTTGACTCGATCCCCGAATTCATTGGTTCATGGGGAAAGTTTGGAGATCTGGGACAACCATGGGTGGTATGTCCCCTCCAAAGTAATGCTTCAACGCATGACCATTCACCTTAAAGTTGGGACCATCGGGTTAAGATAACTCAATGGTTCCATAAGGAAATACTTTGGTGACAGTTAATGGTCCAGACCAACGGGTTTTGAGTTTTCCTGAGAAAATCTTCAATCTAGAATTGAAAAGAAGGACTAGATTACCAATGTTGAAGACGCGGTTCTTAATCTTGGAGTCATGAATCTTCTTTGTATTTTCTTTATAGATCAAAGAGTTCTCGTATGCCTGATCACGAAGTTCATTTAATTCATTGAGTTGAACCTTACGGTAATCACCCGCTGACTGAAGGTCGTAGTTAGCGTGCTTCAAGGCCCAATAGGCTTTGTGCTCAATCTCGATCGGTAGATGACATGCCTTTCCGTATACAAGCTTGTAAGGAGTACACCCGATGGGTGTTTGGAAAGCAGTACGGAAGGCCCAAAGTGCATCATCTAGTTAATCTGACCAAGCAGCACGGTTTTCGCCTATGGTCCTCTCTAGAAACCTTTTAATACCACGGTTGGAAACTTCCACTTACCCACTTGTTTGGGGGTGATACGCGGTGGAAAGACGGTGAGTGACGTCGTACTTAAGCATGACTTTTGCGAATTGATCATTGCAAAAGTGCGTACCGCGATCACTAATGATGGCACGTGGAGTTCCAAACCTAGCAAAAAGAGATTTCAAAAATTTTACTACTCGGCCGTTGTTAGTGGGTAGAGCTTTCGCTTCAACCCATTTGGACAAGTAATCAACAGCCACAAGTATATACTTATTCCCTCGTGAAGACGGGAACGGCCCCATAAAGTCAATGCCTCAGACGTTAGAAATCTCATAGACTTGGATGGCATTTTGTGGCATTTCATCCTTCTTAGAAATATTCCTGTGACGCTGACAAGCGTCACAAGTTTTGACTAAATAATGGGAATCTTTGTAGATCGTGAGCCAATAGAAACCGAAGTCAAACTCCTTTTTGGCAGTGTAGTTCAGGCTATGATGTCCCCCAGTGGGTCCATCGTGGCAAGCCTTAAGAATATCCATGGTTTCTTGGCCATGAACACATCACCGGATGACTTGATTCGTACAGATTTTGAATAAGTAAAGGTCGTCCCATAAGTAATGTTTCACATCTTCAAAGAATTTGTTCTTCTATTGGGACGATATCCCTTTCACAATGAAGTTACCCGCATGGTAGTTTGCAAAGTCGGTAAACCATGGGGTAGTAGAGTCACCACGAAATGATATCACATTGAGTGTCTCGAGAGGAAATGTTTCATTTATTTCTTTTTTCTCGAGCATGTCTTAGTGAGGATTCTCTAATCGGGACAGATGATCAGCCGCTAGATTCTCAACTCCTTTTTTATCACGGATAATGATATCAAATTCTTGCCGGAGGAGAACCCATCGGAGCAATCTCGGCTTTGCATCTTGTTTTGCAAAGAGATATTTCAGAACCAAGTGATCCGTATACACTGTGCTTTTAGTCAAGATTAAGTATGGCTGGAACTTCTCAAAAGCATACACAACGGCTAATATTTCTTTTTCCGTTGTGGTGTAATGAGTCTGAGCCTCGGTCATAGTTTTACTTGCATAATGTATAGGCTGAAAGTGTTTTGTTTTTCGTTGCCCGAAGACCGCACCTATAGCAAAATCACTTGCATCGCACATGAGCTCAAAAGGTAGGTCCCAATCAGGGGCAACTAAGATAGGTGCTTCAGTAAGCTTTTTCTTCATTGTTTGAAAAGCTTCGATGCACTCAGGAGAGAAAATGAAAGGAGTTTCTTTCTCAAGAAGATGAGTCATAGGCCGGGCTATTTTTGAGAAATCCTAAATGAATCTCCGATAGAAACCGGCATACCCAAGAAAACTCCTGACACCTTTGACATTAGTGGGATGAGGTAGTTTGGCAATAACATCAACTTTCACTCTTTCAACCTCAATCCCGTTTTTGGAAATCTTATGGCCGAGGACAATTCCCTCTTTGACCATAAAGTGACTCTTTTCCCAATTTAGACAAAGATTAGTTTCTTCACATCTTTTAAGCATGCTGTCTAAGTGGGAGAGACAAGTTTCAAATGAATCCCCAAAGACCGAGAAATCATCCATGAAGACCTCCATTGTTTTCTCGATCATGTCGTGAAAAATGGCAATCATGTACCTTTGGAACGTGCCCGGAGCATTACATAGGCCAAAAGGCATACGTTGTAGTAACCCACTAACTTCCCCACTAACTCCCTTTAGGTTAGCAAAGCCTTACCAACTTAACTTAGGCCCTCACTAAGCACAATCTAGGTTAGAAATGCCTATAGCTATTTCCTGAGAGAAATTTTTTGCTTTGCTATACTACTATTGCCTATCTAACCTCTAGACAAGCTCACTTATCCACCTATGCCAACCACCACTATGTTTGCTTGATGTAAACATCCAGGTATGTCAATTCAAGGTTACAAACACATTTTCACTAAGTAAACTATCACTCTAATACAAAATACACATCAGAAAACCCTAATTGCACCTATGTGTTCCCGGTTAGCTTTAAAACCCAAATTGCTTATCTGAACTAACTTAAAAGTGTTCAAGGCTTAGGTATGAGTTACATTAGTAACTTTAGGGTATATTAGACTTCCTATATCATAGTACAACCCTATAGAGCCTAGGTACAAGTCCCTTAAGCACAAAACCATAATTAGGTTATAACTTCCCATAAATTAGGTTAATCCTTTCCAAATCTTTACCGTAAGTTACCACAACTTAGTATAATCCTCCTAGGACTTAATATTAGTCACTAAACACCCACAGGACCCTGATTTAGGCACTAAACCCTAAGCTAGGACCAAATCTTAAACTATACAAAACTAGGTCAAATCTAAACCTAAATCTTAAACCTAGCCATCTTAGCACCTCAAATTAACCAAACAAGCACCCTAGCACCTCCCTAATAGCAACCTAGCACCCTAGCACCTCTAAACACCCAAGCAAGGAGGTGGATCACCTCTTTGTCAGCACCTTTAACCCGCGGCTTCACCATGGCCACAACCGGCCTAGGCAGCCCCCTAACTACCATGTAGCTCAACCCCATCACCCTATAGACCCTCCACACCATGTTCTATCTCAGCTTACTTAACCCCCCCCCCCCCACAATACCTCCTCCTTTCTTTCTTCCTCGCTACTCCTTCAAACCCTATAAATACCAAGCACCCTTCACCACATCTCTTCACACCTCCCTCTCTTCTCTATCACATAAACTTTGGTAGTATAGAACCCTTAGAACACTTAGGAGTCGAGTACAATAGCCTTGTTCCCTTGTCGAGTCCTATTTCAGCCGAGCAAACCCTAGAACCCTCGTTAGGACTCCCACGACCTAGGTAAGCCTAACCTTTGATCCTAATGCCTTTATTACTGATATAGGATAGTTATAGCATGCCTTAGATCACCTAGGAACCTAAGTTAGAGCGTTGAACCTTTTCTTTTATAAGTTTCCATTTAAAAACCCTAATATAGGTCGAATTACATGTTTATGTGCTAAAATGCTTTATTACATGTTATAATCTGATTTAGGTAACTTAATTAAGTAAATATAAGTAAATCATAAGCTAAGAAACTTAATTATCTCATTAAAATACTATCTGCATGGAAAAAGGACTAGTTTTGCAAAAATTTTCATGCATAGGGGTATATACTATAAATTTCAGAAAATATAAAGTTTAGGGACTGTTTTTGAAAATTCTTAAAATTTATAAGTACAAGGACCCTTTTTGCAAAGTTTTAAAACCTTGGAATAATAAGAAAAATGAAATATAAACTTAAAAGGACTAGATTTGCAAATATTATTAAGTTAAGGGTAAAAGGGTAATTATTGAAAGTTAGTATAGTTTAAGGACTATTCATTTCTTTTAAATATATAAGTATATGGACTAGTTGTATAAAAGATAGAAAGTTATATGCCTAAATGTTACAAGTTTAGGGTAGAAAGTGTAAATATGTAAACTTGAAGGATTTAAATGGAATATTATCATATGAAATATAAAAACTTATTTTGAGTTAGAAACATAACACAATACTAGGGAGCTTCATGTGAGGAGTACCATGTTGATATTTCATTTTGATGAGTTTGCTAGGTTTACGAATTAAAGTGTCCTCGCTCCTCAAACGATTATTGCATGTACTTCTGAATTATGATGGCCCAAACGGTGTTATGCAATAACTAAAACTTAATAACAACGTAACTCAATAGTAGGGAGCTTCATGTAAGGAGTATTAAATTCTGAATTATGATGGCCCGAACGGTATTATGTTGATGACATAATACAATAATAGGGAGCTTCATGTGAGGAGTCATATACTTCTAAATTGTGATGGCCCAAACGGTGTTATGTTATATCTATAAACCTTAAGAGTAATTACTTAAAAACCTAGACTAAGACTTGACACACACACCCCCACCTACACTACCCCAGGATACGTGAGTAAGGTGTCTAAACCCTACCCTACTTACCTTAGACCCAGGTGAGTTTTCATAGCCTCACTTTTAAATGCTTTACAACCTTGTAAGGGGGATACATCCTTTAAATCAAATACAAGTCTTTTTCTTTGGTTGTTGCACGAGTAAACTATCTGCCACCCCTATATAACAAAATTCATGAATCTAATCTTTTGTGATATTTTACACAAGTGAACGCGAATATAATTGATAGATTTTTTGACAACTCCCATTGGTACTACCTCTCACTGGAGGGTACCAATAAGTATTATATTTGAACCCTCTGAAGGATTAACTTTGGAAAGTTATCCTTCCCGTCCCATCATGGATTGGTCTGCAGACCCCATGATCTGGATTGTTAACGTGTGGTTCATGAACTTAGTGCAATACTGTGGAGTTTGTTAGACTCCTTGGACCGTTTTAAGCACTAGGGTTCAACAATAACAATGATAATAACATGAAGTGGAATAAGAATAAATCAAAGTTATTGACACAAAGTTTTTCCCAATCACCTCCAATTATTATTTGATCAGAATAATAACATGTTACCTAAATGTAACAGGGATCTAAGACATCTCAGACCTTAGAGGATTTGAACTAACACAAACTAGTTCTAGGCGTTTATAGTTTACACGCCCTAGAACACACACACACACCTTTCTGATATTTACATTGTGGAATACATATGAAAACATGTACCCTACATCTCTTTATATAGAGAGATATTAGGGTTTACAAAAGACTACGAAGGACTAAATATAAAATCTTCTTTATCAAGCAAATCCTTCTTATTTCAATCTTCGTCTTGTGTAGAATTCCAGCTTTGCATTATAGTCCCTTTGTTTCATTCTTTTATCTATTTTGTCACATCAAATCAAGAATCCCAACAAATACACCTGCTATCACTAACTTTTCCACACATAGGGTTTAAGCTGAACCCTGTGGAGCTTGTATTCACACGCCCTAACTATTTAAACCTATGACTTTCACTCAACATTCGTGTTGACTTTTAGGCATGTTATCCTAGGTAATTGAGTTCTTTAGGAACCCTGGCACGGAGAAGTACTGGACATGAGGACATCTAGAATAGTTATCATTCATTAGTTTTTCCTTAAAACGTATCTTTAGGGACCTCTCTTTTGGTAAAAGTATATTTTTTACTGTAAAAACTCTGATGAATAAATGAATGATAACACCTTTTCCTAAAACGTCTCTTTTCGAGTTGTTTTATATTATCATGTCTTTGTTTCCATGAGGTAATACCCCAAACATTTAATCCGCTGCGATCAGTGAAAAATGAGGGTGTTACGTACGTCGATAAGCAAACATTCCGTAGGGGCAGGTGAATGTGGTCTTTTCTTGATCTTGTGGGTATATGGGAATTTGAAA
Source organism: Artemisia argyi (assembly GCA_030686995.1). Lineage (NCBI taxonomy): Eukaryota > Viridiplantae > Streptophyta > Magnoliopsida > Asterales > Asteraceae > Artemisia > Artemisia argyi. The sequence goes on from CM060681.1 coordinate 76,405,362, forward strand.
GTATCCCAAGAAACCGTCGAGGAAACAATAGTATTCGTTCCCAGCTAATCTCTTGAGCATCTGATCTATGAAAGGGAGAGGGAAGTGATCTTTACGGGTGGCATCATTCAACTTTCTATAGTCAATACAGACCCGCCATCCCGTAACTAATCGAGTTGGGATCAACTTGTTATCATCGTTTGTGACCACGATGATACCTCCCCTTTTAGGGACACAATGAATTGGGCTAACCCAAGGACTATCAGAGATAGGGTAAATCAATTCGGCATCAAAAAGTTTGATAACTTCTTCTTTTATCACCTAATGAATTTTGGGATTAACCCTTCTCTATTGTTGGACTGCTGGTTTGAAATCATCATCCATTAAGATCTTATCAGTACAAAATTCAGGGTTAATACCCTTGATATCGGAGAGTTTCCAAGCAATGGCTTGCTTGTGGGATTTCAAAACCTTCATGAGAGCAGCCTTTTCCTCATCACTCAAGTCTTTTGCAATTATGACGGGTAATTTACCATCACCTTCCAAAAATGCATATTCAAGGTGAGGTGGTAGGTCCATAAGCTCGACCTCAGGAAGATTATCAGATTTTTCAACTATCTTAATTTCCTCATTATGAAGTTTTTGTGAAAGAAGAGCAGGACGATAGGGATCTTCGTTTAACAATTTTTCAAGAAGAAGGATGTCCCCCTCTGGGTCAATCTCTTTGTTATCAATTCCTGGGGGAACCGAATCACTTTTGAGAAAGGCCTCAATCTCCTCTAAGATGAAGTCACTTCCCTCAAACGGAGTGAGAGAATGAGAAGAATTAGCAATGATAGGTTGAGAAGAGGGCGTGGGATTGCCACTCGGAGAATTATCATCGAAACCAAGAATTTCTTGAAAATACTCTTCCGAAGCAACATCGATGACATCGATTCGGTTAATTGACATGGAGTTATAATTGGAAGAGTACCTCGAAGTTTGATCAAGGTTGAAAGTAATGGCTTCATTACCAACATGTAGAGTGATTTCTTCATCAAATACATCGATTAAAGCACGGACCATTCTTAGGAATCCCCTCCCTAAAATGAGAGGAACCCTCGGATCTGCATCGAAATCAACACTCACAAAATCGACAGGAAAATGTAACTTTCCTACTTTCACAAACACATCCTCGGCAATGCCGAGGGGACAAGATATAGAACGGTTTGCAAGCTCGAGAGTCATGCAGGTAGGAGTGAGTTCAGGAAGAGAGAGTTTCTTCCAGACTGAGTGAGGCATTAGGTTGATGCTTGCACCAAGATCGGCCAAGGCAAAACATTCAACCATCCCTGGGAAAATGCAAGGAATGAGAAATGTCCCGGGATCTCTAAGCTTTTCAGGAAGCTTTTTTAACAAAACCGCTGAGCAATTTTCACTCAATGGAGTTTTAGCCATCTCAAAATGTTTTTCCTTATTGCCTAACAAGTTCTTGATTGTTGATGCAAACTTGGGCATCAGAAGAATAGCATCCAAAAAGCTTATATCAAAAGGTAAATCTTGAAAATTTTGGAAGAATTTTTATATCTGATGATTTGCCTTTTCATGGAGCTTTTGATCATTTAAACGTGAAGGATATGGTATTGAAGGCTTGGGGTTGGGTTTTGGAATTTCAATGGGAGTTTTCGGAGTTTCAAATACGACTTTTGGTTTGGGGGTCAGGACCGGGACAACTTAAGGATGGACGTCGTCGGTACCTCCGTTATTAGCAGGAAGCACCGTGTCCGTAGTAGCCTCAGGTTCACGTTCCACTACCTTAGGAGGAAGAGAAGAAGAGGTAGATGGAATCGTGAGTCCATTATACGAAAATCCACTTCAGGTGGTGATCGCCTTGACATCGCCCCTCGGGTTAGCGATCGTGTTACTAGGGAGAGTACCTGAGCCCGAGGGTCGATAATTTAAAGATTTCTTAAGTTCAGAGATCTGGCTGACCAATAACCGATTTGTTTCCTCTTGTGATTTCATGAATTGTTTCAACAATTCATCGGAGGAAGATTGGGTCTGAACAACACTTTGATTTTGATTAGGAAAGTTTTGAACATGGTTGTTTTGAAAATTTCCATGATTTTGGTTGTTATTACCCTGAAAATTGTTTCCACGATTGAAATTACCCTGATTGTAATTATTTCCCTGATTGTAATTACCCTGACCTTGATTTCTTTGAAAATTTCTTTGGTTTTCAAAACCTTGGTTTTGACCGGAATTGAAATTCCCTTGGTTTTAGAAACCTTGGTTCATTCGATTTTGTTTTTAATTGAAATTGTTACGGTTTTGAGAATTTGGGTTTTGAGATTGATTGAAATCGGGAGGTCCAAAATACTTGTTGGAACAATAGCATAAGAGATTACGGTCACCTTATGGTTGGTAAGTGCTACCTCCCGTATTGTAGGAACTTTGTGCAGCATATGCGTTCTCATGAGTGAAGCCACCGGAGGCTGGGCACTCAGTATATGGATGTAGACCACCACATGTTTCACAACTTTTACTGACAACTTTAACCTGATGATTTTGATTTGTTTGGTGAATCCGAAAAATCGCAGTGGACAACATCAAGTTTCTTTGTGAGAGCAGCTATTTCATTAGAGGCTGGAGTGATAGATTTACGTGAATCATTCCTCTCAGCTGAGGAATCCCAAAAATTATGGTGGGCAGTCATGTTTTCAATGAGATCATAGCACTATTGATCGTGTCACGATGTCACAGTGTCAAACCATTATAGAAGGTATCTATGATGTTGACAAGAAGCATGTTGTGATTAGGAGATCGATCGATTGCAAGTTTATAGCGTTCCCATGCTTCAAATAAGGACTCTTCGGGACGCTGTCGAAAGTTGCTAATATCGTTTCTCAATTTTGTCACCATTGACGGTGGAAAATATTTTGCTAAAAACTTAGAAACCATTTCATCAAAATTATGGATCGAATTCTTAGGAAGACGATCAAACCAGGCAGTAGCGTGATGGGTTAAGGAGTAAGGAAAGAGATATAAGCGAAGGCCGTCTTCGGTGACTCCATTCTGCTTCATACTCTGGGTGTCGGTTAAAAATTTATCGAGATGCTTGTTTGCATCGTCACCGGGTAATCCGTGGAACTGGCACGAATTCTGGACTTGTTGGATCATGTGATGTTTGAGTCCAAAATCCGTGGCGCCAATGGTGAGGGGTGCAATAGGTCCAGCCCTCCCATGCATGGTTGGTTGACACAACTCCTCTATCGTTCGGAGATCGGGAACTGTGTCATCCTTAGAAGGGGGTGGTGGTGGGGGCTCGTCGTCCATTTTTAGGATGGGTTCTTCAACAACAGTACGTAACTCAGTTATGTTTCTAGGCTGACGATTACGCCTTGACTGTGAACGAGTGCGCATGCACTAAAAACAAAACCAATTAAAACAAGACCGAGTCAAAACAACAGGGAACATAAACCAATAATCACAAATGAATGGTTACTTTGAATGAAAAATATCAACCAAAAGTCAACCGAATTTACAAGCGATACAAAGGCAGGTTTTAATCTTTAGTTTGGGAACTTATTATGGTCATACCCCCAGCTGGTAAGTATTCTGTCGAATGTTTATCGATAATATCTTTTATTGTTATTTAACAAGAAAAACAGAAAATGTTTTTGGGTTTTTGTGGATATGTGTGAAAAAACTTTGACAATATTTTTGGAATCGATTCGTTAACTGAAATCGTTTCCTTTAAGACTACTCGTGGGGTGGCGGAAAAGAAGAATGGATCTCTTTTTAGTTCGCAATTTAAAGTCAGAACTTGCCTAGAACCACCTGTATAGGTTGTAATCTTAAAGAATCCGAAGTAATTTAACTTCACGATTTGTTTTGTTTGTTTTTGATCTTTTTTAGTGTTGTCAACACTTTAGGAAAAGTGTTAATGACGTTTTTGATACTTTTGATTTTTTAAAAAATTTACAAAGGGTGGAATTTTTACAAGGAGGAGTTTTGAAAAATTACCAATCTGTTTAATGTTTTTGAAATACGCAACAACCTCTCCGGCAGCGACGCCAAAATTTGATTGCTGCCCTCACAACCACTCACAAATCAACCAAGGATGATGGTCAATGAGGTCGGACAGTAAGGGTGTAATGCAATTGATCCGGTGTAAGCACAGTGAGTTCCCGGGTCGTTATGTCCTAGCGAGGTGTGAAATTGTATTTTGGAAACGTTTTGTGATTAGGTGATTTGAACAGATTTAACAGAGATATGATTTGTGCAATTACACTAAGCAAATAACAACTAAAATAAACCAAATAAGCAATATTAACAATTACTGGAAACCCAATTAACCTAAAATGTATTTAAATTTAAAAACGTACGTTTAAACTAAAAATAACGTAAACGCGTACAATAAAAAGTGAAATTTAAGCAGAATTAATCTTATGGGGATGAAAATTACTTTTCTAAGATTCTAATGATAAAATAAAATTTTATAAAAAAGAAGAAGAAAATTGACTTTTTAATTATTTATTATTAATTAAAGACTATTTAATTACTTAATTAAACTAATTTAAATTATTAAAAATACTAAATTAAGTTGGAAAATTATGAAATTTTTTCTAAAACTTCTTAACCATCACAAGAATCCTAAAAAATTATTAAAAGCTGCTACAACTTATAAATAAGTTGTTTAAAATTTTGTTTACTTATTACTAATTAAAAACTAATTAAACAAAATTTAATTATGAAAATTACTAAATGAACAGTAAAAATTATGAAACTTTTTTAAAAATTACTTTACAATCACAGAAACTTAAAAAAGTTATAAAAAATTAAATACCTTATTAACAAGCAGTTAAATTATTATTTATGTATTATTATTTAAAAACTAATTAAATTAAATTTAATTATTAAAAACACTAAATGAAAAGTGAAAGTTATTAAAAAAAAAGAAAAAAAAATTGCTAAAATTCTATATAATAGTGGAATATTAGGAAAAATATGAAAAGTCCAAATAGCTTATAAAAAAGTAGTAAAATAAGCTGAAAAGCTTAAATAGCTTAAATAAAAGCTATCACTTTAAGTATAAAATTGGAAATCTAGAACACTAAACACCCCTTAGGGCAGATGGTGCAGGGCTCTGGTTTGGTTTTGCTTGTGGTGACCAAGAGGTCACAGGTTCGAATCCCACAACCACACTTTTTTCAATATATATATATATATATATATATATATATATATATATATATATATATATATATATATATATATATATATATATATATATATATATATATATATATATGCTTTTTCTTTTTGCAAAAACACTTAACAACAATTCTTAACTAACTTTTATGAAAACAAGCTCACTGAAAAGCTCAAATAAGCTTTGTGCAAGCCTATATAAATCAACAGTTAAGCTTTTGGCTTAAAATGGGATTTTTGAGGTTTCAAAAGCTGTGAACAAGCTATAAGCTAATACCTATGAATGAAAATAAGCTAAAAGCTACCGAGGGAATCTAAATTAAGCTACAAGAAGCAATAAGGCATACTGAAACAAACTTATAAGCACAAATAAGCAATTCCAACAAAACTCAACCAAGCAGGCCTGAAGTGGTTACTTGCAGGCTAATTTTAAGCTTATCAAATAAGCTCAGGGGTCCAAAATAAGCATTGATCTAATGAGTCAGGTCAATTGGCTTCTCAAAAAGCCAAAAAGCTTAGGCTGGGACCCACAGATAAGCCAAATAAGGGCTTATGAATGTGGCTTATCCACGTTGATGACTCAGTGTACCTGGGTGGGAAGGTCTAATTAGAAGTCCAAAACTAAGCACTTAGATACGCACTGAGATCCAATTTAAGCACAGAAACTTATTGCCAGTAATGAGAGCTTTCTAAAAAGTCCAAAAGCTAAGGCTATGATTCTCTAATGAGTGAGCTATGAGCTTATGAAAAAGGGCTTATTGAACTAATTCCCCTGGTGCAAGGCACTTGTTTGCCCTGAAGGCAACTTCAAGCTACTAAATAAGCACTTAATAGAATTCTAAAAAATAAGCAAAAATATGGACCAACAAGCTGAGCTGCCAAATATTTAAAATCCAGAAGCTCAAAAGCTAAGACTGAAAATTGAGTGAATGAAAAATCTCACCAAAAATGGATTTTTGCAAGACTGTGAAAATTTGACTTTTTGATTTTTTGAATTAAGTTGACTTATGTGAGATTTTAAAGGTCCTAGGTTACTGATTATGTTATACTAACCTATAACAAAACTAATCTAAGAAAGCTAAGCTAGATTTATAGCAGAAATGATGACGTTGTATCCCAAAATCCTAACAGGTAAGCAGTTGTTAGAGATTTAGGTTGATTTTGACTTTTAGTTAAAAGAGTACTAGTTTTCATGACTGTGTTAACCTATTAGGACCTAATGTGATCTAATGTGACCAATGGTTTTCACTGAAACACAACAAGACTCAGTGAACTACACTGATCCAAACACCCCCTATAAAAACTGTTTAGCAAATTAATGAAGCAATTGAATGATTTTATCCATGAAACTGAGATTTAACTAATTATTAAGCTAAAATAAACATCAATAAACAAAAACATACAACAAATAACAATAGAAACTAACAATCACATATTATGAGAAATTAAACTAAAATTATAAGAATAAGAAACCAAGAACATGAAACCTTGAACCCTAGCTGAATGAGGGGTAACCAGCACTGCTACAAGCTCCTAGCTTATCAAAGATAAGCTAGGTAATATTCCATCTTGCAATTTCCATTACTAGCAACTTCCAAAGCTTCCTGTCTCATGCATAGGTATTGGTTTTTAATTTCCTTCACTAATTAAGTTCTATTGTATATATTAAAGCTATATTATGCTAGTGTGAGCTTAAACAAGAAATAAAACAGCTTATACAAGCTTTTGAAACTTACTCTACCATATTTTTTTATTTTTCAATAACTTTTCCTATTTTTTTATATTTTTGAGATTATGAAAGACAACCTGTGTAAACTAATATACCTTATAGAAAACTTAATAATAAACTCAAGTGAGCTTATGGAACAGTAAAACTAGAACTTTTAATAAGCTTTTAGCTAAAATGGGAATTTAACCAATTTTATAGTGAAAACTGAATTAAGCTACAAACCTTGACTCTTGTATTGAAAATAACCTAATATTACACTAATAATGTTGAAAATACAATTGGGAAGCTAAGATTGTCATTTTAAAAGATAATTACATTCATTCGACATTCATAATTAAGCTAAAACTACATCTGGCTTATCTGCTTCTTCCTCTATTTATAGGTGACCAGTAGAGTTCCTTGAGTTCCTATGAGTATTTCCCATCATGAATCATGGCCATTGGATGGCTAAAATTTTATCTTGACCCTTAAAGCATTTTGGCGGGAAAAACTACTAAAAGCAATTGGCACTATGATAACTTGGGATAAGGTTTGAAGCATTAAATGCATCTTGTTCTCATGTGTTTGGAGGTGATGGGGAAGGCAGTGGAGGTGATGGGCAAGTGGTGAGGTGGGGGTGGTGGTGTCAGGGAGTTGCAAGTTGGGAGAGAAGGAGGATGGGGGTGACTGGGGAGTTTGACCATGTTTTATTGTAAAAGGGGTGTGGAGTTGGGCTTGTTTTGGTTTTGGGCCAGGAAAAGGGGCTGGGAAGTGGTGATGGGTTGTGTTTGTTGTTTGGATTGGATTGCTTTTGGGTTTAAGTAATAACAAAGGGTCCGGATGTAGTTTAGGATTATCACAATGACCAATTTTGTAATTTTTGAAAGTTTAAGGGCTGTTTCTGCCACTCTTCCAAAGTATAAACCAAGGGCCATTCCTTCCAATTTGTAATTCCCCAAGGTTCTTTGATGTTTATTTTTCAATATTAAACATCTAGGGACTAAAATTGCCAATTTTTCAAACTTGAGAGACCTAAACTGCCAATTCTTCAAACTTTTGCTCCTAGGACTATTTCTGGCATTCTGTGATTCCCTAAGGTATATTTTGACAATCTAAGCTCCAAAAATGGTAATCTACTTCCCCGGCTTTGGTTTTGACATGTTTTCCGATCTCATGTGTAGAAACGTAGAGGGGGTGAATACGTTCCTCTTTAAAATTTAAAATGTTCCGTATCAAATTTCCGATCAAGCGTGACTAAATATGAATAGTTGTTATGTCACTCATAACAATCAATCACATAAGCATGACACGAGGTTTAAACGTTTCTAATCTAATTCAGATTACATTGGGGACGGTCCTGTAAATAGGTGGACGATCCTTTATCATTTGAGGGACCGTCGATCGATAAAGGACCGCCACCAGTAAGTTTGCCAATTTTATTTCGTGTGATTAAGTTTTCTTGTATTTTGTGTTTCTAAGATAACTAGTTGATATTACAAGCACATACACATCAAGCCACACAAACATAAATGTAATGCAAGTATAGAAAGTAAAGAGCAAGGAAGAGAAAACGCAAACTAGACACGATGATTTATAGTGGTTCGGCACGAAGCACCTCTTTGTCCTACTCCACTCCCCGAGTCTCACACTCGACAGTTACTTCACTAATCAACACGCTCCTTTATGGTGGAACAAACCGTACACAAGCTTATACCAAGTTTAATGACACTAAGCGGAATGTCGAGTCCTAATCCTAGCTAGAACCAATCTACACCAAGGCCCACGTGGCCACACGAACAAGCACTCTTGTCCCACTTAGATCGACACACGATCTAAGCCTTCACACGAACGAGCACTCCCGTTTACTTGAATCTTCATACTAAGACACTGATTGGCTCCAAACGGTCAACATAAGTCAACCAATGTGAGTGGTCAGCAAGGTCAGACAGCCTGGTGCCAATTCTCCGTGGAATACAGTGTTTCCCCGGGTCGTTATGTCCCAGCGAGGTGTGGATTGTATTCAAACGGATTTGTGATCGGGTGATTCTGAACAGGAAAGGGGTAATAGTGGTTTGAATGATTACGCTAAGGAAATATAAGTGAAAACGGCTTAAATAAACTAAATTAACTAAAACGTCAAGTTACATTACCCTAGAACGTATTTAAAATTAAAAACGCGCGTTTACATTAAAAATAACGTCAACGCGCAAAATAAAAAGTGAAAGGAGAGCAAATAAAATCCTACGGTTATGAAAATTACATTTTTACAATCCTAATGATAAAAGAAAATTTTTGGAAAATTAAAGTTAATTTTTACAGAATTTAATTAATTATTATTAATTAAAAACTATTTAAATACTAATTAAACTAATTTAAATTATAATAAATACAAGATGAATAGTAAAAATTCTAAATTTTTTCATAAAAATACTTAGTAGTATAAATAGGCTAAGAAAAATATAAAAAGTTGCAAAAGCCTTTAAATAAGTTGGAAAAATAAGATGTTAAGCTTATAAGCTTTAAAAGGAAAATTAGTACTATAAATAAAAAAATTAAAAATTAAAAATTAAAAAAAAAAAAAAAAAAAAAAAAAAAAAAAAAAAAAGGAAAGTTAGAACACTAAGATTAATGCAGGGCAGATGGTGCACGTTGTCAGTTTGAGGATTGAGCTGAACAACCAGGGTTCAAATCCCACCCTCACCCCTTTTTACAAACATTTTATTTTTGGAATTTTCTTTTGCAAAACTAATAAACTACTGAAAATAATAGACTTTTACAAAACCAACTTTTCTAAAAACTTCCAAATAAGCTCTGTTGAGAGCTTAATTTCCAACAGTTGGCGTTTAAGCCATAAAGAGGAAATTTAAAATTTGAAAAAGCTGAGAACAAGCTAAACACAAGGCACTAAAGGTGAAATAAGCTGAAATCAAGTGAAATGGGCTTAAGAGCAGCCAAAGAAAAGAGAAAAGCTTCCTTAATAAGCCAATAAGTTTAAATAAGCAATCCCAAGTTGCTGAAAACCAAGCAGGCTAAGAGGTTAGCTGTAGGCTTTGGTTTAGCTTATCAAATAAGCTAGTAAGCTCAAAACAAACCTTGAACCTTCAAGCTTGTTCACTTGCCCCTCCAAAAAGCCAAAGAGCTATCAGTGGGACCCAATGATGGACTCACAAAAAGCTTCTGAAATTAGGCCAATGAAATGAACCCCCTGGTGCAGGGCATGTCAAAGGCCAGCAGGCATGTTTAAGCCCACAAATAAGCCACAAAAAAAATTCTTAAAAATAAGCTATTGTCTGATTCCTAAAGTTCAGCTGGGGCATTTTATACTCAAGAAATTTGAAAGCTTAAACTCCACACAAAATTCACAACAATTCTTGGAAATTTGGGTTTTCTGTATAAAGTAAGATTGTTGACTTTTGAGATTTTGCAATACTTTTGACTTTTATGACTTTTAAACTGATTATAATGACAGATTATGTTATATTAAACTATATTAGGGCTGAAATAAGCTAAGTTACCTAGATATGGAATGATGTGATGGGAATTAGAACCTAAAATCACTAAATGTTAACTGTTATGAATTTGGGAATGAATTTTGACTTTTAGCTACACAAGACCTGAGTTTATTGGTTGTCTCACACTACAAGGACCTAATGCAATCTACTAGTACCTAATTAACATCAAAACAACAACAATACAACCTATAACAGAATCAATCCAAACACCCCTTTTAGTGGTGACTAGTTGCAACTTCTCAAAAGAAATTATGGACTTGAGCAAGGATTATGATGATTAACTGTTTAATAAGCTTTACTATGATAGTTCAAGTAAAAAGAAAGCAAGATTAAGCAGTTTCAATGGTCCAATCTCAATAAGCAGTTACAAGCTAATGTGAACAATTAATTTGCTTCAAACTAAATTAGAACTACATAAACTACCAAATTAGTAATAGTGGATCAATAAAGGACTAATAAGCATAAACAAGCAGTAATAAGCACTAATATAAACTATGCTACAGTACACTAAAGAAATTAAGCTAAAAGAAATAAAATGGATTCACCTTAGGCCCTAGCTAAACAGGACTTAAATCCCCATCCTGAAAAGCTCATAAAGATATTCTGCCAAGCCTAGGAATCTTCAAATCATTAAACAAGCATAAACTGCTTATTAGAAGTGCTCCTTTGACTTTTTGTTGACTTTTTGGGAATGAAATAGAACAGTAACATTAAACTCACAGGAAGCTAAAAAGGAGCTTATTGAGCTCAAGTATGCAAATGATGCTTAGTGGAGCTTATTTAAAATTCTCACAGTGAAGATAGCTTTTGAAACTTGAAATTGTAATTTTGCATTAATCTTGAATAAAAAGTTTACATAAGAAAAGGAACTTGAACTGATATTACATTGGAAATCAGGAAACTAAATGCTACTTTTTGCTTATTCTAAGAAAATGGATTTTAAACTATTAACTACTAAATTTAACTAACTAACTAGCTCCTCTCTGCTTCTTCACCTCTCTTTTTATATTGACCCTTTAGGGTTTTCCATACCCACTTGAGCTTTCCCACATGAATTCTTGACCCTTGGATGGGCTCAATTGATCTTGGCCGTTGGAATGGGATTTGGTGGGAAAAATTGGTAATAAGCAATTTGGCAGTTTCCTTGTGGCAGGGTGTAATTTGTATTATTGTGGTGGAAAGGTAGTGGAGCAGGGGTGGAGTGTGGGAGTAGAGGTAGCAGTGGAGGTGTGATGATGAGGTAGGCAGGGGTTTTGCAGGTTTGGTTTGGAGGGGAGTGAGGATGAGGTGGAGGTGGTCAAACTGGGGGTTGACCGGTTTTGATATCAAAAGAGAAATGGGCCTGGAAGGGTTATGGGCTTAGGATTTGGATCAGGGGTGTTTGTTGGATTTTTATTTTGGTAAATAACATTTTGGCCCTTTTGGTTTTAGGTGAAAAAACCACAAGGACCATAATTGCCAATTCTGATTTTTAAAGGGTATGTTTTGACATTTTTCCAAAGTTATCACTAGGACCTAACTTGCCATATTTGAATAGTACAAGGGTAGAAATTGTAAATTTTCCATTTTTTAATACCCAAGGACCATTTTTGACATTTTTTTAAAACTTAGGGGACCAAAGCTGTAATTTTGCAATTTAGAACTTTAAAGGACTTATTTTGACAACTTGTGAATCCCAAAGGACCAAAGTTGACTTTTTCTTCCAAAACATTTCACCAGGGACCAACTCTGCCAAATTCCAAAGTTGAGGGACCAAACTTGTAATTTCCTCCAACTTTTTACCCAATGATCATTTTTGATAACATTTTACTTTTAGAGGACTTGGGTTGACTTTTCTTTCCAAACAAATGCTCAGGGACTGATTTTGTCAAATTTTGAAAGTTGAGGGACTGAAACTGCCAATTATGCAAACTTTGCTCGTTTTTCACCTGTTTCAATCATTTTGCATCTGAAACATATAAAACACAATTTTAGGATATTTTCTGTATTTTGATGCATTTTTGAGTGTTTTTAAATGTTTCTGCAGTTCACATTGACAAAAAATGATGAGTATTTACACACTCATCAATCCCGCACACTAAACTATTGCTAGTCCCTAGCAATATAGAATCCAAAAATAAAGTGTTTTGAAAATTTAATGGATTTTATGTCTCTTTACCAAAAGCCATTACTTCTGGAGTAGCCAAATGTTTCAGTTCAAGTAAGAACTATGGTACACTGATAACCATGTGATTTTGAGCAAACCACCAGCTGTAAACGGATTTGATTTGTCTTTACCAGAAGCCGTTTGCTTCTGGACTAGCCAACTCTTGATGGAATTCAGTCATCATCTTGGTGAGTTGATTAACAATTATGATTTTCCACTACCTTTACCACAAGCCATAAACTTGCGGGCTAGCCAACTCTTTTACTTTCTAGGATATGGAGAGTTGAATACCAAACAATTTTGGGCAAATTGTCAGTCATAAACGGATTTGATATATCTTTACTAAGAGCCGTTTGCTCATGGATTAGCCAATCCTTTTTGTCGTTTAGACATGGTGGACTGATAACCACAAAAAATTTTAAATAAAGTGAAAAAAATTTAAAATTTTTGCCAAAAACGGGGGTATTAGATGGTAAAATGTGATAAAATTCGCTAAAATTTCCCCCCCCCCCCCCCCACACTTAGAATTGAATATTGTCCTCAATATTCAAAGTGCCGGCTATTATGCCGACTCTTTGAACGTAAAAGGGCAACATTATAAGCTAAATGTGGTGTTGATATAAATAATGCCTTAAAACGTTATTAACATATATCGATATCTCTATGTTTTGATAATCACAAAACGTAAACTCATTGAACTACAAATTATGACGTAAACAAGTATTTCGTTGTTTATATTCACTTTAGCATCCATATCACTTAAGGTATGAATAAACAAAGTGTCTAATGCATTTTATGATCAAAGAAATTTTTATTTTTACAAACCTTACATTTTATTAAAGTGGGACAAACATTTTTAAACTTATACAAAATATTTTTGTATTTATAAGAAATGTTGTATTCAAAATAAATATTTTGAATTCAAATTTCAACCCAAAAAACGCCTACATTCTTCAGGAAAAACCTCCCCCACAAAAAGACAAAAAATCTGAAGATAAAATATTTTTTCTTAGGCGGCCCCCTTAATTATACTAGGCGGTCCCCTTAATTATTAAGGGGACCGGCACCCAATTAAGGGGACCGGCCACACTCCCAAACAGTATTTTTCTCCCTATAAATACTGGTTCATCCCACAGAATTTTCTCACCTTTTGCACGAAAATTTTCAGTCCCAATCCCTTCAAAACATCCTTCTAAATCATTTGATCATAAGATTATAAGTCTTTGTTTCAAGTGATCCAATCCTTCACCACTTAAAGTGCAAAAGAAGAAACCTCCCAATCATAAAGCCAAAGATATATCAAGATCTAGTTAGTGTTTATGTAATGTTGTGAGTTATGTATATGTAATAAGTAGATCAAGATGATCTTACTTAGTAGTGAGTTTATGAGCGAGTAAGAAGTAGTGGGAAGAAGTAGTAGTGTGGAGAAGTCATGAAGTTGTGAAGAAGTAGATGTGTGAATATGTAGTGGAGTATAGAAGAAGTTGTGGAGTAGTGAAGAAGTCGTGAAGTCGTGAAGCCATGAAGAAGTTGTGAAGTCGTGAAGCCATGAAGAAGTCATGTAGAAGTTGTGTAGTGATTTAAGTAGTGTTGTGAGATTGGTTCTAGCTACTATTAGAACTCGACATTTAGCTTAGTGTCGTTAAATGGTGTAAGCAAAAGTTGTGTACGGTTTTCTCCGCCAAAAGGGAGCTTGTTTAGTTGTGAAGAAAACTCTCGAGTACGTGACTCGGGGAGTGGAGTAGGGCAAGGAAGGTGTCCTTGTAGCCGAACCACTATAAATCATCGTGTCCGGTTTGCATTTCCTTTCTCTTATCTCTTTTCATTTATTCTTGCATTTATCGCTTTACATCTATGCTTGCCTATATGTCTTAGTTGTTGCTTATATAGTTGTGATGATTGATTGTGTTGTACATAGAAGTTAATATTGTGATTGTGTGTATAATTATATGATATGTTCAAATACATTATTATTCACACTTCTCATATTAAGTTTAACTTGATAGATAATTTGATACAAAACGTTTTAAGATTTTAAAAGGAAAACGTATTCACACAAAGACTGACCAAAGCTCCATTCATAAAACTAAGCTTCTTTCAAAAGCTTACGTATATAATTGATTATATTGATTATATGGTGTTTTCATACTAAACTCTAATTAAATGTTTTCCAAACAAACAATTGAATAAATTCGAATCAACATTTTGAAACAAAGTTTTATAAAATGAAAAAGAGAGGTAAACTATTCAAACCCCCCCCCCCCTCCTAGTTTTCCACAATTGGTACCAGAGCCACGTCGCTTAAATTTTCAAAACAAATGGTTTTAAAAATTGAGTACGATCCATGTATCAAATTACCCATTAAGGAGGATTAAATATGAAAAGTGTTTTGTTGATTAACTTGTATTAGTTTTGATGATATATATACACTAATTATACTAGCTCGAAATAATATTAGGCTTAAAATAAGTGTTATATGTTCGGTATCAAAATCAGAAAGTTACACGCCTTTCCGATAAGTCAGAAAACAATTTTTTACAAAAAATGAAATTTTGAGTAGCAGATGGGCGGCCCCCTTAATTGTCTGGGCGGCCCCCTTAAATACTGGGCGGTCCCCTTAATTATTTAAGGGGTCCGCCTGTCTGTTCGACAGTTTTTCGAAAACTTTGAAAAATCATATAAAATTAACCATAACTCCGTAGAGGTCGTGCCACCCGGAGTTTTAAAGGTAATTGAGTCTACTTTCATTTAAAAATACTTACAAGTAACCATTACAAACTTAAATAAGTAAGAAAGTCAAAATACTATACGGTGGTCAAAAATTTGTGTTTCGTTTTAACGTAAAACTTTTGTTTCACCTTTTCCTTCAAGTCAGGCATTCCTAGTTGATATACTTTTAAAAAAATTAAGTATTTATGTTTTCAAAATATTGATCTTAGTTAAATTATAGAATGGGGAGGAAACTATTTTATTTTCAAATAAATTCGAGCTAAGTAAACATTGGTGTATATAATACACAAAACGACGACAAGTATTTTATGTGTTATGTGAACTTCTTTGTGATTTTATTTTCTTAATTGAATAGATTAAATGATTGTTGCTATTTGAAGTTTAGCTATGTGTATATCTATGCATATGTGCCCTATTAGTTTATAGCTAATTTGCCGATTTATACTTAACTAGATCTTATGCTAAATTTCTTGCGTTAGGATTGTTATAATATGCTTGCATTGCATATAGGTGTAGATGGCTTAATGTTACTCAAACATCTTGTAAATGAGTTCAATCTAGTCACCTAAACATTTCAAACAATTTAATCTATTCTTCACAACACACTTAAATATTTTCTACAAATTAGCTTGTTTTACCTTAAGATGTTTAATAAGAGAAATTGAATCATTATAAAACATTAATAGTTATATAAAAGAAAAAGTATTTTCAAAATCTAAGTATGTTCATAATAAGTAAAAATGAAGAGTCTTTCACAAAAACAAAACATATAACAATCATGAAATAATAAGTCAACTTTCAATCATTCACTAATAAATAATCTTAGGATTAATGAAACACACTATCAAAATGTTTATTTATTTCAAATGAGTGTCCGTGAGGGTCAAGAAAGATCTTGATATTATATCAATTCATTATTCAAATTATGGTTGATATATTCATCAAATCTAATTGACGTGTTTTTGAGTGTGGACAAGAAATTGGATTGCTATTTGTTTAGTTTCAATATTATATCAAATTACAATAAAAGATATAGTCTTGAATCTACATACTCAATCACACTAGATTGATATGAAAATAGTTACATCCTTTGTAGATGAAACGAGTATGCATTGGATCATAACTCACACTTGTGTTGATAATGTCATATTGAATCTACTTGTCCAATATTTGTGTTCCAAATATTAGAATAACATTTTAAACACATTCATAAAATATACAATGAAGTAGGATTGCCGACTTGGATGTTTCGTCCGAAATATTCAAGCAACTTACATTGCAATGCAATGGATAAATGTGTCATATCCGAAAAATCAAACATGAGCAAACTAACAACATATGTAAACTTTGCTCACACTACTTAAAATTATCACTTCAAGATAAAATACATATTTAAGAATAATACACATTATATATTCTATGTATTTCATTTTCTTTGTAGCATGAATGGTTGTGTTACAAGATAATTCACTATTTTTTTTAATAATATAAGTTATTAGAATTGAAAAATAACTTGTCACAATCCATAAACAAGTAAAATTATTTTTTTTTAAATACTTGTTAAAGTATGATATATAACATTGGCAAAAATCATAAAAAAATAATATCTGTTTAAAAATATATTAATGTCTAGTTTTGATATCATTTGAGAATCACAAACTCATTTAAGATAAATAATCTTAATGAGATTCATTTCACAAGAGATGCTAACGTGCACTCTTAAGTCTAGCACAGTTATTAAATCAAGTAATATGTCATCAAAACCAAACAACCGGTAAATCATGAAGAAAGGATTAAAAATTTTTGTCTACTCTTATCTAAACATTCAACACGTCTCTATTAGGATCGTGAATAAAATATATCATCTAGATTTACCTTCATAAAAACATGATGTTTGAGTCACATTAAGCCAAGTATTAGTGAATCAAGCAAACTTCATATTTAGTAATCTTCGATAGGTAAATTTAGGAACTCGATTTCTTCTAAAAAGAGAATGACTACTGGAGAATCTATTAACTAGAAATTCAATTTAACCTAACGGTTGAATTGCTTCTATGTGAGAAGTTGGGTGTGTGTAACCCGTAAAAATGGTCGTGTTTAGCCTGAATTGAGCACCACTAGTAATAGTCTCATACTCATTCTCCAACTTGATTAAATTGCTCTTCCTATATATACCTAACGCTAGTTTACTTTTATGAACTTTGCTTCTCATTAGATTCTTTCATTCCTAGATTTATGGCATTAAGTTAGATAAGCGTGCGAAAACAAAGGAACTATAGATGTTAGGTTATACCCCATTCAACACTCTCGCATCTAACATATAAATTATCGTCTTCATTTCCTTTAAGAACATAGGATATGTAGAAACGATAGCATGAGATAATAATAGGCTTAACCAACCCTCTTGAGCATGAGATCTTTAATAAACATTTTTTTAAAAATATTTGATTCATGATATTTGTTGTCAAAAATCTAATATCTCTAAAAATATGCAAAAATCTCACATTTTGGAAAATAGTTTTTCAAATAACTATCCCACTTTTAAATAACATGTTTTCACTATCAATATCCATAATTTTGTTTTCATCAAAACTAAAGATTGGGAAAATATTCTTTACCATTTATTCACACATTTTGAAGTAAAAACCCAATCTATTTTATTCAAATAACTCTCACATCTAAGTGAAAACTTACTTTCAGACATTGTTGAATAATGCTTAAAACGTCTCTTTTAAAATCATGCATAGTGATCTCATATTTGTCATCTATATTTATATAAATGACACTTATAAGTGAACTAAATCAAATCAAGAGGACCATGGTTTGTTCATTAAGACTTTGTTTGTAACAAGTCTAGAAATCCATGCTATCATAACTACCCACTTATTGCACATTGATACACATTAGGATTAATCCTCTCAGTTATGTAGTTATGAAATACTTGGTGTTGCTTATTGTTTCCTAGCACTTATATTTTACTTGCTTGATGAGTATGTTTGCATGCTAGATGAAATTGCATGTTTACTTAATCTCTTTGATTAACATGCTTTGGCTACTTAATTGCCTACATAATTAGTATATGCTTAATTGCCTCAAAGAGTTGGACTTGTTTGAAACCAAAAACACAACCTTTCTGCAATTCACTACCAAAAACCCTTTTCTGGCAATCTGGGAATCACCAGATGGGCGGCCCCCTTAAATCATAAGGTGGCCCCCTTAATTATTAAGGGGACCGGCCTCCAATTAAGGGGACCGGCCATCTGATGGTCAAAGGTGTTGTCTCCTTTTTTCTACTTTTCAGCCCAGTTCATCCTACACTTCCCAAAATTCATAAACCTATTTTATCCTAAACCTTCTATCAAAATTTATACATCCTTAATCCCACCAATCCTACATTATAAACACTCTCATTCCTCTCAACCTTTACTTACCCATATCCTTCTACATTACACTCAAACCTCATAATCTTTTCACAACTCAAGCGATGTTGTTCATAATCAACCAACACCTAAACCTCACTCTCACACAAATGATCCATTTAACAACAAATCATCCATTCGTGCTTCCACCAATGCTCCTTCTTATGATGAGCATGCACAATCCCAAAACAATAAACCCAACCTCATTACCAACACTTTACATGTTGTTCATTCAACAAAAACACCATCCACTCATGAAGCATCTCTTCCACCCATATCATGTTTTCATGATTACCCAAGCTCAAACATGTCTACACCACCAAGAGTATCACCACCACATCCTACAACTTCACATGCCATTCCTATGTTGCATGTTCAAACCCTCACCCAAGACAACTATCATGCTCCACCACCATCACCTTTCTCCGAACACTTAATGTTCGTTGAGGCGCTAAAAGAATCCCATGAGCTTAGTGCTCTTTTAGCCTTACATCTTGCTCAACGCAATTTGGATCCACCTTCATCTAGATCACCCTCATCGCCACACAACATAAATCAACTTGAGAAGCATGTCAACAATTGATCTTGTCGCATCTTTCTCCTAAAAACCATTGCATTCAATGAACACTTCACTTGGATTGAATATCTTCTCACTAGATCACATCCAATACCCTCACTTGAACAACATCCAAAACCTTAATCAACCTCTTCCGCTACAAACTCTCCACAACCAAACTCTCCAACATTCATGACCCAAACATATACCTCCATTAATCCAACAACCTCACCCTAACTAAACCATCTTCATTCCAAACACTCCATCATCAACCATCTAAGCATACTATATGCTTATGATTTTCACTTCCAAATACGAATCAACCAACCTTTTGTTACAAGCAAGTCCGATGGCTCTCTTTGGCAAATTAGGATCTTTAACATAATCTCTTTGAATTAATTGTTATGTATCCTTAAAATTTGTTTGCTATGCTTGTTATTTGTATATTGCATATTCTTCTATATATGCTTGTGCTTCTAATATTTTTTTTGCGAGAATTCCGTATCTCGATTCCTTGGTGCCCTTGAACGAGGGGGAGCACACATCAAGGGGGAGCTTTCTACCCGTCTAACTTCATTCATGAAGCTAGTCGGCATAACCTTTTTGATTCTACAAAAAGGGGGAGAAGTGAATATAAACTCACTAAGTACTTGTCTAAAAATTAATTTTTAGATCTAATGAGTTTAGGTTTTGTAATCATCAAAAAGGGGGAGATTGTTGATATAAATAATGCCTTAAAACGTTATTAACATATATCGATATCTCTATGTTTTGATAATCACAAAACGTAAACTCATTGAACTACAAATTATGACGTAAACAAGTATTTCGTTGTTTATATTCACTTTAGCATCCATATCACTTAAGGTATGAATAAAGAAAGTGTCTAATGCATTTTATGATCAAAGGAATTTTTATGTTTACAAACCTTACATTTTAGTAAAGTGGGACAAACATTTTTAAACTTATACAAAATATTTTTGTATTTATAAGAAATGTTTTATTCAAAATAAATATTTTGAATTCAAATTTTAACCCAAAAAACGGCTACATTCTTCAGGAAAAACCTCCCCCACAAAAAGACAAAAAATCTGAAGATAAAATATTTTTTCTTAGGCGGCCCCCTTAATTATACTAGGCGGTCCCCTTAATTATTAAGGGGACTGGCACCCAATTAAGGGGACCGGCCACGCTCCCAAACAGTATTTTTCTCCTATAAATACTCGTTCATCCCACAGAATTTTCTCACCTTTTGCACGAAAATTTTCAATCCTAATCCCTTCAAAACATCCTTCTAAATCCTTTGATCATAAGATTATAAGTCTTTGTTTCAAGTGATCCAATCCTTCACCACTCAAAGTGCAAAAGAAGAAACCTCTCTATCATAAAGCCAAAGATATATCAAGATCTAGTTAGTGTTTATGTAATGTTGTGAGTTATGTATATGTAATAAGTAGATCAAGATGATCTTACTTAGTAGTGAGTTTATGAGTGAGTAAGAAGTAGTGGGAAGAAGTAGTAGTGTGGAGAAGTCATGAAGTTGTGAAGAAGTAGATGTGTGAATATGTAGTGGAGTATAGAAGAAGTTGTGGAGTAGTGAAGAAGTCGTGAAGTCGTGAAGCCATGAAGAAGTCGTGAAGTCGTGAAGCCATGAAGAAGTCGTGAAGTCGTGTAGAAGTTGTGTAGTGATTGAAGTAGTGTTCTGAGATTGGTTCTAGCTACTATTAGAACTCGACATTTAGCTTAGTGTCGTTAAATGGTGTAAGCAAAAGTTTTGTACGGTTTTCTCCGCCAAAAGGGAGCTTGTTTAGTTGTGAAGAAAACTCTCGAGTACGTGACTCGGGGAGTGGAGTAGGGCAAGGAAGGTGTCCTTGTAGCCGAACCACTATAAATCATCGTGTCCGGTTTGCATTTCCTTTCTCTTATCTCTTTTCATTTATTCTTGCATTTATCGCTTTACATCTATGCTTGCCTATATGTCTTAGTTGTTGCTTATATAGTTGTGATGATTGATTGTGTTGTACATAGAAGTTAATATTGTGATTGTGTGTATAATTATATGATATGGTCAAATAGATTATTATTCACACTTCTCATATTAAGTTTAACTTGATAGATAATTTGATACAAAAAGTTTTAAGATTTTAAAAGGAAAATGTATTCACACAAAGACCGACCAAAGCTCCATTCATAAAACTAAGCTTCTTTCAAAAGCTTACGTATATAATTGATTATATTGATTATATGGTGTTTTCATACTAAACTCTAATTAAATGTTTTCCAAACAAACAATTGAATAAATTCGAATCAACATTTTGAAACAAAGTTTTATAAAATGAAAAAGATGGGAAAACTATTCAACCCCCCCCCCCCCCCTCTTCTAGTTTTCCACATGTGGAAACACCATTTTTCACTTTATTTTATTTATTATATATATATATATATATATATATATATATATATATATATATATATATATATATATATATATATATACATGGTAACACAGTAGGGGCACTCCCCCACACTTAGGGTGAAAACCCCATATGCATGCTACTATTTTTGTTTACCGAGTCGCTAGCTTGACTCGACCCCGAATTCATTGGTTCCTGGGGAAGCAAGATGTGGAAGAAACAATCTCCATCGGACTTTCATTCAAGATGTTTGGACAAACATTTGAAGCACGTAAAAGTTCTACACCGATGAGATAAGTACCCCGGCTTTAAGTTGTATAAACTATAAGCGGTGATGCCGGGGTCAAAGATAATATCTTTATTCCCGAACGAGTTAAGAACAGGAGAGGTCACCCGGTAGGTGAAGAAGAGAAAGAAAGCCATGATAAACATCATGACTAACTCATCATCATCCTCAAGAAAATTCATAGATTCATCATCATGAATCTCATCATTTAAGCTCATGTGATCAAGACATATCCCGGGTGTGTCTAAATCAAAGTAGACGTTATCATACTTTGGTGGAGATATGATATGAGTGAGTTCACAAGAGAACTCCTTGAATGTGAATGAATCATATTCTGAATTGATGTGTGTGAGTTCACAGGGGAACTCATTGAAGGTAAATGACTCATAATCGGGGAGTGAATTATGAGAATGAGAAGTGGTACTGCCACTAATATTCTCTCCCATAGGATCAAAAGTGAAGGCTTCAAATTCCGGTATAGAATCATCAGAAAAAATGTCACTATCCTTAATGGGGATAGGAGATGAAATGGGTTTCTCTTTGAAAGCCTCAATTTCATAAATGAGGAAACTGACATTCAATAATGTTGCGTGAAGTGCTTCATCTTTGATTTCAGTGTCAGTCTCATCATTCACTTCTTCTAAGCTGACTAGCTCAGAAGGTAATCCTTTCACGTGACTGATGTCTCCAGAAGATAAAGAATTTTCATCAGCATGTGAAATACTAAGCTTGATGTTGGGATTAGAGTTTAAAAGATTTTCAGTTTCTCCCATATCGGCTTCAAGGTCAAATAGATCATCATCACTTCCCAATGGAAGTGGATTGATGTGAGTAAGTTCATCTGTGAACTCCTCAATAAGAGGGTCAACATCATAATGAGGCAGTTGTGCCTCTTCATACTCAACTTTTCCATAAGATGTACAATCATCATTAAAATCGGAGAAAGTCTCAAAATGATCTTTTGGATTTTCAGGGGGAGAAGGTAGGTCACACACATGATCAAGAATTCCCTATGACTCTCTTGGGATTGGGACAAGGTCCTCAACACTAGACTTTATGAATTTGTTCGATTCCTTTTCAGGAACAGTGTCAAGATGCTCGTCCCCCATGTTCAGAGAGTGAGTGTGAACTTCAGGTGTGATAACAACAGACTGAGGGAGTTGAGAGGAGCTAGCATTCATGGATTATACGAGTTCCATTTGATCTTCTGCTAGTAATTTATCCGTCACATTATTTTCTCCCTGATTTTCCATGGAAGGAATTGTATCTAATGAGCTAGATGAAGTTTTGATGAGGCGAAAAATGAACAACTTTTAGGGGGTCATTTAAGCCCGGAATTGAATTTATTTGATCAAATATTGCCCTAAATCGTTCCTTTTGTGTTTTTAAGTACTTTGGGAGTGAATTCTGGAAAAGGAAGCAATTCGGACGCTTTTGGAGCATAAAAGTGAAGAAAACAACAAAGACTTAATTTTCCATGCTGAGAACAGTACCTGACGGCGTCAAGAAGAAAATCATGACGGCGTCAAGAGTAAAATCCGTGATGACCCAGTGATAACCTGAAGGCGTCACAACAAGGGCGTCAAGACTATTTTTGGTGACGGCCAGCATAAGGAGTACACATGACGGCGTCAGACCTAGATCTAGGCAGTCCGAGAAACTATTTGGCGGCGAGATGACGGCGTCAGAAGGTTGTTCTTGACGTTGTCACCTATCAGGATATATATATAGTTTTCTATTTTTCATTCATAAAAGAGGAACTTGTATGGAGAATACTAGGGCTGAACTTTGTAAACCCTAGGTCGTATTTTACAGTATTTTCAAGGGTTTTCACCCCTTGAATCCTTTCATGTTCAATTGAGATAAGTCTTCTCTTAATTCATTCAATATGTCTATGTGTTGTTTGAATATATCTTATGCTTGTCTTGATTTCAACATGCTAGGCTAGATCTATCTTGTGTTTGCTTAGATGTAATGAAACCTAGATGTTAATTATATGTTGATTACTTGTTTATGGTTGTAATGGATGAATGATTTCAATGTTAGGTTTAAGAAAACTGGCAGATCTCCATTGTGTAACATGCTTGAACGTCTTAGGAAACATGAACCGATGTGTACTAGGTTTTATTAGTTGTATTTAATGCATGAACAAATTCTAGTGATCCCATGTTAGGAGCTTCTTAGCCGGCTCGACATAGAAGTGAAGTAGGCGCTTATAGGATTGGGGAAGTAAGTACGCCACCCCATGAATGGTATTAAGGAATACAATCCATCATCCACGCAACTATAACAAGTAATTAACCTATAAAAGATATCTAGGGAGTAGTGAAATCTAAGTAAACACAATTCTCCCACATATTGCTTACACCTCTAGTATAATTTAGTTTTGTTTTCATTTTAGTATTTTATTTTGATTGCATCTTTAGTATTGGGTTAGTTGACTAGCAACTAATTCCGCCCAACTCCTTCAAACCCGAGATTTTTACTTGCTTTCATAAAAATATAAAAATACAAAAAGAATCATCCCTCATCTCTAGACCTAGTCTTTAGGTTTTCTAATCCTAGCGACACTATTCCTAGCTGAACGATCAATCCCCCGGTACTTGTCATTATACTATACTACATCGATCAGGTACACTGCCTGGTGGGGGTTGTAAGCTTCTCGAGATCCCTCGAGAGGTAAAGCCTGGTGCAATCCCTACGCATCAAGTTTTTGGCGCCGCAGCCCAGGGAATAGTTATTGTCTAGGTTAGAATCTCTTTTTATTAGGTCTACTTGCTATATTCCTTTCTAGTAAGATTTTATTTTTTTATTTTTAGGTTCTCTTTAGTCTATCTTATTTCTTTGTGTTTTTGTTTGTAACTCTTCGCCATCCGACATCATGGACGATGGTAACATCTTTGAACCCGTCATCCCACCACAACAAAATCCACCACTAGATAACCAACCTCTTAGGCCCCGAACCCTAGGAGAGTATTCCCGACCTAGCAACCAAGGCTACCGAAACACCATTGAGCTCACCCAAGGAGCCAATGTGACCCCCTTGCGATCCTGATAACGCTCAAAGTTAACATGTTTTTATAAGCGTTATTAGTGTTTTTGTGTATGTTATTTGGTTGTTTTTATATGCTTTTGCCTCTAAATCGTATCAAAGTATGTTTTTGTAGCATATGTAGCCAAATGCAGGAAAAATGGAGAAAAAGTGAAGAAAATGAAGTATACGCGATTACACGAAGATTCCCGAGCTCAAAAGTCCAATCTATGAAGTAATTCATATGAGAACCTAAGTTTTGTCATCTCAAAGTTCCAAGTTCAGAAGTTAATCAAGTTTGGATTGTACATAAAGAACTACACAAGGAAAAGTCAAAGTCCAAAGAAGCCAGGAATTACCATCCGATCGGTTGGGTTGAAACCGATCGGATTGCCATAATGATTTTTCTCCATCCGATCGGTACCAACCCGCAACCGATCGGATGGCCAATACTGCATGTTTTTGCCAACTTTTGTGCACGAATCTTGGTCTTTTGTGCCATGGTTCTAGGCCCTTTTTAGTGTCTTATTGTCCAAGTTCAAGCATTTAAATCCTTATGTATTACCAAGAGTGTTGGACAAGTCTATAAGGGACCTCAAAAGTGCATAACTCAACCCACAATTGAAGATACCATTTACTCTCATTACTACACACAATTATTATCATCTTCTAGCTCTCTAAGAAGGAAAATTCGTGTAGAAAGAACCAGGAACTTTAGAGGACCAAGGAAGCAACATTTGGAGTCCGAAAATCTCAAGAAATCATCACCAACTCTTAGGTTATCAATACCTTGTCATTTGTTATCAATTTCAAAGCATTGTAAGACTTATAACCATGGATTCTTATGTTAAATATTCTGAGTTTATTTGCATGTTTGCTATGAGTGGCTAGTAATCTTTTTACACTTGTTTTGATGATGTTTTATACTTAGTGATAGTGATGATTGTGACAACATGTTTTAATGCAATTTCAAGTCAATCCTAAGAACCAATTGTACCTTAAGTTTTATCGTGACATTTGTTTAGCCAAGGTTAACTAATTGATAATAGTTTCAAAGGTCGAAAGATTTGTTATTACTCAACTAGTTATAATCATTTGTCTATGAATGATTGTTTTTCACCATAATTATTCTTGACTAAACAAAGAAACAAGAAGTATGATTGTAATGAGAATTCTTTTATAACATCAAATCGGATTGTTTGTAAACCTTTAGTAGGACGAAAGTTTAAATGTTTATAAACGATTGTGACCTTTTTGTCTATGAAGAGGTTACCTTTTGTATTGACCATTTCCTAAGAGTATTTGATTGGTAATAAAAGTTTGTCTTGTGTTTAAGATATCCACCATACCTTATGAACCTTGGATAGATCTTGAATTGATTGGTTTACACCTAAAGCTTGTTTTTATGAACTAAAATCTTGACGAAGGTTTAACTTGTAGAAACAATAGATTAGATCACCATCTAATTATCTCAACCAACATGTTATCAAAAGTTATCACAATCATGTGTGTCATTAAGTAGAAAACTAGTCTAAACAAGTGTAGTTTTTAATTTATTGAATTTGCTTATTGTCATATTTGCGTACATTAGAGATTTACTTTTAGACTTATATTTCGATTCACTCACAAATTCCTGTAAACGATCCCGACTTACCATCATATCTTGCTATAACGGACGAGTACACTTGCTCGTATGTGTTGTTTCTAGATTTGGTAACTCATCCTTATAAATTGAAAACTTGCACTAACAAATAGCACATCAGATCCGACACCATCCGGTTGGTGCAAAGTGGATGTGCATTCCATGGACTTCGTTCCGAAGATCCAAATCAACATCTCAAGGACTTCCTTAAAATCGTAGATTCTATAGACCTTGATGTTAAAACTAGAGAGTCAACCCGATTACGCCTATTCCAATTCTCTCTACGTGATCAAGCTAGCCAATGGCTTGAACGTTTACCCGCGGGATCCATCACCTCATGGGATGATCTCACCACTCGTTTCTTTGCTCAATTTTTCCCACCGGGGAGAACTACCAAGCTTAGAAATGATATCTTGATGTTCCAACAACGTCAAGGTGAAACTCTATATGAAGCATGGGGATTTGATCGTGTTTCTTTAAGTTTTAAAAGTCCGTTTCTTTTCGTGTTCGTTTTCTAAAAAAAAATTAAAAAAAAAATCCGTAGCGACCAACCGATCGGATTCACTTCCAACCGATCGGTTTCCCACATTTTAATTTTTACCGTAGCGTCCATCCGATCGGTTTAGTTCCCAACCGATTCGGATTGGTTTTTCTGTTTTTATATTTTTTATTTTTCTTGTTCTTTTGTTTAGGTAATTGACTCGATTCTCTTGATAGTTGTATGAACACTCGTTCTGCTACTAAAAAGCTTAGTACACCTTTATCCGATCCCGAAAGTTTGTTTCGTAAGAAGAGATCTTCAACTATTCTTAATTGGTTTGATAATCTTTCCGAAGAACACCCAATTTCTAATCTTTTTGAACCATTACCCATGGCTGACGATTTACCCATGTGGGCCGCCAATAGAACCGTAGCACCCACTCCTGGAGCTGCTATTGTTGTCGCCGACCTTGGTGAAAACTTTACCGTTAAAGGTCACCATCTTTCTATGATCAAAGACCGTCAATTTGATGGCCGTTCGTGGGCCGATCCGCATAAACACATTGCCGAATTCATTAAAATTTGTGGGATGTTTCGTTATGGAGACACTAATGTCGATGCTATCAAGCTCAAACTTTTTCCATCATCACTCACCGGAGATGCCAAAGTATGGTATAACGAATTAACCCCAGGAACTATTAATACTTGGGAGGAGATGAGGCAAGCTTTTGTAAGCCGATTCTTTCCACCTGCCATGTTTGATAGATTAATGGGAGAAATCCGTGCTTTTTCACAAAATCCTAATGAATCTCTTGTTGAAGCTTGGCTTCGCATGAAAGATTTGCTTCGAAGTTGTCATGGTCATAATTTAGGACGAGGAACAATTATCCAAATCTTTTATCATGTTCTTGATGAAGCATCTCAAGCAATCCTTGATGCCGGAGGAATTTTCCTTTACAAAATACCAAACGAGGCATATCAACTTCTTGAAGATCGAGTACTTCTTAAACTCGATTGGTCAAAAGATTCCAAAACCAAACCCTTACGGAAAACCGTTGCTTTTGCCGAAAGTTCAGATAATTCAAAACTCATGGACAAAATAGAAGCCTTGTCTTCTAAAATGGACTCGCAATACAAAGATATAAAAGGAGAAATGAAAGAAATGCGAGATAGCTGTAATAATTGTGGAGGAAATCACACATCATCCGAGTGTGATGACCAACCTATGAATGAACCCAACGAAGGGGAAGCCAATTATGTCCAAGGAGGATATCGTGGAGGAGGTTTTCGTGGTAATTATTACGGAAGAAGTTCTGGAAATTGGCAAGATCGCCAACAAAGGGATAACAACCGTGATTTTCAACCTCGAACAGAAAATTCAAACCCAACAAATTCAGATAATAAGGAAGAATCTGGTTTCGAAAAAATGATGTGAGAATTCGTAAATGCTCAAAGAACCACAAATGAGTTTTGATGTGTGGGAATCGCAACAGGGTTTACCTCTCGAGGGATCTCGAGAAGCTTACAACCCCCACCAGGCAGTGTACCTGATCGTTGTAGTATAGTATAGTGACAAGTACCGGGGGATTGATCGTTCAGCTTAGGAATAGTGTCGCTAGAATTAGAAAGCCTAAATACTAGTTCTAAAGGTGAGGGATGATTATTTTTGTATTTTTATATTTTTATGAAAGCAAGTAAAATCTCGGGGTTTGAAGGATTTGGGCGGACTTAGTTGCTAATCAACTAACCCAATACTAAGATGCAATCAAAATAAAATACTAGAAAAGAAAATAAACTAATTTATACTAAAGTTGTGAGCAGTAATTGGAGAAAATGTGTTTACTTAGATTTCACTACTCCCTAGATATCTTTTACACGTTAATTACTTGTTATAATTGCATGGATGACAGATCGTATTCCTTAATACCATTCATGGGGTGGCACACATAACTCCCCAATTCTATGAGCTCTTATCTCCTCCTACACCATGCCCAGCACAACTATAGGGATTGTAAACAGTGGCTCATGCATTAAATACAACCAATAAAGACCTAGTGCGCCTCGGTTCATGTTTTTTAAGACGTTCAAGCATGTTACCATTTGGAGATCTGCCAGTTTTCTTAAGCCTAACATATAAATCATTCATCCAAGACAAGAATAAACAAGTAATCAACACATAATTAACATCTAGGTTTCATTAGATCTAAGCAAACACAAGATAGATCTAGCCTAGCATGATAGAATTAAGACAAGAACAAGATATAGACAACCAACACATAGACATATTGATTGAATTAGAAGAACACTTATCTTGATTAATCATGCAAGGTATCAAGGGGTTGGAACCCTTGAAAAACCTGTAAAGTTACACCAAAATCGTACTTAGGGTTTCTCCCAAAACTTCTCCCTTTAAATGTGAAAAGTTAGAAAACTATATATAGGAAAAGGGGTCTGACGGCGTCAAGACCAAATAGGTGACGCCGTCACCTCGCCGCCAAAACAATCCTCGGACTGCCTAGATCTACATTTGACGCCGTCAAGAACATTGCATTTCCAGGCCGTCACGACTTTAACTCTTGACGCCCTACCTTCATGACGCCGTCAAAACTCTTCTGGATCGTCATGGACTTTTACTCTTGACGCCGTCAGGAAACTCCTCTTGACGCCGTCATGCACTGTTCCCAGCATGGAAAATTAAGACTTTGGCATTTTCTTCACTTTTATGCTCCAAAAACGTCCGAATTGCTTCCTTTTCCAGATTTCACTCCCAAAGTACCTAAAATCACAAAAGGAACAATTTAGGGCAATATTTGATCAAATAAATTCGGATTCGGGCTTAAATGACCCCCTAAAAACGGATCATTTTTCGCCTCATCATATACCCTTACACTTGAGATTTGCTTGTCCTCAAGCAAATGTGCTTTTATTCTACTCAAAAGACAAGTTAGGGGTCATTTAACACTAATATAAAAGTAATTACAACAAATAATCATTCCACTAAAGACCAATAGACAAGCACGGAGGTCATACACAAGCACCTCACAAATAGTGTTTAGATACTCACATCTCTCGGGTGTAATAAAGTGTAAATTACAATATGGAAACGGAAGATATCTCTCACTACCTGTCATAGCAAAATAGATTACCATAGGCTTGGGAAAGGATCAAACCTCCACCACATGGCGTAAGCACCTAGGATAAACTATCAAAGAAGTCTTTTAAAGGGTTGTAACGTTAGGTGTAGGGATATGAAATACACGGTTTTGTTGGATAAAGGAAGTTTTACTGGTGGCGAGTTAACAATCTTAGTCAATTACATGTACAATATGGCGTTGCTAAGCCAAGACTAGACTCGACTTATGTTAATAAATTAAAAATAACAAAAACATAAAATAAACATAGAATGAAATGGGATGGTAGTCCGTATGTTTTTTTCTCATTTTCTTTTTTTTTTTTTTTTTTTTCTTGATTTTTCGATTTTTTTTTTTTTTTTTTTTTTTTTTTTTTTTTTTTGTGCATACACTCTTACCCTACCATCCAAAATAATACATCATAGGGAATGAGAATTCCCCTTACACTTGAATCTTTACATACTTTACAATAAACTAATCTAATGACTCGAATTAAGAAAATCAAAACACTTGGAGCACTTTTAAGATTAACGTACATATGGGGGTAATAAATGATGTTCTTCCCCATTACTCCATAAAATAAGTACTTACCCATGAGTCCCAATCGTCCCAAAACAATATGTACAAGGATATGACTCGACTTAGCAACCATGC
The DNA here is from genome assembly GCA_030686995.1 of Artemisia argyi. Classification (NCBI taxonomy): domain Eukaryota; kingdom Viridiplantae; phylum Streptophyta; class Magnoliopsida; order Asterales; family Asteraceae; genus Artemisia; species Artemisia argyi. Next base: position 76,436,243 of record CM060681.1, read on the forward strand.
AACCAATTAGAAAGTTAACTTAGGGTTTAACAAATAACAATAATGCACTAAAAATGAGCGCATACACGGAAGGCTAAGGCGATTTGGTTGTACATTTAAGTGGGGTGTAACAAATTCTTCCTTTAAGTAAAATGCTTAAAGTTAGAAACGAAAAGATAGGCTCGGAGGGGTGTACTAGGGGTTTCGTGTACTAAAAATGAGTACAACGCTAAGGGTGTGGGAAAAATTAGTTGACTTAACTAGCCAAGTAATATGACTTAAATGGTCAAGTAATTATAATACGGGTTTAACACAAGGGTAATCCCAATGCCTCTTATCATGTAGTAAATCCTTCCACACGAATGTAGTCTCACTAGCGGTCTCGGGATGCATCACTAACGCAAGTTCTAGAATCTAAATGCTACCAGTACACTCATAAGCACTAATAATGAATGCTTTTCCTATCAAATCTAAAGGCGAACCTCACATTTTTTGGTGGAAAATTTTTCTGAATATACGGTTATGTGCTAGTCATACAATCTCCTATCCATGAGACGCTTGCTATGGCTAAAGTTTCACTCCTAAATATTGTAAAAAAATTTAAATTTGGCGCTAAAATTGCACTAACAAGTATTTCTCATAGTTTTATTACACATCTACCATCAAACAAAACAAACTCAAGCGAAAGTGCATATTTAGGGTATCATATTTTTACCCTCCCCTTACACTTAAGATGAACATTGTCCCCAATGTTCAAGTAAAGAATGTAAAAGTGAAAAAGTAAAGAGAATGAAATCAAATACTCCCCTGATTCGCTCGGTATGGATAATAGGATGGCCAGGTTAAATCTTCCTTCAAGAAAATGAACAATCAAAGCTTCCCTTCCAGAATATAAATCATCTTCTTGTCATACATAACCTGTAAAACCTGACAAAATAGACAAGACAACCTCGCGTAAAATCGGCGGCATCCTATATAAGTTTCTAAATCCTAGAAAACAAGATAAGATATAATGCTTGTGGAACGAAGTTTGCAGATCTCCTGGAGATTATAAAACTTAATAACTCACAAAAACCATAAGACTCCTTTAGAAAAACAAAACTGGTAAAATTTCCAGATTTTAACTCCTGACGCCGTCAAGAGTAAACCCCTGACGCCGTCAGAATTGACCTGCAGAAATCCTTATGTTAAGTTTCAGGAAATTTTCTGGAAAAACTTGGTCCTACTTCCTGGAAAATCCTGCAAAACTTCATTATGACTCAATACAAGCATTTGACTCTAACAAATACGAATATACATGCTCATTTAATATTGTGGAGAATCATGATCGGTTTGTTTCTTAAAAACATATTTGGGGTTTCCCCTTACACTTATCTTTTGCAAAAATACTTTTAGGTGGAGTTAAGACTAGGCCAAAATAACAAAGTAAAGTATTTCCACTATTTAGTTTAGAAACATGATCTACCAACAATAAAAATAAAGCATGCATACGGAAGCAAATAACAATCAAACAAAATAAAATCACACAAAACATGGGTTGCCTCCCAAGAAGCGCTTTTCTTTATTTACGAGTCTTATAGCTAGACTCAAGGTCATGGGTTAACGTGTATCGCTTATGCTCACATAACCAAGTGTGAGCCATCTAATAGTCGCCTCATCTTTCTTATAATCATCCCCTAACTCTAAAGCACCCGCGATAGTATCTTTTATTCTTTTCATGAGTATACTTAAGTCCTTTTCTCTTATCATTTTCACTTAACATTTCTATAGGCGGATACCTACTACACTTTTCCATGGAGAAGTCCTTGAACCTATGGTGTGTGCAGGGCATTTGATAGACAAAATCTTCATCCCCATCCGAGAATGTAATTAACCCTTCTATGAGTTTTTCATCGAGGTTGGTCAACCGTTTGAAAGGTCTTCCAAACACAACTTGGGTCAATTTATCATCAATAAATTCTCCTAGACTCTCCATAACCATGAATTCAATAAGATAAACCAAGCTTCCAACAAACACATGCAATGGTATTTCCCTAGCAATAATGTTTTCTCCTTTGTATTCTAACTCATCTACCATGATTTTATTGTATTCATTACGCGAGATTACGTTCATTGGAATAGATGAGTTAAGATAGGCGTTAAAGCTCTTAAATCCGATCTTACAAGGAAATTGCATGTTAAATGAACTATCACACTCAATCCTAGTTCTAGGGTCGACATACCTAAGAGGGTTTATTTCCTCTTCCATTCTATCCTCATTAATTACATCACCATCATCAAGATCCTCGTCGGAGTCTGAATAGTAAAAGGGGCTAGCCCTACGGTCATCATCATGATCAGACTCCTCTAACTCAGAATTATTGTCAAAGTGGTGATTGGACGAAAAGTTAGGTGGGTTCTCATTCTCAACTAAAGGGAGTGGGGCGGGCATTTGGAAAATCCTACGACGAAAAACACGAATAACAGGAATCAAACGATCAATGTTATTGTTATCCATCGAAATAGTTTACGAACAAAGGACACAAAGAAATAAGATAGACTAAAGAAAACCTAAAAATAAAAATAAAATCTTACTAGAAAGGAATCTAGCAAGTAGACCTAATACAAAGAAATTCTAACCTAGACAACAACTATTCCCCAGCAACGGCGCCAAAAACTTGATGCGTGGGAATCGCAACAGGCTTTACCTCTCGAGGGATCTCGAGAAGCTTACAACCCCCACCAGGCAGTGTACCTGATCTTTGTAGTATAGTATAGTGACAAGTACCGGGGGATTGATCGTTCAGCTTAGGAATAGTGTCGCTAGGATTAGAAAGCCTAAATACTAGTTCTAAAGGTGAGGGATGATTATTTTTGTATTTTTATATTTTTATGAAAGCAAGTAAAATCTCGGGGTTTGAAGGATTTGGGCGGACTTAGTTGCTAATCAACTAACCCAATACTAAGATGCAATCAAAATAAAATACTAGAAAAGAAAATAAACTAATTTATACTAAAGTTGTGAGCAGTAATTGGAGAAAATGTGTTTACTTAGATTTCACTACTCCCTAGATATCTTTTACACGTTAATTACTTGTTATAATTGCATGGATGACGGATCGTATTCCTTAATACCATTCATGGGGTGGCACACATAACTCCCCAATTCTATGAGCTCTTATCTCCTCCTACACCATGCCCAGCACAACTATAGGGATTATAAACAGTGGCTCATGCATTAAATACAACCAATAAAGACCTAGTGCGCCTCGGTTCATGTTTCTTAAGACGTTCAAGCATGTTACCATTTGGAGATCTGCCAGTTTTCTTAAGCTTAACATATAAATCATTCATCCAAGACAAGAATAAACAAGTAATCAACACATAATTAACATCTAGGTTTCATTAGATCTAAGCAAACACAAGATAGATCTAGCCTAGCATGATAGAATTAAGACAAGAACAAGATATAGACAACCAACACATAGACATATTGATTGAATTAGAAGAACACTTATCTTGATTAATCATGCAAGGTATCAAGGGGTTGGAACCCTTGAAAAACCTATAAAGTTACACCAAAATCGTACTTAGGGTTTCTCCCAAAACTTCTCCCTTTAAATGTGAAAAATTAGAAAACTATATATAGGAAAAGGGGTCTGACGGCATCAAGACCAAATAGGTGACGCCGTTACCTCGCCGCCAAAACAATCCTCAGACTGCCTAGATCTACATTTGACGCCGTCAAGAACATTGCATTTCCAGGCCGTCGCGACTTTAACTCTTGACGCCCTACCTTCATGACGCCGTCAAAACTCTTCTGGGTCGTCATGGACTTTTACTCTTGACGCCATCAGGAAACTCCTCTTGACGCCGTCATGCACTGTTCCCAGCATGGAAAATTAAGACTTTGGCGTTTTCTTCACTTTTATGCTCCAAAAACGTCCGAATTGCTTCCTTTTCCAGATTTCACTCCCAAAGTACCTAAAATCACAAAAGGAACGATTTAGGGCAATATTTGATCAAATAAATTCGGATTCGGGCTTAAATGACCCCCTAAAAATGGATCATTTTTCGCCTCATCAAGTTTGTAAAAACTCAATTTTTCAATCTCAAAACCAAAGTTGAGCAAGGTCAGAAAAATCATCAAGCTTCTATTCAGGATCTTGAACAAAAATTTGGTAGACTTTCTGATCAATTTTCTTCTCGAATTCCTGGTACATTACCAAATAACACCCAATCCAATCCAAAACCATCTGGATCAAACGATAAGAATTATCGTCCACCACATAACAGAAATGAGCATATCAATGCTGTATTCACTCGAAGTGGTCTCTCATATGATCCACCACCCATTCCTACCGATAATACTCTTATTCAAGAAGAAGAGGAAGAAGCTGAGGAAGAAGCAATTGAAGAAGAACCAACCCAAAAACCAACCGTTTTATCAATAAAGCCTTATACACCAAAAATACCATATCCACAAGCCCTAAGAAAAGAGAAAAGAGAGGAGCGAAATAAGAAGTTTTTAGAGATGATAAAATAAGTTAGAATTAACGTACCCCTAGTTGATGTTCTAGCTGGAATGCCCAATTATAGAAAATTTTTGAAAGAACTTCTTAATAATCGAAACAAGTTAGAACAAATTTCCGCTACCGTTCTTAATGAAGAATGCTCTGCTATTATTCAAAACAAAATTCCACCAAAACTTGGAGATCCCGGAAGTTTTCTTATACCATGTACATTAGGAAACAACATCACATGTGATGCTTTAGCCGATTTAGGTGCAAGTATCAATTTGATGCCCTATTCGTTGTATTCTAAACTTTCCATCAATACATTGAAACCTACTAAGATGAGTATACGATTAGCCAACCATACATACCAATATCCTGTTGGGATTGCTGAAAATATGCTTGTTCAAGTTGGTAAATTTGTTTTTCCTGTGGATTTTGTTATCTTAGAAATGGAAGAAAATAGTCGAGTACCCTTAATCTTAGGAAGACCTTTCTTAAACACTGCTGATGCAATGATTAAAGTTAAAGGTAAAGAACTAAATCTCAGAGTAGGAGAAGATCGAATCACATTCTTAATCGATAAAGCAATGAAATATCCAAATTCTAGTGATGACACATGCTATAACATTGATGTAATTGATGAAGTCACTGAAGAAGAATTGGATGCATTACTTGATGATTCGAAACCATTCATGACTACTTCAGAAAAGATTAGTGAAACAGATTCTGATAAAGAATTTGAGGAATTCATGGAAATAAAATTAGAAGAAGAGGAAGAAGAGAAATTTGAAGATATCATTGAGAAAGATCAATTGAAAATCAAATCATCTTTAGAACAACCACCTACTGATTTGGAACTCAAAACCCTTCCCAATAATCTCGAATACACCTACTTAGAAGAAAATTCACTTCTTCCAGTAGTCATATCGTCGTTGCTCGAAACAAATCATAAAGAAAGACTCGTTTCTGTTCTTAAGAAGCATAAACGCGCTTTTGCGTGGAAAACTTCTGATATTCCAGGAATTAGTCCAGATTTTTGCAAACACAAAATCAATAGTGAAGAAGGTTCTAAACCCGTTGTAGAAAGACAACGTCAACTCAACCCTAATATGAAAGAGGTTGTTAAGAAGGAAATCATTAAACTACTTGACGCAGGAATTATTTATCCTATCGAGGATAGCCCATGGGTGAGTCCAGTTCATTGTGTTCCAAAGAAAGGAGGAATGACGGTAGTGACAAATGAAAGGAATGAGTTAGTTCCTACTAGAACTGTCACTGGATGGCGAGTATGCATTGATTACAGAAAACTTAACAAAGCCACCAGGAAAGATCATTTTCCTTTACCCTTCATGGATCAGATGCTCGAAAGATTAGCAGGAAACAAATACTTTTGCTTCCTTGATGGTTTTTCAGGATATTTCCAAATTCCTATCAATCCAGCCAATCAAGAGAAAACCACATTTACATGTCCTTTTGGAACCTACGCTTACCGGCGTATGCCTTTTGGTCTATGTAATGCACCTGCAACTTTTCAAAGGTGTATGATCGCAATATTTCAAGACATGCTTGAAACATCTATGGAAGCTTTCATGGATGACTTTTCAGTTTTTGGTGATTCTTTTGAAACTTGTCTTTCCAAGCTCGATAAAATGCTTGAAAGATGTGAAGCTGCACATCTAGTTTTTAATTAGGAAAAATGTCATTTCATGGTAACTGAAGGAATTGTGTTAGGACACAAGATATCAAGTTCAGGGATGGAAGTAGACAATGCGAAAATAGATGTTATCACCAAATTACCACCACCAACTAACGTTAAAGCCGTTAGAAGTTTTCTAGGACATGCCGGTTTTTACCGCCGATTTATCTAAGATTTTTTAAACATATCACGTCCTATGACTAAACTTTCAGAAAAGGATTCTGTATTTGATTTCAATGCTGACTGCATTAAAGCTTTCGAAACATTGAAAAGTCAATTGACTAGTGCCCCAATTATGGTTGCACCTAATTGGTCACTACCAGTTGAAATCATGTGTGATGCAAGCGATTTCGCTGTTGGAGCTGTTTTAGGGCAACATGAAGGAAAACATTTTCGTCCTATTTACTTTGCTAGTAAAACACTCAACAATGCTCAACAAAACTATACGGTTACGGAGAAAGAATTATTAGCCGTAGTTTTTGCATTCGACAAATTTAGATCTTATCTTGTGCTTTCAAAAATGATAGTTTTTACCGATCATTCCGCACTCAAATATCTGTTTACCAAACAAGATGCAAAACCACGTCTTATCAGATGGATTTTATTACTGCAAGAATTTAATATCGAAATAATAGACAAGAAAGGAGCAGAAAATCTTACAGCTGATCATTTATCACGTCCCGAGAATCCAAATTTGGAAGAATTAAAAGAAAATGAAATTAATGATTATTTTCAAGAAGAAACTCTCATGATGATAGATAAAGATGATGATGAGGAAATACCATGGTTTGCAAATTATGCAAATTATCTTGCAGGAGATATTCTTAAAAAAGGGATGAGTCACTACCAACGTAGTAAGTTCTTTTCAAAATTAAAACACTATTATTGGGAGAAACCTTACCTTTTTAAGATGTGCAAGGATGGAATGACACGAAGATGTGTTTCGGGTGCCAAAACAAGAAAAATTCTTGATGAATGTCATCATGGCCCAACTGGGGGACATTATGGTCCTTCCACTACAGCTAGAAAAGTTTTTGATGCTGGATTTTATTGGCCTACAATTTTCAAAGAAGCGTATACTCTTGTTCAAAACTATGATGCGTGCCAAAAATCCGGTAACCTTTCTCGAAGAGACGAAATGCCTCAAAAGAGCATTCATGTCTGTGAAATATTCGACATTTTGGGAATTGATTTTATGGGACCCTTCCCTAAATCACACAAATACGAATATATCCTCGTTGCAATCGATTATGTTTCCAAATGGGTTGAAGCTGAAGCTCTTCCTACTAACGATGCACGAGTTGTTGTCAACTTTCTCAAAAAACTTTATGCTCGCTATGGAATTCCTAAAGCTTTAATAAGTGATAGAGGATCCCATTTATGTAATAAACAAATGGAGAAAGTAATGAAACGATATGGAGTTCATCATCGTTTTGCTACAGCTTATCATCCACAAACTAGTGGTCAAGTCGAAAATACCAATAGAGCTATAAAAAGAATACTTGAAGAAACGGTTAAAGACAATCCTTCCATTTGGTCAAGGAAATTAGATGACGCTCTATGGGCATTTCGTATGGCATATAAGACACCAATTGGTACGACACCGTACAGACTCTTGTATGGGAAAACATGTCATCTACCGTTCGAACTTGAACACCGTGCTTACTGGGCGTTAAGAAGCTGTAATCCTGATTTAAAAATAGCTGGAGAAAAGAGATTTTTGCAATTACACGAACTTGATGAATTAAGACTTCAAGCTTATGAAAACTCCAAGCTATATAAAGCAAGAACCAAAGCATATCACGATAGAAAGCTGACAATTCGAAAACAATTCAAAGCTGGAGATAAAGTTCTGCTTTTTAATATGAAATACAAGTTTAAAGCTCCGAAACTCAAGCCAAAATGGTTTGGACCATATGTAGTGAAACATGGATTTCCATCAGGTTATGTTGAACTTTATGACAAACATGGTGGAAGTTTCATTGTAAATGGACACCGAATTAAACTCTATTATGATAAGGAGCAATTAAACGTGATTTCTAATGAGGAAATTTCATCCGAATTTGAATATAAAGCTATCACATTCATGGCTCCATACAAGGAAATGGTTCCTTGGGCACACAGTAATGGTTTTATCTATGATGCTCTTCCTAGAGCATGGAAAAATTTTAAATTGGAAAACATAGATGAAACAGGAGAGGGAATTGTGATAGGGAATGTGTTGTATATCCCTAAAAGGAAACGTGACACTAAAACTTCATAAACTATTTTGAAGTGTGAGTCCGGCTGAGGACTCGTTAATAAAACAAGCGCTTCTCGGGAGGCAACCCGTGTGTTTTATTTTACTTTATTTTTGTTTTTAATTTTCAGTGTTTATACCCCAAAGTTTTACTACTTGGTCGAACTTAAGTGTGGGGGTGTGCCACTAATTTGAATAAAACTGCAATGCTTTTTGTTTGTTTGTTTTTGTTTCTAATAATACAGGTGTTGACTACAAGAAACAGAAGATTGGATAACACCGGATATCATGGTTTATTTTCTCATTTTCCCTACTTTCATGCTTTTTCGTTTATCACATTGAGGACAATGTTTAACTTAAGTGTGGGGGGTGAGTAGGTAAAATAAGAAATTAAGTCTAATATCGATTTAATTTTTAAATTTTGTTTGTCCTTGTGATCTAGTTGTTTTCACGCTTTTAGGAATAATTTATTAGAATAACTGGATCTATCCACTGGTGAAATTAGTAATTTTTGAAAAATTTGAGATGTGTCCCGATTAATATTGCAATCCATTTCTGGGATTGATAACATTTGCTAGCGCATATTATAACCTTTCCACTAAATTGTAAGGATTTGAGCCTATTTCATATCTAGCATACATCTTTTATGCTTGAATCTTTTGTTATGAATGTGCCGGTGATTTTATTTATTCTAGAACTTGTACTTGTAAATCATTACGAGACCGTTGTGAGATTACATTTTTGTAATATAAGTATACATACGTGATAAGAGGCAACCTTAGGATTTTAACCAAATAGTCTTCATTATTGATTTTTAGCTAGTCACATTGATTAGTTAATTTCTAATTTTTAACCCTTTTGTTAGCGTTCATTTTTAACGCTAGATACCCTTAGTTACACCCTTCGAGCCATCCTTTTCGTTTTTGATAAATCCAGAAAAATACAAAAATATTTTATACTTTAAACCTTAGCCTAACCCTTGTCAAAGTCCAAATGGTGGGTTGCTAGTTGCTTGGTTGTTGGATAGTTTCTGATGATTATTAGTTAGCCACACTTCACCAATTATGTGTGTGCCATTCCGACAAAGACGGAGACTGCAGCTTCTTATTTGTATTGTTGTGGTGATGCTTATGCGAAGTGTAGGGGATTTGCAAAAAAAAAAAAAAAAAAAAAAAAAAAAAAAAAAAAAAAAATCATCATAACTATAAGGTGATAATCATAGCAAATGTGCTATATATGTGAATAAAGGAAATTTTGTGATATGTTGTTAGCCAATGTGCTACGTATGAAGAATATTGTTATGGCGAATCGATGTATCGTTATTTGAAGAAGAGGAAGATTGTAACTATAATCATTTACGGGTTCGTGGTTAGTTTGGTGACTACCAACAATGGGACTTAGACTTTATTTTATTTTTCTTTAAAACCAATTTCATAAATATTTCCCATGCCTTATCCCTACCCTTACCAAATTACTTTATCTATCCGGATATTGTAATGGCTTTGTGAGAATGTCAAGTGCAAGAATATTGTAGTGACCATCCAGTTTCTGAGTAATCAAGAACTCGTGCCAGTAATCTATTGTGTTTTTGTATGAGATGTTTAAACATAAGCCTGGTACAAACCAAAGCCTTACATTACAACCCGAATAAAAGACCTCTTTGATATGCAGACTTGGTGCTTACACCATTGCGGTGTAGTTTTGTTTCTTGTACAAGCTTATGGTAATAATTAGATCATGACTGAGCAATGAGTGTGATTTCTCTTATATATACTCCACTTCTTAAATAAATGGGTGATTGAGTGAATTATACTTCGTTCTTTTTTCATGAGGTGTTTAGAAATGTTAATCAAGCAAGAAAATCATTGGGTATTGTCAAACATCTCGAATTTTCACCATTCAAGCTTAAAAAGAATGAATCTTATCTTGTACTTGTACTTGGTGGATTTGCATCAAATTTTTCTAATCATTTTTGGTTACCATGTGGATATTTAGTTTTCTTCTAGATTTGCTTGAGGACAAGCAAAGTTTAAGTGTGGGGATTTGATAACGCTCAAAGTTAACATGTTTTTATAAGCATTATTAGTGTTTTTGTGTATGTTATTTGGTTGTTTTTATATGCTTTTGCCACTAAATCGTATCAAAGTATGTTTTTGTAGCATATGTAGCCAAATGCAGGAAAAATGGAGAAAAAGTGAAGAAAATGAAGTATACGCGATTACACGAAGATTACCGAGCTCAAAAGTCCAATCTATGAAGTAATTCATATGAGAACCTAAGTTTTGTCATCTCAAAGTTCCAAGTTCAGAAGTTAATCAAGTTTGGATTGTACATAAAGAACTACACAAGGAAAAGTCAAAGTCCAAAGAAGCCAGGAATTACCATCCGATCGGTTGGGTTGAAACCGATCGGATTGCCATAATGATTTTTCTCCATCCGATCGGTACCAACCCGCAACCGATCGGATGGCCAATACTGCATGTTTTTGCCAACTTTTGTGCACGAATCTTGGTCTTTTGTCCCATGGTTCTAGGCCCTTTTTAGTGTCTTATTGTCCAAGTTCAAGCATTTAAGTCCTTATTTATCACCAAGAGTGTTGGACAAGCCTAACAGGGACCTCAAAAGTGCATAACTCAACACACAATTGAAGATACCATTTACTCTCATTACTACACACAATTATTATCATCTTCTAGCTCTCTAAGGAGGAAAATTCGTACAGAAAGTACCAGGAACTTTGGAGGACCAAGGAAGCAACATTTGGAGTCCGAAAATCTCAAGAAATCATCACCAACTCTTAGGTTATCAATACCTTGTCATTTGTTATCAATTTCAAAGCATTGTAAGACTTATAACCATGGATTCTTGTGTTAAATATTCTGAGTTTATTTGCATGTTTGCCATGAGTGGCTAGTAATCTTTTTACACTTGTTTTGATGATGTTTTATACTTAGTGATAGTGATGATTGTGATAACATGTTTTAATTCAATTTCAAGTCAATCCTAAGAACCAATTGTACCTTAAGTTTCATCATGACATTTGTTTAGCCAAGGTTAACTAATTGATAATAGTTTCAAAGGTCGAAAGATTTGTTATTACTCAACTAGTTATAATCATTTGTCTATGAATGATTGTTTTTCACCAAAATTATTCTTGACTAAACAAAGAAACAAGAAGTATGATTGTAATGAGAATTCTTTTATAACATCAAATCGGATTGTTTGTAAACCTTTAGTAGGACGAAAGTTTAAATGTTTATAAACGATTGAAACCTTTTTGTCTATGAAGAGGTTACCTTTTGTATTGACCATTTCCTAAGAGTATTTTATTGGTAATAAAAGTTTGTCTTGTGTTTAAGATATCCACCATACCTTATGAACCTTGGATAGATCTTGAATTGATTGGTTTACACCTAAAGCTTGTTTTTATGAACTAAAATCTTGATGAAGGTTTAACTTGTAGAAACAATAGATTAGATCACCATCTAATTATCTCAACCAACATGTTATCAAAAGTTATCACAATCATGTGTGTCATTAAGTAGAAAACTAGTCTAAACAAGTGTAGTTTTTAATTTATTGAATTTGCTTATTATCATATTTGCGTACATTAGAGATTTACTTTTAGACTTATATTCCGATTCACTCACAAATCCCTGCGAACGATCCCGACTTACCATCATATCTTGCTATAACGGATGAGTACACTTGCTCGTATGTGTTGTTTCTAGATTTGGTAACTCATCCTTATAAATTTAAAACTTGCACTAACAAATAGCACATCAGATCCGACACCATCCGGTTGGTGCAAAGTGGATGTGCATTCCATGGACTTCGTTCCAAAGATCCAAATCAACATCTCAAGGACTTCCTTAAAATCGTAGATTCTATAGACCTTGATGTTACAACTAGAGAGTCAACCCGATTACGCCTATTCCAATTCTCTCTACGTGATCAAGCTAGCCAATGGCTTGAACGTTTACCAGCGGGATCCATCACCTCATGGGATGATCTCACCACTCGTTTCCTTGCTCAATTTTTCCCACCGGGGAGAACTACCAAGCTTAGAAATGATATCTTGATGTTCCAACAACGTCAAGGTGAAACTCTATATGAAGCATGGACTCGATTCAAGGACTTACTCCAAAAAATCCCTCATCATGGCATAGATCTTTGGCTTCAAGTCCAAATCTTCTAAGACCATGTCGATCTCTCCATAAGAAGAGCCATTGACCAATCGGAAGGTGGTAAGCTACGTGATCTAAGTGCGGAACAATCATGGGAACTCATAGAAGATCTTGCTCTCTATGACAACGAAAGTTGGAATGATCCCCGTGATTTAAACAAAACGGTCAAGGCAATATCTTTGCCTTCGAACAATTCTAGCACTCCCGACCGTAGGATCATGGAACTTGAGGACCAAGTCAAGTTTCTCATGAAATCTTACAAAGCTCCTAAGCCTTCAAGCTAAGTGAACAAAATCACTTCTTCATGCGAATTATGTAGTGGTCCCCATGACACTCGTGATTGTATGGAACTCCCCGGAACAACTTTTGCGGACTACGCATCCTCACGTACCGACGAAGCGGGAGATAAGTGGTACACTTTCAAACCCGAGCCAAACCCTTACGGTGATTCCTACAACCACTCTTGGAAAAATCACCCAAACCTTAGGTGGAAACAAAATCAAGCCAATTCTTCCAATCCGCCTAATCGTTACCAACCAAACGGTCCACCCTCCAACCGTACTTTCAACAACAATCCTTCTAACAACTATGGTAGTACCAACAATCTTGAAGGATTGATGTCCAAGTTTATGGCGTCTCAAGAAGCTCGCATATCTAAGTTTGAAGCCGATTTCAAACAAAAGCAAAGCGTGATAACCACCAAAATTGACACATTGTTGAAAGTTCTCAATGACCGAGAAATGGGAGCACTCCCAAGCGACACGGTCAAGAACCCGAAACTAAACGTTAATTCCATATCATCAGTTTCGTCACCCACTTCTTGTCCGAAATACTACTCGGTTAAATCAACGAGCACGTGTTTCAAGCAAAACCAAATTCTTCAAAAGGACCAATCGAATAAGACACCCGATATAAAACTGGTCAAAAGCATAGTTGAAACACCTCCCACGCAAGACCTTGACGATGAATTCAAGGAGCTTCACCTTGAATGCCCCGTCATTGATGTCTTAGCCCGTGCTCCCTACTATAGTGCCCTCCTAGAAAAGTATGAGAAGTTTAAACTAGGTAAAAATGGGACCGCCTTCGTTCAAAACAAGTTGCCTAAAAAGCTTGATGATCCGGGTATATTTGTTTTGCCTTGTAAGATAGGAAGATCCGAAGCTTTCGACACACTAGCCGATTTAGGGTCAAGCCTCAACATGATTCCCTTATCCCTTTTCACCACTCTCAAGCTAGGAAAGTTAGAGGAGATGGAGGTATTGATAGGTCTAGCGGATGGGAGTATTGCCCACCCAGTTGGAATGATTAAGGATGTAGTTGTTCACGTAGGGAAGTTAACTATTTTAGCGGATTTTCACGTCCTAGACATGGTTAGTGACACTACATGCCCATTGTTGGTAGGAAGAGGATTTTTAGCAACCGCTAGCGCCATGATAGATTGTAAGGAGTCTAAGATAGCGGTAGGTGATGGCGACACTTGGTCGGTATACGATGTTAAGAAACATAGCTACGATTGTGAGGATGAACCGACACCACATTGGGTAGAGATGAATAGGAGACCATCTAGATATGGACCTTGGATAGAAAGGAACTTTATAGGACCTCAACGCCCATTCTATCTAGAAAAAGATTTCATCGAAAAGACACATTCGGTGGAACAACTCATAGCTAGAGATGAAGAGCTAGATCCTTTTGAGGACCCCTTAGTCTTTAGGAAGATGATTGAGTTCTTAAGAGTAATGCCTATTAATATAGAGATGAATAAGTGGAAAAGAGAGGGAGATAAGTGTAAATGGAGGTGGGACAAGCCACCTAAGGAAGGTGATGGATCATGGCATATGAAGATGACTTTGTATGATCCGGATGGAGAAAAGTTTGAAAGGTCATACTGTACTAAGAAAATCGATAGGAAGTTAAAACCTAAGTTTGATCCCAAAGATGTCCTCAATGAGGAACTCACCCGTATCACGTAGTAACCCATGACCTTGAGTCTAGCTACAAGACTCATAAATAAAGAAAAGCGCTTCTTGGGAGGCAACCCATGTTTTGTGTGATTTTTATTTTGTTTGTTTGTTATTTGCTTCCGTATACATGCTTTATTTTTATTGTTGGTAGATCATGTTTCAAAACTAAAATAGTGAAAATACTTTATTTTTTTGTTTGGCCTAGTCTTAACTTCATCCAAAGGTATTTTTGCAAAAGATAAGTGTAAGGGGAAACCCCAAATATGTTTTTAAAGAAACAAAACCGATCATGATTCTCCACAATACTAAGTGAACATGTATATTCATATTTGTTAGAGTCAAATGCTTGTATCGAGTCATAATGATGTTTTGCAGGATTTTCCAGGAAGTAGGACGAAGTTTTTCCAGAAATTTTCCAGAAACTTAACATAAGAATTTTTGCAGGTCACTTCTGACGGCGTCAGGAATTAATTCCTGACGGCGTCACGTGTAAAATTCTGGAAATTTTACCAGTTTTATTTTTCTAACAGAGTCCTAAAGTTTTTTTTGAATTATCAGTTTTATAATCTCCAGGAAATCTGCAAACATCATTCCACAAGCATTATATCTTATTTTGTTTTCAAGGTTCTATTAGCATATGTAGATTGCCGCCGATTTTATGCGAGGTTGCCTTATCTGTTTTCTCAGGTTTTACAGGTTATGTATGACAAGAAGATGATTATTATTCTGGAAGGGAAGCTTTGATTGTTCATTTTCTTGGAGGAAGATCTAACCTGGCCACCTTATTATCCATACCGAGCGAATCAGGGGAGTATATGATTTCATTCATTTTACTTATTTCACTTTTACATTCTTTATTTGAACATTGGGGACAATGTTCATCCTAAGTGTAAGGGGAGTGTAAAATGAGGATACCTTACAGATACACTTTCGCTTGAGTTTGTTTGTTTGATAGTAGATGTGTAATAAAACTATCAGAAATACTTGTTAGTGCAATTTTAGCGCAAAATTTAAAATTTTTTACAACATTTAGGAGTGAAACTTTAGCCATAGCAAGCGTCTCATGGATAGGAGATTGTATGACTAGCACAAAACCGTACCATTCAGAAAAATTTTCCACCCAAATATATGAGGTTCGCCTTTAGATTTGATAGGAAAAGCATTTACTATTAGTGCTTATGAGTGTACCGGTAGCATTTAGATTCTAGAACTTGCGTTAGTGATGCATCCCGAGACCGCTAGTGAGATTACATTCGTGTAGTAGGATTTACTACATGATTAGAGGCATTAGGATCACCCCTGTGTTAAACCCGTATTATAATTACTTGACCATTTAAGTCATACTACTTGGCTAGTTAAGTCAATTAATTTTTTCCCACACCTTAGCGTTGTACTCATTTTTAGTACATAAAACCCCTAGTACACCCCTCCGAGCCTATCTTTTCGTTTCTAACTTTAAGCATCTTACTTAAAGGAAGAATTTGTTACATCCCACTTAAATTTACAACCAAATCGCCTTATCCTTCCGTGTATGCACTCATCTTTAGTTCATTATTGTTATGTGTTAAACCCTTAGTTATTTATCTAATTGATTACATGGTTGCTAAGTCGAGTCATATCCTTGTACATATTGTTTTGGGATGATTGGGACTCATGGGTAAAGTACTTATTTTATGGAGTAATGGGGAAGAACATCATATATTACCCCCATATGTACGTTAATCTTAAAAGTACTCCAAGTGTTTTGATTTTCTTAATTCGAGTCATTAGATTAGTTTATTGTAAAGTATGTAAAAATTCAAGTGTAAGGGGAATTTTCATTCCCTATGATGTTTTATTTTGGATGGTGGGGTAAGAGTGTAGGCAAAAAAAAAAAAAAAAATCGAAAAAAAAATCGAAAAAACAAGAAAAAGAAAAAATATATATATAGAAAAAGAAAAAGAGAACCCTTTAAAAGACCTCTTTGATAGTTTATCCTAGGTGCTTACGCCATGTGGTGGAGGTTTGATCCTTTCCCAAGCCTATGGTAATCTATTTTGCTATGACAGGTAGTGAGAGATGTTTTCCATTTCCATAATGTGATATTACTTTATTACACCCGAGAGATGTGAGTATCTAAACACTATTTGCGAGGTGCTAGTGTATGACCTCCGTGCTTGTCTTTGGTCTTTAGTGGAACGATTATTTGTTGTAATTACTTTTATATTTGTGTTAAATGACCCCTAACTTGTATTTTGACTAGAATAAAAGCGCATTTGCTTGAGGACAAGCAAATCTCAAGTGTAAGGGTATATGATGAGGCGAAAAATGAACCACTTTTAGGAGGTCATTTAAACCCGGAATTGAATTTATTTGATCAAATATTGCCCTAAATCGTTCCTTTTGTGATTTTTGGTACTTTGGGAGTGAATTCTGGAAAAGGAAGCAATTCGGACGTTTTTGGAGCATAAAAGTGAAGAAAACGGCAAAGACTTAATTTTCCATGCTAAGAACAGTACCTGACTGCGTCAAGAAGAAAATCATGACGGCGTCAAGAGAAAAATCCGTGAAGACCCAGTGAAAACCTGAAGGCGTCACAACAAGGGCGTCAAGACTATTTTTGGTGACGGCCTGCATAAGGAGTACACATGACGGCGTCAGACCCAGATCTAGGCAGTCCGGGAAACTATTTGGCGGCGAGATGACGACATCAGAAGGTTGTTCTTGACGCCGTCACCTATCAGAATCTATATATAGTTTTCTATTTTTCATTCATAAAAGAGGAACTTGTGTGGAGAATACTAGGGCCGAATTTTGTAAACCCTAGGTCGTATTTTACAGTATTTTCAAGGGTTTTCACCCCTTGAATCCTTTCATGTTCAATTGAGATAAGTCTTCTCTTAATTCATTCAATATGTCTATGTGTTGTTTGAATATATCTTATGCTTGTCTTGATTTCAACATGCTAGGCTAGATCTATCTTGTGTTTGCTTAGATGTAATGAAACCTAGATGTTAACTATATGTTGATTACTTGTTTATGGTTGTAATGGATGAATGATTTCAATGTTAGGCTTAAGAAAACTGGCAGATCTCCATTGTGTAACATGCTTGAACGTCTTAGGAAACATGAACCGATGTGTACTAGGTTTTATTGGTTGTATTTAATGCATGAGCAAATTCTAGTGATCCCATGTTAGGAGCTTCTTAGCCGGCTCGACATAGGAGTGAAGTAGGCGCTTATAGGATTGGGGAAGTAAGTATGCCACCCCATGAATGGTATTAAGGAATACAATCCGTCATCCACGCAACTATAACAAGTAATTAACCTGTAAAAGATATCTAGGGAGTAGTGAAATCTAAGTAAACACAATTCTCCCATATATTTCTTACACCTCTAGTATAATTTAGTTTTATTTTCATTTTAGTATTTTATTTTGATTGCATCTTTAGTATTGGGTTAGTTGACTAGCAACTAATTCCGCCCAACTCCTTCAAACCCGAGATTTTTACTTGCTTTAATAAAAATATAAAAATACAAAAAGAATCATCCCTCATCTCTAGACCTAGTCTTTAGGTTTTCTAATCCTAGCGACACTATTCCTAGCTGAACGATCAATCCCCCGGTACTTGTCATTATACTATACTACATCGATCAGGTACACTGCCTGGTGGGGGTTGTAAGCTTCTTGAGATCCCTCGAGAGGTAAAGCCTGGTGCAATCCCTACGCATCAAGTTTTATAAAATTGAAGAATATCAAGGGTATCTTCATCATCACTGTCATCAGGAATGAAATGGAACTGAGAGCTAGATCTGGCTGCTTTTTCTTTTGCAATTGATTCCCTAATAGATTTTTCATAGGCATCTTGGGAATTTATTCTAGCAGCCTGCTCTTCAGCTAGCAATTCTTCCATGAATTTTTTATGAGTGTCTTTTTGGGCAAATTCTTTAACTAAACCCTTAAGCTCATCAAGTATTTCCACTACATTTTGAATTTCTGGAAGAATTGCTTGATTCATTTGGTACTGTGGAGGTTGGTTATAATACGAAGTGTCAAAATTGTCACAAGGAAATGGATTCCCCGTTTGACAATCTGAGCTGAAGTGTGGACCTCCACAGTAATCACAACAGTAAAACTGTTGAGTCTGGACTGGTGAATCGTATGTATATTGGTTATAACCAAAATTCTGAGCATCACCGGAAAACTGTTCATAGACAAACGTGTTTCCGGTTTGGCACTCAAATCCTTGATGAGGACCTCCACAAAACTCACACAGATATGTCTGTATCTCATGACGTGGTGGCTGGTAGAATGTATCAGATGTGTCATGGTAAGGATAGGGAGCTTGGTTATAGACAGACCCATCTCCTGACTCTACCATACTACAGCTGGGACAATTCCCACCATTATGAGGACCACCACACCATTGGCAACCAAAATGGTGTGGATACGACATAGGAAAGAATCAAATGTTTACAGAGGGTAAGGAATGGAGAATCAAAAGGGTAGGAGGGTGAAGATGCATATTTTTGTGATTTTTGCTAAACATTTTTATAACAAAGAAAATCTTTTTGTGTTTTTGTGTTCGTTGAAAACTGATTTTAAAATGTTTTCGTGAACTGTTTTGTTTTTATATGATAATAAGAAAATATGAACAAAGATGGATAAATATACAAAGGAATGAATTCCAAATCACTAATACGCAAAACCGTTTAGAATACGCGCACCACCTCCCCAGCAGCGGCGCCAAAATTTTGATTGGCTCCAAACGGTCAACCTAAGTCAACCAATGTGAGTGGTCAACAAGGCCAGACAGCCGGGTGCCAATTCTCCGTGGAATACAGTGTTTCCCCGGGTCGTTATGTCCCAACGAGGTGTGCATTGTATTCAAACGGATTTGTGATCGGATGATTCTGAACAGGAAAGGGGTAATAGTGGTTTGAATGATTACGCTAAGGAAATATAAGTGAAAACGGCTTAAATAAACTAAATTAACTAAAACATAAAGTTACATTACCCTACAACGTATTTAAAATTAAAAACGCGCGTTTACGTTCAAAATAACGTCAACGCGCAAAATAAAAAGTAAAACGAGAGCAAATAAAATCCTACGGTTATGAAAATTACATTTTTACAATCCTAATGATAAAAGAAAATTTTTGGAAAATTAAAGTTAATTTTTACACAATTTAATTAATTATTATTAATTAAAAACTATTTAAATACTAATTAAACTAATTTAAATTATAATAAATACAAGATGAATAGTAAAAATTCTAAAATTTTTCATAAAAATACTTAGTAGTATAAGTAGGCTAAGAAAAATATAAAAAGTTGCAAAAGCTTTTAAATAAGCTGGAAAAATAAGCTGTTAAGCTTATAAGCTTTAAAAGGAAAATTAGTACTATAAATAAATAAATAAAAAAAAGGAAAGTTGGAACACTAAGATTAATGCAGGGCAGACGGTGCACGTTGTCAGTTTGAGGACTGAGCTGAACAACCAGGGTTCAAATCCCACCCTCACCCCTTTTTACAAACATTTTTATTTTTGGAATTTTCTTTTGCAAAACTAATAAACTACTGAAAATAATAGACTTTTACAAAACCAACTTTTCTAAAAACTTTCAAATAAGCTCTGTTGAGAGCTTAATTTCCAACAGATGGCCTTTAAGCCATAAAGAGGAAATTTAAAATTTGAAAAAGCTGAGAACATGCTAAACACAAGGCACTAAAGGTGAAATAAGCTAAAATCAAGTGAAATGGGCTTAAGAGCAGCCAAAGAAAAGAGAAAAGCTTCCTTAATAAGCCAATAAGTTGAAATAAGCAATCCCAAGTTGCTGAAAACCAAGCAGACTAAGAGGTTAGTTGTAGGCTTTGGTTTAGCTTATCAAATAAGCTAGTAAGCTCTAAACAAACCTTAAACCTTCAAGCTAGTTCACTTGCCCCTCCAAAAAGCCAAAGAGCTATCAGTGGGACCCACTGATGGACTCACAAAAAGCTTCTGAAATTAGGCCAATGAAATGAACCCCCCTGGTGCAGGGCATGTCAAAGGCCTGCAAGCCTGTTTAAGCCCATAAATAAGCCACAAACAAAATTCTTAAAAATAAGCTATGGTCTGATTCCTAAAGTTCAGCTGGGGCATTTTATACTCAAGAAATTTGAAAGCCTAAAACTCAACACAAAATTCACAACAATTCTTGGAAATTTGGGTTTTCTGTATAAAGTAAGATTGTTGACTTTTGAGATTTTGCAATACTTTTGACTTTTATGTCTTTTAAACTGATTATAATGATAGATTATGTTATATTAAACTATATTAGGACTGAAATAAGCTAAGTTACCTAATATGGAATGATGTGATGGGAATTAGAACCTAAAATCACTAAATGTTAACTGTTATGAATTTGGGAGTTAATTTTGACTTTTAGCTACATAAGACCTGAGTCTATTGGTTGTCTCACACTACAAGGACCTAATGCAATCTACTAGTACCTAATTAACATCAAAACAACAACAATACAACCTATAACATAATCAATCCAAACACCCCTTTCAGTGGTGACTGGTTGCAACTTCTCAAAAGAAATTATGGACTTGAGCAAGGATTATGATGATTAACTGTTTAATAAGCTTTACTATGATAGTTCAAGTAAAAAGAAAGCAAGATTAAGCAGTTTCAACGATCCAATCTCAATAAGCAGTTACAAGCTAATGTGAACAATTAATTTGCTTCAAACTAAATTAGAACTACATAAACTACCAAATTAGTAATAGCGGATCAATAAAGGACTAATAAGCATAAACAAGCAGTAATAAGCACTAATATAAACTATGCTACAGTACACTAAAGAAATTAAGCTAAAAGAAATAAAATGGATTCACCTTAGGCCCTAGCTAAACAGGACTTAAATCCCCACCCTGAAAAGCTCATAAAGATATTCTACCAAGCCTAGGAATCTTCAAATCATCAAATAAGCATAAACTGCTTATTAGAAGTGCTCTTTTGACTTTCTGTTGACTTTTTTAGAAAGAAATAGAACAGTAACATTAAACTCACATGAAGCTAAAAAGGAGCTTATTGAGCTCATGTATGCAAATGATGCTCAGTGGAGCTTATTTAAAATTCTCATAGTGAAGATAGCTTTTGAAACTTGAAATTGTAATTTCGCATTAATCTTGAATAAAAAGGTTACATAAGAAATGGAACTTGAACTGATATTACATTGGAAATCAGGAAACTAAATGCTACTTTTTGCTTATTCTAAGAAAATGGATTTTAAACTATTAACTACTAAATTTAACTAACTAACTAGCTCCTCTCTGCTTCTTCCCCTCTCCTTTTATATTGACCCTTTAGGGTTTTCCATACCCACTTGAGCTTTCCCACTTGAATTCTTGACCCTTGGATGGGCTCAATTGATCTTGACCATTGGAATGGGATTTGGCGGGAAAAATTGGTAATAAGCAATTTGGCAGTTTCCTTGTGGCAGGGTGTAATTTGTATTATCGTGGTGGAAAGGTAGTGGAGCAGGGGTGGAGTGTGGGAGTAGAGGTAGCAGTGGAGGTGTGATGATGAGGTAGGCAGGGGTTTTGCAGGTTTGGTTTGGAGGGGAGTGAGGATGAGGTAAAGGTGGTCAAACTGGGGGTTGACCGGTTTTGATATCAAAAGAGAAACGGGCCTGGAAGGGTTATGGGCTTAGGATTTGGATCAGGGGTGTTTGTTGGATTTTTATTTTGGTAAATAACACTTAGGCCCTTTTGGTTTTAGGTGAAAATACCCCAAGGACCATAATTGCCAATTCTGATTTTAGAGGGTATGTTTTGACATTTTTCCAAAGTTATCACTAGGACCTAACTTGCCATATTTGAATAGTACAAGGGTAGAAATTGTAAATTTTCCATTTTTTATTACCCAAGGACCATTTTTGACATTTTTTTAAAACTTGGGGGACCAAAGTTGTAATTTTGCAATTTAGAACTTTAAAAGACTTATTTTGACAACTTGTGAATCCCCAAGGACCAAAGTTGACTTTTTCTTCCAAAACATTCCACCTGGGACCAAATCTGCCAAATTCCAAAGTTGAGGGACCAAACTTGTAATTTCCTCAAACTTTTTACCCAATGATCATTTTTAATAACATTTTACTTTTAAAGGACTTGGGTTGACTTTTCTTTCAAAACAAATGCTCACGAACTGATTTTGTCAAATTTTGAAAGTTGAGGGACTGAAACTGCCAATTATGCAAACTTTGCTCATTATTCACCTGTTTTCAATCATTTTGCATCTGAAACATATAAAACACAATTTTGGGATATTTTCTGTATTTTGATGCATTTCTGAGTGTTTTAAATGTTTCTGCAGTTCAGATTGACCAAAAATGATGAGTATTTACACACTCATCAGACACACTTAGATCTTCACCTAATCCAAGTCTTCACATGAGACTCACTTAGATCATCACCCGATCCAAGCCTTCACACACCGACTAAACTAAATCCTAACTTACATACTAGGACACCACACACCATACAACAATTACATGACCTATTCTAGTTACAAGATTTCTTGGATTTACATCACCATCCAAGTTTACACAAATAACCCCATCCTCGACTCACACACAAGTCGGAAACATTGACAATATTTATAGAACCTATCACCGTAACACTTGTTACGTTTGTGTGTGGACACCTATAACATCTCAAATGTTTATCTATGTCGAGAGTTCTTCTCTTACCCATGAGGTAGAGGAAAAAGAAAATCATAACACTAGTTGGTGTGTTGACTCAATAACACTTCGATTCTTGATGACTTCGAGTGTTCTTCTCTTGCACATGATGCAGTGGATGACAGGATCACTTATAAACACATACCAAAGAGTTATAGTGATCAAAGAATGAAAAGGGAAGTCCAGGAAATTTTTGTGCAAAGAGGATTAGTTTTTCTAATGAGAATGGGTCAGTATTTATAGCCTGCACGAGGAGCGTCAGACGGTACGGTCCTTTAACAATAAGGGACCGTCACATAATTAAAGGACCTCCGTGACAGTTTTTGTCCTTTTGTGGTGAAATGTTACCTAGTGAAATTTTATCTGATTTGGGCGGGAAATGAAGCCGTTTGGGCATTTTGAAATTCAAATTTCAAATATAATTTTCTTATTAAAACATTTCTTTATAAATACATTTTTGTAAAAATGTTTTGTGACATTTATATAATGTAGAGATTAAGGACAAAAGTTTTTTCTTTGATCACTTAGCAAAGTTGGTAAAGTGTTTGTACATACCTGAAGTGATGTTGAGAGACGTTGATGTGTGAACGAGTAACTTGTGCACTTTACGTTATGTATTACAAGTTACGTGTTGGTCATCATTAAAACACTAAGACATTGTATAGATTAAACGTCATAACGTTTGCACTAAAAATCTCCCCATTTTTTATGAGGACAAATATGTAAACCGTATCTCATAGTAAAGTGTAGAAGTTACTAGTTTACACTTCCTCTCTCACCCTTTTGTCGAAGCAAAAAGGTTTCGCAAATGTTGAGGTTGAAGAAGATCGGCATGAACTTGAGAAGACAATCTTGAGCATATAGAATGAAAGATGATCCCCCAATGTATTAGAAAATCCCGGACCCCATCATTAAATGAATTGAGTGTGTGTCATCCTAGTGAAGCCTTGCTCCTACCACCATGATTTAACCAACTCCAAACCATTTACCCAACTACTTCCGAGCTGCCCCTAGCTTATTGCATCCTTATTGACTTTAGCATATCCATGAGCTCCCCCTAGCTCATTGCATCCTTCTTAACATACATCAAGGGTTAGTTTCAAGCAAAAGAGTATGTAGATGCGCCAACACTTGCAAATGCTCCCCCTTGGTGTATGCTCAAAACTTGTTTTGGCTACCAAAGAATCGAGCAATGAAGTAATGCTACAAAACAAAGTTAGTAGACAAGTGCACATATATAATAATGATACATATAGTAAGACATGCATGATTCAAATATGTTATTCGAAAGCATGGCATGAGAGGGATTGAAACTAAACATATAATAGTCGATTAACACACCATTCTCTAACATCTTCCAAGATAAGTGTCTAGTGTCTAGGTGATATCTGATGAGGATGATATGCTCCTAGATATGTATGAAGATGACTCTTTAATAGTGGAGAGGGATGAACCGAAATGAAGAGAATATGTATTGAGCTAAAGTTTGGCAAGGATGGTGTTAAGTTGAGATGGAAGATAGGAGACTTCATAATTGAAGTTGGTGATTATAGATGTGTGTGTGGGGATAATGAAAGGAACGTTTGCACTTACAATGAGTGAGGAAAGGATTCAAAAGAATATGAGCATCCTTAAAAGGGCATCGTCAAATAGATCGACGGAATGGGAGACATCAAAGATATAAATGTGACAAAAGTAGAGGGATGATACTATGGACTCTTACGAAGGATTTTTTTGAAGGAATTCTCATGGGTGGTACCAATTATATTGGATTTGTCATTGGAGGTGGATATGTTGGTGACAATGAGTGTTCTAGAGAATTGAGTTAGGATAATGGATGATTAGGAATCATGGAATTTTAAGGTGTTTTGTTGGTTGACGACCGAAGGTGGATATGTGAAATGGGGTGGTGATAACTCGACAACACTTGAAGCTTAGATATCTTCTTTGTGTTCTTCACTTGCTAGGAAGTGGAAAAGACGCATTTCAAAATGAAATTCACTTGGAAATGAGGTGGTGATGGCTTGACAACACTTGAAGGTTGGATATCTTCTTTGTGTTCTTCACTTGATAGAAAGTGGAAAAGACGCATTTCATAATGAAATTCACTTGACTTTTGATGACATAGACAAATATGTTAATGAGTGTATAGATATGACGATTGCCCTTTGTTTCAATGAGCGACACAAGGGTGATCATAGGTTTATGTATCATGAAAGGTGGTTTAACCTCAATGAGGTAGGTTGTAGTGGTGATGACACACTTGTTTGGTTACATGGTGGAATCTTCTTGTGAAGAAGACTCGGTGGATTAATTGGTAGATGACTCTTGGTTTCTTTGAGGACATGGAAATGGTGGATGACTCGATATTGGTAAAACAAGGATAACTTAGTTTCTCATTTCACATTGGTGGTTTGAGGTTATTGTGATGAAAGGTTATGAGGAAGATGCTTCTTTGTGAGTTTTTTACAAGGCATGATGTAGGATGGTTCAAAGTATTGCAGAAGAGGAAAAACAGTGAACCAGTTCGTGACACCTCTACTGGGGACGGTCCTTTAAATCATGGGACGGTCCTTTAAAAGATAAGGGACCGCCATCAGTAAGGTGCAGAGTCTCTCCAGTTTTCTGTTTTTCCCAGATTAAAGGATAGGAGTAATCAAATGATTAAGGAATGGTTTATGTAATAAGGCAGGATTGTCACACTACTCACTAGACACCCTAAAGGAAGATTCGATCTAGTGTGAGGAGGAATAAGCCTAGTTACATAAGAATCAAAGATTTAAGCATGTAAACCATTTAAGCATGCATCACATAATAGTCAAAGATATTAACATGTAAGACTATATGACATCTAGGAGGTATCATGAAAGGCATACCTAGTACAACATAGTTTAGGTGCACAAATAACATGTAAGTCATGTAAAGAGATACATACAAAACATGATTACTATGAAGACAAGCATTAAGTAAAACATGTTGACATATAGCACATAAGAGCATGTATCGTGGGCATAAAGCAGTATCTTTCTAATGAACATGCATCCAATAATTAAGCAAGCAGGCATTAAGCATTTAAAAGAGCATCAAGACATTTAAACAAGTTTCACAAGAACAAGTTGTTGTTTTCAAACATCAAGCCCATATATGCAAGTAATCTAGGTTTGTCAAGGAAAATCCTAATTACTATTTGTTTAAAGTCCAATCCTAACAGGAGACGAAGATCATCGATGTAAAATGTATTTAGTCAAATGTAGGAATGGCAATTTTTCATGTTAGAGAATGGATATGAGACTATTACTAGCGGTGCTCAATTAAGGCTAAACACGACCATTTTTACGGGTTTACCACAAACCCAACTTCTCTCCTGGAAGCAATTCAACCATTAGGTTAAATTGAATTTCTAGTGCAATAGGTTCTCCAGTAGCCATTCTTATATTAGAAAAATTGGAATTCCTATACTTTCCCATCGAGGTTTTCCAAAAATGATATTCGCCAATTCCGCTAGAACATATCCTAATATAACTCAACTATCAATATATTAAAAGTCACTTAATGAAAACGACATGTCTTACACAACATCCTAACAAAGGCATGTGCGGTATTAAAATTATGTGTTTTGGTTTCAATAATACTCCATAGTAAATCTTGAGAAAGAGAGTCTAATAAAGATTACTTACCTTAATTGATCTTGTAATCTTTTAATTTATATTATTGAGAGAAAACATATTGTATCATTTGACAAACATGTTTATTTAAGATAATGACCTTTTCACTCTTATGAATTACAATGAGAACAAGTATTTTAGTTATAATGTGATTTACAAATTTTACTTGTTTATGTAGTGACACACATTGTATAAATTATCCTTTTGAGATACATGTTATCTTCTTGAAGATTGATGATGTATTATATGTGATGTTCTTACTTGACATGTGATTTTAAGTCTTGACTCGTTCATGAGCAAATGCTACATATGTTGTATGTTTGCTTGTGTTTGGTTTTTCGGAAATGACACATTTACAAATTGCGTTGCAATGTAAATTGCTTGAATATTTCGGATGAAACATCCAAGTCATCAATCCTACTTCGTTGTGTATTTTAATCATCTTTTAGATATATTAGTCTTAATGATTGGAACACAACCTTTGGACAAGAAGACTCAATATGACATCATCAACACAAGTGTGAGTTATGATCCAATGCATATTCTTTTTGTCTTGATAAGGACATCATTATTTTCATACCAATCGAGTGTGATTGAGTATGTAGGTTCAAGATGATATGTTATGTTATATCTTGAAGCTAAACAAATAATGACTTCAATTTCATGTCCACACTCAAAAACTTGTCAGTTAGATTCGATAATAATATCAATCATATTTTGAATAATGAATCGATATAAACTCGAAATCTTTCTTGACCCTCACAACCACTCTTTTTAATAGAGAAAGACAAGTAAAGATTTACGGAATGTGCTCCATCAAATTTAATACTTGTTATATATGTCAGGTTACTAATAATGACATGTTAACTTAATGATTCAAGATAGTTATTTATTATGTGTGTGAAAAATATTTATTATTACGTATAATATGCATAGTTTATGACATTACATAAGTATAAAAATAATTATCCTAACCATTTTTATATAATACACAAAAAAATAGTTTATAACTACATGTTTAAAACAATTAGTGTATGTTCAAATACATGCAAGGTTCAAGAATACATTTTTTTTTTACTTAAATACTAATGCATTATTATAAACCTTTATCTTGTTTAGGCAACCCATGGCCACTCAAGATAAGTGCATGTAATATTTTAGAAATCATGTTGAAGAAGTGTTAAATATTTTAAGGTGACACATTTTAACACTTGAACCTTTGGAGAGATAATTGTGTAAGACAATTATTTTCGACAAACATGATTAATCAACTTAGTCTACATATCTAAGTGATTTATTAAAACATTATAACATAAGCAAGCAATCAAAAGCACATAATAATTTAGCATAGCACACACAAAGATATTCGTGATCATTTTGTATGTTAGATACGACAATGTATACATATCTTGATTGTGTTATAAACCGAAATAGTTTCCTCCCCTTTTAAAAGATTAGTTAAGATTGATATTTTGAAAAGATGAAGACTCAATTTTTCAAAGATTCATTAACTAGAAGTGTCCGACTCGAAAGTAAGAGTAGAATGCAAGTTTTACGTTAAAACGTAACGAAAGGTTTTGAACACTATGTATTATCTTGCAATTACGACTTAAATAAGTTTGGAATTAATCTCTGAAAGTATTTTTTAAATGAAAGTACATTCAATTACCTTTAAAACGGCCGGTGGCACGACTCCTACGGACTTACGGTTGATTTTATATGAATTTTCAAAGTTTGATACTATTCTGGTGGAGGTCCCTTAAATACCAGACGGTCCCTTAGTGATAAAGGACCGCCCAGAGATAAAGGGTTGCCACCAGTAAGCCAAAAACACATTTTCATGTAAAAAATCATTTTCTTCAAGCTATGATACGAAGTGCATTTAACCAACAAAACTAGTACGAATCAAAGCATTTAGCATAAGTTTAGCAACTAAACACATTTCATATTTAATCCGTCTTAATGAGAAATTTGATACGTGGACCGTACTCTACTTTAAAAACCATTTGTTTTGAAAACAAGAGCGACGTGGCTCTGATACCAATTGTAGAAACGTAGATGTGGGGTGATTACATTCCTCTTTAAAAATTAAAATGTTTCGTATCAAATTTTCGATCAAGCGTGACTAAATATGAATGGTTGTTATGTCACTCATAACAAGCAATCACATAAGCATGACACAAGGTTTAAACGTTTCTAATCTAATTCAGAATACACTGGGGACGGTCCTGTAAATAGGTGGACGGTCCTTTATCATTTAAGGGACCGTCGGTCGATAAAGGACCGCCACCAGTAGGTTTGCCAAATTTATTTCGTGTGATTAAGTTTTCTTGTATTTTGTGTTTCTAAGATAACTAGTTGATATTACAAGCACATACACATCAAGCCACACAAACATAAATGTAATGCAAGTATAGAAAGTAAAGAGCAAGGAAGAGAAAACGCAAACCGAACATGATGATTTATAGTGGTTCGGCACGAAGCACCTCTTCGTCCTACTCCACTCCCCGAGTCTCACACTTGAGAGTTACTTCACTAATCAACATGCTCCTTTATGGTGGAACAAACCGTACACAAGCTTACACCAAGTTTAACGACACTAAGCTGAATGTTGAGTCCTAATCCTAGCTAGAACCAATCTATGCCAAGGCCTCCGTGGCCACACGAACAAGCACTCTTGTCCCATTTAGATCGACACACGATCTAAGCCTTCACATGAACGAGCACTCCCGTTCACTTGAATCTTCACACTAAGACACACTTGGATCTTCACCCAATCCAAGCCTTCACATGAGACTCACTTAGATCATCACCTGATCTAAGCCTTCACACATCGACTCAACTAACTCCTAACTTACATCCTAAGACACCACACACCATACAACAATTACATGACCTATTCTAGTTACAAGATTTCTTGGATCTACATCACCATCCAAGTTTGCACAAATAACCCCATCCTCGACTCACACACAAGTCGAAAACATTGACAATATTTATTGAACCTATCACCATAACACTTGTTACGTTTGTGTGTGGACACCTATAACATCTCGAATCTTTATCTATGTCGAGAGTTCTTCTCTTACTCATGAGGTAGAGGAAAAAGAAAATCATAACACTAGTTGGTGTGTAGACTCAATAACACTTTGCTTCTTGATGACTTCGAGTGTTCTTCTCTTGAACATGATGTAGTGGATGATGGGATCACTTATAAACACATACCAAAGAGTTATAGTGATCAAAGAATGAAAAGGGAAGACCGGGAAATTTTTGTGCAAAGAGGATTAGTTTTTCTAATGAAAATGGGTCAGTATTTATAGCCTGCACGAGGAGCGTCAGACGGTCCCTTAAACCTTGGACGGTCCTTTATGAATAAGGGACCGTCACATAATTAAAGGACCTCCGCGACAGTTTTTGTCCTTTTGTAGTGAAATGTTACCTGATGAAATTTTATCTGATTTGGGCGGGAAATGAAGCTGTTTGGGCATTTTGAAATTCAAATTTCAAATATAATTTTCTTATTAAAACATTTCTTTATAAATACATTTTTGTAAAAATGTTTTGTGGCATTTATATAATGTAGAGATTAAGGACAAAAGGTTTTTCTTTGATCACTTAACAAAGTTGGCAAAGTGTTTATACATACTTGAAGTGATGTCGAGAGACGTTGATGTGTGAACGAGTAACTTTTGCACTTTACGTTATGTATTACAAGTTACGTGTTTGTCATCATTAAAATAAAAAGACATTGTATAGATTAAATGGCATAACGTTTGCACTAACATCGTGTTCGTTTTTGTCCTTTTTGGCCTGATTTATGCCTGTTTCTGAAATATCCGTACCTGCACGATCACAAACACTAAAACACAGTATCTTTGGCATTTATTGTTAGTTTGTGTTTGTTTTGGTCTTAATTTGGTAAGGAAAAGGTGTGTGAATAATCACACACCACTTTCTTTCTCTTGTGTTCTCAAGGTTCTTCTTACAAGACGAGATCACGCTTTCTTGCATACGAGCCATTCTTCTCTCCAAGTTGCTCAAATTCTTCATCACCTCAAGACCACTGAGTTGTCTTTTGTTGTTGATACTTATTCTTGTATTCTTACAGTACTTGTAATAGTTGTGTTGTTGTGTTGGATTGGTTCTTCCATGTAAAGGACCCGGTATTTAGCTTAGTACCGAAAAAAGTATAATCGACGTTGTGAGGCTTCTCCACTGGTTGAAGGAGCTTGTTGACATAGTGTTTATGAACTCTCAAGTTGGGTACTCGGGTAGAGGAGTAGGGCATGGAAGGTGTCCTTGTAACCAAACCACTGTAAATCATTGTGTCGCGCTTCTATCCTTTTATCTCTTACTATTATCGTATTTATTTCTTTTCATACTAACTTGCATTATCTATATCTCAATATCCAAAGGTTTCACATACTATCAATCTAAAGTTTTATAAACTAAATTTAAATCGGTAAAAATTATTCAACCCCCTTCTAGTTTTCTACAAAATGTATTCAGCAAATCAGGTCATTAGAACCTGTCTCTAAATTAACAAAGAAGACGAACCATGCTAATCTTTGAAAACATAAAGGGGATCCCATATTTCTAAAACTAGGTTTGAAAAACCTTTCCTATATAATGGAAAGTAGAGACCACATATATCGAGCAAACAATCGATAGTATAGATCTTAAGATGGCAAGTCACAATGACCAAGAAAGAACAAAGACCACAAAAATCGAGTAAATAGTCGATAATAAGGGTCTCAAAATGCTAAATTGCAACAACTAAAGCAAAACAATGTTGGACCTTTGAAGAAAAAACATGTAACCCCCTCCCCTACAAAAGAAATGAAAAAAAATGGAAACCACAACTTTACAAGAACTTTTCATCAAGGTTCCAAAAAAACCGTTACTAAACAAAAAGCACATTAAAAGGGCACGAGTCTCCACCACACAGAAATGACTAAAGTCTACGCAAAGTGATAAAAGGGTCAAACTACGAAGAAGAAGATTACTACCCTACATGTTGAGCAAACACATCCTCATAAGCAAAAGTATCACTTTCATCAAAGAAGGGGCTATCACGGTTCATTTTGGAAGGATAAGAAAAACGAACATAACAAGATTCAAGAAAGGAAGTGAAAAGCAAAAAGATTATAGATGTCTTTTAGCTATAAATTTACCTAAAATCTTTCTAAACGCTTCCAAATATTTACAGAACACGTCTACTAGTGGGTCCACAAATCTCGACGAAAGTGAAAAGCAGTTGAAAGGACATGCGCGTGGTTGCAAACAAAACCAACTTGAAATAATTACCCCACGACACTCAAGAAAGTATGAGGAGATTCACGGCTACAAAGTGAAGTGCTCAGGGCACCCTTACAATCAATGTACCTAGAAAACATACATAAGAAACAACACCTATATGCCAGGGAATCAGGCGAAAAAATTTCAACCTGAAGAATGTTATAGCATCCCAAAACGAAAAAATTTGGATGGCTGAAAACAATTGTATCAAATACCAGGAAAACCATGAATTGAATGCATGACATGCGTAGGGAAGGACAAAAATAAACTTGCTACCTGGACACTCATACTCCCAGGCAAAAAAGACTCTTCAATTTAGCAAGAATACATCATCATATTTCCCTGAGCAGTCAAATACATTAATAGAATGGGGGACTTGATAGTGTATGAAGTCTTCAACCCAATTGGGTTGAAACTCAAACATTCGAAACAGGCCCACTAAGGCCTAAAGCTCATCACAAGTCACTTGGGAAGCAAGTTCCCAAGGTAGTCATAAAGGCCTGGCCAATGCAATTAGGTAGTGAAAGGCATGGAAGCACACTCGAGGACCGTTACAACATATAACACATGTCGTTGCCTAATTCTTATTGAGGTTATGCTGCAAATAGTACATGGAAATCGATTCCATGCACCTGGTAGAGCCAAGGATGTGACGACACGTGTCATTCTTGTCTCCTCTCTCATATGTCTACCACGTGGACCATCTTCAACCATTGATAGCCTCCAAGGGTGGCTCGAAACCCTAAACACATTCTTATAAATACTAGTCCTATTTCCTTGAAATAGACCAAGCTAAGTCAATTAAACTCTCATAATTCACGACTCCACACACACTAGTCACCTCGTGAGTGTTACCCTAACTCGTGACTCTGGTCACACCTTGGGGTCTTAACCGAATGTGAGAAACCAAACGAGTGACTATCCCCACCTTCAATACGTACCTTACGTAAACAGGTGTCACATCATGCTACCTCATCATTTTTTCTTTCACTTCCCTTGTCACTCAGACACCAAAAACCTCCTCCCTTATAACTCAAGTCAAAAAAACTCCCTTTTGAGACACACTATACCTAATTAAAATTAAAACAAAGAAATCCTCTTTCTGGCGCAAGCCACAACACTAACTCACTCACTCAACGGCAGCTCTCGCGCGCGCGTGGGGTGGGGGGTTCAGTATGGTGGATTGGCTTTTGCTCAAGGCAAATCCTTTACACGTTGGAACGGCGCCGAGCAAATGTCATCATACCCAATGCTCTTACATTTTGGTAGCTCATTGCTAGTGGCTTAAAAAAATGCCTATTTGATATTATCACCAATATAATTTGATTTGATATCCGTTTTCAATGGAAAGTAAATGATTGATTTAATGTCCAAAATTAGAGGAAACGAGTTGGAATACCGCGCGTTGCCGCGGGGTGTTTTCCCAAAGAAGTTTTCAGTAAGTGTTGCAAAGTAGAAATGGTGCAAGAAAATTTTAAAGATTGCAATGGTGTGCACACATAAGCTTTATATGCATTTGCTGCAATATCGGTTTCAGATTTTGAGCTGTAGCAAGTTTATAAAAATTCATAATATACAGCTATATATCAATAAGTAACTCCATATGAATGTTAAAATGTAACTCCATATCAATAAGTTGTTTGTTACAGTAAAAAAGAATATGAAAGACAGATGTACATAACTATTTTCTTAATGAAGTAAAAAAGAACTTCAAAATTTTCTCATATCTCAGGTCTCATTTTTGTAGCATGTTTATATAAAGTATAAGGATCTCAGGTAGCAGTTTATACTGCTCTTGTGTACACTGATATCTTTTAAGTGTAGCAACCACTTTTAGCCCTTCGCTTCGAGGTTTCTTACTTTTAAGCCTTCGCCTCCCTATTTCTTTTAATATCAGGTATTTGTTGATATTTTGCAGCTCGTTAACCATCTGCTTCACATGCGTTCTTTTCATCTTTCAAAAGCACCAAATATTGTCACTGATATAGAACTGCAACTAAAGCACCTAACTGTAATACAACTAATTTGTAAACCAATTTTGATATTATTCAAAATAAAATTGGCATATTTAAGTCTGGAGCATTCTGGGTCGCGTTTTAACTGAAAAGGGTGAATATTAAAAAAAATATAGCTTAAACATGGAATGGGTCAAATGGATTGAAAATCTACTTCATATGAATACAATTTTCTAAATGAATTTATTCGAGCAATTTAAATTCCTACCGTAATGATAGTAGTACTTGGTTATCATATTTGTATTTATCAACATAGTAACGAAAAGTGGTTGCATAGTAGTACTTAGTTATCATATTTCTAATTATCAACATAGTAACGAAAAGTGGTTGTAGGTCTACCTATGTGGTCAAAATGATATGTTTGACCCAGTTAAAATGTTGTGTTTCCAGTTAAAAATTGACATGTTTCGACCCGTTTGATAATAAACCATCTCTAAACATTATAAAAATGCCAGCAACAATCGCAGCTCGTTTTGACCCATCACTCAATCCATTAGACCAGTTTATCTAGCCATTTCTAGTTTCTTTCAACTTACCCTGCCTAGAGTCTGCCCCATGGAAGGAATCCCAATCTTGAAGCTCCTTCACACCATTCATTCCAGGAAGTTTCCAACTTCATCTAATAAAAAAATGCAAAACAAATAAAAAAAAAAGTGTATAAAAGACATAAAGACGATTTTCAACCACGATTACCAAGAAATATTTTCTGCAAATGTATTTATCTGGGTGTATGCATCCATTAACCTTAGACAATCAAACCTGAATATGTTGTGAAAGAAATTATTTACACGTATCTGTTTATTTTAAAGCATTCATTTTTCAGTGAAAAATTTTCTTCGTTGATCAAAATTTAATTTCTTTATAGCCTTATAATACTAACCTGACACCCATTATAAATAATCTAATTCAAAAATTCTTGATAAAACCGGGTCTTATTACATTTTCTTACAATAGAAAATCTATAAGCATATAGGCAGCTTCATCCAAGTACTTAAAACTTCTTATCTGCTTTTTACAGTAAGCGGATAAGCACCTCAATATGATAATCAGTTCTTAAACACAAGTGCAACAATGACGTGTTTGCATACCTGGCCATCTTGTTTACTCTTGTGGAAACCATTGATAAGCCCAGCCATAGCCGATCTACTTGGGTATGTCAACTTATCGTCTATGATCATAATCAGAAGAAGAAAAAAAATACCAAAAAAAAAAGATATCAAAATACCGAAAAGATTTTGTATAAAAGTTACTACCCAAAAAACAAAAAGGGACAAACCTTTCTAAGAGGAACCAATGCCAAAAGACCGACAAAGTTACTAATGAACGAAAAATCAGTCATCCAACCAATCCCAGATTCTTTTTAACAATGGTTTCAGTCATCCCACCTGGGTACGTAGACAACACCAATTGGTTCTCATTTTAGCATGTATAACCTACTCGGTGCCTTCCTTCGCCACCACTTTGTCTTTCAGCAGCAGTTGCTGCAGCACCACTCTGTTCTATTTGTTTGGAGTTGCGAGTGTAAGTGTGTTATTCACTATTTCTCCTGCAAAACAAACCAATATACAACAATAGTTAAGCATTCATGCAAGCGAAGATAATAAAATATGTGTAAATGAGTTGGATTAATCATGATGGTCAAACGATAAGTGACCACAACATTAGTAACATTGCCCAAACCCACTTTAATGTTTAATCAGTATCATATAAAATGAAACTCAATCATTAGTATACCTACGAAGCTCGCTTCTAATGTGTGATCCAGTCTGCTTTCTCTGAGATCCAAAATTCATCGTTCGCCGAAACTGCAAAGAAATTCCAGGACATGTTTTCAAAATAATAAACCTATTAACGTTTTATTCCAGAGTAACTTTTATTATTAGGTATACCTTTTTTTGTGATGTTGTTGGGTGGTGATTTTGGTTGGTTCGTAGTTGGATGCAGAAGGTTAGCTTGCGTTGTCATGAGTACCTGATACAACCAAGACAAAACGTTTAATGAAATCAATAGCATGATATGCATGGTATAATGTTTCAGAATAAAATAACATGCCTATGTTATTGTTGTGTTGTGCCTATGACTTGTACTTTGTCCAATCGCTGTTGTTTACAATAGAAACCAAATTAGTTTGTGACTGCATATGTTGAGAGATCTTGCAAATGATTGAAGATAGATTAATTATCCAACTGATCTTCCATTGAAGTGGCGCCGTTCGAGTTCACATTATTGTGCAACCCTGTAAGTGTAATGAGTTACTGTCAGCTGTGACTGCTGAAATTAATTTGCAGATATTCTGTGGGTTAATTTCAGGTGGCGTAACTTACCTTTGAGATGTATAGGAGGATGGCATGCGTTGTCATTGGTACCTAATACAACAAAGACAAAACATTTAATGAAATCAATCGTATGATATGCATGGTATGATGTTTCAGAATCAAATAACAGGCTACTACTTTAGAAACTATACGACCTGTATTATGACACTTTCACGGTCGTGTAGTCACTCACAAAGTGTAAATTACCTGTATTCGGGATTGTATTGAAATATGATCACAACAATAAAATTGAACCAAAAATGGCATGAACCATGGGCTGCAACCACAACAGTGGCAAACACCCTTCATGGTTCCAATCACACTCTGAGTGTGATATGCCAATCAACATACACGCCTAAAATACCTCACTTTAGAACTTTATTTTTTTTAACTTGCACAATTCAGTTTATAAGACCCAATAGAAGTGAGGAAAATGTATCACGCATGTTAATTTGCATACCTATACATATACTTACATAAGCATTGGACCAAGAGCACTTTATGAAGCGATGATAATGATAATAAACATCGTTTCAAATATGCATCACTACAGAGCCACATCCAGTAAGGGGTCTAAGAGCAAATTTAACCCCATTCACCTGCACACCACCATGAAGCGATTGTTAGAAAATCAATGATTAGAAGATTTTTAGGATCAAATGTGCACTGAATTTGTATCATATTAACACCACCCGACCCTGTTTCTACTGATATAAAAAAGTAGGCGATATCTATTTATAAAAGTGCATTTATCGACAAAAACTTCAACATATATCAGTCTAGTTACCCTTTTTATGAAGGTGCATGGATAGGCAAATGAGTTTGGCGCCCTGCGTTATGTAACCACATATGGATTTGTCCAATATTTAGTATTGATGCCACAAAGTACATATTACAATGATTAAGTGGATGAGTGCCAAAATCACCTACCAGTTGCAGACGTTGGATCAATTCTCCTCTTGCGAACAGTGGACGTAGCGCTTGGCAACGGTGCAACAATTTGTGCACCCTGCAGCGGCATTGTTCCACCTCTTTTTAATGTGTGCCCTGTCTCGTGGTTCTTATATGTATCCGGCATGCCTAAAACAATGATCACATAAATTGTCTAATAAGAAGACAATCCTAAATATAGTAACAGACCCAACTAAAAGCATGGAAAAAGAAAAGTATATTGACAGCAAAATGAATTAGACGGATTGCGTTAGCCAACAGCACACGGCTCACCTCGGTCGCCATCTGATGTTGTTATTGACAGCTGACCATTTGTTGTTGCATCTCACATGGCGGCGTCGCTCCTTGTCACATCAGATGTTAAAGGGTCTTAGATGTCCAACTATCATCTTGCAACCTGTGTGAATTTTTCCCGTGTTTGATCTATTCCATCGCGGCGTCGCTCCTTGTCACATAAACAAATCTGTAAAAATACAAAAAAACATTCAAGAAACTTAGATGGGGCTAAAAAGCGTATTGCTTTATCATATTCAAACAAAGATAACGTCAAATATAAAGAAAAGATGTTAAAGGGTCTGCCTCTACTCACTTTAAAATCGCATCGCACTTGCATGTTAGCTAAATTAACCGCCTTATGAGCTTTTTTGAATCTAAAAAAAGGAGATGAGCTTATAGCTCATTCAACTCCGGTGGTTTAACTTGATATTTGAGACGATCATAGGTTCGAAAAAGTGTATCTATAAGCTATTCCAGATTGAAATAAAGCAATACACGGGCATAAAAATCTAATCCAAATACCCCATAAGACACACTATATTTAAAAGTTCGATAAAAATCTAATCCAAATAATATGTCTCATGTTTAGGATATCAAGAGCTCACCACCTATGATAAAATCAATTTCAAGCATTAAACCAAATCCAAACAATCTAGTTTACATAAACATCAAAATTTAATAAGCTTTATAAGATCATTTGTAATGGCTTATGGATGCAGCACCTTTAATCAAGTCACTGCTAAAAAAACCTGAAACATGTATGTATGTTTCCCATTTACAATAAATAGAATTTTAGTATTGTATGATAAAAAAAAACCTGAACATCTCTAACTAAGTGATACGGTTCCCATTTATGATAAATAGGAATTCAGTATCATTGCTTTCGGAAAACACAATTATGCAAATGGATAATCTATTTTAAAAAATGCAAGCCCAAACACCCCTTTAATTGTAACCTTAAAGAATGAAAACCCTAATATAGTTAGATGATAAGCAGCAGTTAAATCTAACACAATTGAACAAATCAATATCACAAATCAAGCATCAATCATTCAAAACCGTAACCCTAAAAAGCGAAAACCCTAATATAATTAAACGATAGGCAAAAGCTAAACCTAACACAATTGAACTAATCAACAGCATAAATTAAGCATCAATAACAAAAAATCAAACATCAAACGGAAACGAAATAACCTTATCACAACGTAGTTCTTTTGATTTTTTTCTGCGTTTGCTAGAACACACCAGACCTAATAAACATAACATGTGGCTAAAATTGTGTTTGTAGTACAACCATAACACATGGAGCAATCGACAACCACACATGGAATAAAAAAAACATTATTTCACTGTAGTTGTCACCGGGTTTATGCATATTGGATCGGGCAAGCACAAATGGCGGTTGGATTCGGCGATCGGAGGCGAGTATTTCGGATCCACAAAAACAACGGTGATTGTGAGGGAGGGTGAATAGGGACGGGTTTAGGTATAACCCATTTTGTATAAGCGGATAATTTGGCGGGTCGGTTTGGAAGGAAAAATGGGCTAAATAGCCCAAACTTTAGTATATATGGTTAATAAGGAATGATAAATAGGGAAGGAATGTCTATGTTTAATCAATAATTCGAAGGTACAGTCAAACACTTCCTTTCTTTTCAAATAGTTTGCAATATCGGAGTACATGTTACTTATAAAAGATTTAAAAGAAAATAATGCGTGACTCGACACCTAGTTCTGGTATTATTTTGTTCCTCCAACAGACGAGTCTCATTAACTATGGGTTGTTATAGAGATTTAATTAATAAAACTATGTATTTTACGAATGACTTGAATTAATACATAAACTGCATGTCCTTTGTGAGTAAATTAAGTATGGTTCTTTCCAAAAATATTATAGAAACTTCTTATAGCAAATTATATTTGACTTGCACTATATAAAAAAGAGAGAAGATTCATGGGATGAAAGAAAAAAAACATTAAAGCTTAAGGAATAAAGTACAAACTAAGGACCACTCATGTTTTGATTTGTCACGATCTCAAATATTAAAACCGATTAAGTACCCTTTGTTGCATTTGAATATTTTATGGCCAAGATTGTTGGGTCTTTCATTAGGCTAATAGGCAAGGCATTAGTTTTTTCA
The DNA here is from genome assembly GCA_030686995.1 of Artemisia argyi. NCBI lineage: Eukaryota > Viridiplantae > Streptophyta > Magnoliopsida > Asterales > Asteraceae > Artemisia > Artemisia argyi. The sequence goes on from CM060681.1 coordinate 76,476,177, forward strand.
CCATACACATCAGCGCCACATCAGATTTCTCTCTCCTCTCACTTCCCTTCACCCCTCTTCACCAATTAGTAGGCAAGAGAAACTCATCTTCACCATAACTCCTATGTAGAGAGGTACCAAAAACTCACCCCTTCATATCTAGGATACAAGTCAAAGCCAACAAGACCATTTTGCCTTCAATATAATTCAAAGCAAACAAGACCATTTCTTCTTCCCATTCGGTCCCACACAAACCTCTTATATATCTCATCTCCTCCAACCTCTACCACCAGCCGCCACCACTGTCATCATCGCCGCACCACCATAAACCACCATCCCCTTCACCACCACTGTCTCCACTGGTTTCAACTTCAACCACCGCCGCTCCTTATACCTTAAATTCCATATTCAGTCCACACCGCTGTACAGTTGTACAGATCTATGGACCACCACCGTCAAATGCAACCTTACATTATCTTGTCCGCCACTGACGTCCCTTCCAGATCACCTGCTCTCGTCGTCTCTCGTCTCATCTGGGGTTAAGAAAAATGTAGATATGGGTTTGGGTTTAATATAGTTTTGATATAGATATGCGTTTTGTTGAAATTTTAAGCACTTGTAAATTTTTTGATGATGAAGTCTGCTGGGTTTATGGGTTTACAGAGTGGGTCCCAATTTAATTGCAAAACCAATATGTGGTCAGACCACCAAATGTTTGCTTGGAAACCGTGCATGATGCGTGAGTGTTGGTGGAGGGCAAGGGTGTTCATGCGTGGAGTGGGCCCATTTGGTGAAAGTTTCCCTCTCTTGCCTACTAGCCTTAATTCATTATCAAATGAAAAATACTCGCACATTGTGTTCTTTTAGTATAACTTTATGTCCTAACCAATTGGCTAGCTAGTACGGAATGATAGGGGTGCCATGATCATTGGTTTTGGCCTTCTAGCACTTTGTACAACTAAATTAAGTTGTTTTTATATGGGTTTTTTTAACTTGTGCTTTAGGGGCACAAGTTAAGCACACCAAAAGTAAATCAAAGTACACAGGGATCCAAATAAAAGTACAGACATGTGTACTTTTATGTGAATCTCTGTGTACTTTTACGTGGGCCCTTGTGTACTTTTGGCATGCTTAACTTATGCCCCTAGGGCACAAGTTAGAAAAACCCTTTTTATATACATATCATGAAGCTTATTGATAAGTAGAACCTACTAGCTCGTATCATCTATGTTATTAGACAAATAATGGGTAATGCAGAGAAACTGTTTTTGGAATAGCAAAATTTTATTAAAAAGCACTTAACGGCTATGAAGAGCCTAGATAGAAAAAGAGAAAGGGCCAAATCAACCAACACCAAAGAAAAACTACAACACGGAAAGCAATTCAAGAGCTAAAACAACTAGTTAAAACAGTCATAAGAAAGAGTACCTACACACCGTTGGTGCTAACTGCTAAGATCTATTTATATGAAAACATTTTCGTTTTGATTTCCAAATCACACATGGCATTACACGAATAACAACATTAAACGTATTTTTTTTTACCTTAAGGCAAGAGCGACCGAACCAGATAACTCCATCGAATCATAGGATCTAACAAATGTAACATGAAATATACACCTTCTGGTCATAGAATCTCCTATCGGTTTCACCATCTTACACATGTCGATAATGTGATGATATATTTCGAGGAAGAAAAAGTTGTTATGTTAGAAACATAACAGTGAAATGAATAGGATACGTTACGCTGATGTGACGTCTATAGAGCAATATGGATCGGCTGAGTGGGAGTTTGAAGTATCCGGTATATCTGTATCCTGGTTTGCTTTACCTTTATCAAGTCCTTAAGTATGAGGCTTAAAACTCTAAACTAGACAGCGAATGGAGTTGATTCTTTTATTTATATATGCTAATCTTATTTTAACTTGTTACCTTTAATGTCTTCACTTCACCCATAAATACAATATGCAGGTTTTGAAATGAATAGGATACGTTATCACTCGTGTTGCAAAAAATATGCCTACAAGGCTAATTAATTGCCGCCAAGGCGCTACTGGATCACCAACCTTTTTTATATGTGTAAATCGATCAACAGTGATCAATGGCGGTCAACAACGGACAAACTTGACAGAAACTTGCAAACTTGCCATAAATTCCCGAAACGCGCCGGAAATACCCAAAACTTACCGGAAATATCATTCCGGTTAATCACCGATTAATCCGCTTAAACCGATTAAAAGCTACAAAAGGGTCAACCGCCCGACTATCGGTTCATAATTTTTGCAACCTTGGTTATCACACGATAAATAAATCCACAAACCATCAATTAATAGTTTATAAACCTTTTTAATTTGTTTTTGTAAGAATTAAGGGAATTTTTGCTAAAAAATAGAGTGTTTTGTAATGTGTTAGTAGAGGGTCTCATATGCTAATACTCTATAGTTGAGGGGTTCCTGAAAGAAGTAAAACGTATAGTGGATGGGGATTGGGGGAGGTAGGTATGAATTTTACGGTGAATGTGAGGCAAAGAGACCTAATAGTCTTGACTCTTGAAAATTACAGAAGATCACGCGCTCAAAAGAGAGCGTGGTCTCACTTCGTGATTCTATTGGCTATCCTATTCATCATGATGGAACTGCTTCAATAAATGTATGGGATTGGTCACCGACTTGCTGGCAATTTTGTCTACTGATTGGATGAATATTTGTTAACCCATTTATACCCTTTTTATAACATTCATAGTAAAATACGGTAGAAATGTATTTTCATTTCTAAGTTATTATTGAAAATATAAAATCCATCATGTAAACCTGTATTTTAGAGTAAACTTAAAAGTACATTCTTTTGACATGATAAATTTTATAATTTACATCCTTGTTAGAAAAGTTGGAATATCTACATCATTCCGTTTATAAACGTTAGACAATATACAATTATAAGGACGAAAGATGCAACCTTCTTTCCATTATCCGCTAACATTGTTCTAACTAGGGGTGGCAATTCGGGTCAGGTTCGGGTTGTCAGGTTAGCAAGTCAGAGAACCCCAACCCAAACCTGACCCATTTAAATCATCGGATCAGCTACGTCAACCCTAACATGTTTACATGTAACCCGAACTTGACTCATTTAACCCGTATACTTGGTTTGACAGGTTAAATAGGTTACATGGGTTGAATATGTTAAATGGGTTTCGGGTTGACCCATTTAACCATTTTATATACAAAAGTTAGCACATTACACGAGTTAAACGGGTTAAACAGGTTAGCGGTCGACCCGTTTAATTAAATACAAATAATTTTTAATTTAAGAAAAGAAAATCTTAAACGGGTTGGCTGGTCGACCCATTTATTTTATTCCTAACCCGAACCTGACCTGTTTAATAAACGGGTTAGATATGTCGACCCAAAGCTAACTCGAAATCTATTTAGCTCAACCTAAACCTGTTAATTTTCATGTAGATTTCACGTCGGGTCAAAACTTGCCACCTCTAGTTCAAACATGAGGGTTTTTTTTTTTTGTCCTTTTGCATGTAACAGAGATGTATTTTCTAGTTACTCTTAGTATTATTATTAATACCATTTTTATTAATATTATTATAACTATTACACTTTTTTAAACATTTCTAAATTTTATATATCTAAATTATTATTATTATTATTGTTGCTGCTACTAAAATTCATTTTCCATCTTTTTCAACTTAAAGCCTCTTTCTTTATTAATAAAAATAATTAAATTAAATAATATTATAATACAATTAATAATAAAAAAATAACAAGATTTGCAAAATATATCCTTGTTACAAGTAAAAGGATGAAAATATCTCTCATATTTAGAAACCATGTTAGCAGATAACGGGAAATAATTTGCATTGTCCTTTTCTTAACGATATATATTGTTTAACATTTATTGACAGAAGAATGTATATGTTCCAACTTTTCAGACAGAGGGATGTAAACTGTGAAACTTGGCAGAACAAATGGATGTAGTTTGGAGTTTACTATGTTTTTTTATATAAAAGTTTAAGTAAATTTAAAACATATTTCCACGTTCACAATCTATAAGGTATCAATAGCTTAAGTAAACGACTGAGCAATAACATTCTATTACTTAACCAAGTAATCCTTGAATTTAACAATTTAATTTATCAACTCATCTTCAACTTTTCGGCATCAACCACAACAATATTCATTTTACCTGGAGCAAAGTATTAAAGAGGTAGGATGTAAATATCTTTACATTTACATGATGATTAGAAGATTGGTTTCATAAAGACCTCCGGTAATAATGTGAGAATGCAAACATAAAAGCGTGTATAGCCATAAATGTGTAGAGGCATGAGAGCATACGAACATATAAGAATTATATAGGTATATGAGCAAAAAAACTATGATAAATAAAATAAGGGTAAATGCGTATAAGGTTAAAAGTATAAGACCATGTATGGTGCATAAAGACATAAAAGCATACGATCATACTAACACATAAGGAACTTATAAAGGCATATAAGACTAAAAGCATGTATAGAGATAAACACATAGATGCATAAAAAACATACTAGCATACAAACATATAAGGGTTATATAAGTCTACGGCCACATAAAATTCTAATCATGAGTAGGGTGACCTATAGGAAATAAAAGCATAAAGACATATATACACAGGAGAACGTAAAGGCACAAAATTATAATGGAATAAAAGGTGTAAGAATAAATAAGGTTCTTAGCATATATAAGTTTATGTACAAAGAATGTGGCAAAACATGATATAAATAGCGATGCATTTCTGAACTTAAGAGTTGATCGATATGCACAAGCAAGCATAGAATAAAAAACTATTCGACACCAAGAAAACTATGTAAATTACCCATTGTCAACTTTCCTATTGATAAAAAACAACTACAACTACGCAACAACAAAATTACTTCATACATCAAAGAGTTGTTTTTGTTCTGTTGTACGATCTATTTTGCTATTATTGTTGTACTATATGCAACTTCTGGTGTGCCATAAAATATTAAGTTGTTATACATTATACTTTTTATACACCATAAAACTATTTACAACAACATACCAAATCCCGTGAGAGCGAGGTATGGGGAGGTAGAATGTAGACAGATCCTACCCCTATCCCAGGAAAAGCCTAGGAGTATGGGGATTGCTTCCAGGAGACCTCCGACAAGTGCAAATGTGCGAGTGATAGATAACAGGGAAGTGCAAGGAACAAAAGAGAAACAAAGTAAAATCATATAAGGAGACAGAAGTGAAAATACAATCAAACAAGGCAGAAACGCAGGGACCCAACAAACAATGAACATAAGGGAAAAAGACAAAGCATACAAAAGCATAGCATACAAAGCACGCAAAAAGCAGGCGAGCAAAAGGAAAAGAGAAACAACACATAAACAAAGCAGGGCAACGCATAGGGGCCTAAAGCTACGGCAAAGCAAAAGGCAAAGAAAGGCCACAGCCTCCAAAAACCCAAAGGAGAAGAGCAAAGCAACCACGAAATCTAAAAAGCAAAGGGGCAAGGCAACAAAGAGACGGACCTAGACGCAAAGACTACCTCCTACTACCTAGCCCTAAACTACCCGCAAAAACTAATCCCAGCTCTTCACGCATTCCTATCTGAGATCATGTCCTCGGACAAGAGAAACTCCTTCATGTCTTGCCTAAGTCTATCCTCCCACCTAAGTTTAGATCTACCCATCATTCTCAAACAGTTTACAATACCACATATTGCACATCTACTAGAGCGAGGATGATACTAATACGAGTATAAAAATCTCTTACTCCCTCCGTCTCAAAATTATTTTCAGGAAACAAAAATTACTAAGTTTAATAAAAGTGAGACCCCTACAATTTTCAACCAAGCAAATAGAATATTCTCCCACTAAGTTCTCTTATTTTTACTTCAAATGGAAGGTGGACAATTAATTTGAGATATACATAAAAGGAATTGTGAAAAATAAATATGAGATGAAGGGAGTATATAATAAGAGAATTCCATAAATTGTAAAAAGAACACAATAATTTGTAGTTGGATCAATGGGAATGCATCATTCTATCTACGTGGCAAAATTGATCATTCATATTGGCCAATAAAGTTAAATTTGAAGCTCAGTGTGGTCAAACTATTAAATTTTCATATAATTTATAGAATGTGCTAAAACACATATGTGTCAATTTTGTAAAAAAGATCTTAAAAAAAGAATGGTAATTAATAAAACTTTAGTTGTTAAATTTTAAATAAAGTATATTTATCAGTTTTCATGTTTTAAAAACTTTATAAATTTAACAAATTTCTTAGACTTTATTTTACCAGTACTTTATATTTTATAAAAGAAATACAACAATATGTTGTTCTTATTCATAAAAATTATAATCAGTATATATTAAACTAAGTATTTGCATGAAATTATATATAAAAAGAAAAACACGAGTTACTGTGACATGTAAATGATTACACAAAATTCTATATATACAATTGACTCATGTTATTTTTCTGTATAAGATTAAGGATAATCGGGAAAAAAATATATTCTTTTTTAACCATTCACATTCAATAATGACTTATGTTATTCTTTTTTATAAGTTTAAACAGCGTACAAGTTTGAAAATTTGCTTAAAGCACTATTAACATGAATATAAATATCAAAATAAAAGCACGACCTCACACGTTACTATGAGATAAAAATTAAATAGACGAGATTGTACATATAACAATGACACGTATTCTTTCAAGATCATTATGTGCTACTAAATACAAATAATGTCTAAAACATAATATAAATGGTTAAATTTAAACAAAATCAACATAAAACGCCATGAAAATAAAAAGTCAAATCCTTCGTGCAACAAAAATATATAAAAAATATTAATCAATTTTAACACATAATAAAAAAAATATGTAATAAATTGTACGGGCAAGTGTATTATAATTATATAAGCATTAAAAAATTAATATAATTTTATAAGAAAATCTTAAACGTTATAAAACAATGAATTTATAAATTATCAAAATATTTAACTTCAAAAAAAAATTATTAAAATATTATAATCTATTATACTATATATCCGAACCTCGTGCATCACGGGTTATAAAACGAGTATATAATAGTAAGAAGTTATGTAAGAATTAATTTTATGGCTGGTACAAATCATCTTCTATGCTTGACAGGGAGGATACATCCGTAATTTAACAGTCAACATCATGAAAAAGATTCTATACAATAATCTATCAATTTAAAATCCCTGGGAAGTGATTGCAAATTTTTAGCAAATCAACTGCAGCTTTAGACCCTCTGGGCCCTATAACCTTCTACGTACTATTTCACAAGGCTGCTACTATAAGTTACTGCTTTTAAGCCCCGTGCACAACGAGATTTATAAATAAATCAAATTTATTTTTAAAAAAATTAATATATAGACATATAAGAATTTATCTATGAAAATTGTAATATAAGTATAGCTAATAAATATGAATGAGTTATTCATTATCTATTAATATCTATTAATACTTTGTAAAAAAATTTATTTGACGAAATATTTAACTTTGTTTAGCTACCATTGATCTTGAGATTGAAATTGATGTTGTTGTTTAACTTTAATTATTGATATCATGTTGTACAAAATGTGCGAGTTTAGTAGCACATAATGAGCGTTGATTAAGTTAAAATATAGTCCGTAAAGTTTTTTAAAACTGTTTTCTCGGATATCCGTATTTAAACTTTAAATAATAATTATATGAATCGTTGTTATAAGTACAATCGCGTATATTTATTTTCATATCACAGTAACTAGTGCTTACCATTTGATATTTATATTACCGTTAATGATAATTTAGGCGTATTTAATATTCAAAACCATGTACGCATAAATTAAACTTTTAAATAAAATAACGTGAGTGTTTATTTAATGTATAGAGTAAAAAAAATATATATATGTTATTAGATGAAAGTTTAAAACTAATATTTATTTTAAAAATATTTAACGTATATTAAAACTAATTCGTATATTTACAAAATTTTGTAATTTTAATGTATGAAAGTCTCAAACTAATACTAATACTCATGTAATGTAAACAAAGTTCAGGGGTATATAGTGTAAGGTGTTATTTGTTTATTATCTAAAGTTATTACTACAAAAAAGATGGAGACTTATAATTTTACACTTTTTTTTTTTTTTTTTTTTGGAAACATGGGTTTCCGACTCGACATTACGAGTTGACTAATCCCACTAAAATTTAAAATTTAAAATTTAACCACTAAAGTTTCATTAATTACCTCATATTAAAAAAAAATTAAAAAAAAAATCATAAATTTGACATCTATATTTTTAGGTGTTTTTTTTCTTCAACCAGATTCTCTAGCAAATTTATTAAAGTTTGATCAAAATCAATTCAATTTTGACTTTCATTTGCCAATCATATTCTTGATTTTTATTGTGTGTCAAAATCGAGCTCTTCTATTGGTCTAATTTATTTTCCAATAAGAATGATTTTGCAAAATCACTTTAAAATGATGTGATTCTTTTATTATATAAAAGATGAGAGGTGATTTCCATACTCCCTTAATTTGATATTTTCATACTCCCTTAATTTGATTGGAACACTCTAATTTAAAGTGTTTTGATATTTATATCCTCACACCACTTTTATTTATTTTTTATTCTGGTAAGGGTTTAAATGTTAAGACACTCTAAATTAAGGTGTGCCAATCAATTTAAAAAGTGTACAAATCACATCTCATAAGTTATCCCTACCACTTTTTACAATTAACACCCTCAGGAGTATATCACAATTTTTTATCAGTTTTTATTCTGTATTTTTTAATAGTTTAATATTTTTAACTTATTAAATTTTATATTTCTTTTCATTCTTTCAGTTTTACAGTTTTATAACAAAAACATTATTAAAAAAATTAAAAGAAAATAACAAATAACAAATAGGAAAAGGTATTAGTGGTGTTTTAGAGAGGGTACTGATAACGTATCCCTTTCACAATAGCAAATAGGTTTTACTTATTTTTCTTCATCTTCAACTACAAATAGAATAAAGTGATAACTCTTTCCTTATGTTTTCATATAATATTTAACTCACAAGTACAAGCGATTGTATATAAGCTTAAACCAATTGCATCAATTCGTCAACAATACCAATACCAAATCCATTAGCTATTGCAGTAGAATTGAATAAAGTTTATAAAATATAACCTGAGACATTTTTCAAAGAAGTGTGAATTTAATGGCTCAGCAAAGGAACATTGTTACAAACCTAATTGAACACATGCACAAGAACTTTATCTAAGCAAATACTACTCACAAATATTTGATTCTTTCCCGTTCCTACAAAATAATCTCTTAAAATGATGAAACAAAGAAAAATTATTTGACATGATGTTTGACATTTATGCTTAAGCCTATAGTCAATAGAACATTTGAGTGGAAATGTTAACTCAATGATCACATCTCTAACAAACGGATAGAAAATAATTCTTCTACTTTAAGGATATATTCTTGTTTCATTTACTAACCCCTTTCACTCACATCATACACTGATATGAGGATATAGCCCAAGCGATTGCGACGCAAATGTGTCCTAATAGCTCGAACACCTTTATCAGACTATCAAAGCACTTGATATCGTGGTTTGACCATTGTCCATCCCTAATACTAGTCTACACATCTTTCCTACTTAACAAGTGCGTGAACACGTTTCTATGTCATGTTTTTTATCGACACAACTAACAACTTTTTGACATATGCCTTTAATTTGTTTAATCAAATACTCCCCTGTCCAAATGTTTCTTTTTAACGTCTCAATTAATTTTAGAGTGCTAAATATAAATAAGCAAATTTGATGTAGATTATCATATTATCCTGGTTTTAATAAGATGTATTTTTTGGAAGACAATTATTTTGAAACGTAAGGAGTAGCAAGAAAGAGATTAGCTTGCCAAAGCTGATCTAACACTTTGTCGTAACAAGCTAATGCTCATAACAAAGATAACATGTAAACAAATGAACCAACTGGGCTAGTTCAGTTTGCCACCAAGGTCTTTAATAAGGTGCTTTGGAGAGTGATGTTTGCCTAGGTAAGGTCTCAAGTTCGAGTCTCATCAAGGACTTTTACCCCTTCAATCGATAAAGGAGTAGCAGACATGTCTTAAGGTCAGTATACCGCCCAATTGGATGTCACTACTGACCTGAACCACTAACAGCTAACACGCCGTGAAGAAAAAAAAAAAAAAAAAAAAGTCGTAGGTACCAGCACTAACACTATTTATATGCTTAAACATATGCTCCCCTTTCTCCAAATTAACATGTTTACCTATTAAAAAAATAATAATAAATAAATAAAAAATTATACTACCTCCGTCCCAATTTATTTGTCCACTTTTGATTTTCAAAGTCTTTCAATGTCAACTTTGGCATTAAATATGCTTGTTTGTGTTATTTAATATTCGATGCAAAATATATTAATAGATTAAGTTTTAAGTGTATTTTTAATTTGTATAATTTTCATCAAGTATTATATAACACAAATAAGAATATTTACGGTCAAAGTTGAAAAATAAAGACTCAAAAAATCAAAACAGGACAAATAAATTGGGACGGAGGGAGTAACATTTTACAGAAATGAATGTCATCTTGTGGTTAGATTTAGATATTATTTTAGGACGAACAAAACTAAAAAGTTATACACCAAAATTTGAGACGGGGAAAGTGCTTGCTAGTTGTACTTTGTTGAATTTAACTAACTATGTAGCATCTAATTTAACTTCTTTATTAAGTCGAATGTAAACTCGAGTAATTTGTTTACTAATACATGTTGTTAAGTACAGTATAAAAATAAAGTAGTAGATATAGAGGGCAAGTAGGGGTAAACATGGAAATGCAAGTGGGGCTGATATATATAAAATCAGAGATTTGTGTAAGAAAAGGCTGACACCGACGTTGACTCATATTGTACGGAATGTCATCTAGTCAGAGAGATATGTTCCCAAGAGATATCTCTCTTTAAATAATACTATTCTATTATGGTAACCGACGTTCATCTCCACTAATCGGCATACAACACCTTTCTATCTCCTAGGAAACCCGAAGGAAAATGGCATAAAATCGTATATGAGAAAGACCCACGGAACCATAACTAATAAATAAAATTATCCCGCTTAATACAAACATAATTTACAATATACTTATCACACACTTACAAATAAAAAAATAAAAATGCATTTAGTTAGTTACATGATGCTGACCATCCAACCGAGTCCATTTTCTCTTATTCGCACGCTAAAGATTTTGGCCGTCATGGCCTTCACGTGTGATGATATACCACCATAACACATACTCTTAGTGATATTGTTACTCTTATTTTATTGGGTTTAACCGCAAGAAAAATGTTAACCAAATTTGTTTTAGTTTATTTGACATAGATTGATCACACAAGTGAAAATATATATCCTAGAATTAGTAGGTTGTAAATAAATCAAACGTTCAATGAACATATCATAAAATGTGTGAAAAAAATGTTCTTTTATGTGTTGTTATTTATTAAATGTACGAACATGAACAAGATTTTATGTTCTTTGAGTTAATTGAACGGACATAACCAAAAGTCTCGGCCGTTCATTTATGTTCCTGAATATCCAATTATATATTCGTTAATGTTTGTTTATTGTTTATAGCCGTATATTGTATATTTTATTGTTATCCTTTATAATTGGTATACTCAAACAAATGAACACTCGTAAAACACGATATTTGGTATAGTCTTTTATTTGTCTTTGTATGCTCATTTATATTCGTTCGTTTATGTCTGTTTTTTCTTTTAATGAACGAACCCGAACAACTACATTTGTTAGTGAACGAACATGAACAATAAAATTTGTCCGTTTAAGCGTCTGTGTCTGTTTATTTTTGCGGTTAAAATTAAATGAACGAACATAAACAAGGTTGCGTTCTATTCATCCTGTTCGTTTAAAGCCCTGAGAATTGCCACGGTAACTTTCTTCTTGCCACATTTTACATGTAAGTATTGTTGTTCCCAAATTTTGGTGGGGGTAAACAGATATGTATGTATATTTGTTATCACTAAGAGTAATAAGTACAATGCGGTGTTATAGCAAAAAGTGTGTCACCCCATCTTTTAACTCTATAACCTAGAACCTATAATTTAGCCCAATACACCCTCCTTATCACTTAAGCTATACAACATCCCCGGGCCTCATTGTTTTTTAATTTTTAAAGCAACATATAAAATTTAAAACACTAAATAATTTAAATAAAATAACTTATCAAATTTATACATTTTAGTGGGATGGCAATCGAGTCGTGTTCAGATTAACCTACACGGGTTTGCGTGTTGGCGAGTTAGTATAACCTCTACCAAACACGACTCGTTTATTAATTGTGTCAAGAAACTCAACCCTAACTCAGACGTGTATAACACGTGTAACCCGTTTGTGACATGTTTAAACAGTTTTAGTAAATAGTTTAAGCGTTGAATAAGGTTTGTGAATTCTCGATTCGACTAATTGTATCTAAAAATAATATAACGATCTAAAAATGATAGAAATATCATACAAATAACTATACGACAATTTCAATGATACTTGAGTTATAATAATAATTCACTCATATTAAGTACATAACAAAATATATTTAATCTGAATCCAACATATAAACCAATTTGTATGTTTTATTTTTTAGAAGGTTGTATAATTAAACAAGTTCATGTGTTGACCTGTTTAATATTTACTCAACCAAAACACTACCCGTTTATTAAATAGGTTAGACTGGTTGACCTGCTTTTACCCAACCCTGTTTATCCTTAACCTAAACCTGTTTAACTTTGTGTCGGGTTCGTGTCGTGTCAAATATTGCGACAACTACATTTTAGGGACTAATTAGGTAAGAAAAAACCAAAGGACTAACAACGCAAACCTAATAAGGACTAACGGTGCAAGAACTTAACAAATGGGGATTAAATATTAGCACAACCAATTCTAGAGGACTGAAAGAGGAAAAAAAAGAAAAAAATAATAATAATAATAATAATAATAATAAATAAATAAAAAATCTTTATCTCATACAACTCAGTAGGAGGTTGTAACAAAAGAAATTGGCAACAAATTAGTTGGGATCATGTCGATTGGATACACTTGGGATGGTTAATTTGGTATTTGAAAATTTTTGGATGTTTAGAGCATCTACAATTGCTCAAATCTTTAGAAAAAATTTGCTAATAACAACTCACTTATATTGTATATTCTTTGTTTTATGAATAAAGTCAATTGGCAGTCATAAATCCATTATGTTAACAAGTCATTTTAAAACCTTTTCATAAATAAACAAGTACGGAGTCTAATATAATAAAAATAGTGGAGGGAAAAAACTTTTGCCAAATACTTAGTTGTGTCTAGTAATGGAAAAGTTTCATTAGTTTTTATTTTTTAATTTTCTTAAGAATGAGAGAGCTATTTTTTTTCTAAAGAACACTTGAAAACGTGTATATAGAGGAGCTATTCTTGAGGAATTTATAGAACTCATAATAGGAGTATTCTAAATATTAGTTATAAACTTAGAAAACAAGTTTTTTATCTTTCCAAGAAGACTTCTGAAAAAAACCCACTTTGAACGTTTTTTCTATTTTTTTAGGTTTTCAAGAAAAATCTTTTTAGAAAACAACCCATTTTTCCATTACTAAACAACTCTAAGAGGCTATTTACCAAACACTTGAAGTTTACCAGGTCATAAGACCTAAACCGAAATAAAAAGCTTTTAAAGACTTGTGCTCTGGGGATGGTCGTAATTTGGATATTTCTACCTTTGAACAAATGTGGATGGTTCTTTGATATTTATGTTCATGGGGAACTTCCTAGAAATTGGTTTGTATTAGTTTTGATGAAATTGACTAGCTATTTACAACTACTATGTCAAATTTAATGCCAGCTCCAACATTTGCCAAAAACATTAGGTTGTCTTGATATATCGTGAAAGAGAAACTATTGACTTCAGTTACCTAGCTTGATGAGAGATGACATAGCAAGAATAAACATACTATAAGTGCCTAAATATTAAGGGTGTTAATTGATGCGTGGGAATCGCAACAGGCTTTACCTCTCGAGGGATCTCGAGAAGCTTACAACCCCCACCAGGCAGTGTACCTGATCGTTGTAGTATAGTATAGTGACAAGTACCGGTGGATTGATCGTTCAGCTTAGGAATATTGTCGCTAGGATTAGAAAGCCTAAATACTAGTTCTAAAGGTGAGAGATGATTATTTTTGTATTTTTATATTTTTATGAAAGCAAGTAAAATCTCGGGGTTTGAAGGATTTGGGCGGACTTAGTTGCTAATCAACTAACCCAATACTAAGATGCAATCAAAATAAAATACTAGAAAAGAAAATAAACTAATTTATACTAAAGTTGTGAGCAGTAATTGGAGAAAATGTGTTTACTTAGATTTCACTACTCCCTAGATATCTTTTACACGTTAATTACTTGTTATAATTGCATGGATGACGGATCGTATTCCTTAATACCATTCATGGGGTGGCACACATAACTCCCCAATTCTATGAGCTCTTATCTCCTCCTACACCATGTCCAGCACAACTATAAGGATTGTAAACAGTGGCTCATGCATTAAATACAACCAATAAAGACCTAGTGCACCTCGGTTCATGTTTCTTAAGACGTTCAAGCATGTTACCATTTGGAGATCTGCCAGTTTTCTAAAGCCTAACATATAAATCATTCATCCGAAACAAGAATAAACAAGTAATCAACACATAATCAATATCTAGGTTTCATTAGATTTAAGCAAACACAAAAGAGATCTAGCCTAGCATGATAGAATTAAGACAAGAACATGATATAGACAACCAACACATAGACATATTGATTGAATTAGAAGAACACTTATCTTAATTAATCATGCAAGGTATCAAGGGGTTGGAACCCTTGAAAAACATGTAAAGTTACACCAAAATCGTCTTTAGGGTTTCTCCCAAAACTCCTCTCTTTAAATGTGAAAAACTAGAAAACTATATATAGGAAAATAGGGATGACGGTGTCAAGAACAAAGGTGTGACGCCGTCATCTCGCCGCCAAATACTTCCTCGGACGGCCTTGATCTACTTCTGACGCCGTCAAGGCCTACGCCGTCACACAAATTACTCTTGACGCCCTGTGTGTGACGCCATCATCAACTACGGATTTTAATTCTTGGGGTTTGACGCCGTCAGGAAATTACTCTTGACGCCTTCATGAACTCTCGGATTTTATTATTGAGGTTTGACGCCGTCAGGAAATTACTCTTGACGCCGTCACCTACTGTTCCCAGCATGGAAAATTGAGACTTTGCCGTTTTCTTCACTTTTATGCTCAAAAAACGTCCAAAATGGCTTTTTTTTCCAGAATTCACTCTCCAAGTACCTAAAATCACAAAAGGAACGATTTAGGGCAATATTTGATCAAATAAGTTCGGATTCGAGCTTAAATGACCCCCTAAAAGTGGTTCATTTTTCGCCTTATCATATACCCTTACACTTGAGATTTGTTTGTCCTCAAGCAAATGCGCTTTTATTCATAGTCAAAAGACAAGTTAGAGGTCATTTAACACTAATATAAAAGTAATTACAACAAATAATCGTTCCACTAAAGACCAATAGACAAGCACGGAGGTCATATACTAGCACCTCACAAATAGTGTTTAGATACTCACATCTCTCGGGTGTAATAAAGTAATATAACATTATGGAAATGGAAGATATCTCTCACTACCTGTCATAGCAAAATAGATTACCATAGGCTTGGGAAAGGATCAAACCTCCACCACATGGCGTAAGCACCTAGGATAAACTATCAAAGAGGTCTTTTAAAGGGTTGTAACGTTAGGTATAGGGATATGAATTACACGGTTTTGTTGGATAAAGGAAGTTTTACTGGTGGCGAGTTAACAATCTTGGTTAATTACATGTACAATATGGCGTTGCTAAGCCAAGACTAGACTCGACTTAAGCTAATAATTGAGAAATAACAAAAACATAAAATAAACATAGAATAAAAAGGGATGGTAGTCCGTATGTTTTTTTCTCTTTTTCTTTTTCTATTTTTTTTTTCTTTTTTTTTTTTTTTTTTTTTTTTTGCATACACTCTTACCCTACCATCCAAAATAATACATCATAGGGGATTGAGCATTCCCCTTACACTTGAATTTTTACATACTTTACATTTAACTAATCTAATGACTCGAATTAAGAAAATTAAAACACTTGGAGCACTTTTAAGATTAATGTACATATGGGGGTAATAAATGATGTTCTTCCCCATTACTCCATAAAATAAGTACTTACCCATGAGTCCCAATCGTCCCAAAATAATATGTACAAGGATATGACTCGACTTAGCAACCATGTAATCAATTAGAGAGTTAACTTAGGGTTTAACAAATAACAATAATGCACTAAAGATGAGCGCATACACGGAAGGCTAAGGCGATTTGGGTGTACATTTAAGTAGGGTGTAACAAATTCTTCCTTTAAGTAAGATGCTTAAAGTTAGAAACGAAAAGATAGGCTCGGAGGGGTGTACTAGGGGTTTCGTGTACTAAAAATGAGTACAACGCTAAGGGTGTGGGAAAAATTAGTTGACTTAACTAGTCGAGTAATATGACTTAAATGGTCAAGTAATTATAATACGGGTTTAACACAAGGGTGATCCTAATGCCTCTTATCATGTAGTAAATCCTACTACACGAATGTAGTCTCACTAGCGGTCTCGAGATGCATCACTAACGCAAGTTCTAGAATCTAAATGCTACCGGTACACTCATAAGCACTAATAGTAAATGCTTTTCCTATCAAATCTAAAGGCGAACCTCACATATTTGGGTAGAAAATTTTTCTGAATATACGGTTTTGTGCTAGTCATACAATCTCCTATCCATGAGACGCTTGCTATGGCTAAAGTTTCACTCCTAAATGTTGTAAAAAATTTTAAATTTGACGCTAAAATTGCGCTAACAAGTATTTCTCATAGTTTTATTACACATCTACCATTAAACAAAACAAACTCAAGCGAAAGTGCATATGTAAGGTATCATCTTTTTACCCTCCCCTTACACTTAAGATGAACATTGTCCCCAATGTTCAAGTAAAGAATGTAAAAGTGATAAAGTAAAGAGAATGAAATCAAATACTCCCCTGATTCGCTCGGTATGGATTATAGGTTGGCCAGGTTAGATTTTCCTCCAAGAAAATGAACAATCAAAGCATCCCTTCCAGAATATAAATCATCTCCTTGTCGAACATAACCTGTAAATCCTGACAAAAATAGACAAGACAACCTCGCGTAAAATCGGCGGCATCCTATATAAGTTACTAAGTCCTATAAAACAAAGTAAGATATAATGCTTGTGGAATGAAGTTTGCAGATTTCCTGGAGATTATAAAACTTAATAATTCACAAAAACCATAAGACTCCGTTAGAAAAACAAAACCGGTAAATTTTCCAGATTTTTACTCCTGACACCGTCAAGAGTAAACTCATGACGCCGTCAGAATGGACCTGCAGAAATTCTTATGTTAAGTTTCCGGAAAATTTCTGGAAAAACTTGGTCCTACTTACTGGAAAATCCTGCAAAACTTCATTATGACTCAATACAAACATTTGACTCTAACAAATACGAATACACATGTTCATTTAATATTGTGGAGAATCATGATCAGTTTGTTTCTTAAAAAACATATTTGGGGTTTCCCCTTACACTTATCTTTTGCAAAAATACTTTTAGTTTGGAGTTAAGACTAGGCCAAACAACATAGTAAAGTATTTCCACTTTTTATTTGAGAAACATGATCTACCAACAATAAAAAAGAAAGCATGCATATGAAAGCAAATAACAAACAAATAAAATGAAAATCACACAAAGCATGGGTTGCCTCCCAAGAAGCGCTTTTCTTTATTTACGAGTCTTGTAGCTAGACTCAAAGTCATGGGTTACTACGTGATTTCATCATCAAACGTCACATCCTCCTCACTAATCATTTCATTGTTATTCTCTTGGTAATGTTTTACATGTTGTATGTTAACAGTGAACTCCCTACCTTCATCATCAATTAACACTATCGCTCCAAATTTAGAAGAATTCTTTACCATGAACGGTCCATACCATCTAGACTTAAGTTTTCCCGGAAATAATCTCAACCGAAAATTGTATAATAGGACCTTGTCTCCCTCTGAAAATTCTTTGGGTTTCTTAATTCTCTGGTCATGCCATCTTTTAGCTCTTTCTTTATATGTGATGGAGGATTCGTAAGCTTCTAGCCTAAGCTCATCAAGCTCGTGTAATTGCAAGAACCTATTGTTTCCAGCAGTCATGTAATCTAGGTTGCATGTCTTAAGCGCCCAATAAGCCTTGTGTTCTAGTTCTACCGGTAGGTGGCATGCCTTACCATACACCATGCGGAATGGGGTCGTTCCAATAGGTGTTTTGTAGGCGGTTCTGAATGCCCATAAGGCTTCGTCGAGTTTAAATGACCAGTCCTTTCTGTTTTGACTAACCGTTTTTTCAAGTATTCTTTTAATAGCTCTATTGGTGTTTTCGACTTGGCCATTGGTCTGTGGATGATAGGCGGTGGAGAATCGATGGGGTACTCCATATCTCTTCATGACCTTTTCCATTTGTGCATTGCAAAAATGAGTTCCCCTATCACTGATGAGAGCTTTAGGAATCCCGAATCTCGCGAAAAGCTTCTTCAGGAAATGAATAACTACTCTGGCGTCATTGGTCCTAAGGGCTTGTGCCTCAACCCATTTTGAAACATAGTCAATAGCGACTAATATGTACTCGTTCCCCCCTGAAGATGGAAAGGGCCCCATGAATTCAATCCCCCAAACATCGAAGACCTCTCAAACTTGTATAAAGTTCTGAGGTGCTTCATCCCTATGTGATATATTTCTGGCACGTTGACATGCATCACACGCCTGCACCATTTCTTTTACATCACGGAAAATTGTAGGCCAATAGAATCCCGCATCGAGAATCTTTCGGGCGGTAACGTTTATCCCATGATGCCCCCCAGAGGGACCAGAGTGACATTCCCTCATAATCTTTACCGCCTCATTTTCCGAAACACAACGCCTTATAATTTGGTCAGGACACCTTCGGAATAAAAATGGTTCATCCCAAAAGTAGTATTTAAGCTGAGAAAAGAACCTTTTTCTTTCGTATCTAGTCAGGTGTTCAGGAACAAGTCTACATCTACTTGCGAAGTAATTAGCAAAATCGGCGTACCACTGCTCCGAATCAATCATTAACATCAGTTGTTCGTCAGGAAATGAATCCCTAATCTCACTTCTATTGTGCTTATCCAAGGGGTTTTCGAGACGAGATAGATGATCTGCGGCCAGATTTTCTGCCCCCCTCTTATCGCGAATCTCAACATCGAATTCTTGTAACAACAAGATCCACCGAATTAGTCGTGGCTTAGCATCCTGCTTCACAAACAGATATCGAAGAGCCGAGTGATCAGTGAAGACGACTGTCTTTGAAAGGACAAGATATTGTCGGAATTTGTCGAATGCAAACACTACGGCTAATAATTCTTTTTCGGTGGTGGAGTAATTCTCTTGAGCGGGATTCATGGTTTTGCTAGCGTAGTAAATAGGTTGGAAAAGCTTGTCATGACGTTGGCCCAACACAGCCCCGACAGCGAAATCGCTAGCGTCACACATGATTTCAAACGGTAACTCCCAGTTGGGTGTGATCATGATTGGAGCTTGTGTGAGCTCCTTTTTTAAGAGATCGAAAGCATCTTTGCATTCTTGGGAAAAATCGAACGGAGCATCCTTCACAAGCAATTGAGTCATTGGCCGGACAATATTGGAGAAGTCTTTGATGAATCTCCGATAAAATCCGGCGTGCCCCAAAAAGCTGCGTATTGCCTTGACAGTCGTGGGGTATGGTAGCTTAGATATGGCTTCAACTTTAGCTTGGTCCACCTCTATTCCGTTCCCTGAGATCTTATGCCCTAACACAATCCCTTCCTTTACCATGAAATGACACTTTTCCCAGTTTAACACCAAGTTGGTTTCCTCACAATGTTTAAGCATCTTTTCTAGATTAGCAAGACAGCGGTCGAAGGAGTTTCCAAAGACTGAAAAGTCATCCATGAACACTTCCATGATGTCTTCCATGAGTTCGTGAAAGATTGCGGTCATGCAACGTTGGAAAGTGGCGGGAGCATTACATAGCCCAAAAGGCATCCTTTTGTAGGCAAATGTTCCATAGGGGCAAGTAAACGTGGTTTTTTCTTGGTCCTCAGGTGCTATGGGAATTTGAAAATATCCAGAGAATCCATCCAAGAAGCAATAGTACTCGTGTCCAGATAATCTCTCTAACATCTGATCAATGAATGGTAAGGGAAAGTGATCTTTCCTCGTGGCATCATTGAGCTTTCGATAGTCGATGCATACCCGCCATCCAGTGACAGTTCTCTGGGGCACCATCTCACCCTTGTCATTCTTTACTACAGTCATCCCACCCTTTTTAGGTACAACCTGCACAGGACTGACCCATGGGCTATCCGAGATCGGGTAAATCAGTCCTGCATCCAAAAGTTTGATAACTTCTTTCTTTACTACTTCCTTAATGTTAGGGTTCACGCGCTTCTGGGGTTGCACGGTAGGTTTATAATCTTCCTCCATGAGAATCTTATGTGTGCAAAAAGTTGAGTCAATCCCCTTAATGTCGGCCACACTCCATGCGAGTACCCCCTTGTATTTTTTAGGACCTCTAAGAGTTTAACTTTTTGTTCATGTTCCAAGGAAGAGTTTATGATTACCGGGAGTTGGTCCTCCCCCTGAAGGAAGGCATACTCCAAATGGTTAGGAAGCTCTTTAAGATCAACGTTAGGGGGTTCGATAATAGAGGGTTTGAGCTTGTTCTCGGGCTTTCGGAGCTCGAGATGCTCCATTGCCTCTTGTCTGGGGTAGAAGGAGACTGCATTAACATCCTCCGTCTTTTCTACCTCTAGCAAAGGCAGAAAACTCTCGTCCCGTAGCCAGCCCTCATCGATCTGTTCATCGACGCAACTATCAATGAAATCTGTGAGTTCATCTACTTCCCCGATAAAGTAGAGCCGGTTGGCTGCTTCGAGGGAAAGGTCCATAGAATCCTTAATGTCGAAGGTTGTGCTATCGTCTCCCACTCTTAAGGTTAATTTGCCATCGTAGACATCGATGACTGCACGAGCGGTAGCAAGAAATGGTCTACCTAAGATGATAGGTACCAAGTCATCCTCCTCCATATCCAGGATTATGAAGTCGACCGGGAATTTGAATTTCCCAACTTTGACTAGCACATTTTCGCATATCCCTACGGGGTACTTGACCGATCTATCGGCTAGTTGGATGTTCATACGGGTAGACTTCAATCCAGAGTATCCTAGTTTACGGAACATAGAGTGAGGCATGAGATTGATACTTGCTCCCAAATCTGCAAGAGCATTCTTGATTGATAGAGGTCCTATGGAGCAAGGTAGGGTGAAGCTGCCCGGATCGTCTACCTTCTTTGGTAGCCCTCGATGGGTTACCACTGAGCATTCTTCCCCCAGGGTCACAAGACCTTCGAGTTTCTTTCTGTTAGCAAGTAGCTTTTTGAAGTATGTGCTATACTTTGGCATGTGATAGCAAGCATCAAGGAGAGGTATGGTGACAACTGAGTCTTTTAGGTATGACAAGAACCTCTTGTTATCATTCTCAGTTTTCTAGTTCCTTAATCGGGACGGGAATGGGATTCTCACAGGTTGGTTAGGCAGGGCTGATGGGGAAGGGGTCGTCACAGGCGATTGGTCTGGGGCACCACTGCCGACATCCTTCTCCTCCTCACCAGGTTTGTTTGGGTCGAGGGTGATGGGGGACGAGTTTGGGTAAGGAGGGTCCTTGGTTGTCGTTCCAGCTCGCGTGGTTATTGTGAGCATGGGGTCTTTTTTGCTTACTGATAGCGTTTGAAGATTATCTAGGGCTGAGTTAAGCTTGTTGAAAAATTCTCCAATACCCTCCTGCTGCTCGTCGAAAAGCTCATTAAGGCCTTTCATTTGCAAGTCTTTTTCTTGAGTGAAGTGACCAAGGTCATCTTCGAAATTGCTCCTGATTTTGAATTCAGGGCCTTCCTCCCCTTCTCTTTTCTTTACCAGATTTCCCCAAAGAGTGTAATCATCATTTTGGTAAAAAGGCAAAAGGGAGGGATCAGCATAAATGTCCCCTCCTGACAAGCACGCATGTTCAGTTGTGGCTGCTCCTCCGCATTCTTCTACCTCATGCGGGCCTCCACAGTAATTGCAGATCAAGTAAGGATTTGATAGCTGTTTAGGTAATTGCGATCCAGCTAGGTAATCCACTCTTTTGTGAATTTTGCTCAACCGATCCGAGGTGATCTCAGAAATGCTGACAGTCGACTCAGGTTCGTCCCAAGTGTCATCCTGGTCTTGAGCATATTCTTCGATCCTATCCCATCCTTCCTCGGCACTAAGATTGGCCAATCTTCCTTTCCTAGATTGGTTAATTCCGTTTCGGTCATTAGAGGAGATATTTTCGTAGAAGATTTGGACCAAGAGCCAAAGCTCAATGCCATGATGGGGAACTTGTCTTATTAAATCTTTGAATCTAGTCCATGATTTATAGAAGGGTTCGTCCTTCCCCTTCCGGAAACGGAGGATCCTATCTCTAAGTGCTGAGGTTTTTCCAGGTGGAAAGAACTTCTCATAGAACTTGGATATGAGTTGCTCCCATGTGAAGATAGATTCAGAAGGGAGTTTGTCATACCATTCTTGGGCTTTTTCATATAAGGTGAAGGGAAAGAATCGCAATCGGGATGTGTCTCTAGTAGCCCCATCCGTATGGAGGGTGTCCACTATTTTCAGGAAGTCCTTGATGTGTTGGATTGGATTTTCCTCATCTAGTCCGCTAAATTTACACACATTTTTTACAAGCCAAACATCGTTTGCATGCAAGACCTCGTTGGTGTGTTCGTTTGGGTAGACAATGGTGTTTGAGAAGCCACGAGAGGTTGGGGAGGAGTAGTCCTTAAGGCGCTTAGGAATGGGGGTTTCGGGAGTACTCATCTCGTCGTTGGGTTGGGAGCTAGGGGTTGTGACATGATTTTCTGAATTTTCTTTAGAAAGAGGTGCATCAAAATCGATGGCAACGCTAGATGGTTCAGAAGTTGAGTAATATTGTCTCAATCTATGCATTTCTCTTTCGGGTTCCGCATAGGGCAAGACAAGGTTTCGAGTGGAACTACGACTCCTAGTGATCCTATGGTTAAGGGATTCGTCATTTGCCATGATGGCAGGTGGTGAAGAGTTACGAATAAAAGCACGAAGAAATAACATAGACTAAAGAAGACCTAAAAATAAAAATAAAATCTTACTAGAAAGGAATCTAGCAAGTAGACCTAATAAGA
The DNA here is from genome assembly GCA_030686995.1 of Artemisia argyi. Lineage (NCBI taxonomy): Eukaryota > Viridiplantae > Streptophyta > Magnoliopsida > Asterales > Asteraceae > Artemisia > Artemisia argyi. The sequence goes on from CM060681.1 coordinate 76,499,629, forward strand.
AGAAATCCTAACCTAGACAATAACTATTCCCCGGCAGCAGCGCCAAAAACTTGATGCGTGGGAATCGCAACAGGCTTTACCTCTCGAGGGATCTCGAGAAGCTTACAACCCCCATCAGGCAGTGTACCTGATCGTTGTAGTATAGTATAGTGACAAGTACCGGGGGATTGATCGTTCAGCTTAGGAATAGTGTCGCTAGGATTAGAAAGCCTAAATACTAGTTCTAAAGGTGAGGGATGATTATTTTTATATTTTTATGAAAGCAAGTAAAATCTCGGGTTTTTGGAAGAGTGGGCGGAATTAGTTGCTATTCAACTAACCCAATACTAAGATGCAATCAAAATAAAATAATAAAAATGAAAATAAACTAATTAAACTAAAGTTGTGAGCAGTAATTGGAGAAAATGTGTTTCATTTTTCGGATTCGGGCTTAAATGACCCCCTAAAAGTGGTTCATTTTTCGCCTTATCATTAATTGAGTCATCTTCGAGTTGACCTATTCGGGTTTGCGGGTTGACGAGTTATTATAACATCTATCCAAACATGACCCATTTATTAATCGTGTCAAGAAACACAATCCTATCCCAGAATTGCATAACACGTGTAACCCATTGTGACCCGTTTAACCTGTTTAAGTAAATAGGTCAAAGTGGCGAATCGGGTTGGTGGTTTGTCGAGTTAACTAATTTAAAAGCAAAACAGATATAAGGATCTAAAAATTGATAAAAATAACATTTAAATAATTATACGACAATTTCAATAATATGTACCACTCATATTAAGTACATAACAAAATACATTTAATCCAAATCTAACATAAAATCCAAGCTATATATTTTATTTTTAGAAGCCTGTATACTTAAATGGGTTCACGGGTTGACATATTTAATACTTACTCAACCCAAACACGACCCATTTATTAAACAGATTAGACGAGTTGACCTATTTTTGACACAAACATGTTTATACTCAACCCAAACCTGTTTAACTTTGTATCAAATTTATATCGTTTATCGTGTCGTATCGAAAATTTTCAATCATACTAAATATTGCTCCATCTACAAGGGTATGAGAGAAATATACAAAGATTTTGCTTACACGTGGTAAATCCCTATGTCTTAAATATGAATGCAACATTAACGTATATTGATTGACGAGTGAATGCTCTAGTATAAACCAAGGAAAACAAAAACATGTGCACACTTTTATTTTTCTCACCTTTATGCGAATTTTCTTTGAAATTGAACCAATGTGAGCACTCATGAATCAACATGTGTGTAAATTACATCCCATTCCCATTACATTTTTCTTGGCAATACTTGCAATGAATGGGGGGTAAGGGGAAGCATATGCAATGTCTTGATCGATCTTATTTTTGATGGTGAACCTCCATAAATACAAGTAGAACAAACACATAAAGTATCCACGAATCACATGCTAGTATCTCTTTTGCTTTGTCAACATCGATCCCATCTCTATGGTATTGGAAAAATTGACACTAAGTTTTACTTCAATATATGGTCCATAAATCATGATAGTTCATCGTACATATGACCTTCACGAACCCGGTATTCTAACATCAGTGTCAAATATATGATGGCCAATGTAACTCAGTGGGCGTTAAACACGTCAAACATATCCTTAAATCACAAACACGCACTAAAAAGCAAATATTCATTGAAATGGAATCATGGGAAAACTTGAAGATCATGATCATTGCATATCATGATATATAGTGATAAAAGTTACTCTGTTGGGTGATGTTGCTCATCTAATTTCAGTAAGCAATTTGATAATCTTGTCTTCTAGGCTTCCTAGCACAGTTAGACGTACTACTTTAAGATCAGGACATCAACACACAATATGAGCTTATGATCAAAGCTCTTAAGTGCAACTTTTCTTTAAGAACACATGAAAAACTATTTTCCCTATCGCATGTCGTTAATATGGGACCTCAAAAGGCTACATATTTTGTCAACATTCGACACTTTAATTATAGAGCGACAACGACACAAACATGTGACATTTCATGTGTCTAAGAGATACACGAACCGTTAGCGTGTGGATCACAAGTACATGACTTATTAACTAATACCGATTCACCCAAGAACATTATCATGATGAGAGATTTTCCCCCTCAGGGTTCGCCAATAAGAATCCGAAGTTGGAGCGGGGAAAAAAAATCCCCATAAATGTTAGCACATCTATGAACCAATAGCAGCTTATGAACTCTATCCTTCTACCATATATGGAGTCATTTGTCGAACCAACTGTCTAACTTGATAGATTCTGTGCCTATGCTAGCAATATGCTTAATCATTGACTAACCTCTTTTTTCATTTTTCAAAAGTAAACCTCTTTTTTACTTTCCAGTGATTATACAGTTTCAACTAACCCGTTCACCCAATGGTTCAGAAATTTAATAAGCTCTAATTCTCTAAATTGGTATTACACTGATAAACGTTGTTTTGCGAGTTTGTGATATGAGGAATTATAAACTATCAAGAGGTTTGGAAGGGTTTTATTTAAGAACTGTCGACCCGGTTAATCAGATTTTGAAAAGATTATGTTCAGTCCACATGATGGTAAAAATACTAGGTTATTACTATTGTTTTTCAGAATATATATTGGTCTCCATGAATATCATGAAAGCAAAATTTTAACTGCTAAATTTGTCTTGGTATGTAAAAGGGGGCAGTTATAAGGACGGGGGTTGTTTTTTTAGATGGACGGGGGTGGGTTTTTTTTTTTTTTTTTTTTTTTTTTTTTTTTTTTTTTTGATTTTTTTTTTGATTTTTATAATTTTGTTTATATTAAAAAGCTATAAACCTGAAAGTGCGGAACAGAAAATATAAAGTTTAATATGTCAAACGGTTAAAACTGTCAGAAATACGAAACAGAAACTGGCAAAAACTGTGTTGTACTGAAATAAAAAAGGGACAAAATAGGGGGACAAGTGGACTGCCATGTGCAGTCTATGAGGGTAGACCCCGTTAGTATAGGGCATCCCATCCAGAGATGGTCATTCACATGTTTCACATTTTCCCCTGAAAACAACTATTCGTTTCTTCGTTCTAGTGTTGATGTATCATTTCATTCAAATGCTCCTTTTGCAGACAAACTTCCCCGAATATCAAGGCCCAGAAAAGATTGTCATTCGGCGTTATACTGATTTTGTTTGGTTACGTGATCGTCTCTTTGAGAAGTACAAGGGGATTTTCATTCCTCCACGTAAAAGGGGACTGTTAGGGAAAAAGGGGGACAAGGTGGCAGGCCCACTTGTCTCCCCTATTTTTTTCCAGTTCAGCCCAGTTTTTGTCAGTTTCTGTTCCGTATTTCTAACAGTTTTAAGCGTTTGACTTATTAAACTTTATATTTTATGTTCCGTACTTTCAGGTTTATAGCTTTTTGATATAAACAAAATTATAAAAATAAAAAATAAATAAATAAATATATATATATATATATATATATATATATATATATATATATATATATATATATATATATAGGGGGGTTTATCTAACCAATAGCCCCCGTTGCTATAACTCACCCCATGTAAAATAACTATTGCATTAATACACATGTACGATTACTGAAGTAGCCCAAGATGTACTGACAATTGACAAATATTAGTTATTATCATCCTGACATAGCAAGTAAATGACTGGCAGCATTTGCTAGATTATCAATCAACGAACCTCAACCTGATCAATCATAGATTGAGGCTAAAATAAAGGTCACGTTCGTTAATATATAGCCAAGCGAAACAAGAACCTGTAAATTTTAGTTGGCGAGGCAAAGGAACGTTAGAGGTCAAATTTAATGCATTTACATGTAAATGTGTATACCCTAGTTATGTTTTAACGGGTCAACCTGGTTAAACCATAAGTGTGAGGTCAAGCCCACCTTAAAACTTATATTTCCAATACATCCTTCTAAATTGTTTCTTCAAAAAACTAAAACATATTCAAACTAAAGGAATCGTTAATTATCCAATTATATGCTGAGATAGACAAAAAAGTATTGCTCATGTCACCCCAACCAACCCAGTCCATTTGCTTTGATGTTTTCATCTATTAATACATAATTCCAAAACACACAAAAGCATCTTAAGCCGTTCTCTTTTGTACCTTTTTCACTTGGTTGTGGTCGTTTCCTTGTTCAAAAGGATTGACTAGTCAACTTACCTGAAAGGAAGACAATTCGATATTAGAACATGGACGTCCCAATCATTTTGTACAATCACAACGCATTATACAAGTACTCTCTCATTATCATGAAAACTGGAAGTGTTTTGTCACACACGGTGGTGTAATAATATTGTTTGACCAATAATTCATGTCCAGGATACCCTATCTAAGCAAACCATTAGCATTTTATAGACTTACAAAGCTAGTATCAATAGCTTGAGACAAACACTTAAAGAAAAACAAAGAATCTGAACTTACTTTCTTTTTCATGAAATAAAAAAGCAAAGGGAAAAAATAAATTCTTAACAAATGGTCTGAACATGAAATCTTTTACTACCATTTATGTAAACCCTGTATCATGTTAGGAATTAAATCAGATAAAGAAAATATAATCCTTACTTCCACAGAACAGCAATAGTTGAAAAATAAGATTAAACGCATTACTTCCTCCATACCAAAGAGAGTCCCACTACAGACTTTCAAGAGTCAAACAGGTTAAATTTCAACTTCAAAGTTAGAATTTTAGTAGAGAGCTGTTTTGGTTGCGGGAAAACTCAACTCCGAGGCTAAACGTTACTATAAGTATACACATTAAATGACAATTTTGGATATAACAGACATCTATATGAAATATGAATTTTGAACTCAAGTGCTATAATTGATTTTCAAATCAGAAGTGGAATTCTTTCTCTGAGACAGTTATAAGCTTGTGCTAAAACCTGCTATGTTTAATATCTTGAACTTGATTACTACATTACTTGATAATGAGCACCAAAAATTCAAAAGGCAGCGGGCCAGCGGCTCATTAATTTTTACCTACAAATGAGTCGGATTGGGTTGCGTTTTATCTCTGAAGACCCAAACAGGTTGAAAGTCGTCCAAAGTCTATTTTCATGCATACAGCCTCCTTACGTGTTTTTATTTGAAGATTTAGATACTAATGTGATAATGCTGCCTCATGATTATGATTAGTGCCCTAACTATATATGTAAAAAAGAAACATAGAAAGGCACAAAAAAGTGTGTTCGTTAATCCAACTTGGCCGACCCTGTTTCGACTTTCGACCCCTGCTAAAAATGACCCATTTAAACCTAAATCCAATTTGACCCTGTACAATGACGTAGCTACATGGGTGTCTTGGTGGGCCATGGCCTACCCATGAAGATTTGTGATGTATATCTAATAACTATATATTAGCCATTACAAGTTAATCTAGTTCATACTATTTTGTCCAACTTAAAGGCAAATTAGTCATCAAGACTTAAGTATAAATATACTATATTAATAATCATTGCTCATGTTGCACCATGTTTTTTAGTGTGATTTTAGTTATTTACATTACAACTATTTGCTAATGTGTTTACCACCTATGTTATATCTATAAATGATATTTTTTGTAGTATTGTTTTACGGTACATCACGGCCTACCCATAAGTGAAATCCTGGCTACGCCACTGACCCTGTAGTCTGTTACTCGACCCGCCAATCAGACCATTATAGCATATACATCCACCATACAAAAGGTCAGGCTAGTCAAGGAAAAGCGAAGGATTTCACCATCACTTACTTTGGTTTGTCTTCTAAAGTCACCAGTGACTTCAAAACACCTGGACCGATCTTGTCAGCAAGAGCGCCTAGTTCTGATATCACAAAAGACTTTTCTTTGATATAACTTTGTAGCTTATTACCATCATAGTCCAGCCTCGTTTGATCTGCATTTAAAAACACGCTATACATAAATAAATCTTCTCTAATTTACTTTTATATGCAACACTTTTCACATATATTATTAAAAAATAAATAAATAAAGTCAGAAAATCATCAAAATAGTTCTACTGAGCCCACATTCAACATCCATTTGCACATTATTTGATATTCTTCTAAAATGAAGTTAATCTAGTTATTATCAGGAAAATTGCAATACTGTAAATTACAGTTATCAAAATACTTTTTGGCATCTAGAGTTTCCAGAAGATGTTAAGAATCAATGAATAAACATGTTGGATACCATCAAATGGTACTATTGACAAAGCATTGATAAGACTACTCCCTCATCAATCCTAACTTAAATTATTGATACCTGCTATTTGGCATGTATTTGTTCGTTGTGGGCCGTTTCTATACATGGAAAAGATAATACATCACGAATTAATTTTGTTTGGCGTAAAAAGAATAGAAGTTAAATAAGTGGGCCATCACACTCTTGAAGGTGTGTACTAAAGGAAGCATATCTTCTACGAGAACATGCATCACTTTCAAACAATTCTCATATCTGTACTCTAGTATGTAGGGGAGTAGACAAGTTGAACTAATATACTCCGGAGTATGAGATACTCCAAAGGAACTATAATTACTTAAACAGATTCGAAAATAAACAGGGTCTAGGACACTTTTTTATCATCGATGTTTTATCACCTCCACAATATAGAATCTTCATCACTTTCATGTAAAGAACTCAAGTTACACTAACCAATTGTATCAATCAAGATCCCAAATTCATGCGCAGACTACAAATGGCCCAACGTGCTATAGGAGTTCTCGATATACATAATTTTCAATTAATCACTAACTATATTCAAAAATTTTATGTAAACATAAACAAAACAGCCGTAAAACAAGTCTAATAACTGGTACCGAGTAACCCAAATAAATGAAAGATCACTAAGGATAGCTTTGAACAATCAAACCACAATCACAGTTAGCAATAAATCAGAAGGGAAGTTGGGTAACTTCTTGAAAACTCTCTTCATTGGACATCTAATAAGAACGCCATAATGATTGGCGAAAAAAGGGAAGTAGTAGCATTACCCATTTCCAGGGTGGAAATAGTAATATTAGTACTTACATAATGATGAGTCATTTCCATAATGTTGAGTCATTTAATTTCACCAAGGTTCCACAAAAAGCACCAAATGGAGCTGCACAATCAAGTTACCATGTCCCCTAGATAGGATTTAAGCAGACTAAAATGGACACGTGAATTTGGTTGATTTTAGTATAGAATTTAGAATACTTTTGTTTAGATTATTTAAGTATCATCTGAAAATGTAATTACTATGTAGCTTGAAACAATTAGTTACTAAATTATTATTAGTATCCATTCATATTTGATACAGACATACACATAGATAGATAGGACAATCCTAGGTTGAAAAAGATTGATTAATGACCACAAGTTTATTGGGAGAAGTCAACCAGTAAATTGCAATTCATTCTCACAATCACACATATTAAATTTTCAATAATCAACTTTTTCTTTTATGTTTACCAATTAGGTCACGCAATAACTTTAAGAATCAGTTAGCATTCATTAATCTTATCACTTGGTAGATCGAGTATGGGGATAAGTTTAAGTTTCTGTGCAGCTCTAAATCTACTCCTTGAAACCTGAATCCAATGCCGTTAATATTACAGATTAACGATTCTCCCCTCCCGATGTCCTATGGTGGGTACAATTTAACAAAAGTTCTCAATAAGGGAATGATTGCTACTCTTGAACCTAAATCAATTATAATTGGCTTAAATATATCCAAATATCTCACAAACTATTCTTGCCTCAGAAAGATGGTCACTAGGTTATAAATTTAGAAATATACAAAATACTCAACTTCATATTGGATTCAAGCCAGAAAAAAAGAGCAAACGTAAATCAACTAAGCCTCGAGGACAAGCCACAATCCGTCTCCTGGGTCAAACTCGGGCAATGCAATTGAACACACAGCCCAACTTTTTATGCCAATATGTGCTACTATTTTTGTTTGTATCCATAAATTAGATTATTATGATCTTATAAATAGGGGCTAGGAATATTGGGTGTTTTGTTTCAGTTGACGGATTTTGTTCAATTTTATCAGAAAATTCTAATATCACGGCTTGATATAATCAGAGGAATACCAGGGATAACATCGCCAAATTAAAAAATATGTGCAATAGACAAAAGGTGTGGCATATACCACCTAACTGAACCTACAAGGAGATGGATGCATATCATTAGATATATGTTGCTTTATTTACCAAATTAAGTCATAGTTTAACATGGTGAAAGTCTAGGTTAAAGTATGAACATTTTTTGGTTGTGATCAGACTATCAAAGACAAACATAATCTAAAGGAATACATTCTAAACCAAGTATACCTTTCTCCAAAATAGTATGAGCAGCGTGAAATGGAACCCGAGCAAATATATCAGTTCCAGGGAACATCATCCATGTTTTTTCTTTAGAGTCGTGATTCCCACAAGTTGCACAAATCTCCTTCACTAGAGGCTTCGAATCATCAATCTCATTCATCAATAGCTCGAAAGGTGAAGGAACACTTGTTTTTGTAGTGCGAGCACGCTTCCTTAGTGCAGTCAATGCTTCCCTGTTCCCATTTCTCATTCTATCATTCTCCACTTGCTATAGTCACAAATCCATTAGTTTACTACTATAATAATTAGTAAAGAATGTGTGATGGAAGATTTCCAGTGACCTGGTGTTTTGCAAGAAGAAAATTCTCTCCCTCAGTCTCAATCTCAATCAGCTTTTCTTGAAATAGCTTCATTGTATTGTCCATTTTCTAATCTGTTAAAAAAAAAAAAAAAAAAAAAAAAAAAAAAAAAAAAAAAAAAAAAAAACTTGTTAACAATAAACCTGGTTTTGGTTGAGATAAGTTCATTCATAATCAACTAGGCAGGACATAGTCAATCCAATACTTGTGCCTATCAACAAGTGTACACTGTAGGTTCCCTCAAATTTATGTTAAATATTGTTTGAAAAGCGTTCATTTAATATAATAAAATAAGCTAATGAATATAAGAGACCACATATACTTTTTTTGGCATTCACCAAGTGCTTAAAAGAAACAACAATATTGTCATGTGTGAAGATCATAACTAAGAGTTTGCCGCATCCACTAATTTTAAGCTGTATAGGATGTGAGTTTAAGTTTTAGTTTTTTGGTTCAAACTGTTAAACATTGTTTCAACCATCCTGTTTCAAGAGTTGCAGAGACATGCCAAGGGTATTTCAATCATTTGGCATGCATTCCCTTTTAAGGTAATACATTCCGTTTTCTTAGTAAATGTAAAACCAATTCATACATAACCTCGTCACTTATATATATTTTGGCATTGTGGCATAAATTAGTAAGAACAACATAAGATCATAACATACATTTGTATCTGGGAATACATGATAAGCTTCTCTCAATACAGTAAAGATCCTTGATTGATTTTGTGCAGCTTATCCACGATTCCACTAGGCTGGTAATATTCCTTGCTTAGCAAAAACTATACTTGCTTCCATAAATCATTGATGACCCACAGTTCAAGGTAGTTGTGGTGAGTTATTATATGTTCCAGGCAAATGTTGTGTTCGTAATTACAATGCATTCCTCAGCCTTTTGAGAAAAGTGGGTCGAGGGAGGTTCTAATGGTGATTGGTGACACTTTGCTTGTTTGTTTAGTAGCAGGCTTTTGTATAGGATGATGCATCTTGAGCATCTCTAATGTGATAATATTTCTTCCCATCTTCTAAGAAAAACAACATAAAAACGATAGAACACACATTTATCTAAATTTCCTATGTCTTATCTACTCTGCAGTGTTCTATGTATGAATAAAATCATTTTCACACTACAGGAACAGAGCTGGCAAAATTTTCAACATAAACCAATTTAACCAAATCTTATATGGGCAGGTAAACATGATGTCGGCATGATATATATCTTATAATCTTATAGTATGATAATTTCCTATCAAAATCTTTTCAAGGATGCTGCTCCCAGAAGCATCTCAACATAAAATAGTTGTGAACTTTGCTGATCATATATCTCATTTATGTATAACATCTTACGTGTCAAGCTTTCTAGCAGTCTTGAATAACTCTCAAAAATAACAAGTCCATCATTATGCCATTTCAGTTAAACAAAACCGTCTTTATGACATCCATATACTGGGTTGTACTCTGTTCCATCCTATGAGTAAAAGTTGTGTGTCTCTGTGTGTATTTTGCTTTAATGAACCGCTAAGTGATTCACTGATGGCTCTTAGGCTACTGATGCATTTGCTGATGCAGTAGTTGCTTTTTTGTAAAATCAAATGACCAAAAGTGTCTCCAACTTGATTCTTTTAAACAAGTAGTAATATTAATCAGTTGCTACTAGCAACGTTCCAAAGCACTACAAAATATATTTTAAAATGAAAGCCGAGGTTGTAAATATCGCTCGGCGGTACCGTGACGGTCGATCCCCGCCAAGCGCCATATCGGTCTTGGCGGTGATATATCAGTGATATATCGAAGACCATAAATTATAAAGAAATTTACCAATTTTGACTGACTTTGACCGAAATTGACCCTAAAAAAACTTTTTTTTCTTTAAAGTTTGACCGATATTACCAAAACCCATTTTTTTGACCGATTAGTGAAAAAACGTATCCGCTGACCGCCGATAAGCGATATATCAGTGATATATAGGCCGCCAAGACCGCTATTTACAACACTGATGAAAGCAATGGATACTTAAAAAGACCATTTATGATGCTAACGTGCTAAGCCAATAGCTCGCAGCCTCACACACATGTACAGTATAATAGATAAATGAACAGCAACACGTCATCTGATATTGCTGCTAGATTGCCAAATCAGTAGTGTTGGATCAGCACATGTGTCCGGAAGGGAGAAAAAGAGTACATGAGCTTAACACTTAACATGTAAGACTCCGGTGAATTTACAATGTGAAAGCCCATATGCTAAAGAAAAATTGCTTAGACAGCAACTAAGGATAATGAAGAATCATTGGCAATTCAACTAGATAAAACGGTTAAATGGGCAATTGGATGAGGTTTTCCTATCCAGGTTACCTGAGGAGGGTGAGTCATTGAATTACATATAAGAGGCCTAAGCGGGGCATCCCAGTGACCGTTTCCCACCCTTCACCTGGCCACCTCTAAGATGTGCACCTAGTGAGGATTGAACCTATAAGCTCTTGTGAGGACATCAGGGTGCCTAAGAGAAAGACTATCATTAGGGTACATAAGCACCACAGAACATAGGCTCTTTTTCCCCCTTCCATTAAGTAACGAATATGGAGGGCTCTATGGATCTTGAAGGGTTGAATGATATAAAAAAACAAAGATCATAACCTTCTAAATGACTAAAGGGTGTTTTGCTTTGCCGAATATATAATCTTAACGACAATTATTAGACGAAAAGTACAACACTTAAATCACAAAGCTTTCAGTCGCAGCATAAGGGTTACTAGGAGGACATGCTTTGAGACTATAAACTTAGATGAATTTTACGGGAATAGAGTGGTAGAATATATATTGCTTGTGATGATATTTCAAGCACCTAAACCCTAATATTCCCTGCTGTAAAATACTATAAGAAGTTTATAAGCAACACTTAAAAAAGAAAGTGGTACTCTAATAAATTAGTGGAACTTTTCAGTCTTGGTAACAAACTTAAGCAATATTTATACTTCCATCAAAGATAATACATTTTGTAGTCAAGCTGCCAATGTCACACTGGGTGTTTAGAATTGCTTATTCTTTCTGCTTATGCCTGTGCTTAAATAAGTATTTACGGAGATAGTGTTTGGATTTACTTATTTTGTAAAAAATGCAATAATACTCGTAAATATACAACAATATCTAATCCCGTCTGAGCAATACTAAAAAGGTAATATCAGATAATCAATGCAAAACACGCAGCTCCTTGCTTGCTTATCTGCTTAAAGCTAAGCAGAAAGTGCTTTTTATGCTTAAAAAACACATAAGCAAAAAGAATAAGCAATCCCAAACACCCTCTTACATCTGTGGTAAGGAAACCGTTAAAAAATTATCGCCAAATCTTTGAGTATCATAACAAAATGTCTTGTATGACAGAGTCTAAGATTCTAGGTCAGGAACATATACTTTCATCAAGGATTGTAAGCTTAGAGGGTGTTTGGCTAAGCTTACGAGTTGGGCATATGCTTATGTTATATAAGCGGCTTATTGCTTATATACAATAAGCTTATAAGCCCATGCTTAGTGTTTGGATTAGCTCATGTTTAATAAGGTTATAAGCTCAAGTGTTTGGTTTAGCTTATGTTGGTAAATGACCAAAATGGACATGGTTTAATAAGCTTATAGTTGATCGATTGTATTAGAGATCACCAAGGAAAATACAACATTAAAGATCACCAACAGTTGATTGATTGTATTAGAAAAGAAAAGAAAAAGAACAAATTTGTTTATTAGAAAAGGAAAAGAACAGTTGACCATTTGATGTTAAAGAAAAGAAAATGAACAAATTTGTTCAAAGATGAATACCTGATTAACAGTAATGAGGTTTAACAAACGATGGAGGCATAACAAATGATGGAGGCGAACAGTAATGAGGTTATAAGAAAAAACATATGAATGTTAGATTATTAGAGTAAAGTTTTAATTTGTATTGAAGTGTGTTATATAAGCTCAAACCCTCACAAAAAAGTCACACTTTCGTGGCTTATCAAAACACCAACTTATAAGCTTATAAGCCCACTCATACAAGGTTAGCCAAACATTTGGTTTGGACTTATATGAGTCATATAAGCTAATAAGCTCATAAGCCCACTATATAAGCTAAAACAAACACCCCCTTAAACAGAATGTGCAATGAAATTGACCCAATAACATTCGGATTCCAACTAAAAATGCTTAGGAAGCTAACCTAAAGATGAAAATTAAAAACCCTGACAATAACAAACTGTATGTCATTTTAAAAGTCAATGTGAGGTACCAACACCATTCGGTAAGTGTATAATTATATAGTATAGAGTAAGCACAAGTTAAAAATAAATGAGAATTAGTGGAACAGCAGGGGATACCTGTGCGGATGAACTCCACAACAAATTTTCAATGTGCGTATCTGCACTTTGAAAAAGAAAAATACTATATCAGACAGCAAACTATTTATTCCCGAAACCTTAAAAAACAAGTGGCACTTTAATTAACTAGTCAAACTTTTCGCCGTCTTGTTAACAAACGTAGGGGGTGTTAGTTTAAGCTTAGTTTTGGGCTCATGAGCTAATGTTTTATAAGCTCATTATGAAATTTATGGCTTAATAATAATCTCGAGAGAAAACGAGCTTATGAAACATAAACTGAAATCACATAAAAGCTTATAAGCCCAAAAATAAGCTTAAGCAATATCTTTCTCTTGATAACAAAATGTCTTGTATGACTAATAAGTTTTGGGAAAAATAAGGTGAATAATTTGATCATGGATTGCAAAGATAAAGCAAATGAAGAGTAAATCGTACCTCAAGTGAACTCCGGATGAAAAATTCCTCAAAAAGTGTTTATATTCGTCAAACCGGATTATCTTTGCTCTTTGACTTGAAAATAAAGAGGTTTGTGGAGCAGTGCGGCCCAGTTCAGTGCAAACTTAAACCTAGTATTTTACAATTACTTAAAAAATAAACAAAATAGTCAATTACCTTTATACCCTTGTGCCTAATCACAAGGAAAATTATATCTCGGTTATGATGCTTTCTTCTTCGTGTCTAGTCTTTTTTCTTTTTTGCTTCCTGACTCTATCACTGCTATTCAGAAAGGGGTGGCGGCGCAGCTTGTTGTCCGCTTACCTACTACCTTGATGTAAATCCTTTTAGAATTTAACTTAATAACAAGGACTAAACTAACACTAAATTGAAAGAGTAACACTGTTGGTTTGTAAAAAGGGCCAAGATAATTGAAGCTTCATGACCCTAAACTTGCAGGAAAGTCAATGAATACGATAATCAAAATCTCTTAAAATTGTTGGAAGCACTTAATTAGTTGTTAGGTAACTTCATGATTTCAATAATAAGATAAAAGGAATTATGTGAAGGACACAATATTGACACCACAAACGTGTATGAGACTAAACCATAAATAGAAAAACCCAATTGAAAGCGATACCTAAATCAATGTGATTAAGCCAGAAAAGGGTCTCGATTCAAGGAAATAGATAAGAGAGTAAAAATATTGAAAAAGAAGATACCCTTTGTGAAAGTCGGGTCAAGTAATGCTTATGATATAAGATTAGAAAGGTAATTGATCTACTATTTGTTTAGCAATTATATAATAGCAGCGCGTTGCGGCGGGTGTGTTTTGTATTTTATGGGTTGTACGGTATAATTAATAATTTTATTATTTGAAGTATGCATATGTTTACTTGGTAGCATAATTTGTTTATGTTTACGGATTTTTTTTTTTCTTTTTTTTTTTTGCGTTGCGGTTGAAATTTTTTTGGGTAGTTTGTTTTTTCGGTATTTTTTTTTTTTTTTTTTTTTTTTAAAGAAACAAATTTGTATAAGAAATTTTTTGTAAGTGTGTTATTTTTTGTGTTTTTTTATTTTTATTTTTTTGAAAAAACAAATTTTCATAAGGAAATTTATGTAAACAAAAAAAAAAAAAAAAACAAAATCTGTAGCGAGTACTATAGTGACACGTGGCAAAAAAAAACTGTAGCGAGTACTGTAGCTGCTACAGTAAACATTTCTGCCTTTTAGTTTATATAGTAATTATAACTGATAATATGGATTAACTTGGATCGATGATCCACAAATCAGGGGGGATAGATGAGGACGTTACCCATCGGATTAGAGCAGGTTGGACAAAATGGAGGGCGGCGTCGGGAGTCCTCTGCGACAAGAACGTCCCCTTAAAGTTAAAGGGAAAATTTTATAAGGTGGCGATTAGACCGGCTATGATGTACGGGTCTGAGTGTTGGCCCATATCCAAGGCCCTTGCTAACAGGGTAGAGGTAGCAGAACTGAGAATGCTAAGATGGACTTGTGGTAAAACCTTGCTTGACATGATCCCGAACGGAGTTTTCAGAGCGAAGCTCGAGGTCGAGAATATTATCTCGAAGATGAGAGAAGGTAGGTTAAGGTGGTTCGGTCATGTCAGAAGGAGGTCACAATCAGCGCCGGTTAGAAGAGTCGAGGCGCTAGTAGTTGAAGGTGTGAGAAGGAGGGGTAGACCCAAACTCAGATGGGATGATAGAGTTAAGCTCGACATGAAGGAGCTTCTCTTGACAGAGGACATGACCTCAGATAGGAAGGTGTGGAGAGATAGAATTAGGATTTGCGGGTAGTTTCGGCTAGGTGCCTTGCTTTTGCTTTGTGTTTAGGCCTGTGCGTTGCTTTGCCTTGCTTTAGCTTTAGGCCCCGTGCGTTGCTTTGCTTTAGGTTTTAGTGCCCTTTTTGCTTTGCCTTAGCTTTAGGCTCCTTGCGTTGCTTTGCTCTGCTTTGTTTTTGCTCCCTTAGCCTTGTTTTGCTCCCTTAGGTTTTTTTTCTGGGTGCTTTGTCTGTATGTTTTTGTTTTGTGCTCTTTTGCTTGTGTTTTGTTTGTGCCCCCTTGCCTCTGCCTGTCTAAGGTTGCCTTGGTTGTTCCCCTGGTTTGTTTGCTTGCTTTGCCTGCTTATTTTATTTTATTTTATTATTTATTTTTATTTATTTATTTATTTATTTATTTTTGGTTATTGCCTTTTGATCTTTATGCTCGCTTTTCCGTTTCACCTCACCCGCACACCTGCACTTGCCGGAGGTCTCGTTGGAAGCAGTCTCTCTACTCCCGGGTTTACCCTGGGGTAGGGGTAGGATCTGTCTACAGTTTACCTCCCCCATACCCCGCCCCCGGCGGGATTGGGTTTGTTGTTGTTGTTGTTGTTGTTGTAATATGGATTAACTTGTTATTTTGGATATAAATGAGTATTTTCAAGTTTTTAAAGGATATCGATGTAATTTGTGTTTTTACAAGGATATTGACATAATTATAAAGTTTTGTAATACTATAAATGAAATTCTACTTTAAAAAAAAAAATCTCCTACCAATTAAAAGCTCAGTTTTGATAAAATACTTGAGGCTTTTAATGTCAATAAAATAGCTCAAAATGATCGACGCTAAAACATCAAGCGTTTAAAAATTGGAAGAGCTATTTGTACAAGAATTTACATTCCAAATTAAATTACCTTTTGGGCTTTAGTTCGATATGAAATAAAATATTGAAAGAAATCTTTTATATAATACAAGAATTACATCATTTTGGAGTGTTTTTGCAAAACCCTTCTCATTGAAAAAACAATTAGACCAATAGGAGAGCTCGATTTTGACACATAAGCAAAATCAAGCAATATGATTGGCCCATAAAAAGTCAAAATTGAATTGATTTTGGTCAAATTTTAATAAATTTGGTGGAGAATTTGATTGATAAAAAAAATACATAAAAATATAGGTGTCAAATTTGTGAAAATAAAAACTTAAGAAAAGAGGAGGTAATTAATAAAACCTTAGTGGTTAAGTGTAAAATTATAAGTCTTCATGTTTTTTAATAACTTTAGATAATAAACAAATAAGCCCTTACACTTCATACCCCCTATACTTTATAATGTTAACGATGTTTAAAATTACATGAGTAATAATATTAGTTTTTTTTTACTTTCATCTATTAAAATAAACTTGGTAAATATGTGAATTAGTTTTAATATACGTTAAATATTTTTTAAACTAACGTTAGTTTTAAACTTTCTTCCATTAGAATATTTTTTTAAAATAAGGACTCATGTTACTATTTAAAAGTTTAATTTATGCGTACACGGGTTTGAAATACGGTTAAATTATTAGTAACGAGAATATAAATATCAAATGGTAAGCATGAGTTACTGTGATATAAAATAAATATACGTGATGCTACTTATAATAATGACTCATGAAATTGTTATTTAAAATTTATATATAGATATCCATAAAAATATTTTAAAAACTTTACGGAACATATTTTAACTTTATCAACGCTCATTATGTACCACTAAACTCGCACATTTTGTACAACATGATATCAATAGTTAAAGTTAAACAACAACATTAACCTCAAACTCAACATCTGTGTCACTTAAAAATGTTATACAAAGCTAATTATTAAAATAAAAAAAAAAAAAAAAAAAAATGGCTAGATAGTCATTCTTTAATATATAAGGTGTTTTCCTTAAATTAAAAAAAAAAATGCACGCATCACAATCCTTATTTGATAAGAATCACCTCCTAAATTAAAAAAAAAAAAAAAAAACTACGTAGGTGATAACCTAACTTTATTCATTGACTTGATGTTTCAAAAATAATAATAATAAAAATAAATAAATAAATAAATAAATAAATAAATAATAGTTGGTTGTTGTAAAGGAATTAAAAGTATGTACATGAGAATTATTCAGCAAGAATATATAGTTTTTAATTAGGTTATTACGTTACTATATTGCGATAATGTTATTGACTTGGTAATCACGGATGTGAGATACAACCATTATTCTATACTTATGATTGATGTGTAAACCCCTTTTTGCTTCTGAATAGAATCCGAAAGAGACCTCAACAGCACTTTGGCTTATGCCTTATCTGGCTGATAGTTTTAGTAAATTTTTTTATGGTTTAACTTTTTTGTTATACATACCAACTTTTAATAATTTTTTTTAATGTTTTATTGAAAATTTCTACACTTAATATTTGTGTTTTTACTATAAACACACTAAGCTATGATATAATTAGTTGGGAGTTCAGGGGTTTTTTACTAAGCTTCTCAAAAAAGCTTATAGTTTTATCATAAACTTATTGTGTTATGGTAATTGAATAAGCCAATAAGCACCTTTAATAAGCACAACCAAATACCCCATTAGTTCTAATATGAAGATTTCTGATTTAATGTTATGACTAACTTTGTTGTTATCCTCACTATAATGCAACATGTTAGTGGTTTTTGCAGTTTTATGTTCTTATCGCACACACTAAAGTGTAATGCAATTTATTGTGTGCGCTTTTTGGAGGAGGATTAAGTATCAACACATGATTGTCATGGAAGGTTTATGTACCAAAGATGTGTTTTAGTGCCTATATGAGGAATTTTATGGTAGAAATTCTTTTCGGAGTGTAATTTGTCTTTGAATGAATTAATAAAACTTAGCAGGTGTTTGCCGTCATTGATAACACTATGGGTGTCAACCAATGATCTAAAATATGAGTGTGTTTTACCTTAATGATTTAGGCCAATTGTGAAGAAAGTTGCATTAAAGTGAAAGATCGGTAAGGATTCAAACAATCCTAAAAGACTTGCGGATGTACTCTGTCATTTTTTATGTATTTATAATTTACTTATACAAGTAATAATAATTTCCTTATATAGTTCGGGTTTAGAGAAAAATTATTCTTATACATTATAAATTTGAGTTCTACCAATTACATTTTTTTTTTTTTCTCTTTATGTAATAAAGAAACTATAGTATAAGCATCTATGTTAATTTGGTAATTTTATGATCAAACATGAGAAGTAAATAGCACAAACTTATGAAAATACAAATTTTCAAACAAAAAAGTACATTAGTAAACATGGTATGATGGTTATTCATAATCAAATAAATGAATCAATCTTCAAAGCTATCTAAATATGCTACATATATTAACGAAAATATAAGTAAAAGAAATACCAGAATTACACAACACATCGTAAATTGATAGCACGGGTTTGCAAAACTAAAAGCATATATCACTAACATCTCATTCAAGTCAAGTATCATCATGTGATTTTGCTTGAATAATAAAATATAATTTTTAATCCAAAATCATTCTCCTAAAATAATAGGTAGATTATAACATATATACACATAATTTTTTATTTTTAGTCTACTAGCTAAAACTATTTAAAACATGTTAAATAGTAGTAGTTCATTTTTTAATCGATAATAATACATAATCAAAACAAAATTTTAAAAACCCTGTGCGTGCACAGGTATTATCACTAGTATTCTAATACAGTAACATCAAATATTAGTTTAATCACGTAGATTTGTTTAATATTCCTAATATTTACATAACATCAAGAATATTTTTGTAAGCTTTTTTTAAGAATATTATATCAATAACAAAATTAAATTTTTGCTCTCCTATATTTTTAAAGAAAACTGCATGTTGGTTTACCAAAGTAATTCAGTGCTTAATTTACAATTGTGAGATATTTTAATGGAGTCATTGAGTCAATATTCAGTTCATGGAAGTTGAAACCCGTGTGATCAACCAACTTCTTCATAAACTTTATTACTTTATCTGTTTTAAGAATCATGGTCATGAACCCATTCTTGGTTTTTGTCACGAGACTTATGGTAACTTTTCTTTATATCAATCTAATTAAATTAATGCACATGAACATATAATAAAAAATGCTTATCTTTGTCATGAAGCTTGCATTGCATTGCTTAAGGGTTTTGTATTGGTATTCCTAAATTGTTGTTTCTTTGCCTAGCCCACAAGTTGAGAGTTGGCTGATTTTGTATAAATAAATGTCGGTTCGGTATAAGGGTTTGCGTATTTGCGTGTGGTGGTGTTTGTTTTGAGTGAATAAGAAAATGGAGAATGTGGAAGTGGTTCAGAAAGTTGTTATTCTTTTGGGTTGTTTGTATTTGTCTTGGATGATTATAAGATACGTTTGGAGCTTTTTGGATGTTGAAAAAGATCCTGTTGTTGTGCTTGTTACCGGGGCTGCAGGCATGTCCTTTAACTATTCATTATATAAACCATTTTCATGACTAAAAATGGTGATCTTTGGATCAATTATGCTACATTACTCGTTTAAACAAATTTGCATATCTCGAAGAAGGGCTTCCAATAAAAAAATTTTCGAACATTGGCTCTTTTACTGTTTTGTTATCATAAACGAAATGTGGTCTAATATATTGTGTCAAATGTTAATTCTAGCCTCATAGACGTTTGTGACCATGTAATTACTTAACGACTTGGCACATACATGCATGAGAGCATGAGAACGGTCAAAAAATGCTAATGGGACTTGTTAAAAAAGCTGCCTAAATTATTTTTAAAAAAAGGCATTCTATTTGTATTGTTGTTTCCTAGCTATCAACATTACTTTGAGTTCGTAAAAATGTATCTAAATTTTTTTATGTTTATTAGTTACGGTCTTATTCGATAGAATTTGGCATTACTCAATTGAAATCTCATGAGCAAGATAAATTAAAGTCGATATCTTTTAGACAGAAAATATTAGGTTACCAAATCTTTGGAACGAAATTGATAGCATTTTGTCAAAATTTTGACGAGAAGTGTCCCTACTTCCTGATTCATTATTATGTGCTTCACTTGGTTCATTAGTACATGTATATTTATTGGTTCACAGGCCAAATAGCCTATGCTCTAGTACCAATGATCGCAAGAGGGGAAATGTTGGGTCCAGAACAACCTGTAATTCTACACATGCTTGATATTGAGCCGGCTGACGAAATCTTGAAAGGGGTAAAAATGGAACTGATGGATGGAGCATTCCCTCTTCTTAAAGGTTATTCTTCAAAACAAATAGGACAGCAATATGCACTTGTTAAATTATAGATAAAATAATATTTGATCACTTCGGGGTTTTGTTATGTATGTTGTAGGTGTTTTCACCACAACTGATGTTATTGAAGCTTGTAAAGGTGTTGATATTGCAATCATGCTTGGTGGATTCCCTCGTACGAAAGGGGAACGCAAAGACTTAATATCCAAGAATGTTGGTATATATA
Source organism: Artemisia argyi (assembly GCA_030686995.1). Taxonomy (NCBI): domain Eukaryota; kingdom Viridiplantae; phylum Streptophyta; class Magnoliopsida; order Asterales; family Asteraceae; genus Artemisia; species Artemisia argyi. The sequence continues at coordinate 76,520,372 of CM060681.1, forward strand.
AGGCTCAAGCTTTGGCTTTGGAGCAACATGCCGACTCAAATTGCAAGGTTTGTGTTTATTGTTTGCTTTAGCTATAGTTGGTGAAATGGACAGCAAGGTTGTTCACTGATTTTTGGAGGCCCCGGGCAAAAATTTATATTGGGGCCTCAAAGTAAGGTTTATATGAAAAGTGTATTCTTTCTCAAACATAGACTGAGAATCATTTACATAAAATTAAAAAAAAAAAAAAAAAAAAAAAAAAAAAAAAAAGATATTCATAAAGCGTACTCATGAAAAATGTCTTTATTTTTATTCATATATATAAATATTTAACATTACATGTAATTTTATACATCAAACATAAACTTTGGAGCCCTAAAAAATTGAAGGGCCCTTGGGGGTCGCCCACTTCGACCACCCTCGAGGATGGCCCTAAATTGGGCGGGTTGGGTACTAGTTGTAAGGTAATATTTGGAACGGGTCAAATTGGGTCCGGTTGAATAGAGACACTTTTTGTTTTATTTTTTATTATTAAAAGAAATAAGAGGTTTTATGCATAGAAACTACACTTTTGTGAAATCTTTTGCCCTTTTGACCGGTTTTATTCTGCTCGAACGACCCGTTAGAGATAAATCATAGGCAGAATTGAGCCATTCATAAGTAAATGGGTCGTAATTGTCAACTCTCCTGTTTGAGTTTTTTTAGCTAAAAATTTCATGAAATGAATTACACAGGTGCTTGTGGTTGCTAATCCAGCAAATACAAATGCACTAATCTTGAAAGAATTTGCACCTTCGATCCCAGAAGAGAACATCACATCCCTCACACGACTTGATCATAACCGTGCGTTAGGCCAAATAGCAGATAATCTAAATGTCCATGTTGGTGATGTAAAAAATGTTATAATTTGGGGAAATCACTCATCAAGTCAATATCCAGATGCTAATCATGCTACCGTCGACGTTGGTGTTGGCCATAAATCCGTGAGAGAGATTCTTGCTAATGATCATTGGTAATCATTTTCTTTTGAATGTATCTTTAATAGCCTAAATATCCAAATTGTTTCGAATGTATTGAACAATTATTACGTAAATCGTAAACTAAAGCTTAACAAAACAATATTATATAGAAACTTTCAATACACAATTTATGAGGTCGCCTGCATATAAGAAAAGGACTCTTGACCGACTTTCAATTCAGAAGACTAGGTTCCTCTTTTGGCTAAAATATCTTGTTTCAGAAACAACCCCATCGACTCATAGATCAGTAAAATGGTTGCATGTCCACCTCTGAAATTTGGATTTCTTTTGATAATATTGATAATGATTCAGGCTGAAGACGGACTTTATCACAAATGTGCAACAGAGAGGTGAAGCTATAATTAAAGCTCGAAGGCTGTCTAGTGCATTTTCTGCTGCAAGTGCTGCATGTGACCATATGCGTGATTGGGTTCTTGGCACTCCAAAGGTAAATTTACTTCTTCTTTCGCTTATTTTCTTTGCTTTATCATTTCTTAAATTTCATTTTCACACATTTCGTGAGCCAGGGAACATGGGTATCAATGGGAGTTTATTCTGATGGATCGTATGGTATCCAACCGGGGCTAATATACTCATTCCCTGTAACTTGTGAGAAAGGCGAATGGTCAATTGTTCAAGGTATGTTTCTATAGCATCATTCTTATAAGGTGTAATATGTATATGCATGTCATATATTTGACATTTTTTTTTTTTACGAGATGCCATGTCTAAAAAATACACATATTGACCAAATTTGCAATGGTGTAGGGCTAAAGATTGATGAGTTTGCAAGGGAAAAGATGGATGCTTTGGCAAACGAACTTGTTGAGGAGAAAACATTGGCTTATTCACTCCTCCATTGACAGTTTTATGTGTAATAAACCTGAGATTTCTAGTATATACTACTCGTAATATTAACGTATGACTAAATAAATAATTAGTGTTGCAAATAAATATTTTGTCTTTCAGTCCCCAATTGACTTATTCAGAGTCACAAGAATCTCAATCTTAAACTTATTTTATTTTAACTATACTAGGTGGATATCCGCACATATCAGCGGCGATAAATATAGTTATCTATACTTGTATGTCTATATTATATATAAGAAAAATCAAAAAGTGAAAAGTTAAAACTATAAAAGAAAATGTTGAAAACATGTAACTTCAAAAGGAAACTATTAATACACATCGAAAACCGGGTTGACCGTTCAAACCCGGCGGGTTGACCCGGTTTAATTTGACTCGTTTTTCTACCCAACCTATCAGGTTTACCTGTTTTTTGACAAGAACGGTTCAACCGGTTGAACCACCCAGGTCGAACCGGGTTTCAAAACATTATGTTTAATCCTCAAATCCTCAAACTTTTATTATTATTTATTTATAACCCATAAACTTTTTTTTAATCATAAAAACTATATGCCGTTATAAAATTCCGTTGTTATGCACATGTACTCATCTATATTATAAATATAGTGAATGAATTGTTAACCCAACTTTTCCCGTAATTCCCTGCCCGCATAGTAAAGTCATATCACAACACTCCGAATGTAAATGTGTTCGGTGTATGTGTCTATTTGGCTTCTTTTACAACGCTATATTGATATCATCAGCATGTACAAAGACCTTCACGATTTCGTACCGTCAAACACTCCCTCTATAAGTATATAATTTTGAAAAATGATGTTTGTATTGATTCAAATTAAGGTTAAGTTGTAAAAAATCTGAACTAAAACAAAATAAACTCTCTGTCTCTAAAAAAATGTTGATATAAATAATGCTTAAAAACGTTATTAATATTTTTCAATAACTCTATGTTTTGATAATCACAAAATTTAAACTAAATTAAGTCAAGATTATGACGTAAACAAGTATTTAGTGGCAAATATTTACTTCTACAACTAATATCACTTAAGGTATGTATAAACAAGCATCTTATGCATTACATGATCAAATGAGCATTTTCTTAACACAAAACATTTTATAAAATGACATTAACATTTTATATGTTTTAGTAAATCATTCTTGGTATTGTTTTATTAAACCACAAAGATATGATTTCAAATTTCCAACCAAAAAGGGCAAATTCTCTTCAGAAAAACCTTCCCCACAAAAGAACAAACAAACCCAACGTTCTGGAGGGGGCGGCCCCCTTAAGCATTAAGGGGGCCGGCCCCTAATTAAGGGACCGGCACGCTCCAGAACAGTATTTTCTAGCCCTATAAATACTGATTCATTTCACAAATTTTCCTTACCTTTTTGCACTAAAAATTTTATGATCTCCTCTCCATTTCTATTCCAAAAATCTTTGATCATATAATTCATAAGTTTGCTTCCAAGTGATCCAAGACTTCATCCACACAAGTGCAAAAAGAAGAACACTCCGTCAACATTTATACAAAGTAGTAGTGTTGTGATTAGTTGATATCATCTTGTAGTAGTGCTAGATTATTTGCAAAAGTGTTGTGTAATTTAGTAGATTGTAGATATTAGTTGTTTTGATAAGTAGAGTAGGATTTGTGAAGTAGTTGTGCATTGAAGAAGGTGTGAAGTAGATGTGAAAAAGAAGTCATGAAGCTATCGTGAAGAAGTAGTGAAGTTGTGAAGAAGTTGTGAGATTAGTTCTAGCTAGGATTAGAACTCGACATTTAGCTTAGTGTCGTTAATCGGTGTAAGCCAAGGTGTGTAAGGTTTCTCCGCCATAAGGAGTTTGTTGACATAGTGAAGAAAACTCTCGAGTGTGGTACTCGGGGAGTGGAGTAGGGCAAGGAAGGTGTCCTTGTAGCCGAACCACTATAAATTCGCGTGTTGTTGTTTGATCTCTCCATCTCTATCTTTTATTTCATTTCATTACTTTGTTTACATTATTAGATTGTATCTATTTAGATTGCTCATTCTTGTTAACAATTGAATTCACATAAGTTCGAATCAAATTTTTAAGCAACTATAACTTTTGTAAAATAAACTCAAGAAGAACGTAAAACTATTCAACCCCCCTTCTAGTTTTTCCACAATTGGTATCAGGAGTCACGTCTAGCAAGATCTTTAAAATATATTGTATTTTAAAACTTGTAACGGTCTATGGAATCTGAAAAATATTTAGAAGGGCAATCTATGCAAAGACCACCACTATTTGAAAGTGATGGATTTTTATATTAGAAAAATCGATTCGAAACTTATGTGAAATCAAAAGATCTAGATCTTTGGCATGTTATTACTAATGGTGATTTTTTACCTATTCAAAATAACCCCGAAACAAAGAAAGATGAAATCGTACCTTTTGAAAAACAAAACGATGATTTAAAAAGAAAACTTGCTAAAAATGATGAAGCAAAAATCGTTATTTACAATGCGCTACCACGTAAAGAATACGAAAAGATCTTTATGTGTGAAACCGCAAAAGAAATTTGGAACTCTTTACTAATAACTCACCAAGGTAATAGTCAAGTCAAAGATAACAAAATAGATCTACTTATTCAACATTATGAGCAATTCACGATTCCGAAAGAGGAATCAATTGATAATGCTTTCGCTAGGTTTAACACTATCATCACAAGTTTAAAAGCACTTGATGAGAATTTTTCTAGTAAGAATTTTGTTAGGAAGTTTCTTAGGGCTCTTCACTCAAAATGGAGAGCTAAAGTGACGGCTATTGAAGAATCAAATAATTTGTGAACCTTACAACTTGATGAATAAATTGGGAACTTGAAAGTCTACGAAGTAATAATAAAGAATGACTCCAAAATGGTCAAAGAAAAACGAGAGCAAAGCAAGTCAATCGCCTTGAAAGATAGAAAGGAATCTAGTAACGAAGATAGCTCATCTTCCGAAAGTGATGACGAAGAATATGCCATGGCCGTAAGAGATTTTAAGAAATTCTTCAAAAGGCGAGGAAGATTCGTTAGACAACCACATGATGAAAGGAGAGCATCTCAAAAGAATAAAGATGACAAGAATAGCAAGAATGAAATAAAGTGTTTCAAATGTGGTGATCCAAATCATCTCATTGGAAAATGTCCAATGATGTCAAGAGATCAAAATCAAAGAGCATTTGTTGGATGAGCTTGGAGTGATAGCGATGAAGAGGAGAAAGAAACGTCAAAAGAAGAAAAGTGTCTTATGGCAAAAACATCAAGCGAGGTACGTTCCAAAACCGAATACTTTAGTGATGAGAATCTATCATTAGACGAAAATGATTTAGATAATGAGTGTAATAGACTATGCAAATTAGGACAACAAGTAATGACTAAGAATAAATCACTAAAACGTATAAACAACCAATTAGAAAATGAAATACTAGAACTAAAAATTAAAATACATAAATTAAAAAAAGGCAAAGAAATTGTTGAAGAATGTAAATTATATCAAGAGCTTAAAAGTGAAAATGAAATACTTAGAGAAGAAATTTGTAAACTTCACAAATTTGAAAATAGCAGTAACTCACTTAAGAAAATAATAAGCATTCAGAAAATATCCGGAGCCAAAACCGGCTTAGGATTTAACCCAATTGAAGCTTCAACTAGTGAAACAAAAAATGTTAAGTTTGAAAGCGAATCTAGTAAACCAACATCTTTAAAAGCACATCCCAAATACATACTCATAAATAATAAGAAAATACCTCTTGCTAGTGATGAATAAATAAAAACTTTTTATAAACCATCTTTAAAAACCGAAGTAGGATCCTCTAAACCTAAAACAAGATCAAAAACTCCACTACCTAGGAAGCCAAATAACTCTTATCCTAGATCTAAAACACCTCAACTAAGAAGAAACCAAAATAAACAAAACTACAACAACACTAGTAATCAAATGTGGAACTATCAACCAAGTTACAACCCTTGGGGAATACTACCACCTTTCATGCATCCTAGCCAAATATTAAACATATTTGGACCAAACAACTTTGGACCAAAGAGGCAATGGGGACCGAATAGCTAGATCAACATTCCATATAACTATCTTGGAGCTCTCTCACTATAGACTTTTGCAAAGTCTATTTATCATCTTGAAGATTTAGAAGTTTTTCTTTTGAAGACCGCCGGGTACGCCATTCTTTCTCTACTCACTGCCATGCGTGGATAAAAAAAATTTTTATTGGTTGCTTTGTTTGCGTAGATATAGTTTATTTCCTTCTTTCTTTTGAACATACATACATACATATATATATATATATATATATATATATATATATATATATATATATATATATATATATATATATATATATATATATGTATCCCTATACTTATAATATTATATAAATAATATATATACATATGCGTGCACATAACCTAGATACGTCATTAGTTGACTTTCTAGAACTCCAGGAAATTATTCGTTATCGAACCTTTTCCTTCCCCCTATTGGCCCTTTTGAACTTTAACGTTCAACTCGAAAATCTTTTATGTCCACTATTAGAAAACTCATGATGATGAAGAGATGTGAGTTAAGTGGATCAACATAAAAGTAGAACGCCTTCGCACAAGAACACTATGGATAAAACAAACTCCTTTCGCCGACAAAAACTTATCTTCATCATCATTTCTCAATTCCACCTAATAACCCACCATTTCTTCACACTTACACATAATATATATATATATATATATATATATATATATATATATATATATATATATATATATATATATATATATATATATATATATATATATATATATATAGTGTAACTTTATTTTCAAAACTCTCTTAAGTGCGAGAACTGCGAGAACTCCCCTTGAACCATTAGATTATTTGATCAATGGCTGTAATTAAGTGTGCCATTAATGTAAATAACTAAAAACATAAGGCATTATGTGAAAAGTTAAAAGGGTACTATGGACATTTCGAAAAACATGTTAAACCCTTTTAAAAAAATACCCATCACTTTTTTTAATTAGATCCAATATTTTAGGGCATCTTTATCATTTAAAACCCTAACCACCCACCTTCTCTTTCACATAACAAAACAACCACAGATCTGTAGATCTGCCTCCTCCTCCCATGTACCAACGACCCATTCCCTTTTTTTCTATGCCGTCACAAATGAAAACTAACAATATCCGGCGATATGCACATTTGTTTATGAAAAATAACGAGTATCAAGGTTACGAGTTCGTCAAATGCTTTTGTATATTCGAATCCCATCCGCCACCACCGAAATCGATCTGAAATTGTTATGAATCGGTATTCTTTTGGTGTATCATTAATGTTTTTCTGATGTATTTGATGATGTGGTTCGTGTATCAAAAAAGTGAAAAACTAATTTGTTTTTATGTTGTTGTTCATTCTTGGCGACATCTAATATGTTGTTGGTTATTGGTTTCATTTTTTTTATATTATTCATTAGTGAACCAAAACTGGTGACATGTGCACTATACATGATCATACACCATTGTCCATTTTTCATTAAATATCAATGCTTTTATATTCGTTAAATAAAAAAGGTGACATGTGCACTTTACACTTGATAAATCGTTAAAAATATTATACAAAAGATTAATCCTAATAATGTAGGAACACATGGACTTTAACAATTTTTGTATTAAATTAAATGGGTGGATATGCTTGATTAGTTTATGTTTGTCAGTAGGTTCGTCATTTAGAATATATGTTTCAAATTTGATGATGTTGATTGATTGTGTGCTTTAATTGTTAATATTTGTATGCGTAAAAAACATATAGTATTCATGCCCGCTATGTTTTATTGCTGCTTATGACTAAGATGTTATTGTAGATCAAATGATCACTGTAGGTTTTTTTCTTAAAAAAAGTAATGGTTTTTATGCTTTTGTTATGTTCAAAACATACATGTTTAAAACATATATGTTTTAATTAGTGGGATCTAACTAATAAAAGCCATATATGTTTTTAAACGTGTATGTTCAAAATATGTATGTGTTAAAACATGCATGTTTTAAAACATGATTGCTTATAAACGGAATACTTAAAACATGTATGTTTTTTATTTAGCAAGTGTAATTATTTTTTTTTTTCAAAGACTTCGTGTTTGCCAAACAAGTACGTTTCCTAAAACATACATGTACTCATGAACATGTATGTTTATTAAGTAAGTGTAGTTAGTGTGATTAAATTTTGTTTCGTATTTATTTGTTGTTTAATTGTTTTTATCTATGCTTTTTACAGATTGATGAAGATGTTGACCATTGAAGACCTAGAAGTTGATGAACACATATATACATAAAGATAATTTGCGATTTTTGAAATGATGCAATTATTGCATATATGTTTTTTGTATTTGTAATTAACGAAATGTAAAATATAAGTATATGCATCTTTTTTTTTCCATAAAGGTCCATATTTTTTATTTGTATTTTTACAAATTTGTATTTTAATTATAATTCAATTAATATTAAATTTTGTGTATATCAGTTATGTTTTTGGTTTGTTAGAAATTTACATTATTTAAAAAAGAATAGATACACCTTACTATTTGAAAAACATACATGTTAAAAAATTATTTCAAAAATTAAAGTAAACAAATTAAATCCAAAAAACACGTATGCACTGAATCATTCAAAAACATGCATGTGCTAAAAAAAAAAAAAAAAAAAAAAAAAAAAAAAAAAAAAAAAAAAAAAAAAAAAAACACTTCCGAAAACGAAAGGTTATAAAAAACGGGATTTATTTAAAAAAAACAAAAATAATATGAAAATGTATTTTACTATAATACCCTTTTGAATTAAATAAAATTAACAAAATGCTATGGAGCATTAAATGATGTACATTATGTATTATTAATTGTAAAAAGAAAGTTCTCGCAGTTCTCGCACTTAACAGGGTTCTGAAAATAAAGGCCCCATATATATATATATATATATATATATATATATATATATATATATATATATATATATATATATATATATATATATATATATATATATATTCTCGAACATTTCTCAAACCCTCTATTAACTTGACGCTTTGATCATTTTATCCGAAATTGTCAAGATACATTTTAATTAACGAAACGTTAATTAAAAATTGTCAAGTACTTCATCATCGTGCTAATATATTCCTACGTATTTTTGATATATTATAAATCTAATTATATATGTATAAATATGTTTATGCCAGAAACAAAACCGCGAAAAATCAAAAATTGGTGGGCGGCCCCCTTAATGTTTAAGGGGACCAGCTTGTTATCGAGGGTGGTCCCCTTAATGTTTAAGGGGCCGGCCTACTGGTACTACCAAATCCGATTTTTATTTGTCAAACACTCCATTTGTTCATATCTTTCCCACTTATTTCTGCTGTGAACGAACCACAACACCCAAAAACCATCAAATACTCTTACCATCTGTAACACCCCCAATTCATGGATGCAGCGGAATTCAAACTGGGTGTTACTCGACGGCACAACAGTCATAATAATAGAAAACGATCTCTAATTGAGTCGTTTTAAAAGATTTATCATTCAAATTATATAAATATCAGAGATTACAAAATGAGGTCCCAGATGGTTCCATGTTTACAATTTACATTAAACAAGTTTTTGAATGATAATAAATTTTATAGCCATCTTGAATATCCGTGCCCTTCCGTGCCATCCTTGATCATTATGGACCTGAAATACATGCTTAAGAGGTCAACACAAAGGTTGAGTGATATTCATAGAGTTTATTTAATGGTTGAACACAATATGTTGGTAGTATGAGTTAATTAGACTCATACTCATGGTTGGAAAACAAAACAGGTAGGCTACGTTATTATACGCCCATAAAATGTATTATATACTAAGCTTATGACACCAAAACGTTAACGGGTATCGTAAAAATGTGGAACTTGAAAGTATGGTTAAACATGTCAATATACTCCATAATAAAATATAAAATGAGTGGTAGGTTCCATTGGAGTGCTAAAACCCTGCTCAAACTGCAACACAGGTCTAAAACGCGTAATACGTAAAACGTACGAATATTGTGTAAAATTGAGAAAAGTGAAATGTTACTTTTCTAATAGGATAAAAATGATTTAAAATGACTTATAATGTCTAGACTGGGCTCAGTCTAGTGTCGGTTGGTATTAAATATCTTTTAGACATAAAACCGTAAGCCTAAAAATCAATGAATGATTTATAAAATCAATGAATGATTTTTGGTCAAAGGAGGAGGGAAAAATATATTGACTTTTTCCAAAAATATGAAAACTCAAATTGTCTTAGAAACGCAGTGCAGGTATAGGCTAAGGTTACGGCTAAGTAAAAACGCTTAAAAACGAAAATTCCTGTTTTTCACGGCCGAGGTTTATTTGGTCATATTTTTCTCAGTCATGATTAATTCTCAAATAAATCATGAGTGTATCAAACATTTTTCTGATGTGGGGAAAATTAACGCGGTCGAGTTTCGTTGTGCGTGGAATTTTTGAATGACGTTTTACCCTAAAACGTGTAATTCCTTAATAACTTTCGCGAAAATGATATGATGAGTGTTAAACTTTTATTTTGCCATGGAAATGATTTATCATACGACAATATGAAATAAAAATCAAATTTTGAAAAATGAATAGTGAAATTTTCGGGAATAGTAATTAACCTGAAAATGTGAATTGTTACAGTCTCTACCCCTTACGGGGAACTTCGTCCCGAAGTTCTATGTGTGTTATATGTTGGAGTGGTATCAATGAAGAGGTGTGGTTACTTATGAGGACTAGAGTGATGTAGTTTGATTTGTCGTTTCAGTGTATGGCGTAGGATGAGGTTTACTTTTATGTGGGAAAGGTAGAGTAAGAGTGATTAATTGTCATACTTTATCGTATGAATACTTATGAATTGCCTATACTCGCACGAATTTTTTTTTAAGATTATAGGTGAGAAGTTTGTTTCTAAAAAAAACATACAGGTGACTGCTCCCAGCATAACATGATCCCTCCTGAATTAGACATAGGTGATCAGGCTATGTATAATTTAGGACCGATAATGTGATGTCGGTTTAGTCACGTAGTATTGTGTTTCTTAAAAGTTTTAGATGGTATTCAATCTTGTAAAGCTGATGAGGGTGCTTGTGGTGTAACTAAGGATGATTTGAGCTTTAAAAGTGCATCAAGATCTGTTAATGAGCTTGTGGTTGCAACGGTTGTGAAGATAATGATGGTGAAAAGACGAACGAGGCTTGTGTTCTTCATTTTGGTTTGATGAGTTTTAGTGGTTTGAGATGAAGTTGGGTAAAAAAGACATGGGAGATATGATAAGAGGGTTTTTGATAATGGTGTTGTGTTTTCTTCATTGGCGCCATGATTCTACTATATAAAAGATAAGTCGTGAGTAAAGAGTTGTGAAATAAGCATGATTTTGATGGGAAATGTTAGAATAATTACGTTGGAGGTTTGAATCATAACACATGATAGCATAAAGCAAGAGTTTTATTCACAAAACGTTTATTGATTACAAGATTGAAACTTATTACAAGTTTCTTCAAAATCTACTAACTGATACTTTCAGTTTAGTAATTACAACGTTTTACAACTACGGCTAGCTATAACATGGATTCTACAGAGTTTACGAACTGAGTCTATTTAGTTTAGTAGTACAAAGGATAACTAGTATCATCACACTAGTCTATTGCGGGTTAGAAGGTCCTAGCAGCTTTGATTGATTGGCAACTTCTTGGTTTAGTGTGTCATGGAGGTACGAGTCGATGAAGTTTGAGAGGTTATAGTGTCCATGCTGACTTTCTTGTTGGATCTATGGTGGTCGTGATACGATCCATAATGAGTGATCCAATTCATCACATGTAGGGGTAACAAAGGGAAGTGATAGTGGTGGTGGTAATGGTGCTAGTACATATTCATACTCATTATCCTCCTCGGAGTCTGCCTCAACCCAATTTTGTTCAAAATAATTAGAAGTATTTGACGCAAAATTAGTTGGCATTGGTTCCTCCTCTTCTTCGTCGGTTGAATCTTCGAAAGGTTCTTCTTCGTCATCAGAAGCGAAGGCATTTACGAAGTCAAATCCGAACTCAGGTGAGGGTGGTAAGACTTGGAAGTTATTAGGTAGAGTGGGAACATAGTCGGGAGAAGTGGGTACGCACATGATTTCTATTAGAAGAATTACTATGTTAAAACAATTCAAATGTTTATAGGAAGTGCTCTAAATGTGACAAGTGTATAAATCAATATACTAATATGTTCATGTAGTATAAAATGCTTACGAGGAAATGCTCAAAATGGGTATATATCAATATACTAATATGTTTGTGTAGTATAACATGCTTAATAAGTCCATAATCGTCTGGATGATGGAAGACACGGAGAGCGGAAGGCTATAAAAATATTTTTGCTTGTAATTGTAGTTATAGTTTAGGTCTAAATTAGTCCCGTTTCTCTATAACCATGGCTCTAGTACCAATCTGTAATACCCCTAATTCATGGATGCAGCGGAATTCAAACTGGGTGTTACTCGATGGCACAACAGTCATAATAATAGAAAACGATATCTAATTGAGTCGTTTTAAAAGATTTATCATTCAAATTATATAAATATCAGAGATTACAAAATGAGGTCCCAGATGGTTCCATGTTTACAATTTACATTAAACGAGTTTTTGAATGATAATAAATTTTATAGCCATCTTGAATATCCGTGCCCTTCCGTGCCATCCTTGATCATTATGGACCTGAAATACATGCTTAAGAGGTCAACACAAAGGTTGAGTGATATTCATAGAGTTTGTTTAATGGTTGAACACAATATGTTGGTAGTATGAGTTAATTAGACTCATACTCATGGTTGGAAAACAAAACAGGTAGGCTACGTTATTATACGCCCATAAAATGTATTATATACTAAGCTTATGACACCAAAACGTTAACGGGTATCGTAAAAATGTGGAAGTTGAAAGTATGGTTAAACATGTCAATATACTCCATAATAAAATATAAAATTAGTGGTAGGTTCCATTGGGGTGCTAAAACTCTGCTCAAACTGGAAACACGGGTCTAAAACGCGTAATACGTAAAACGTACGAATATTGTGTAAAATTGAGAAAAGTAAAATGTTACTTTTCTAATAGGATAAAAATGATTTAAAATGACTTACAATGTCTAGACTGGGCTCAGTCTAGTGTCGGTTGGTATTAAATATTTTTTAGACATAAAACCGTAAGCCTAAAAATCAAGGAATGATTTATAAAATCAAGGAATGATTTTTGGTCAAAGGAGGAGGGAAAAATATGTTGACTTTTTCCAAAAATGTGAAAACTCAAATTGTATTAGAAACGCGGTGCAGGTATAGGCTAAGGTTACGGCTAAGTAAAAACGCTTAAAAACGAAAATTCCTGTTTTTCACGGGCGATGTTTATTTGGTCATATTTTTCTCAGTCATGATTAATTCTCAAATAAATCATGAGTGTATCAAACATTTTTCTGATGCGGGGAAAATTAACGCGGTCGAGTTTCGTTGTGCGTGGAATTTTTGAATGACGTTTTACCCTAAAACGTGTAATTCCTTAATAACTTTCGCGAAAATGATCTGATGAGTGTCAAACTTTTATTTTGACATGGAAATGATTTATCATACGAGAATATGAAATAAAAATCAAATTTTGGAAAAATGAATAGTAAAAATGAATAGTGAAATTTTCGGGAATAGTAATTAACCTGAAAATGTGAATTGTTACACCAAATCACTAACCGGGCTTGTTTCGCAAGGGGCAAACGTAACCTACACATCTAACAACATCTTTTGTAAGTTTTCCAACATACATTTCGTTTAATTTCATTCAATTTTGTGTCTAATCATAATTAGGTATTTTATTAACAATTTGTTTTAATCCGAATTTTAGTAAAATTAAGTTTAGAAATTGCATAACCAAATGCTTCTCATAGGATTAGGATGAAGAATTGCTACTCAAACTAAGTATAACACATTATGTTGTTAAAAATTCTAAATCACCCATAAACCCTTGCTAAGATTATTTTTCAAAAAGCACATTGTTAATATAACTCTTAAAAACTAGTTAAAACTTACTACATTGTAGTGATTTAATATTTTAAACAATCAAAACATACTTTTCAAATTATTGTAAAAAGGTTTCATGAAGACAACATGGGCTTTTGGTTCATGAACAAATCATACTTACATGAATTTATTTAAATCTTAAAACTAGTTTGTTAAACTTATTAACATGATTATAGTCTATAGAAGTCATCAAGATATATAATCGATATATATATATATATATATATATATATATATATATATATATATATATATATATATATAGGGAAGGGATCAGGTGCATTTTTCCTTTTTAGTGCGGATGGTACGGATGAATGTGGACCACACGATCATCAGTCCATCTCAGATTCTGATAAAAAAAACGCGGTGGCAATATCGTAAATATCCTGTCTTTTTTCAAAAACGTTACTATCGTATTAGCTTTTTTTCTGAAAAAAATTCAAAAAAATCTGAAAAAATTAAAAAAATAAAGAGGACAACAAATAATTAAGAATCGCTGAAAAAAATTTCAAAAAAAAAATCATTTTCATCGTTAAAGGTATTGTGATATTAGCTTATGATTTTGACTTTTTTACAAAAGTCAAGATCTGATCTTGACAAAAGTCAAGATCAGATCTTGACTTTTGTAAAAAAGTGAAAATCAGATTTTGAAAACTTTTTTTTTAATAAAAAATTTAATATCACAATAACTTTTTTAATATCGTAAAAACTTTTTCTTAATAAAAATTGTTAATATCGCCGTAACTATCATGCTTTCTTAATATCAAAGTTATTTTTTTTTAATATCACTTTAACTTTTTCTTAATATCGTAATATCACGGTTCATTTTTACATGTAAAAAAGTTAATATCACGGTACCACTCATAAAAATTCTCCATCAGATTCTGATATCACAAAAATTTTTTTACTATCGTAATAAAAAAAGTCAAGATCAGGATCAGATTCTGATATCACATAAACTTTTTTACTATCGTAATAAAAAAAGTCAAAATCAGATTCATAATATTGTTAATATCACGGTAGAACTCATAATATGGTTAATATCACGGTAGCACTCATAATAAAAAAAACAAAAAGTTCTTAGAAAAATCTGAAAAAATAAAAAAATGAAAGAAGATAACAATATTAAGGATCGCTCAAAAGGAAAAAAATTAAAAAAATCGTTTGAATGGTGATTTGGTACCGTGATAGTTGCGTAGATCTTGACTTTTTTACAAAAAGTCAAGATCATATCTGGATTGGACGGCGTAGATCTATCCGCACGTCCGCACTAAAACAAAACATCCGCACGTGATCCTCTCTCTCTCTCTCTCTCTCTCTCTATATATATATATATATATATATATATATATATATATATATATATATATATATATATATATATATATTGATGTTTTGGTCGATATTCATCTAGTTAAGGGAGCGTTTGGTTTAACTTGGAAAAAGATATTTTGAAAACCAAAATTCACATTTTTACTTTCTAAACAAGCTTAGTGTTAGTCAAACTCGTAAAAGATGGCAAGATATATAACCTAATATATATCTAGCCAAATTTCGAAATGAATTATGATGTCTAAAGTGATGTTTGGATAGTCTTGATAATATATCGAACTAATTCCACAACTACATTTTGACATCATAAGATACATTTTAAGCGAGTTAAAAATTAAAAACAATGAATATTGTGAAACTACTTCCTAGGATTATTTTTCTTTTTGGTTGAAGTAGGCTTCCGTTTCACATGTATTGCATATATTCATATATAACATATGCATGATAATTGTTTTTGTCTTTATTTTATTTTTGTTGTTATATTGTTTAGGTGAAAATTCCTAAGACCACGGTTGGTGACGTTTCTAAAACCAAACAATGCATTCCTAAAGTTTCCGCCACTCCCGGCATGTCTCCTTCCGTTGCATGTTTCTATCGCCCCATTGAAAATAGAAACATTCACGAGGGTAGAATTGTCGATCCATCCTACTATGAATCCGATCAAATCGAACGAATGTTCACCAATATACATCTCGACTTCTATAGCCAAGTGACGGTGCAAACCGATCCCTATGGTCATATCCTCATTTCTTTCATGATCCAAAATCAATTCATCACTCTTACTCTTGCTCAGTTTGGACAAATCCTCAGAATCCCATACAACGGCCAAGTCGTATACTCTAATGAATGGGATCTTTCTTCACTTGAACATAATCGTCCTCAGGATGGTCCATACTATTCTGAGATTCCAAGTCCTGAAGACATTCGTCGACTGCCTGAACTAGAACGTGGTACGACTAGTCGCAAAATCAAGTCCAAGAATGTCGATATTCATGAAAATCAAATCCTTCTCAAAGAGCTAAGCCCCGACATGAAAAATTAGGAAGAATTCATTCGCGAGAATGCGTTTGGTACCGGCAGTCACCGTGATCATCTCATGGCTAGCATCGCCCACATGTTGTATTGTGTAGTTGCTGAAGAAAACTACAATCTGGCTTATCTCTTTGTCAATCGAATCTTGACTGCCAAAAACACTCCTAATGCCAACCTTCCTTATGGTATGTTCCTCACTCGACTTTATCGTCATATCATGGAACACTACCCAGATCTTCGGAGTGATTTCTATGTGCAGGTTCATCCCACTTTGAATCAACTCACTCTTGTCCGTACTCGTCGATCTCAAAGTGACAAAGGAAAATCTCGTGGTCCATTATTTTATATACCTCATGGTTCGACATCTCATCGAGGGAATGATGATGATGAGGAGGAAGACACCTCACGTGTTAGTACCCCATCTCCCACAACCTTTGTTGATGATCTTCCTGATCTTAATTATACCGACTATCAAATTCCTCTTTCTCATGAACGTACCGATGAACTCCTCTTCAACCGTCAAACGTCCTTAATGAACCGAACTCAGCAAATGCATGAAGAAGTTAGAGGCGGATTCAAGTCCGTAGGAAAGATGTTCAAGAAGATTATGGGCAAGAATAAGAAATAGAGTTGTTGATGAGAAGCTACTTATTATTATTATTATTAGACTTTTGTGTGTTTTATTATTTGTCCGATTTATTCGGAAATACTTGTGTTCCTTCATATTTTTTACTTGAATGTTGCTTAGTTTTAAATTATTATCATGCTAGGATCTTGATTATAACTTAATGCTATTAGTATGCTTCTTTATATTTGGTTTACAATATATTAGTTTGAACGCATGATTTAGTATTTTATGCTTATATTTCATTATTCCAAGAGTATATGTTTCAAATAGAGCTTGCTGCAAACACACATTTGAAAACCAACCCATTTATGCAAATTTTTTATTTCTGGACGCCTGGGAAAACACCAGATGGGCGGCCCCCTTAATTTTCCTAGGCGGTCCCCTTAATAATTAAGGGGGCCGGCCTACAATTAAGGGGACCGGCCATCTGGAATAGAGTTTACTATTTTCTTTTTCATCTTGTGACCTCTTTCTCTAGTATCAGCTACCATTTCTCCTTATAACCCAACTGATTTTAGAATCTCCTTAAACCACTTCAAAAACTTACCTAAACCAACTATTTTCATATTATAAATTCCCTCCAAATGAACACTCTTCACCTCATTATTCATCATCTCTTTCAACCTAAACCATCATGTCTTCACCAAGCACCTCTATCTCTAAGGTTTCAAAGAAACAAAAGATTGTAATCATCCCTCCAAAACAACTCTTCATTGATTTAACTAATGAAGACAACACAACACCATCACCTCCACCTAAATGCTCATCCCCAAGTGCACCAAATGCACCATCCAAAACACCTTCCACTCATGGAACTTCTTCATCTTCCATACCTTCAACTTCATCAATCAATGACTACATAAAATCACACTTGTCATCACCACAAGCATCATCACCATATCCTACACAAGAACCTCTTTCCACCGAACTTACCATCTAACTTTCACCAATAACACCACTTGATGCTCATGTCTCATCTCCACAATCACACCACCATTCTTTGTTAATCCCGTACCTTGGAGTTTACTTGAAGCTCATGGTGATACCTGCCTTTGTTGCATCCACAACCGAACCATAATCTTTGGTCTTAGAAATGAAATTCAATATATGTTTTCATATATTGAGCACTTGCTAACGAACCCACCACCACCACCACCTCCACCATCCTCACCTATTGTTCCACCTCCACAATCCTCACCTATTTCTCCACCATCACCTTCCTACTCTCCAAATTAAGCATATACTATGCTTAATAAATAAAGACTTCACAACCCTTTTGCTTGCAAAGCTCTATGAAGCTCATGTATTCTTTGCATGATGAAGTACTATTCTAGTTGTTGTATTATCTAGTTGTTATTCTAATTGTAATCTCTCTTGATGATACATGTATTGTTGTGTTTTTACACAACTTTTGCTTTAATATGAATGCTTCTATTTAATGATGCTTGTTTATATTGTTGTCACTTTATATATGATTGTATATATATACTTGTGCTTCTAATATTTTTGTTTTGCAAGCATTCCATAACTCGTTTCCTTGGTGCTCCCGAACGAGGGGGAGTACACATCAAGGGGGAGTTCTCATCCCGTCAATATTTCACGATTGGAACTTGTCGGCAAAACCTTTTTGATTCTACAAAAAAGGGGATAAGTAAATATAAACTCACTAAAATACTTGTCTAAAAACTAATTTTTGATTTAATGAGTTTAAGTTTTGTAATCACCAAAAAGGGGGAGATTGTTGATATAAATAATGCTTAAAAATGTTATTAATATTTTTCAATAACTTTACGTTTTGATAATCACAAAATGTAAACTAAATTAAGTCAAGATTATGACGTAAACAAGTATTTAGTGGAAAATATTTACTTCTACAACTAATATCACTTAAGGTATGTATAAACAAAGCTTCTTATGCATTACATGATCAAAGGAGCATTTTCTTAACACAAAAATTTTATAAAATGACATTAACATTTTATATATTTTAGTAAATCATTCTTGGTATTGTTTTATTAAACCACAAAGATATGATTTCAAATTTCCAACTAAAAATGGCAAATTCTCTCCAGAAAAACCTTCCCCACAAAAGGACAAACAAACCCAACGTTCTAGAGGGGGCGACTCCCTTAATGATTAAGGGGACCGGCCCCTAATTAAGGGGACCAGCATGCTCTAGAACAGTATTTTCTAGCCCTATAAATACTGGTTCATTTCACAAATTTTCTTTACCTTTTTGCACTAAAAACTTTCTGATCTCCTCTCCATTTCTATTCCAAAAATCTTTGATCATATAATTCATAAGTCTTTGTTTCCAAGTGATCCAAGACTTCATCCACACATGTGCAAAAAGAAGAACACTCCTTCAACATCTATACAAAGTAGTAGTATTGTGATTAGTTGATATCATCTTGTAGTAGTGCTAGATTATTTGTAAAAATGTTGTGTGATTTAGTAGATTGTAGATATTAGTTGTGTTGATAAGTAGAGTAGGGGTTGTGAAGTAGTTGTGCATTGAAGAAGGTGTGAAGTAGACGTGAAAAAGAAGTCGTGAAGCTATCGTGAAGAAGTAGTGAAGTTGTGAAGAAGTTGTGAGATTAGTTCTAACTAGGATTAGAACTCGACATTTAGCTTAGTGTCGTTAATCCGTGTAAGCCAAGGTGTGTAAGGTTTCTTCGCCAGAAGGAGTTTGTTGACATAGTGAAGAAAACTCTCGAGTGTGGTACTCGGGGAGTGGAGTAGGGCAAGGAAGGTGTCCTTGTAGCCGAACCACTATAAATACGCGTGTTGTGGTTTGATCTCTCCATCTCTATCTTTTATTTCATTTCATTACTTTGTTTACATTATTAGATTGTATCTATTTAGACTTGCTCATTCTTGTTAACAATTGAATTCACATAAGATCAAATCAAATTTTTAAGCAACTATAACTTTTGTAAAATAAACTCAGAAAAAATGTAAAACTATTCAATGTTTCCAAGGAATTTGACTATGGAGAGGAAGGAGGGTTGCGCAAATTACGTTGTGCAAGATGCATAGCATTAAGATCACGAAGATCATGGAGTTGGTCAAGCTCAACTTCAATGTTTCCAAGGAAGATGATGATGGAGGAATTTTGTTGTTGATGGCATGAAAGGTTTGTGGAAAGGAGGAGTTAGGGATGTAGTTATAATTGTTGTTTGGTTGATGTGGTTGTTCCATGAAGAAATCATTTGGAGGAAATGGTTGAAATGAGGGTATGTAGTTGGAGGAATAATTGGATGATTGACCATTATGTGAATTGAGAAAGGGTTCATTTGAGTGAGATTTATGGATGTTTGGGTAGTTGGAAATGAGAGTGGGATTTGGCGATGAGTGTTTGACAATGTCATTTGGTTCAATGAACTTTTTATGGATGTTTGGCTTCCTTCTCCACACGGGTTTTTCAGTCATCTTTGCAAGCTTTGAGGATTTTAGTTTTGGTTTAATAGGAGAGGGCATGATGGGATGAGTGAAGGATTGATTGTGATCAATGGAAGTGTTTATAGGGAAGAATTGATGTGGTTAAGGATGGGTAACATTCGATGGAGTTATTTGGACAAAATATGTTTGTGAATTTTTTGAAGTGTAGGATGAAAATAGGCTAAAAAGCAGAAAGGAATCTGTAAACCCGACCATCAGATGGTCGATCCCCTTAATAATTAAGGGGGCCGCCTTATGAATTAAGGGGGGCTTCCATCTGGTGGTTCCCAGATTACTAGAAAATGGTTTTTGGCAGGAAATTTTTGAAAATGTTGTGTTTTTGGGTTTAGTTTCAAGCAAGTTCAACTTTTTGAGGCAATTTAGCATGTAATATATTCATAACTAAGCATGCATACAAACACAATTAAGTAATAGAATAAGCAAGCAAGAAATTGTACTTATTAGAAACATCTAAAGGCAAGGGCAAAGGCAACTAGTGAGTGTGAAACTAGTGATAGAACAATTGTGACATTATGATTCTTGACTTTGTCCTAGTGTGTGTCTATATGCAACAGATGTGGAGATGTAATTGTTTCGACTCCTAAATGCAATAAAGATCCTAAGAAACAATCCAAAGTCTCCTTAATTTGGTTTGATCAATTCATGGATGTCAAGGATATATATTGAGTTATATATTTTGACAATTCATGTGAGATTGTATGCATGATTTTAAAGAGTGTTTTTAGCATTAATAAACAATGCAAGTAAAATTGATTTTCATGAGTTTCCTATATGTGAGAATGATTTGGATAAAATAGATTGGGTTTTGGTTTTACAAATATGTTTATGCAAAAAGAAAAATATCAATTTCCCAATCTTTGATTTTGTGCAAAACAGATTCCTAGACACAAGTTTGAGGAGAAAGAAAATATATTTATGCAGTTAGATGACCGGTCACCTTAATGTAAGGCCGGTCCCCTTAAAATGAAGGGGACCACCTTTATAACAATAAGGGGTCCGCCCATCTGATGGTTAAAAATGTGAAAAGCGGTAGAAAATCTAGTCAACTTGTTCCATTATTCCTAGACCTAAACGTAAGTGGTTAAAGGGTTCGCGCTTAAGGGGTTTAGTTAATATATCCGCTATGTTATCTTCCGAGGCAATCTTTTCTATAGATATGTTTCATTTTTGTACGTTATCGCGAAGGAAATGGTGACGAATTTCTATGTGCTTAGTCCTAGATTGTTGAACGGGATTTTTGCTTAAGTCTATGGCACCTTTGTTATCACACATAATTGGAACATTTTCTAACCTAATACCATAGTCTACGAGAGCTTGTTTCATCCATAGTTCTTGTTGACATGCCTTTCCGGTGCTTACATATTCGGCTTTGGTGGTAGAAATAGCAAGAGCGGTTTGCTTTTTTGAAAACCAAGATGTTAGAAAACATCCCATAAACGTGCAAATGCCGCTCGTACTTTTTCGGTCCACGTAGTCTCCCGCATGATCCGAATCCGCATAGACGATTGTTTCTATGTTGGATCCCTTAGGATACCATAATCCTAAGTGTATAGTGCCCTTAATGTATCGGAAGATACGCTTAACTACTTCTAGGTGCGAGGTTTTGGGATCCTCTTGAAAGCGAAACACTAAACATGATATCGGGTCTACTTGCCATTAAGTATAGTAAACTACCTATCATCCCTCTATACTTAGTACTATCTACGGACTCACCTTCTTCATCTCTTGTGAGCTTGACTTTCGTAGACATCGGTGTTTTCATGGGCTTAGAGTCTTCTAGTCCAAATTTCCTAAGCATTTCCTTAATGTACTTAGATTGATTAAAAAATATTCCATCTTCTAATTATTTTATTTGTAATCCTAGGAAAAAGTTTAGTTCACCCATGATACTTATCTCAAACTCATCATGCATGATGTTGGCAAATTCATCACATATTTCTTGACAAGTCGATCCAAATATAATGTCATCGACATATATTTGAACAATGATAAGATTTGGGCTTTTTCTTTTAGTGAAGAGAGCGTTATCCACCATTCCCATGGAATAATCATGTTCAATAAGAAAAGCTTTTAATCGATCATACCAAGCCTTAGGAGCTTGTTTGAGTCCATATAAAGCTTTTTTAAGTTTATAAACATAATTAGGTTTTGCGAAGTCAATGACTCCCGGAGGTTGAGCCACATATACCTCCTCATTGATAAAACCGTTAAGGAATGCACATTTCACATCCATTTGAAATAACTTAAAGTCTAGGGCGCATACCTAGGCAGTATTCTTATAGATTCTAATCTAGCTACGGGGGCATAAGTTTTGTCATAATCAATTCCTTCTTGTTGATTATAACCTTGGGCAACTAACCTAGCTTTGTTCCTAGTTACAACTCCAATTTCATCTACCTTATTCCTATATACTATGACACCCCCAAAATTTACAACGCAGCGGAATACCAATTTGGGTGTCACTTCATAGTTCATACATACAAGTTACATAAAACGACCTCAAAAGAGACGTTTAATAAAATGTCACATTCGATTTGATAAATCAGAGTACAAAGGTCCCAACAATTTTTATTCAAAATTTTAAGTTTCAAGAGTTCAAACATGACTCATTTGCATATTTAAAAAAAATAATAATAATAATTATCGAATGTGAAGAAAACAAGTCCTTCAGTATTTGATATCCACGCGACTCCGATTGCTCCCAACGCTCAGCTAGCCAAATAATACCTGAGAAAATACATGCTAAAAAGTCAACATAAAGTTGAGTGAATTCATAGAGTTTAATATGTAATCAGTTGAATACAAGATAAATCAGTTTAAAATACGACGGGCTACGTTGTTATACGCCCATAATTAAGTTGACATGTAACAAATACAAGTCGAGAAATAAGATTAATAGTATTGAGCTCATGAAACCGAACCTTGACCTAGTTTAATAGTGCCCCGAAAAGGTAAGATTTGCCATTTACCACGTAATCTCTCAATATTATGTGACCGTTGATGTATGAGTGCTACTCACCCGGCCAGGCCCGCCAGGCCAAATATGCATATTCATAATACTAGCGTTTCCCACGGAATTAACGGTTCATGATGGGGACTTAATTGGCAAGAAATACTCAATTGACTATAATCATGTAATCGGGTAAAGCATACCAAAAACTACTTGTATTCAGTTTATAAAACTAGCATGTATCCCCCTCGCGAGGTTTATAAAACAATTGAAGTAAGTAAAAGCAAGGCTATGAACTCACCGTGAATAAAGGAAGTAGCAAGGAACAAGCAAGTGAAGAAAATAGCCGCGAAGCTCTACGATGAACCTAAATAGATATACGCTTGTCTTAGGTTTTTGAAAATAAATATTGATGTAATTTTAGCTATATATAAATTATGATCTTAATTATGCTTGGTACATAATTTCTAAATATCTAACAAGTTCTAATTTGGTATTTAAAAATGGTCTTCAGGTATGACATTTACATTTCTTACAAAAATTAAGCATTAAGTCTAAGGTTTAATCTGACACTTTAAAATGATTTGTATGTATGAAGTATATATATTTTACAAAAATTCAAATTAAGTTTAAAGGTTCAATTTATATTAAGTGGTTCAAATAAAACTTAAGGGTCCAATTATATAAGTTAATACCTTTACATGTTTAAATTTTACAAAAGCTGATGAAATTTTTAGTAACTTATTCACTTTTAAAAATTTGTTATTTGCAAACCGTAAGTCGAAAAATTAAGTTCCTTATATCCCCAGAAAGGTATTCATCTGTGTTAACAAGTTTTGTGGGTCCCACTAAGTCAAAAGTTACTTAAAAATAGTAAAATTACCCATTTACCCTTACTATCCAGTTCTGATTTTTATCAATGTCAAAACAGTCCCACTAAAGTTGCGATATCTAGAGTTCTACAAGTCCAATTAATTCCCCGTTTGTGGCCACATTTAAGTTGAGATGTTAACTAAAACTTTTATGTTTTGAGAAACCATTGGTTATGTCCAGAAAAACAAGTTTCATACGTTATAAATCTAGTACTCAGAATCTGACATGTTTCACGAAATTATTTCTAGTTTAATCATCGGGTGTCGTCACGGGATGCACCACTCGGGAAAATGACCACAAGACATAGGGCTACAACCAAATATTTTTAGTTTATGTCAAATGTTTACTGATTAGATCAGTTAATTCCGTTTTTACCCTTGATCAAAACTGTCTTTTGCATGTCTAGTCCATGAGTGATTTTCTAGTGATCTAACTTATGTACCAAGCCTAACCAAGCATAATAACTTATATAATATTCAAATACATCAAGATAACTAAATATTACAGAAGTAAAAATTAAAAATAAAATGAAAAGTTGGTGATAGTTTCCTTACAAAAATGATGAACAAGGTAAGATTAAGAACAAGGAACACTAAACCTAAGTTAACCCAATCAACACTTGCACCATTTCTTTAACCCATATCAACCCATTTTTTTTTTAACCACCAAAACCCTTTGAAAACCTCTAGAATCTCAGCCCTTAAACACCTTGAAAATCTTCTAAATAACTCTTGAAGACAAAGACTTTGATGAGGAAAAGAATCAAGAGCAACTAGAACACTAGGATCTTCAAATCTTTTACCAAATATTTAAATAGAAAAGCAAAACACAATTTTGTTGTTTGTGTTTAGCTTAACCACGACCCAAGAGGGAAAAACACAAGAGAAAATAAGATGGATTTTGATTAAATGAATAAATAAAACTATGTAATGTGTACATGCAAGTGAGTGGGAGACAAAAGAGGTTTAGGTGTCAAGTTTGTGTGTAAAGAGTGTCATAACAAGGCCACATGGCCTTCTTGATGTCTTGGGGCTGGAAACCTCACCAAAGGAGTGGTGTGGTGAATGGTTTTGTGATATTATTTGGTTAATGTGCGTTATAGATGTAGTTTTGATCCCCGGTAATTAAAACGGAGGGTTTTTAAGACGCGTAACGTAGTACCGGGTAGTAATAAAATGTAAAACATATAAAAATGCTAAAACTTATTATCATAACTTATTTGAGTAATTTGGATGAGTGGTGAGTTCATCGGAGGGTTTAAACATCGTTAAAACTGAAACCGTGAGTTGAAAACACGTTTGGTGACACTTGTTCTTGATAAAAGTGACGTAAATTATAAAAATGAAATGACAAGTATAAAATTTAATTGTAAACATAAAAATAGGTTAAAATGCATAGAATATGTAAAATTATCATAGTTTAGGGTTGGTTCACTTTTTTTTTTTTTTTTTAAATCATAAAATGTAAATTTAAATCGCGAAAACTTAAAAGGTGCAAGGTTTACATATAAATGGAAAAAGTGTAAATTAACTTTTAAAATAGGATTGTAAGGAAACAAAAATGCATAAAAAGTGTAGAGTAGACATAGTATAGTAGTGGTTGAATAAATTGAACGCGTTATGACGTACGCGGATAACTTCAGATGAAGTTAATTATTTAAAAATAGAATAGTTACATAATATTAAGATTAATGACATGAAATTTTTGAAATGTCACATATACCCATTTAGTTCCTATGATTGTCATGTTCATTGGATTTGGAACTAATTCACAAAAGAAGTTTTTTTTTTTTTTTTTTTTTTTTTTTTTTTTTTTTTTTTTTTTATGTTTGGCTTGTGAGCTAAGAGTTCTTTCATTTAGGTGTCCTATTATGTTGTCTAATGGGTGTGATTTTGATTCCTTAATATTTACTACTTCGTTATCCTCTAGTGTTATATTATCATTATCATCTCCTAATGGTTTTGTTTTACTAACCTCAATGGCTTCTTCTTCAACTAGGTCATCATCTTCTAGGGGTAATGTTTTAGGAGGTGGTGGTGTTTCATCGAATGTTACATTTAACGGTTCTTCTACTTTCATGGTGTGTTTGTTAAGTATTATATAAGATTTGTTATTTTGTGAATAACCTAGAAAAATTCCTTCGTATGATTTTGGGTCGAACTTAGTAAGATAATCCCTAGTATTAAGAACAAAGCATTTACTTCCGAATACTCTAAAGTAATTTAAATTAGGTTTTCTACCTCTTAACAACTATGTTGACATAAATAATGCCTAAAACCATTGTTCACATATTAACAATATCTCTATGTTTTGATAATTACAAAACATAAACTCATTGAACTAAAATTTATGACGTAAACAAGTATTTAGTGAATATTTTCTTTACATCCAAAGCACTTAAGGTATGAATAAACAAAGTGTTTATTGCAATCTATGATTAAAGGAAAAAATTTCTAAGTCACTAGAACTTTTATAAAATGTCATAAACATTTTATATCTTTTATAAAATCATTTTTGGAATAAAAAAGAATATGTTTAATTCATTATAAATATATGATTTCAAATTTTCCAATCAAAAATGGCAAATATTATCCAGAAAAACCTTCCCCACAAAAGGACAAATAATTCTAACATTTTGAAGGGGGCGGCCCCCTTAATGATTAAGGGGACCGGCCACGCTTTAGAACAGTAAAATGTTCCCCTATAAATACTAGTTCATTTCACAGATTTTTCTCACCTTTTGCACTCCAAAACTTTCTGTTCTAGATCTTCATTTCTATTTTTTAAATCCTTTGGTCATACATACATAAATCTTTGTTTCAAAATGATCCAAACATCAACCTCTCAAGTGCAAGAGAAGAATACTTCTAGCCTCCAAGACAAGAAGTATTATAACTTGTTGTGACCTCCACATCGAAGTTGTTAGAGCATAATTCATTACATATATCTCTTTGTGTTATTTGTTGTGAATATTTGGTAGAAGATAGATTAAATTAGTGTGTAGATAGAGTGATTGTTTAGAAGATTGGTGTGAAGTAGATAGTTGTGAAGTAGATAATAGTGAAGAAGATAGTTGGGAAGTAGATAGTTGTGAAGAAGATAGGTGTGAAGATAGATAGGTGTGAAGATATATAGATGTGAAGTAGTTGTGTATAAGGTGTGATCAAGTTGTGACGAAGTTGTGGTATGTAAATCGGTGTGTAAGGTTTTCTCCGCCATAAGGGAGCTTGCTGACATAGTGAAGAAAACTCTCGAGTTAGGTGCTCGGGGAGTGGAGTAGGGCAAAGAAGGTGTCCTTGTAGCCGAACCACTATAAATCTCTTGTCTCACGGTTCGATCTTTCCATCTCTCACTTATTTCTTTACTTACATTATTCTTGTTAGATCATACATATATATTGTTGTTTATATTGTGCAAGACTCGAGTTCGTATAATATTGAATCTAAATTTTTGAAAGTTAAGAAAACACACAAACAATCTTTTATAACAAATTAAAAAGACGTAAAACTATTCAACCCCCCTTCTAGTTTTCCACAATTGGTATCAGAGCCAGGTTTAGCAAGATTCTTAAAATATATTTTATTTTAAAACTTGTAACGATCTATGGAATCTGAAAAATACTGAAAAGGGCAATCTATGCAAAGACCACCACTATTTGAAAGTGGTGGACTTTTATATTAGAAAAATAGATTCGAAACTTATGTGAAATCTAAAGATATTGATCTTTGGCATGTTATTACCTTTGGTGATTTTCCTCCCACTCAACAAAATCGGGAAACTAAAAAGGATGAAATTGTACCTTTTGAAAAACAAAATGATGATTTGAAAAAGAAAGTAGCTAAAAACAATGAAGCTAAAATGGTAATTTATAATGCGTTACAACGTAAAGAATATGAAAGAATTTTTATGTGTAAAACCGCCAAAGAAATTTGGGAATCATTACTTATTACTCACCAAGGTAATAATCAAGTCAAAGATAATAAAATAGATCTTCTTGTACAACAATATGAACAATTTACGATTCCGGAAAATGAATCAATTGATAATGCTTTTGCTAAATTTAACACCATTATCACAAGTTTAAAAGCACTTGATGAGACATTTTCTAGTAAAAATTGTGTTAGGAAATTCCTTAGGGCATTGCATCCAAAATGGCGAGCTAAGGTCACTGCAATTGAAGAATCAAAGAATTTGATGATGTTATCACTTGATGAACTTATTGGCAACTTGAAGGTCCATGAAAAAATTATAAAAAGAGATTCGGAAATGGTCAAAGTCAAGAAACGACAAACCAAATCCATTGCTTTAAAAGCCAAAAAGGAACCTAGTGACGATGATGACTCAAGTGATGAAAGTGAAGACGAAGAATATGCAATGGCCGTAAGAGAATTCAAGAAATTCTTCAAAAGACGAGGAAGATTCACTAGATTACCACGAGACGAAAGAAAGTCGTTCCAAAGAAATAGAAGTGATAACTACAGGAAAAGAAAGTGTTTTAGATGTGGAAGTCCAAATCATCTCATTGGTGAATGTCTAAAGCCGCCGGGTTATGAAAATCAAGGCGCCTTTCTTAGTGGAACATGGAGTGATAGTGACAAAGAAGAAGTGGAAAAACCAAGAGATGAAAAATGTTTTGTGACCAAAACAATCGACTAAATATGTTTAGGAATTGACTTGGAGCTTGACGAATGGATCAAGGATAGCGGATGCTCGAGACACATGACGGGGAACCGCAAGCTATTTTCTACGTATAAGGCATACAATGGAGGTAACGTTATTTTCAGTAGTGACTTGCGTGGAAAAATCATTGGAAAAGGTACGATTTCTCAAGACTCACTTACTATTGAAAATGTTGAGCGTGTAGATAATTTAACATATAACTTGCTTAGTATAGGCCAAATGTGCGATAATAAATGTAGGGTTACCTTTACCGAAGAGGATAGCGAAATAGTTAAGAATGGAAAGATCATAGGTAAAGGAATTAGAAAATGAGGCATATATGTTATGAAACTAGGAAACAAACCGGAAGATAGGATATGCCTAACAACCCTAGACGAAAACTCCACATTGTGGCATAGGAGATTAGGACATGCAAACATGCAACAAATACAATTTTTGGCCTCTAAAGAACTAGTTAGAAACTTGCCTAACCTAAAATATGACAAGCATTTTTGTGATGCGTGTAAAATTGAAAAACAAGTTCATACTAGTCACAAAGCTAATAATATAGTATCCACTACTAGGTGCCTAGAATTATTACATATGGATCTATTTGGTCCATCCGCTGTGAGGAGCTACGGAGGAAACAAGTATACCTTAGTAATAGTAGATGACTATTCACGATACACGTGGACTAGGTTCTTAATTGACAAAACCCAAGCATTTGAAAAATTCGAAATATTTAGTAAAATGATTCAAAATAAATTAGGATGCACAATAGTAGCCATTAGGACGGATCATGGTAGGGAATTTGACAACGAAGTACAATTCGGAAAATATTGTGATTTAAATGGAATATCTCACAATTTCTCTGCTCCTCGTACTCCTCAATCAAATGGCATAGTGGAAAGAAAAAAATAGGTCACTACAAGAAATGAGTAGAACAATGTTAAATGAACAATACATCCCACAAAAATTTTGGTGTCACGCTGTAAATACATCAACATATATTATTAATAGGGTATCAATTAGGAGAATTTTAGGAAAAACTCCTTATGAGTTACTAAGAGGTAGAAAACCTAATTTAAGCTACTTTAGGGTATTTGGAAGTAAATGTTATATTTTAAACACTAAAGATTACCTTACTAAGTTTGACCCAAAATCATATTAAGGAATATTTTTAGGGTACTCACAAAATAGTAAAGCATATATAATACTTAACAAACACTCTATGAAAGTAGAAGAATTATTAAATGTAACATTTGATGAAACACCACCATCTCCTAAAACATTACCTTTAGAAGATGATGACTTAGTCGAAGATGAAGCTATTGAGGTTAGTAAAACAAAACCCATAGGAAATGATAATGAAGACATTGACTTAGGAAATAACGAAATTGTAAATATTAAAGAATCTAGATCACATCCATTAGATAATATAATAGGACATCTTAATCAAAGAACCCTTAGGTCACAAGCCCAAGATAAAAATAACTTCTTTTGTTTCCTCTCAGCAATAGAACCTAAGAATATTAATGAAGTATTAAAAGATGAAAGTTGGGTTATAGCTATGCAAGAAGAATTAAACCAATTTAAGGCGAATGATGTTTGGGAATTAGTCTCAAATCCAATGAATATGACCATCATAGGAACTAAATGGGTATATAGGAATAAGTTAGATGAAAATGGAATAGTAACGAGGAATAAAGCTAGGTTAGTTGCCCAAGGTTATAATCAACAAGAAGGAATTGATTATGACGAAACTTATGCCCCCGTAGCTAGACTAGAATCTATTAGGATATTACTTGCCTATGCATGTGCCCTACACTTTAAGTTATTCCAAATGGACGTGAAAAGTGCATTCCTCAATGGTTTTATCAATGAGGAGGTTTATGTGGCACAACCTCCAGGATTCATATACTTCGCAAAACCTGATTATGTTTATAAGTTAAAGAAAGCTTTGTATGGACTCAAACAAGCTCCTAAGGCTTGGTATGATCGATTAAAAGCTTTTCTTATTAAACATAATTATTCCATGTGAATGGTAGATAACACTCTTTTCACTAAAAAGAAAGACCCAAATCTCATCATTGTTCAAGTATATGTTGAGGACATTATATTTAGATCGACTTGTCAAGAAATGTGTGATGAATTTGCCAAAATCATGCATGATTAGTTCGAGATGAGTATGATGGGTGAACTAAACTTCTTCCTAGGATTACAAATAAAACAATTAGAAGATGGAATATTCTTTAACCAATCTAAGTACATTAAGGAAATGCTTAAGAAATTTGGCCTAGAAGACTTAAAACCCATGAAAACTCCCATGTCTACGGAAGTGAAACTCATAAAGGATGATGAAGGCGAGTCCGTAGATAACACTAAGTATAGAGGAATAATAGGTAGTTTACTATACTTAACGGCAAGTAGACCCGATATCATTTTTAGTGTCTGCCTTTGTGCCCGCTTTCAAGAGGATCCCAAAACCTCTCACCTAGAAGCGGTTAAGCGTATCTTCCGATACATTAAAGGCACTATACACTTAGGATTATGGTATCCTAAGGGATCCGGCATAAAAACCATCGTCTATGCGGATTCAGATCATGCGGGAGACTACGTAGATAGAAAGAGCCTAGCTGCATTTGCACTTTTATGGGATGTTGTCTAACATCTTGGTTTTCAAAGAAGCAAACCGCTCTTACTATTTCTACCACCGAAGCCGAATACGTAAGCGCTGAAAAGGCATGTCTACAAGCACTATGGATGAAACAAGCTCTCATAGACTATGGCATTAAGTTAGAAAATGTTCCTATTATGTGCGATAACAAAGGAGCGATAGATTTAAGTAAAAATCCGGTCCAACACTCTAGGACTAAACATATAGAAATATGCCACCACTTCCTTAGAGATAATGTACAAAAAGGAAACATATCTATAGAAAAGTTTGCATCGGAAGATAACATTGCGGATATATTCACTAAACCCCTTAAGCGTGAACTATTCGACCACTTGCGTTTAGGATTAAGAATGATGGAACAAGTTGACTAAATTCTATTGCATTTACACTAATTTTTACTTGCACAAAAAAAAATTTTTTCTTCCGCTTCTTCATTTCTGAGTCTAGGAATCTATTTCGCACAAAATTAAAGATTGGGAAACCTCATTTTCATTGCATATACTCTCTTGTAAAACCCAATCAAAATTTATTGAAAACTATTCTCACATCTAAGAATTGCATGAAAATCATTTTCCTTGCATTGTTGACAAATGCTAAAAACCTTTTTCCTAAATCATGCATAAACTCTCACATAAATTGTCAAAGTATATAATCTAATATATATCATTGACATTCATGAATCGAGCAAAAATCGAATCAAGGAGATTTTGGATTGTTTCTTAGGAAGTTTATTTTTTTTTTTGCATGTAGGAGTCGAAACAATCACAACTCCACATTTGTTGCATATATGCACACACTAGGACAAAATCACTCACAATGTTGTCATCTTGTTTCATCAAAAGTTTTTCACTCACTAGTTGCCTTTGCCTTTGATCTAAGAGAGTTACTCTAGGTAGATTAAGTGCCTTTGCCTTTACTTGTCTCTTCTAGATTACTATGTATTGCTTGTTTGCTCTATTAATTAAATGTTTTTGCATGTATTCTATATTATGATTAGATTAGATGCTATATTTCCTCAAAGAGTTGAACTTGCTTGAATCAAAATCCAAAAACACAACCTTTCTGCAAAAAAACCCAATTCTGGCAATCTGAAAACCACCAGATGGGCGGCCCCCTTAATTATGTAAGGCGGCCCCCTTAATCATTATGGGGACCGCCCCCTAATTAAGGGGACCGGCCATCTGATGGTCGGGTTTACATAATCTTTTCTGCTTTTTAGCCCATTTCAACCTACATTTCCCAATTTTCACCAACATATTTTGTCCTAATCTCCCAAACAAACTTTATCCATCCATAAACACACACTATAAATATCCCCAATCTTCAAAACTCTCCATTTATCCCATCATGACCTCTTCAAACAAACCAAAACCAAAAGCCTCAAGGCTAGCAAGGATGACGGAGAAACCCGTTTGGCGAAGAAAAAGCCCTCAAAACAAATCCATCATAACCAATGAAGTTGGAAATCACTCAACACCTCCAACTACTTACTTCCCAAACTTTACACCAAACCCTAAAGGATATTCATTTGATCCTCTTTACAAACCATAAAACATTGGCCAAACATCCTCTTTCATGCCAAACTACACATCCCAACCTCCAACAACTTATAATGATTCATACAAGTTTGATCAACCATCAAACTACACTTCCAACAATTTCAATTTCAACTACACAAACCCAATTCATTCATATCAACACAATGATTCTCTCCACATTGCCACGTAAAAGCAAAAGTTCCGTGATGAAATAAACCAAATCCATGATCTTAGTGATCTCCTTGCTATGCATCTTGCACAACGCAACAAAGGGCAACCTCCATCATCACCCTATGCAAACCTATCTCACTCTCTCAACTTGGATCAAGTTACAAACCACACTCACTTTTGCCCTTGTTGCATCTTCCTTAAAAAACAAATCCTCTACTTGAGTGAAGATATTTCTTGGATTGAATATCTTCTCATTTGTCCTCATCCAATACCACCCTTAACACGATACAACATCGTGAGATCCACCTCTTCCGCTCTATACCCCACTCCATATCTCTCTCCATCAAACAACTAAGCTTTATGCTTATGTTCCCCTCAAGCAAATAAAACACTCAACCATGGGTTGCAAGCAAGTCCAAGTGCTCTCTTTGGCAATTTAGGACTATGTTGTTTCTTTTGTTTTATTGTAATCAATATGCTTCAAGCATATTGAATGTTGTAAGGATGATCATTTCTATGATCATCTCATATATGCTTGAATGAATCTATTTTTATTTGCATAATTGTTGCTTTGCATATATATATGTCTTGTTCTCCTCACATATTTTTTGTAGCCAAGTATTCCATAGCTCGTTTCCTTGGTGCTCTCAAATGAGGGGGAGCATACATCAAGGGGGAGCTTTCTACCCGTTTAACTTCTTTTATGAAGCTTAATCGGTTTAACCTTTATGATTTTACAAAAAGGGGGAGAAGAGAATATTACACTCTAAAATACTTGTCTAAAAATTAATTTTTAGACCTAGTGAGTTTAAGGTTTTGTAATCATAAAAAAGGGGGAGATTATTGATATAAATAATGCCTAAAAACATTGTTCACATATTAACAATATCTCTATGTTTTGATAATTACAAAACATAAACTCATTGAACTAAAATTTATGACGTAAACAAGTATTTAGTGATTAATATTTTCTTTACATCCAAATCACTTAAGGTATAAATAAACAAAGTGTTTATTGCAATCTATAATCAAAGGAAAAAAAATTAAGTCACTAGAACTTTTATAAAATTTCATAAACATTTTATATCTTTTATAAAATCATTTTTGGAATTAAAAGAATATGTTTAATTCATTATAAATATATGATTTCAAATTTCCAACCAAAAATGGCAAATATTATCCAGAAAAACCTTCCCCACAAAAGGACAAACAATTCCAACGTTCTGGAGGGGGCGGCCCCCTTAATGATTAAGGGGACCGGCCCCTAATTAAGAGGACCGACCATGCTCCAGAACAGTAAAATATTCCCCTATAAATACTGGTTCATTTCACAGATTTTTCTCACCTTTTGCACTCCAAAACTTTCTGTTCTAGATCTCCATTTCTATTCTTTAAATCTTTTGATCATACATACATAAATATTTGTTTCAAAGTGATCCAAACATCAACCCCTCAAGTACAAGAGAAGAATACTTCTAGCCTGCAAGACAAGAAGTATTTCAACTTGTTGTGACCTCCACATCCAAGTTGTTAGAGCATCATTCATTACATATATCTCTTTGTGTTATTTGTTATGAATATTTGGTAGAAGATAGATTAATTTAGTGTGTAGATAGAGTGATTGTTTAGAAGATTGGTGTGAAGTAGATAGTTGTGAAGTAGATAGTAGTGAAGAAGATAGTTGGGAAGTAGATAGTTGTGAAGAAGATAGGTGTGAAGATAGATAGGTGTGAAGATAGATAGGTGTGAAGTAGTTGTGTATAAGGTGTGATCAAGTTATGACGAAGTTGTGGTGTGTAAATTGGTGTGTAAGGTTTTCTCCACCATACGGAGCTTGTTGACATAGTGAAGAAAACTCTCGAGTTAGGTGCTCGGGGAGTGGAGAAGGGCAAGGAAGGTGTCCTTGTAGCCGAACCACTATAAATCTCTTGTCTTGCGGTTTGATCTTTCCATTTCTCACTTATTTCGTCACTTACATTATTCTTGTTATATCATACATATATATTGTTGTTTATATTGTGCAAGACTCGAGTTCACATAATATCGAATCTAAATTTTTGAAAGTTAAGAAAACACACAAACAATCTTTTATAACAAATTAAAAAGACGTAAAACTATTCAACCCCCTTCTAGTTTTCCACAAACTCATAAAGAGTTCTTCCTAAGATTCTCCTAATTGATACTCTATTAATTATGTACGTTGATGTATCTATGGCATGAAACCAAAATTTCTGTGGGATGGATTTTTCATTTAGCATTGTTCTACTCATTTCTTGTAGTGACCTATTTTTTCTTTCTAGTACACCATTTGATTGGGGAGTACGAGGAGCGGAGAAATTATGAGATATTCCATTTAAATCACAATATTTTCCGAACTGTACTTCGTTATCAAATTCCCTACCGTGGTCCGTCCTAATAGATACTATGGAACATGCTAATTTATTTTGGATCATTTTACTAAATATTTCAAATTTCTCAAAGGCTTGGGTTTTATCGCTTAGAAAACTAGTCCACGTGTATCGTGAATAGTCATCTACTATTACTAAGGTATAACGGTTTCCTCCATAGCTCCGCACAGCGGATGTACCGAAGAGATCCATGTGTAGTAATTCTAGGCACCTAGTAGTGGAGACTATATTCTTAGCTTTGTGGCTAGCATGTGCTTGTTTCCCAATTTTACAAGCATCACAAAAATGTTTATCATATCTTAGGTTAGGCAAATTTCTAACTAATTCCTTAGAGGCTAAAGATTGTATTTGTTGCATGTTTGTGTGACCTAATCTCCTATGCCACAAAGTGGAGTTTTCGTCTACGGTTGCTAGGAATATTTTATCTTCCAGTTTATTTCCTAGTTTCATAACATATACACCTCCCTTCCTAATTCCTCTACCTATGACTTTTCCATCCTTAACTATTTTGCTATCTTTTTCGGTAAAGGTAACCCTACACTTATTATCACATATTTGTCCTACACTAAGCAAGTTGTATGTTAAATTATCTACATGCTCAACATTATTAATAGTTAGGGAGTCTTGAGAAATCGTACCTTTGCCAATGATTTTTCCACGTAAGTCACTACCGAAAATAACATTACCTCCGTTGTATGCCTTGTATGAAAAGAATAGCTTGCGGTTCCCCGTCATGTGCTTTGAGCATTCACTATCCTTGATCCATTCGTCGGGCTCCAAATTTATTCCTAAGCATATTTCATCGGTCGCTTGAGGTACAAGACAATTTTCATCGTTTGCCTTTCCAACTTCGTCTTTGTCGCTATCATTCCATGTTCCACTAACAAAGGCGCTTTGATAATCGTAACCCGGTGGCTTCGAACATTCGCCAATGAGATGATTTGGACTTCCACATCTAAAGCACTTTCTTTTCCTGTAACTTTCATTTCTATTCCTTAGAGATGACCTTCTTTCGTCACGTGATTGTCTTGTGAATCTTCCTCGTCTCTTGAAAATTTTCTTGAATTCTCTAACGGCTATGTCGTATTCTTCATTTTCACTTTCATCACTTGAATCATCATCACTAAGTTCCTTTTTAACTTTTAGCACAATAGATTTTATTTGATCCTTCTTGCTCTTGACCGTCTCCGAATCTCTCTTTATGATTTCTTCATGGACCTTCAAGTTGCCAATGAGTTCGTCAAGTAATAACGTCATCAAGTTCTTTGACTCTTCTATTGCCGTGACTTTTGCGCGCCATTTTGGATGCAATGCCCTAAGAAATTTCCTAACACAATTCTTACTAGAAAAACTCTCATCGAGTGCTTTTAAACTTGTGATTATAGTGTTAAACCTAGCAAAAGCATTATCAATAGATTCCTCTTCGGGAATCGTTAATTGTTCATATTGTTGAACAAGAAGATCTATTTTGTTGTCTTTGACTTGACTATTACCTTGGTGAGTGATTAGTAAAGAACCCCACATTTCTTTTGCGGTTTTGCACATAAAAATTCTTTCATATTCTTTGCATAGTAACGCATTATAAATTACCATTTTAGCTTTGTCATTTTTAGCTAGTTTCTTTTTCAAATCATTATTTTGTTTTTCAAAAGGTACAATTTCATCCATTTTAGTTTCGGGATTATTTTAAATATGGGGAAAATCACCAAAGGTAATAACATGCCAAAGATCTAGATCCTTAGATTACACGTAAGTTTCGAATCTATTTTTCCAATAAAGAAAGCCATTACTTTCAAATAGTGGTGGTCTTTGCATAGATTGATCTTCTAAATATTTTTCTGATTCCATATATCGATACAAGTTTTAAAATACAACATATTTAAAAAAAATCTTGTTTAACGTAGCTCTGATGCTAATTGTGAAAAACTAGAAGGGGGGGGGGTTGAATAGTTTTACGTATTTTTAATTAATTTTGAAAACTTTGTTTGCTTTTAAAACTTAGATTCGATCTTTATGTGAATTCAACTTTTGCACAATATAAACAACTAGCATGTTAGCCCGCGCGTTGCTGCGGGGATGCTTTATCGATGCATAGAACAATTGTGATAATGTATATGTAGGGCAATTGTTAGCATAAGAGTGTGTTAGACACTGAAATAATAAGAATAATACCAACAGTTTATTAAAGAGTTCGTTGTGTATATGTAATGTTGCATTTTTTCAGTACCTTTGTCGTTTTCAATTTTTTTTTCTTTTTGTTTTAGTGTTTGTGAGAACTTTTTTACAGAAATATGAGTCAAGTAACACAGAAATATATGTGACACTACTCTTGAAGGAAAAATTATGTGACCATTGCCCTTTAGTTTTAAAGTAAAAGGTATATGGCCAGTTAAAGTTAACTGGTATACACAACTAATAATACTATCTATAAAAACCTTGCTAGTTTTCTAATAGAAACCACAATTTGGTATGTGGCATATTCTTTAGAACTACTGTTAAACTGTAAAACAAAAAGGAAAAACAACTTGCTAATTTTGGATGAGAATTCCAGAAATGCAAATATATTACAGTATTCACAAACGGAATAATATGAAAGAGATCTAAACCGAACTAATCGTTTTTTCCTCTACTGGCAACCAAAGTAGTCATGATGAAGTGTGTTTCTGGTCTTCCATTCTCACTGTTATCCGCGAGCACCAGTAACCTTAACAACATTAGACTTCTAGGTTGGCAGAGTAAATGTCGCAACCTAACTTTACCATTCCTACAACAACAAAAAGTATGGTAAAAGTTACATAAAACTGACAGAGTTGTATCATTATCTTTTTCTTCTAATTCATAATCTGGAGTTTGTGGTGTTAAGAGATTTAGTTTTTGGCCTTTTTCTAACAGTTTCTAGATCCTTTATCAATAATATAACCATATGCAAATGCTAGCACGAATGCTCCAGCAAGAGAACCAACAATCCTAGCCCCTGTCATTTTTTCAAACTGAAGCATCAAAAAATCAGCTAGTTTGACAGATAACTTTCTTGAAGCATTAAAGAAGATGACTTGCAATTGTTATCCTGGTTACTTGGCAGTCAGCTTCAAGTATTTTCGCCTAAACAACATTAGCTTCCATGACACACGGTGTTCGCCATTGTAATATAACACAGATACAGTTAGCCTCTATTGGGGGCTTATAGCTTATTTCTAAAAAGTCTAAAGTATATTAAGAATGGGATCATGATACCATTTTTTTATATGGCTTATTCAAGATCGCAAGGTGATTGAACTAAACATTTAGGATGCATCAAAACGTAGGGAAACAGTTGATGCTAAATACAAACCGGTGGAAAAATGAATGGGTCAAACAGAGTGGGTAGCATTCGAAGCTGGGCCAACTCATAAACATTGTTAATGGAGTTTGAAATATAATTATTGATGGCATTTCGCCTCTTATAAATTAACAGAACCCGAATCGAGTCATCGACCCATTTAAAAATGAATAAAACAGAACCGTCTCAATAGATCTGAAATGATAAAATTAACAGTCATAAATTATCATACATTAAAAGTTTTGGATTGAATGCATTTTTATGGGTTGTTCTAAACCTACACAACTAAGCCAAATTAACAAACTTTATTAATAAGTCGTCGATTCTGCTAAAAATGCAATTTTTTGGGTGAGTTTCGCAATCTGACCCTTTTTCTTAAACCCAATATTTGTTGAATTTACCCGTTTACCCTTTTAGAGATAGAACGAAACCTTAATTGACCCATTAATAATTAGCAGGGTAAATTATTGTACCTGTGACTGAACCAACTATGATGATTCTTTTTTACGGATTATATGACTCTTTAAGTCATCAAGCAGCAATCTTGTAAGCAAGTGATCACCAAGATGATCAGTGCCAACAACAAGTTCAAACCCATCAGCTGTGTAAGTAGGTTCTTTAGAAGTTGGTAAATAAACTGTGGCGTTGCAAATCAACACACCAAGTGATTTACCCGATTGCTTAAAGTTTCCAACAAACTATCTGACACTGACAAATGATGAGAGGTCTAAATGTATTAGTTACACTCTTTATGAAATGGATTATGGTTCAAGTGATAACAAATTAAAAATCAAAACTTTAAAGAACTTACATAGCCTTTACTACGAAAATGCAGCTCCCAAGTCATGATCTAGAAGATAGCAACTCGGGTGCTTTGAATACAAATATGCCGCCTAATCCCGTTAGCCCAACGCGCCTGAATCCGTAATCATAAAGCGAGACCTAAAAATATCACGAAGTTTTCATTTGGTTATTTGAAAAAAAAAACCCCAAAACAGTTTAGCAAGCTACAAACAAAAGCAAATTATGTCTAAATACTTAATGAAGGACGATTGAAGTGGATAAATGAAGTGTTTGGTTTAGGTAACTTGCATAACGTATGAACACACAGTTAATGAAAATCATCATGTTTTGTCATAAACATGGTTTGAAATAATGTAAAAGTAACGTGTATACAAAATAGTTTCTAGCCTTATTACAGCATTCACATTAGATGATCCTAGGGTGCAGTCTAAAAGGCGTTTTATATATATATATATATATATATATATATATATATATATATATATATATATATATATATATATATATATATATATATATATATATATAACCAAAAAAACTACTACTACAAATTATACCTAAAATAAGGTTACCCAAACACCCCTGACCCCTTTACTAACACTTCTTTGTCAAAATAAGGTTACCCAAACACCCTATACTAACATATAACAGTTCATCCATTTCAGCCCCCAAGCGCACCTATTTCAGACCCCACTTCAGCCTCTAAATACACCTATTTCAGACCCTTTTCAGCGGCCAAACTTACCCGTTTTAGCCCTCACTCAAGCACCCAAACCCACAAATTTCAAGCCTTATTTAAGCACCCAAGAGGCCCGATTTCAGCCCCTAAACCCACCCTTTTCCTCCCCTGATGACAATCCAAGTGATTTTATGCGCAAGTTAAGTTTGGGGTATTTTATTTTGGTTTTAAAAATGCTTATTCGTTGTTGTTTAAAAAAAATGCATTTTGTATTGATGTTTTTAGAGAAATTGAAGTATCATCCTTAAGTGT
This sequence comes from Artemisia argyi, assembly GCA_030686995.1. Lineage (NCBI taxonomy): Eukaryota > Viridiplantae > Streptophyta > Magnoliopsida > Asterales > Asteraceae > Artemisia > Artemisia argyi. The sequence continues at coordinate 76,561,193 of CM060681.1, forward strand.
TACTATATATAGCTTTCAAAATCGATAGGCTAATAAGAAAATGCAAGCAGCTGTATTTATTTAGCTAATAGAGCCAAATATTTTAGTGGTTTTAAACAGCATGCAATCAGTCAACTCTTTATGCACAACATACTTGAGAACTCAGCAATCCGATCGCAATGGCTAAACAGAACAGACAACGCAATCACCTCAGGTCCGTTTCTCACCAAATTCACCTTTTTAGCGTCCTCTCTAACCTTCCGAAGAAAAAAGAAAAGTTAGCCTCTCATTTGATAATTTCCTGTTTAAAACTGAATGAACAGTTGGAGCATAAGCTTTACTTCATTTTTGGTTTCTACTCTCCCATAATTGCGTGTAAAAAATATATGATAAACATTTACCACACGTCTTTAAATACCATTTAAAATAAAGAGTACGCTGTGTATGTATGATGTTGCTTATTTTAGTTGACAATAGTGGTAAAGACCAAACTACATAAACATATAGATATGTTTTTTTTTTTTTTTTTTTTTTTTTTTTATGTATATGCTTGTTAGTATTGCTGCTGGTTTTTTGCAGCAGTAAAAGAAAGCACTCTTTGCTGCTAATTAAACCAATATGGTTTGAAAGTCCCTATTTTAGTTTCAAAATCCGTGATTAGGTTATACCTCTTACAAAAACAACCCATATACTCCTTTACTACTACTGTTTTGAAGCAGTCCAAAAAATAACCCCTTTTGCAAATTTCAAAAAATAACCCCTTTTACAAAAGGGAAACATAGAGAAATTAACAAACAAACAAACAAACCTATAAACATAACATTGGCAAACCAATCCTTTAACACAATCTCATCAACCTGAAAAGAAGACACAAATACACAATCATCAAAACATGAAAAAACTATGAATCAACATAACAACATGATCCACAACCATTAATCATACAAATAGTTGTAACCCAGGTAAAAAACCCCAAATCTAACTAAAATAAACATAACCCATATATCATTAATCGTGTTTATATGGTTTGGTTTGTTTGGTTTATCAGCAGAACAACCCTAAAAAATAATAGAAACAAAAATACGACAAACAATTTACCTTCACAAAATCATCTTTCATCCCAAACAACAGATACAACAACGGCTTCAAGCTTCGCTTCATCCACTAAATCTGCGCTCAAAATCTTCAAAAGATCATGATTTGTGTGGAGCTTTTTTCCCTCTTTGTGTGTGTGTGATTAGATGGGTTGTGCGTGTTTTAGAGAGGCAAGAAGCTTCAAGAAATGTGGTGATAATGTGTGTTTGTCTGTGTTTTGTGTTTTGGTGAGAGAGGATAGTTTTTTTCTATTATTTCCGGGTACATTGATACTGTTGATCTACTCACAAATTCACTGTAGATGTGCACCGCCTTATTGTACGTTTGAGGTAACTAAGATGTTAATCTTTGAACAGTAAAACTCCCAAAGTTTGAAAGCCAATGGGCTTTTACCAAAATATCACCCAAACACTATTCGGGCTTTGACTGGGTCTATTATGACTCTGTGAACCAATAGGAATGCCATTTACACACTAATAAAGAATTTAAGCTAAGTAATTAGTGTCACATAAAAAATGGCTATTATATTATAGTATAATTATATGTAAGTAAATAAAGACAATGTAAGTAAAGTAATAAAAGTAAAGAGATGGAAATATCTAACTGCGACACAAAGTATTTATAGTGGTTCGGCTACAAGGACACCTTCCTTGTCCTACTCCACTCCCCGAGCACCTAACTCGAGAGTTCTCTTCACTATGTCAACAAGCTCCCTTATGGCGGAGAAAACCTTATACACTTTCGCTTACACCAATTTAACGACACTAAGCTAAATGTCGAGTTCTAATTCTAGCTAGAACCAATCTCACACCACTTGTATCTTCAAAACTTCTTTCATGACTTCTCCACGACTTCTTCACTACTTCTTCCACAACTTCTTCACAACTTCTTCATAACTTCTTCACTACTACACAACATTATCTCTTTACACCTTCACTACCTATATACCTTAGCTCCTCTACACCTTTTCTACTTGCACAACGAATCTACACACTTATGTTCACAACTAACTACCTAGTTTACAGAACTTATACACAAATGATTTACAATGAATTGTACACTAACAACTTGAGTGAGAGGATCACACAAAGTTATACTTCTAATCTTGAAGGTTAGAGGTATTCTTCTCTTGCACTTGAATGGATGAAGCTTGGATCACTTAGAAACAAAAGCTTATGATTATATGATCAAAGGATTTAAGAGAATGGAAATGAAGATTTAGATCAGAAAGTTTGGAGTGCAAAAGATAGAGGAAAAGTTCAGAAATGATCCAGCATTTATAGGCAAATCTGTCAGCTAGAGGAGCATGGCCGGTCCCCTTAATTAGGGGCCGACCCCCTTAATAATTAAGGGGACCGCCTTACAAATTAAGGGGCCGCCCACTTCTATCCGTTGGACATATTTATCTTTTAGTGGGGAAGGTTTTTCTAGAATATTTTTGCTATTTTTGGTTGAAAATTTGAAATCATATATTTATAATAATTTAAACATATTTATTTAATACCAAAAATATTTTTCTAAAACATATAAAATGTTTGTGATATTTTATAAAAATTATAGTGTTTAAGAAAATATTCATCTGATCATAAAATACGTTAGGTATCTTGTTTATTCATACCTTAAGTGATTGAGTTGTTGAAATGTATATTAACAACTAAATGCTTGTTTACGTACTAATCCTTGCGATTAATGATTTTATATTTTGTGATTATCAAAACGTAGAGATATCGAAAAGTATTAGTAACATTTTTAGGCATTATTTATATCAACATATATCATCCTGATTAAAATCTTGTGCTCAAACTATTTATTTAAACCTATGGATTGCACTCAACATTTGTGTTGACTTTTTAAGCATGTTTATCTTAGGTAACTAATTAAGCTAGCTTGGATGGTTTGTTGGGGGCAAGTGGAGCCGGCTGGAGTCTTGATGTGGCTATCTAAAACTTCTACTTATCTTTCTATCTTTTCTTACTATCTACCATTCGAATAAACTTTTGAATTATGTTATGTATTTCCGCTGCAAACTATGTCTATTTTCTGCTGCTACTCAGGTTTGAGTTATGTTTTGAAACTCTGAATGTTTTATAATATATTATAATGGTATGTTTTGCTAAAAGATCTCGACATGAGATCGGTTTCTAGGCTTATGACTGTGATTCCCCTCGAGTAATATATAACACCCCGTAAAATTTTCCTACGATTAACACATTATTACAACATAAATTAACCATTTTTACCCATAACATATATATATATATATATATATATATATATATATATATATATATATATATATATATATATATATATATATATATATATATATATATATACTTTGTCAATTACCACGTTATTCACTCTTACCTTGAAACGACATTTACACCTAAACCTTAATAACCTAGATACCATACGTAACTTAAAACATTGATACTTAATAAGTATACGTTTCAATAATTAACAAATACAATTTAAATAAATCCCGAGCCTACTAAAAATTCCCATGTGTACTCGCTAATAATATTGGACCTCTAAGAACCATGAACGACAATTGTTATCAACTTTCAAATATAATTACTATACTAGAATATTGATCAAGTTAAGGCACTTTACAAGTTTCATCTCAACTTGACACAAATAGCATTTTATTTCAATAACAATTCGTATGAATTCTAATAAACCACCAACTTTCTGTAACGTATTTAAATCCCAATTTTAAGGCCCTTCTGCTCCGAACCAGGAAAAGTGTAAAACACGAAAGTTGTCCGAAATAATGTTTTACGTCTAGACACGCGAGATTTTTAAACCAAAAACGCATTTCCAGGCTGTTATCTATAAAATACGACCTGACCCAAGTAAACCTCCCTCACTTGTTACTTCCTCAGATGCAACCTACGAGCCCATGTGCAACTCATACACTACCTCCCCCAAGTGTAACCTAAGACAAAATACCTGAAATCCTTTCTTTTCTTGTTTGTATCGACACACCACTACTCACCTCCCTTATATATATGTGTTCCTTCCTACCATTTGCATCAAAACAACAATTCATATATCATTTTTTCTCTTTTCTTTGTTGTACGAAGCACACCACACACAAACACATATTTATTCATTTGATTCACTTGTTTATTGATAATAAATTGAAGGCCATGGGTGTTGGTTTGAATTTGGGTCTCGTTTGGTTCAAGCTAACCACAACCACACCTCTTTTGTGATCTCCCTTCCTCTCTCGATCCTGGTGGTATGACAAAACTCAATCATCTAGTTTATTATCCTCTTAATATAAAACTGACTAATGAATTATTCGTATGGTTTTCGTAGAATAAACAAGAGTTGTAATTTTTCCTTACATGAATTCGTGTGGTTAAGACTAATTAAAAATGGGGGGGCGTTGGTTTGCTCGTTCACAGCCCAACGAGTAGATTTTAGTTGTGCATGCTTGTTTTTGTGGGGCTCGAATTGTTTTGGATTTGCATATATTTGAAGTATTTGGTTTATTTGTTAAGTGGTTTGTTTAGCTTATTTAATTTATTGTTTAATTCATTAAGAGGTGGTGTTTATTTTGTTTTGGCTCACACCACCACGACTCAAGGGTCCGTTTGAATTGGTTTCGGCTCATACCACCACGACTCAAGGGTCCGTTTGGATTGGTTTCGGCTCACACCACCACGACCTAAAGGTCCGTTTGGTTTGGTTATGCTAACAACCCACCCCAAGAGTGTGTGGATCTTTTATTTGTCTCAGCCATACTAGCTACTAAGGGTGCATTTGCTACTGATTTTCAGCACGAAAAGGGGTGCGTTTGCTGCTGCAAAACAGCCCCGTTAGCGGCCGTTTGTTGGCTGCAAAACAGCCCCAACATGGGGTGTGTTTGTCTGCTTATTTTCTGCACCAAAAGGGTGCATTTTGTTTGTTTATTTTCTGCCCAATGGGGGGCGTTTATTTGCTGCATTACAGCCCCAAAAAGGGCACGTTTGCTTCTGAATTTTCTGCACATATAGGATGCGTTAGCTGCTGAATTTTCTGCGCTTAAGGTGCGCTTGGGTTTGCTTAGCTGGTTCACCAACACAGCCCACTTAGGGTGTTTGGTTTTGCTTGTTTCCAGCCCACACCGCAAGGTGTTGGGTTTGGTTTAGTTGGCCTACACCGCAAGGTGTTTGTTTTGCTTATTTCAGCCCTCGAAAGGGTGTGCTTGGTTTTATTTGTTTCGGTCAAAACAAGACAGCCGAAGGGTGTTTGATTTGTTTATTTTAATGATATAGATGTTTATTTATTTGCTTACTTTAAAACATGGAATATTTATGGAACTAAGTATACATTGGACATATTGAACTAGTAAGCGATTTTGACTATTTAGACTTACGATGGACTATAAAATAGTAGACACAATAAATTTGTATTGACACTGGACTATTATCGGGCCGAAAAGTTTAATAACCAATAAATAAAAATTGAAACTTCTAACACTAGTTATTAGTTAAACTTAACTAATCTACTTATTTTCTCACTTAATTGCTATTTGATCCTTACATGTTTATTTCTTTTCATAAGTGTGCTATATGTTTTATACTATGATATGTGTATTCGAGTCTTAGCCTCAAAACCACACGAATGATGATACTAAACTTTTACAAACATTAATACAAATATTCCACGAAAACTAAAACATATTATCTTTTGAAAACTCATACGCTTTGTGTACTCTTCGCGTACCGTATTTGTGACAAGCTCATATTCATTAGGTCGTGCCGAATTCAATATCATTATGCTCCAATTCTTGACATCACTTATGTTACTCTTTTCGGCCATACTCTTTGGCACCTTTGTGTTACTACCTTTCAAGGTGAGTCATAGCCCCTACTCTTACTTGTTTTACAATGATTTATAAACGTTTTTGGGGGAGATACATGCTTAACTACTGTTTTACTTTTACAAGTATTCATTAACTAAATACATGACTGTATTTCATATAAACTTTACTGGTTTACACACTTTATTATCTCATAAGGAAATACCTGCTATAGATATGATTACAAGCGATTTTCCAACGATATGCTATATTTGATCTCTATTGCCTAAGTACCTATTACCAAAAGTCCCTCGATCATGCGCCTTAATCACTTGCAGGGTGAACGTAAATAATTGTGAATAGATCTATTAGGGATTGACAATCCCCATTTGGTCGCTAGAGGAAAGCCACCAAATGCACTTTATTTGATTTCATAGGTTACTGGTAAATACCTATCTTGAGGGCCACTGTTTTACATCATTATTATGGATAATTTTGATGCCTGTTAATCGTTGAGTGTCATGAGCTTAGGGCAATAGGACAGTAATAATATAGCACTACAATGACTGATGTTAAGGGCGTACGATGCTGTAGCCCACTGTTTTATTAAACTATGAGATTGTGCTCACTATATAGCAGGAAAAACTATTAATAATTGGCAAACGAACGAGTATTTTGGTGTTGACCCGATTAGGTCAAACAAACTACTATTTCGGTGTTGTCCCGGTGAAGGGCAAACCAACGGACTATTTTTGAATTAATAAGGAAATCACTCATTTTCTGATTTTGATAAATCAATGATTTAAGCCATGAATATTATGGATTTACTCACACTTTAATTTGATAATCAACGGTTATTATAACTACTTTGGACTCATAAACTCTTTGATTTTGGAAATCAATATTCGAAACTATAAACTCTATGAACTCACCAACCTTTGTGTTGACACTTTTAGCATGTGTTTATCTCAGGTAACTAAACGAGAAGGAACTTGAAGGCACGGAGTGGGCTTGTAACCCGACATGGGCTTAAATAAACATTTTGACATATTTTAAATAAACTTGTTGTTTAAATTATGAAACATCTTGATGTCTCGAATATTTGGTATTTTGAATGAATTAAACTTTAAAGCGTCACTTTTGTGTCGTTTTCTATGATTGTGACAAAGATCCTCGAAGTAATACCCAAAAAGTCTTCCGCTGACATTTTAAGTCTTCCGCTGACATGATGATTTTGGGGGTGTTACAGATTGGTATCAGAGCTACAGTTATAGAGAACCAAGTGTTTTGAACATTGGACTATAACTATATGTTTAAAACGGACCACTTTTACAAAATACCACCTTATGCCCTCCGTGCCTACGCGTTTCCAATATCTGGTAGAAACATTACTTTTACATGATTTCTTATATATGTTAACATGTTATGATTATGCTAATGACTTATATTTACTAATCGGGATTATTACAAATACCGTGTCTTCATATTTTCGTCCGCCAGACTATTATGTGACTTTTAAATAGTTTATGCTACAACTACACTCTAGTATATTAATATGTATATATATATATGCTCCCCCAACTATTTTGAGTACTATACCAATCCTCCTTAATTATCTCACTCTCATCTTTATAGATGTATATGACATACTCTTCTCGTACTCTCGGAAAAATATGCGCATTACCTTGTCGATCAGTATGGGTGTTGAGTCAGAAATTCTTAAGTAGGATGATTTACAATGTCTTTATTTGAATGGATTGGGACGACTTTTTATTGAAATAAAAGAAATTGTAAATCGCCGAACCATAAGTTTATACTTCATTATTTACATCGTTTGGGACGCTTCTCTATGTAAATAACGAATTATAAATAAGTGGGCTTAATTGTATCTGAAATGGCATGCGTATGAAATCAAGGATCACTAAACACTAAAACTTCAGCCAAAGACTCACGATTTTCTTCTGCGTATGCCTAATTCTAAGGCATTACGACACAACCACATTTATTCGATCATGTGCTTACTTTACATTCTGGCGATTTATGAAACCTTTTCACGGCATTGTATGTGATTACATGGTCTCTCTTACTTCTCCGGCACTATGAGTGATATAGTGATCTCCGAACCTTTCACAACCTTACGTTGTTTCACCTAAAATCCATCAAAATCTATAAATTCCTCTAATAGAAATACAATATATGGGATTGCTAAGGAACAAACAGATTCATTATCTACAAAAGCTTGGAACCAAATACCGTGTTGTCACTTAAAACTATATTTAACAAGTTTCTCTTTACAAAAAACTGAAGTTCAACAACTTTCTCTTCATTCATCAAGTTCTCATCCGAAACCCTCATTGTTAAAAGTCTGTAACTAGCAAACACTTTGTTTAACGGGTAGGTTACCCCACAAATTTTAACTTTCACGAAACAAGATATTGTGAACCATGTTTATCTTCAAAACATGTTAAAATAAAAATCTTCATTCAAAATGAAATTGTTTCTTAAGTCAAGTTAATCAAAAGGAATTGAACATAAGACAACGTCACTAGTTAGAACTACTCAGCAATTATGACTATGAGATCCGTCATCATCAAAGAAAAAACTAATGTAGTAGTAGATACGTTAAGCTCGAAAGAAAAATTAAAACCGCTCAGGGATTAGATCGTTAGGAATGACTATTTGTTCACCCTTTCCACTCACCTTTACAGCTACCTTTTCTTAGAATCCCCGGACGGGATTCCGTTTAACGGGTAGGTAATATAACATCCCGTAAAATTTTCTTACGATTAACACATTATTACAACATAAATTAACCATTTTTACACATAACATTTTATAGTTTGGGTAGGGTTATTTTCAGAACCAAATAAATTGCGAGAACTGCGAGAACCATTATCAACCAATCAGATTTTTTTGGATAATTATTTTTGTTATTTAATTCAAAAGGGTAATATAGTAAAATTATATTTTTTATTTTCTTTTTGAATTTTTTTTTAATAAAAAAAAACGTTTTTTTTTTTTTTTTTTTTTTTTTTTTTTTTTTTTTTTTTTTTTTAAGCATGCATGATTTTATTTAGTAAGGTGCATATGTGTTTTTTGTGAGAAATGTAATTTTACATGTGTTTTTAGTGTTTAATTGCTTAAGCCTAACTATTATATCGAATTATTAACGTTATTGAAGTTAAAATTATGAATCAATTTTTGAACAAATTGTTTAAAAAAAATACCCATAAATACATTCATGCATATCTTTTACATTACCAGTTACAATAGTTTTCCAAATATACATAACATTCAAAAAAAATATTACAATTACATCATGCTCTTGCATACGTATTCCAATTTGTTCATGTGCACACGTTCTCGTGTATGCACTTACGTCTCTATATCTTTATCATGATCTAACTTTTTTCCATACTTGTACAAAACATACGTGCACTCTTCATGTTGGTAATCGCCATCATCTTTATCAAACATGCTCAAAATACATGTGCACTTGTGTATACGTATTCAAGTTCGTCCATGTGCACATGTATTTCATGTATGCACTTGTTTCTTTATATCTGTATCATAATCAGTCTATCATCGTACTAGCTAAAAACACATGTGCACTCTAGTATTAGTCATCATCTTCACCTTTTACCAAACTTGTTCAAGGCCTAGAACTAAAACACCTGCAAAATTCTTATGAGAAACACTCGCAATCAATTATAAACATTAAAAATATAGCTAAAAGTCATCATGAAATCTAACAGTAATCAATAGCATGATTCAAAGTTATCTAAGAGATGTGTATTATATTATTTGTGTAGTTATGATTCAAAGTTATCTAAGACATGTGCACTGCAAGAATGACAATAATATTTTAAAACTTAAACCAACAACAAAGACTAGTAAAACGAATACCTAAACCTATGCTTTGTGCACATGTATTTTCAACCATTGTGCACATGTATTTTCATTGAATTTATATCCACCATAAAACAAATATGCATCTCTCCTTAAAACACAAATGCAAACCATTTTTATTGAATTTATACCGGCCATAAAACAAATATGAATCCCCTTAAAACACAAGTGCACACCCTTTAAAATACATACAAACAATTATAACACATATGCACACTTACCTATTATAGGGAAAGGAGTATATAAATATGTTATAAACTACCTACTGTGTGCTAAAAGACTTAAAGTCCTGCCAACCTAACTACACAACCACCAACATCCAAAACTTTAAAATATAAAAAGAAGTAACTCTCGTTTTAACTGTTGTAAGGACTCGTTTTAAGGTACTTTGTGGAAAATATCCAACTTCGATCTTGTTTTAACTGTTGTACACAGATCTCGTTTAAGAAAAGTACTCGTAGAAAAAAACTAACGTTGGATATAAGCAAAATTTTCACATATCTCGTTTTAACTGTTGTACACAAAAGGTTTTATTTTTTTCAAATATAAACTTTTTACAGATCGAAAGTATAAACAAAAAAATTAGATCAAATCTATGATCATTCAAATCGGAAAAAAAAAAAAAAAAAAAGTGGTCGAAAGTTTAAAAAAAAAAATCAGATCCAAAGCCAAAATATATTCAGATCGAATGTTAAAAAAAAAAATCTCATTCAAAGTAAAAAAATCAGATCGAAAGCAAACACTCTTAAGATCAAAGGTCCTTTGTGTTATCTTATGAAATACATAAAAAGACATATACATAGTAAGAACTCTCGGGAGTTTTAAAGGTATTTAAAACTTTAATGAAAGAAAACCGTCTTCTAATATAAAAAACATGAGTCTTACCAGTCAAGAAGTAATTTGACGCAAAGCAATAGAAATCCAACAAATTTTGAGTACTCCTTATGGTAATAGTCATTTGTTTGTGATGGTAAGAAAAATATTCAATGGAGGCTGCTAGGGTTTGTGTAAGGAGTTGTGTGAGAGAGAAGACACAAATAACTGAATAAGGATGGATTTTGATTTGTTAAGGAGTTGTAACTGATACTAAACTTACGTATATTTTTTTGTTCTTTTTTCTTCTTTTCTTAATAATATTTATGGAATTCCATATTTGCCCATAAACACTTTAAATTCTGTCACAAAAAGTTTTATTTATTTACCATCATGCCACCAATATTTTTAGCCATTGATCAAAAAAATAAATGGACCAGATTGGTTCTCGCAGTTCTCGCAATTTATTTGGTTCTGAAAATAACCTCACACACATTATATATATATATATATATATATATATATATATATATATATATATATATATATATATATATATACTTTGTCAATTACCACGTTATTCACTCTTACCTTGAAACAACATTTACACCTAAACCTTAATAACCTAGATACCATACGTAACTTAAAACATTGATACTTAATAAGTATACGTTTCAATAATTAACAAATACAATTTAAATAAATCCCGAGCCTACTAAAAATTCCCATGTGTACTCGCTAATAATATTGGACCTCTAAAAACCATTAACGACAATTGTTATCAACTTTCAAATATAATTACTATACTAGAATATTGATCAAGTTAAGGCACTTTACAAGTTTCATCTCAACTTGACACAAATAGCATTTTATTTCAATAACAATTCGTATGAATTCTAATAAACCACCAACTTTCTGTAACGTATTTAAATCCCAATTTTAAGGCCCTTCTGCTCCGAACCAGGAAAAGTGTAAAACACGAAAGTTGTCCGAAATAATGTTTTACGTCTAGACACGCGAGATTTTTAAACCAAAAACGCATTTCCAGGCTGTTATCTATAAAATACGACCTGACCCAAGTAAACCTCCCTCACTCGTTACTTCCTCAGATGCAACCTACGAGCCCATGTGCAACTCATACACTACCTCCCCCAAGTGTAACCTAAGACAAAATACCTGAAATCCTTTCTTTTCTTGTTTGTATCGACACACCACTACTCACCTCCCTTATATATATGTGTTCCTTCCTACCATTTGCATCAAAACAATAATTCATATATCATCTTTTCTCTTTTCTCTGCTGTACGAAGCACACCACACACAAACACATATTTATTCATTTGATTCACTTGTTTATTGATAATAAATTGAAGGCCATGGGTGTTGGTTTGAATTTGGGTCTCGTTTGGTTCAAGCTAACCACAACCACACCTCTTTTGTGATCTCCCTTCCTCTCTCGATCCTAGTGATATGACAAAACTCAATCATCTAGTTTATTATCCTCTTAATATAAAACTGACTAATGAATTATTCGTATGGTTTTCGTGGAATAAACAAGAGTTATAATTTTTCCTTACATGAATTCGTGTGGTTAAGACTAATTAAAAATGGGGGGCGTTGGTTTGCTCGTTCACAGCCCAACGAGTAGATTTTAGTTGTGCATGCTTGTTTTTGTAGGGCTCGAATTGTTTTGGATTTGCATATATTTGAAGTATTTGGTTTATTTGTTAAGTGGTTTGTTTAGCTTATTTAATTTATTGTTTAATTCATTAAGAGGTGGTGTTTATTTTGTTTTGGCTCACACCACCACGACTCAAGGGTCCGTTTGGATTGGTTTCGGCTCACACCACCACGACTCAAGGGTCCGTTTGGATTGGTTTCGGCTCACACCACCACGACCTAAAGGTCCGTTTGGTTTGGTTATGCTAACAGCCCACCCCAAGAGTGTGTGGATCTTTTATTTGTCTCAGCCATACTAGCTACTAAGGGTGCATTTGCTACTAATTTTCAGCACGAAAAGGGGTGCGTTTGCTGCTGCAAAACAGCCCCGTTAGCGGCCGTTTGTTGGCTGCAAAACAGCCCCAACATGGGGTGTGTTTGTCTGCTTATTTTCTGCACCAAAAGGGTGCATTTTGTTTGTTTATTTTCTGCCCAATGGGGGGCGTTTATTTGCTGCATTACAGCCCCAAAAAGGGCACGTTTGCTTCTGAATTTTCTGCACATATAGGATGCGTTAGCTGCTGAATTTTCTGCGCTTAAGGTGCGCTTGGGTTTGCTTAGCTGGTTCACCAACACAACCCACTTAGGGTGTCTGGTTTTGCTTGTTTCCAGCCCACACCGCAAGTGTTGGGTTTGGTTTAGTTGGCCTACACCGCAAGGTGTTTGTTTTGCTTATTTCAGCCCTCGAAAGGGTGTGCTTGGTTTTATTTGTTTCGGTCAAAACAAGACAGCCGAAGGGTGTTTGATTTGTTTATTTTAATGATATAGATGTTTATTTATTTGCTTACTTTAAAACATGGAATATTTATGGAACTAAGTATACATTGGACATATTGAACTAGTAAGCGATTTTGACTATTTAGACTTACGATGGACTATAAAATAGTAGACACAATAAATTTGTATTGACACTGGACTATTATCGGGCCGAAAAGCTTAATAACCAATAAATATAAATTGAAACTTCTAACACTAGTTATTAGTTAAACTTAACTAATCTACTTATTTTCTCACTTAATTGCTATTTGATCCTTACATGTTTATTTCCTTTCATAAGTGTGCTATATGTTTTATACTATGATATGTGTATTCGAGTCTTAGCCTCAAAACCACACGAATGATGATACTAAACTTTTACAAACATTAATACAAATATTCCACGAAAACTAAAACATATTATCTTTTGAAAACTCATACGCTTTGTGTACTCTTCGCGTACCGTATTTGTGACAAGCTCATATTCATTAGGTCGTGCCGAATTCAATATCATTATGCTCCAATTCTTGACATCACTTATGTTACTCTTTTCGGCCATACTCTTTGGCACCTTTGTGTTACTACCTTTCAAGGTGAGTCATAGCCCCTACTCTTACTTGTTTTACAATGATTTATAAACGTTTTTGGGGGAGATACATGCTTAACTACTGTTTTACTTTTACAAGTATTCATTAACTAAATACATGACTGTATTTCATATAAACTTTACTGGTTTACACACTTTATTATCTCATAAGGAAATACCTGCTATAGATATGATTACAAGCGATTTTCCAACGATATGCTATATTTGATCTCTATTGCCTAAGTACCTATTACCAAAAGTCCCTCGATCATGCGCCTTAATCACTTGCAGGGTGAACGTAAATAATTGTGAATAGATCTATTAGGGATTGACAATCCCCATTTGGTCGCTAGAGGAAAGCCACCAAATGCACTTTATTTGATTTCATAGGTTACTGGTAAATACCTATCTTGAGGGCCACTGTTTTACATCATTATTATGGATAATTTTGATGCCTGTTAATCGTTGAGTGTCATGAGCTTAGGGCAATAGGACAGTAATAATATAGCACTACAATGACTGATGTTAAGGGCGTACGATGCTGTAGCCCACTGTTTTATTAAACTATGAGATTGTGCTCACTATATAGCAGGAAAAACTATTAATAATTGGCAAACGAACGAGTATTTTGGTGTTGACCCGATTAGGTCAAACAAACTACTATTTCGGTGTTGTCCCGGTGAAGGGCAAACCAACGGACTATTTTTGAATTAATAAGGAAATCACTCATTTTCTGATTTTGATAAATCAATGATTTAAGCCATGAATATTATGGATTTACTCACACTTTAATTTGATAATCAACGGTTATTATAACTACTTTGGACTCATAAACTCTTTGATTTTGGAAATCGATATTCGAAACTATAAACTCTATGAACTCACCAACCTTTGTGTTGACACTTTTAGCATGTGTTTATCTCAGGTAACTAAACGAGAAGGAACTTGAAGGCACGGAGTGGGCTTGTAACCCGGCATGGGCTTAAATAAACATTTTGACATATTTTAAATAAACTTGTTGTTTAAATTATGAAACATCTTGATGTCTCGAATATTTGGTATTTTGAATGAATTAAACTTTAAAGCGTCACTTTTGTGTCGTTTTTTATGATTGTGACAAAGATCCTCGAAGTAATACCCAAAAAGTCTTCCGCTGACATTTTAAGTCTTCCGCTGACGTGATGATTTTGGGGGTGTTACATAATACCCCTAACTATGTTCTGCTGCCATATTCCGAGTTGACGGTGTTACATTACCTCTTACGTTTTTAGGCTTAGATCTTTTTATAAATATTCCCCTTTAGGATTTTTAGGTGTTTTTTTCCCCTTTGTTCTTTTCGCATTGCCTGTAGTTAGACCCCCTTTGCGTTTGCGCTTTCCTTGTTTTTTACGCTGCTCCCTTAGGTCTTTTTTCTTTTTGGCCTTTAGGCCCTTTCCTTTATGTTTTGATAGTATGCTTTTATGCTTTTGCTTATGTCCCCTTTTGTCTTTGTTGCACTTTATTTATTCTTTATGTTGTGTTCTTGTGGTATTTGCTTGTATTTCCTTTTGGCTTTCCCCTCTTTGGATTCTTATGTTGGTTTTTTAGTCTACTGTTGTGTATGCTTGCTTGCTTGATTTCCGCCTTTTTATGGTTATAAAGTTCCTTATCCATGTTATTACACTCTTCTCACTCATGCACTTATATTGGAGCTCACCTACACACGTACATTTGCTGGAAGTCTTCATAGAAACAATCTCCATATCTTCGGGTTTATCCCGAGGTAAGGGTATGATATGTCTATATTCCACCTCCCCCATACCCTGCTCCCGCGGGATTGGGTATGTTGTTGTTGTATGCCGCATGCATAATATAACAACATTATAATTATAACAAATACAAATAGACAATGAAAAAGACTAGTTAATTCAATACAAATATCAGAACAACATAAAAAAATTACAAAATTTAAGCATTATATAGTTACTTTTGACGCAATTTCATATGATTTCATATTCTACAAACCAAATGCAAGTAAATGGTAGAAAATAATGGAAGTGACAAAGGATCTCAAAGAAGAATCAAGAATATGACTTATTACACAGATAATTACTCTTCTTAAACTCAGAACAATATGCTTATAAGTTTATCACATTTTAGTAAAGCTAATAAGCATGTCAAATAATCATACAAAAACACCCCCTTATTAACCTTCCATTAGTGTCATGATACGGTAAGTCTAATATAGCCAATATTCTTCTTATGAAACTACATTGCAACAAACATTCTTATTATGAAAAATTGCTTCAGTGACATCACCATAACTGCCCCTAATGGCCCAAACAAAACTCCAAAGAATTCTAACTGTTACGTAAACCCAAATTCACTTTCTAAAACTGACATTGATCCTATGATCTTAGGACCACTACAACCCAATACATAAACAACACTTTGTTTTTTTTTTTTTTTTTTTTTTTTTTTTTTTTTTTTTTCCTAAAAATACTATCACATAGTGCCATATATTTCCTGAAACATTATGGTGATGATCTTAAGATTACACTATCTCAAGAAAACAAATACACATATACTATAATAAACTATTTAATACTTCTCCATTTCGTGTAGTTTAGGTCTTTGCATTTTAAAATGCTACTCTTGATGTTTTGTATAAAGTAATAACGCCTAACGTCATAATCAATAATTGCAAAATGTTCGTGATAAAGAAACATCGAACCAAAACAAGTGCACCCTATACTATACGAAGGAACAAAAACTATGCAAACATTTTACAAGTTAAGCGTGGACTATGTATTTACAAATAAAACATACCAAATAATTAAAGAAAATACCTCTTAGAAAGAAGCAACATGTTGCTAAAAAAAAGAAAGAAAAAAAAAAGCAACATGTGAAAAACCAATACAAATACAATAATGTTTTTATTTAAATGACAAATCTTCAAATATAAAATAGTAATGTACATGTTTTTTTATTAGAAAAAAAAATTACATGTATACATATGTTAGTTTCAGAACCAACAACGAAACAAGAGAATACGAAGTAAATGTTTCATCAAAATCTAATAAGAATAAAAAAAATTAAACAAGATAAATATAGTAAAGTTACAAAAGATAAAGAACTTTATGAGCTTTTTATGTTAGCTACAAATATATATATATATATATATATATATATATATATATATATATATATATATATATATATATATATATATATATATATATATATATATTTCACTTGAATTTTGTTATGCATTATAGAATTTTATACTTCATTTAAATCTTTACTTTAATACTTCAATTTTTATAATATATTTTTCTTAGCCATGTTCATGTTTTTGTTATCTAATTACGAATCACGTTTAGTATGTGAAAATCAATCTAACATGACAAATTCTTACTAAATGATACAATAATAATATTATAACTCAACACTTATGGAAGATGTAAAAACACCCTAAACAAAAATCTATCTTAAAATTCTATGCGTACATGAGGATCTAAAACTAGTATATATTTTATTACTACATTCGTCTCAATATAAGCGTCCAATTTAATTTTTTAGAGTATTTCTTGTTCAACTTTGACCTTAAATAATTTTATTTGTGTTGTATAATACTTGATGAAAAATATATGAATGAATTGAGTTTTAAATGTATTATCATTGATATAATTTTTATCAAATATTATATAACACAAATAAAAATATTTAAGCTAAACTTGAAAAAAAAAAAGTCTGAAAAAATCAACCTAAACATTTATTTAAAAAAAAAAATAATAATAATTTACAAACTACTATAACTATTTTACCTAACAATACAAATAAATAAACTTTCAAGTTTCAACTATCATTTTTCAAACTTTTTACTTTTAGCATCACAACATCACCCCTAAAACTAACAAACACTTCTCCACAAAACAACTCCTACTTCGTTAAATATCCACGTGACATCACAATCACTTAACAACACATCGGCACGTGCACCACTTGCAACTTACATACATACATTTCATCCCCCCCCCCAAACAAAGCCCAAACCACCCCCTCTTCAAACCCCTTTTTATCATCCATACAATCAAATAACACCTATACATACAACATCTCTGTATCTATAATCATCTTTATAATCACAATCCATCTAACAAACCTTCAATTCACACTCTTCTCATCATCCAACAAATTTTATAAAAAAATTAGGGTTTTTTACACATTCGTGTATAGCTAATAACGAATTTAACGAATTCAACGGTTTTAACGAGCTTTTTTTGTTCTTGATTAGGGTTTTGTTTTGAGATAGGTGTGTGATTGGTGTTGAATTGGATTGATTAGGGTTTAATTTGGTGATTTGATGAGAATTAGGGTATGATGGGGGGAACAGGTGAAGCTGACCGTAAACGTCAGTTTAGTTCGATATCGTCGCCCACTGCGGCTAAGAAGCATCCTTTTGTGCATAGTTCTGAAGATAAAAAGGTAGAATTTATTTTTTATTTAATAGAATTTGTGTTTTTTTAGGGTTTATGATGGATATGTTTTGGATGGATGGGGGTGACACCAAACAGTGGGTTGAAAATTGGAGTAGTCCTTAAATATGCATATTATGTGGCGAGTTCTGTTAATTAACTTTAAGAGCTATGTCTCCTTGTTCTATCATTATGGCATGTTGTAGTCGAGTTCTGAGCGTATGATTAGAAATGATGCCAGTAGAAGTACATAACAGTGGAGATCATTTGGAGATTATGGCCACTTGAGATGTGTGGATTTAGTAACTAACCTAATATCATGATATATCATGTTATATAAATATGACGCGACGAGCGTATTTATATAGAGAAACTCTTTTCAGCGATGTCGGATACACGGACGTGCTGTACGTTTAGTGTAGTTTTTTTCATTTTGTTGACTGTGATCAAAATAACCACGTTTTATTGTTTTGCAATCCGTGATCAGGATTTGATTCTTTGTTTAGAAGCATATCTGCGAAATTTATTGTCAAAATCAGTGTTACGTATTAATCTGTCTCTCCAGTCTCCACCCTGCAGTTAATTGCGTGACATGCATCATGTTGCATCTTTGCACCATTAGTAATGGTAGAGACCCTGCTTTCGTAGAATTAGTTCAATAGTTCATTACTATCTGCTACTATCTCATTAAAATCTTTAGCCCCTAGGAGGTGATTTGAGTTCGTGAAGTGATTCTAAAGCCGTTTAAAGGCACACCAAGGCTAAAATAACGATTTAGAGGTCGGAGAAGGTCCTTTAAGGATTGGAAGTATTGGCAGGGGCTGTTGAGCCTTACAGTTCCTTGAACGCCAACCCTTACGAAAAGGATTGATGTTGGTTGGTCAGTATCCAGATGGTCATAACTTGTATCAATGACTAATAAAGCCTCACATTCTAGCTATCAGCAGCGAAAAGTCAATTTGTTGGTTTTGTAACTATTGTGTGTCATGGTGCTGACTCTTGACCATGTTGTTTGTTTGTATAAGATGTGCTCTAGGAAGGGGGCTATGTAGTTAATCTCGGCGAGATCTCGCCGAGATCTCGTCGAGATCTCGGATCTCGCCCCTAAAAATAATCTCGGATCAAAATCTCGGCCCTAAATCTCGGATCCGAGAATATCGGCGAGATTGGCGAGATTTTGCCGATATTTTGCCGAGATTGGCTCCAAATATCGGCGAGATTTCCGAGATTTTGCAAGTTGTAACTGGATGTGACTTTTTTTCTTTCTTCTTTCTTTTTTCTAACCGGTAAATACCACGAGATTTCCAAGATCTCCGTGGGTTTATGGATACCGAAGGAAGTTGTGTATTCATGTTTGTTTGAAGTTCTGATTAAAGCAGAAAGAGATAAGAAAGAAGAATAGTGCCAGCAAGAGAGAGTTGTATGTTATCAAGAAAAGGAAGTGGCTCCTGTGTGTTAAAAAGTAATGATAAGTGAGGAGCTTTTTTTTGGCTGCTATGTGAGAAAGGATTAGGGTTTGTGGAATAATAGGAGGTATTTAGGGTTTAGTATTGGGCTGCTATGTGAATTGATTATTTTGGCCCAATTAATAAAAAGACATAGTTTATTTTGTTACACAATGTAACTTTTATGCTATGTTTTTGTTTAATCTTTTATGATTTTAATATATATTTAATATATTCTAGATAATATAAAAACCGATATCTCACCGATATCTCACCGCGATAACCGATATTTCAAATCTCGGACCTTGAACGAGACGAGATTTTTGACCGAGATAACTACATAGGAAGGGGGTATAGATGGAAGATGGCACAAAAAAAAAAAAAGCATTTCCGTTTTGGTTCTTTTGACTTTGTCGTAGCTAAGCATGGTGCAACCTGAAAAGCGGAATGAGGTGCTCATACACATTAAAAAATAGCAAGCTAATTGTACTAATAGTTTGGCTGGTAGGAGATTAGCTCGGAAAAGTCTGGAATAAAGTTTGGACATTAAGCTAGGGTGCACAGGAAATGACATTAGTGCTATGGAGGCAAAATGTAAGAGCCCAACACTAAGCCATTATAATAGATGTTTCTCGGTAATAAGACATCATGAGTCATCCCATGTATACTTGTTAAATTAACAAGGTTAGGTATCGGATGTACTCTCTATTAGAGACATGAATGTTGGCTGATAGATGAAGTTATTCCGGTATAAACACAATGTACTTTGTTAAGCGCTCATAATGTCAGTTAGTTCAGTATGGTGAGTTAAACTTGCTTGATATAGTTAATATTGTGTGACATGTCTGGATCAGCTGGATGCTCTTCACTGTTCTTTAAGTATGATCTCACATCAAGAATACTGCACAAAGTATTCAATTATAGCTTTTAACATTGATCAAGTCACTCATTTGTCTGCTAATTTTTATGTGGTGTTTGGACATGTAATACAGAAGAGGGCTCTTGAAAGCTTACTAAGTTATATGATGAGAATGAATGTACTTCCCTCAAGCTAGTAGAAATGTAGAATCATGATATGACGTGTTTGACTTTTCGTAGTGTAGTAGAATCATGTTACAAGCAATGTTATAAAAATTGATAGGCGCTAGTTGGGCGGTCGGCCACCTTCTGGCTAGTAATCGGACTAGGAAGGGACTAGTAGGATTGGATTTTTTTACAGATAAATTTGAAATTATATGTATGACATAAACATAATACTTATTTACGTTGTAATAAGTTTGTATGTACCTACGAAGGTCAAATTAAGAAGTAATAACTTTAAGTAAATGTATGACATATATTTGTTACATTAATTAAGATTTAAAGTTGATTGATTGACTGTTTTTTTGTGATTTATCAATTATGGTATTGATTGTGTATCATGTTGCCATTTCTGGAAGCAATAGTAGACCAAACAAAAAAAAGAATAAAGGAAAAAAAAAAAAAAAAAAAAAAAAAAACCCTATGTATAAAGGGGAAAAGGTTGACTTTTTGAACACTCAAGTCAAAGTTGGGCTCCCTAGGTCCGATTTGACCGCCTAGAGATCATTTCCGATTAATTTGGTCGGTTAACTCTAACTCCTCAGAAACCACCAGCCTAGCGCCTAGTGTCTGTCTATGCCGATTTTTACAACACTGGTTATGATGTGACTGAGGATGAATTATTATTAAGTTTTACTTTGGTAACCTTACTCATTTTCGGCAACCTACTTGTCTTTTGTTCTGTTCAATAATGTAGTGAACGAAGGGCTTATTAGAACCATTATAAGTTCAGTACTGTAGTGATTGCATCCTTGAGGGAGCAAATATTAGTAGTAGAGGTGGTTAAGCAACATGGGATGAGTTCTTTCTTGGGGATTATAAAGTCCAGATCTGATACCTTGCACCCTCTGTTTACAAGTTTATCTGATGGATATTTCAATATCTAAATTATGTGTTGCTGCCATTGGTTCCTTAAGAATGCATATCTTGTTCTACTTCGCTTTTAAATTCTGTTTTTTCTTTGTCATGCAGCTTGACACTGTGGTACTCAAATTCCAAAATCAAAAGCTTGTTCAGAAGTTAGAATCGCAAAAGGTTGAATTTATCGCTCTAGAGAACAAATTCAGTCAACTGAGAGAGAAACATCTGCCATACAGCAAAACTTTAGCGGTAGTAGATAAGTCTTGGGATGAGGTAGTTATTTAAACTGAATTCTTGTTATATTTCAGTCAGATCTATGCATCAGGTTGGTTGACGAAAATTTTATTGGCTTCTTAATAGCTTGTTGATAAAGTAGAGTCATGCTCTCTCCGCACGAAGGGTTTGATGAGTCATGGTCGTGATAATAAACATCATCCAAACGTAGGAGGTAAGGATCGGCCAACGCTTTCTTGTTAAATATTAGACTATCTTGTTTCTTGTTTTGCCTTGAATAGATGACTTAATCAATTTGTGCTGCATATATGTGAAATTTTGGCATTAGCTTCTGCCCATATAAGCTTTCTATAACTCCAGTGCCAAGTCAAAGGGATAAGCAAGTGCGTTTATCTATGTACAAATAGTATTTTGTTTTTGGGAACTCAAGATAGGCTGTAGATACATATATTCCTATGAAACAGTTGGGGATTTGTAATTGTTAATGGATATATTAAGGCTACTTTCTTCCTATATTTTTTTGCAGCCCTTCACAAGATTGCAGGGCAATGCAGTTGATTTAATGGTGTTTGTTGTTATGCACATTAAAATCTTATAAGCTAAAAGCAAGTTATTTTTGCAATTATTGGTGATAAAGGAGTCTTTCCAACCTCAATGCTTTGGTATGGCTCTAGATTTTTTTTTTCTTTTCATTTCAAAGGGTTAAAACATGTAACATTAAAAGGTAACATATGCATTTATATTTCAACCATATGATTGGAACAAATAAAAACATGAACGAATCTGAATTTAATGTGGTTGAATGAAGCAGTAATACTTTGGGGTTTTCTTTACTTTATTTTTGGACTTCTCTTGTACTGTTTCCTGCTCTTTACTAGCATAACATTGAAATTGTACATGTCCTTTTGTATTTTTGGGTGATACTTTTTAATCTCGAGTATCTGGAACTGTCATATAGCATAATGAGGACAACCAAAAACAGTTACATATTCAATACGGAAGTGTGTAACCTGTTTAAAAATACAGACTTTTTTTATATGCTGAAAAATACACCATTTTTTGGGGAGAAGTTCCTCAATGTTCTTGTGTCGAAGACCTTTTTAATGGTGTTTATTTTGTTCTCCTTAGAACTTTTCCCTTACAGAAGTAACTTTCAGATATCAGTTTTACTTTTGTATGAATGTAATCTCTTTGTACTTACAATTTCTAATATGATATGCCACCTCTGTCTTTTTAGAGTAATTGCTACAAAAATTTCTGTGTATTCGTGTCACATCTTGTTTATGCTTTATCTATTCTTGGTGATAGAATATCTGATGCTTTCTCCTGAATCCTAAGTACTTTTTGTTAATTTGCTTTATTGCTGAGTACTTTGTCTATGAGTATTAGTATGTTATGCTGGCTATTTGTTTTTGTTCTTTGAATGCTTTAACTTAAACTGAAATGTGGTAATTGTTTTGTGTATATATATGTTGCCAGATAATGGGTCCCTACCTCCAGAGGATGTTTTTCTGCACCGGCTTTCAGAAAAAGGTGCAACTGAGAGTAGTTCTGCGAATGGCAGCATTCCATGTCAGATGCAAGAATGTCGAGATTCTGTTGGTGATAAAGTTCAGAATACTTTCCGCAACATTGTCCATGCTATTGATGGTGCATGGGGTATGAAGGATGGACTGTATGCTGAATCTATAAAGCAACTTCCAGAAGGTGGGAAGACTAATTCCGCCAATGTATTTGTGGTCTGCCTAGCTGTTATTCAAATTATTGTTGTTTATGCAGGGTCATGCACGCCAAACTCTTCTATTGAGTTAGAGAGGGAAGTGAAGAATATGAGATTAGCAATAGCTGATATGCATTTGAAGCACAGATCATTGGCAAGGGAGATGCAGCTCCATCGTGATACTGATGCTAAGAATAAATCCGAGCTCAGACAATTAAAGGGTAACTAACCATTTTTTTATGTTCCGAGCACAATTTTTTCTTCTAATGATGAATGCTGTTAATATAAGTTCTTTTCTATAAAGGTATGGTCTGTTTTTTTAGCTAATTGAGAGTCAATATAATGCCATATCTGTGGTCTATTGTATTCATCATGTTACAGAACTGTTTATCTATGTTGCATATTCTGCTTTTCAACATGTATGCCAAAGAAGATGATATTTTGTGCAATTTTAACTGTTGACCTTAGATGGCATTTTGAATATTTTGATATTATTTTCCGAAGAAGATTATATTATCACTTTTCTGCAATACCAAGGTGAATTCTGATAATTATATTCTTCTTGAGTCAATTTACTGCGCTGTTATTAACAGTTGGCATCTTAGGTCAATATCAATGTATTTTTCGTGCATCTAGTTTATTAACATGTATTTGAGTAAAAATGTGATTCACATTGACCTTTACATCAATATAGAAGATGCTGATCAGATGTTTTCTGTTTTTGAAGGGGAGCTGGAGAGTACCATTGCGGAATTGGAAGAAAGCAATAAGAAGCTGGCTGTCCTGAAGGCAGAGACAGATGCTGCGAAAGGAGGCATTTTTCCTGTAATTCTTGGAAATAAACGTGTTGCTAATGATAGGACGAGGGATAAAGAAAAGGATCTACATGATATGGAGTCCTTATTGAAAGAATTACAGGTAGTTTGCCTGTATATCTTCCCCCCCCCCCCCCCCCCCCCCCCCTTCCCCCTTGATTTAGTTGCACAGTAAAATTAACATGAAGTGGTTTGACTTTTTGAACAGGATCAAGCTTCCTCTAGACAACTAGAACTTAAGCGGTTACATGAAGAAAGACTGGAAATATTAAAAAATTTATCCAGTTTTCAGGTTGGTCATTGTTACATTTTTAACGTATTACAATCCTGGAACATTATCACACTTGGGTTCTTAATTATTGATAAATGTATGTGACAGAATACCCTAAAGAATGTGAAGGGCATTCTCTCTTCTGAAGCTTTTGTCTTGGTGAAAGATCAGATTGCTAAGGCAAGAGGAGATATAGCCCAGTATCAAGCTTTATTCGAGAAACTGCAGGTTGTAAGCTGCTGGTAGTTTTGTTAATGCTTTGTATCCATCTCCTCTAAACCATACTAATCTAAATATATGTTTAGGTTGAGAAAGATAACCTTGGGTGGCGGGAGAAAGAAGTCAACATGAAGAATGATATCGGGGATGTTATGCGTCGAGCTTCTTCTGTTTCTGACTCTAGAATTAGCGATCTGAAAATGGAGATACAAAAACAGGTTGATGGAAGAAAGCTGATTGAAGCTAAATTGGAAGAAGCATCTAGAGAACCTGGTAAAGAGCTTAGTATATAAATTTCAAATTTTTTTATATAGTCACACAAGATGCTGCAGCTTTGTCTATTGTTGTTTCAGGTAGGAAAGAAATCATTGCAAAGTTTAGAACGTTTGTGTCTTCGTTCCCGGAGGACATGGGAAATATGCAAGCTCAGTTAAGAAAATATAAAGAGGCTTCTGCAGATGTTCACTCATTACGTGCTGATGTTCAATCTCTCTCCACTATTCTGGATAGAAAGGTCAGAGCCTGACGATGTGGATTCTTATGTTCTGATACAGATTAAGCAACAATTTTTTAAACATATTTTTCTTATCACAGACAAAAGAGTTGGAAGCATTATCTGGTAGATCAGCTGCCCAAACTTCTGAAATACAGAAACTGCAATCAGCGGTATGTTTTTATTGCCTTTTGAAATGTTTGCGACTTGTATTTGTGCCAATGTCGGTGTTTGTTTCCAATAGTTGCTATAACACGATGTTTCTTTTGCGTTAGATGAAGCTACTATTAGTATACGTAGTACCATAACTGTAGTGGTAAGTGGTAACCAAATAATTCACAATAATAATTAAGCTTTCCGTATCCTTATAACATTATGCGTTATCCAAAACATCTGAATTAGAAAAACGAAAACTAAACTGAGTAAAAACTAATGACAAAAGATGAGGGAGGGGCTGTGTGGGTGATGTGTTCCTAGTTAAATATTAATAGCAAGGTATACTGATGTCTAAATAAAACTTGGGACTTTGAATAAACTATTGTACCCCTGATTTGAAGTATTTAAAAACATATTTAAATAGAAACTGTTAGTTCAACTGAGTGTAACTGTAAGAGAGCATTGAGTTGATTGAGGGGGCCCTCAGTGTTAAAATAGCTAAACAGTTGGAAATTTGCATAATATTCTAGAACTAATTTTGAGTTTCATGGATACAATTTTCCTGCATAAACTAAATTGCAGTTGAACTTTTATATAGATACGTGACTTGGAGGAGGGTGATTCGGAATTGAAGGTCATTTTGGACGTGCACATGAGGGAAACAATTTATTCAAGGTTGAACAACTCAAAAAGATCAAAACCCAATTTATGATTCTGAGCCCCTTCTAATATATTTGAGCGTGGGGGTGTTATACCAGTTTTAATGACTTACTGTTGTTTCTCCATTTTTAAATATGTACTAAAAAGATTATATACTAATTTGACGAGGGATTTGGTAAAAATGATAGGGACTTTTTGGAGGCTAGGAACTCCGAGTACAAGGCTTGGGCTCATGTTCAGAGCCTAAATTATTCTCTTGACGAGCATAACTTGGAAACACGAGTCAAGACAGCAATTGAAGCTGAGGCAGCATCTCAGCAAATGTTAGCTGCTGCAGAAGCTAAGATAGCTGATCTAAGGCAGAACATAGAAAGATCTAAAAGGTAGTTTCAATTATTTCACGATTCATCTGTATTGTGCTAGTAAAATGCATCTTTATTAGCTGATGATTTACGTTCTTATGCTCTGCTTGCAGGGAAAAAGTCAGGCTCTCTGATGTCTTGAAATCCAAGCATGAGGAAAACGAGGCCTATCTTTCTGAGATTGAGGTTTGTTAATGAATGCATAATAGTATTTTGTATTTACAAAATAATGAAAATACTTTTCATTGATGTTGATTTTCTTTTGTGCAGACTATTGGCCAGGCATATGATGACGTCCAAGCTCAAAATCAACAGCTTTTGCAGCAAGTAACTGAGAGAGACGATTATAACATTAAGGTAAACACTTTTTAATTATAAGCGTTTCTATGGGTGGGTTATACGGGCTATTTGAGATAGAACATTATCCGAAGCTAGCCATTCATAAGTAAATGAGTTAAATTTGCCCTCTACTTTCAATCAACTATGAGATTACATTATATATTTATATATAGATCTTATAAACTACACTCTGCTTCTCCTGCCACATTTTTTTGGGTAACCATGATTTCCGACCTTTTGGGCGACTAATCCAGAGAGTTTGAGCCCCTTTCAGGGAAGTTGGCGTGATCACCTCAGGGTTGTTTGCACCAACAGATTTGAACTCGAGACCTCTCACATTTTAGTGATGATAGTTGCATGCTTTTACCTACTTGGCCACCATTGGGTGGTCGTGCTATATTTATCTACCGCCTCTTACAAAATTGATTCTTGACGTAGGATTGTTATATGCATAATCGTTTTTTTTTTTTTTTTTTTTTTTTTTTTTTTTTTTTTTTTGTTTTGAATGGCATCATTGAAGTTAATGTTTGAAAATGCATGTGATTGTCCAAGTCTCCTTTTTTTTTTTTTTTTTTTTTTTTTTTTTTTTTTTATTTATTTAAATCCCTATAAGTACTCATCCTTTGGCCACTACCATCTTGTTTCAGCTTGTTTTGGAGGGAGTGTGTGCAAGACAGCTGCAGGATTCTCTTCTCCTGGATAAACAAATGATGGAAAGGAAGATTCAACAGGAAAATGCATTGATTAATTTTTGCGAAACAAAAGCTGAAAGAATAGAGGATCAGGTACTGTCAAAAGTGATCTACCTTTTTGAACCAGGATACATGGCTTGGTGCTTCAAACTAATCATTATTCTAGTCAAAATGCCTTTTCAATTTGGCAAAAAAGTAGTGTTCATTTTCAATTAGTTAAATGTTTATTATTTGTTCAAATTTTTTTCTATAAGTTGGTTGGTAGATACTGACTCAAGATTTGTGATTTGTAGATGAAATCATGTTCGGATCAAGTTCAGAAGCTCTCTGAAACTAGGGTTCAAAAGACATCTGCCTTAGAAAATACTCAAAGGAGACTGCAAGATATTAGAAGAACAACCCAGCAAATAATGGATTCATTGGAGGAGTTACAAAGTAAGGTTGATAGAAGTCGAATTAATCTTGCGGATTTGCAGATTGAATTAGAAAAGGAGAGGTACACATAACACCTTGTCCTTTCATTCTTTCACTCCATTCATCCATCCCAAGTATATACAACAGCTTATCTGGTTCAAATTAACTGTTAAAGGTTGCCATTTCGACCAATTTACATATAATTGGGTCTTTTTGGTTATGTTTTATCTTCAACGAGTAACATAATGTGTTTTTAATAGAATTAACCTCGTATATCATTCTATGTAAAGGACAATGATCCAATTAAAGGAATTTCGTCCTTTTTAATTTATTTGACACAATTATCTACATAAAGTTTATATTTTTGGCAAAAAGTGTTTCGGATTGGCATGTTACCCGCTATTTTTGCCACCTTTAATGACTCATATAGTTTCTTGCTAGGGTAAGGTTCCAGTTAAAAATATAATTTTCTACTCATCAGTAGTCATTGAAAAAGTATCAATAACATCAATTGTGTAGGTTTGACAAAAAGAGAGTAGAAGAGGAGTTAGAAGCAGCGAGGAGAAAGCATTCACAGCTAACATCAGAATTAGATGGGTCATCTGTTGTTGAAAAGCTTCAGCAGGAGCTTAAAGAATACAAGGAAATACTCAAATGCAGTGTATGCCTTGATAGGCCAAAAGAGGTATTAAAATGATATTTCTTTATTTGCATATGGACAAAAGGGAAATTCATTACAATCGACATCCTCCGAATGCTATTTAAAAAAAAAAAAAAAAAAAAAAAAAAAAAAATTGTTTATGTCAATCTAGCTGTCAATTCCATTGCATTCATTTATCTGTTTTTTTTGGGACCTTATATCCCTTCAAAAATACTTGAAATAACCCTAAAGTATATAAAAATTATTTAGTCAACAAAATATGAAGATAAACCATAACAGTTCTGCAGAATATCATAATTTGCTGAAAATTTTTAGACGTTTTTTCGCGGACTTGAAGTGTCTTAAATTTCCTGAAAAATTATTGGCTTTTATGGTATATACACAAATCTATGACATTTTGACAAAAAGCTATGGGCAATATCCCTAAATTGAAGATTGTAAAAAGCCTAGTGAACCTGTTTTTAACGAGATTTACTTTTGCCAGGTGGTCATCACAAAATGTTATCATCTTTTTTGCAATACGTGTGTCCAGAAGGTTGTTGAAAGTCGGCATCGTAAGTGCCCTCTTTGTGCTGCAAGTTTTGGTGCCAATGATGTCAAACCTGTCTACATTTAACCAAAATTTTGGGGTCAACAGCGCCAGTCAAGTGCACACAGCTTCAGATGTATAATATGAAAAAAAGATTTCTCAGGAACAAATGTGAATGATGTTTGTTCCTGCACAAATCGGTATGGTTTGCTGCTTCTGGTTTTCGGATTTTATTAATTTTTGCACAGTTTGCTTTAGATTTAGTGTAGTAGGTAAAGTTTGTTGCTATTATTTAAACTCTTGTTTTTAGCAACTGAGTACGTTATATAATCACCATTGACTGATTTCTTGAATCAAAAAATTTTGATTTATTGTGCAGTATTTGTTCTTGAGCATTGCATTGACTTTAAAAAGAGTCAACTTGCATTAACCATGTTTGTATCCTCTGCATCAAAAGTTGTATCATGTACTAACGATGGCATACTTATGGGAAGAGTTAGTGTTACTCGAGCCAAATACAGGTTAGAAAAATCTTGAAGTGAGGTCCGGTCAAAGTATCTGTACATTGTGCATTATTAGAAGGTATACTAAAGACTTGGGGAAAAAGGTCTGGCCCTCATGTTATTGAGAGAAAAGGTATCAACTTTACTGAAGCTGACATTTCAGCCAATTTATGAGGTTGGCAGTATAGGTTGGTCTTAGGTAGGTGTAATTAATCGTGAGGTTGGCAATGTTATCGAGAGAAAAGACCTGGTTTTGTTTTAAAAAGAATAGACCTGGTTATGTTTGGATGGTTGTAGAGTTTACAAAACCGTGTCTTGTTTTTAGTCTGGAACTAGTTTCAACCAATCTATTTCTAAGAAGCATTAGTCGAACATAAGATGGTGTCATTTTGTAATTTTTATTATGAAAATAAAAAGAAAGAACAGGTCTCCTTCGTCGGTTCAGCTTTTAGTTTTGACCACACAATTTTAAAACTGAAGCAGGAGTGCAGGAATGATTCCATATCTCGGTTCCAGTTCGTTTTGATTGCAATCTGGCGTATAACTTCATGCACCATTGTTCTAGGTAGGTTGTCACCTACAACAACTGAATCTGTACTTGTAAAAAGACGAGTATTAAACCAAACACCACAAAAGACAGGAATGAGTGTTGTTGCATATATACAGAGAACACGGTTTATCGAACTTTCTTTGCTGTATACTACTATGTGCAAATGCAATAAACATATGTATTTTGCCAAAGCACAATCCAAAACACCCTCTCATTGATGTTTCCAAATAGTTAACTGAGTTCTCGATTGGCAGAAATCTTGTTCCTTTTCTACGCGCTCTTTGGTAGTGCAAACATAGTTGATAATTAATAAAGTAACTATAATGTTAAAAAAAAACGTCTACTTTGGATAGAACCAAAACCTTACAACTTCTGCTTACATGAATCCTGTTAAATCGATTTTCGGTTTAATATTACAATCCAGGACTTAAACATTGGCTCTAATTTGTTCCACGTTTTAAAAACTAAACACAACGTACAAAACCAAATAAACATCACCGGACAATGAAAGTGATCACAACTTTTTGTAGGACGTCAATGTAACCTTAGAAGTTGCCCTCTTCGTTGCTTTATTAAGTTCAATTATGAGAAATAAAGAACAAGGTACCCTATCTATTTTAGGTAAACTCATTATCAGTCTATTACCATGAAACGCCCAGGCTATATATATATATATATATATATTTTTTTTTTTGTTTGGCATAACATCACACTTATATTAATATCTAACAACTGTACAATACATGTATCATTAGCCTTGACCCGTACATGATCAAAATGGTCAATATGGGCAAGAATGGCACTATGCCAAACACCCTTAAAACTATAAAGAAACTACTTAACTACTTGATCATTACATAACCATGAGCTTATATGTTCGTACACAAAATCATACAACCTAGGGCGTTTCTTGGTAAGAGAGCGTGTAGGGAAAAAGGCTCCATACCCAAGTATTTCACCGAGGTCTAGTTCTCGGTCTTCGTACCCTTGATTTCACTACCACTAGCTTCACCTATAATAAACATAACGAAGCAACGTAAGCAATAGCTTAGTGAGATAACATATAAAAGACACTAATCATAACATGACATAATACTATGGTTGCTTCGTATTGTTATTATATACTAGTCGCCCACTAAGGACGTTGTGAACCCATATTGGTTCAATATAACTGAAAATGTTCTAGTCGTCCACTTAGGACGTCTAAGTCATATATTCCATGACTTTGCGCCGCTTATACACACTGATCACCCACAAAGGATGTCTAAGTCCCATTTAACGAGATGAGACACTAATAAAGGCTCAGTCATCCACTAAGGATGTCTAGGCTCCATTTCGGAGCATGTTATGACATAATAACATGTGTCGTCCACTTAGGACGCTATACAAGTAGTATCGTGGAAATAGAGTTAAAATCACATAACTAAACCCAAACGGGTCATTCGGGGCTGTTTTGACCCGTCTAGCATAATTCACATATAAACATACTACAAGTAACTCAAATACAATACATGAGCCTTACCATGAATACCACAATTTAAGTGGCACACTAACGGGTTACCAAGGACCCGTTTCTATGCTTAAATATGTTACTCACCTTGTAAACGCTTGAATAGAACACGAGCTCCCTTAAACACGTCCCTGGCTAACTCTTATAACCTAGGAACACATAAATGACATGGAGCTTATTTAGAACATAACTAAGCTTATCATAATAAGCACTAAAAGGATAGATAAGCCATAAGGGGGTGTTTGGTTTGTGGCTTATATAACCACACCAACATAATTTCTGAAAATTAACACCACAAAATGGTGTTATAGCACCTTAATAAGGTACCCATCACTATTTCTTATCATTTATACATGATTACTAGGGTTCTTGGTGATTTCTCAAAATCATAATTTCACATAAACATGTAAAATTCCACAATAACCCCATAAATGGCATAAGGATATGAACTTTAGGCTTTACCCACAACTAGGAAGCCATAACATACAAGTTTAACAACAAGACATGATCTTTACCTCAAATTGGATGGTGGGAACCCTAGCTTATTCGTTTATAAGCTTATGTAGGATGATAACTTGCTCAAAACTAATTTGAATTCAAACCCTAGAATCACAAGGAGATTGCTGTATGTTTGTTGTGAAGTATCAGTAGAGGGAGGGAGAGATTTCTGGAATTTCGTTCTTTTCCTGAGTATGAAGTAAACTCAGATAGTTATAATATTAAGTTTCACACTTTGGCAACTTTAGTCCCTTGTAGGAAATTGGTACAAGTTTAGTACCTGAAAGATTGGGGTGTTACAACTCTCCCCCACTTATTCGGTTTGGGTCCTCACAAACCATTCCTGATAAAAAGCGGGGTAGGATTTGATGAGATCCTCTTCGGGCTCCCATGTGCACTCCGACCCCTTTCTGTGCTTCCATCTTACCTTAAGAAGGCGGACCTCTCTTTTTCTGAGTTTCTTGACCATGGTGTCAAGAATCTCTACTGGCTCTTCAACGTAGCCAAGTTTCTCATCAACTTTTATATCCGCTAGAGGGATACATTTTCGTAACTGAGACACGTGGAAAGTATTGTGAATACTGTTCAACTCTTCTGGTAGCTCAAGTCTGTATGCTACTTTTCCAACTCTATCGATTATTCTGAATGGACCAATGTAACGTGGTCCTAGCTTTCCACGCTTCCTGAATCGGATAACACCTTTCCAGGGAGAAACTTTCAGCATGACACGATCACCAACTTGAAATTCTATAGGTCGTCTCCTCTTGTCTGCATAAGACTTCTGTCGATCCTGGGCCATCTTAAGCCTTTCTCTGATTTGATCAATCTTATCATTCGTTTGTTGAACAACATCTGAACTAGCTAATTATCTTTGTCCGATTTCTCCCCAACATATAGGAGTTCGGCACTTCCTTCCATACAACATCTCATATGGAGGCATCTTAATGCTGGAATGATAACTGTTATTATAAGAGAATTCTGCTAGTGCTAAATACTTATCCCATCTACCACCGAAGTCGATAGCGCAGGCTCGAAGCATATCTTCCAGTGTCTGAATGGTCCTTTCACTCTGACCATCTGTCTGCGGATGATAAGCCGTACTAAAATGGACACGAGTACCTAGATTCTCTTGGAATTTCCGCCAGAATCTAGAGGTAAATCTGATATCTCTATCCAATACTAGAGACTGGTACTCCATCTCTAGCTACTACTTCGCGAAGATACAACTCCGCAAGAGCTTCTGAGGACATTGATTCCTTAATAGGAAGGAAAATTGCACTCTTTGTTAAATGATCTACAATTACCCATATTGCATCATACTGACGCGGTGTCTTGGGTAATTTCGTGATAAGATCCATAGTGATCCTTTCCCATTTCGAGACAGGAATCTCGAGAGGTTGTAGCTTACCATAAGGTTGTTGATGTTCTGTCTTAACTTGAAGGCAAGTAAGACACTGCTCGACATATTTTACAATATCTCTTTTCATACCTGGCCACCAATAATCTTGTTTAAGATCATAATACATCTTGGTGGCACCTGGGTGAATGGAATATTTCGACTTATGAGCCTCGTCGAGCAACAACTTTTTGAGCTCTTTATTATTCGGTATCCATATTCTACCGAATCGTGTTCTGAGTCCTCGTAAGTCCACAACTAAGTTGTGCACCTGACCCACGAGTCATTCTGAGTTTACATCACCGTTCTCCCATGCTTCTAACTGAACTGTTTTGATGTTCTCATAAAAGTCTGGAGTAATCACCATCTAAAGTGATTTTACTAGTAGAGAATCATGCCTTGTCTTTCGACTTAAGGCATCTGCCACAACGTTGGCCTTACCCGGGTGGTAAAGAATTTCACAATCATAATCTTTGACTAGATCCAACCAACGTCGTTGCCTCATATTGAGGTCACGCTGATCA
This sequence comes from Artemisia argyi, assembly GCA_030686995.1. Taxonomy (NCBI): domain Eukaryota; kingdom Viridiplantae; phylum Streptophyta; class Magnoliopsida; order Asterales; family Asteraceae; genus Artemisia; species Artemisia argyi. The sequence continues at coordinate 76,595,231 of CM060681.1, forward strand.
AAGAAGTATTTGAGACTTTTATGGTCGGTAAAGATCTTGATCTTTACTCCATAAAGATAATGCCTCCATAATTTTAAGGCAAAAACGACTGCTGCTAGCTCTAAATCATGAGTGGGGTAATCTTCCTCATGTTTCTTGAGCTTCCTGGAAGCATAAGCTATGACTCGGCCTCTCTGCATGAGAACACAGCCGAGGCCATTGGCCGATGCATCACAATAAACTTCCAGGTCATCATTGCCTTCTGGCAATACTAAGACTGGAGCCTGACTTATCTTCTGTTTAAGATTCTGAAAAGCTAGTTCCTGATCCTCATCCCACTCGAATTTTACATTCTTGCGGGTGAGCTCAGTGAGCGAAGAAGCAATCTTTGCAAAATCTTGAATAAAACGGCGGTAGTAACCCGCGAGTCCAAGAAAAGATCTAATTTCTGTGGGAGTTTTTGGTCGCTCCCAATTCATGATGGCACTAATTTTAGCTGGGTCTACTTTAATGCCTTCGCCGTTTACAACATGCCCGAGAAATTGAACTTCTCGGAGCCAGAACTCACACTTCGAGAACTTAGCATAAAGCTTTTCTCGTCTTAACATACTGAGGACTTGGCGCAAGTGGGTTTCAGGATCACTAGCTGATTTGGAATAAACCAGGATATCGTCAATGAAAACAATAACTGACTGATCTAACATCGGACGACAGACCCGATTCATCAGGTCCATAAATGCTGCTGGGGCATTCGTCAAGCCAAATGACATAACTGTAAACTCGTAATGCCCATACCTGGTCCGGAAAGCTCTTTTCGGGATATCCTCTTCCCGAACCTTTAACTGGTGATATCCTGATCTAAGATCTATTTTTGAAAAGAAGCTTGCGCCCTGGAGCTGATCAAATAAATCATCAATCCTAGGAAGAGGATAACGATTTTTGATGGTAACTTTATTGAGCTCTCGGTAGTCGATGCACATTCGCATACTACTGTCTTTCTTTTTGACAAAAAGAACTGGTGCTCCCCACGGGGAACTACTAGGGCGAATGAAGCCCTTGTCTAGCAGTTCTTGTAACTGCTTCATGAGTTCCTGCATTTCTGATGGAGCAAGTCTGTAGGGAGTTTTAGCAATAGGGATACTCCCTGGAATAAGATCAATGCGGAACTCTACTTGTCTATCAGGCGGTAGACCTGGGAGTTCCTCTGGAAAGACATCAGGAAATTCCTGAATAACTGGAATTTTATTAAGGTCTAGAACGGGTTTCTGAATATTGACAACATGAGCTAAATAGGCTTGACAGCCACGTGCCAAGTGTTTCTTGGTTCTAGCATAAGTACAAATAGCAAGGTTAGCCTTTTTATGCTCACCATAGATAACTGTTTCTCCCCCACTTGGGGTTCTGAGTCGGGCTAGCTTATGATGACACAAAATGATGGCTTCATTTGTGCCGAACCAGTCCATACCGATAACTACATCAAGCTCTCCCATAGGGATAGGAATGAGGTCGATCGGATAATTTTCATTATCAATTTCTATTTTAGCTACTTCCACATCTAAAGGTGGCTTAAGCTGACTAATTGGAACAGAAAATCTGCGACTGAACCTTTCGGATACAAAAGATCTATCTGCACCAGAATCAAATAACACACGAGCAGGTAATAGATTCACAAAGAAGGTACCTGTCACAACGTCGTATGTTTCCTTAGCTTCATCCACAGTCATCTGATGAACACGAGCTGGGGGTCTATGTGGACTTTGGGTAGTAGGAAAGCCAAGGGCTCCTGAAGGTCTAGAAGTAGATGGCGCCCCTCGCCTGTCTGTATTCCTCCTAGGTTCTTGTTGACTTGGAGGAGGAGGTCTGACATTTGGACAAGACTCAGTAGTGTGATTCGGATCATAGCATTTCCTGCAAACCTGAGCTGGTTTTGGACAATCTTTACTGATGTGACCAGGCTCACCGCAACTGTAGCAGGTCCGGCTACCTGCACGGCATTCCCTCGGGTGATACCTTTTACAATTCACACACAGTGGAAAACTCCTACCCCCCGTGCTAGGATAAGCCTCATTTGGCTTAACTTTCTTTCGAGACGAACTAGCCTGCTCCATCTTTCTCTTAGGAGGAATCTCTTCCTCTTTCTTTGTTTCCTGTTCTCGCTCTAAAGCTGCATTCATGAGCTGATCCATGTTTTTCCAATCCCTGGCTGAAATAAACTGACGGATATCTTTTCGAAGCATATCCACATAATGTTTCATAAGCAACCTTTCATCATTAGCATATTCAGGCAGAAAATGTGCTCTGTCCAGGAATGTCATGGAGAAATCATGTACTGACTCCGTGGTCTGGTGAGTACCCAAGAAGTCTCGGCGAATCTTATTAAGTTCCGCCTCTGGAGCAAAGTTCTGAAAGAGTAATTCCTTGAACTGCTTCCAAGTCATACTCCTAGCAATTTCTGGTGTTTTTGATGAAAGGGTCCAATTCCACCATGATTTAGCCCGATCGCGAAGGAGATTAATAACAAAATTAACCCAACGATCCTCAGGGACCTTGCTGGTGGCAAACGCCCCTTCAACATCCTGGATCCATCTGTGGCATTTAAAAGGATCCTGTTCTCCCGAGTAAGTCGGGGGCTTACAAGCTGAAAAGTCAGTATAAGTAACTTCCTTGGTTAGACCGACTCGTGCAGCCAGCTTTTGATCAAGTTCTGTTATGATAGCCTGAGCTATGATCTTACTAAGACATTCTGTATAATATGGTATAGCTGCTTCCTGTGCCTTGGCTACTTATTGAGATATCATATCTCTGATCTGTCTAGCCATAGCATCAGAAATAGGAGCGTTATCATGCTCATCTGTTTCTGGTGGATCGGGGGTTGGCTCCCGATCATCCTGTTCTGGTATGTCTACATGAGTCGGCCACTCAGAGCTTTCAGGAGGTCTTTCAGCCATATCTACGCTGAAAGTTAAACATATTGCACGATAAGGAAATAATAAGACTCACTGTAAGATTCATAATACATTCCTTTAGTGTAACATAACACCAGTAAGTTCCCGTTATGTGATTCGATTATTACCACGTTGGCCAGACGTCGTAATAATTCCATCAGATAACCAAGTTCTTACTGTTACCAAATTACACTAATAATGCGGATACGTACGCTAATACTAATACTGATGCTACATAATAATGCGGAAACGTGTCTATACTATAGGTCCCATAGAGCCTAGGTTTAAGTCTAAGTACCCATCTACAGTGGATACCTAAATCCCTTAAACCACAGCTCTGATGCCAACTTGAAACGCCGAGGCTATATATATATATATATATATATATATATATATATATATATATATATATATATATATATATATATATATATATATATATATTGGCATAACATCACACTTATATTAACATCTAACAACTATACAATACATCTCTCATTCGCCTTGACCCGTACATGATCAAAATGGGTCAATATGGGCAAGAATGGCACTATGCCAAACACCCTTAAAACTATAAAGAAACTACTTAACTACTTGATCATTACATAACCATGAGCTTATATGTTCGTACACAAAAGCATACAACCTAGGGCATTTTTTGGTAAGAGAGCGTGTAGGGAAAAAAGGCTCTATACCCAAGTATTTCACCGAGGTCTAGTTCTCGGTCTTCGTACCCTTGATTTCACTACCACTAGCTTCACCTATAATAAACATAACGAAGCAACGTAAGCAATAGCTTAGTGAGATAACATATAAAAGACACTAATCATAACATGACATAATACTACGGTTGCTTCGTATTGTTATTATATACTAGTCGCCCACTAAGGACGTTGTGAACCCATATTGGTTCAATATAACTGAAAATGTTCTAGTCGTCCACATAGGACGTGTAAGTCATATATTCCATGACTTTGAGCCGCTTATACACACTGATCACCCACAAAGGATGTCTAAGTCCCATTTAACGAGATGAGACACTAATAAAGGCTCGGTCATCCACTAAGGATGTCTAGGCTCCATTTCGGAGCATGTTATGACATAATAACATGTGTCGTCCACTTAGGACGCTATACAAGTAGTATCGTGGAAATAGAGTTAAAATCACATAACTAAACCCAAACGGGTCATTCGGGGCTGTTTTGACCCGTCTAGCATAATTCACATATAAACATACTACAAGTAACTCAAATACAATTGATTCGCCTTAAACTAGTTATCTTTTATTTCTCAACCACTTGTGAATGGTCAATAGTAAAGTCAAACTAATCAAGCCAAATGCTTCCGAGGAATACAGTGTTTTCCCGGGTCGTAATATCCCAACGAGGTTGTGATGGTATTAAAAACGAATCTGTGATCAGTGAATGTGAACAGGAAAGGTATAAAGTGTGTGTGAGTGATTTAAACTAGGGTTTTATAACTTAAAATAATTTAGGAAAACTAAATTAACGATTACGTGAAACCTAGATATCTAAAACGTACACCAAATTAAAATCAGACGCGACTGCGTACTGAGAAAAAGGTGAGTTTTAAGAAAAATAAACTATAAGGGTTAAAAATGAAAATTCTATAAACTCAAACTTAAAATAAAATTAAATTAAAAAGAAAACTATTTTTTAGATTATTATATTATTTATTATTAATTATTTAATTAAAAACTATTTAACTATTTAATTAAAATTAAACTAAAAATGATAATTACTACAAATTAAACTAAAAACTTACAAAAATAATTTCTAAACTTAAATTAGAACTTGAAGAAAGTATAAAAAATAAAAATAAATATTTTTGTCTTTTTCATGAACTTTTTATTAATTAAAAGCTATTAATATTAATTAAACTATTTAAACTAATTTAAATTACAAATATTATTAAAATGACTTAGAAAATTATGAAAAAATTTATAAAACTATTTAACCATCACAGGAATCCTAAAAAATTATAAAAACTTTATTTTATGTATTTTTAATTTAATCTACTAATTATTATTCTAATTATTAAACAATTACCAATTAAACTATTTAAATTATAAAAACTATTAAATGAACAGTATAAATCACAAGAAAATTTCAAAAATTATTTTATGACTTATAGAAGCTAGGAAAAATATAAAATATAGGTGTTACTATAAAAACTAATTATGCTAATTAAAACTTATTTATTGATTAATTACTAATAAAACTATTTTTAATTCTAATTAATATCAAATGACAATATAAACATCTAAGAAAATTATTTAAATTACTTTAACCTATAAGTAAATTAATAAAAAATATAAAAACACAACTTTCTTAATTAAAATCTAAAAATGAAAATTAAAATTAAATTATATTAAATAGAAACTATCACTTAATTTTATATTATTTTTTCTTGAATTTTATTTTACAAATCTATTTTATACTTAAAAATAACTAACTTTTGTAAAAACAATAATTTTAGAACTTATTAATAAGCACTGTGGAAGCTTATTGCTACCATAGTTGACTTTGGTTGACTAAAATGGTAAATAAACTCAAATGAGCTTATGTGGGACCCACCTTGGTCTATTCTGACTCTAATAAGTTAGTTGGACTAGTCAAAGCTTAATTTGATCAAATAAGCTCAGTAGATAAGCTGGTAAATCAAAATAAGCTAATCCAAAACTCCAAAGCAACACAGAATGGGGACAAAGTTTATGGGTCTTTCTAGGTGGGGTCCACTGAGTACCAGGTCAAGCCAAAGGTCAATCTAGGATCTCTACTAGGAGGGGGGTTGGAAAAACCTAACTAAGGGGTGTGGGACCCACTGAGATGGTCACAAAACACCACCAAAGTAGTGGTGGTGAGTGACTGAACTGGTGTGCAGGGGAGATGTTCTCCCTGCAAGTGTGTTTAGGGCTTGAGTGGGACCCAGTAGAAAATTACTAAAAATATAAGCTGATTGAGAACTTAAACTAGAGCTGGTAGGCTATTAATAGAAACAAATTGCAAGGCCTAGGTCCAATTCCTAAATTCTAAACAATTCTCCCAAATATTGGAAAAATCTGAGAAGTGTGAATTTGACTTTTTAGTAAAACTTGATAGTTTGACTTTTATGAACTTCTAGCACTTACTACTGATTAATTAAGTTGTTTTAAGCTATAACTAACCTAAATTAAGCTATAACTAATGGATATAAGCTAATGTGATGGGTATGAGATCCCAAATCCTTGACAGTTAACTGTCAAGGGATTTGGTAATGGATTTTGACTTTTGGTTGTATAAGGCCTGATTTTTAAACTTGATTAGACTTACCTAGACCTAATGTATGTTAACTGATTTAAGAACAACCACTTAAACATCCAAATACCAACTGAAACAAGCAAAGCCAAACACTCCTTATTGGACTGTCTTAGGTGATTCTCAAAGCTAAACAATATTCTAATCCATAAAAATAATCCCAAATACTATATTATGGTTATAGAAGATCAGATGAACATAAATCAATCACAACACAAGTAGATACCTCAGATTTGTCAAGTATGAGTCATGCACTGTGTAATTTTCAATTTTTAAGTACAAATGAAATCTGATTAATTAGCTATCTATATTAAGCTTTATATTATCTTAACAACAACACATAAGCATAAAAACACAAGAACTTAAGTAATTAGACAACTGAGACAGTTATATGAAAAATTAATGCAAAAGCTTACAAAATGGATTGAGATGAGAACAATGAGAACATGAACTGAGAATCACCCTAACAACCTTCCACAAGGTTTCTATTACCCAATCACTTCAAATCAAACCTTGCTCAGTCCATCTTCCTTTCTTCCTTCTATTTTTTTATTTTCTATTTATTTATTGGAATTTTTGGTATTTATCTATTTATAAAGTGAGACTTATAATTAAGGTATTCTGAAACTTATGTGAGCTTTGTCAGAGCTTATATAAGCTTATGAACAGCCTTAACAACAACTAACAATAACAGATAACTTATTTGAGATTTTGAAAATTCAAGAAATTGCAAAGACTGAGAGACTAACTGAAACCTTAAATTGATGATTGCAAAAGTTCAAAGATACATGAAAATAACTTAATTGATTATCAAGAAGCTTTAAATTACACTGAAAGATTAAAATTAAACTATTCGACCTAAATTACACTAAACTAAACTAATAATTCTTCACCACTGCTTCTTTTCCCTTTTGTAGACCTTTTCTGAGCATGTGGGACCCACCTTGACAATTCCCACCAATCCCCAGCCATTGGATTGGTCTAATCAATCCACACCGTTTAAATTAGTTTTTGGCGCCAAAGTCTTTGGGTGTCAGTATTGGGTACTGTGTATTGCGTGGTGAAGTTTTCAAAGGCTTGGAAGGTTGTGGAGGTGGAGGGGAGTGGGTAGGCAAGTGGGGGTTGAGGTGGAAGGCCAGGTGGAGCAGTGGTGGTATGGTGGTATGGTTTGGGAGGGAAAGAAGATACGGGGTGGTTTTGTTTTAGGGGTGTTGACCGAGTTGACCAAAGGGTGGACTGGGTTGTAACTGGGCTTAGGGAATGGGCTTGGGAAAGTGGGTGTTGGGTTTTTTGTTTGTATTATTTTTGGTCCGGTTTGGTTTTTTAACTAATAAATCACAAGGACCAAAGTTGTAATTAGCTGAAAGTTGAGGGCTGTTTGTGGCATATTTCCAAATTAATCACAAGGGTCATATTTGACAATAATGAATAACCCAAGGACTAAAATTACACATTTTTCCCTTTTTAAATATTAAAGGACCATTTATGTAATTTCCGGATTTTTGAGGGACTAAATATGTAATTTCCCAAAATATTATGAAAAGGTCCAGTTTTGTAAAAGTTGAATAGTATAGGGACCTTAAATGATAATTTTTCATTTTGAACACCCAGGGACTGAAACTGTCAAGTTTGAAACTTTGAGGGACCTGTTTTGCCAAACTGTGAAACTTCAGGGACCAAACATGTAATTTTACCAAACTTTTCACCCAAGGACCATTCCTGCAAAAGATTATTAGTATAAGGACCAAAATTGAATTTCTCAAAGTTTTTACATCCCAGGGACCATTTCTGTCAATTTCCAAAGTATAGGGACTAAACTTGTAATTTTGTGAAACTTTGCACCAAAGGACTAAATATGTAACTTTATGATTAAAAAGGACCTTTGGTGACATTTTCATGTTTTTAGAATAACCAGGGACTAGTTTTGCCAATTTATGAAACTTGAGGGACTGAAACTGCCAATTATGCAAACTTTGTACGTTTTTCATCTGTTTTTGCATATTTTGCATTTGAAACATATAAAACACACCTTTAAGATATTTTAAGTATTATGATGCATATTTGAGTGTTTTTGTATGTTTTGGCAGCTCAGATTGATATAAAATGATGAGTATTTAGACACTCATCAATCCCCCACACTAAACTATTGCTAGTCCCTAGCAATCTATTGAGAAAAACTTAATGGATTTGAAAAACTCTTTACCAAAAGCCATCACTTCTGGAGTATCCAGGTGTAAGAACTATGGCACACCTGATAACCGTGTGATTTTGAGCAAACCACCAGCTGTCAACAGATTTGATTAGTCTTTACCAAAAGCCGTTTGCTTCTGGACTAGCCAACTCTTGATGGAATAGTCAACATCTTGGTGAGCTGATTACCAATTATGGTTTTTCCACAGCCTTTACCACAAGCCATAATCTTGCGGGCTAGCCAACTCATTAGCTTTTGAGGATAATGGGGAGTTGAGGAACCATACAATTTTTGGCAAATTGCAAGCCATAAACGGGTTTGAGTTATCTTTACCAAGAACCGTTTGCTCCTGGATTAGCCAATCCTGTTGTGGGTTAGACATGAAGGATTGATACCATTTATTGCGTTCTAAGTGAGAAAAAATTTTAAAATTTTGGCTAAAATGGGGGTTCTTGATGGAACATGTGTTTAAATTCGTTAGAATAACGAATCTCCCCCCACACTTAGAACTGAATATTGTCCTCAATATTCAAAGTACCGGGTGTTAAACCGAACTTAGAACGTAAGAAGAAAATATTCCATAGCCTTTATTTAAGATGTATATACATACAATTATTTTTTTAGATAAAACTTCTTAAATAGAAGCTATCACTATATTTACATTTTTTTTTTTTTTTAGAGGATATATATATATATATACAACATGTGGGGTATCTCCCCCACACTAGGGTGGTACACGGGTGAAAACCTATATACATGCTAATGTTTTTGATTACCGAGTCACTAGCTTGACTCGACCCCGAATTTATTTGTCCATGGGGAAGTAAGTGGAAGAGACAATCTCAATCGGACTTTCATTCAAGATGTTTAGATAAACATTTGAAGCACGTGAAAGTTCCACACCGATGAGACATAATGACACCCGGCTCATAATTTATAAATGAGAATGCCGGGGTCAAAGATTATATCCTCACTCCCGAAAGAGTGAAGAACAGGATAAGGAACAGAATATATGAAGAAAAGAAAGAAAGTCATGATGAAAATCATGATTAACTCTTCTTCCTCAATAGGAGAATTCATTGTTTCATGAATCTCCTCATTTAAGCTCGGTTGATCAAGACATATTATGGGTATGTCTAGATCAAAATAGAATTTATCATACTCCGGAGGAGATATGATATGAGTGAGTTCACCGGAGAACTCCTCAAAGGTGAATGATTCGTATTTGGGATTGAATTGAGTGAGTTCACTGGGGAACTCCTCAAAAGTAAATGATTCATAAACGGGAAGAGAATTATAAGAATGAGAAGTGGTGATACCACTTATCTTCTCTTCCGTTTGATCAAAATGGAACGTTTGCAATTCAGGAATAGAATCATTGATCAAAACCTCACTATCCTTGACGGGGATAGGAGATGAAATAGGCTTTTCATTAAAAGCCTCGATTCTAGAAATGAGAAGATTAGCATTTAATAATGTAAGACGAAGAGATTCGTCTTGGATTATTTCTTCCTCATTCTCTTCTTCTGAGTTGACAAGCTCAGAAGGTAATTCCCCCACATAACTTATGTCTCCACAAGATAAAGAATAGTTCTCATCAGAATCAGAGAACATCTCAGTATGATTATTTGGAAAGACAAGAGGGGGAGGAATATCACACACATGATCAAGAATTCCCTGTGACTCTCTTGGGATTGGGACAAGGTTCTCAACACTAGACTTTATGAATTCGTCCGATTCCTTTGCAGGAACAGTGTCAAGATGCTCGTCCCCCATGTTCAGAGAGTGAGTGGAAACCTCGGGTGTGGTAACAGACTCAGGGAGTTGAGAAGGACTAGCAGTAATGGAGTCTACAAGTTCCATTATTTCTACTGCTGGTGATTCAGTTATATTCTTTTCTCCCTGTATATGCATGGAAGGAGTCTCAACTGATGAACATGATGAGGTATCATCACTTTCATCATCCTCATCGAGAAAAACAGCATTTTGAAATTTGGTACGTGTTATAGCTGCTTGTTCTAAGACTAGTAATTCTTCCATGCTTCTTTCGTCTCTAGCAGCATGTTTTTCAGCAAGTAATTCCGTGATAGATTTATCACGAGAATATGGAATGAGTGGAAATTATGGAGGTGTGAATGTGTCAAAACCGGAAGGTTGACATTGATCATCATTATGAGGACCCCTACAATGTACACAAGAAGAACTTGGTGCATTGTGAAACGACATATTAGCCAACTCCTCTCTAATGTTTTTAAGTTTTTCAAGAACCTCTAGACAAGGGTCTTGCTGGTTTTGAGGAGTTGCTTGAATCATTTGGCACTGTGGAGGTGGGTCTTGAAACGAATAGTCGTAATTGTTACAAGGAAATGGATTCCTTGTTTGACAATTAGAACTGTAGTGTGAACCACCACAATACTCACAACAGTTAAACTGTTGAGTCTGGTTTGGTGTATTTTGATACGAAGCATCATTGAGATTTGGGTAATATGATTCTTGCTCGTATGAATGTGATGGGTAGTTAGAAATATTTGAGGAGTCATTGAATGAGTTTTGATTAGGATCATAAGCAAATGAATTACTCGACCCACAAAACAAACAACTCCCATTTTGAATATCATTACCACATTGTACACATGTACACCAACGACATGGAAAACCGAAAAGAGGCTCACCACAACCGTCACAAGGGACAAAATCTGGAGGTGGGACAAGTGGTGTGCTCTGAGAGCTAGGAATTTCCACCACTTCCGTTATGGTCTCAAGTTTTGGTTCTTGATAAACGTGAAGATTTGGTAAGTCGTTCTTTTCAGTCACTGCCCTAAGCTCTGTACGTTTGCTTGACAAACTTTTAACCGTAAACCGTGAAAGATCAGGATTGATTCTTGAAGGTTTAGGAGTATTTGTGAGCTCAGGTTTTTGGACAACCGTGGTTTGGACGTATTTAGCACCTCCATCGTCAGAGGAAAGTACAAGGTCCTTTGTCACCTCGGTTTCTCGTTCCATTCCCCTCACTGGAGAGGGAATATGAATCGATGGTCTATCATAATCAACATGACATCTCGATATCTTTGACAAAGCCACAAGTTTTTCAACTTTGCTTTTACAGGCCCTTTGTTTAAAGAAATCGTCATCGAGAGATGCCATTAGAATCAATTATGAGATAAGTGGAAGAATGTAGAATCAAAAGGTTTTGGGGATGAGAAATGAAGAATCAAATAGGTAGGGGTGTAAAGGTGAATATTTTTGGTATTTTTGAAAATTTTTGTAGTACTAATAAGAAGGAAAATATTTTTGGGTTTTTGTGTTCGTTGAAAACTGATTTTAAAAAGTTTTCGGTTTTATATGATAATAGTATGAACAAGGATGGATAAATATACAATGAACGTGTATTCAGGTTCACAAATACGCAAAATCGTTTAAAATAAGCGCACAACCTCCCCGGCAGCGGCGCCAAATTTTGATTCGCCTTAAACTAGTTATCTTTTATTTCTCAACCACTTGTGAATGGTCAATAGTAAAGTCAAACTAATCAAGCCAAATGCTTCCGAGGAATACAGTGTTTTCCCGGGTCGTAATATCCCAACGAGGTTGTGATGGTATTAAAAACGAATCTGTGATCAGTGAATGTGAACATGAAAGGTATAAAGTGTGTGTGAGTGATTTAAACTAGGGTTTTATAACTTAAAATAATTTAGGAAAACTAAATTAACGATTACGTGAAACCTAGATATCTAAAACGTACACCAAATTAAAATCAGACGCGACTGCGTACTGAGAAAAAGGTGAGTTTTAAGAAAAATAAACTATAAGGGTTAAAAATGAAAATTCTATAAACTCAAACTTAAAATAAAATTAAATTAAAAAGAAAACTATTTTTTAGATTATTATATTATTTATTATTAATTATTTAATTAAAAACTATTTAACTATTTAATTAAAATTAAACTAAAAATGATAATTACTACAAATTAAACTAAAAACTTACAAAAATAATTTCTAAACTTAAATTAGAACTTGAAGAAAGTATAAAAAATAAAAATAAATCTTTTTGTCTTTTCATGAACTTTTTATTAATTAAAAGCTATTAATATTAATTAAACTATTTAAACTAATTTAAATTACAAATATTATTAAAATGACTTAGAAAATTATGAAAAAATTTATAAAACTATTTAACCATCACAGGAATCCTAAAAAATTATAAAAACTTTATTTTATGTATTTTTAATTTAATCTACTAATTATTATTCTAATTATTAAACAATTACCAATTAAACTATTTAAATTATAAAAACTATTAAATGAACAGTATAAATCACAAGAAAATTTCAAAAATTATTTTATGACTTATAGAAGCTAGGAAAAATATAAAATATAGGTGTTACTATAAAAACTAATTATGCTAATTAAAACTTATTTATTGATTAATTACTAATAAAACTATTTTTAATTCTAATTAATATCAAATGACAATATATAAATCTAAGAAAATTATTTAAATTACTTTAACCTATAAGTAAATTAATAAAAAATATAAAAACACAACTTTCTTAATTAAAATCTAAAAATGAAAATTAAAATTAAATTATATTAAATAGAAACTATCACTTAATTTTATATTATTTTTTCTTGAATTTTATTTTACAAATCTATTTTATACTTAAAAATAACTAACTTTTGTAAAAACAATAATTTTAGAACTTATTAATAAGCACTGTGGAAGCTTATTGCTACCATAGTTGACTTTGGTTGACTAAAATGGTAAATAAGCTCAAATGAGCTTATGTGGGACCCACCTTGGTCTATTCTGACTCTAATAAGTTAGTTGGACTAGTCAAAGCTTAATTTGATCAAATAAGCTCAGTAGATAAGCTGGTAAATCAAAATAAGCTAATCCAAAACTCCAAAGCAACACAGAATGGGGACAAAGTTTATGGGTCTTTCTAGGTGGGGTCCACTGAGTACCAGGTCAAGCCAAAGGTCAATCTAGGATCTCTACTAGGAGGGGGGTTGGAAAAACCTAACTAAGGGGTGTGGGACCCACTGAGATGGTCACAAAACACCACCAAAGTAGTGGTGGTGAGTGACTGAACTGGTGTGCAGGGGAGATGTTCTCCCTGCAAGTGTGTTTAGGGCTTGAGTGGGACCCAGTAGAAAATTACTAAAAATATAAGCTGATTGAGAACTTAAACTAGAGCTGGTAGGCTATTAATAGAAACAAATTGCAAGGCCTAGGTCCAATTCCTAAATTCTAAACAATTCTCCCAAATATTGGAAAAATCTGAGAAGTGTGAATTTGACTTTTTAGTAAAACTTGATAGTTTGACTTTTATGAACTTCTAGCACTTACTACTGATTAATTAAGTTGTTTTAAGCTATAACTAACCTAAATTAAGCTATAACTAATGGATATAAGCTAATGTGATGGGTATGAGATCCCAAATCCTTGACAGTTAACTGTCAAGGGATTTGGTAATGGATTTTGACTTTTGGTTGTATAAGGCCTGATTTTTAAACTTGATTAGACTTACCTAGACCTAATGTATGTTAACTGATTTAAGAACAACCACTTAAACATCCAAATACCAACTGAAACAAGCAAAGCCAAACACTCCTTATTGGACTGTCTTAGGTGATTCTCAAAGCTAAACAATATTCTAATCCATAAAAATAATCCCAAATACTATATTATGGTTATAGAAGATCAGATGAACATAAATCAATCACAACACAAGTAGATACCTCAGATTTGTCAAGTATGAGTCATGCACTGTGTAATTTTCAATTTTTAAGTACAAATGAAATCTGATTAATTAGCTATCTATATTAAGCTTTATATTATCTTAACAACAACACATAAGCATAAAAACACAAGAACTTAAGTAATTAGACAACTGAGACAGTTATATGAAAAATTAATGCAAAAGCTTACAAAATGGATTGAGATGAGAACAATGAGAACATGAACTGAGAATCACCCTAACAACCTTCCACAAGGTTTCTATTACCCAATCACTTCAAATCAAACCTTGCTCAGTCCATCTTCCTTTCTTCCTTCTATTTTTTTATTTTCTATTTATTTATTGGAATTTTTGGTATTTATCTATTTATAAAGTGAGACTTATAATTAAGGTATTCTGAAACTTATGTGAGCTTTGTCAGAGCTTATATAAGCTTATGAACAGCCTTAACAACAACTAACAATAACAGATAACTTATTTGAGATTTTGAAAATTCAAGAAATTGCAAAGATTGAGAGACTAACTGAAACCTTAAATTGATGATTGCAAAAGTTCAAAGATACATGAAAATAACTTAATTGATTATCAAGAAGCTTTAAATTACACTGAAAGATTAAAATTAAACTATTCGACCTAAATTACACTAAACTAAACTAATAATTCTTCACCACTGCTTCTTTTCCCTTTTGTAGACCTTTTCTGAGCATGTGGGACCCACCTTGACAATTCCCACCAATCCCCAGCCATTGGATTGGTCTAATCAATCCACACCGTTTAAATTAGTTTTTGGCGCCAAAGTCTTTGGGTGTCAGTATTGGGTACTGTGTATTGCGTGGTGAAGTTTTCAAAGGCTTGGAAGGTTGTGGAGGTGGAGGGGAGTGGGTAGGCAAGTGGGGGTTGAGGTGGAAGGCCAGGTGGAGCAGTGGTGGTATGGTGGTATGGTTTGGGAGGGAAAGAAGATACGGGGTGGTTTTGTTTTAGGGGTGTTGACCGAGTTGACCAAAGGGTGGACTGGGTTGTAACTGGGCTTAGGGAATGGGCTTGGGAAAGTGGGTGTTGGGTTTTTTGTTTGTATTATTTTTGGTCCGGTTTGGTTTTTTAACTAATAAATCACAAGGACCAAAGTTGTAATTAGCTGAAAGTTGAGGGCTGTTTGTGGCATATTTCCAAATTAATCACAAGGGTCATATTTGCCAATAATGAATAACCCAAGGACTAAAATTACACATTTTTCCATTTTTAAATATTAAAGGACCATTTATGTAATTTCCGGATTTTTGAGGGACTAAATATGTAATTTCCTAAAATATTATGAAAAGGTCCAGTTTTGTAAAAGTTGAATAGTATAGGGACCTTAAATGATAATTTTTCATTTTGAACACCCAGGGACTGAAACTGTCAAGTTTGAAACTTTGAGGGACCTGTTTTGCCAAACTGTGAAACTTCAGGGACCAAACATGTAATTTTACCAAACTTTTCACCCAAGGACCATTCCTGCAAAAGATTATTAGTATAAGGACCAAAATTGAATTTCTCAAAGTTTTTACATCCCAGGGACCATTTCTGTCAATTTCCAAAGTATAGGGACTAAACTTGTAATTTTGTGAAACTTTGCACCAAAGGACTAAATATGTAACTTTATGATTAAAAAGGACCTTTGGTGACATTTTCATGTTTTTAGAATAACCAGGGACTAGTTTTGCCAATTTATGAAACTTGAGGGACTGAAACTGCCAATTATGCAAACTTTGTACGTTTTTCATCTGTTTTTGCATATTTTGCATTTGAAACATATAAAACACACCTTTAAGATATTTTAAGTATTATGATGCATATTTGAGTGTTTTTGTATGTTTTGGCAGCTCAGATTGATATAAAATGATGAGTATTTAGACACTCATCAACAATACATGAACCTTACCATGAATACGACAATTAAAGTGGCACACTAACGGGTTACCAAGGACCCGTTTCTATGCTTAAATATGTTACTCACCTTGTAAACGCTTGAATAGAACACGAGCTCCCTTAAACACGTCCCTGGCTAACTCTTATAACCTAGGAACACATAAATGACATGGAGCTTATTTAGAACATAACTAAGCTTATCATAATAAGCACTAAAAGGATAGATAAGCCATAAGGGGGTGTTTGGTTTGTGGCTTATATAACCACACCAACATAATTTCTGAAAATTAACACCAAAAAATGGTGTTATAGCACCTTAATAAGGTACCCATCACTATTTCTTATCACTTATACATATGATTACTAGGGTTCTTGGTGATTTCTCAAAATCATAATTTCACGTAAACATGTAAAATTCCACAATAACCCTATAAATGGCATAAGGATATGAACTTTAGGCTTTACCCACAACTAGGAAGCCATAACATACAAGTTTAACAACCAGACATGATCTTTACCTCAAATTGGATGGTGGGAACCCTAGCTTATTCGTTTATAAGCTTATGTAGGATGATAACTTGCTCAAAACTAATTTGAATTCAAACCCTAGAATCACAAGGAGATTGATGTATGTTTGTCGTGAAGTATCAGTAGAGGGAGGGAGAGATTTCTGGAATTTCGTTCTTTTCTTGAGTATGAAGTAAACTCAGATAGTTATAATATTAAGTTTCATACTTTGGCAACTTTAGTCCCTTATAGGAAATTGTTACAAGTTTAGTACCTGAAAGATTGGGGTGTTACATACCACTTCCAAACACAAATTTATTTGTGTATTTACCACCTAGTTTTCAGTTAAATGGATTAAAAAGATCACGTTAGACATACGTTCACTTTTGTTTATCGCAGCTTGTAGTTATTTGTCGTTAACTATTAGTGACAGGTGATTTGTACACAAGCACACAACTAAAGGTGTATGTTAAAATTTTCTTTTACTTTTGATCTTGTACTTTGATCGTATTTAAATCAAGTTAAAAAGTTGTGTGCATGATAACTCTCGCATAGTTTTTGTTTGCAGTTTGATTTCTAATAGCGTTAATATTATAAAAAGTGTACCATGGTAGACAAAAGCTGCTAGACCATAAGATTTGTGGGCCAGAAGGGTCTATTTTTTATTGCACATGGACGAACACAAGCGTTGCATGTCCTCCGTGAACTTCTAACATTTTGTGGTAAATATTTTAATGATTCAAAATAATAATTTCTTGTTTGTTGTATACTTGTATATTTTTCGAAATAAGGATATAAAAATGAACGTATAAAAAACTGAAAAGAGGATAACGGGGGTGAGAGAAAAAAAAAAAAAAAAAAAAAAAAAAAAAGAAAGAAAAGGTTTTTTCTCCAAGTGTTGGAGTACATTCGCGATTTTTCTTTTGCCCGTCACCCACCGGTAGGGACGGAACCAGGAGTTTCCGCGGATGCCCGGTCAATCAAAATATGTTTGTATATTACGGTTCATAAAAATTGTGCACCCGGTCATATTTGATCATAGTTCCGTCTCTGCCCGCCCTCCATCCGTTTGCGGGTACAACGTTTTGCCATGCCCATGCCCACGGGTACCCAGTGTCAGCGGGTAAACCCGTGGGTTTATGAAACGTAACATCTGTACACATGTTTTTGAATGTTTTATTAAATTAAATTAGATTAGAAGGTGCATAAGTTACAACATATTGATAAAATGCACACAGTTGAGCGTTGCCAGCCGGTAATAGTCGAAGGCAAAAAAAGGGGAGATAGAGAAGAGGAGATTCAGAATAGTCACTCCACTCCATGGATAGTGCACACAGATTCTTCTTTCATTTGCAATTCCTTTCGGGTCGAAAACGTGGGCTGCTGGTGGGGTTGTGCCCCTTCTCCCTCTTCTTCCGCTTTACAACCGGAATAAGGAACCTTAGAATTAACCCCGATGAAAAAATGGGATTTCAACCATCCACTAATTACATATTACGATTAATACATACAAAAAGAAGTATAAATTCTACTTTTGTGACTCATGAAATATTGCCTAAGACTAGTAGTTAGTTGTGCATTAAAATCGCAACAACAAACATAGACAAACTTGGTTGGAGAATTAAGATATTAAGAAGAGAGAATTGCAAAAATCGTCCTTAAAGTTTGGCCAAATTGCACGTTTTGTCCCAGATGTTTGGAAAGTGCAAGGATCGTCCCTGTGGAGAAACTTTTGGTGCAAATATCGTCCCCACAGGGACGATACTTGCACCAAAGGTTTCCCCAAAAAGAACGATACTTGTACCAAAGGTTTCTCCACAGGGACGATCCTTGCACTTTCCAAACATCTATGACAAAACGTGCAATTTGGCCAAACTTTAGGGACGATTTTTGCAATTCTCTCTATTAAGAATATATTTGATACTTTGATAATTCTTATCTTGGATCTCAAAAAAGACGTTTCGTGTGCTATGTTTTTTAATAAGCTTAGGTGATTATTAAATATATCTACTAATAACTTGACAAATATTAAAGTAATATAATATATATAAGTTTAATATTGCTCGCCCATTACTTGGTGTTAAATTACTTGGTGGGCCTGCTAGTGTGGACTCTGTGTTCTGTAGTGCGCTTGTCCTGAAGCGGGTTGCTAAAACTATTGAGCTCATGGAGGCTGTTGCTAAACTTAAGGATCCCCAGTGTGAGTTGTTGCTTATGGGTGCTTGTGCCGGTATTTCAAAGTTATATTTCTCTATTTCAACAGCCTCCATGAGCTCAATAGTTTTAGCAACCTGCTTCAGGACAAGCTCACTACAGAACACAGAGTCCACACTAGCAGGCCCACCAAGTAATTTAACACCAAGTAATGGGCGAGCAATTTTAGGCGGGAAGACACCCGCAAGCCTGCTTCGGGGGTCTTCTTTTGGCCAAAAAATCTCAGTCTTATCCACATTTAGGTGCAGTCCACGCGTTGGTCCATCCGCCATAATAAGCTCCAAAGCCTTCCCCACAACCAAAGTATCTCCGATAATAGTGCCATCATCTAGATACCAAGCTTGAAAGGGCAAACTGAAAGAGTCTCTAATCTTACACACCAAGGGATGTAACACTAAGGCAAATAGAAGAGGTCCAAGCGGGTCACCTTGTTGCACACCTTGGTGCGACCAAAGTGTGTATTCCCCGTAATATAGTCTAGCAGGCCTGGAGTAACAAAATTCCACCCATCGCAAAATAGCGGGGCAACGCAGGCGAACCTCCTGTAGCATAACCTCCCGGTCCACCAAATTGAAGGCATTTTTGAAATCCACCAGTAACATCGAAAGACCTTCCTCATCGCCTCGATCTTCAATAAACCTGTTCACCGCATGAAGAATAGCCTCTCCCCCTCCGGGTACTCCAACACCAAACTGCAGGTCATTTAAATAGCCATCCAAGGAGTGACCAATCATTGAAGCACCTACCTTGGAGACTAAACGTCTCCAAATTGTCCCAACAGCAATGGGACGGATGCCACCCCCAGGCTTGAGCAGCGGTGTGAGGGGAGCACTAGCAATATACTCGCCCAGCACACTCGGGCATTTTCCATCAAGAAAAAGATTTAGCACGTGGGTGATAGAGGCGATTAACTCATCGGAAATAGCCACAGCAGCGCCACTGAGGCAGTCTAAAAGGTGTTGTCCACGCAAGCCATCACGCCCACAAGATGTACCACGGGGGAAACTCTTAATCATATCAAGAACCACAGAAGGGGATGCATTGAGGTTATGGCGATCAATAGGTGTATCCGGTAGAGACGGGGCAGACTTAAAGGGATGCTTAGCTTTTAGGTCCTCCAGAGTAGTGTCATTATAAGGAGCCACACCTGATGAAGAGAGAACTCTAACAGCTGTGGTATAATGACCATCACAAACCTTCCTCCTACATTGTTTGACATTACGCTCACCCAAGCCCAGATCGTCCTCATCAATATTATAACAAGCCATGGAGGGTTCAGCTAAAACCTCCCTAGCAAGTTGCAAACTCCCACCAGATGTGCCCCAATATCGAATGGCATTAGCGATATATTCTTCTTGGCATTGGCGCTTGAAGGCGGACCTACATTCCATGTTACTCTTCGGGGCAAAGACTTTAAGGACACAAAGAGGTAGGACTAGCAGGCTAACCCAACAAGAAATGTCTTCAGGTGTGCAGATCACCTTATCAAGAGCTATTTTCAAAACGCGGGAGAAACCCAAACGGCACTTAAGGGGAATGGATTTGACAGTATGCACCCCCTTAGAAAGCAATACGTCAAGTAAATGTAAGTCGAAAACACTATGCTCCTCCCGGTCCGGATTACCGACACGAGCGGATTCAGGAGAGGGAACTTGTGGTTTGACAAGATCAAATAATATAAACCTGACAACACCATCGCCACAATCTGGAGGAGACACAACATCAGAACCATGCCGACACTTAGAACGAAGGTAATGCGTCTTAAAACAACCCCCGCATAACCAAAGGCCCCTGCGTTTCAACGTGACCTCGGCTGCCTCAAAAATAGCACAATTAGTAGCCAAGGAAACTTTAGTGGTGGCCAGCGCATCTCCACTAAAATGACGATCACGAAGATGACGGATCAATGAGGTTTTGGTGAGCCCATTACCGCTGCCGTCTTGACAACCACTTAAGCCCGCGAAGGGACAATGAAACCGTATTATAGCCATGGATAGAAAGTGTCACGAGACAAAACCAATCCAAGGTGAAATCAAAAGCTAATATGCGTATAGGTCTAAAAGAAAGACAAAGGAAACAATCCAAACAAACAAGGCCCACTAGGCCCACCCCAGCCAACCCACGACAACAGTAAGCCCAAACAACTCGCTACACAATTGAAATAAACCAAACGCTACCCACTTGAAATAAAACAACTCGCTACACAGGTGGGGCCCACCAGGATAATGAAAAAGACAAAACGGTACAAAAAGTCAAGGACCCTTTGGACAAACCGCTACTTTTCTTTTGTCTCCCCCAAATAAACAACTTGCTACCCTCTGTTGTCTTCCCCACCAAACAAACCGCTACAAGGAAGGTAGCCAGAAAATACCAGTGCTCTTTTTTGAAGAAACACGACGTGCATAGGAACCACGAAAACACCAAGATGAGTCTCGAACCAAGACCCTCAAGAAAAACTATACAAACCCAAAATAGACATGAAGTGAGTCTACCAAGGAGAACTATACACAAGGAAGAAGGCTGTACACGGTAGTTACGAGGGTTACATGTAAGGTAGGATCATGAGGGTCCTGAAGATTCACGCAAAATCCCCGAGGGCAGCCCCCATACAATTGCCCACACAAAACACTATTTTAAGTTTCGTATGGGCAGCCCCCATATGATCGCCCACGCAAAATCCCCGAGGGCAGCCCCCATACGATCGCCCACACCCAAACGGCTGAATCCACATTTTGCTTATCTCCTTGACAAATGGCACTGTGGAGGTCGCAAAAGGAGGGTTACACTTCAGATTGGCTTAGAGTGGTCCCGATATCTGGGTTAGGACAGACTATGAATGCCAGAACTTATAGGTGCATATTATGTTATCGGTTAGGCATTCCCCTCTTCTCAGTTCAGATGTCGTGCTCAGCTTGTTCTAAGATTTTCACTCGGGATATCTATGGGGATCATGCTGTATAGTGCGCTAGCACTATTGGTATTAAGCATCGACACAACATGGTGCGCGATACTCTGCTTGACATCTGCTCTCGATCTGGGATCTCGGATCGTAAAGAGGTAGACATTAGATTGGGTGGAGAAAGGGAGCAAGTCTTAAGGCTTGCAGATATTTTGCTCTACTCCTGGGATGGGGGGAAGGATGTGTGTGTTGACTTGACGGGGTTGTCTCCCCTCACACAAACCGGTATGATTGACTTTGTACCAGGGCGTGTGGTCGCTGATGCTGCTCAACGCAAGCGAGTCAAGTACGTAGCTAAATGTGCGAATATGGGATATGGGTTTATCCCTTTCTCTTTTTCCTCTTTGGGGGAATGCGAGACAGATGTTGTGGCCTTACTCAAGCGGATCCGACAGTTCTCTATAACTCAAGATATTGGGGCGCGTGCTGCAACTCATATCTTCAGTAGGATTAGCTTTGCTATTGCAAAAGGTGTGGGGGCTCAGACAGTCTCGAGGCTCCCCACCAATTTCTTGTAATCCTATGGTTTTGTTTATAATACAAGTGATGTTTATAATAATAATAATAATAATAATAATAATAATAATAATAATAATAATAATAATAATAATAATAATAATAATAATAATAATAATAATAATAATAATAAAAAAAACGGGTTCGCGGTATTTTGAAAGGTATATTCAAGGGTATTGTAAAATGAGTGTGACGAGTTTACCCACGATGACTATACATTACCCGCTACCTACCCATCACCTGCTGGTGGGTTCATTTTTTCACCCACAACCCACTTGTTGGTCAAAATTGTTAAGGTTACCCATTCATTACGGTGTGAATATCCGCATGTTATGAGTTTTTTCTCACCTGTTGTCACTATGTATGAGAGTTAGTAAATATTTTAACATTCACGACATCACCAAAATTTATTGATGTTACTGAGCGACATTGCATTAATAGTGATGTTAACAAAACCTTTTTTTCTTGTAAGTACTAGTAGTTGTCGCCTGTGCAAACGTACATGTTTTTAACTAAAATGAACAACTCTAGCTATCAATATATGTTTGTACTTTGTTAGATAGTGAAAACTTCAAGGCTAAACTTTATTAGCCATCAACATTTTGGAGTACATATGAGAAGCAACATTAAAATCATAATGGATCCAAACTCACGCATGAGTTTGGACTAACTATCTATCAGCTAATATTATCCCGCAGTCCGAGCCGTGAATTCGTGAAAGCTCAGTCCGGATTAGAATTCATAAAACATAAAAGCAATTGAAGACATCTGACAACAATCGAAAGAAAATCTTTAAGCAACAGCAAAAGCAATTCAAAGGCAATAACAAAAGCATACAGTTGATGAAGACATTCAATAATAAACGGAAAAAATCTTCAAACAACAAACACGTGAACAATCGTAAATATCAATAAGGTTGTGTGAATTGCATGGGATTTGTGAATTAATACAACATATAAGCAAACAAGAGTCGCGATAAGTTTTTTATGACTATCTTTTAGCGGAAAGTGGCGGCAATTTTATCGGCGATTAGGTTTTTTTTATTCGAAGGAATTAGTAGTGGGCCGTCAAGGTTTGACGGGTGGTATAGATGCAGTGACTCATGGTGGATGACTAGGTCTGGGGATCAGACCCCACTCTTGTTACTACGTTAAATAATGAAAACCCCATAGGCTAAACTTTATTAATCATCAACCTTTGGTAACAACATTTAAAACCTTAATGGACTTAAACCCATGCACGAGCTTAGGCCAACTATCTATCAGCTAATATACTTAACATTTTAATCTATGATAATGTATATTATCTCCATGTTAATTGTGTCTGTTATGTGCAAATTTCAATCGACTGACTAACTATATCCGACTGAGATAAGAAAACACAAAATTACTTTTTTTTAGCAAAGAGCGGTCGCAGCCACAAAAGGTTTTTTTTTTTTTTTTTTTTTTTTTTTTTTTTTTTTTTTTTTTTTTTTTTTTTTTTGTAAAAGCTGAGATATATTATAAATATAAACAAGGCTCCAAACTTAGAGCTCAGAAAGAAAAAAGATAGATGTAAATAACCATACTAAACAAAAACCAAAACCGATAGATGTAAATAACCATACTAAACAAAAACCAAAACCAAGAGCCCACTAAAAATAACTAGCCTAAGCAAACAAATCAAAAGGCCTAGCAATCTAAACATCTCAGTTCGCCGGTTTCGAATTAAGGCGAGCAGCAATCCAAGTCTTGGACAATCTTTGAATGACTGGAAAGATATCTTCATCTTTAATTTTTTATCTTGAATCCACGTCAGCGTTTATCATCCTATTTCTCCACTTCCATAAAGCCCAAATCGCAATTTGGAAGACACCTTGCATAACCTTATCCACTCGAGAATTATCATTTTACTTTAAATTTTTGCCAGCGATGTCTGAAATCGAAAAAGATAGGAACGTCACCGGTGAGTCCAAATTCCACTAACTCCAAATTTTCCTCCAAATAGGAAGGACGAGAGAGAATCTAATCATACACTGTTCCAAGTCTTCGACAAGAGAATCACAAAAGGGCAGTTTAATGAGTCTAACACAACGCCACGAGAAGAGAGATTAGAATGAGTCGCTAATCTATTTAAAGAAGCCCTCCAAACACAAATGTTCACCTTCTGAGGTATCCATGACTTCCAATAATGATGTTCATTAATAATGTGATTAGCAAGAGAGCAATGTTGAATACTTTTAGAGAGGCCATTGACTTTGAAAGTACCTGACCCATCACACGTCCACTGCCATTTGTCACCTCTATCCGCAGCCACAAAAGGTTAGATATCACTCCTCGCAATTGAGGAAATTTCAATAGGAGAAGTTACATCACAAACAAAGTTTACATGAGCATTAAAAGCTATTTTAGCAATGATGAGTCTCTAAATCACATTTACATTTAACTAGGGGTGTGCATCGGGCCGGAACCCGACCTGTCCTGACTCGTCCTGACGAAGCCCGAATCCCGACAAGCTTGAAAATCCTAACCGAATCCCGACACGAGTCTAACCCGAATCGTCCCGAATCCCGTCCCGAGTACCGAAACGAAACCGATTTGTATGGTTTTTCTTTGTAATCCCGACTTCGTCCCGACTCCCGACCCGACCCGAATCTCGACAAGCTGAAAAACCCAAACCGAGTCCCGACCCGAGTATGGTCAGTTCGGGATTCGAGACGATTCGGGATGTCGGGATCGGGACGGTTTTCGGGTGTCGGTCGGGTTTTGCTCAGCCCTACATTTAACCATGAGAAAGAAAGAGCTGATTGGGATACCCAAAGTTACTTAAGAGCAATTTAGTGAGATTATGTTTTTATTAATCATAGCTCTTTATTCAACATAAAGTATTGCACCAAACAAACATCATATTTTTTTTTCGTCATTTTATAACAGATCAACCAGAAACTTAAACTCAACAATATCCCATATTTCACTTCATTTTCATCATTTATTAACAGAACAACCAGTTAAGGGCATCTCATTCCTCACAATTCATTACATTCCCAGCTTGCACACCAAGTGTTCGATATATTGCCTCAACCAAACCAAACCTCTTTATTTTGATCCTTTGACCGTCTTGGTCAAAGAATCAAAATATGTGTTTGGTTTAAGGTTCTTGGACTTTCTCGGTCCCTGAAACGGGGTTTCTCTTTTTTGGGCTACATCCATGGAGGCGAGTGTTCAGGGGGTGTTTGGCCATGTCCATTTAGAGGTTTCCACTGTTGCCCAGATGGAATGGCGGGGTCCAAGGGGTTTCCTCGGTTGGTTGCGCATATTAAGCGTCTCGATTTGTCATCAGATGATCGTAGGGGGGCCTTGCGAGAGGCGCTTTCCACGGATTGCGAATTGTTTGTTTCTGTTGGAGAGGCTTTAAAGGTCTTGGATCAGTGGTTATGTGGGGTGTGTATGCGTTTACATGCTCTGAGTCGGGCATGCCATCATGCTGATGGGTTGGTTCAGTTTATGCAGGTTGTTGGAGATGTGGAGGAGTTTATAGTAGGGATTACTAGGCCATATGTTGAGAGGGCAGTGGTACCTTTGGGAGGGGTGATGGTGGATGAGGTTCTCCTTGACCGGGTGTTCTCGCTACCTATAACGACCGTTAAGAGCATCCCTCATTCTTGTCGTATGGCATTTTCTCATGCTCTAGCTGCTGCTTTAGGTAAGGTGGCTGCTATGCCAACGTCCATTGAGGCATGGGTAAAACTCTTGTTGTTACCACATTGCACGTTGCGTGTTATCAGGCCTTCTAACCGTCAGGATCGCAGGTCTGGTAATAGGAAGTCTTTGCAATGCCATAGTATTCAAAGGGCATTGGCAGCTTGGAGTGGAGATGGTTTTAATGAACTTATTATGTCGCTTTTTGCCCAACCCTTAAGGGTAGTCTCGGGAAAGGATGAGCTGATATCCAGGTCCGACAGCTCAACGGTGTGCGCCAATGTTAAACAATGTTTGAAGAAAGTTGCGGACGGGCATTTCACTGCTGCTGTTAAGGTATTATATTCTTCAGGGGTTGCACCTTTAGGTACGGATACGTTGACAGCGTTGTTGGCTAAGCATCCTATATTGCCCCCTCCGGTTATGCCTGTTTCTTTGCTCTCCGAGCCCCCTCTTGTTGTAGATGTTGATAGCATTCATGGGTGCATTCAATCCTTCCCAAAAGGGACTTCTTGTGGGCGGGACGGATTGAGGGCCCAACACGTTTTAGATGCATTTTGTGAAGAGGGGTCAGCGATTGCCGCCCGGGTTCTCAAGGCTATTTCTGTGGTGGTTAATTTATTGTTGGGGGGAGGTGCCCTAAGGTTTTGGCGGAGTTTGTTGCTTCAGCGCCCCTCACGCCGTTGCTCAAACCGGACAATAGGATTAGGCCTATTGCTGTGGGCGCATTTTGGAGGAGGCTTGTCTCGAAGGTGGCTATGCGGGGTGTCAGGAAGGAGATGTCCAAATACCTTTGTGACTTTCAGTTTGGGGTGGGAGTCCCAAGAGGGGCAGAGGCCGTGCTTCATAGCGCGAATAGATTCTTAAATGAGTTTCACTCGGATGGGTCATTGGCTATGCTTACTGTTGATTTCTCTAATGCCTTCAACTTGGTGGATCGGACTACCCTTCTACATGAGGTTCGGACTCGATGCCCTTCTATTTCCCTATGGGTGGATTTTCTATATGGTCAGTCGGCGAGGTTATATGTGGGTGATGACCTTATTTGGTCCACCACTGGAGTTCAGCAGGGGGACCCTTTAGGGCCTCTTCTTTTTGCTTTAGTTTTGCACCCATTGGTTCACCGGATCAGGGATTGTTGCAAACTTCTTTTCCATGCTTGGTATTTGGATGATGGTACGATTATCGGTGACACTAAAGAGGTAGCTAAAGCCTTAGATATAATCAGGGCTGAGGGGCCTCGCCTGGGCCTTGAACTCAACATTAAGAAAACAGAAGTTTTTTGGCCGTCATGTAATGGGGTGAAGGTGCAGGATGGATTGTTCCCCCCTGGGATTGGAAGACCGTCGCTGGGTGTAAAAATCCTTGGAGGTGCTGCTAGCAAGGATGCTGGGTTTATTAGTAGTTTGGCGGTGAAAAGGGCCTCTCGTGCTGTGGAACTTATGAGTCATCTCCCAAGTCTACGGGACCCTCAATCCGAGCTCCTGCTGCTCCGCTCATGTATGGGCATTGCAAAGCTGTTGTTCGGTCTTAGAACGTGCCAACCTATGTATATAGGGGAAGCTGTTTCTATTTTTGACAATGGCCTTCGGAGGGCGATAGAGGATATTGTGGTTTGTGGTGGTCCATTTTTTGGGGATTTTCAATGGAGGCTTGCTTCACTTCCGACTCGTTTTGGTGGGTTGGGTTTATATTCTGCTGAGGATGTATCTACTTATGCTTTTGTGGCCTCGAGGGCGCAATCTTGGAGTTTGCAGGACCACATTCTTCAAGGATGTGTTATTGATGGGGTTGACTCTGATTATGGGTATGCGATGGATCACTTGCGCATGTCCCTTCCTGATTTCGATCTTAGCGGTTTCTCTAATAAGGACACCGCCCCCCAAAAGCCCAGAATGTTCTGGCGTGTGCCCTATTTAGTGAAATCGTCAAGAGTTTGGGAGTGAAGTTCGATTTATCCCCTCGCCAAAAAGCGGTGTTTGAATGTCTCCGTGCTCCTCATGCTCAGAATTTCTTGACGGTTACCCCCATTGAAGGGCTAGGCCAACATATGTCGGCCCTGGAGTACCGGACTATCCTTAAGTACCGGCTAATGATCCCTCTGTTCCCAGCTGATGAGCCTTGCCCAGTCTGCCACAAGGTTTGTTTGGATTCTTTTGGCGAGCATGCGGTCCATTGCAAGGAGTTACCTAGTTTCAAATATAGGCATGATTTGGTCAGGGATGTTTTGTATGATGTTCTTAAAAGATCAGGTATTTCTTCTAAAAAAGAGGCCCCTGTGAACTTTTTGACAGATCCGCTTGAAGGTAGGTCTACTTTACGGCCAGCTGATATACTTGTGTTTGGGTGGACTGGGGCGAAACATGCTTGTGTAGATCTTACTGGAGTGTCCCCTCTTGTTGGGCTCAGGGACACTGGGTTTGTTGCAGGACAAGCTGCGTTGAAAGCTGAATCGAGCAAGGTGGCTAAACACGAGAAAGCGTGCTTAGAGAATCAACACGTGTTTATCCCTTTTGCTTTTGATACATTTGGTTTTCTAGCTCCGGAAGCAGAGAAGTTTTTGTCTAGAGTTCAACGAGTTGTGCAAAGTAATTTTTCGACCATCAAGAATCAAAACTTCATTTTTAATAGGATTGGTTTTGCCATCCAAAAGGGGGTTGCGGCGCAACTTGTTGCTCGTTTGCCTGCCATCTTATTGTAATCCGTTAAATTGCTTTTAGTTAAACATCATAATAATAAAAAGTAAAAGTAATTCCCAATACCGTCTTTCATGGGTTATGGGTCCCAATACCGTCTTTCATAGTGTATGGAGGAGGTTGAGACGTAGACAACCTTACCCCTATCTAAGGTAGAGAGACTGATTCGGGTTCTACCAAAAGTAGAAAAGACCTCCGGCCTTGCAAGGGGTGATATTCGATGTATAATCAAACAAACATCATAATCAATGTATAAAACAACGGCAATAAGACATGTAATTAATTCTCGATGCAGATAGATGGATTGGACAATACACATTTTGAACATATGAGAAATATGAGTGGTCTAAGTTGATAGGAACAGCATTTCTATATAAATCAACCAGCTAATATATCTTTATTGTGACAAAAGTCCATATTCATGTGATGCACGCACCTAGCTTTAAATCTTAAAGAAACAGGAATCATCAAAATGTTATTGTAACTAGTGTATAATCCTTGTAACAATACGAGGTATGATTGATTAATAAATACATAATTAAAATGTGAAAGGTGAAAAGTAATTGTAGTCACAAATTTTAAATTAGGAGTAAACATTTGAAAAAAAATATATATATATTCATTTTTGTAAGCGCATCTGAAATTTTTGATTGTGCTTACTTCTCATCATTTTTATTTTTATTATTCTTATCATTTGATCATAACTAATACAAGTATTATTAGTTATAAAAGAGATTAAACTTGTTGGGTCAATTCTGTGCCCAGTAGTCTCTGATTTGAATTTAAAAATAAAATATTTTAAGTGTAAAATCAGTCTTTGAATGAAAGAACATTGAAGGAGTCATCTTCAGAGTTCTATAAGGAAAAAGAAAAAGTCTCAACACTTACTGAAACAGAATTCAGCAAGTGAAGTTCTGAACCAAAAGAAGATGATGGAGTTAGTGAGATCTGTCAATATCTCCCCACCGGTATTCTCAACATCAAAACATTCTAATTCTAGATACTTATAAAATGTCTAAAAGTCTCGGTGAATGTTTGGGTGGGAACATTCTTGAGACGATAATCAGAAAAAACACTTATCAAGAAAGTCAAAATAAGGTATAAGAGTTGGTATAAAAAGAGTAAACAATTGTCAACACTATTACCTAAAGTAAGATTAGACATATTCTAAAAGGGAAGTGATTTGCACACTCCCAAAAATGATTAGCACACTCAAAATGTGAGTGTGTTGACATTTATACCCTTACATTGTTTGGACTTATTCTTATCCTGTAAGGGTATAAATGTCAACACACTCATAATTTGAGTGTGCCAATCATTTTTGGGAGTGTGCAAATCACTTCCCATTCTAAAAATAAAAGCACTTAATACAGTTAGGTTGTAGTGTACTTATTGTTACATGATCGACATGTCTTTATTAACCCACGGCTAACCACCTTGTAATTAGCCTATACATTGAGATATTAAGTATCTATGATCTATCTATTCTTGAATTTGACATACCTATCTATCTATTCTATCAGTTCTAACGTGCATTAGCATTTTATTTCGTTTTCGCCTCATTCACATATAGTGGGCTCTTTGTGCTTCCTTTTGTGCAGAAGTTCACATGCATGGCGTCGCACACAATTAACATGAAAATAATTGTTGTTGGGTGAATTCTACGAGTAGGAAATGTTGACCCAATTTGCAACAAAAGTCTAAAGCATATTGTTGGAGTATATGATTCACTCGCGTTGATAATCTTTTATCTACAACTAGAACGGTACCCGCGCAATGTGACGACGGGTACATGTGATTATATTTTGCGTTATTCGGTTATTCGGTTACACATTTAGTTGTCTTTATGCTTTATAAGTAGAGATGATAGAGAACTAGAGATGGTTAAGCCAAATAATTTTAGTTTGAACAACCAACTTGCTTCCTAACAAACTTCCGAACCAACTTCCTAACCAATTAATTTTGAAATCCTATCATAATAAGCAAGTAAAAATCTGAATTTTAAGCCTTTCTAATTTTATAATAGTCCCAAACGCATTATATAATAGTATAGATGATATACAACTTTTATGACATGACTTATAAGTCCTATTCACAGTTTCACACGCTAAATTCTTTTTAGAGTAAGTTACACCGTTGGTCCCTCATGTATTACGTTTTCTTGAGTTTAGTTCTAAAATTGACGAAATTACACTGGTGGTCCCCAACATCTTGATTTTGATTTTTTAAGGATCAAAAACCCTAATGCTCGTTAAAAATCTCATTAGCGGCCAGGGCTTTATCGTCTTTTCGCCATTTCTTGTCCAAACACTCTATAACACTAATAGTCCATGACATTTTCTATTCTAGAATTAAAATAAATACCATAATCCAAACACTCTTGTTTTTCAACCTCTTCTCCTCCACTATCATTATTACCATGTATCTCAAATTAAAAACTTAAAAATAAACTCTTTCAACACAAATGTTTCAAAATCCTTTTCTTATATCTTAATGACTTTAAATAACAATAATCATCCTGTGCTTTGTTCATGCCGGTTTATTTCCGTTAAGTTTCTATGTCTACAAATTGTTCAGTGTGTATCAATATTTCTAAATGTGTTTTAAAGGTTGCTCCATATGTTTTCCACAAAAATTTTAATGAGCATTAGGATTTGGGATTCTGGTATTGTGAATAAACCCGCTAAGAATAGAATTTGGAGTATTATTCAGAGATTGGTGCTTTGGGCAGTTGTTTATTTTATTTGGCAGGAAAGAAATGTCAGGAGAACTCAATTTATTGAAATAACTGTTGATTGTCTGTTCAAGATTATTGTGGACACTGTGAGATTGAAGTTAATGGGGTTGTCTATGAAGTTCACTCCTGATGTAGTTAAGGTAGTTGGTATGTGGAATTTTTAAGTTAGCAAGGAGGATTACTATAGAAGAATGGTGAAGGATTTATATGGTGATTGAATATTGGATGTTTTGTGGGTTCTGGTTTGTGGTGATGATTATATCTGATGATTTCATACCTATGGTCTATGCCTGATATTGGTTCTTGGGGTGTATGATTGAAGATGTGCTCTTTTTGTCCTTCTCAAGGTTTTTCCTATCTTGGGTTTTACTTGGTAAAAGGTTTTTAAAGAGGCATCTCCATAATCTATGGGGCTTGTTTGTTGATATTCTAGCTTTTGAGGTTTCCTGGTTGAAGTTGGAGATTGCTGATTGAAGATTGGCTGCTGATTTTTTTGATAATTTTCAAGTGGTCTGATGGATTGGCATTATTGCAGTTACAAAAGTTATTGATGATCACTGATTGGTGTAAGTGTTCTTCTGTTGGTGGCATGTTGGATGGGTACTTCTATGATGTTATGGATGGCATAATGATATTCTTGTATTTAAATCTTTTAAATTAGTCTTGGCATTCTAGCTTACTATATGGTATCAATATATGGTGATGTTTGGAGGTGCATTGGTTGGTCTCTTTGCACTGACCCATGTATTTAGAGTATGTTGATGACTATAATTCAAGCAATCCTTACTACCTTGACTGATTTATTGGGTTTATAAGGTTATTAGTTTCTGTTTTTCGTTCTAGTATTGATATTGTATGTTTTGTATTGAGCTAGAGGTATTGTCCTATGCCATTTTTTGTGATGCAAAGTGTAGGATTAACACTTTGTATTTTTATCTTGTACTGACTTTTGGCATCATTTACTTAATAAATTTACTTTTAAGTAAAAAAAAAAAAAAAAAAAAAAAAAAAGATTTGGGTAGGGACGGAACTTGAACACTCTTGGTGGGGGGCCAACTTGAAAAGTATTTATTTTAGGGGGCCGATATATACTACGATGAAATTTTTGTATTAAAAATGACTAGAATTATATATAAAAAGGTATAAAATGTACATAGGATCAAAAATTTTAAGGGGGACGCAGCCCCCCTCGGTCCCTTCTAAGTTCCGTCCATGGATTTGAGATTCTCAGAGAAGGAAAATCAAGATGTTGGGGACTAACAATGTAATCTCATCGATTTTGAAACTAAATTCAAGAAAACCAAATACCTGAGGGACCAACAGTATAATCCGCTCTTCTTTTTAATTTTGGCGGCCCACAAAAGAGAAGATATGTGGTAAAGGCTAAAAACCACATACGACAACAAGATAGACACGTACAGTTGCCTGAATAAATGAAGACAAGATATGAGTTTATTGCATTTGATTTTATTAGCCCATAATTGTAAACCTTTAGGCTTTAAGTGTATTCAAAATTTCAAATCACAAAACCATAAGAGACATGTTCATAATGTGGTTTAAAAAATCATTCACAAAGTTGCAATCCACAAATTCAGAATAAAATAATCAGATTTTCACCACGACATACGAGCATTAGTGAGGTGGTGGTTCAAGCTACCATTTGGATCTTATAGAAGTTCATGAATCAGGTATATAATTACAACCTTCAACCACGGGAAATACATTCTTTGCGCAGAAGTGCGTTTGGATTATGCATAGAAATATGGAAGTGTGTTTGGATTAAGCATAGAAATATAAAGTTGTAACCGTTATATCAGAGCCGTCTATGAGAGTGTGCAACGTGTGCTACCGTACATGGCCTCAAAATATATATCCCTTTATATAGTTGTGCCATCAGTGGCGGACCTAGGATCTTAGAGGATAGGGGGCATTTTATTTTATTTTATATATATATATATATATATATATATATATATATATATATATATATATATTTTGATAAAATTCATCATACACTTTAATAAAAAAGTCATACGTTTTTCTTGCTATAAAAACTGATTTTTTATTTATTTATTTATTTATTTTTTATTTATTTATTTATTTATTTTAAGATTAAGATAAAAATCTAAAGTTTTTATATTGTTTGACTTTAAGGTAGGGGCAATTCGATTTTGTGATAGGGTGCACCTTAATGAAATGGTCATAAAAAAAATTACACTAAAAATTGATATTTTTTTGCGAACCATGAAGGGCACCACCAACCCTAATCAATAAGTAGTTCCGCTCCTGTGTACCATCCAAATTCATTTCCAACATCAAAATTAAATATTTACGATATATGAAATGTTATTCTAAATACTTTTTAAACTTTACTTCAAGTAGGCGAGAGTGATGAACACCTCATAAAAACTAAACTTAGATCTTTAAAATTTATTTTTAATCGTTATGTTTAGTCATTATATAAGCGCACAGGGCCTCCACTAGCACAACTATGACAATGTGTTATATATATTGTCTGACATATAGGATTCGTGACCAAAAGAGGTGGCATAAGAGTAAATCTACTAAAGTTACTTGTTTAGGTCCCTAGATTTTTGAGGACCCTTGATTTATAGTATAAATAGTTGATCATATACTTTTAAGGCATCATTCTTACAGCCGATATTTTAAGCCTCTAGAGTTACTAAATCTGCTAAAATGAGTAGGTATGGTGAGCCCGATTTATAAAAGAATAAGCTCATTAGTTAAGTTTAACATAAATAAGTTGGAGTTTGAATTCAACTTATTTAACTTAATATGAAAAAAAAGCAAATTCATTAAATCATATGAAAATTGTTTATTTATGACTTAATATAGAAAGATAGCTTAAAATTTTAAATAAGAAAACTGAGTGTGTCTGCATTAAACATTGTGTTTTCAAATTGAGTAAAAGGGAGGAAACAAAAAGAAAGTGATAAAAGTTGTGTACTCAAATTTTTCTTAGAAAGTAAAGTGAAAGTAAATGTAACAATTCGCAATTTCAGGTTAACTTTTATTCCCGAAAATTTTACTATTCACTTTTTACTATTCACTTTTACTATTCACTTTTTACTATTCATTTTTCACTATTCATCTCAGAAATTTTTATTTCATATTCTCGTAAGTTAAACTATTTTAACGATAATCCGAGAGTTTGACGCTCGTCGGATCATTTCTGCAAAAATCACAAAGCCGTGTCCGAGATTTACTTTTAGGTTTAAACGTCCTTCCAGCATCCCGATATATCCATAAAACATTATAAACAATAGAAATATGATTTTCTATCATTTTAGGACAATTCCAAAAGTTTCGGAATTTTACGTTTTTCAGTTCAGCGTTTTACGCGAATTACGCGTTTTAGACCCGTGTTTCCAGTTTTTAGCAGGGTTTTAGCACCCGATAGAACCTACCACTCATTTTATATTTTATTATGGAGTATATTGATAAGTTCTACCATATTTATAAGTTTCATATTTTTAGGATACCCGGTTTTACGTTTCGTGGCCTAAAAACTTACGGTTAGCAATTTACGGAGTCAAAACTAGCTACATACTTAGGATATTATCATCCAAAGACCATGACTACTCATCTAGTCACCCATATCCATTCCAAACCGCCATAGGGGTGGGGGGAGTCACCATGTGTGGTTAAATCTTGACCATTGATTCTTTAGATCATTACAAGTGTCTTAAACTAACCATGGTTAAATTCTAACCCAATATATGGTTAACTATTTTTCCTACCCTATAAATACCAAGCTAAAACACATAGAAAACTTGCACCACACCTTCTTATAACCTTCAAGTCCTAAAACCTAAGGCACTTCTCTTATATTTTGTAAGAAAGTTAACTAGTTTTTGAAAGAAAACTAGTGTTTGATCTTCAATCTTGGAAATTTTCTAAGAAAAGTTGTTATAACTTTAAAGTCTCCAAAAAGACGTCGTTATAATCTTCAAATAGCTTTGGAATTCAAGAAGGCGTCGTTATAATCTTCAAATAACCTCGGTTTATCATAGATTGCAAAGGGTGAAGCTTAAGTCTATCAAAGTCCGTACCTTACTAGTTACTTACCTTTCTTAAGAGAAAGCCAAAAGTTGTAAGAAACCCTTATACACTTTCTTGCTCAATATCATTTTCATGCTCTTTGTGTTCCTTTCATGCTATATATGTTCTTGTTATTGTGTTCATGATGTTTAACAATGGATAAAACAAGTATTGGTATACATATGTTAACTTATGACAAGCAAACAAGCAAACTAGTGATTTTTATGAAAAATCACGACCACAATAGTATAACTTTGATATTTGACACTTACTTACTGTTAAAGAGGACTTAACAAGGAAAACATAGCAATTTGAATCACCCAAAACGAGTACACGAGTCAAAAGTTATGACCATTTGAAGTTAGCGACACCAAAACGCCGAAACTGCCCATAACCTACTGTTTTGCATTCTGCCAATTTGAAAGTCACCCTTCTGATCCGATTCATCAAAAAGTTAAAACACAAAAGTTGTCCGGAACGACGTTTTCGTTCAGGAACAAAGAAGCTCGAGCCCTGAAAACGCTTTCTGAGTGATAATTTTCTTCAAATTCTTAACAACCCATTTTTAGACCAAAGTTACTATATAATGATTGTAATTAGATGAGACCAAGAGGTCTAATGACCTAAAGCCAAGACCACAACCATGGCTAAAGCCAAGGTTGAGTCTCAAGACCATGGTAACAATGACCAAGGTCACGGCAAAGCCACGGCTAAAGACCATATAACTTTTAAAGATCAAAAACTTATATATATGTTATCAAATACTGCAATAGTAGGGAGCCTCATGTGAGGAGTTCATTAAGTAAGCCGTCGAGACGAGTTGTGGATTTACGAGTTAAAGTGTCCTGGCTCCTCGAACGTTTACTCCATGACTTCTGAATTATGTCGGCCCGAACGGTAGTAAGAGATGTACAACCTATACATGTTTCATAAACCACTTATAGTCAACGACTTACATCATGAACATTATGCAAGACATATATAGGCAATTCGTCGTATTCTTAGACGTTACTCCAAACCTAAGTCGCAACGTTCTATTATAGGCTGCTCTTAGAGACTTTCGTGATTCGACTACCACTTTCATTTCTGATTACATAGACTTAAGGTGAGTCATAGCCCCTACTCTTTTCATACTTGTTTTAACTCTTGGGGGGGATACATGCTCAACTACTTGCTTACTTGTACAAATACTCTTAAACTTTTATACTTGATTGTGTTATACTTGATTGGCATTATACTTGATTGCGTTATACATACTTGTTACACTATACTTGCTTAATTTAAATACAAGATTCGTATTTACATACATACATAATACTCTATTCTCTCAGAGAGGTATTGGTAGTACTCATGGGAAGATGCCCCCTACCCTTGTGTCTATACTTGACCTTGGATGTCGTAGTACTATTTGGGGAGAGGCCCCCGCCCTTGTGTCTATTCTTGACCTTGGGTGAATATAATCTGGTGCATTGTATAAACTAACTTTTAGCAGTGGGTTGTGGACACACAGGTTGCAAGTCTCTTATGGCGGGACTTGCAACTGAGTGGATTCTCAATGCCTTTGCTGTGTGAACAATCTTTAAGGCTTTTCAACTATTTTAAGACAAACTCTATGAACTCACCAACCATTGTGTTGACACTTTAGCATGTTTATCTCAGGTTAGTAAGGCGATAGCTAGTGCATGGAACTTAGAGTCAAGCTGCATATTCTGAAGACTTACGCTTTTATCATTTACCATTCAAAACATTTTGTATACATTTATGTATCATACTTTGGAATCTCATGTTTGTAACTTTGAATTTATTCGAGTGGTAACTTTTCAAACGTCTCATTTAGAGTTCGTTTTCTATACCTTGTACTTTGTATTATGAAGTAGCACCCCTGTGACACAGTCTTCCGCTGCGGTATTTTGGGGGTGTTACAGTAAATGAGTGAAAGTGTGTGAATTTTGCTTTCAAAACTTTCACCCACTTTTGAGGTGAAACACAATTTTACTTCCTTTCTCTTTCTTTACTTCTTATTTCTTTACTTTACTTTCATTTTCTTATGTTATTTTGAGAACAGAGTGTAAGTCATTTATTAATTAAACATATCTTAATAGAAAATTTTAACAACAAGCCATGCATCATTTTGCGTATATAGAAATGGAGGATTTGAATAAATTAACTTAGCGCTCAAAGAGGTAACAACATCGAAAAGCCTAATGTTCAACAAAATGTTTGCGAACCTTTTAGTTTGAGTTTAGTGTTTATTAAAGAAAGATGAACAAGGATAATTAATGTTCAGTTTTTGTTATATGAACAAACATATGGTTGTCTATACCTTCATTTATGTTTGTGATTGCCTCGTAATTCATTCTTTTATATTCTATTAGCTTATAGATATGTGGAATTAAAAGGATTTTGAAAGTAATATTTATTAATGAGTTACGTGTGTAAATAAAGTAAGAACTAAGAAATAACAACAAACGTAAATAGGTTCCATTATTTTTTGAAGAAAATAATAAGCAATAAGTCAATGATTAGATAAACAATTTGGTATGTAACTATTAAAATAATAAAACATGTATGTATCGTCTTTTCCAATAACTACAGTCAACGGCAAACACTTGAGTAATCCATGTTCATTTCGTGAACACCTAATTTTTTTTTAATAATAAAAAAAATAAAAGTTAAACTGAAAGAAAGTTGTTGATAAGAGTATATGAAAAGTTAAAAAATGGTATAAAATATGTCATTTATGTAGTTGTACATACCGGTTAAAAATCACTTATTTATTCAATGATACAGCTCCACGTGCACAAAAATGAATACCTTAGGCATTAACATAATCAAAGAACAAATAAATTGTAATATGAAAACATAACATTTTGTGCTGGCAGAAATCTTTACATTGCCGGTAAAGATTAGATGATCGTGCCCTAATAACTGCAAACTCTGATGCATCCAGTCTACAACTGATTTCATAAAAAGGAAGCAAATCAAAGAAAGTACTTAAGCAGCAAACAAAGGAAGCAAAGATAACTTGGGTTTCTTAATAAGATACTGCACATATTGCAACATTGTGCAACACACTTTAACACCAAATCGTCTACGAGTTTACGTTGACTGCTACAAA
The DNA here is from genome assembly GCA_030686995.1 of Artemisia argyi. NCBI lineage: Eukaryota > Viridiplantae > Streptophyta > Magnoliopsida > Asterales > Asteraceae > Artemisia > Artemisia argyi. The sequence continues at coordinate 76,633,798 of CM060681.1, forward strand.
AACGTGAATCATAGTTTTCGAAGCAATATTGAAGTTAAAAGAATATATATCATAGATCATTTACTTTAATTCAAACACAAATTTAAAATGCTACTTTTGATCCTATTGACCCGGGTAACCTGTTACCAACCTAATCGTGTAATCGGTACCGGGTTCATTCATGAAGCATTATATGTAACAGCGGACCTTAACATGCACTTCCACCTGTCAGTTTAAAAAATTAGCGTTACACATGCCCTTTTGTGAAAATTACTCAAAGCCACCCTTAGAAACAATTAACAAAATAATTATTAAAAACTTTCATTGATGCATTTTCACACAAATGTTGAGAGCTTAAAATTGCTCTCATTTGACTAACACACAAATCCAAAGCACCTTTAGTGGAAGAACTCTCATCTAAACACAAAGAAAGTAATTCCTACACACAGAAAATTAGGGTATTTTCGTGGAACCCAAGAAATACAGATGGTATGCATAACTGATATGTACTCGGAATCTATGAAACACAAAAGGCTTTCAAAAAAATTATGAAACGCAAAAATCCACAACTTTGACCAAAACAAATGGTATGCATAACTGATATTTATTCAGAAAATCCATGTTCACGCCTATCTGGAATAATAAGCAGGGTGCAAGAGTAAGTAGAATGGAACCCGATGGTCATATCTCCTTTAAAAGTTCAAAAAGTCTAGCTTTTATGCAAAAAAATGGCAATGAAGTCCAAAATTGTTGACACTTTTTTTTTTTTTTTTTTTTTTTTTTTTTTTTTTTTTTTTTTTTTTTGCGATAAGGCTAATATAAACATAAGAAACGATGCTCATGCCAGTATGTCACTATGTAAAACAGATTTATATTGTCTTTTAGAAATTATACACTCCTGAAAAGGAACACTAATGAACATTCTATGTGACTATTTCCTATGTGCAATCATACCCAAAGTATTCAAATAGCCCTATACGCAATTCCAACTAGCCCTTATAAGTATTTATTCTAATAAGCAATCCCATACAACCCCTATAATAAAACCCTATAAAGAGTTTGATAAGCAAGCCCATACATGTAGTTGATCTAGTAAGCAATCTCAAACAGCACCTATATGCATATTTAATTGGTAGTCCCTAAAACAATCTAAAAGTAGTTATTTCAATATCCCAAACAGGCCCATGCAATCAGTTTCAAAAGAAATCCCGAACAACCCTTCAACGTAGTTATTCTAACAGCAACCCTAAATAGTCCCTGAAAGTAGTTTTTCAATCGAGCAGTCGCATACAAACCCTTATAAGTAATCCCAAATAGCCCATATAATGAAGGGTGGAGCCAAAAAGTTTGCTTGAGAGAGCACACTTTGATAACTTTTTAAAAAACTACACTATAAATTGGTTCTTTGGGGGTGGAGGTGGGGGTGGGGGTGGGAGGGGGGGGGGGGGGGAATTATAAAAAATTCTAAATATTTTAAAATTTTTACACTACATTTTTTTCGCTAGGGGGCACATGCCCTTGTGCCCCCATCCTATCTCCGCACATGCATATAATTGAGGAACTTCTAATGTAAACACCGTTGTCTCTCTTACCTAGTGATGTAAGTGAACCAACACTTTTCTATTAGTTCTTGTTGGGGTAATAATGAGTTACATACCCTTTGTTCAACAACCAATTGTTGATGGACAACCATGGAGTCCAAGATTCCACCTTGAGTAGGTTTTCCATCAGATGGAAGTAGACTTATCAAACAACACCATGTTGTTCACCTTCTCCTTTTGCTTTCCTATGAAACATTCCAACAATTTTGAATCAAGTCCACATTCGGCACACTTATTTAATTATTTGACTATATAAATATAGCATAAAAAATAACAAATGAACATAAGAGAATAATGAACTTCTTTTCTTTTTTCTACGGCTTGATTTCACAGGCTTTGATGACGGTGAAATCCGGTGGGAAAGCTTTCTCCTTCGAGGCCAGCAATACAATGTACCCGTTTAAGCAACAAACTGGACAACTTCATTTGCTTGTAAAAAAGTTGACAACTTCATTAGCTTGTAAAAATTGAAAAACTTCCAACCACTTTACCGCTAGACCTGTTTCCCTTCTAGTAAAAGTGGTACTATCTTTTTAATTCATGTTTTAATCGCTAATCAACAATAGTTATCGACGTATCAGTATATGTGCTATATATTATAGGTATTCCTAAAGGGAAGTGATTGACACACTTTTATTTTTTTATTAAGACACTCCACTATACGCATTGGACAGTTGTACTTTAAATATAACATACTTTAACTAATTATATTAATAAAAACTTAAAGTCTATCAATCACTTCCCATACCTAAATGCATACATACGAGTTACGAGTTGACTTGTACCCACTTTTCCAAGCATCAAAAGCCGGTAAATATGTCATAGTCATCCATTAATGTACTTACTAAAGCAACAAGACGCCACCATCTTGGGTGCTTTTTGTGACCTACTGTAATATATATGAGTAGTAGCAAGTCGTAGTCGATCTGATCATATGCCTTGATAAAAACTAATTAAAGTCTGACTGAAATCATAAGTCATCCAGTTTGGAAAATTGATTTAAATGTTGGTTTTCTATATAAGTTTAACTATTTATGAGTTTTGTTTAACCCAAAAAAAAAAAAAAAGTCTCTCGTTATGATTTAGCTACTATATTATTTTCACAAAAATGTCTCTCGTTATGATTTAGCTACTATATTATTTTCACCTTTGAGCTTTTTTTTTTTTTTTTTTTTTTTTTTTTTTCATAACGAAAAGTCGTAACAACTTTAGGTATTTGACGAGAAATTTGTTTGGCGAACCCAAATAATAAGCTAGATTTCAAGGCATGATAATGTTACAGCTCGATCTTATTTTGTTTTAGTAATCTTGGACATAAAACCTAAAAGTAATTGTAAACGTATGGAACATATATAGATACAGCCTCAACAAAATATTCATGTTACACTTTAAAGATGATTGAAAATAACATAAAATACATTTGACTACAATGTTTCCCATCTAAGATAATTATTTACGGTATATATGTGGTACATTCAAAATGTATATGTTTAAAGTGGTAACATAAGTTATTTTGATAATTTTACTTATTAGCTAGCTAGCTAATTAGTATATCTCCCAGAGAAACGGCTCTTCGGCTTCAGGCCGAAAGCCAGCATCAACACCAGCTACTAGCTGCCACGAAGAATCGTAGAAGAAACCATCACTTAGATCAGCATGGTGAAGGGAAAGATCTGGCAAGTCGAAAAATGTATCATCATCAGAAGCCATTGCTTCTCGGCTATCTGGCTCGGCTCCATCTTGGGTATTTTCGGATGATAAGGTACTTGTTGAGTGAGAGCAAGAAAGCATGGGCTGGCTATCTTGCTCGGCTCCAAGATCGCCACATGCCATGAGTGCAGCCTTGGCCGCGGCTTCTTGAATGTCTTTGGGTGATCTTGTAGCTGGTTTCGGAAGTAAGTGTGCTAAGTCAGGGAAATTAAGGTAAGCCGAAGCGCCTTTAATGGCTATGGCAGCAACATCATGTGCTCTAGCTGCCATTTCGGCTGTTGGGAATGTCCCAAGCCATATTCTTGATTTCTTTCGTGGCTCACGGATTTCAGACACCCATTTTCCCCAACTTCTTTTTCTTACACCGCGATAGGTAGGGTGCTTGTCACCATCCACACCACTACCACCATCATTTTTACTTAGTTTCTTTTCCTCATTGCCATTGTTTCCCTTTTGAGTCCTAGATGAACCTTTTGTTGACTTGCATTCATTTGAGGCAGCGAGGGAGGAGATGGAAGATGAGAATTGGTTAAGTTGAGTTGCATTCTCCATAATCATTTGCTTCTTTATTTTCTATGATAAAATTAGAGGAATCTAGTAATTGGCTCTATACACAACAATGTGCAGTTAAATGGTACATAAAAACAAGAGAAAGGAAGGTTGTGTGGGGTGGGGTTGTGTGGGAGGGCCGAGCGGGGGTTGGTTTTATTCTTGCTTGCATAGTCTTATTGGTTTAGCTTAAAGAAAAGGCTAAAAAGAAAAATGCATGTGACCTTTAAGAATAATTTTTATATATGTATTGAGTTTATGTTTATATTTTTGTTAGATTTAGAAAGCAGACGAAGAAAGTTCTAAGCAAATGGTTAAGAGTTTTCATTTGCTTCATGATAATACAGTTCATGTTTATTGCATTATGATAGAGCAAACCTAAAATACAATAACAAGTTTTAAGAAATTAAACAAGTTGATCGCATAACATTGAATTTTAAAACTATTAAGTTGGTTTACCTTTGCATTAATAAATCTTTGCTTTTGATTTGATTTGATTTATTATTTGGTATTATATATTTCTTTCCCTTAATAAACATTTACTTGTTTGTCTTATATATTTATGTTAATAATTATTAATGTCCACCACCATCTACATACATGGCAATCCACCATTCATTCTTCATGTGGTTTTATGCATCTTTTTTATCTTTAACATTATTATTAGTAGTGGTAGGTCCAAAGATTCTTATTTATCTTTAAGTTACTCATTATTTTCTTATTTACAAAAGAAAGTGACTGCATGGTATCACTACAATAATTTGGACTTTTAGGAACGACAACGTCGTTTTTAAAAAATAAAGGGTGTCGTCCATAACTCTATAAGCCACTTAGGGACGACATGTTAAACTTTTGAACAAATCCAATTGGATCAAGGATCATTGATCATGGTTACTATGTCAACAAACAAAATTATAGATGTAGATATAGGTCCATATACACTGAATATGAGTGTGAGTACGTGTGATTGAGCATGCGTGTATGTAATATAGACTCCTGGTTTTGGAACATTAAAATGTTACGTATATTTTTATCCCCTAAGAACATTAACATTAAATATGTTCTTAAAAGTTATATCTGTTTTTGTTTTGAATGAAAATCGTAACTGAATATACAAGTGCATCAACTTTGATGAACTTCTAAAAATGTTTTATACAATCAATACATCATCACGTTATAAACTTTACCATATAATAAACGTATTTATACTGCAAATAAACTTATTTATTAAACTTTTCATATTATAAAACACAACCAACATTTTCCAAAACAAAAATAAAAAATGAAATTCCAAAACTTCAAAATCTTAGAAGTCATTCCATCTAGGATTGAAAAAGTATCTCACTATAGTTCACAAATTATAAACTTTTTTAAAATGTTTTAGACCTAATTATAAATTATCAAAGTGATGTTGTAAAGAGAAAAGAAAACTAGCAATATTTTTACTTTAGTGAGGAAAATAATATGTTTCTTTCTTTATTAGATTTATTTGATTCAATAAAAAGTTGATGATAAATAATTATATAAACTAAGTTTGGTTTATTTATCTAATAAGAGACTATTAAGGTATGAATTAAATTACTTTAATTATATTTCAGAGAAGCTTTGGAAAACTAAGAGTATATTTTCTACTGTGTTTAGCCTATATAAATAGAGGATGATTATATACGATTTTCACAATCTTCGAAGAAGAAGAAAAAAAAAAAAAAAAAAAAAAAAAAAAAAAAAAAAAAAAAAAAAGGAACCTGCGTGACAGAGATATTTGTGTAGGTATTGAGAGTGTTGAGCGTCTCTATTCTGGTAATCATAAATCTTTAGTGAGTTTTTCTAGTGGATCAGGCTAGAGGAGCCGAACAGGAACAGGTGAACTGTTGTGTGTTATCTTTGTTTTTTGTTCTCTGTTATTTCTCTATATCGTTGCGTAATTGCTTATCGTGTGTGATACGATAAGCGAGAAGAACGAATAACTTGGAGGAGGCCGATACGAGAAGAATAAAGAACTTGGAGGAGGCCGATACGAGAAGAACAAAGAACTTGTGTTTGGTTCGCCGATTTTTGTGCAGCCGTGATATAGTTCACATTGCGAGTTCAGTAACCGTTGGATCCTAGTAAAATTTGGGCAAGAGGTTCTAGAGAAATTGATCTGCGATGTCATTGGAGGGATTTTTCGTTTAAGGTTCCAGTTGAGAGTTATAAGCAGATGAAGTTACTACCCATATCTATTTTGTCAGATTAATTTTCGAAACAATTTTCTGTTGGTTTTATTACTCTAGGTTCATTTTGTTATGGATTATAGAAAGATGATAAGTAATATGTTAAAGTTCTCGATCCCAATGATTGATGGGAAAATTGATTTTAAGGTGTGGAAGATAACAAATGAAGATGTGTTAGTACAACAAGGTAAATGAGGCTTTGGAGAAGAAACCACCAAAGGAGATGAGAGATAATGTTTAGAAGACGATGCAAAAGAAGGTGTCGAGTACAATTAGGTTGGACCTTACTCCTTAGATCAAATACGGTGTTTTGTAGGAGAAGACACCGAAGGATATTTGGGACAAGCTCACAAATAGTTATGCATGAAAGTCGTTACGCATAGATTTTCTAAGAATTTTATGCATTGAAACTTGAATAGGGAAGTAATCTGCATTATCACATTAATTCTTTCAATCCGTAGGTTTGTAAATTAGCTAATGTAGATGATGTTATTAAAGATGAAGAACAAGCCTTGTTGTAATCACTACCGAATCCTATAAGTCGTTTGTGTAGACTATGTTGACGGGGTGGAACACTTTGACATTTGAGGATGTGCTAAAAAAGTTGCATGATAACCGAGATAATGACGGGGAATGATAGTTTCTGGAGTAGTAATAAAGTGTCAGTTGCAGATGATTCCAAAAGAGGAAGAAATTTCCATCATGGTAGTTCAAAGGGTGTTCAAAGTCTCGAATGAGAGGAGATCGAGACATAAGTGTTGTTGAATTCTACTATTTCAGGGAGAAGGGTCATATGCAGGTTATGTGTCCTCAATTTCACGGAGATTTGAAGAGTTTACGATATTTGAAGGGAAAGAAGAAATTCGACGATAGTGAGTTGATTGTAGTCTACAATAATGGTAGTGAGTTTCTAATGACACAAACTTTAATGGGTGGAATTTTGAGAGAAGAAAACCCAAAGTGGGTGTTATATAATGCATCATCGTCACATATATGCAATGACCGTGTTATGTTTACGACGTTGAACAGTAAAGGACAACTTTGTGAAATCAAAGTGGGTAACAAGAAGATGATGAAGATTGAAGGTGTTAAGAATGTGTAAGCTTCAAGCTTCATGATGGAAGTGTGACAATCGCTTTATAGGTGAAGAATGTTTCAGTTTCAGTTTCAGTTAGAAATATTATTTCATTTGGTGTGTTGATGTCCCGTGGGTACATTTATGTTGGAAAAGACACTTGCAATGTTTACAAGAGGGATCGACTAGTTATTCGAGGACGGAAAATGTTGAGTAATCTATGTTACATGAAAGGGGATTCTTTGCAAAGGAGGACTTATTGCGAAAGCAATAGAGGGAAGACGAAGATCGTGAAAAGCTTGCGTTCTTCGGATAAAGATGAAGTATTAGGGAGTTTGAGTTAAGGGAGTACTTATTAGGGTATAACTCAAATTACATTAATTATTTTTTGAAAGAAGTCTTAAAGAACAAGGAGTATATTTTTTTAATTTAGTATAGGCTAAATTAGGAAAATATTGTGTTTAGCCTATATAAATAGAGGGCTCTCATAATCCTAGAGGAGGAGAAGAAGAAGAAGAAAATAAAATAAACTAAAATAAACAAAAACTTGTGTAGGAGAGAGAATTTATGAGGATATTGAGAGTGTTGAGAGTTTAAATGTCTCCATCCTTGTAATTGTAAATCTTTAGTGAGTTTTTCTAGTGGACTAAGTAAGAGGAGCTGAACATTGTTTGGCCCTTTGTCGTGCATGTAAGATCCTAAGAGATACTCATTTCTTCCCAAATTTATTGTCCAAGTTTCTTTTTTCGAATGTTTGAAATTTGTCTACTATTAAAATAACTAAGGAAGTTTGATCAAGTTCACCATATTAACCTTACTTAAGATTATTGTTACAAAATTTAAAGAAAGTCCTAATTAATTAGTTAATCTCAAGATCTCATTTTGCAAAAGATAGGAAAAAGAATTCAAATAATTATGTTTTTCATGTTTTTTTTTTTTTCGATAAACAATTCATTTAAATGGAGGGAGTACAATTCACATTTGTTATTTCTAGCTATCTCTTGAAAATGTACCATTTTCTTTTTGAAAAGATCAAAATTTGTGGGTCTCAGATTATTCTATTATGGAATTGTTAAGAAAGACGAGACAAACTTTAAAGTAATACGAGTACTGTATATGCCTTCCAAAAGAGAAAAAAACGAGTACTGTATAAGAAATAAAAAGTAAGCTTGTTTCGGGATGAAAAAAGCATATTTCATAAAACGACCACAATAAATAACAACTGAGTAAAAGTTACTACTACGTAAAATGAAATATCAATCAATGTACGATTTAGATCCTCAAATTTGTCAAAAACTTGTGATAAGTGTGTAAATACTCATCATTTTTACCATTTCTAAGCTGCCAAAACATCCAAAAACACTCAATATTAAATCAAAATAGTGAAAATATCCCAAGAAAGTGTTTTATATGTTTCAAATGCAAAACAATAAAAAACAGATGAAAAACGCACAAAATTTGCATAATTGGCAGTTTCAGTCCCTCAAGTTTTAAAAATTGACAAAACTAGTCCCTGAAGGTTTTAAACGAAAGAAAAGTCAACCCAAGGCATGGAAAAGTCAAAAATTATAAAAAAATGATCCTTGGGTAGAAAGTTTGAGAAAATTACACATTTGGTCCCTCAAAATCCAAAATTGACATAAATGGTCCTTGGAGTTTCAGAAAAATGGCAGATTTGGTCCCTAGTGGATTATTTTGGATGGACAAGTCAACATTGGTCCATGGAATTCATAAATTGCCACTTTCAGTCCCTTGGGGGAAAGGTTTGGGAAAATTACAGTTTTGGTCCCTGCAATTTGGATTTTGACAGTTTTGGTCCCCGGGATGTTCAAATTTGGAAAATATTCAATAAAGGTCCTTGTGGAATTAAAACATGGCAGGAATAATCTTTTGAATCAACTTTGGAAACGTGGCAGTTTTAGTCCTCCAAAATTCAGAAATACGAAATTGGTCCTTGTGAATTATTAACCTAAACCAAACGGACTTTTGTAATTTACACAACCAAATCCAATATCTGATCCAGAAAATCCAAACAGCCCACTCATCATCTACCTGGCCCAAACCAACCCTTAGCCCATTTTTTTTTAAAACCGTTCCAAATAATAAAACACTAGTCAAACCCACCGTTTGACCCTCCCTTTACCTCCAAAAACCACCACCTCTGCTACTCCTTCAAAACCAGAATACCACCTAGTAGTTTCCCCCCCAACTTGTCCACCATTTGCTGCCAACCATCACCTCCACCGCCCAAAACCACCACCCTACCCTACCCTACCCCTAGTCTGCTTCCACAGACCAAATTGCATAAAAAGCCTTTCCCGCCAAAAGTGAAATGAGAGCAAAAGTGATCCAAGTGGCTATTTTATTGCTGGGAAATGCTCTGTGGGACCCACAAGATACAATTTGAAGCTATAAAGAGAAGAAGGAGCAGTGGAAGAAAAGTATTAGTGTAGTGGTAGTTTTAGGTCATCGTAGGTAACTTAATTTAGCAATTTCAGTTGTAATTTCCAGTTTTTAAAGTTTGTACTTCACATTTCCAGTGTATTTTAACTTTCAATAATCTGAATTTCAAGTTTAAATTAGCTGTCTCAGTTATGCAATTTATTCTTATTTCAACAAATCTCAATTAGCTCTTACTGATGACGTATAGCCTATATTTGGGCCACAAGCCCAAATGATAGACATTACTTACACCTAAGCCCATCACGAATGGGCTACCATGACAATGGTATGGGCCGTAGTATTATTGCTCTGAGCTCATGAAGCCCAAAGGCCCAATCTAACCCACCGGGTAACGATAAGGATTATCTATTCAAGGAATAGATATCCTTACCTAGGATAAGCACCACGCGTGCGAAGAGTGAGGAGCAAGAAATACGGTTTCTTAGCCCCTATATATAGAATCACACGATTCTCATTCAAGGGACGATTTACATAATCCCTAACTCTTCAACTAAACCCTAAATCGATTACTTACTCTCACGCCGGAGTCTAATCGGGGGAGACAATCCCTCGATAAGCCTAACGGTGTTGTCTTATTTTCTTAGTGCGCAGGTGACGAAGAACTAAGAAGCTAATTGATATAAGAGCAAAAGCCCAACAACCCGGTACGCCCAACTTTTGTATCAACAAGTGGCGCCATCCGTGGGACCCTACTAAGAACTAGAATGACGAAACATAAGAATTCGAGCCAGCGGACTCCGCAGTCAGAAAAGCGTGACCATCAGAAGAAGAATCGACAAGATTCGACCTCTAGGCAGGTTGCTGGGACAACCAGCGCACCTGATCACCAAGAGGCAGGAACAACCCAGTCTCTTCAAGCGACGGAACTACCTATAATCTCTTCAGTGGTCCCAAGCGTTGAGAAACTCCAACGCACCCTCTTCACCACTCCTCATCAGGCTACACCCGCAGTGAACAACACTGTGCCGCCAGGCGCTCCTGAACGGAACAGGGTGCCTAACACTGAGGAAGAAATTCTTGCAACAACTGAGGACGCACCGAATCTAACTTTGGGGAACTTTGTATCCCAAAATTATGAAACATTAATTGCCCTCATGCAAGAAGAAGCAACAAGAAGAGCAAGCACGAGCCTACAAGCACGACTCAATTTTGCTCTGGAACGTGAACCATCACCACCGCGTCCCCCACGAGGAAGACGCACAGAACGTACCACTATCCATGATAGGTTAGGTACAATATCTGATTCGCAGTACTCTGGAGACAGCGAGAGGCGCACCAATGTCCACTCCAGACTTGGCAGTCGGGGAATACATGATCGATTAGGGCCTCAACATTCGCCAAGCCAAGGATCTTCAAAACCTGGGAGCAGGAGGATCCAAGATAGATTGGGAAGAAGAAGATCCCCAAGCAGAGATCCCTCAGGCTCCTCTTCTGAAAGAAGTAGGCGCAAGCGCCGAAAGAGAGACTACCCGTCTTCCAGTGACTCCTCGGACAACGAGGATAAAGAAACAGGACACTGGAAGTCAAGAGGAAGACGTCGTGAGGAGGAGAACGAAGATATGTCCCTCCCATGGCGACGTCAGAAAATTGACGTGTTTACGCGACGCATCAGCGATTACTCAGACCACAAACGCAGGCGCATGCCCGCTAACGTAAAAACATATGATGGAACAGGTGATCCTGACGATCACCTAAAAATTTTCGAGTCAGCCGCAACAATCGAAAATTGGCCACAACCTGTGTGGTGCCACATGTTTAATTCCACGTTAGTAGGAAACGCGCGCACATGGTTTAGCAAACTCCCACGTAGGAGCATTGGTGGATTTGGGGAATTACGGAAAGCATTCCGCCATAACTTCACCCAGCGAAAGAAGTGCGCTAAAAACCCTGTGGAGCTAGCAAGAGTGAAACAGCGCCAAGGGGAATCCACCAGCGCTTTTATGGAACGTTTTCAAGGATGAGTGCATACAAGTCAAAGCATGTCCTGAAATTCTAAAAATTTCAGGGTTCATGAATGGGATCAATAACCCAGAACTCATCCGGAAGCTTAATGACAAAGTTCCACAATCCTTTGACGAGTTAACAAAGCGCACTAGATCCTTTATACAAGGAGAAGAAGCTGCTGCGGATAGCAAAAAAGGATATTCAAACTATAGGCAACAAGAATAGCCGCGGAGACAATCCAATGATCAGAACAACAACCGCAGCAGAAACTATCGCAGTGGAAGAGACAACGACAAATATACTCCTCTCACTAAAACTCCGAGAGAAATATTTGTAACAGAAGGTGCGAACTTCCCAAAACCACCACCAATGCGCACAGCAGAAGCAAAGCGCCTAGGTAGTGGATACTGCGAGTACCACGGCCAAAAAGGCCATGCAACTAACGAGTGTGTTCAACTAAAACAACTAATTGAAAAATTAGTTAGAGAAGGCAGGATGGACCACCTCGTGAAAAACATTAAGGAGGGAAAGGATAAGCAGAGAAACGGGGGCAAGAAAGAACCCCCAAAAGAAAAAGCTGATACTATCTACATGATACAATCATGGCAACGAAAGATAAAGCAAAAGGTCAGCCAGAAATTCTCTCCAGAAAAAGAGATATCCTTCCCTACCATAGCCGCGGACAACGCAGTCGTGGAACCTCTAACCATTGAGATACATACGGGGGGACATGACATCCACCGCATGTACATTGATGGTGGAGCATCCGCGGACATCCTGTACGATCACTGCTTCAAAAGGCTGCGACCTGAAATCCAAAGTCAGTTGATACCAGCTACAATGTCATTAACAGGATTCACAGGAGAAAAGATTTGGCCCATGGGGCAGTTACGCTTATTGGTGGTCGTAGGAGATGAACAACACTCAACCGCGACATGGATAAATTTCATGGTAATAAAGTCTCCTTCACCATACAATGGTATAATTGGAAGACCGGGAATATCATCCATGCGCGCGGTACCATCCACAGCGCACGGAATGCTTAAATTCCCAGTGGAAGGAGAGGTGGTCACTCTCTATAACACAACAGTACCACCAAGAGAATGCATCGCAGTAACAACTGAAGCGAAGACTATTCCAGAACAGCGCACGGAAAAAACGCCAAATTTAAAAGTCTCTATTCACCCAGATTATCCGGAACAACAAGTTTCGATTGGAGGATCTTTATCTGACAAAGGTAAAGCAGCCGTATGCGCACTCTTGCAAAAGAACCTAGATATCTTTGCATGGGAACCAAAGCATATGACGGGAGTACCGCGCTCTATTACAGAGCATAAGTTACAAATCTGACAAGGATACCCTCCAATACGACAAAAGAAGCGCGGCCAGGCCCCAGATCGTGCAAAGGCTATTTTGGAAGAAGTACACAAGCTAGTAGATGCAGGAATCATGCGCGAAGTATACTATCATGACTGGCTTTCGAACCCAGTTATGGTAAAGAAGAGCGATGGCAGTTGGAGGATGTGCGTAGACTTCACTGACCTCAACAAAGCATGTCCGCAAGACTGCTACCCACTGCCAGAGATAGACTGGAAGGTCGAATCCTTGTGCGGATACCCCTTCAAATGCTTCCTGGATGCATATAAAGGGTATCACCAGATCCAGATGGCAGTGGAAGACGAAGAAAAAACAGCTTTCCACACCAGTCAAGGGGTATACTGCTACACAAAAATGCCTTTTGGCCTGAAAAACGCTGGCGCGACATACCAACGACTGGTGGATACAGCCTTCGAAAAACAAGTAGGCCGCAACTTGGAAGTCTATGTTGACGACCTTGTCATCAAAAGCCATACAGAGGACGAATTGGTGCGCGACATCGAGGAAACATTCCGAACGTTGGTGAGGATAAACATGAAGTTGAATCCCAAGAAGTGCACCTTTGGCGCAACTGAAGGCATGTTCCTCGGATACTTGATAGAACCCGATGGAATCAAACCGTGCCCAGAGAAGACAAAGGCTGTTATTGATCTCCCCTCCCCACGCACACTCAAAGAAGTCCAGTCACTAATTGGAAAGTTAGCAGGGCTGAATTGCTTCCTATCTAAGTCAGCGGACAAGTCCCTTCCCCTCTTTAAAACACTCACGAAGTGCACAAAAAAGGGAGACTTTCGCTGGACTCCCGAAGCAGAAGAAGCTTTCCAACAACTTAAACACCATCTGGCATCTCTTCCCAAACTCGTCGCACCGCGACCAGGGGAAGAACTAATCATGTACTTATCGGCAACCCACGGAGCAGTTAGCGCAGTACTATTGACAGACAGAGACTCCGTCCAGACACCCATATACTTTGTAAGCAAAGCCCTAAAGAAAACAGAGGTTAACTACAGTGCTATGGAAAAACTGGTCTTGGCTCTAGTGTTCGCATCCAAAAGACTGCGCAGATACTTTCAAGCGCATCCAATAGCGGTAATCACTGATCAGCCAATTAAACAAGTTATCTCTAAACCGGACGTATCAGGACGCTTACAAAAATGGAGTGTACTGCTAAGTGAGTATAACATCTCGTACAGGCCGCGCACTGCAATCAAAGGACAAGTCTTAGCCGATTTTATCGTGGAGAAGCCAGATAGCGACAGCCCGACCTCTGCAGCAAAAACAGACCTACAGGAACCGTGGACCTTGTTCACAGATGGATCCTCATGCGCAGATGGATCAGGCGCAGGCCTTATTCTCACAAATCCAGAAGGTATGGAATTCACCTACGCGCTACGCTTTGAGTTCACAGCCACAAACAATGAGGCAGAATACGAAGCCCTACTAGCCGGACTACGCATCGCAATCCAAATGGGTGTTCGCAACCTAGAAGCAAATGTAGATGTGCGTCTAGTCGCTAACCACGTGTTAGGGGAATACGAAGCCAAGGATGATCACATGATCCAATACCTGGAGAAGACAAAATCTTTGATTAAAAACTTTGATAGGTTCACAATTAAACAAGTACCTAGAGGAGATAACAGGAAGGCGGACGCACTCAGCAAGATTGCATCCACAAGCTTCGCACACCTTTCAAAACAGGTATTGGTAGAAACCCTAAAAAACAAGTCAATCTTGGATATGGAGATATCAACGGTGATAGAGGAACAAGATCCTACGTGGATGACACCTATCATCGAATTTATTAGCAAAGGAATCCTACCCCAAGATAATAAAGACGCTCGAAGAATACGGCGCACAGCGCAACGATTCGAATTACGCGACAACGTACTCTATCGGTGATCTTTCTTACAACCATGGCTCAGATGTGTTGGACCCCTCCAAGCAGACTACGTACTCCGCGAAATTCACGCTGGGTCATGTAGTATGCACTCAGGGCCACGATCCGTGGTGGCAAGCGCTCTAAGGTCAGGATACTATTGGCCAACAATGCACCGCGACGCACGCGATCTAATAAGAAAGTGCAGCAACTGCCAAGTACATAGGCCTATTCCGCGCCGACCACAGCACGAGCTAACACCAATCACCTCACCATGGCCATTTTACAAATGGGGTATTGACATCGCAGGACCTTTCCCCGTCGCAGCTGGAGGAATAAAGTTCCTCATCGTAGCCATAGACTACTTTACAAAGTGGATCGAAGCAAAAGCAGTGGTAAACATTACGGGAAACCAAGTCAAACGCTTTGTTTGGGACAATATTGTCTGTCGCTTCGGCCTACCAGGCGAGATCGTATCAGACAACGGAAAACAATTCTGTGATAACCCATTCAAAGATTGGTGCGCACAATTGAACATCACACAACACTTTGCTTCAGTCAAACACCCACAAACCAATGGCCTAGTTGAGCGCGCTAATCGCAGTCTAGGCGAAGGCATAAAAGCGCGCCTTGACAGACATAAAGGAAGATGGGTAGATGAGCTCTCGCACGTCTTGTGGGCGCATCGCACGACAATCAAAACCAGTACTGGCGACACGCTATTTTCCTTAGTCTATGGAACAGAAGCCGTCATACCAGCTGAAATAGGAATGCCAACTATACGCACAGCAGAGGTCAACGTCACAACAAATGACGAGGAACGGCGCATAGACTTAGATATACTAGAAGAAAGACGCGAACGTGCAGCTATACGAGAAGCAAAGGCTAAGGCAAAAATGAAGAAGCCAATGACGCGAGCCACGCAGAAGACACAGGCAAGCTCGGACCCAAATGGGAAGGACCTTACGAGGTCACAGACGCGCTCGGCAACGGCACATACAGGTTGCGCGATATGGAAGGTCACGACCTAGCGCGCACTTGGAACATCTGTAATCTCAAAAAATGTTACTTTTAGGCTACGGCCCTTTCACAAACACACTTGCATCCTACGAGGTGCCCAATAAGTGTTTGTCTTTTTTCTTTCTAGGAATTGTATTTTCTATTTTTTCACTTACTTGCAAGTATTAATAAAATGTTATGGTTTCTAGCTAACTCCATAGCGCATTTTACTTTATTGCATATATGTCAATATTGTTTATTTTATATTTCTGCCTACATGGCGTGCATGCACCACTTAAAGACCCACGAAGGCATAAAGGATAAGTTAACCTACTAATTAACTTGTTGAATAAGAGGGTTGCAAACCCATCAACATTGGATCACGAATCCTTGCTAAGCGCCTTACTCTCGAGACGTTGAGGTAAGTTTCACATGCGCACCCCACGACGGAGGCGCATATACCAAGTACACCGTACGAGCTTAGCAATATAACGAGCCAAGACACTTGGTCAAAAATAAAACTTAGCAAACAATGCAAGTATACTTAAGTTACGCACTTAAAAGACTTAGTCAAAAATAAAACTTAGCAAACAATGCAAGTATACTTAAGTTACGCACTTAAAAGACTTAGTAAAATAATCAAACTTAGCAAACAATGCAAGTATATTTAAGTTACGAACTTATAACAAAATGTATCTTATTCCATATTTATTAAATTACAAGGGAAAATACATAAATTTACAAACAACCTATATGCTATGGCGATGATCATGGCTCTCTTCTGGAGCGGCGGAACCCCCCGCCTCCTTCAGCTTACTCAACGTTATAGCATCCTTGAGCGACACAGTTGGAACACTCACAGTAACGCCATCAGATCGAGGAAGGTGCGCAGCCCCGATGCCGCACATCACAGCCTTGCCCTTAATATCCTTCTTTATGGCAACCCTTTGCTCGTGACGCTCTAGCACCTCCTTCAAGGGGACTTCCTTCTCCAGTGCAAAAGGCTTGAGGATATCACGGGGCCGCGCAAAAACTGGGACTTGAAGCTGCGAGACATCAGGTTTTAGATAATAATCTAACTCCTCTTCGGCATTCTCCCCAAGATGACGCTGCAACGTCAGACCCGCCATGAGCACATCTATGGGGTCATCTTGGTCGCGCTCCAACCTCCCTATATGCGGCAGCTCAAGAACCTTCAGCCCCGCCATCGCCTGCACCAGCTCGTCGTACGCCGTTGAGCTATAACCAGGAATTTCCGCCAAGTCCTTCTCCAACAACTTGGCCTCACGGAGCTCCTCCATGGCCTGCGAACGGACACGCGCTATCGCGCAGTGAACAACCTTCCCAAAGGCTTCCACCACCTCCGCAGACTCTAAAGTACTTAGAGCTGTCAGACGAAGCCCATGGCTGATCAACCACCTGCATTCACAAAGTGATAATAAGGTAAGATACACAATAGGGCGAACAAGCAAATTTAAAAGACAAGGGTGTAAGAATACCTGCGCTCGGCTATCATAGACATCAGATGAGGATACAGCTCCTCGTCATACTCGATGCTGAGGGCGCGCAGCTTCTCCTCATACATCACGAGCGTCTTCTCCATCCGCTCCTTGAACTCTTGCAGGCTAGCATAATGCTCGGCCCTTTTTTCTTCAAGATACGACACAGACCACGATGTCTTTGCCTTTACCTGCTCAAGTTTCGCCCTCGCATACAGCAGGTCAGCCAAAATGCTCATCTTATCTTGAGCGATTTTCTCAGCATACGCCCTCGACTCCCCAAGCTCCACTTGCGCATCCGCCAACTGTGCGCGGAGTGTCACCAACTCCTCCTCCTTCTGGGCTAGAGCACGGCTCTCCCCAGCATACTTTCCCTTCAGCTGAGCAACAAGCTCAGCTTGGCGGGCAGTGGTCGCAGCCAGCTTATCCATCAGCTGCTGCGCCTCACCACCATCAACAGCCTCGGTATTCCCCTCCTTGTTTTCGTTCTGCGGAGAGGAAACCTCATCATCCTTCGCGGCGTCATCCCTACGAAACAAAGGCAGTCAAAAAATTACAACAAGTAATTGCAAAAAAAAAAAAAAAAAAAAAAAAAAAAGAAGAGAAGGAATGCACACTTACAGAAACGGAGAAGCATCAGCCTTCAACCGTGCGCCAGAGGTCGAAGTTTCTTCCGCATTCGACCCTGCGTCTTTGATGACGTGTCGACGCCTCTTGCTGGTGCCACTGGTTCCAGCCTCTCCCTTGCGCTTTAAGTTCTGCGCAACCTCTTCCCTCAGCACCTCCTCAGGTTTCAGGATCCGAATGCTGTCAGATGACCCTGAGCGCGCCTCCTCGTGCGCCACCTCCAAATCAGGCACCGCCTCCACAGTGGGAGCCACAACTACTCCAGGCGCAACACTCTGGACGGGCGTCACCACAAGTGGTGGCGTGTCCTCAGGGACCGTCGTAGGCAGAACAGTCAAGTGACCGGCAGTCGCATCAAGCAAGGGCTGCTCTCCTTCCCTCAGAGGACGCACCCCTATGGTTACCTGCTTTGGCCTATCCAGCTTGACCACCGCGAACAAATCCATCTCTGCACATCAAGGGAAACAAGAAAGACAAAAGGGGATCAGTTATTAAAAGCACGAAGACAAGAATAAAAGACTTACAAAGCATGAAGAATAAGGGATGAACACCCACCCCGGCCATCCTTACTTAAAAAAGTGGGAACCTCATCTGCAGCACCAAAATAAGCGCGGCTCAACCCCACGTGTACCAAAAACTCCTCCGGATAGTGGTTAATGGCCAGTCGATTGGCATCTAACGTTTGCGCATCAGCGCAATTATAGGAACCGGGTGCGGGGCGCCCATCCCTTGGTAAGGTTTCCTGAGTATAAAACTCAAAGGGAGAGGGAAAGACTGCGTCATCCACCCAAAAGAAATACTCCCTCCAATTTTTGAGGGCGTCAACCTTTTCCGTATAACACTGAAGCGCCCCCTGGCGCTTCGCAAAGGAAACCCACCCATTTGACCACGTCGTGTGGTAAAAGGAGCGGAATAAATCTACAGTTGGTTCTATCGCAAGTAAACGACAGTTCACTTCAAAATTCGACACCTTCGCCGCACCTATACAGTGCAGCTGAGAGATGTGAAGGCGATAGTGATTGAGCAAATCGCTCAGAAAAATGGAAATGGGTACGCGGTAATTCGCATACTCAAAAAATTTCGTGTATAGACCTATCTTCCCTTCGGGGAAGTCAGCTATACACGCATCGACATCTGGAGTCTCGGGATGTACATCCAAAGGCACAAAATAGTCGGAAGAAAACTGCGTGACGTCCTCAATAGACAACGCGGAGCGAAAGTCCTCTAATTGAGCAACCATTTTCATCTTAAAAATAAGTGGGACGCACACAAAGATTACCTACGAGAGTTAAAAGATTTTCTTGCAGAAAAATGCTCTAAAAAGAAGAAGAAGATGAATAGTGGTTGTATGTGTTTTACTGTGTGGTTAAAAAATAGGGCGGCACTCTTATATAGGGTGGTAAAACCCTAATTTCCCTTCACGTGGAACCCACTCACAGTAAATGGGTGGCTAGAAGATCAAAAGGTACATGCACTTTTTCCCGAATCCCAAGGACTACGTGGACACCACCCCCGACTTTCGAGGCATTCATTTCAAAATTATTAGGTGCATTGCACCTACAAAAAGGCGGTAAAATTAGTTTAACCCCCCGCCACGCTTACCGCTGATGGTATTAAGTCTAGTACCCACGGCTATGCGCCGCGCGCACTAGACTGGGGGGACATGATGACGTATAGCCTATATTTGGGCCACAAGCCCAAATGATAGACATTACTTACACCTAAGCCCATCACGAATGGGCTACCATGACAATGGTATGGGCCGTAGTATTATTGCTCTGAGCTCATGAAGCCCAAAGGCCCAATCTAACCCACCGGGTAACGATAAGGATTATCTATTCAAGGAATAGATATCCTTACCTAGGATAAGCACCACGCGTGCGAAGAGTGAGGAGCAAGAAATATGGTTTCTTAGCCCCTATATATAGAATCACACGATTCTCATTCAAGGGACGATTTACATAATCCCTAACTCTTCAACTAAACCCTAAATCGATTACTTACTCTCACGCCGGAGTCTAATCGGGGGAGACAATCCCTCGATAAGCCTAACGGTGTTGTCTTATTTTCTTAGTGCGCAGGTGACGAAGAACTAAGAAGCTAATTGATATAAGAGCAAAAGCCCAACAACCCGGTACGCCCAACTTTTGTATCAACACTTACATTGTTATATTGTTTGGTAACTGTTCTGTAAGTTCAAATTAAGTTCCTAATAAGCTTTTGATAGCTTCCTAAGTTTGAAAACAAGTCTCATTCAGTTTTACTCATAGTTCTCAAAAATTCCACAAAAAATAGTCAAAAATAAAAATAAAAATGGAAAATCAGAAAATGAAGAAGAGAAGCAGTGAACAATGAAGATTTGGATTGCAATGGGTATTAGTAACCTCATGGGAGGTGTAGGATGAGTTAAAGATCCTTGGTTTTGTATTTTCAGCAGATTCTCACTTGTAAGCTCATTTTCACATTTTGGCATTCTACTGTGTACTTGCTCTTAGGTTTGCTTATTGCTGTTTTTTATGCTGCATTGGTATTATTAGAATAGATTATAACTTAATCTTACATGTTTGTTCTTTGAAACTCTTTGTTGCTCAAAATTTCAAGCTCACTGCCTAGATTTAGTAAATATCTCATTTCCTAGTTCTAGTGGTTCTGTGTACTTAAAACCTGTTTAATTCACTTTAATTTAGTTCAATTAATCTATTTTTAATATAAAAGAAGTAGGCTTTAGTTATAAAACTCAAAGTTGTAGTGTATATTTAGTTTTAAGGGTCTGTTTGGGTAAACTGTTTCATGGAGGTTTAGGGATTTAAATGTTGCTTAAAGTGGTTGAAGTAAGTTTGTTAAGGTTTAAGTAAGTAAGATATGCCAATAAACCTTGGTCTCAATTGACAAAAAGTCAAGAGACAAGGGTAATCACACCCACAGTCCACTGTGTGGAGTTTCAAGACCTACAAACCTTTAATTGAGTCCTAAACTAGTTTATATAGGATAATTTAGCTTATTCTAGGATTAGTATAACTTAAGTAAAAAGCTAGGATCATTCTAAATTCAAGAAAGTCAAAGCTCAAAGTTTTATCAAAAAGTCAAAGTTACTTGTCTTAGATTTTTACCAAACTTGGGGGATTTGTTTAGAATTTAGGATTCGGTTTTAGGCCATGAGCTTTTGAGGTTTAGTTTCCCCCCACCTCATCTACAAAGTCTCAGTATCCTTTTATTTTTGCCATTTTTTCTGTGGGCCCCACAACCCTCCAAAGAGGGCTGCAGGGCAGCCTGTTGCTCTGCATCAGCAGATATCACTACACCACCACCACTTTGGTGGTGGTTTGTGGCCAACTCAGTGGGTCATAGAGTTTCAAACTTGGTTTTCCCAACCCCCCTCCTACCAGGGAACAACCCTTGACTTTTAGTTTGACCCCAAACCCAGTGGACCCCACTTGAAATCAACCCCAAACCTTGTCCCCATTCTGAGTAACAATAGGATTTTGGAAGTGCTTAAGTGTGACTTATTTGCTTATTCAGTGGTCCTTATTTGATTTTTCTTGCTCACACATGTCCACTCAATTAGTTTGAACCAGTTTTCACCATAGTGGGTCCCACTCAAGCTCAAATGAGCTTATTTGCTTAAAAAGTCAACTGTGGTCAACTGTCAAGCCAAATAAGCTCTCAAGTGCTTATTTTTCATTTACAAAAAAGTTGTTTTTATTAAAAGTAGTTGTTTTTAGGTATTAATCAAGTTTGTAAAAGAAAAATCCAAAAAAAGTTAATTTAAAATTAAGTGATAGTTTCTATTTAATGTAATTTAAATTTTATTTTGCATTTTTAGATTTTTATTAAGTACTTGTCAATTTTATATTTTTATTAAATACCTTATATAGTAAAGTAATTTTAATAAAATTTTTAGATTTTTATATTACCATTTAGTATTTATTAGATTTAATTTTAGTTTTCTTAATTAATAATTAATATTAAGTATTAAATAGCTTATTTAGTTTTTATAAAGCACAACTTAGTTTTTATATTTTTCCTAGTTCTTATATAGTGTAATAGACTTTTAGAAAATATATTTTGAATTTCTACTGTTCATTTTCCATTTTTCTTATTTTAATTGTTTAAATTAGAATTAAAGTAATTAAAAGGTAAATAATTAGTGGATTAATCTTAAAACTTAATTTTTAGAGTTTTTATAATTTTTTAGGATTCCTGTGATGGTTAAGTAATTTCATAAATTTTCTTATAATTTTCTAAGTTAATTTAGTATTAATAGTAATTAAAAGTAGTTTAAATAGTTTAATTAAGTTAAATAGTTTTTAATTAATAAAAAACCCATAAAAAGACAAAAATATTTATTTTAATTTTTTATACTTTCTTCAAGTTCTAATTTAAGTTTAGAAATTGTTTTTGCAACTTTTTAGTTTAATTTGTAATAGTTATAATTATTAGTTAATTTAAATTAGATTTTGATTTAGATTTTAAATAGTTTAATTAATTAAATAATATTTAAATAGTATTTTAATCATTTTCATAATTTCATTTTCATTTTTAATTTTAAGTTTCAAAAAGTGTCAAAAGCACCCCCTGTAGTTGTTAAATACCAAAATCCCACTTTTTAAGTCCGATTGCGTAAATCTGAATTATGAATACGTGCATATATCTGTTATCTGATTTTTGTGAATATTATATCTGTGTACAAATACCAAAATAACAGTAGCAATATCAACTCCACATCATCTGGCTACTGTCCTCATTGCCACTTTCTCATAAACGATTTCAAACGACACCATTTCAATCTCGCTGGGACTTTAACGACCCGGGAAAACTCTATACTATCACCGGAGTATTGATTCTAAGCTGTTTTTGACTTGTTGACTTTGGTCAATAATATCTGACGGTTTAGACCCAATCAACTTGCAACAAAAATGGTCATGTGGGCCTTGTTCCTTAGGAAAAAGACAAAGGATGATACTCTCCTACACATGGTTCTCATGTTATTGTGCTCCACTGCTCCAGCCAAATGCTCACAAAACATACTTTTCATTTTTCATTTTCTACATAAATAATCATAATTATTTTCTATTACACTATACTATATTACTATATATACTAATTAGCTTCATAACCCGCCGTATAGGCAGGTTAGCTTCATTATATTATTTGATTAATTCTAAGTGGACATACATAAATAAAGAATAACAACATACATGTATTATATGAAAATTATAAAAATGAATGCATAAAATTTTGAGGCGGTAGTATCTATGTTCAATACATTTAGTTATTTCATACAAAAGCAATACATCATGAGTGTGCAACTTTTATTAGTTAAGCTCGACAATAATTCAAATGAAAGACATGGAAAACTAAAGAAATTGTCTTGAACATCCTTATAGAATCTCACATGTTCGAAAGTACATACAAATATAACTCTAACATAACCTTATAAATAAATAAATAATGAAAACTCACAATGCTTTATACCGTAGCCCATAGGCATGCTAATACTATACTAAAAAGTCTCTAAACATACATCTCAACAAAACCCTCTTCCTCCCAAATTGGCTAAGGCACAAGATCATTTTGAATGCAACTTTAGCTACCGTCTAATATGAAAGGTTATTTTAATTATATATCTTGAGGATGTAAAGAATTATTATAGTTCATGAGAGAATATCTTCCATACATCATATAACAAAAAATCATAGGTATAATTAAGAACAATCTTTACACTTTTATAAGTTATAGCTTGAGTCAATTGAATTAAATTAGATGCCTCATTCACAAGCCTAGAAATCACGTTGGTTTTTAATAAAATAAACAAAAGAAGGTTGCTCAAAACCAAGTCCATTAGATGTGCCTTCTGTTGATGGCCATTTTACTAATCGGTAATCACTTAATTAAATACTTGATAAAACATGTTCATAATAGACTTCACTAACTGAGCAAGATGACACTATTTTACATACCAAACAGGAAGTGAAGAAATATTTTGGATTACATAATACGCACCCATTGCAAATTATATATGACACAAGTTTAGATGGCGAAGATGTAGACGAAATTAAGGATTTCTATTATATGGTTTCTTAAAGGTGTAGGTTTTTGAGGTGGCAGTAGATGCCTCCTGTTTTGGCTGATGAGCATGAGAGCATGTAGTAGATCCAACAACTATATCAGCCTCGACTCTTGATATTGGTTTCCAAGAGTGCAAAACCCCCGACTGTGGAGCACGTTTAGTAAAGACACTTGCTCTTTCGGGCCTACTACTCTCCTTTACTGAAGTGTCAACTTCCTTAGCAGCTGATCCCTGGTATATTTTATAGGGGATAATAAAAATTAGTGGGTCATATATGATTACAAAAATCAAATTATCTTAATAACAATCTAGCTTGTGTATAGAACGTTTCAGGAGTCCGTGCATTAAGATACACTTTCAGCAAATTTCGACCCGTTCCTCATAAACCCTTTATGAGTAACTGCATCTATGGGTTCAAACTTCAAATTCTAGGCCTTATGAGCCAAAAATAGTTACATTCATTCCATTTTTCATAAGGTCAGTTTGAAGCTCTCTTCTTAGGATTTCAGTTGACATCTCAGCTCTAAACTTATGTATGGATGGCAACGATGAAGAAGAACAAATCAAGATATCCTATCTTATCTAGCTAGTTATAAGAATATGCTAAAAGGGTGTTTGGATTGTTTATCTAGCTAGATATATGAATAAATATTTTCAAGAGACTTTGTAATACATTATGCTTCTTTAAGATGATATACCCAAATTTGATAAGCAGTTTCGAAGTTGATTGTTAGAGACTTCAAAAATATAAGTTTCATATGAGAAGCAACTCAAAACACTATATAGACATGTAAATCAAATTGTGTTAAGCCTGATAATTCACTTGCATTTTTATCTCATTTAAGATATGCAGTTTTTTATCTCATTTATTCCTAAACACCACTAATTTGAGTTTTTTTTTTTTTTTTTTTTTTTTTTTTCTTTTTTTTTTTTAAGAAAAGGATAAGCAACCCCAAACACCCCATAAGTGGAGACAACATCAGATAATAACAATGAGGTTAAAAAGAACTAACCTCTTGCAAGACCATAAACAAACTGAAGCCATGCGTATTCTTCACATAATCAAACTTCAATGGATATAAAGGTGGCTTATAATGAATGATAATCTAGCATTTTCAAATCATATAATATAAAATACATAGTAGTTAACATGTATGTTTAGATGGTTCATAATCACCTATTCTCTTCTCATGTCATAATTTCAAGGCATATTTTAGCAG
This sequence comes from Artemisia argyi, assembly GCA_030686995.1. Classification (NCBI taxonomy): domain Eukaryota; kingdom Viridiplantae; phylum Streptophyta; class Magnoliopsida; order Asterales; family Asteraceae; genus Artemisia; species Artemisia argyi. The sequence continues at coordinate 76,659,000 of CM060681.1, forward strand.
ATTAAGTTATGAATGCTTGATGTTAAGTAGCAACGACGAACTGTTTCATGACTTGACCAATAGCTATGCCGAATCTGAAAAGATGGGATGACCCTATTCATCATTCACTCTTATACTAACTTTTAAATCTTGATTTAATGTTGTTTTCAAATAAAAAACCTCAAGTAAACAACTTAATGCAATAATTGGCACCACATAAATACCAAACTTCTTAATCATCTTAGTTTTTGTTCCTTTTGATAGGTCCAAGTTTCTAAATTCATGTATTCATGCTCCCTATAAATCAGTGTAATTAGTACAATGCTGAACCAGATTATGATATGAAAATAAAAATAAAAAATGAGCTAAGTCAAGTTAGATCATAAGCCCAAAAATAGGCTCAAACTGTAAACTCCTCAAAACACAACAAAACAATGAACACAACATCACAAATTCAACTTAATTTATCGCGAAAGATACTATGATATTGACTTTACCTCTCATATAGTTGTATCATTCTTTCCCCTACGGAAAAGTTTCACAGCAGAATTCTTAACTAAGTATCTCACTGGAAATGTGCAGAATGGGTTGTTGGGCCCGCTGGAATTAGTTAAATCTGGAAAAATGGCAAATGACAATTCTATAATGTTGATGCAAAGTGGTCATTATTGTAGTTTAAAATTTAAATGTTCATTTATTTTTAGGGGCGTAAATGAGCAACACTGTTTTCGCGGGGGTCGGATCAATAAAAGCTCAAAATGATCGAGTCCAAATGACCTCGAGCGTCTATTTGAGCCTAGTTTGAGACTCATTTCAAAATTGAGCTCCAGTATCCAAACCTCGATCGAGCTTGCAAGCAAGGATAGTAAAATGATGGTACCCTTAAAAGATGTATTGACCTCCATTTGCTCAGACCATACAATAGCTCTTTGATATACTTTCCGCACAGCAAGCATCCTTTATGAATCTTCTTGCGGATTTTGAGCTTGCACCATCATATTCGAGACATGTAAACACAAAAGGTGATCAAAAAGTTAAATTTTGTGTATAACTTACTAACCGGTAACGATTTTAAGAGGTTTAAGTAATCGGTCCACACAGGACCAGAAGCAATATCGAATCCTGATAAAAAAAAAAAAAAAAAAAAAAAAAAAAAAAAAAAAAAAAAAAAAAAAAAAAAACCACACACACACACACAAATCAACAGAAAGAAACGGGGGTTATATACTAAAGTTCGGAAAATAAACAATCGGTATATTAACATACCAACATAATCAAGCATGAAATCATAAGATTTCCTGGTTTCCTCTTGAACCTCTGACCCCTTCTTGTCATTGGCTAGCCTTATAAAGTTGATATAGCACCGCCTGCAACATAAATAAATAATAAATAATTGTAACATATATCATATAAAAAACATATTAGCAGCATTCGATTAAAAAGCTTGCCAAAACCTTCATTGGCACCCTGTGTATCAGCAGCACCCCAACTGTATACAACTCATGCATTGGAATTCCTCATTTTCATAGCCGAGGTCGAGAATTCACTAAGGTTGTCCGTGCACATAACAACGCAGCAACACAATATCTTACCTACCAAAAAAATACCATGTAAATTTAATACACAAATATTTCAAAATTAAAGATTTCAACAAAATAAGTTTACCATATTGCAACTGGATTGGAAAATTACATAACCAAGATAGGATATAAATGATTCTGCCATTGAACAAATATCAACTTGCCATATTTTTTTATCTTTTTGTTTTTGGCATTTCTTCACCGGCGTCAACCATTCAATGTACATCAGCAACAACAAAGAAATACAAATCGAAACCTTATAGGAAATAACTTTCTGACGTTAACAATTAGGGGTCGTCATGGCATAAATGATTATAATGGAGACGCTATGTAAATATAATTGTAAACATAACTTAAAAACACTTTTCCTAAAACTAATCAGTACCTTGTAAACGATTGACAATAGAAGCAATAATAGCAATGAATTCAGCTCCATTTGTCTTGTCAAACATGTATACACATTAGCACTTATTGAATCGTCAAAACCCTTATTAAAACTTGATTCGAATCTGAACCATCAATTAATCAAATAAAATTGATAATTTCAAAAGTTTGAAATTAAGCATATCATGAAAAGATTAAATTAAACGGAAAACTACAATCAATCATACCTTATATAGGTGTTGATACTACACTGGTCAATCATCAAATCAATAACATGGATCCTCCAACTCAAAAAGATTAAATTAAGCAAAACGAACCAAAAAGATCACATTTTTATAATCAAAATACTTATAAATTAAAGAAAAATAATAAAGAAAAAGGATAATAAAAAGAAAAGAAACATACCATCTTTAGGACCATGGAAGAGATCATAAAACTCCTGCATACCATCATTCACCATTTCAACTTTATAATCATCCATCATCCTATTTAATCACAAAAATCCATAATCAAGTTACAATCTTTATAAAATAGATGTCGTAACTAAATTTGTATAAACTTTCTGAATGGATAAATAAATAAATCAATAACATGGATCCTTGAGAATTGTTCATTAGAAGAATAAGTAAACAAAAAGGTTACGAACTACATACCTTTGACCGGCTAGCCTAATTCAATCAATCATAGCAAAAATTAAAACCTAAAAGTTAACACAAAGAAACTTTAGATTCAATTGAAAAAAAAATGAAATCAGACAAACCTTGGTTTCATACTCATGACTTGCATTGAGGATGAGACTGCCTTTGTTGTCGATTATAACAAATGATCGAAAAAAAAGAATGATTACCTTCGGCATTTATAGATAAAAATTATGGTTTAGGAATTTGAATTGATTTGAATGATTAAATTGGAATCGATTCAAAATTACTGAGTGAAATCAGGAAACCGTAATCCATGTGATATGATTTTCAAATGTATAACTGATTGAAGTGATTAATGGTGAGAGGATTAAGGAAATAGTATATCTATCTACATAAAAGTGGATTCAGAGAAATTAGGGGGAAAAATTGTGTGTGTTGAAAAGGAAATAGATACATGTAACGCCTACATTCAAGCACTTATGGTTTTTGTTTTTCAAATACATTCACAAAATCCACTTTGGTCTAGTGGTTTCATTGATAGTTGTTTACATGGGAGACCGGGGTTCGATTCTTGTAAGTGTGATATTTTTTAACACATTTCCAGAAATTTACTAAAATTGGAGTGATGACTGGGCATTCCACGTAGGCAATCGAAATATTAAAATGTTGCTGACTGGACAATAGACATGATGAGTCAGCATTATTTGCTTCATGTACAACCTTCAAAGCATCAAGTGCAACTCAAAGTTAGCCTCTTATATATATAAAGATTCAGCGTCAAATGACGCCATGTCACGTCACTTGGGTTCCCGAAATTTTTTTGGCCCAACAACAAGCCCACACTGGCTCAGGTAAAAGCCCAAAATAGTATTTACAAAACATACCCTCTATAATATAATGGAAAAAAGCCCAAAACACTATTTACGAAACATACCCCCTACTATATAATGACTTGCGAAAACTACTTTAAACTTTTATCTAACATATATTTAGCGAGCCTCGCCGCAAAATGCCATCAAGAACCACGTCGTTTCAAATTTTTTTTCCGGACTTTTGAACGCCGCACCGAACACCTGATCCACTTTCTGCTTAACAAAAAAAATATTGTGCAATAATCAACGACATGAAACAACGTACCGCCACAACGCGGCGGACCGTTGCCCACCTCGTTTACTAAAAATGGGGATGTAACTACTATTCATTATAAAAATCAAATCTCGTTCTGTTATATTTTAAAAACCTTCAGATATATCCCTAAAGTTAGAGTAAATAGGTAAATTGTATTCGAATTTTAAGTACCAACTAATAAAAAGACACTCAGAAATATAATATTTATTAAACTAATATTAAAAAGGTTAAACATTTACGTTTGAATGTGTTTTTAATAATATGATTAAAATGAGTTCATTTTGAAAACTTTTGATTTTTGCACTAAGTTTATGAAAATATATACATGTTTTAATCACTTAGACAATATTTCCCCGTTCGTCCCTAAAATATACACATTTCGCACATTTCGTCCTAATATTTTTTTGGCATTTTCATCCCTGAACTCTGCAAAAATCGCACGGTTGGTCCCTGGAACCCACATTTGGCTGACAGACGTTGCTTTGCAACGTTAGTTGACCAGTCAACTAGTTTTTTTTTGTCATTTCACATTTTTGTGTTGGCGCATTTGGTCCTTTCTCCCACTTTTTTTCCGCCTATCTTCTTGGGTTCAGCCTATTTATAACCTCGTTTTTACACCCTAGATCACACACCAACGTAGAAATCATTTTGAAAAGAACCACAGTTAAAAATGGCAGCCCCAGATGCAAATGGATGTTTTGCAAGTGAAGCTGACGAATACGAGTTTGTCTTAAACAACACCTTGTTGTGGGACGCAGTGTTTAATCAATTCGGGTATGATCCCGTATTAGAATTTGGGAATTATAGGCAGGTTAGCCCCTGGATGAGGACACAAATACTCAGGTGGGTGCGGAGACAGGACTTTTACTGGGATGAGGTTTTGGGATTGACTGAGGAAGAAGATATAGCGGAGGAGGAGGAGGACCAAGAGGAGGTGGGGGATGATCAAAATCAGGTGATGCAGCAACAAAACGTGGTGGAGCAGCAGCATAACGTGGTGGAACAGCAGAATAACGTGGTGGAGCAGCAGCATAACGTGGTGGAGCAGCAGCAAAACATGGTGGAGGAACAGCAAACTGTGCTTTTGGACAACATGGTGGAGGAGCGAGTCACCCAGGTTATCGAGCCGCAGGATATGTTGAATTTGGCAAGCAGGATTACGGCTCTTGAAATTTCCTTTGAACAATTGAAAGAAAGGAAGGATAGGAGGGAAAGGGATGCAAGCAGGGAAGAGAGCTCTGGTTCGAACCGGTTGGGGTGAAAGTTTTTAATGATTATGGTGTTTGTAAGGTTTTAGTATGTTTGCAATCTGGTTTTTATCTTAGTTTCCGGGTTATTTTGAATAGGTAAAAAATTACCATTAGTAATAACATGCCAAAGATCTAGATCTTTTGACTTCACATAAGTTTCGAATCGATTTTTCCAATTTAAAAATCCATCACTTTCAAATAGTGGTGGTCTTTGCATAGATTGCCCTTCTAAATATTTTTCAGATTCCATAGATTGTTACATGTTTTAAAATACAATATATTTTAAAGATCTTGCTAGACGTGGCTCTGATACCAATTGTGGAAAACTAGAAGGGGGGGTTGAATAGTTTTATATCCTTTTAAATTTATTTCCAAAATATTTTGTAGGTTATAAAAAATTTCGATTCGATCTTAAGTGAGTTCAAGCAACAACCAATATAAGCAAGTCTAAACTAATATTAAAAGTATTGAAATATAATGAAGAAAAGATAGAGTTAGAAAGATCAAACCACAACACGTGAATTTATAGTGGTTCGGCTACAAGGACACCTTCCTTGCCCTACTCCACTCCCCGAGTACCACACTCGAGAGTTTTCTTCACTATGTCAACAAACTCCTTATGGTGGAGAAACCTTACACACCTTGGCTTACACAAGTTAACGACACTAAGCTAAATGTCGAGTTCTAATCGTAGCTAGAACCAATCTCACACCAAATATCACACCACGTGATCTTCACACCTTAATCACACCTTCACACCTTCTTCAAGACTTCACACCGTCTTCACACCTTGTCAATCTTCACACCTTCTTTTATGCACAACTAAGTCACAACTACTAAACTAGTTTACAACACACCAAGATTCTACAATCAACAAATATACACAACACCTAAACAAATAACTATCTCTAGTACTATATGAAACTAGCTATACACAACACCACTACAATAAGATGGATGTAGAGAAGTGTTCTTCTTCTTGCACTTGAATGGATGAAGCTTTGGATCACTTGGAAACAAAGACTTATGAAATATATGATCAAAGGATTTTAGATCTAGAGAAGAAGATTGGATCAGAAAGTTTATAGTGCAAAAAGGTGGTAAAAATATGTGGAATGATCCAATATTTATAGGGCCAGATTTTACTATTCGGGAGCGTGCCGGTCCCCTTAATTGTAGGCCGGTCCCCTTAATGATTAAGGGGGCCGCCTAGTAAAATTAAGGGGGCCGCCCTCCTGAACGTTCCAAAAGTTTTTCTGGATAAAATTTGCCCTTTTTGGTTGGAAATTTGAAATCATATTTTTGTGGTTTAATAAAACTTTACCAAAAATGATTTACAAATATATATATAAAATGTTAAAATCATTTTATATAATGTTATGTATTAATATAAAATTTCCTTTGATCATGTAATGCATAAGTTACTAAGTTTATGCATACCTTAAGTGATATAAGATGTAGAGGTAAATATTTGTCACCAAATACTTGTTTATGTCTTATTCTTGACTTAAGTTTTGTGATTATCAAAACATAGGTTTATTGAGAAATATTAATAACATTCACAAACATTATTTATATCAACATTCCGTTTTAATACGTTTTCATTTGTTTTTTTTTGTTTTTTTTACGTTTTTATCATTTTTTTCTGTTTTCGTCTCTTCTGTTTTTTTTTTTATGTTTTCCTCCGTTTTTTATGTTTTCGTCTGTTTTTTTGTTTTTGTCTGTTTTTTACGTTTTCGTCTTTTTTTTCGTTTTCGTATGTTATTTTCCGTTTTTGTCCGTTGTTCTAACGTTTTCATATGCTTTCGTCCATTTTTTTTTACGTTTTTATATATTCTTAACCGTTTTTTTTCAGTTTCGTTTCCTCCGTTTTTTTTACGTTTTCACTCGTTTTTTTCGTTTTCGTCTGTATTTTTACATTTTCCTTCGTTTTTTACGTTTTCATCTGTTTTTTTTTGTTTTCGTCTGTTTTTTTATGTTTCCTCCGTTTTTTATGTTTCCATCCGTTTTTTTTCGTTTTCGTCTGTTTTTTACGGTTTTGTCCGTTTTTTTCGTTTTTGTCTGTATTTTTACATTTTCCTCCGTTTTTCTACGTTTTCATCCGTTTTTTTCTTTTTCTTCTGTTTTTTACGTTTTTGTCCAATTTTTTTCGTTTTTGTCTGTATTTTTACATTTTCCTCCGTTTTTTATGTTTTCATCGTTTTTTTTCGTTTTCGTATGTTTTTTTACGTTTCCCCCGTTTTTTTCTTTTTCGTCTGTATTTTTACGTCTTTGTCCGTTTTTTTTCGTTTTCGTCTGTTTTTTTTACGTTTTCATTCGTTTTTTTTACATTTGCATCCGTTTTTTTACATTTTCATCCGTTTTTTTTTGTTTTTGTCTATTTTTTAACCTTTTCGTTCGTTTTTGTATGTTTTCGCCTATTCTTTTACGTTTTTGTCTTTTGTTCTAACGTTTTCATACGTTTTTCTTTATTTTTTTTAAATTTTCATACGTTTTTATCCATTCTTATCCGTTTTTATACGTTTTCACAACATGGGTATTGAATGTTGATGCTAATACCCTGTAATTGTTCTTTCTATTTTAGAAATCTGATGTTTTTTCGTTGTAATTTAGCATACCCATATTTTAAAATGAGTTTTTTTTTTTTTTTTTTTTTTTTTTTTTTATTTTTTTTATTTTTTTTTATTTTTTTTATGTCAAAGGTCTAGTTGTTGAAGGTTGATGCTAATAGCCTGTAATTATTCTTTCTATTTTTTGAAATTTGATGTTTTTTGGTTATTATTTGATATACCCATGTTGTGAAAACATATAAAAACGGATAAGAATGGATAAAAACGTATGAAAATGTAAAAAATGAACGAAAACGTATGAAAGCGTTAGACCAAAAGACAAAAACGTAAAAGAATGGGCGAAAAGATAAAAAAAAATGAACGAAAACGTAAAAAAAGACAAAAACAAAAAAAACGGATGAGAATGTAAAAAAACGAACGAAAACGTAAAAAACAGACGAAAACGAAAAAAACATACAAAAATGTAAAAAAGCAGATGAAAACGAAAAAAACGGATGAAAACGTAAAAAAAGGAGGAAAACGTAAAAAAACTGACGAAAACAAGAAAAATGGATGAACACTTAAAAAATAGAGGAAAATGTAAAAATACAAACGAAAACGAAAAAGAAAAAAAACGAATGAAAACGTAAAAAAACAGAGGAAAATGTAAAAATACAGACGAAAAAAAAAAACGGATGATAATGTAAAAAACGGAGGAAAATATTAAAATACAGACGAAACAGAAAAAAAAGGGTTAAGAATGGATAAAAACGTAAAAAAATGGACGAAAGAGTATGAAAAAGTTAGAACTACGGACAAAAACGTAAAAAAACGGAGGTAAACGTAAATAAACAAATGAAAACGAAAAAAATAGATGAAAACATAAAAAAACGGAGGTAAACGTAAATAAACAGATGAAAACGAAAAAAATAGATGAAAACGTAAAAAAACGGAGGAAAACATAAAAAAAAGAGACGAAAACGAAAAAAACAGACAAGAAATTAAAAAAACAGACGAAAATGTATTAAAACGGAACTTACGAACGTATTAAAAAAAATAAAAAAAGTTGCATCGTTCGTTCTTTTGCACCGTTTATCCTTTTGGTTTGCAAAATGACTAGTATACCCTCATAGGACTTCAGGTGTAACAAACACTTAACAAGCGTTAGTGGGGGAGGGACTAACGACGCCAAACGTTTGCCCGTTAAGGACGAACGGTGTAGTTTTTTTGGTCAAGGGACTAACGACGCCAGTCAACGCAAACCACAAGGACGAACGGTGTAATTTACTCTTAATATAATTGGTACTGTTAGTGTTCAAAGGTAGGTATCAAACAACATTAAAGGCACAATACATTTCGTTCAAGTAGGCACAAGGCATGTGTCACAAAGGAAGGCGATAAGTGAAAAGTTTTATCAAATGATAAAATAAGCTCATTATGGTCTTTCTAATCTTAGTGTTCAAGTGTAGGCATCAAACTACATTATGGTCTTTCTAATCTTAGTAAACAAATACAAGCAAACAAAACCCCCAAATCTTGTCACTTAAAACAAGGTCAAATATGTTAAACATGATAAACAACAATTAAATGGAGCAAAAGATGTATCAAATGATAAATAACAATTCCATTATAAATGCCTGTACGGATAGGGGAGCTCATTATGTTGATTTGCTATTTTTTTTTTTTTTTTTTGGAATTTAGGGTTTGATCGGGGTATGTTACTGTTTGAGTGTTATGTGTTTAATATTACCAAGTGTGTGCTCAATAGTTACTCTACCTTGCTTTTTATAGTACATAAGTTGTTTGACTTTAATTAGTCAAAGTTATTGAATGGCACATTCAATGCTTGTTCAACGGATGGTTGAAAGTCAAATTAATTGGTAGATACACTTTGTATTTTTGTTTGAAAGGCACACACAGACATGTAAGAAAATGAGATAACATATTACAAATGTGACATTGTATTATTGATCCACTGAATTATTTTGTTCTGAGTACTTCTGCATTGATAGATTATGTAGGTGATCTTGTTTGAACTTGTTGAGAAGCTCTTTACTCCTTGATTGTAGCAGTACCTTCTTTAATTATACCAGTACCATTTTTTTTCAGCAATACCTTCTTTAATGTATGGTCACATTAAAGTTGAAGCACTATATTGTCATATTAGTCCTAACAGTTATTATACACAAATGAAGGAAATGATAAAAGTGATTTGATTTCATTAATTTGATATAAAAGACACAAGATAGTCAAACTAAACAAACATATATCCATTTTTTGTTTTGTTACATATGCAAGCCCCAAAGCAGGTTATACTCCTCTTCTTCTTGTTGCAGCCTCTCTTGGTCAGCCTTTGCGAAAGCTTCTTCTTCTTCTAATGCAAGGTTTAATGCTTCTTCATCTAAACTCTGCTGAATTTCATCATCAATAACATTTCCAACTAACTGCAACTCAAATTCAGCCTTTTCTTCTTCTTCCATCAGTTTCATTATTTCTTCTTCCTCTAAAATTCCACTACAACTAGGAAGCGTTTCCTTTTTAAATACCTTAACTAAGTTTTTCCTTGTAATGTTAAGATAATGACCTGATTTAGGTGAAAACACTGAAACATTATGAAGAATCAAAGCAGCTTACAATCATATCCTTTCCATAATCCCCCTCATTAATGATTTTATGATGTATTGTACCAGATATTTCACCTGAGAGATTTTTGACAGTAACTGTAAGATCTCCAAGCGCATTTGGTGTACACGACTTTATTATTGCAACAACTTGTTCAACTTTCCCCTTATTGATAAAGCTTCTGATATCACCTAAACATCTAATCACACCCCCCATTAGCATTCACATAGTCAACGGCTAAGCCATGACCCACGTGTAAAATCCTCATCCTCACCCACGTCTTCAACAACTTTCCTCGTATACTCCTGTGTGGAAATTATAGACACCTCTCCACCTTCCCGAGTTTCCTCTATTTTACGTAGCTTCGCCCTTTGATACACCTGTAGGACCTGGTATGATCCTAACAGGTTGTTGGCCAGAAATTTCATCATTCTGTTGATCTGATGAAGCATGGGGTGAGTTACTCATGTTGTTGCGTTTTCTGTGTCAGCAACAACCTTTTTGCCAATTTATAGTGTCTTTTAAGTAGGTGTTTGTGAGGCCCTATAACGCGATTTTTTAAACGGGGACGATGCATGCAAAATGTTTTTCCAAATCAGGGACCTAAAACGAGATAAAAGGGTTCAAATAATGCTCATTTGTCGGGCTTTTAAATTTTCCTGCCAATTATTCCTATCTCACAAAGTGTGTGTTTAGTCCCTGAATTATTGACCTTGTTTTACTGTTAGTCCTCGAAATTCACATTCTTTGTTAGTCATTTGGTCATTTTTCCCGCCAAACCACTATGCCACTAACAACTCTCATTTGTACCTACAAAACATGGCCCATTGCCCTTTCCAGTTGCATCCACAATTTGCATCCAACAATTCCAAATGGCTGAAAAGAAAAGCAGTCTGTTCATTGCAACCCACAACTCCCAAATGGAACAACCAAGAACAAAATAGGCATCAATGCTGACATTTATCGAAGATGTCGTTAAGCATCTCCCTGAATGGTCTGATGAGGGCAGTGACGATCCACTCAACTTCACTGAGCTATGGTTGAACAGGATTCATGAATGTCACAAGTTCAATAATCTGTTGAATTTCATTAAAAAAAACTTAAGGGAAGAAGTTGACATGCTGGAAAACAAGATTACACAGCAAAAGGTTTGTCCAATCAAGGCATGGGCAGATTGGAATGAAACCTTAGACATCACACTTGTCAAACTAACTAATGGTGCAATTAATGTACCAAAAGTTAAACATGAAATTGTTGCTGTTGATCTTGTTACTCCTGAAGCTGTTGTTGATGAACAGGTGGAAGCTAATGGAAGGCCTCTGAAGAGGAAAAGGGGTGTATGCTGGTGACAAGAAGGATTTGGTAACTGATGGGTGTTTTTATGTTTAGTTTAAGGTTTTTATGTCTTGGGTGTGGTTGTTATGGGTTGCTTCAGTTATTATGCTTTTGTACTCACCTATTATGCTTAATGACAATAAGTTATTATGTGTTGACTAATTGTATGTTCTACAGAATGAACAGTGAAATGATATACCCAATATTGGTCATGGCGTGTGCATCATTTTTGGTGGTGTGAGGATCAATTCTATTTTTAATTGTTGTTCGTAAGTGTTCAATATTCGAAATAGTCATCCAGTTCAAATTCTCATGGTCCATACATTAAACGTAGCTAAAGTATTTTGGGCCAAAAGTCATCAATAAAACATTACCTATAAGAAAGCTTTGCATAACAAGCCCATGTGCTATACTTTCAAAAAGTCTACTAGTATGTAATTAAATAATGCAAAATAATATGATTTGCATCAAACATCATATGTTTCATAGGTTCAAAATAAGAACTAGATTAGCCAGAAACAGAGAATTACTTACTATAAACCAAGAGATTAATAACTAAGCATGCAAAAGTTGTCCATGATACAAAGAACAACAACAAATAAACATAAGTCCTAGCTCTCACATCACCAATCAGATGGGCTTGGAAGCGGCTCGATATTGTCAAACATATCCATTGGAAAATCATCCATGAACATATCGGGTGCCATCATCATTGGATCATCGTTCTCGTGCCTTCCACAGCTCCCACCACTTTCTCCTCCTTCGCCACCTAAACCACAACACTTGTGTAAAGAATCATTTTTTTTTTTTAAATACTAAAGAAAGCTATATATAAATTCAGGTATGTATACCTGGTGGCATGTAAGGGAACTCGACAATCTCAGAAGAACCACCATGACCAAAAACTGCGTAAAAATTTGGGTCTGCTAATTGGGAGAAAATGTCTTGGCTGTCATGAAGGGGTGGCAAGGTTGGCAGTGATGGTGGAAGTTCGACTTGTGGGACGTGAGGGAAATCTTGTAGTAAAGGGTGATCTGGTGGCATGTTGGATGAGTTTTCTTCCACGGGTATGGTGGTGTAGTTGAGTTGACATAGCGGCTGGTTCTGATCATAGCTAAGTAAACTTGTGGGCACAGTGTGGTTCCTAAGATCAGGCAATGGTACCATCTTGATTGGCTCACGGTATGACGATGAGCAAGAAAATGTTTTCGGAGATGTTACTGATGATTCTCCATCTGTTGAAGAACTGCGCTTCGGTGCCTGAAATTGTAAATAAATTTGCAGTGTTACCATTTCATATGCAAAACTATGGTATTTTATTGTTCTAACTTATAAGGTCAAACAAGCCTTAGATTGACCGTTTAGTACTACCAAAATGATTAAAACTTCAAAGGTATGTTCGATCACGAAATACATATTATAAATTAAAAATATACATATGCTTTTTAGTATTTCCAGATTATCATTATAAATCAACATCAATTTCGACTTTTAGATTATCAACGTTGACCATGAAAGTCAAACTCAGCAACAGTAGAAAGAAACTGAGATTCTGTACTTCACTGGTCATCATGCTTTGACTTTTGAGGTCAAATATAGATTAACTTGATCATGTATAGTATATCATTAAAACAACACACTTCCAATGCAATTATGATTACCCAATGTAAATTCATATATCTCATTCAAAACAAGTTTTTTTCAATACCATATTATAAACTAATTCGATATCTTTCGCTTTTAAAATTTCTTGCATTGACCACAGAAGTCAAATTCTACAACAGTACAAAAGAATCAGACTGTTTACCTCAATGGCGGGAACTTTATGAAGTGCAGGCGATCCGCTGACAGACCTTTTGGACTTTGGTGCTGGTGGTGGCGTTGGAGTCTGAAGAACTCGAGCCAATCTCTTCTGTCTACTACTCCAAAAATTCTTCACATCATTATCAGTTCTTCCTGGCAAATACGTCGCGATTCGCGCCCATTTGTTCCCGAATTCCCCTTGTAGTTCTATCACTACCCTCTCCTCATCCGCAGAAAACTTCACACCACTAATAACACAAATAAATAACATACATTAATTAATCAAATCAAAACAACAAGTTATATAAAATAACACAATAAACCATATATAAAAACCCCATAAAAAATTGATCTCAATCTGTAAAAAAAATTAACAGAATTATGGAATAAATTTTCACAAACTTGAAATCCAACAGAATTATCAAAATTTAACTATAAACCATATGAAATTAAGTCAAATTCTATCATTTTTTACCCATAAAATTTGTATAAGTACTAAAAATATAGCCCATTTGCAACGAAACAAAATTTGCAACGAAATGAAGAAAAAAAAAAAGTTTAGTGACATACTTTTTAAGATTGGGGCGAAGTTTATTAACCCAACGAAGACGACAGGACTTCCCGGTACGTTGAAGTAAGCCTTTGGATCGAATGGAGCTCCAATCGCGCGGTCCGTATTTCTTAACATGTTTAAGCAACACTTCATCTTCTTCTGTTTTCCATGGTCCTTTTTTAATCTCTCCTAAATCGTCATACATTCTTACCCTTTCCATTTTTTTTATTTTTTTCACTTTCTCACACTGTAAAAATGTAAAAGTTACTGTTTTTTTTCGTGAGTGTGTTTGTGGGTTTTGTAGTGACGGTTAAGACGGTTAATTGTGCCCATGTTCCCCCTTTTTTCTCTGGTTTGAAAACATGGGTTGGAATTTACATATTTGGTCCTTAGAGTTTTGAAAAATGTCGTTTTTAGTCCCTGTATGAGGCGGGTGTGTCTCGAATTTATTTGTGAAATTTGAGTTGCCGCCTATTTTGTTATGTGGGTTGGGTTGATTTTTGATAATTTGGGTTTTGATGATATTTGATTTTATGTTGCTAAAATTTATAAAAGTTTTGATATATTAAAGAATGTGAGTTAAGCTCCACCCTTTTTAATCTGGTTTGATTCTATGTAATGGTGAATTAAAATCTCGTTGATAAATCGGTTTAAAATTCATAAATTATGGTTATCAAAATAAAAAAATTTGTTTGCTGATGTTTAAATTCGACTTAATTGATTTAACAATAAAAAAACTGAATTTATTAAGTCATATTAAAACTGTTTTTTGTGACTTAATATAAAAAGATAATTGAAAATATTGTAAATAATAAAGTAATTGAGAATGTCTGCATTAGGTATTTTTTAATTAGGCATGGCTTAATAGAAGAAAATTACATACCTAGTATTATTGATCGAAACCATTATTACATATAAGTTTTCTCATGTTTTGCCAAACGAAAGAAGAAGTCGCACCATGTCGTGAGGTTAAACGGATTTTAAGGAGGTTTTATTTATTATTTATTTTATTTACCGTGACTTACATTTTACCACGTAAAGAGTCAGTCATGTCATGTCTATTGACCAAGTCAAGGTTGGGTGGGACTTAAAACGTTTTGATTTATAAGAAACAAAAAAGATACGGAGAAATCAACAAAATAAGAGAATGTCTAACCAATGCCCTAAAGATATTTGTTAAGATTTGTCTTCTTATGGCTTTTAATTACATAAATGGTCCTTGTAATTGACACAAAAGTGCATATTTGAATATGGACCCACATAAATATAAATTAAAAACCACAATAAAACAAATCTTAACCAATGCCCTTAGGGCATTGGTTAGACATTCCTACAAAATAAAAATATGGCTAATTTTATTACTTGTACATTTCATTTGGGGCCATATAAAAAAATTGAATAAACTGCAAAAAAATGTCTTTAAACTTTGCCAAAAATGCAAATAATGTTCTCTTACAAAAAAATTTGCAAATCATGTTCTTGACCAATCTTCAATCTGCAAATAATTTCCTTGAGGTGTTACTGTTCATGCAAAAATGGTTTTTTGGCTAACGCTCATTAGTTTTTTTCACGTTAGTGGCTTGTAAAATGACTATTTTACCCTCCTTTTCTTCAATAATTTCTATTCCCTTCTTTCCCGCAAAACTAAAACTCTTTCATATCCTCACAGTGATTCAAACACACATACACTTTACACCATCTTCTCCAACCCATTCAAAATCAACTATTCATCATCTTCTCCACACACCCTCTTGAGCAAGCACCACTGATTCACCATCTTCTCCACACACCCGCACCAGATCTGCTTATTATTATCTCTATCGACTGGATTATTGCAACCTTTGTTCTTAGATTGGTACATGGCAGCCTGATTTGATTGGGAAAAAAGATCTTTGGTTGAGTTCCAACAAGTAGCTATGCTTTAGAGAAGTTGTATATCAGTTTGCATTATGTTGAAATACAAGTACAATGATGCAAAATTGCATTAAGACACAAGGACAATTGACGAGGGTAGGGCCATAGTAAATCACATGAAATGGGATCCTACACAAGACATTTGAGTAAATAATAAACTTTATATAAATATTTATAATAACATAATTACCTCGAGGTAATCAAGCCCATTAGAATATCCATTAGACGCAAAACTAGAACCTTGTATGTGTGCCACGATTGCCTTTAACGCTGCCATATCATTTTCTTGATGATTAAATCTAACCTAGCTTTCGAATGGGTATGACCTAGCCTTTAACGCGGTCAAGTACTATAACGACTACTCATGTTTCCAAATTGGTTGATTCCGTCTGACCTTGGTCCAAATCGAATATTTGTAATCTCTTTACCAAATTCTGAAAATATGTTATTAATTTTTCTCCATTGAGGGGAGTCCGCCACATGCCTTAATTTCCCGTCATCTTTACGCTGATCGAAATGCCAACGCAACAATTTGGCACAGTTCTTGTTTTCAAATAACCGTTCCAGTCTCTTTGATGGGAAAATAAATAGCTTAGCCGGTGGTCCATTTTTTGTCAGATCATCATCAATTTCATCCAGTTCTTTTTCATAACTTGATATTTCACAAGTAACACATGCATGCAAGTTTTTGTACTTATCAGCCCTGTACAATGTATAGTCATTCAGACATGCATGTATTCATTCAATTTCTAGTCCCATTGGACACTTCTTTTTTTAGCTTGGTATGTAGAAATGGGTAACTCATTCTTATCGGGAAGTAGTCTGTGTAAAAACTCTAATAGCTTTGTGAAGCTATTATCACTCCAACTACTAATTGCTTTTAACTTTAACAACTACAAAACATCTAAAAGTACACAAAAATTCTTGCAACCATCGTACACAGGTTTCTCAATCTTCTTGATATCACCATCCTTAACCTCTAAATCATGCAACATCTCTTTTTAATTATCATGTCTATCATTAATGCAAAAATCACTGTTTTCATTAGTATTTGATACATGACCTGATGTGCTATTATCAACTAGTGATTTTCGATGCTCTGACCAACAAGTATATTTAAGGATAAAACCGTATTTTTGTAAATGAAACTCAATCACTTTGATATCAGTATGGGGGTACAAATTTTTTACATTTCGAACAAGGACGAAAAATCTCAATATCTCCCTTAGCTGCTCGGTTAGACTCAGAAACTATCAGAAAACTTTACGCACCTTTCCTAAATTTTGGGTCATTAACGTTCATCCCGTACATCTATTGTCGTTCCGTCTGAAATTTCAAAGCAACATAATAAATCATATGCATGTACGAATGAAACATAGGTTGTCACATGTGGCAAATCCTAACCCACCTTTTGAATATTAATTTTATCTCATATGCATGTACGCATGAAACATAGGTGGTCACATGTGCCACGAGAGCCTTTAACATTGTCATCTCATTTTCTTGACGATTAAATCTAACCTAGCTTCCGAATGGGTATTGATACGTGGGAATCGCACCAGGCTTTATCTCTCAAGGGATCTTGAGAAGCTTACAACCCCCACCAGGCAGTGTACCTGATCGTTGTAGTATTGTATAGTGACAAGTACCGGGGGATTGATCGTTCAGCTAGGAATAGTGTCGCTAGGATTAGAAAACCTAAATACTAGTTCTAAAGGTGAGGGATGATTATTTTTGTATTTTGTTATATTTTTTAGAAAGCAAGTAAAAATCTCGGGTTTGAAGGATTTGGGCGGAATTAGTTGCTAGTCAACTAACCCAATACTAAAGATGCAATCAAAATAAAATACTAAAAATGAAAATAAAACTAAATTAACTAAGGTTGTGAGCAATAAGTGGAGAAATTGTGTTTACTTAGATTTCACTACTCCCTAGATATCTTTTACACGTTAATTACTTGTTATAGTTGCGTGGATGACGGATTGTATTCCTTAATACCATTCATGGGGTGGCGCACTTAATTCCCCAATCCTATGAGTGCCTACTTCACTTCTATGTCGAGCCGACTAAGAAGCTCCTAACATGGGATCATTAGAATTTACTCATGCATTAAATACAACCAATAAAACCTAGTGCACGTCAGTTCATGTTTCCTAAGACGTTCAAGTATGTTACCAATTGGAGATCTGCCAGTTTTCTTAAGCCTAACATCGAAATCATTCATCCAATACAACCATAAACAAGTAATCAACACATAATTAACATCTAGGTTTCATTAGATCTAAGCAAACACAAGATAGATCTAGCCTAGCATGATGGAATTAAGACAAGAACAAGATATAGACAACCAACACATAGACATATTGATTGAATTAAAAGAATACTTATCTCAATTAGACATGAAAGGGTTCAAGGGCTGAAAACCCTTGAAAAACCTGTAAAGTTCGTACTAAGTTCGGCCTTAGGGTTTCTCCAAAACTTCTCTTTTTTTATGAATGGAAATTAGAAAACTATATATAGGAAATTGAGGCTGACGGCGTCAAGACCAAATTGGTGACGCCGTCATCTTGCCTCCAAAAGAATTCTCGGACTGCCTTGATCTACTTCTGACGCCGTCATGTTATAACTTTTTCCAGGCCGTCACATATTTTACTCTTGACGCTCTTCCTTGTGACGCCTTCATTTCTGTACTGGGCCGTCATGAAAATTACTCTTGACGCCGTCAGGATTTTCTTCTTGACGCCGTCACCTACTGTTCTCAGCAAGGAAAATTAAGACATTGGCGTTTTCTTCACTTTTATGCTCCAAAAACGTCCGAATAGCTTTCTTTTCCAGATTTCTCTCCCAAAGTACCTAAAATCACAAAAGGAACGATTTAGGGCAATATTTGATCAAATGAATTCAATTCCGGGCTTAAATGACCCCCTTTAACAAGTTTATTGAATTGGATTTTAGACGACTAGACCCATAATATGCATCTTGCTGGTTTTCCAATGCTGCAACCTTCCCTTGTAATATCATCATACAAGGTGGTAGCCAAATTTGGTGCAATAATATGCACTAAGAAAATGTGTAAATCTCCATGAAGGTCTACACTAATAACTAACAATAATATATTGTAATATACTCTAATGTAAGAACATGGATGGTTTAGTGTTTAGGATGATTTTATGTAATGTTTTCTAGTGAGAAGTTAGAGAGAGAAAGAACTGGAACCTTGAGAGAAAACAAGTGAAATGTTAGATTGAATATGAAGGTCCAACCCCTTCCAAGCTAGGGAAGGGGTATTTATACTTACAATCAAACACCCTTTGAAACGGGCTGTGGAGCGGGCTGATAGTGGTTAAAGACCCGACCCGACTCTACAAATATTAACTAATACTAAACTACGTTCTAACTAATATGATAAATACTACTAGCTACAATTGCTAAATTACATTCGGGATGACCGAGCCTTCATATGAATAAACGTATTCCTAACAATCTCCCCCTAAGGGAGGTCACCCCGGAAAATAAATATTGAATCATAGCATTCAAGTTTTTTTTCCGACATCTTTGTAGCTCGTAGCCTTTTGATTCTTCATTGTTGAGATCTTCGTGCATTAAGTGGTAGGCTCTAGATGACTTGTTCAATGTGATGAATGATCTTTGGAAATAACTTCAAGTTCATCATCCAAATGAGTGTCTGAAAGTCATCTTTGAGCCGTAACGTCTCCATGTGATATGAACATCTATGTGTTGGCATGCTCACACTTTTCAGGATCATGATCTTCTGCATCAGAGTTGTGGAAGCATAGATTGGCCCAATCAATAATCATGATTTCTTAGATTGTGATGTCGAAGTGTGAGCATGTGTTGATGGATCAGCATCTTTTCAGCAATCAACCGCAACCGTCAGAAATTCCTGCAAGTAGACAGTTAGCAACAAATCATCCGGTACTTATAGATTTGGAATTAGAGATTGTCAACAGCATATTGTGAAGACTCCTTCTAATCCTTACCAATACCGTTCCCAATCGGCAAACCCTGCGAGGATTTACACGAACTACCTAAGGGGACCGGCACGCTCCTGATCCCCCCAGCTCTGCCTTTAAATACTGGTTCATTCCACATATTTTTCTCACCTTTTTGCACTAAAAACATCCTGATCTAAACCTTCATTTCTATCCTCTAAAATCCTTTGATCATATATACATTAATCTTTGTTTCAAAGTGATTCAAGCTTCAACACTCAAGTGCAAAGAGAATAATACTTCTATCATTCAAGACTAGAAGTATTACAACTTAGTATCATCTTGCTATCTAAGTTGTTTGTTCATTTCATATTGTAAATCATTCATTCTTTGGTGTATAAGTTGTGCATATCAGTTAGTTAGATTTAGACTTGATGAAGGTGTGAAGTGGTATAAGCAGTGAAGAAGTAGAGGTGGATAGGAATAGTTATAGGAAGTATAAGAAGGAATAATACTCTGAAGTGGTGGTGAGTAGTAAAGATATAGAAGCCGTATCGTAGTGTAGAAACCTTGAAGTAGCAAAGACGTTGAAGCCTTAGAGTAGTAAAGAAGTAAAAGCTTTTAAAGTAGAAGAAGCCTTGTAGCGGTTCTGTCACAACTCACCATTTCAGGTCATTTACCATTTCAGGTCATTTTCCCAAACTTCGACTTTTTACTATTCATAAATCACTATTCATCAAAACACTATTCATCGTTTTACTATTCATCATTTTCGAGGTCAATTTGATATTCTGAGAACCATTTGGGAAATTTACTATTCACTAAACACTATTCATTTCCGGAAAATATTTCATCATTCACTTGCATTAATCATTTCATCGTAAATTTAGTTTACGGGTATTCAAATTCGCGTAACCGGATTGGTTTAGGTGCGAATTCATTTCATTAGTGCTAAGGACACTGCATACGGACTGGAGATAGTCTGCATATCATCATAACAGCATTTTCATGTTATACCACTCTCAGGATTTTCAAATTACTATATTCAGTACATTTAACGTTTTTACGTATAAGTATTTATAGTAAACGTTAACACCCGGTTTATACACGACGAATATATCTAAATATTCCCACAATGGTCCCGACATATTTTTATATCCATTTTTAACATCATAAAAGTTATAACATTCAGTTACCCAGTATTTTGGAAATTTATTTTATTTATAACGTACGCTTATGAATATAATGACGGTTTTCGTGAAAACTAAACAATAATCACCCGATCACTTAGTAATTGTACCCAACATATTTTTAATATATTTTATCATTATTATGACTTTATTTCATCCCGGATAACTTCGTTAACATTTATTTCTATCAAACCCGGTACCCGATTGTAACTAAAAACACAAAATAGCACATAATTCATGCAAGATTTCTAAATAAATACCAAGTACCCCTACCCCCACCCTTTGCCTTTGAAAAACCAGCCCATGCACACCTTTATACCATACAAGTTTTTATTCTTAACCTAGTGCATTAATACATGCATATAATACATTAAAACTTATACAAATATCTTACAAACTAAAATCCCATTTCCACGGCAACAACCAAGGTACCAAGATCATCATGATCAACTAATTATTTTTCATAACTTAAAGCTACAATCTTACTCCTTTTATGATTCTAGTTAAGATACAAGCAACAAAAACACAAGAACAACAAGCATACTCATCATCTAATCATCTCATTTTATCAAGTAAGTTATCAACTTTATTTTTTACATGAATCATTTTATATTTACTTGTATTGCATGAGTTCCATGCTAAAAACCATGTACAACTAGCTATACCACCATTTATTTTGTCAAAAATGGAACATACAAACCCTAACTTTTTATTTATGAATTCCCTTGCTATAATAAATTGGTTAGGAGCCCATGGCACCCTAAGAAGGTGTATGGTAGGATTAGATTAGCTATGTGGTGATTACAAGAGGTTTGATGATGTTAGAAATTAGTTATAAACCTTGAAAACTTGATTTGGAGCATGTTTTAGACATGCTGTCCCATTTTGTGAAATCCAGGAAAATCAATAAATACAAAGTAAACTTTGGCAAAATTTTTAGAAAATACTTTCAAAAACGAATCCGTAGGCGAAAGAACGGATTAAAAAGAGTTTATAACGAAGAAGTTATGATTTTTGCAAGATTGTTGACGAAAAGTATTTTTCTGGAAAATAGTTGCTGTTGGACGTTTTTCGTCGGACAAAAAGAGACTTTAGACGTAACCCGGAGGAGCCGAGCTTTCCAAAATATATTACTACATACTAAGACGTAACCGTGGATATAAAGAACAAGTAAAACGGACATATAACGACAAAGATATTCACGTTTGAATATCGGCTAAACCCATTTTTATTTTGACAGCTTTTAATAAAAATTGGCACTAAAACTACGTAGTACTTTTATAAGCTAGAAATAATATCAAGTACCAAATTTTATAACTAATGAAGTATTAGTTATTACAAGTATATTTTCATCATTTCAAGGCGATATTTCAAGGATTACAACCCGAGGATTTCAACACTAACATGGAAACATACGATATATATATAAGTATATATATTGCAACTAGCTTATTTTATTTTCTAATAGCAATATTTCCTAAGTCTTGGAATATATATTTTTTGATAACAACAAGTGTTTTTCCAAAGAGTAGAGTGGTATAGGAACATGAGCATGGACATTCATAACATCATTTGGTGATCTAAATGAGATCATTCATCATTCATATTAGGTTGCGGCAGCTAACCGATCATTGTTGTTCACTTCATATTATCATTAGTATCATCAGTTGAGGTGAGTTTTCATAGCCCCGTATACATTTTTATTGTTTTCAAATCCCACGGGGGAGAATACATTGCACCATTTTAGTACGAGCCCAAGTATCAAAACCTATGTACATAGCTTAAGTAGCTTGTCTGCCATGTGATAAGTCCCCTGTAACATCATGAACCGTTAATTTACCGCTAAGCGAGAGTGAGTGGATAGATCTATTGAGGGTGACGCCTCCATCCGTGGTAGTGATTACCAACAGTAAGCGGATGCATGTCATGTCTTTTACATTTGAGTGTTTGGCAGAACATTCAGGAGGGGCATAGAATTTCATCAGTCATAGCTTCGGTGTCATGAGCTTAAGGTCTATTGTACTATTTTACGTGACTTTTGTCATGCATTTATACTTGTGGTGGCCGTACAAACATTACATTTCATAAACCTATGATTATTCACCAACATTCGTGTTGACCGTTTTCGCAATGTATTTTCAGGTAACTAAGGCATCATCATATTACATGCATGGAGTAACATTAGGGTGTGCCAGGGATGACGCACTACATTTTGGATTTTTCATGCACTTGTGTAAATTATCGTTTGACATTTCCTGAACTTGTTTTCTGTAAATGTTTCAACCTTTGGGGACCTATGTTTTGTAGCACTGGATGCTTTTAAATAAATCAAACGATATGTATTTTCCAAACGACACTTTAGGTCGTTCAATATTTCCTTGTTATGGTGCTATGACAGTTACACCCCCAGGCATTCCATTCCGCTGCAAGTCAGGTAAATTGGGGGTGTGACAGATTGGTACCAGAGCTAAGGTTATAGAGAACTAGGATGTATCATTGACCCTAGACTATAACCACATTATCATAGCATCTCATCATTTCATCATAAGTGCATGTTCATTGTTTTAGGTGATTTCATTACGAGTTATTTATTTTATTTCACCTTGATTATCACAGAACCATGTCTGCAAACCCAAATGTTGTTATAATGTACACCATCACAGACTCCGATATTGAAGACTCTATGTCTTCTACAGCCCGTTCACCACCACCTATTCCTCTTGTACCTGTGTTGCCACTTTTGGCATCAGATGATGACACCGAGCCTTTCGAGGAGGAGGAGACGGCTCCTACTCCTCATGTCCATCCTACTGTACCACTTGATGTCACCCGTGTACCCACAGACACACCATCTCCTACTACTACTATCCATTCAGAGCCGAGACTTATGTTTCCTAGGGATAAGACTATCCAGGTTGCTAGGAAGAGAGTTCGTTATGCTACATCTACTTATAGGACCCTCCCTAGTCCTACTGTGCCTACACCACCACCACCAGCCATACCCACTGCTACCCCTATATCCACCTCACTCTTGCCGCTCAGGAAGCGCGCAAGGTTTACCACTCCAGATTCACCTACCACTGAGACTGCTGACCTTTCACCACCACCAGTATACCACATAGGTGAGAGTTCTAGAGCGGCTGCGGCTAGGAGCCCTACAGCCGTCACATTAGAGGATCAGATGGGTGCTCAGCAGGAGCAAGTCGATAGGTTGGGGTATAGAGTTGATGAGATCATTACTACTCGACTTGAGACTGTCGAGGAGCAGGTTGAGGATTTGGTTCAGGGCAGGGTTGGTATTGATGTGTCATACCATGGACTCGAGGCACGACAGTTGAGGCACCAGGAGGAGATTGAGCTACTTAGGGATGAGTTACCTGAGATTCGAGATAGAGCTCAGGCGACACAGGAGACTCAGTGGGAGCAGGTAGATCAGTTGGCATTGCTTCGAGAGAGGTTGGTCATTTTGGAGCGCAGGGATGTTTCTTCTCAGTTACGAGTTCAGCATCTGGAGGAGATCGTGGTTGCGATGGATCGTGAGATTCGCCGCTTGAGGGGAGAGCCTGGACCATCTGGAGCACCTGGAGGAGCATAGACATAGACTAGTATTGTATTAGCTTTTACTATTTCCTAGTCCCGAGGTGTGGGACATAGTTCAAGAACTTGTAGTCTTTTGGTTGTTGTACAAACAAATATATCAAGTGCGACTCTACTATGTTGGAAATGTTGTGCTATATATATATATCGGTCCATGTAGGCCGAAATTTTCATGTATTATATTCATGTGTTGTGATTATATTTATGATGTTTCATGGTTGCTCTTTATGGTTGTATTATTACAGGTTGTGGTTGTACTCGTACATGTCATGGTTGTATTTATATTTGTTGTGGTTGTATATATACATGTTGTGGGCGTATATTTTTGTACGATGACTATTTCTATTATAGTTTTCTCATGGTTGTTGTCGATTATTATTTATCAGAAGTATGGCGCCAAAGAAAGCAAAGGCTACATCAGAAACACCCGCTATGACACAAGCAGCTATCCGCAAGTTGGTCAGGGATAGTATAGCAGAAGCTCTAGAGACTGAGAGAGCTGAAGTTGCTGCTAGGACTACTGAGGTTCCACCTACTGCTGAAGTGGTTCAACCCACTACTAGGCGTGAATGTACTTGGAAGGATTTCAAGATTAGTGATCCTATCAAGTATAAGGGCACTGAGGGAGCGGTTGCTTTAATCCGCTGGTTTGAGAAGACTGAGAACGTCTTTCTCATGTGTGGTTGTCAGGAGGTTAACAAGGTAAAGTTTGCTACAGGTATGCTGCTGGATGAAGCCATGTCTTGGTGGAATTCGTATGCTCAGCCTATTGGTATGGAGAATGCCTACAAACTCACTTGGGCTGAATTCAAAAAGCTAATGACTAAGAAGTTTTGCCCTCGTACTGAGGTGCAAAAGTTGGAAACAAAATTCTACCAGTTAGTAACTAAAGGAGATGACATTGAGACTTATATCAGGAAGTTTCAGGAGTTGGCTACACTATGTCCAACTATGGTTCCGGACGCTGAGAAAAAGATGGAGAACTTTACTGGGGGATTACCCGAAAGCATCCGAGGGGATGTGATGTCTTTCGACCCACAAACAATGGAAGAGGCCATTCGTATAACTCAGAAACTTATGGTCCAAGTGTTGAAAGGAAAGTCTGCTGCAAATAACAACAATAATCGTTCCAACAATACCAACTACAACAACACTCGAAACAACAACAACTATAACAATAACCGAAACCGCAACTACCCCAATAACCAAAACAACAATAACAACAAGAGGAAGTTTGATAATAACCAAGGTGGGAATGCTAACCAACTAGCACCTAAGAGGCAGGAAGTGGCAAAGGTCTATGCTGCAGGACCAACAGAAAGAAAAGGATACATTGGAAAATTACCCAAGTGTAACAAATGTCAGACTCATCATAACCCTGGGAATTGTCCTAGAGCTTGTCAGAACTGTGGAAAAGTCGGTCATTGGACTAAGGACTGCAAGGCACCACGAGGAATAATTAATCAGAACCAACCAGGAGCATGTTATGGTTGTGGAGAGTTGGGTCATTTCCAGTACAATTGCCCAAAGAGGAATGATCAAAGAGCTGGAAATCAGGGAGGAGTAGCTCGAGGAAGGGCTTATGTTATGGGAGGAGAAGATGCCCGTGAGGACCCGAATGTTGTTACGGGTACGTTCCTCGTTAATAATCATTATGCATCCATTTTATTTGATTCAGGAGCGGATAGAAGTTTTGTTTCTATTACATTTGCACCTTTACTTAACATAGAACCAACTACCTTAGACATTCCCTACATTGTTGAATTAGCCGATGGGTCTTTAGTTAACACAAACACCGTTATCCGTAGTTGCACCATCAATTTCCTAAATCACCCATTCAATATAGACCTTATGCACGTAGAACTTGGAAGTTTTGACATCGTTATCGGAATGGATTGGTTGTCTCGACATCGTGCAAGGATCATTTGTGATGAGAAAGTTGTTCATCTTTCTTATGGAGGTGAAACTTTAGTTGTTCGCGGGGAGCGAAGTGGAACTAGACTCAGTATCATATCATGCATTAAAACCGAGAAGTACATAAATAAGGGTTGTTATGCATTCTTGGCTCACATAACAGAAAAGAAGTCGGATGAGAAACGACTTGAAGATGTGCCAATTGTTAAGGAATTTCCAGAAGTTTTTCCGGAAGAATTACCAGGACTGCCACCTACACGTCAGGTTGAGTTTCAGATTGAGTTGGTGCCAGGAGCTGCACCAATTGCACGAGCACCATATAGACTTGCACATTCTGAGATGCAAGAATTGTCTAACCAGTTACAAGAGCTTTTAGACAAAGGATTCATTAGACCGAGTTCCTCGCCTTGGGGAGCACCGGTTTTGTTTGTGAAGAAGAAGGATGGATCTTTCAGAATGTGTATAGACTATCGTGAGCTGAACAAGTTAACGGTGAAGAATCGTTATCCACTACCTAGGATTGATGACTTGTTTGATCAGCTACAAGGTTCCTGTTTTTATTCCAAGATTGATTTAAGATCAGGTTACCATCAACTCAGAGTTCGGGAAGAAGATATCCCGAAGACAGCATTCAGAACACGTTATGGTCATTATGAGTTTCAAGTGATGCCTTTTGGATTAACGAATGCACCTGCGGTATTCATGGATCTCATGAACAGAGTATGCAAACCATATCTTGATAAGTATGTGATTGTGTTCATTGACGATATCCTGATTTATTCCAAGAGTAAGGAAGAGCATGAAGCACACCTCAGAACAATATTGGAACTACTCAAGAAGGAGCAATTGTATGCCAAATTTTCAAAGTGTGACTTTTGGATACAAAGACTTCAATTTCTTGGCCATGTCATTGATAGCCAAGGATTACAAGTCGATCCAGCAAAGATTGAGGCAGTAAAGGATTGGGCTACGCCCAAGTCTCCTACAGAAATTCGTCAATTCTTAGGACTTGCAGGATATTACAGAAGGTTTATTGAAGGGTTTTCTAAGATAGCGAAGTCGCTGACTAAGCTGACACAAAAGAATTAGAAGTACGAGTGGGGAGAGAAACAAGAATCTGCATTTCAGTTATTGAAGCAGAAGCTTTGTAGTGCACCGATTTTGTCACTACCAGAAGGTATTGAGAACTTTGTAGTATATTGCGATGCTTCGCATAAAGGGCTTGGAGCTGTGCTAATGCAAAACGAGAAGGTAATAGCTTATGCATCTAGACAGCTTAAGACACACGAGAGGAATTACACTACACACGACTTGGAGTTGGGTGCTGTTGTTTTTGCACTCAAGATTTGGAGACACTACCTTTATGGTACTAAATGTGTAATTTTTACCGACCACAAGAGCTTACAGCATATACTCGATCAGAAGGAACTCAACATGAGACAACGTCGTTGGCTAGAATTGTTGAGTGATTACGATTGTGAAATCCGATATCACCCAGGAAAAGCAAATGTCGTAGCAGATGCACTTAGCAGAAAGGAACGACTCAAACCTTTGAGGGTCAGGTCATTAGGAATGACTATTATTTCACCATTACCATCAAAAATCTTAGAAGCTCAGATTGAGGCTCTCAAGGAGGAAAATCGGCCACAGGAGAAACTTTATGGTATGCCAGAAAACAAGAATGGTTTCGTTAAGAGAGCAGATGGAGTGTTATGCTTCAAGGATCGAAGTTGGATACCACTCTATGGTGGGGTACGAGATTTGATTATGCATGAATCGCATAAGTCAAAGTACTCTATTCACCCAGGTTCTGACAAGATGTATCAGGATCTCAAAAAGCTGTATTGGTGGCCGAACATGAAAGCAGAAATAGCTACGTACGTCAGCAAATGTCTTACTTGAGCTAAAGTGAAAGCTGAGTACCAGAAACCGTCAGGATTACTTCAACAACCAGAAATTCCACAATGGAAGTGGGAACGTATTACAATGGACTTTGTTACTAAACTACCCAAGACGTCAGGAGGTTTCGATGCTATTTGGGTAATTGTTGATCGTCTTACTAAATCAGCACATTTTATCCCTATTAGAGAGACTTATTCCATGGAACAGCTTGCTAGACTTTATGTCAAGGAAATAGTCTCGAGGCATGGGGCACCAGTTTCTATCATTTCAGACAGGGATAGTCGTTTTACTTCAAACTTTTGGAGGTCATTACAAGATTCCTTTGGATCCAAGTTAGACATGAGCACTGCTTACCATCCACAGACCGATGGTCAGAGTGAGAGAACTATTCAGACACTGGAGGACATGCTGCGAGCATGTGTGATTGACTTAGGGAATGGTTGGGCTAACCATTTGCCATTAATCGAGTTCTCTTATAACAACAGTTACCATTCAAGTATTAAAGCAGCACCATTTGAGGCATTGTATGGTCGTAAGTGTCGTTCACCAGTTTGTTGGGCAGAAGTTGGAGAGGTACAATGCACAGGCCCAGAAATGGTTAGGGAAACAACAGAAAAGATAATACAGATTCGAGATAGGCTTGAAACAGCTAGAAGTCGACAGAAGAGTTACGCAGATGTTAGACGCAAACCATTGGAATTCCAGGTTGGAGACAAGGTCATGTTGAAAGTCTCGCCTTGGAAGGGCGTGATACGATTTGGAAAGCGTGGAAAGTTGAACCCGAGATACATTGGTCCATTTAAGATACTGGAAAGGATTGGTCCAGTAGCTTACAAGCTTGAACTACCATCAGAACTCAGCAACGTACATAATACATTTCATGTCTCAAACCTCAAGAAATGCCTTTCAGATGAGTCTTCAGTTATACCATTAGAAGAGATTCAGCTAGATGACAAGCTTAACTTTGTGGAGGAACCAGTTGAAATCATGGACCGAGAGGTCAAGCAGTTGAAGCAGAGTAGAATTCCGATCGTTAAGGTTCGCTGGAATTCTCGAAGAGGTCCTGAGTTTACTTGGGAACGAGAGGACCAAATGCAACGCAAGTATCCACACCTTTTCACCAAACCTATTACCGAGACCAACACTAGCTGAATTCAGGGACTGAATTCCTATTTGGGTGGGCGGATGTCACAACTCACCAATTCAGGTCATTTACCATTTCAGGTCATTTTCCCAAACTTCGACTTTTTACTATTCATAAATCACTATTCATCAAAACACTATTCATCGTTTTACTATTCATCATTTTCGAGGTCAATTTGATATTCTGAGAACCATTTGGGAAATTTACTATTCACTAAACACTATTCATTTCCGGAAAATATTTCATCATTCACTTGCATTAATCATTTCATCGTAAATTTAGTTTACGGGTATTCAAATTCGCGTAACCGGATTGGTTTAGGTGCGAATTCATTTCATTAGTGCTAAGGACACTGCATACGGACTGGAGATAGTCTGCATATCATCATAACAGCATTTTCATGTTATACCACTCTCAGGATTTTCAAATTACTATATTCAGTACATTTAACGTTTTTACGTATAAGTATTTATAGTAAACGTTAACACCCGGTTTATACACGACGAATATATCTAAATATTCCCACAATGGTCCCGACATATTTTTATATCCATTTTTAACATCATAAAAGTTATAACATTCAGTTACCCAGTATTTTGGAAATTTATTTTATTTATAACGTAAGCTTATGAATATAACGACGGTTTTCGTGAAAACTAAACAATAATCACCCGATCACTTAGTAATTGTACCCAACATATTTTTAATATATTTTATCATTATTATGACTTTATTTCATCCCGGATAACTTCGTTAACATTTATTTCTATCAAACCCGGTACCCGATTGTAACTAAAAACACAAAATAGCACATAATTCATGCAAGATTTCTAAATAAATACCAAGTACCCCTACCCCCACCCTTTGCCTTTGAAAAACCAGCCCATGCACACCTTTATACCATACAAGTTTTTATTCTTAACCTAGTGCATTAATACATGCATATAATACATTAAAACTTATACAAATATCTTACAAACTAAAATCCCATTTCCACGGCAACAACCAAGGTACCAAGATCATCATGATCAACTAATTATTTTTCATAACTTAAAGCTACAATCTTACTCCTTTTATGATTCTAGTTAAGATACAAGCAACAAAAACACAAGAACAACAAGCATACTCATCATCTAATCATCTCATTTTATCAAGTAAGTTATCAACTTTATTTTTTACATGAATCATTTTATATTTACTTGTATTGCATGAGTTCCATGCTAAAAACCATGTACAACTAGCTATACCACCATTTATTTTGTCAAAAATGGAACATACAAACCCTAACTTTTTATTTATGAATTCCCTTGCTATAATAACTTGGTTAGGAGCCCATGGCACCCTAAGAAGGTGTATGGTAGGATTAGATTAGCTATGTGGTGATTACAAGAGGTTTGATGATGTTAGAAATTAGTTATAAACCTTGAAAACTTGATTTGGAGCATGTTTTAGACATGCTGTCCCATTTTGTGAAATCCAAGAAAATCAATAAATACAAAGTAAACTTTGGCAAAATTTTTAGAAAATACTTTCAAAAACGAATCCGTAGGCGAAAGAACGGATTAAAAAGAGTTTATAACGAAGAAGTTATGATTTTTGCAAGATTGTTGACGAAAAGTATTTTTCTGGAAAATAGTTGCTGTTGGACGTTTTTCGTCGGACAAAAAGAGACTTTAGACGTAACCCGGAGGAGCCGAGCTTTCCAAAATATATTACTACATACTAAGACGTAACCGTGGATATAAAGAACAAGTAAAACGGACATATAACGACAAAGATATTCACGTTTGAATATCGGCTAAACCCATTTTTATTTTGACAGCTTTTAATAAAAATTGGCACTAAAACTACGTAGTACTTTTATAAGCTAGAAATAATATTAAGTACCAAATTTTATAACTAATGAAGTATTAGTTATTACAAGTATATTTTCATCATTTCAAGGCGATATTTCAAGGATTACAACCCGAGGATTTCAACACTAACATGGAAACATACGATATATATATAAGTATATATATTGCAACTAGCTTATTTTATTTTCTAATAGCAATATTTCCTAAGTATTGGAATATATATTTTTTGATAACAACAAGTGTTTTTCCAAAGAGTAGAGTGGTATAGGAACATGAGCATGGACATTCATAACATCATTTGGTGATCTAAATGAGATCATTCATCATTCATATTAGGTTGCGGCAGCTAACCGATCATTGTTGTTCACTTCATATTATCATCAGTATCATCAGTTGAGGTGAGTTTTCATAGCCCCGTATACATTTTTATTGTTTTCAAATCCCACGGGGGAGAATACATTGCACCATTTTAGTACGAGCCCAAGTATCAAAACCTATGTACATAGCTTAAGTAGCTTGTCTGCCATGTGATAAGTCCCCTGTAACATCATGAACCGTTAATTTACCGCTAAGCGAGAGTGAGTGGATAGATCTATTGAGGGTGACGCCTCCATCCGTGGTAGTGATTACCAACAGTAAGCGGATGCATGTCATGTCTTTTACATTTGAGTGTTTGGCAGAACATTCAGGAGTGGCATAGAATTTCGTCAGTCATAGCTTCGGTGTCATGAGCTTAAGGTCTATTGTACTATTTTACGTGACTTTTGTCATGCATTTATACTTGTGGTGGCCGTACAAACATTACATTTCATAAACCTATGATTATTCACCAACATTCGTGTTGACCGTTTTCGCAATGTATTTTCAGGTAACTAAGGCATCATCATATTACATGCATGGAGTAACATTAGGGTGTGCCAGGGATGACGCACTACATTTTGGATTTTTCATGCACTTGTGTAAATTATCGTTTGACATTTCCTGAACTTGTTTTCTGTAAACGTTTCAACCTTTGGGGACCTATGTTTTGTAGCACTGGATGCTTTTAAATAAATCAAACGATATGTATTTTCCAAACGACACTTTAGGTCGTTCAATATTTCCTTGTTATGGTGCTATGACAGTTACACCCCCAGGCATTCCATTCCGCTGCAAGTCAGGTAAATTGGGGGTGTGACAGGTTCATAGATTAAAGCCCTCAAGTTGTGACATATAAGTATTGAAGTTGTGAAGACATAGAGGCTTGGAAGTTGTGAAGAAGCATTAGATTTGAAGTTATGAAAAGATAGAAGTCGTGAAGGTGTGAAGACATAAGTGTTGTGAAGAAGTGTAGAAGGAATAAAAGGGCGTGAAGAAGTTGTGGTGTGTTTGAAGTTGTGAGATTAGTTCTAGCTAGGATTAGAACTCGACATTTAACTTTGTGTCGTTAAATTGGGTTTAGCTAAGGTGTGTACGGTTTTCTCCGCCATAAGGGAGCATATTGATTTAGTGAAGAAAACTCTCGAGTTCGGTGCTCGGGGAGTGGAGTAGGGCAAGGAAGGTGTCCTTGTAGCCGAACCACTATAAATCCTTTGTCTCTCGGTTTGATCTTTCCACCTCTCACTCTTTACTTACTTACATATTGCATATAGTCATAATTGCTTATATTGTGCATATATTGATTTCACATAAAGATCAAATTAAATTCCACTCATAACACTAATCTTATTTAAACAAACTAAAAGGATATATATATATATATAGGGTAAGGTTCTAGAGAAAAATCCACTTTGGTAGAAAAGTGAGAAAAAAAGTTATAGGGTTTAATTTCAAACATATCAAACTTCATGGGTATGTTTTGAAACAAACCCCCACCCCCCCCCCCCCCCGCCCCCCACCCGCCGAAAAAAAAAAAAAATCCCGCAAAAAAAAAAAAATTTTTTTAGGGGCAAATTTTTTTTTTGTGCCAAAAATTTTCCCGCCAAAAATCTATAACCCTGATGCACTTTTTTTTTAGTGCATCTCAGTTATAACTATGATGCACCAAGTTTTATAACTGAGATGCAGTTAAAAAAAAGGTGAATCAGGGTTATAAATTTTTGGCGGGAAAATTTTTGGCCAAAAAAAAAAAAAAATTTTTTTTGCCAATTTTTTTTTTTTTTTTTTTTTTTTTTTGGCTGGAAAAATTTTTTTTTTGGGGAGGGGGGGGGAGGGGGGTGTTGAGGTAGGGGTGGGGGTAGGGTGTGAATTTACAAAACCTCTTTAAAGAATGAAGGAAAATACAATTAGGTCCCTGTAGTTTGGTGTGAAAAAAAGGAAGGGAAGAATGGGCTGATTTGTACACTTTTCTCACTTTTCTACCAAAGTGAAATTTTTTCATGAACCCACCTTTGTGTATATATATATATATATATATATATATATATATATATATATGTATGTATGTATGTATGTATGTATGTATATATATATATATATATATATATATATATATATATATATATATATATATATATATATATATATATACGTGTGTGTGTGTGTAATAAACAACATTGTAGTGTTTATTCAACAACTTAATTTAGTGGTGTTTAAACAACTATAGTGAACAAACTCAAATCTATATTTTTGAATCAAAGTTTTTTTTAAACTCGAACTATTCGTTTGAAACAAATTTTTATAAAACGAAAAAGACGTAAAACTATTGAATCCCCTTCTAGTTTTTCACAATAAGTATATTGTTTGGTTCTAGAGACTCTGGCTTATTTTGGAATACTCTGCTTATTGCAAACTGCTAATTGCTTCATTTGAGTGATTCTGTTTTAATACTGGTCTTATTTGAGTTTGTGTGAGCTTATTTGAGTACTGAGAACTTCCTGTAAAAGTTTCACTCATTCTTGTGATAAGTGTTTATTAATAAGCACTTATCCAAACTGCTTTTTAGCTCAATTAGCATTTTTTCAGCTTATTTTCACTTCTCAAAATTTTATTAGGTTTCTTTTTCATTTTAGATTTTCTGTAAAAATTTCATAATTTTCTGAGTTGTTTTATTATTTTTCTCATTTTATTTTAGATTTTAATCAATTTTTAAATACTTTTTAATAAAGAAAATTCAATTAAAAATCAGAAAAATCCTGGAAAATTTCAAAAATATTTTAGAAAATTCTTTTCAGTTAATTTTAGATTTTTCAAAATTTAATTTGAATTTTTCACAATTATTTTCCTATTTTCTCTTATTTTTAATTCATTTTAAAATTACAAAAATCGATATTAATCCATAGAAAATAAATAAAAAGTTAAAAAAATATTTTTCTTTTTCTCAAAATTATTTTTAGTAGTTTAAGATTTTTAGAAATTTATTTTACATTTTTAGGATAAATTTTCACTAAAATTCACTTTTTAATTGGTACGTAGCATTTTAAATTCGCGTTTGATTTTCCAATACAAGTTTTTAGACATTTGTGCATTAGTAGCTTGTACCTTCTGCTTATTTTGTGATTCCTTATTATCATTATAGTTCCATAATCACAAATTCACTTTTCCACTTTTTCACGACACGATTTCTCGAATCGAATTCCACGATTCCATTCACTCCTTCACGGGAAACGAACTCGGAATTTGTATTTCTTGCAAATTCTTTAGAGTATTATAAATATATATAATTTGATCTTTATCAATCATGTAATCCCTTTGCTCTTCCTTCAAAGTTACTCATCCAACTCATGTTGGAAAATATCCTAGGTCCGAGTTGCTTTTTCATTATCCAATTATAGTGGATCCTAGTCATAATGTTTATTGGAGATTTAAGATCGATGTAGGCTTTCCACACATGCACATGCCCAATGTTTCACGGTATATTGATATTAGAGGGATCGCCTGCTTTGATCATTGGTGAACCTAAGATGTATGGTGTCTCGGGGTCATCGAATAAATCCCTATGGTACGTGCATTCTTCCTTAGTTGGTAACCTATCGAAGTAGTTCTCTACATTCTCTGCTTCCTCTACCTTCCCTTCCTTATTATCCTCATTCTTAGATTCACTATCAATTCCAAATCTATCTACATCATCTTCTCCCCTATCCCGATCGATTGGTTTAATAGTGACAACATTGACAAAGTGGACATGCTTGGATGATGAGGGATCCTTGATTTGGGTCCCACTACTTGTGTTCCTATTGTCCTTGTTCGGCGTGGTCAACACTTGGTTGTTAAGAGCTTTCAACAAGTTGTCAATTTTATTGGTCATCTCCGTTTGTTGTTGATTGAATTCGGATTCAAACTTAGCCATACGAGCTTCTTGAGATGCCATAAATTTAGACATCAACCCTTCAAAATTATTGGTACTACCATAGTTGTTGGAAGGATTGTTGTTGAAAGCATGGTTAGGGGGTGGACCGTTTGATTGGCAGCGATTAGGTGGATAGGAAGAATTATTTTTGGGTGCGTTTTGGTTTGGTTTCCACCTAAAGTTTAGGTGATTTTTCCAAGAGGGATTGTATGGATCACCATAAGGGTTTGGCTCGGGTTTGAAAGTGTACCACTTGTCTCCCGCTCCATCGGTACACGAGGATGCGTAATCCGCAAAAGCTTGTTCAGGGAGTTCCATGCAATCACGAGTGTCGTGGGGACCACTACATAATTCACATGAAGAAGTGATTTTGTTCACTTGGCTTGAGGGTTTAGCAGCTTCGTAGGATTTCATGAAAACCTGACTTGGTCTTCAAGTTCCATGATCCTATGGTCGGGAGTGCTTGAATTGTTCGATGGCAAAGATATTGCCTTGACCGTTTTGTTCAAATCAAGGGGATCATTCCAACTTTCATTGTCATAAAGAGCAAGATCTTCTATGAGTTCCCATGATTCTTCCGCACTTCGATCACGTAGCTTGCCACCGGCTACTTGGTCAATGGTTTTCCTTGTGAAGAGATTGATATGGTCATAAACGATTTGTACTTAGAGCCAAAGATCTATGCCTTGATGAGTGACTTTTTGGAGTAAGTCCTTGAAACGAGTCCATGTTTCATAAAGAGTTTCACCTTGACATTGTTGAAAGATCAAGATGTCATTCCTTAACTTGGTGGTTCTCTCCGGTGGGAAAAATTGAGCATGGAAACGAGTAGTGAGATCATCCCAAGAGGTGATGGATCCCGCGGGTAAACGCTCAAGCCATTGACTAGCTTGGTCACGTAGAGAGAATTGGAAGAGACGCAATCGGGTCATCTCTCGAGTCTCAACATCAAGGTCTATTGTATCTACGATTTTGAGGAAATCCTTGAGATGTTGATTAGGATCTTCGAAACAAAGTCCATGGAATGCATATCCGCTTTGCACCAACCGGATGGTGTCGGATCGTAAGGGAGACACATTGGCTCCTTGAGTGAGCTCAATGGTGTTTTGATATCCTTGGTGGCTAGGACGGGAGTACTCTCCTAAAGTGCGGGGTCTAGGAGGTTGGATTGGTTGTGGTTGGTCTTGTTGTGGTGGGTTGATGGGATCAAAGATATTACCACCTTCCATGATGGCGGATGGTAATGGTTACGAACAAAGGAACGAAGAAATAAGATAGACTAAAGAATACATATAAAATTAAAATAAAAATCTTACTAGAAAGGAATCTATCAAGTAGACCTAATAAAAAGAAATTTCAACCTAAGAAATAACTATTCCCCGACAACGGCGCCAAAAACTTGATGCGTGGTTTTGCAACCTTGAAAATGGTTTTACCTCTCGAGGGATCTCGTGAAGCTTGCAATCCCCACCAGGTAGTGTACCTGACTGATGTAGTATAGTGTAGTGGCAAGTATCGGGGGATTGATCGTTCTACTTGGGGAATAGTGTTCGTTAGGATTAAAACTTAATTAAACTAGGTTTAGAGGTGAGGGATGATTCTTTTTGTATTTTTATATTTTGTGGAAAGCAAGTAAAAATCTCGGGTATTAGAAGAGTGGGCGAAATTAGTTTCTAGCCAAATAACTACAAATGCAATAAAAATAAAATAACTAGAAAATAAAATGTGAATGACTATTGGATGACTATTGGAAGACTTATCTTTAATTAAATAGAATCAAACAACACATAGACATATTGAATGACTATTGGAAGACTTATCTTTAATTAAACATGGATGAAAGAAGGGTTTGAAACCCTTACAAGAAGGTTAAAATTCATCCTAGGGTTTATGGTGAAGTTCCTCTAAAAGTTCTCTCCCTAATGAATGAAAATTAGAAAACTATATATAGAGAATACAATTTGACGGTGTCACGTTATACATGTGATGCCGTCAACTCGCCGCCAATGCTTCCCTCGGATTGCCTAGATCTAGATCTGACGCCATCACTTTATATTCTTCACTTGGCCGTCACCTTATAAATTGTACGTGACGGCCTAGGCGTCACAAAGGGTGACGCCGTCACTCTTTAAATCCAAAAATCTTTCTGGCGCGTCTCGTGTAAACTTCATATCCACCTCTTTGCCAACACGTGACGGCGTCACCTTTAGAGCGTGACGCCGTCAGGTACTGTTTCCAGCTTGATTTTTGAAACTTTGTCGTTTTCTTCTCTTTTCGCTCAAAAAATGTCCAAAATGCTTCCTTTTACAGATTTCTTCTCCAAAGTACCTAAAATGACAAAAGAACGATTTGGGGCAATATTTGATCAAATAATCATGACTTAGGGCTTAAATGACCCCCTAAAAGCGTAACAGTTTTCGCCTCATCATCAACCTATACATAACTATGCAATTCAATATCTATAACATAAACGTCAACCTATAAAAAAACATCAACCTATTTACATGTCATTTTTCTTAACTTCGAGAACCTTAATGATTTCTAAATTTCTGATCATTTAAGTGAATTCTTTATAACGAGAGGAACCATAACAATCTTACATTATAAAAAATATAAAAAAATTCATTCAGGTTGAAATTATTTTTATTTTTGAGCAAATTAACCAAGACAGAGAATATACAAAGAACCTGAATCATTACAATTGGATAAGACCAATATAGTTGCAACAGTAATCTTAAAAAAAATCACAAAACTAGTGACATTAAACATTAAATAATACCTACAAAATACATGTTGTAGAAACTAGAAGGGGGGGGGGGGGGAGGGTTGAATAGTTTCACCGTTATTAATCACGTTTTTATAAAATTGACTTTACAAATTGTGTTTGTCAAAAGGTTCGATTCGAAGCTTACGTGAAATCAACACAACAATAAATATAAGAAATGATAAGTGAACAAGTAAAGATAAAGAAAGGAAAGATCAAACCGGCACACGAAGATTTATAGTGGTTCGGCCACGAAGCTCACTCCTTCGTCCCTACTCCACTCCTCGATTCTCACACTCGAGAGTTTCACAAACACTATATCAACACGCTCCCTTATGGCGGAACAAACCTTACACAAGCTTACACCAAGTTTAATGACACTAAGCGGAATGTCGAGTCCTAATCCTAGCTAGAACCAATCTACCAAAGCCCACGTGGCTTCACACCTCGTACCAACACGATGGCACGATACAACATAATACACAATATAAGACTTGCACTCAAGTCTTATTACATACGCGAAACAATGAATGAAAGTAATGATAGATCCGCAACAATAAGATGAGATGAGGAAAGCTTTTCTTCAACACTTCGTTTCTTGATTACAACGAATGTTCTTCTCTTGCACTTAGAGGAAAGATGAGTGTGATCACTTGTAAACAACTAGAACTTGATAATGTGATCAAAGAGTATGTTTTTGAAAGAATTTCAAAATACAGAAGCTTTTGGTGCATAAGAGGTAAAGATTTCTGGAGGAAAACAGTTCTGTATTTATAGGCGTCAGGAAAGAGGAGACGGTCCCTTAAATTCTGGACGGTCCCTTATCGATAAGGGACCGCTGTCCTATTTAAGGGACTGTCCAGACAAACGCTCCTCGTTTTGTTCTGACATGGTGAAAAACTATCTGGTGAAGTTTTGTTGTTGGTTTTGAGCGGAAAATATAGCTGTTATGGTTTTGAATGTTGAAAACATTTTCTTAATAAAACATTTCTTTAAATCTTAGAAAAATACATTTGTAAAAATGTTTTGTGACATGAAAATGTAAAGTTTTTAAATCCTTTGATCACATACACAAGTTGGTAGAAGTTTGTACATACCTTAAGTGATGTTGATGACGAAAACGTGTTTTCCCGATTAAAAACTTATTAGTCGTAGTTTTATGTAACGTGTGTTTGTATTTTGTGATTATCAAAACTAGTAGAGACCAATTAATGCAAATGACGTTTTTTACATTATTCGTATTAACAATCTCCCCCTTTTTAATGATTACAAAATATAAACTCATTTTAGATAAAACTAGGCATTAATGAGTTTTAAAACGAGTCTCATTTTGTTCTCCCCCTTTTTGTAGAATCAAAAAGGCTTCATAGAAGAGGTAAAGTCTACGGCATTATGATGACTCCCCCTTGTTTAGTGCTCCCCCTTGATGAGGACATTCAGAAATCGATCGATGGAATTGAGCTGCAATAACTTAGAAGAAACATGCAAGCAAACATAGAAATCCTGCAAAAAAGATTAAAGAAGGCAACATAGACATATACTGAGGACGGTCCCCTAAATGGGTCGACGGTCCTTTAAATATTGGGACCGCCACCTTGATAAGGGACAGCCGGCAGGAAGGTTTTCTGGAATAAGATTTCAACAATTCATGCATAATATAGATCATTCATTAAAAGACAAGAATAATGTCATTCAAATGACATTTACAACATGAGTTTACAGGCATAATCCTAGTCTAATCTCCTAGGATATCTCATGTTAAGTCCGGCTTTATTTGTGATTATGCATGCTTGCCTAGGACTTGCGACCGCAAGGTGGAGATGAGTTTTTGGGTAGGGGTTGGAGAAACCCGGATGACAAGAGGATGGAAATGATGTAGTCAAGATCATTCTTCATCTTTTGAAAGTGGTTGTGATTGTAGATGCGACAAGTACAATAACCCCCATGGGCATCCACTTGGGCAAGAGTGGGATGAGACATAGTTGGAAGATGAAGTTTTTGGGATAGGATGATATTGAGGAGGCTCAAATCAACAAGATTTGAGAATTATTGAGCTTTGATGGAATGTAGGGAGTTGACATTTGTCATTTGAGGTGGAAACAAAGGTGGTAATGAATGATCTTGAGGAATCAAGATTGTATACTCATTGTGAGTAGATGGTGGCCCATTTTGTGGTTGAGAGGCAAAGAAGGAGAAAGATGAAGATGATGCCTCATTATGTGATGTGGGATTGGAATTGACATGGTTATTGTGTGAATTGCCAAGGTTTTGTTTCTTCCTCCATGTGGGTTTGACCGATATTCTTGGTTTTCTAGGAGATGACATTTTGTTGGATGACTTTGTGAGGAACAGAGGTTATGCCATGGCAATGGATGGAGGAAGTGGTGGTTTAAGTAGAGGATGAATGTGGCAATTATAGTAAAGCACGCATGCTTGATTAGATTAGTTCAAATGATGCTTAAGCAAATTAGGAATGTCCACAAGACCTAAGGGTAGGCTAGTCAAACATGCAGGAATATAAAGCAGTTAACGATTCACACATAGATGGACGGTCCTTCAAATAATTGGACGGTCCTTTATCATGTAAGGGACCGTGGGTTGATAAAGGACCGCCACCAGGAGGATTGCCAGATTTCAGAAAATGTTTCTAGTGTGTGCCTATATGAAACATATGTGGAGATGTGATTATCTTGACTCTAAAAGGGAAGAAAAATCCTAAGAGATAATCTAAAGTCTCCTAATTTCACTTTTGCTCATCTTTCTATGTCGGATAATGTTGGGAATTATACTAACAGTTACCACGGCTAGTGAAGATGTTACAACTGCAGAAGATTGTACTTGTAGTGGAAACTCATTACCACTGCAAGAACAAATATTACCACTGCTTACTTGATAACTGTTAGAGAAACGCGTAGAGATAAATATAGAATAGATCTTGTGTATATCTTATTCTATTAGCATTATACTTATCTTGTAGAAGAGGACTCCTTGTTGTATTAAAGGAGATCCTAGGTTAAAGGTTAGACATATCTTTCTAATACGTTTTTCCTAGTGCTTCAAGGTGTAACCCTAGTGATATCTTAGATCACTCGTATTATTATCATTAATAATATTGGAGCTATTTGTTTGTTACATACATTGTTCTCACATACATATAACTGTTTCATTCACAATCAATCTTCTAAGTATCATTAAGTAGATTCCGCATACTTAGTGGTATTACTCAAAGTATCATATTAACACAAGTTCAAGGTGTTCACGATCCAACAAGTGGTATCAGAGCAAGGCTTTGATATTTTGATTTAGAAGACCCTATGGCAGACTCAAAAGAAACAATGGAGACAGAAACAAGCCAATCAAACGTTGCTGCAAAGCTTCCTAAGCTTAAGATAAATGACTTTGAGATGTGGAGGCTTATGATAGAACAATTCTTTATGGTTCAAGACTACACATTATGGGAGATCATTATGTGTGGAAATTCATTCAAACCTGGTACAACTGTAGAGCAGGTTGGTGACAAGACAGTAACAAAAGTTAATACTGGTCCTGTCACTAATGATGAAAGAAGTCAACTGAAGAATGATTTGAAGGCTAGAGGTTTGCTATTGATGGCTCTACCCAGAGAACAGGTTCTGGCTTTTAGCAAATATAAGTCTGCAAAGACTCTTTTTGATGAGATCTGTGAAGTGTTTGGTGGTAATGATTCCACCAAGAAGACTCAAAAGACTTTACTGAAGCAGACTTATGAAAACTTTGGTTCAACAAGTAATGAATCTCTTGATAGCATATTCACAAGGCTACAAAAGATTGTTACTCAACTCACTGCTTTTGAAATTGAGGTGGAAAAGGAAGACCTCAATCTTAAATTCCTAAGAAGCCTACCTTCTGAGTTTGACACCAATGTTGCTGTTTGGGAAGATAAGCCAGATCTAGAGACCATGAAGCTTAATGATGTGTACAATAACTTCAAAGTTATTGAACAAAGATTAAAGAAAGCTGGCAAATTAAGAACATGTTCTGCAAGTGTAGCACTCATATCATCATCAATTAATGATAGTTCAGATGAAGAAAGTGATAGTGATGATGACAGTGGTAACATGATTGTTTCCACTGGTAATGGAAGTGTTTCCACTAGGAGCTCAAAGAAACAGGTTGCAGGACTAAGTGATGCTACTTTCTATGCCTTTATATCAAGCCAAGTGGGTGGTTCAATTCTCAATCATGAGGATTTGGATCAAATTGATGAGGATGATATAGAGGGGATGGACATTAAATGGCAGGTGGAATTACTAAGCTTAAGAACAAAGAAGTTCTGGAAGAAGACAGGGAGAAAGATAAATATAAGTGGCAATGAGACTGTAGGTTTTGACAAAAAGAAGGTGGAGTGCTATAATTGTCATAAGATGGGGCACTTTGCAAGAGAATGTAGAAAACCAAGGAAATCTGACAACAGGTCAACTTGGTACAAAAAGGACAAGAACAAAGAACCTACAACAGAAGAGCCAAAGGTGCTATTGGCTATTGATGGAGTGAGCTTTGATTGGAGCTTTATGACTCAGGATGAAGAAGATGATTCAGAATCTGCAATGCTTGCTACTGAGCATGCTCTCATGGCTTTTTCAGACTCTGAGGTACATACTGATAATGCTTGTTCTAAGAACTGTAAGGCCTTAAAAGAGTTAGAGACCTCAAAAACACAATATGATGCACTGATGCTAGATTTACATCATACTAATTATAATTTAGCAAATCATAAAAGAGGTCTCGGTGTTTTAGAAAAACAATTAGAGCATTATAGGGCAAATGAATCTAAGTTTAATGATGACATTGCTGTTTTAAAAAGAGACTTAGATTTTCATGTTGAAGTGAATAAAGCTCTTAGGGAAGAGATTGAAAAGGTTAAGAAGGCTAGTGAGAATATTCAGATAACTAATCAAACACTAGACCACCAATCTAAGAGCATTAGCAAAATTTGGGAAGCTCAAGTTGTGAGCAAAGCCAAATCAGGTTTAGGATACAAATCAGTTCCACCACCTCTAAGAGGTGTTCCAACACCTCCTGGCATTGACCTAGCTCACACAGGTTTAGAAGAGTTTCAGGATCTACCTATGACCTATGGACCAAAATTTGTTAAACCAGTTGAAACTGAAAAGGTTCAGGTTGAGGTTGAGACTTTTGATAGTGCTAGTGACTCATCTCTTAAAGATGAATGTTTAAATGTTGAGTCTAAATCCAGTGTTCCTGAAAATGTTAGAGTAGAGGAAAGAAAAAGTATTCCTGAAGTAGTCAAAGAGAAGCCTAGGACACAGTCAAATTACACTAGGCCTACTACTAGGTATGCAGAGATGTACAGGGATAGGTCTAAATCTCCTAGAGGGAACATGAGAAGTTGGAATCATGTTAAAACTAGGCAGTTTGGTAGTGATTTTGTTTTTAACAATAAGGCCTGTCATATTTGTGGTAGCTTTGATCATCTTTCCTATACTTGTAACTACCACATGGGAAGAAGGGAAGTTTTTGGGAATACAAGGGTGAATGGACATAATGTTAACAACTTAACTCACCCAAATTCACTAAGCAAGATGGTTCCCAGGTCTGTTTTGCTTACCACTGGCATTAAACCTATTTCCACTGCTAGACCAGTAGTTGCCACTGCCAGTAGTAAAAACAGAGTTTATCCTAAGTCCCCTGTCACTACTTTTGTTAAATCTTATCAAACAGGGAAAAAGACTCAATTTGAAAAGAATGTTCACAAGAAACACATGTGGAGACCCAAATTTACTAATCCAGCAGTTTCCACTGCTAGGCCTGCAGTTACCACTGCAAGACCAAATGTTTCCACTGGTGTCTATGTGAATAAGAAAAGGGTAAACATGGGTAATGCTGTTAAGGCCTCAGCTCGTTGGGAATGGAAACCAAAAGGAACAACAACCTCAAACACTCCCTATGGTGTATCAATGACCTTTGATAGATACAATTATATTGATACTCGAGGCAGATCCAAGTCATTTGTGGCTTGGGTACCCAAAAGGTACTAATTCCTTTATGTTGTGTGTAGGGACAGTCAAAGACTACTAATGATTATGAATGACT
Source organism: Artemisia argyi (assembly GCA_030686995.1). Taxonomy (NCBI): domain Eukaryota; kingdom Viridiplantae; phylum Streptophyta; class Magnoliopsida; order Asterales; family Asteraceae; genus Artemisia; species Artemisia argyi. The sequence continues at coordinate 76,703,418 of CM060681.1, forward strand.
TGATTATTATATACTTTCTGAGTTTTACAGTGACTCACTAATATGTTTGCAAGTTGTTCGGTATATGTCTGTTCTGCAAATGTTAAGAGATTGCAAGTAGTATGTTAAAGTCACCAAGAGCTGTAGCCAAGGGAATGTGGTCAAATAAGCTGAACATGGTTTCTACTGCAAAGATAATAATGCTGAAGGTCTTACACAAATTGATTAATTAAAGAAGATCTTTTCATTCATTCAAAGACACAAGTTACAGCTTACATTCAAAGTTCCAACTGAATAACAAAGACCATTCCTAAACATTTGGCTAATTGAGTACTACTAGCTTCTATCAATGATTACAAAATACTTGAGGCTATGACAAGTACAATGAAGAAGCTGAAGATGAAAATGGAAAAAGAAGAGAAGGAAGACTGTGAAGATGCTCAAGTACCAAAGTCAAGAAAATACTCAAGAACTTTGTTCCTTGGCAACATTCCTCAATCATCTACTTCTGCTTCTCCTTTCCCTTACGTATCATCTCAGCCTTCTTGCTCTGTCCAATATGTTCTTGATGCAGAAGACCAGGTTCTGGAGCAGGAAGATCCAACACCAATTTTGGTGATGTTGGGAGAGATGGATCTCTCTTACTTGATCTTAGTTGGGATCTCTCTAGTGTGGAAGGAGGAAGAAAGGTTGGTTCTTCATTTTCTTCTTCTGAAGATTCTTCATCAGAGGTACAGATGAAGGGAGAGACAAGCTCTCTCTTAGCAGGATTAGGAACATGGCTTGGTTCACCCTTCCTATGTGCATTCCATTGTCTTTCTTGTACATCCCATCATTTCTCCATTTCTCTCTCATAGTCAGAATCTTCAAGCCCCCATGGATATGGTGGTACATCTTCTTCTGATGTTGGAGAAGAAGAGTGTTGATCAGAGGTTTCTGGGTTTAATGACATGGTTTTGGAAGAGAATTGGGTTGATTGGGAAATTTGGATTTGAAAGATTATTTGGAGTAAATTGGTGACTGAGATGTGTTGTTTGGGGGTGATTAAATAAGCCAAAGATAGGTGTTATGCAAATTAATGAAGGTCATTTACTTCTATCTGTTTTGGTTGGTTGAAGGAGTAAATGTTGTTTGACTTTTGAGATGATATTTTACTGAATAGTAACTTGGCTAAAAAGTTACTTGAGTTAATCTTTATGGGTTAAGATGAGATTTATTTTGTGTTGCAGTATACAACCCATATCATTGGAGTAATAAGGTGTATATCATAGACACAAAACAAATGGTTATTGATTCACCATGTCTAATCCACATAAGAATCAGCTAGTCCAAGAGCAAACGGCTTCTGGTAAAGACTTATCAAATCCGTTGATAGCTGATAGTTTGCTAAAAACTATGATAAGAGCAGCTAATTTTACATGTTTTACTTACCACTGCTCTTTGAAAATTTTGTTGATTTTTTACCACTGCAAGTTCACCGTTTCCACTGAAAGTGAAAATTTTACCACTGGTGAACTAGCCGTTACAACTGTGTGTCAGTAATCTAATTTTTTACTAGCCGTTGCTAATATAACTATCTTTCCGTATTAATAGGGTAAAATTTTAGGGAATTATCTACTTACCAAATTTTATTTATTCTTTTCTATAGATAAATCTTTCTATAGATAATTTCTCTATACGCGTTTTCTCCAAACCCTATTAGTATAAATTGATTCTTATACGGCTTGCTTTTTCATCTTGATTACTAACACTTTATCTCACAAATCGCAAAATCATGGCGACTCTCAAGTTTGCAGATGAACACAATCTAGTGGCTTACCTACAAAAGTCAAACGACAAGAGTGGACCCGTTTTTCATCAGATTGTGGATTTCCTAAACACAACTCATATAAGGTATGCCTTAACTATGAATCCCACAATCTTTGTTTCTCAAATCAAACAGTTTTGGAACTCTGTGGAGTCCATAACACTTGAACAGGGGGACATACATGAATCTGTGGAAGCTCTTAGAGCCACACTGGATGGGGTAACTATTGATGTTACTGAGTCATCTTTAAGGAGAATTCTCCAATTAGATGATCTCAATGGTATCATCACATTACCTAATTCAGACATATTCAACTACATTGCTTTGATGGGGTATGATACATCTGACCAAAAAGTAACTTTTAAGAAAGGATGTTTTTGTCCCCATTGGAGATTTTTGATACACACTCTGTTGCATTGCCTAAGTCCTAAGAAAACTTCTTATGAACAATTTGGATCAACCATGGCTTACCCTTTAGTTTGCTTGGTTTCTGATAGGACTTTCAATTTTTCAAGGTTTATATTTAATAACATGAAAGGCAATGTAACGAGCTCATACAAATTTTTAATGTATCCAAGGTTTGTGCAAGCAGTGTTAAATGAATTTCAACTGCAAAATCATAATAGGATTTATGAAACTCCATGTCTTAAGCCAAAAGTATTTCAAAATATGTGTAAGGCTTCAGAACTTTGGAATGGAGTGATTCATCCTCTTTTACCAAACATGCTTGCAAAGATTTCACAGGTACAGGGTGAAGATGCAACAATCCCAGTTGTATCCCATCACACACCCACTATTTCTGTTCCACAAATTCAACATACCCCTGCTGTAACTCACACTTATGAAAGGAGGCAAAAACAGCCAACTCCTTCCATGACAACATTGCATGTTGCTGAACCTTATGGTTTAGGAACAAGCAGTGGTGGTTCAAGGCTTCCATCTAGTCCAACTAGAGAAGAGCCTGAATCAATGCCCTATGATTCACCTCTCCCAACAGGTAACACAGTTGGAAGTGTTGAGGGTAGTGTGACACTAACTGAATTGATGGAACTATGTACCAAATTAGTTAAGCAGGTTCAAGCTCTGGAGAAAGATCTGGCACAGACCAAAGAACATCATGCCACAGAGTTGAATTTATTGAAGGAAGAGATTCAAAAGTTGCAGAATGAAGTTGAGCATCTCAAGAAGAAAAGACTTGTTCAAGTTGTGGTTTCTTCTCCATCATCATCACCTCATGATGCCCTTTCTGCAGGTTCTAGTTATGGTTTGGGAACTTCTTCCAAACAGGGGAGGAAAACAGATGCAGAGATTAAGGGGAGGAGTACTAATTTTGATGATATGGTTGCTGAGCTCAATGATTCTGAAAATGCTCAAGCAAAAGATGATGTAGCTGAGATTGAGGGGAGGAAATTGGATCTTGAAGATATGGTTGTTGATACTGGTTTTAACTATGAAGATGTTCTTGGAACTGCTCAACAAATTTCCACTGAAGCAGAACATGTTACCACTGATCAAATAATTTCCACTGCAAGTTAAAAAGTTACCACTGATGTTCCATTAGTTACCACTACAGAGGAAGAAGCTGCCAGAAAAAGATCAGTCAAAGGTAAAGCAATTGTGTTTGGTTCAGAACAAGAGCATAAAAGAAAGATTTCCAAGAAAGATCAAGCTCAAATTGATTTTGATGTAAGATTGGCAGAACAATTTGAAGCTGCAGAGATTGAAAATATGAAAAAGCAAAAGGAGGATGAAGTTGCTGGTTTTATGGAAGCACAGAGGTTAGATAAACTTGAAGCAGTAATGGCACAACCACTCTCAGTGATTCCACCAACTATCTTACATGAGAAACCTCCTATGTTCTCATATGTGCCAACAGAAGAAGAGATTGAACAAATGATTAATCATGATCCAGTAGTAAAGAAGAAAGCTATTGAGCTTGTTGCTAACAAGACTTTGACAGAAGAACAAAGAACAGCTCAATTGGCTGATTTCATTCAAATGAAGAATCTACAAGCACTGGATCAAGTTATTGGTCAAGTCAGAAAAGGTCAAAAGAAACAGAGACAACCTACAAAGGCACAGATCATTCATGAGATGAAAGTATTTTGCTGTCATGTTGGAACTTGGAAGATGGCTGATTTCAAAGGTATGTCTCATGAAAGAATTGAAGGTATCTACTACAGAACTAAAAGGCAAGATAGTAGCTTCAGACCTATTGATTTTGAAGAAGTTGATAGCTTTAAACAAAGTAAAAGGAAAGCTTCAACTATTGAAGATCAAGTCACAAAAAGGGTGAAAGTTCCTCAAGAGAAAGAATCTCAATCTGAAAAATGTGCAGAAGATCTACAAAGTGCTATTATTATTGTTGAAGAAGAAGATTTCTACCCAGGTCCTTTGCAAACAAAACATCCAATTATTGATTGGGAAGTGTACACAGCAAAGAATTTTGCTTCTACTTGGAAAATTATAAGACTGGGAGGAGAATCTTCATCATTCATTCAGTTTGAAGATCTTCTTAAAGCATGTGACAGAGATGATCTTGATACTCTTTGGAAGCTTGTTAATGAAAGATTCAAGGCTGATACTCTCAAGGATATGAAAGAAATGCAGCTCTGGGTTGATTTAAGAAGACTATATGAACCAGATCTTAATGATAAGTATTGGAAGTTTGATTCATCAGAATTGAATACTACATGGACATATTATGATAAATGTGAGGTTCATCATGTTTCTACAACAGATAAAGTGGATGTGTTTATGTTTGCTGAGAAGGAATATCCACTTAGAGCTAAAACTCTTTCTGCAATGTTGAAATCAAAGTTGAGAGTTTATGCAGATAATGAAAAGATTAGAGATTTGATTCAGAAGATTCAAGATCAATATGCAAGAGCTGATAAAGTGTTGAGAAGAACAAGATAAGTGTTTGGAAAAATTCCCATATCCTCAAGTTTATTGTATACTTGAAGAAACTTGTTGATTTACCTATAAATCATAAGTTTAGGGGAGGATTGTTGGGAATTATACTAACAGTTACCACGGCTAGTGAAGATGTTACAACTGCAGAAGATTGTACTTGCAGTGGAAACTCATTACCACTGCAAGAACAAATATTACCACTGCTTACTTGATAACTGTTAGAGAATAGATCTTGTGTATATCTTATTCTATTAGCATTATACTTATCTTGTAGAAGAGGACTCCTTGTTGTATAAAAGGAGATCCTAGGTTAAAGGTTAGACATATCTTTCTAATACGTTTTTCCTAGAGCTTCAAGGTGTAACCCTAGTGATATCTTAGATCACTCGTATTATTATCATTAATAATATTGGAGCTATTTGTTTGTTGCATACATTGTTCTCACATACATATAACTGTTTCATTCACAATCAATCTTCTAAGCATCATTAAGTAGATTCCGCATACTTAGTGGTATTACTCAAAGTATCATATTAACACAAGTTCAAGGTGTTCACGATCCAACAGATAACATATTTTTTACATGATCCGATAGAGGAATTGAGCGCATCGTGCATGCATGGAAAAACGTTTTTGAATTGTATTAACAATGCAAGAAAAATTGATTTTTCCTATTCGTGAGAAGATTTTGAACACATGAATTGGGGTTTTTATGCACAAAATCAAGTTTTCTTATTATCATGCAACAATGATTGTCAATAAAAATAATTACTTCCCCAATTCGGATTTTTGTGCGCACGTGAATCCTAGACTCAGATCAGAAGGCATTCTTTAACTATGAAATCTAAGAAGATATGTGTTCCATCATTCCTAATCCTAATCGAAGATAAAAGAATGGTTCACACTTAAGTGGTTTAGTAAGAATATCAGCTATGTTTTCCTCCATTGGCACTTTTTCAATAGATATGTTACTCTTTTGCACATTATCCCTAAGAAAGTTGTGACGAATCTTAGTATGTTTGGTACGAGAGTGTTGCACAGGGTTTTTACTTAAATCTATTGCTCCTTTATTATCACACATGATTGGAATGTCATCAAGTGTAATACCATAGTCTACGAGAGCCTGCTTCATCCATAGTGCTTGTTGGCATGCCTTTCCGGCGCTTACATATTCGGCTTCGGTTGTGGAGATAGCTAGTGCCCTTTGTTTCTTGGAGAACCAAGAAGTTAAGCAACAACCCATAAAGGTACAAATGTTACTAGTACATTTTCAATCCACATAATCTCCTGTAAGATCAGAGTCGGCGTAAACTATAGTTTCTATGCCAGTCCCCTTAAGATACCATAATCCTAAGTGCATAGTGCCTTTAATGTATCGGAAGATACGTTTAACCGCTTCTAAGTGGGAAGATTTGGGATCTTCTTGAAAGCGAGCACAAAGGAAGACACTAAACATGATATCGGGCCTACTTGCCGTTAGGTACAATAAACTTCCTATCATACCTCTATACTTAGTACTATCGACAAATTCACCCTCTTCATCTTTGGCGAGCTTTGTGTCCGTAGCCATTGGGGTTTTCATAGGTTTAGTATCTTCTAGTCCAAATTTCTTAAGCATTTCCTTAATATATTTGGATTGATTAAAGAATATTCCATCATCTAATTGTTTTATTTGTATTCCAAGGAAGAAGTTAAGCTCACCCATCATACTCATTTCAAACTCGTCATGCATGATTCTTCAGAATTCATCACACATGTCTTGACAAGATGAACCAAATATAATGTCATCAACATATATTTAGACGATTATGATGTTTGAATCTTTCTTCTTGGTGAAAAGAGTGTTATCTACCATTCCCATCGAGTATGCATGCTTAAGAAGAAAAGCTTTCAACCTATCATACCAAGCCTTAGGGGCTTGCTTTAAACCATATAAAGCTTTCTTTAGTTTATAAACATGCTCGGGGTACTCGAAGTCAATGAATCCTGGAGGTTGTGCAACATATACCTCCTCATTGATGAGACCGTTTAGGAATGCACTTTTCACATCCATTTGGAACAACTTAAAATATAATGCACATGCATATGCGAGTAATATCCTAATGGACTCAAGTCTAGCTACGGGTGCATAAGTTTTGTCATAATCAATTCCTTCTTGTTGATTATAGCCTTGTGCGACTAACCTAGCTTTGTTCCTAGATACAATACCATTTTCATCTAGTTTGTTTCTAAATACCCACTTAGTCCCTATTATTGTGATATTCTTAGGTCTTGGTACTAACATCCAAACATCATTAGATTTAAATTGGTTTAATTCTTCTTGCATTGCGATGATCCAACTTTCATCTTTCAATGCTTCATTGATATTTGTAGGTTCAATGATTGAAAAAAAACAAAAGAAGTTGCTATTGTTTTGAACTTGTGATCTAAGGGTTCTTTGGTTTAGGCTTCCTATGACGTTATCTAAAGGGTGGCTTTTAGATTCTTTAACATTTGAAGTTTCACCTATTTCGATGGTTTCTTGAGATATGTCTAGGTTTTTCATGTTTTTAACTATGGCATTTTCTTCATCCAAATCATCATCTACCAAAGGTGACGTTTTAGATGGAGGGGGACTCTCATCAAAAGTCACGTTGAGTGATTCTTCGACAATCATTGTTTCCTTGTTTAAGACAATATAGGCTTTACTAGTTTGAGAGTAACCTAGAAATACACCTTCGTAAGACTTTGGGTCGAACTTGGTGAGATAGTCTTTGGTTTTTAGAATGTAGCATTTGCTACCAAACACTCTAAAGTAACCTAGGAAAGGTTTCCTACCTTTCAAAATTTCATAAGGGGTTTTTCCTATGATTTGTCTAATTAAAATTCTATTAAGAATGTAAGTGGATGTATCTACGGCATTACACCAAAACTTTTGGGGAATTGATTGCTCATTAAGCATGGTTCTACTCATTTCTTGTAGGGTTCTATTTTTCCTTTCGACTACCCAATTTGATTGTAGAGTTCGTGGAGCCGAGAAATTGTGAGTAATACCATTAGCGTCACAATAAGCTCTGAATTGAACTTCATTGTCAAATTCTCTACCATGGTCCATCCTAATGGAGACTATGTTGCATCCTAATTGATTTTGAATTTTCTTACTAAATATTTTGAATTGATCAAAAGTTTCAGTCTTGTTTTTAAGGAACCTAGTCCAAGTGTACCTAGAGTAATCGTCTACGATAACTAGGGTGTAGAGAATTCCTCCATAACTCCGTATGGCGGAAGGACCGAAGAGATCCATGTGAAGAAGCTCTAGACATCTAGATGTTGAGATCCTGTTCTTAGGTTTATGACTGAAGTGAGCTTGTTTTCCAACCTTGCAAGCATCACAAAAGTGTTGATCGAACCTAAGTTTGGGAAGGTTTCTGACTAAATCCTTAGAAGACAATGATTGTAATAAACGCATGTTGGCGTGTCCTAATCTTCTATGCCATAAAGTAGAGTTATCATTAACTGTAGCTAAGCATATGTTCTCACTAGGTTTGTTGCTAATTTTCATAACGTATAGGTTACCTTTTCTAATTCCTTCTGCAATAACTTTTCCGTTCTTAATTATCTCACCATCGTCTTTGGAAAAAATTACCTTGCAACCATTATCACAGATTTGACTAATACTACGCAAGTTAAAACCTAGGTTATCCACATGTTCTACATTAGTAATAGTAAGAGAGTTATGAGTGATCGTACCTTTGCCAATGATATTGCCCTTGAGCTTACTACCAAATGTAACATTACCTCCAGTACTTGCATTGTATGATGAGAATAGCTTGCGATTACCCATCATGTGATTTGTGCATCCACTATCCTTGACCCATTCGTCGGACTCCAGGCCAATTCCCAAGCATATCTAATGATAGCATAGACATACTCAAACATATGGTCCCCAATATCTCATGGGTCCAAAATTGTTAGCGCCAAAGATCCTATAGATTTGTTGCATTTGTCTAGGGTGTGGAAATGGTGAGTAGAATCCCATAGGAGGGAAATCATTTTTCCAATTCATGGAGTAGTTCTTATAATGAATTTTATTTTTAGTTGTTTTTTATCCAGTTTGTCTATTTGGTATATTTGTTCTCCTAGGGGATGGAGGTGTAGACCTTATAGTTGGTTTGTTGTAACCTAATCCGGGTTTTAGTATTGGTCTATAGAACTGTTTTACTTCTTCTATACTAGCAACGGGTGTTTCTGGTTTTCCTAGTATTGACTGTTTTGAAACAGAATCTGTAATAACTTCAGGTAAGGTCACAGTCTTCCTTATTGGGGACGGTCCTTTATCGATGGGACGGTCCCTTAAAGGTGAGGGACCGTCGGGTGGATTTGAAGGACCGTCTCCAGTAGCAAGGTCCGACTGAGACTTCACAAATTTTATTTGTTTTGATATGTTTGGTGTTGCTTCAAAAAAATTATAACCTATACCGGTTTTATCGTCGGAAGCCTATTGAACTCCTATTAGTTGTCTAAGAGAGTGAGTGCTCTTTTCAAACTTATTTAATTTTGAGGCTTCCTCTTTGAGTTCCTCATTTTCGACTTTAAGAACTTTGCACGTTTTACATTCCGAAGCGATTTCTTTTCCTTTCTCAAGTCTAGATAACATCTCTTTTAGTTCCAATATTTATTTTTCTAATTTAGATTTGGTGAATTTTAGAGATTTGTTTTTCACAATTATCTTTTGACTCACTTCACAAATTTCATCAAATTCATTGTCTAAGTCAAGTGAATCTAGTAAGCAAATATCAAAATTGTGAAAATCGGTTTCGGTACGTACCTCTTTTGAAGATCCGGCCATGAGACAAGTCTCAATCTTATCATCTTCTTCGCCATCACTCCAAGCACCGCTAACATATTCCCTTTGGTTTTTGTCCCTAGTTTGGTGTGGACAATCTCCAACTAAGTGTCTTGTATCACCACATCCAAAACATCTCTTCTCACCTTTGATGTATCTATCTTCATGACCTTTTTGAGGAGTTTTCTTTTCCTCTCGTGGTTGACTTACAAATCTTCCTCTTCGTTTGAAGAATTTCTTGAAATCTCTAACCGCCAATGCATACTCTTCGTCATCACTTTCCGAGCATAAGTCTTCATCATCACTTAATTACTTTTTAGCTTTTAATGCAACTGATTTTCTTTCCACCTTACTATTTACAATATCAGAATCATTTTTTATGATTAACTCATGGACCTTCAAGTTACCAATGAGCTCATCTAATAATAGAGATGCCAAGTCTTTGGATTCTTCAATTGCTGTGACCTTTGCTCTCCACTTCGGATATAAAGTGATGAAGCGAAAAGTGTACCGCTTTTGGGGGGTCATTTAAGGCCAAAGTCGAGATTATTTGATCAAATATTTCCCTAAATCGTTCCTTTTGTCATTTTAGGTACTTTTGAGAGGAAATTTACAAAAGCAAACATTTTGGACGTTTTTGGAGCGAAAAAGTGAAGAAAACAACAAAGTCTCAAAATCATGGTGGAAATAGCACTTGACAGCGTCACAGGATGCTAGTGACGGCGTCATGACTTGACAAAGAGGTGGATAAATCAAATACACGTGACGCGCCAGAAGGTTTTCTTAAGAGTTCGTGACGGCGTCACGTTATAAAATGCCAAGGCCATCACGTGTAAATGCAAAGAGAGATGGCCAGAGTCCATAAAGAGTGACGCCGTCAGAAGTGGATCTAGGCAATACGAGTATTATTTTGGCGGCGAGTTGACGGCGTCACACCTATCTCTTGACGCCATTATGATACAAAATCTATGTATAGTTTTCTAATTTTCATTCATTGTGTGCAACTTTGAAGGGAGTAAACCCTAGACGAATTTTACAGATATTTTGAGGGTTTCAAACCCTTGTTTCATCCATGCTTAATTGAAGATAAGTCTTTCATAAAATCATTCAATATGTCTATGTGTTGTTTGATTATATCTTACGCTTGTCTTCTCTTTAACATGCTAGGCTAGGTTTTCTTTGTGTTTGCTTAGATATAATGAAACTTAGATATTGATTATGGGTTGGTTGTTTGTTTATAATTGTTGTGGATGAATGAATTCAATGTTAGGCTTAAGAAAACTGGCAGACTTCCATTTGGTAACTTGCTTGAACGTCTTAAGAAACATGATCGGAGGTGTACTACGATATATTGGTTGTATTTAATGCGTAGGTAACTATTAATGAGGCCATGTTAGGAGCTAGTAGTCGGCTCGACATAGGAAGAGGTAAAAGCTTATAGAGTTACGGAAGATCATACACAGCCCTACGAATGGTATTAAGGAATATAGCCCGTCATCTATGCAATTGTAACAAACTAATCAGCCTGTAAAAGATAGCTAGGGAGTAGTGAAATTTAAGTAAACACATTTTCTCTCATTATTGTTTTTGCCATAATTTAGTTTAAGTTTAGTTTATTTTATTTTGATTGCATCTTTAGTTATTTGGTTTAATTGATTAGCAACTAATTCCGCCCACTCCTTTCAAAACCGAGATTTTACTTGTTTTCATTTAAAATATAAAAATACAAAAAGAATCATCCCTCACCTCTAGACCTAGTTTTAGTGAGTTTTAACCCTAGCGAACACTATTCTTTGAGTTGAACGATCAATCCTCCGGTACTTGTCACTATACTATACTACAACGGTCAGGTACATTGCCTGGTGGGGATTGCAAGCTTCTCAAGATCCCTTGAGAGGTAAAACCTTTTGCGAGGGCTCAATTCCACGCATCAAGTTTTTGGCGCCGCAGCCCGTGGAATAGTTATTGTCTAGGTTGAAATTTCTTTTTATTAGGTTTACTTGCTAGATTCGTTTCTAGTAAGATTTTTTATTTTATTTTTATAGGTTTCTTTAGTCTATCTTATTTCTTTGTTTCCTTTGTTCGTAAACTATCTCGAGGGATAACAATAGCATTGATCGTTTGATTCCTGTTATTCGTGTCTTCCGTCGTAGGATTTTCCAACTACCCGTCCCAATCCCTTTAGTGGAAAATGAGAACCCACCTAACCTCTCGCCTGACCATCACTTTAACAATAATTCTGAGATGGAGGAGTCTGACCATGATAATGACCATAGGGATAGTCCTTTTTACTATTCAGACTCCGATGAGGACCTAGATGATGGTGATGTAATTAATGAGGATAAGATGGAAGATGAGATGAACCCTCTTAGGTATGTCGACCCTAGGACAAGGATTGAGAATGACAGCTCATTTTATATGCAGTTTCCTTGTAAGATTGGATTTAGGAGCTTTGATGCTTACCTTAACTCATCTTTACCAATGAACATGATCTCGCATAGTGAATACAATAAAATTATGGTAAATGAGTTAGAATACAATGGAGATAATATTGTTGCTAGGGTAAAGACATTGCATGTGTTTGTAGGAAGCTTTGTTTATCTGGTTGAGTTTATGGTTATGGAGAATCTAGGAGAATTTATCGATAGTAACTTAACCCAAGTTGTGTTTGGGAAACCCCTCAAAAGGTTAACCAAACTAGATGAAAAACTTATGGAAGGGTTGATTACATTCTCGGATAGGGATGAATATTTTGTTTACCAAATGACCCGTGCACACCCTACGTTCAAGGATTTTTTTATTGAGAAATGTAATAGGTATCCACCTCTTGATATGCTAAGTGAGAATGATAAAAGGAAATGGCTTAAATATCCTCATGGAAAGAACCAAAGGTATTATCGCGGATGTTTAGAGCTAAGTGATGACTATAAGAAAGATGAGGCAACTGGTAGATGGCTCACACTTGGGTATGTGAGCATAAGCGACACACGGTAGGATGTGACTTTGAGTCTAGCTACAAGACTCGTAAATAAAGAAAAGCGCTTCTTGGGAGGCAACCCATGTTTCATTTGTTTTATTTATTTTGTTTGTTTGTTTGTTTGATTTTATTTGTTTCCGTATGCATGCTTGATTTTTATTGTTTGTGGATCATGTTTCATAATAAATTGTGAAAATGCTTTACCTTTTTGTTTGTCTTAACTTCATAAAAAGGTATTTCGAAAAAGCTAAGTGTAAGGGAAACCTAAATTTGTTTTTAAGAACGGGAACTGGACATGAACCACAACAATATTAAATGAACATGTATATTACTATTTGTTTGAGTCAAATGCTTGTATCGAGTCATAATGATGTTTTGCAGGAATTCCAGGAATCAAGGAGTAAGTTTTCTAGAAATTTTCCGGAAACTTAACATGAGATTTATGTCAGAACACTCTGACGACGTCAGGATCATAACCTGACGGCGTCAGGTGTAAAAATTATGAAAATTTTTTGCAAGTTTTTCTTTTCTAAGGGAGTCTTAAATTTTTTTGTTAATTCTTTAGTTTTATAAACTCCAGGAAATCTACAAATATTCATTCCACAAGCATTATATCCTTATATATATAGATTGCCGCCGATTTTACGCGAGGTTTGCCTTGATTGTTTTCTCAGGTTTAACAGGTTATATTGGACAAGAAGATGATTTATATTTTTGTAGGGAAGCTTTCAACGTTCATTTTCTTGGAGGAGGATTTAACCATGTTATCCATTTATCCTTGCCGAACGAATCAAGGGAGTATTTGTTTTCATTCTTTTACCTTCATTACTTTTACATCATTTTTATTGAACATTGGGGACAATGTTCAGCCGAAGTGTAAGGGGAGGGTAAATGATGATACCTTAGAGAATACAATTGCGCTTGAGTTTGTTTGTTCAATAGTAGGTGTGTAATAAAACTAAGAGAAATACTTGTTAGGGCAATTTTAGCGCCAAATTTAAAATTTTTTACAACATTTAGTAGTGAAGCTTTAGCCTTAATGAGCGTCTCATGGATAGGAGTTGTATGACTAGCACAAAAACCGTACCACTCAAAAAAAAAAAATTCCACCGGTTCGCCTTTAGATTTGTTAGGAAAAGCATTCATTATTAGTGCTTATGAGTGTACCGGTAGTACTTAGATTCTAGAACTTGCGTTAGTGATGCATCTCGAGACCGCTAGTGAGACTACATTCGTGTAGTAGGATTTACTACATGATAAGAGGCATTAGGATCACCCTTGTGTTAAACCCGTATCATAATTACTGGAGAAAATTGCAAAAATCGTCCTTGTGATTTGGCCAAATTGCACGTTTCGTCCTTACTGTTTATTAATTGCAAAAATGGTCTGGATTTGGCACTGTTTCATTCACTTTTGGTCCTTCGGCATTGCAAAAATCGTCCTTGTGGTTTGGCCAAATTGCACATTGCGTCCTTGTGGTTGCAAGGACGAAGGACCAAAAGTGAATGAAACAGTGCCAAATCCGGACCATTTTTGCAATTAATGAACAGTAAGGACGAAACGTGCAATTTGACCAAACCACAAGGACGATTTTTGCAATTTTCTCTAATTACTTAACCAATGAAGTCATAATTACTTGACTAGTAAAGTCAATTAATTTTCCCACACCTTTGCGTTATACTCATTTTTAGTACACGATACCCCTAGTACACCCCTCCGAGCCTATCTTTTCGTTTCTAACTTTAAGCATTTTACTTAAAGGAAGAATTTGTTTACAATTCACCCCAAATGTGCAACCAAATCGCCTTAGCCTTCCTTGTATGCACTCATCTTTAGTGCATTATTGTTATTTGTTTAAACCCTTAGTTAATTGTCTAATTGATTACATGGTTGCTAAGTCAAGTCATATCTTGTACATATTGTTTTGGGACGATTGGGACTCATGGGTAAAGTAATAGTGTTATGGAGTAATTGGGAAGAACATCATATATTACCCCCATTTGTGCGTTAATCTTAAAAAGTACTCCAAGTGTTTTGATTATCTTGATTCGAGTCATTAGAATAGTTGATTGTAAAGTATGTAAAAGTTCAAGTGTAAGGGGAATGCAAATTCCCTATGATGTATTATTTTGGATGCTAGGGTAAAAGTGTATGAAATATATATATATATATATATATATATATATATATATATATATATATATATACACACACACACACACACACACATATATATATATATATATATATATATATATATATATATAGAAAAAGAAAAAGAGAAAAAAAAACATACAGACTACCATCCCATTTCCTTTTAAGTTTATTTTATGTTTTTGTTAATTTGTGATTAGCTTAAGTCGAGTCGAGTCTTGGCTTAGCAACGCCACATTGTACATGTAATTAACCAAGATGATTAACTCGCCACCAGTAAATATTGACTTTATCCAACAAAACCGTGTTTATCATATCCCTACACCTCACGTTATAACCCTTTAAAAGACCTCTTTGATAGTTTATCCTAGGTGATTACGCCAAGTGGAAGGGGTGAGGTGCTAGTATACAATTTTCATGCTTGTTTTTGGTTGAAGTGGAATGATTATTTGTTGTAATTACTTTTATATTAGTGTTAGATGACCCCGAACTTGTATTTTGATTAGAATAAAAGCGCATTTGCTTGAGGACAGGCAAATCTCAAGTGTAAGGGTATTTGATGAAACGAAAAGTGTACCGCTTTTGGGGGGTCATTTAAGGCCAAAGTCAATATTATTTGCTCAAATATTGCCCTAAATCATTCCTTTTATCATTTTAGGTACTTTTGAGAGGAAATTTACAAAAGGAATCATTTTGGACGTTTTTGGAGCAAAAAAGTGAAGAAAACGGTAAAGTCTCAAAATCATGCTGGAAATTGCACATGACGGCGTCACAGGATGCTAGTGACGGTGTCATGACTTGACAAAGAGGTGGATAAATCAAATACATGTGACGCGCCAGAAGGTTTTCTTAAGAGTTCGTGACGGCGTCACGTTATAAAATGCCAAGGCCATCACGTGTAAATGCAAAGAGAGATGACCCAGAGTCCATAAAGAGTGACGACCTCAGAAGTGGATCTAGGAAATACGAGTATTATTTTGGCGGCGAGTTGGTGGCGTCACACCTATCTCTTGACGCCGTCAGGATACAAAATCTATATGTAGTCTTCTAATTTTCATTTATTGTGTGTAACTTTGAAGGGAGTAAACCCTAGACGAATTTTACATATATTTTGAGGGTTTCAAACCCTTGTTTTATCCATGCTTAATTGAAGATAAGTCTTTCATCAAATCATTCAATATGTCTATGTGTTGTTTGATTATATCTTATGCTTGTCTTTTCTTTAACATGCTAGGCTAGGTTTTCTTTGTGTTTGCTTAGATGTAATGAAACTTAGATATTGATTATGAGTTGGTTGTTTGTTTATAATTGTTGTGGATGAATAAATTCGATGTTAGGCTTAAGAAAACTGGCAGACCTCGATTTGGTAACTTGCTTGAATGTCTTGAGAAACATGATCGGAGGTGTACTACGATATATTGTTTGTATTTAATTCGTAGGTAACTACAAATGAGGCCATGTTAGGAGCTAGTAGTCGGCTCGACATAGGAAGAGGTAGAAGCTTATAGAGTTAGGGAAGATCATACACGGTCCTACGAATGGTATTAAGGAATATAACCCGTCATCCATGCCATTGTAACAAACTAATCAACCTGTAAAAGATAGCTAGGGAGTAGTGAAATCTAAGTAAACACATTTTCTCTCATTATTGTTTTCGCCATAATTTAGTTTAAGTTTAGTTTATTTTATTTTGATTGCATCTTTAGTTATTTGAGTTAGTTGATTTGCAACTGATTCCACCCACTCTTTGCAAAACCGAGATTTTACTTGTTTTCATTTAAAATATAAAAATATAAAAAGAATCATCCCTCGCCTCTAGACATAGTTTTAGTAAGTTTTAACCCTAGCGAACAGTATTCTTTGAGTTGAACGATTAATCCCCCGGTACTTGTCACTATACTATACTACAACGGTCAGGTACACTGCCTGGTGGGGATTACAAGCTTCTCAAGATCCCTTGAGAGGTAAAACCTTTTGTGAGGGCGCAATTCCACGCATCATAAAGCCCTAAGATATTTCCTAACACAACTTTTGACAGAAATTTCCTCATCGAGTGCTTTTAAACTCGTGATTATGGTGTTAAATCTAGCAAATGAACTATCTATAGGTTCATCTTCAGGTATGATAAATTGTTCATATTGTTGAACAAAAAGATCGATCTTATTGTCTTTGACTTGATTATTACCTTGATGAGTGACTAACAAAGTTTTCCAAATATCTTTAGCCGTATTGCACATAAAAATTCTTTGAAATTCCTTTTTAGGCAAGGAATTGTAAATAACCATTTTTGCTTCATCATTTTTAGCTAATTTCTTTTTAAGAGTATCACTTTGTTTGTCATAAGGAACAACTTCATTTTGTTTAGTTTCAAGATTAAATTCAATAGGTTTAAAGTCACCCATTGTAATAACATGCCAAAGATCAAGACCTTTTGATTTCACATACGTTTCGAATCGAGTTTACCAATAAATAAAATGATGTGCGGGATTGCGCCCTCGCAAAAGGTTTTACCTCTCAAGGGATCTTGAGAAGCTTGCAATCCCCACCAGGCAGTGTACCTGTTCGTTATAGTATAGTATAGTGACAAGTACCGGGGGGTTGATTGTTCAACTCAGGAATAGTGTTCGCTAGGATTAGAAAGCCTACTAAACTAGGTCTAGAGGTGAGGGATGATTCTTTTTTTATTTTTTTATATTTTATGAAAGCAAGAAAAATCTCGGGTTTTGAAGGAGTGGGCGGAATTAGTTGCTAGTCAACTAACCCAAATAACTAAAGATGCAATCAAAATAAAATAAAAAGAAATGAAAATTAACTAATGTGGTGGAAACAATAATGAGAAAAGATGTGTTTACTTAGATTTCATTACTCCCTAGATATCTTTTACCGGTTGATTAGCTTGTTACAATTACATGGTTATCAGTCCACCATGTCTTACCGACATAAGGACTAGCTAATCCAGGAGCAAATGGCTCTTGGTAAAGATAACTCAAATCCATTTATGGCTTGCAATTTGCCCAAAATTGTATGGTATCTCAACTCGCCATATCCTAAAAAGTAAAGAGTTGGCTAGCCCGCAAGGTTATGGCTTGTGGTAAAGGCAGTGGAAAACCATAATTGATAATCAGCTCACCAAGATGTTGACTATGTCCATCAAGAGTTGGCTGGTCCAGACGCAAACGGCTTCTGATAAAGACAAATCAAAACCGTTGACAGCTGGTGGTTTGCTCAAAATCACATGGTTATCGGTGTACCATAGTTCTTAATTGAACTGAAACATTTGGCTACTCCAGAAGTAATGGCTTTTGGTAAAGAGATTCACATCCATTAAGTTTTCTCAAAAGATTGCTAGGGACTAGCAATAGTTTAGTGTGAGGGATTGATGAGTGCTCAAATACTCATCATTTTTGGTCAAATTTGAGCTGCAAAACATTTAAAAACACTCAGAAATGTATCAAAATACTGAAAATATTCCAAAATTATGTTTTATATGTTTTAGAAGCAAAATGAGTAAACACAGTTGAAAAACAAACAAAGTTTGCGTAATTTGCAGTTTCAGTCCCCTAGCTTTCAAAAACTGGCAAAAACAGTCCCTGAGCACTTATTTTAAAAGAAAAGTCATCAAAGGTCCTTTTGAAATCATAAGTTGTCATATTTAGTCCTTTGGTGAAAAGTTTCAAAAGTTTTGAGAAATTTACAGTTTAGTCCCTGAAGTTTCAGGAATTGACAAATTCGGTCCCTGGTGGGATATTTTTGGAAGGAAAGTTATTTTTGGTCCTTAGAAACTCAAAGGTTATCATAAATATCCTTTTGATGAAAAGTTTGAGGAAAATGCAAGTTTGGTCCCTGTACTTTGAGTTTTGGCAAATATAGTCCCTGGGATTTTTCAAAACTTGGAAATTATCATAATGGTCCTGTGGTTACTTATTTTGGCATGTTTAGTCCTTGGAATGAAAGTTTGAAGAAATTACACTTTGGTCCCTCAAGTTTCAACATTTTTGCAGTTTTAGCCCTTGGATGTCCAAAAGTGGAATTTTATACTCATAAACCTTAGACTATTGATATGTGGGAGAAATGGACCCTTGTGACTACTTTGGGAAATGTACAATTACAGCCCCTAGATTTTCATATTGTTACATGAATGGTCCTTGTGAAACACTAAACCAAATGGACCCTTGATTGTTATTATTCCAAAAATCTAAATCCAAACAAAACCATGATCCACCAGCCCAATCACCACAAGCTCACAAACAAATAATTCACCCCTACCCCATTTGATAACTAACCAGGGTCAACCCAAACGTTTGACCTCCTTCCACCTTCCCCACTTGGCTATAAAACTCCCTGCTACACTCCACCTTCTCCATCCCTCCACCTCACCCCTTCCATACTATGTCCCCCAACCTCCTAATACCTCCAAGGTTCATTAATTGATCCCAAAACTCTCCAAGTAACCTCACTGCCACTTGTAATTTTTTCCCGCCAAATTGAAACAAACGGCCAAGATGAAAAGAACTCATCCAATGGACAAAAAGAGAAGTGGGGAAGTCAAAATGGGACTGCAGGACTTATGTTAGCATTAAAAATATGTATTTAAAAGTGATGGTCATTCTCATATTAGGAACTTTGTCTTTGTGTCGTTAACTATGTAATTGTTTAAGATAGTTGGGCATTGGACTTGGTAATCTAATATGTTAAGAGTTATGTTAGTAAGCCTTTTATAATTCATGTAAACCAAGTCCAAGACCAAGCCCATGGAAAGCCTCTTAAGGCATCATGTTAAGAACTATATAAACACCTCAAAGGCTCATTTGAGGTGTGTGCTTGTGTGTGTATTGTGTGTGTTTTTAATAAAAGCTCTCTTCATCTTTACCTCTCTTTTATACTTATTAACGCCACACCTATATCTCATCAAGTCACCATCTTTACTTCATCTAGTTCTTATATTGTTATTAAAGTTGATATATCTAAGGTCCTACAAGTGGTATCAATCGCCTAACAATGATTTAGGAGTGGTTTTATCAAGTTTTTTTGTTAAAAAGTTACACTTTTCATTCATTTGTGTACTTTTTCTTCAAAAAGTTTTGATTTTTTACAAGTTTTGGTGTTAAAGTTGTTGTTTTTATTGAAGTTTTAGTGATTCTAAGTGTTTTGGGAAAGATTTGATCAATAGAAACAAGTGGAAAAAGTGGTTTTGGTTGAAAAAATCAGATTTTTCATGTTTTCTGGTCATCTTACGCGTAACTTGGGTGAATAGTACGATTTCTTAGCTGTCTACAGTACTTTCTACGCGTAAGATTAAGTCAAAACCCTTTTTTTACGCATAAGATCAGATCCTATGCATAAGATCCTACGCCTAAGTTGAGTTTCTACGCAAAAGATTGGATTCTACGCCTAAGATTGGAGTTTACGCATAAGATCTTACGCATAAGTTCTTACGCATAAGATTTACGCAGAAGTTCCTACGCATAAGTTGTACTCAGTACTTCCCTGAGTTGGATAAGTTTGTGGAATACTTCGACACGGGATATCTTTCAAGCTTGGACAAGTTTGAGAGATTTGTTTGGTTCTCTAACCTTACGCATAAACATTTCTTACGCATAAGTTACAGCTTACGCGTAAAGTTCAAGTTTACGCATAAACTTAGGGTTTACGCTTAACCTTACACTTTACGCATAACCTTAACCTTACGCGTAAGATTCTAAGTTAAGCGTAAGATTCACTGTTTATGCATAAGTTCAGGGTTTATGCATAAGAATTTGACTTTTTGACAACCAAACTTCAAACGGCCATAACTTTTGAACCGTAATTCCGTTTTCGACGAATCAGCTGTCAAAACGACCGTGAGACAGAGGAGAACGACACGCTAAATAATTTATCAATTTAGGCGAAGTTTCGAGGCCTAAAAACGCTCCGGGAAGAAGTTATTGAGGTTTTAAGGTTTCAGATCAAATTTTTCACCATAAAAACTTGCATCAACTTACACTAAACACAACTCTTACTTCGTTGGAACGATCCAAGAATCAACTTTATCCATCTACACTTCATCAATGGCAACTCAGCAAGACATTCATGCAGCCGGTGCGGAAAACCGACCTCCAATGCTTGAAAAAGGTGGATATCTCCCATTGACAAGCCGCATGCTTCGTTACATCAAAACAAAACCTGATGGTAAATTAATGATCAACTCCATTACAAATGGTCCATTCAAGCCAAGACAAGTTCAAATTGAAGGCAATCCAAATACAACACCTCCTACTCAACCATTCGTGCATGAACAAACAGAAGCAGATTACACAGAGGAAGACAAGAAGCAGATCGTCGCTGATGATATGGCAATGCATTTAATCCAACTTGGATTACCACGGGAGATCTTTGCTGCGGTCGACAGTTGTGAAACTGCTTATGCTATGTGGGAACGTGTTAGAAGGATATGTCATGGAACCGAGATTGGACAACAAGACGTTGAGAACAAACTTCTTACTGAATGGGAGAATTTCACATCCACTAAAGGTGAACAGATTGAATCCTACTACACAAGGTTTTGCACTTTGATGAATGAGTTAATCAGAAACAAGTTGACACCTCGAACAATTGCAACAAACATCAAATTCATCAATAACCTTCCAGAAGAATGGGGTCGTTATGTTACAATTGTCAATCAAACAAAGGATTTACATAAAGTGAATTATGATCAACTCTATGACTTTCTGAAACAAAACCAAGCTGAGGCTAATGAAGTAAGGAAAGAAAGATTGGCAAAGAATCATGATCCTCTTGCATTAATTGCTACTACACCAACACCGCTACCAGTGAACACACTACAACCATCATCATCTTCCACTCACAACTACATGCAACCATCATACATTCAACAACCAACACCGGTCTACCAACAACAGTTCTACCCACAGCAACAACAACATGTTATTCCACAACAGCAATACCAACAATTCCAAGAACCAGAATTCACTGAAAATGATGAAGCTACTGCAGCATTGACCCAAGCGTTTGCTTTTCTGTCAAAGGCATTCCAAGGACGTTATTCTACACCAACAAACAACAACCAAAGGATTTCATCGAACACTCGCAACAAGCAGATTGCTCAGCCGAGTTTCAATATGGGCAACGCAGGCCAAATGGTTGGAGTTTATGGGAATCAACAAGGATATGCCACTGGAATTAACATGGGGAATCAGAATATGCAGAATGCAGGTCAGTATGCAGGGAATCAGTATGGTCAGAATGCAGGGAATCAGTTGGGTCAGTTTGTTAGAAATCAGAGGGGTCAGAATGTTGGTAATCAGGCAATGGTTAATCAGAATAGAAATGTTGCAGCTCCAGTAGTTGGGAATTTGGGAAATGTGAATCAGGGTAATCCAGTTAAGTGTTTCAACTGTCAGGGTGTAGGTCATATGACAAGGAACTGTCCTACTAAGCCGAACAAGAAAGATACAACGTATTTGCAGAAAGCATTACTGTTGGCACAAAAGAATGAGGGAGGATTTCAGTTGAACGCAGAGGAGAATGATTTTATGGCTCTTATGGATGACATGGAAGATAGAGAGGATATGATGAGGCGAAAAATGATCCGTTTTTAGGGGGTCATTTAAGCCCGAATCCGAATTTATTTGATCAAATATTGCCCTAAATCGTTCCTTTTGTGATTTTAGGTGTTTGGAGAGTGAATTCTGGAAAAGAGGCTATTTTGGACGTTTTTGGAGCATAAAGTGAAGAAAACGACAAAGTACCAAAAAATCCAAGCTGGAAATACAAGGTGACGGCGTCAAGGGTTTTCTCTTGACGGCGTCAGACATGAAGAATAATTTACCGTAGCTGGTGACGGCGTCAGATGGAGTGATGACGGCGTCAAAGTGGCCAAGATTAATTTACCGTGGGTGGTGACGGCGTCACATAGGCCGTCACGATTGGATCTAGGGCGTCCGAGGAAGTATATGGCGGCGAGTTGACGGCGTCAGATTTTACTCTTGACGCCGTCAGGACGATTTTCCTATATATAGTTTTCTAGTTTTTTCATTAAAAAGGAGAGAAGTTTTGGTGAAACCCTAAAGACGATTTTGGTGCCTCTTTTACAGGTTTTTCAAGGGTTCCAAACCCTTGAGACCTTGCATTGTAATTGAGATAAGTATACTCTTAATTCAATCAATATGTCTATGTGTTGGTTGTTTATCTTTTGTTCTTATCTTAATTCTACTATGCTAGGCTAGATCTCTCTTGTGTTTGCTTAGATCTAATGAAACCTAGATGTTGATTATGTGTTGATTACTTGTCTACTCTTGTTTTGAATGAATGATTTTATATGTTAGGCTTAAGAAAACTGGCAGATCTCCAAATGGTAACATGCTTGAACGTCTTAAGAAACATGAACCGAGGCGTACTAGGTCTTTATTGGTTGTATTTAATGCATGAGCCACTGCTTACAATCCCTATAGTTGTGCTGGGTCATGGTGTAGGAGGAGATAAGAGCTCATAGAGTTGGGGAGTTATGTATGCCACTCCACGAATGGTATTAAGGAATACAACCCGTCATTCATACAAGTGTAACAAGTAATTAACATGTAAAAGATATCTAGGGAGTAATGAAGTCTAAGTAAACACAATTTCTCCACATACTGCTCACAACCTTAGTTTAATATTAGTTTAATTTCATTTTCATTAGTTAATTAGTTATATAGTAGTTTTTGGGTTAGTTGATTTACAACTAATTCCGCCCACTCTTCCAAAACCCGAGATTTTACTTGCTTTCATAAAAATATAAAAATACAAAAATAATCATCTCTCATCTCTAGAACTATTAATTAGGCTTTCTAATCCTAGCGACACTATTCCTAAGCTGAACGATCAATCCCCCGGTACTTGTCACTATACTATACTACAACGATCAGGTACACTGCCTGGTGGGGGTTGTAAGCCTCGCGAGATCCCTCGAGAGGTAAAGCAAGGTGCGATTCCCACGCATCAAGTTTTTGGCGCCGCAGCCTGGGGAATAGTTATTGTCTAGGTTAGGATTTCTTTTTATTAGGTCTACTTGCTAGATTCCTTTCTAGTAAGATTTTTATTTTTATTTTTAGGTCTTCTTTAGTCTATCTTATTTCTTCGTGCCTTTGTTCGTAACTCTTTACCATCCGACATCATGGAAGGTGGTAACATCTTTGAACCCATCATCCCACCACAACAAAACCCACCATTAGAACCCCTTAGGCCCCGAACCTTAGGAGAGTATTCCCGACCTAGCCACCAAGGCTACCGAAACACCATTGAGCTCACCGGAGCCAATGTGACCCCCTTGCGATCCGACACCATCCGGTTGGTGCAAAGCGGATGTGCATTCCATGGACTTCGTTCTGAAGATCCAAACCAACACCTCAAGGACTTCCTCAAAATCGCAGATTCCATAGACCTAGGTGTTGAAACTAGAGAGACTACCCGTTTACGCCTATTCCAATTCTCTCTACGGGATCAAGCT
This sequence comes from Artemisia argyi, assembly GCA_030686995.1. Classification (NCBI taxonomy): domain Eukaryota; kingdom Viridiplantae; phylum Streptophyta; class Magnoliopsida; order Asterales; family Asteraceae; genus Artemisia; species Artemisia argyi. The sequence goes on from CM060681.1 coordinate 76,727,560, forward strand.
AGTCAATGGCTTGAGCGTTTACCCGCGGGATCCATCACCACATGGGATGATCTCACCACTCGTTTCCTTGCTCAATTTTTCCCACCGGGGAGAACTACTAAACTTAGGAATGACATCTTGATGTTCCAACAACGTCAAAATGAATCTCTTTATGAAGCATGGACTCGTTTCAAGGACTTACTCCAAAAAGTCCCTCATCATGGCATAGATTTGTGGCTCCAAGTCCAAATTTTTTATGACCATATCGATATCCCCACGAGGCGAACCATTGACCAATCGGCCGGTGGTAAGCTACGTGATCTTAGTGCGGAACAATCATGGGAACTCATAGAAGATCTTGCTCTCTATGACAACGAAAGTTGGAATGATCCCCGTGATTTGAACAAAACGGTCAAGGCAATATCTTTGCCTTCGAATAATTCAAGCACTCCCGACCGTAGGATCATGGAACTTGAGGACCAAGTCAAGTTTCTCATGAAATCTTACGAAGCTCCGAAGCATTCAAGCCAAGTGAACAAAATCACTTCTTCATGCGAATTATGTAGTGGTCCCCATGACACTCGTGATTGTGTGGAACTCCCCGGAACAGCTTTTGCGGACTACGCATCCACGCGTACCGACGAAGCGGGAGATAAGTGGTACACTTTCAAGCCCGAGCCAAACACATACGGTGATTCATATAACCCCTCATGGAAAAATCACCCAAACCTTAGGTGGAAACAAAATCAACCCAATTCATCCAACCCACCTAATCGTTACCAATCAAACGGTCCACCATCCAACCGTACCTTCAACAACTATGGTAGTACCAACAATCTTGAAGGATTGATGTCAAAGTTCATGGCATCTCAAGAAGCCCGCATAGCTAAGTTTGAAGCCGATTTCAAACAAAATCAAAGCGAGATGACCAATAGAATTGATGCATTGTTGAAAGTTCTCAATGACCGAGAAATGGGAGCACTCCCAAGCAACACCATTAAGAATCCGAAACTAAACGTTAATGCCATATCTTCAGTTTCGTCACCCACTTCGTATCCACAATATTACTCGGTTAAATCAACGAGCACGTGTTTCAAACAACACCAAGTTCCCCAAAAGGACCAATCAACTAAAACACCCACTATAGAGCCGGTCAAAAGCATAGTTGAAACACCTCTTACGCAAGACCTTGACGATGAATTCAAAGAACTTCACCTTGAATGCCCCGTCATTGATGTCTTAGCGCGTGCTCCTTACTATAGTGCCCTCCTAGAAAAATATGAGAAGTATAAGCTAGGTAAAAATGGGACCGCCTTCGTTCAAAACAAGTTACCTAAAAAGCTTGATGATCCGGGTATATTTGTTTTGCCTTGTAAGATAGGAAGATCCGAAGCTTTCGACACACTAGCCGATTTAGGGTCAAGCCTCAACTTGATTCCCTTATCCTTATTCACCGCTCTTAAGCTAGGAAAGTTAGAGGAAACGGAGGTATTGATAGGGCTAGCCGATGGAAGTATTGCCCACCCCGTTGGAATGATTAAGGATGTAGTTGTTCACGTAGGAAGGTTAACTATATTAGCGGATTTTCACGTCCTAGACATGGTTAGTGACACTACATGCCCATTATTGGTAGGAAGAGGATTTTTAGCAACCGCTAGTGCCATGATAGATTGCAAGGAATCCAAGATAGCGGTAGGAGAAGGCGATACTTGGTCGGTGTATGATGTTAAGAAGCATAGTTATGATTGTGATGATGAACCAACACCGCATTGGGTAGAGATGAATAGGAGACCGTCTAGATATGGACCTTGGATAGAAAGGAACTTCATAGGACCTCAATGCCCATTTTATCTAGAAAAGGATTTCGTTGAGAAGACACATTCGGTAGAACAACTCATAGCTAGGGATGAGGAGCTAGATCCCTTTGAGGACCCCTTAGTCTTTAGAAAGATGATTGAGTTTTTGAGCGTAATGCCTATTAATATAGAGTTGAATAAATGGAAAAGAGATGGAGATAAGTATAAATGGAGGTGGGACAAGCCACCTAAAGAAGGTAACGGGTCATGGCATATTAGAATGACCTTGTATGATCCGGATGGAGAAAAGTTTGAAAGGTCATACCACACTAAGGGAACCAATAGAAAGTTGAAACCTAAGTTCGATCCCAAAGATCTCCTCAATGAGGAACTCACCCGAATCACGTAGTAACCCACGACTTTGAGTCTAGCTACAAGACTCGTAAATAAAGAAAAGCGCTTCTTGGGAGGCAACCCATGTTTTGTGTGATTTTAATTGTTTGATTGTTATTTGCTTCCGTATGCATGTTTTATTTTTATTGTTGGTTGATCATGTTTCTCAATTAAAATGTGAAATACTTTATTATGTTGTTTGGCCTAGTCTTAACTTCAACCTAAAGGTATTTTTGCAAAAGATAAGTGTAAGGGGAAACCCCAAATATGTTTTTAAGAAACAAACCGATCATGATTCTCCACAATATTTAATGAACATGTATATTCGTATTTGTTAGAGTCAAATGCTTGTATCGAGTCATAATGAAGTTTTGCAGGATTTTCCAGGAAGTAGGACAAGGTTTTTCCAGAAATTTTCCGGAAACTTAACATAAAGATTTCTGCAGGTTCATTCTGACGGCGTCAGGCAATTGCTCTTGACGGCGTCAGGAGTCAAAAATCTGGAAATTTTACCGGTTTTGTTTTTCTAACGGAGTCTTATGATTTTTGTGAATTATTAAGTTTTATAATCTCCAGGAAATCTGCAAACTTCATTCCACAAGCATTATATCTTACTTTGTTTTCTAGGATTTAGTAACTTATATAGGATGCCGCCGATTTTACGCGAGGTTGCCTTGTCCACTTTTGTCAGGATTTACAGGTTATTTGTGACAAGAAGATGATTTATATTCTGGAAGGGAAGCTTTGATTGTTCGTTTTCTTGGAGGAAGATTTAACTTGGCCAACCTAAAATCCATACCGAGCGAATCAGGGGAGTATTTGATTTCATTCTCTTTACTTTTTACTTTTACATTCTTTACTTGAACATTGGGGACAATGTTCATCTTAAGTGTAAGGGGAGGGTAAAAAGATGATACCTTACATATGCACTTTCGCTTGAGTCTGTTTTGTTTGATAGTAGATGAGTAATAAAACTACGAGAAATACTTGTTAGTGTAATTTTAGCGCCAAATTTAAAATTTTTTACAACATTTAGGAGTGAAACTTTAGCCATAGCAAGCGTCTCATGGATAGGAGATTGTATGACTAGCACATAACCGTATATTCAGAAAAATTTTCCACCCAAAAATGTGAGGTTCGCCTTTAGATTTGATAGGAAAAGCATTTATTATTGGTGCTTATGAGTGTACCGGTAGCATTTAGATTCTAGAACTTGCGTTAGTGATGCATCCCGAGACCGCTAGTGAGACTACATTCGTGTGGTAGGATTTACTACATGATAAGAGGCATTAGGATCACCCTTGTGTTAAACCCGTATTATAATTACTTGACCATTTAAGTCATATTACTTGGCTAGTTAAGTCAACTAATTTTTCCCACACCCTTAGCGTTGTACTCATTTTTAGTACACGAAACCCCTAGTCCACCCCTCCGATCCTATCTTTTCGTTTCTAACTTTAAGCATTTTACTTAAAGGAAGAATTTGTTACACCCCACTTAAATGTACAACCAAATCGCCTTAGCCTTCCGTGTATGCGCTCATTTTTAGTGCATTATTGTTATTTGTTAAACCCTAAGTTAACTTTCTAATTGATTACATGGTTGCTAAGTCGAGTCATATCATTGTACATATTGTTTTGGGATGATTTGGACTCATGGGTAAGTACTTATTTTATGGAGTAATGGGGAAGAACATCATATTATTACCCCCATACGTGCGTTAATCTTAAAAGTGCTCCAAGTGTTTTAATTTTCTTAATTCGAGTCATTAGATTAGTTAATTGTAAAGTATGTAAAAATTCAAGTGTAAGGGGAATGCTCGAACCCCTATGATGTATTATTTTGGATGGTAGGGTAAGAGTGTATGAAAAAAAAAATAAAAAAAAAATAAAAAAAAAATAAAAAAAGAGAAAAAACATACGGACTACCATCCCGTTTTTATTCTATGTTCATTTTACATTTTTTGTTATTTTTCATTTATTAGCTTAAGTCGAGTCTAGTCTTGGCTTAGCAACGCCATCTTGTACATGTAATTTACTAAGATTGTTAACTCGCCACCAGTAAAATTCCCTTTATCCAACAAAACCGTGTAATTCATATCCCTACACCTAACGTTATAACCCTTTTAAAAGACCTCTTTGATAGTTGTAATTACTTTTATATTAGTGTTAAATGACCTCCGTGCTTGTCTATTGGTCTTTAGTGGAACGATTATTTGTTGTAATTACTTTTATATTAGTGTTAAATGACCCCTAACTTGTCTTTTGAGTAGAATAAAAGCTCATTTGCTTGAGGACAAGCAAATCTCAAGTGTAAGGGTATATGATGAGGCGAAAAATGATCCGTTTTTAGGGGGTCATTTAAGCCCGAATCCGAATTTATTTGATCAAATATTGCCCTAAATCGTTCCTTTTGTGATTTTAGGTGTTTGGAGAGTGAATTCTGGAAAAGAGGCTATTTTGGACGTTTTTGGAGCATAAAGTGAAGAAAACGACAAAGTACCAAAAATCCAAGCTGGAAATACAAGGTGACGGCGTCAAGGGTTTTCTCTTGACGGCGTCAGACATGAAGAATAATTTACCGTAGCTGGTGACGGCGTCAGATGGAGTGATGACGGCGTCAAAGTGGCCAAGATTAATTTACCGTGGGTGGTGACGGCGTCACATAGGTCGTCACGATTGGATCTAGGGCGTCCGAGGAAGTATATGGCGGCGAGTTGACGGCGTCAGATTTTACTCTTGACGCCGTCAGGACGATTTTCCTATATATAGTTTTCTAGTTTTTTCATTAAAAAGGAGAGAAGTTTTGGTGAAACCCTAAAGACGATTTTGGTGCCTCTTTTACAGGTTTTTCAAGGGTTCCAAACCCTTGAGACCTTGCATTGTAATTGAGATAAGTATACTCTTAATTCAATCAATATGTCTATGTGTTGGTTGTTTATCTTTTGTTCTTATCTTAATTCTACTATGCTAGGCTAGATCTCTCTTGTGTTTGCTTAGATCTAATGAAACCTAGATGTTGATTATGTGTTGATTACTTGTCTACTCTTGTTTTGAATGAATGATTTTATATGTTAGGCTTAAGAAAACTGGCAGATCTCCAAATGGTAACATGCTTGAACGTCTTAAGAAACATGAACCGAGGCGTACTAGGTCTTTATTGGTTGTATTTAATGCATGAGCCACTGTTTACAATCCCTATAGTTGTGCTGGGTCATGGTGTAGGAGGAGATAAGAGCTCATAGAGTTGGGGAGTTATGTATGCCACTCCACGAATGGTATTAAGGAATACAACCCGTCATTCATACAAGTGTAACAAGTAATTAACATGTAAAAGATATCTAGGGAGTAATGAAGTCTAAGTAAACACAATTTCTCCACATACTGCTCACAACCTTAGTTTAATATTAGTTTAATTTCATTTTCATTAGTTAATTAGTTATATAGTAGTTTTTGGGTTAGTTGATTTACAACTAATTCCGCCCACTCTTCCAAAACCCGAGATTTTACTTGCTTTCATAAAAATATAAAAATACAAAAATAATCATCTCTCATCTCTAGAACTATTAATTAGGCTTTCTAATCCTAGCGACACTATTCCTAAGCTGAACGATCAATCCCCCGGTACTTGTCACTATACTATACTACAACGATCAGGTACACTGCCTGGTGGGGGTTGTAAGCCTCGCGAGATCCCTCGAGAGGTAAAGCAAGGTGCGATTCCCACGCATCAGGATATCGACGTGAACTGCATATTTATGGCGAATCTTCAGGAAGCTAAGTATGACACGGATTCTGACACACTTCCTGTTTATGACACCAATGCACCATCTGAGGTATCAAATTTCAACACATGTCACAATAATGATATATTTGATATGTTTCCTCATGAGGAACAACATTCTGAGAAGCAAGCATACAATTATGATACATATCTAGACACGCCAAGTAGTAGCAATACTCCTTCAGCAACTCCAGATGTGAATAATAATGGAGGCTTCGTTTCACAGCATGCTGAGAATGATGAGGAAACACGTGCTTTGTTTGAATCATTATTGAATAATTGTCGTATTGAAATTGAGAATGTGAAAAAGGTCAATCGCGATGTTAAGGCCGCGAATGTTAAATTGACCGCTGAGCTTGAGAGTTACAAAGAAAACGTTAAAGCTTTTGAATTTCATAACAAAAGATTGTCTGAATTAGAAACTGGTTATCAAAATTCCGTTTCAAGGGAAAAACAATTGCAACTCAAGTTTGATACACTTGATGTTAATTCTTTCAAAAAGATAAAATCTTTAAACGCGGAAATTTCTGATTTACAAAACCAACTTTCTAAACAAAAATCAGCTTATACCAATCTTGAAAAAGAAAGGGACGAGCTGAAAAAGGACTTTGCAAAGAAAGAAGACAAACTTTTGGCCGAAATTGTAGAGTCAGAACACATGATTGCACATTTAGAAGAATTAGTGGTTAAGTCGGGTCAATCAAGTCAAACAATGAAAATGATTTCAAATCAAACTATTCCGATTTACCATACGAAACATAAAGTGGCTCTTGGTAACAACACCCCCAGTAATCTCAAGAAAGCTCAGCAAGAACAGAATGTTTTGTGTAATGGTAATGTGATTTACACCAAACATGATCCTCCCGTCGTTCGGGATTCTGTGCAAACGATAGAACATGTCGAAGAGAGCATAAATAAAATGAAACAAAAGGATTTGAAACCCATTGATTACAACAAATTGAACAAACTTTCGGGAATTACTTTTGTTCCACAAAAAGAACCATCTGTGTTTTCCATAAAACGACCATTCTCAAAAATGTTTTCTAAGAAAGTAATTGCTTCCAAATCTCTTTCAAAAATAGAACAAATGTCTTCTAACAACACTTTTAATACAAGTGAGGCTAGAGACATTCTAGATGACGTTAAAAAGAGAATTCAAGAACTTCAAAATATTGTTGCTTCTAAAACTACAATCAATATTAACAACTGGCATTCCAGTTTTCATATTGAGCAGAAAAAAGTTTTTGAAAACGAAATTACTATCCCACTGAATAACATCAGTGCGAGGGTAATCCATTTTGAACAAGCTTTCTTAAAAGAAATGGCCGACGTTGTCAAGGACCACAAATCCCTGGTAAACGAAGCTAATGATACTCGTGAAAACATGAATGTTTTGGAAAACCTAAATGATTCTCTCTTCGAAGCTGTTATGACCACTGATATTATGTCCATCATTTTACAAACATATTCTGTTCAAGACGATGAACGACTAAGAGCTGAGACCTCCGCAATTGTTTCAAAATATGAAAATGCTCTTATAAAGCTTGAAAAAGAAAATGTGTCATATTTTAAACAACTTGATCGAAAAAAGGAAGAATGCAAGTATGACAAATTGTCGTATGAGCGTGCCTTAAAGAACATGAAAGAGCAAAATGATCTTTTGAGGGCTCAGCTTGAAAGTCAAAAAGGAAAGGGTGAGGAAACTAAGTTTGCAAAACCATTGACTTCGGAGAAACCAAATGTTTCAAACACGGTTCAAAAACCAAAAATGTCAATTTCACGGTTTGCTCCAAAAGTCGATGAGAAAAAGGATTTGACAAAACCAGTCACTCCAACACCCTTGCCAAAGATAAGTGAAAATGTTAAGATTGTTGATAAAGAAAAAGCGGTTGTCGAAACACCAAAAGTGATAGCACCTGGCCTTTTTAGGATTAGTCCCACTAGTGCGTCTGCCTCAACATCTAAGACAAATGACAAGTGCATAAAGGCTAATTCTAAAGAATCTAGGGATGATAAAAAGGACAACAATATAAATCCTAATGTGTGTGCCTTACCTTCTACAGGACTAGAAAGCACCTCTAGGAGCAGCAGACTAAAGCCTAGGAGCAATACAAGGAACAATAGAGTCTCGCCTGTTTCTAAGAGTAGTTGCAAGAATAAAGCTGAAGAAGTAGAAGAACACCCTAGGAATTTATCGCTTTGTAATAAGAGACATGTTTCATCTGAATGTAATGTCGAGAGTACTATTTCTAATGCATGTAATGACTCTGTTTGTTTAATATGCAAGAAATGTTTAATTAATGATGTTCATGATGAATGTGTTTCTAAGAATGTGAATATTACGCCTGAACAGAAGAATGTTCCAAAAAGACCTAGTGCTAGATCCAGATCTATAGAACGATTAGTTGCACGATTTAGGACTACCACTATTAGTCGAATGCCTAGGAACTACCTTAAGTTTTGTATGTGGATTCCAACGGGTAGAGAGTTCACTCTTCAGAACGGCAAATTAGAAATAGCTCAAGCTAAACAAGTAGCAACTGTCTATGAGTGTGACTTAGATTTTACTCCTAACCCCATGGAACCAAATTCAAAACGGTTTCCAAATACAAACTCTTCTGTTCTTGGCAGGTTATTGAAATATGTCTTTGGATCGTCGACTCGGGTTGCTCCAAGCACATGACCGGGAATTTAAAGCTGCTGATCAATTTCATCTGGAAATTCATGGGAACTGTACGCTTTGGAAATGATCATGTAGCAGCTATTCAGGGTTATGGAGATCTTCAGTTTGGGAATTTTTTAATCACTCGAGTTTACTACGTCGAAGGGTTGGGACACAATTTGTTTTCAGTTGGGCAGTTTTGTGATGCAGATTTAGAAGTTGCATTCAGGAGAAACACGGTTTTTATAAGAAATTTGGTTGGTGATGATCTTTTAACCGGTAATCGTGGTACAAACTTGTATGCTATCGACATCAACCAAATGGCTTCTACATCACCAATTTGTCTTATGACAAGGGTAACCAAAACTAAGTCCTGGCTGTGGCATAGAAGATTATCCCATCTCAATTTCGACACGATCAACAAGTTAGCCAAAGACAACATCATCACCGGACTTCCTAAGTTCAAATACACCAAGGAACACCTTTGTCCATCATGCGAACAAGGAAAAAGCAAAAGAGCATCATATAAACCCAAAACCGTACCTAGTTCGGAAGCAAGGTTACATATGTTGCACATGGACTTATGTGGCCCAATGAGAGTTGAAAGCATTAATGGGAAGAAGTATATTCTTGTTATTGTTGATGATTATTCAAGATATACTTGGGTAAAGTTTTTGAGATCAAAAGACGAAGCACCAGGCATCATCATCACCTTTCTGAAGCGTATTCAAGTTCTACTTCAAGCTCTAGTAAGGATTATAAGAACATATAATGGCACAGAATTCACAGATCAGGAGTTAAGAACTTACCTCAAAGATGTTGGAATTACACATCAAACATCAGTTGTTAGAACTCCACAGCAGAATGGGGTAGTTGAAAGAAGAAACCGAACTCTTGTGGAAGCTGCTCGCACAATGCTGATTTTTTTTAGTGCACCACTATTCTTATGGGCTGATGCTGTAACGACTGCTTGTTTTACTCAAAACTGATCCCTAGTCCATCCGAGATTCAATAAAACCCCATATGAGCTAGTGAACAACCGTAAACCTGACATCTCTTACCTTCACGTGTTTGGCGCTTTGTGCTATCCGACGAATGACAGAGAAGATCTAGGGAAGTTAAAAGCTAAGGGTGATATTGGAATCTTCATTGGATATTCAAAAAACTCGAGGGCATTCAGGGTGTATAATAGAAGAACGAAAAAGATAATGGAGACGATGAATGTGAAGTTTGACGAGATTTCACAAATGGCTTCTGAGAGACTCGCTCTAGAACCCGCGCTTAATCCGATGGCTTCTAATCAAACCAGATTAGGACCCGCACCAAACAGTAAGACTTCTGGACACATAAGTTCAGGAATCGTGCCTCAAGGAGCTCAGTCAACAAACAGGGACAAACCTTCAGAACAAGAACTAGAAAATTTCTTCGAGTTAATGTTTGATGAATATTATGGTGGAACTTCGACAAATGCATCTCAACAACATTCCGCTGCACCCGCTCAAAATCAACCACCACCACCACAAGATGCATATACAACAATCGAAGCTAAAGCACCAACTACATCAACATCATCTACATCTACTCAAGCAACTCCAGTTATTGAAACTGATCTACCAAGAGTTGATGAGCAAAACCAAAATACAGATTTTCAAGAAGAACCTACAAATAATTCAAACGATGTTGCGTTAGAAGAAGAAGAAGTATTTGAAAACCCGTTTGCAACAGACTCTGCTGAATCTTCTTCAAGGTTACAAGAACCATCTAACACACATTCGTTAAACCTAAGGTACCCTTCTACGTTTCAATGGACAAAAGACCATCCAATAGAACATATTATTGGTGAACCTTCAAAGCTAGTTCAGACAAGGAGACAACTTGCCACCGATCTCGAATTGTGCATCTACATTTGCTCAATCAGCCTCAAAGAACCAAAGAACATTCAGGAAGCAATGGCAGAAAACCTTTGGATTGAAGCGATGCAGGAGGAATTTCTTCAATACCTGTTACATGACAGTTGGGAACTTGTTGAACGACCACTTGATAAACGAGTTCTTGATCTCAAGTGGTTGTGGAAGAACAAACTGGATGAGGAAATGACTGTTATTCGCAACAAAGCTCGTCTTGTGGCTAAAGGTTATCCACAAGAAGAAGGGATAGATTTCGAGGAATCATTCGCGCCTGTAGCTAGACTTGAAGCAGTCCGGATTTTCTTAGCCTATGCCGCTCACAAAAACATCACAGTCTATCAGATGGATATTAAGACAGCTTTCTTGAATGGAACTCTGAAAGAAGAAGTGTATGTGAATAAGCCAGAGGGATTCGTCGACAAAGATCATCCAGACTACGTCTACAAGCTTAAGAAAGCAATTTATGGTTTAAAACAAGCTCCAAGAGCGTGGTATGATGAACTATCATCTTTCTTGCTTAAAAACAATTTCACCAAAGGAACGGTTGATGACACCTTGTTTATCAAAAAATTCAAAGATGACATTTTGATCGTTCAAATTTACGTGGACGACATTATTTTTGGATCAACCAATCCTAACCATTCTAAACATTTTGAAAATCTCATGAAAAGTAAATTTGAAATGTCCATGATGGGGGAACTAAAATTCTTTCTTGGTTTACAAATACATCAATCCCCTCGTGGTATTTTTATCAATCAAGCTAAATATACTATAGAGATTTTGAAAAAACATGGAATGGAAAATTGTGATTCTGTTGGTACACCAATGGTCACTTCACCAAAAATAGGTGCTGATTTTTTTGGGAAACCAATCGATCCGAAGAAATATCGGAGCATGATCGGTTCTCTCATGTAGCTAACTGCTAGCCGACCCGATATTCAATTTGTTGTTTGCTTGTTAGCACGGTTTCAGGCAAAGCCTACAGAACTTCACCTCAAAGAGGTTAAACGGATCTTTCGGTACCTACGAAGCACCATTAACATGGGACTTTGGTATCCGAAGGATTCGGGGTTTAATCTAACAGCATTCTCAGATGCAGACCATGCCGGTGATCAAGTTACAGCAAAGAGTACATCAGGTGGAGCACAATTTTTGGGTGAAAAGCTGGTAAGCTGGTCGTCAAAGAAACAGGACTGTACTGCGCTATCAACCGCCGAAGCCGAGTATGTGTCTCTATCTGCGTGTTGTGCCCAAGTTCTTTGGATGCGGACACAGCTCACAGATTATGGCTTTACTTTTGACAGAATACGTATGTATTGTGACTCAAAAAGTGCCATAGCCATCTCGTGCAGTCCCGTACATCACTCTAAGACGAAGCATATCAAAGTCCGCTACCATTTCATCAAAGAACACGTGGAAGAGGGTACTGTTGAATTATTTTTCGTTAAGACTGATTACCAACTCGCCGATCTCTTTACTAAAGCCCTTCCAAAAGAACGGTTTGACTATTTAGTTCGACGAATTGGCATGCGAAGTGATGAGTGCTCAAACACTCATCGTTTTTGATATATTTAAACTGCCAAAACGCACAAAAACAATCAAAAAGATATCAAAATACTTAAATTATCCCAGGGATTGTGTTTTATGTGTTTTAAATGCAAAATGAGCAAAAACAAAGAAAAAACGTACAAAGTTTGCAATATTGGCAGTTTCAGTCCCACAAGTTTCAAAATTTGTCAATTTTAGTCCCTACGCATTTGTTTTGAAAGGAAAAGTCAACCCAAGGTTTTGAAAGTCAAAACTCACAAAATATTACACTTGGGTAACAAATTTTCCAAAATTACAAGTTTAGTCCCTGAAAATCTAAAAATGGCAAAATAGGTCCCTGGGAAGTTTTGAAATTTTGAAAAATGGAAAATTGGCAAAATTGGTCATTGTATTATTGGTATTGGCAACATTGGTCCTTATGGTTACTTTGGAGAGATTACATTTCAGTCCCTCATGTTTTCAAAAATTACAAAAATGGTCCTTGTGCACCATTAGTTACCAAACGGACCATTTTGTTAATACTTAACCCAAAACCAAAACCCCACCCAATTCCAAATCGAGTCCACCCAATATCCCAGCCCACCACATGTCCAGGCCCATCTCCCTTTTTGCTAATAACCCACCCCGGTCAAACGGTCAACAAAGACCTTTGACCCGTCTTCTTCCCCAACAAGCCCGCGCAAAACCAGGGAGACTCACCCCCCCTCCTCACCTTTTTCACCAAATCTCCCCCATAATTAATACTCCTCACCTAACTAATCCACCACCATAAATTCCCACACCAACCCCCCACCAGTACCACTCATCCTTGCCTCGTATCCATTTTGGCGCCAAAATGGTAATCAACAGCTCAGAGCGATTTCAAAGCAATTGAACGCATGAGATTTGGTCAATAGGTCAACAAGAGTCATGTGGGTCATCCAGAATTCAAAATGAAGCCATGTGGGAGGTCCTAGGGTTTAGTTTTGCTTCGATATATATATTGTAGCTCACACATGAGCCTGAGGGTGTAATCTTTTAGTTTTTATGTATTTCAGTTTATTTTTAATGCATTGTAACTTCTTTTTATCAATGAAAGTCTATTTTAAAGTTTAAGTTTCATTTTCACTTTTCAAGTTTCATTTCAAATCTGCAAGTTCTAATCAAAGCTTTTAATGTGTGTACAAGAAATTCAGATGCTTATGTAAACTCAGAAACAAGGTTTTGAAAGCTTTATAAGCTTGTGGGAACATCCCTAACTCAGTTTTCATTAATTACTAAAAAATTAAGAAAAATCAAAAATAAATAAAAAAGTGGTGATCATTGGTTGAAAAAGCTTGGAGCACAGTTTATTAAGGATGGCTGTGGGTTAGGAACCTCATGGGAGGGCATTAGGATTGGTTCACTTGTTCTTTGGTCCTTAACAGCTTGCTTGGAAGGCTTATGTAAGCCTTTCTTTTAATTTTTACTCTCTCAAGTAGTTTAGTTATTTGTTACTGTCTAAAATACTTAGTTATTGCTTAATATAATAGTTGGATTCAGTATGTTGCATTGTATGGTTGTTTGAATCAAAATCTCTTCAATAACTGTTTTTTAAGGGGTGTTTGGTTGTAGCTTGTTTGTAGTGTTCCATCTGTCTTATTGTGCATCTCTGTGTTTCATTCAGTCATTTGGGTGTAAGAAAGCTCAGGGAAGTCATTTACTTGTTCAAAAACATTGCAAAAGTCAAAATCACTAAGAAATAATCACCACAGTTAACTGTGGTGATTTTTCAAGCTCAAACCTAATCAAATCTTTTCATAAGTTAATGTTTTTACTTAAGTTACCTTTCATACAGCTTATCATAACATTTTAAGTCATTAAACCAGCAATACAAGTTCATAAAAGTCAAATCTCATAATTTCTCAAAAAGTCAAAAACACCATACTCAGGTTTTTCCAAATATGGGGTGATTTATTGTGAATTTTGTGGGTGGTTCTAAGATCTGAAAATTGTTGGAGTCATAGTATATCAGTAGAACTACAAGTCCCTATGGTTGTTTTAATTTATTGATTTTTTCTCAAGCTTGTGCTTAAGCTCAAACTGAGCTGCAGGGCATGGCTTTGCCTTGTGCACAGACCACACAGTTCACCCACCCAACTTTGGTGGTGTTTTGTGACTAACCCAGTGGGACCCACACCTCCAACTTGGCACCATTCAACCCCCCCTCCTACCCAGGATTAAGGGTTGACCATTTGTTTGACCTGTAGACCAGTGGACCCCACTTTGTTTGACCCCAAAAGCTTGTCCCCAGACTGACTCAGAACCAAATAAGCCAAGTGCTTATTTTAGTATTTTAGCTTATTTCTTTACCTTATTTGTGTGTTACTTGTTTTAACTTGTTCATTATTCTTGTTTACATCTGTTTCCACCAAAGTGGACCCCGCATTAGCCCATTTGAGCTTATTTCCACTTCGGGTCAATAAAAGTCAACTATTGAGGCTTTAAGCACTTGAAGTGCTTATTTCCTTGACCTCAGTCAAAGTCACTTCAAAAAAGTTGTCTATAAACTTGTAATAAGCAGTTTGGAAAAAGAAAATCTCAAATAAGCCCAACTTAATAGAAGTGATAGCTTCTATTTAAGCCATTTGGCTTATTCATCAACTTATTAATAAGCAATTTCCATTTTTACAATTTTCCTAGGCTTCTGGTGTGTAAAAACTATTTCTGTAATTTTTTCAGATTTTTCTTTTATCATTTAGTACTTTTCTTAATTTAAAATAGTTTTTAGTAATTATTAAATAGTTAATAATTAATAATAATTAATTAGTAAGTCAGAAAAATATAAATTAAATTTTAAAATTAGTTTTTAGTTATTTTTAAGTTTTCCAAATTTTATTTTCACTTTTCTAGTGTATTTTAATAATTAATTAGAATTTAGGTTATTTTAAATAATTAAAAAGTAATTAATAATTAGTTAATAATTAGTAATAATTAATTAAATAGTCTTAAAAATATATTTTCATTTCTAAAATTAGTTTTATAGTATTTTAGATTTTTCTAAGTTTAATTTTTATTTTTCCAAGTTAATTTCATATTTATTTCTAATTTAGGTTAAATTAGTTAATTAAAAGTAATTAGAAAATTAGTATTTAATTAATAGTAATTATTAAATTAGTGTAAAAATTAGTTTTAAATCTCCAAAAATTTTCTCTCATCATTAGGTTTGTAAAAAGTAAATTTTCATACCAGTAGCCTTTCCAGATCACCGTATTCATTTTTTGTACGTTTGTCCACGTCTTCGGCAAACGTACGGTTTTAAGTTTTAGGTGATTTCTTCTCGATCTCAATTCCAGTAACCATTCACATAGCTTTCCTAAGCTATTTTTGTTAATAATCTCCAAATAATTCTCACAACAAACCCTTTCTGTGAATAACACCCGATCACAAAGCACGCTAAAGTTACAATTTACACCTCAACGGGATTTAACGACCCGGTGATACATTATATTACCCGGAGCATTGACCTAGGCTATTTGACTTTGTTGACCATTCTATGGTCAATATAAGTTAGTGGTTTAGCGTCAATCAATTTTTGGCACCGCTGCCGGGGAGGTGTGCGCGTTTCTGTAGCGTCTTTCGAGATTAGTGTTATCTCACCTCATTCACTGTACAAATACCATCACTTGTGAATATTTCCAAAATCAAAACACATAAAAAAGTCATTGACACTTTTCCTAAAGTGTTAAAACACCAAAAAAAGTAAAAAACAACAAAACCATATCGTAACGTTTTCTGATTCGGTTTTCTTTTAAGGTGATTCTTAAAGAGAAACGATTCTGGATTACGGGACGATAACAAAAATATTGTCCAAAAAGTTTTTATCCCTAGTGCATGCGCACTCGTTCTTCAAGGTCCACTAGCCCATTACGTGAGTTGGTCCGGAAACCTCGAAGACCTCGTAGACGTTCTGCACCAACACTCGGATCTGAGATCCGAGCTGTTCCACCTTCAGCTGTCATCATGGCGGCTGAACCCACTATGAATGAGCTTCTCCAAGCACCCTTCGGGGGTTACGGAGATGCTATCGTTGTTCCGGCAATCATGGCCGATAATTTTGAGCTTAAAACAGGGTTGATAAACCTGGCCACATCACGTCAATTCTACGGTTATGAGAGGGACGATCCTCAAGATCACATTCGATGGTTCAATAAAATTACATACACCATCAAATGTACAGATGTCCCCTGTGAAGCAATCAAACTTCTTCTCTTCCCATTCTCCCTGGAGGGACAAGCCCGGATTTGGCTTGAAAAACAACCTCCACGATCTATTGAGACATGGGAAGATCTTGTGAAAAAGTTCGTAAATGAATTCTTTCCTCCTTCCAAAACCACGAGTCTCAAGAATGAGATCATGAAATTCACGCAGAAATTTGATGAATCCTTTAGTGAGGCATGGGATCGTTACAAGGAATTGCTCCGAAAATGCCCTCACCACAGTTTCTCTGATCTCATGCAACTTGATACTTTCTACAATGGTGTAAGCCAATCCAATCAAGACTCTTTAAATGCCTCCGCTGGAGGTAACTTCTTGAATCGCACCACAAAGGATGCTTTAGAGATCATTGAGAATAAATCTAAGGTCCGCATTCCCCGAAGCAAATCGGTTGTTTCCCAAAGGGATGTTGTTCCTTCTACCTCATCTCCCGTGGCTCAATCTAGCACCGATGCTAGACTTGACAAACTTACGGAAGCAATTCATGCATTGGTTATCACCAAAAGCCAGAAAATTTCTTCTCCTCGTTCTTCTCCACAAGCTGAAGTCAAAAAGATAGAAGTTTGTGTCACTTGTGGTGGTCCACATTCATATTATAATTGCACTGCCACCGAAGGCAATCCATTCGAAGTAAATGCAATAGCCGGCAATTCCAACCAAGGAGGTAACCAATACCGTCCTCAAGTGGAACCAAATTACCGGGCTAGCAACCAGGGTGGACCACCCGGGTTTCCTCAAAATCCAAATAGGTTTAATCCTAATCCACCAAGGGGGCCTAATATGCAAAATCAAAATCCTGCCCCCGTCAATCAGTACCCACCCCAAAGGGGTAATCAAGGGTATTCAGCTCCAAATTATCAAGATCCCCTCCCAAACGAGCTCAATAACTACATCAAAGTTAATGAGACCAAAATGAGGGCAATGCAAAATCAAATCTCAAATTTGAAGAATGATTTCCAATCATCAATAGCCAAACAGGGTCAAGAGCTGAAGAGTGAGTTGATGGTAACAAACAACAAAATTGATCAATCTCAAAGCAAGATTGAGAATATGCTTGCCAGTCTTATGAATCATCTCACTCCACCCTCTACATCAGGAGGTCTCCCGGCTAATACAGTTGTTAACCCCAAGGGTGAACTCAAAGCTATTACTTCACGCAGTGGTAAAGCTTATGAAAAGCCGCCAGTTCCTCCTATTCCTCCTCCTCTTTATTCCGAGGAAGTAGAAATTGAGCCTGAGGCAACCACGGACATGGTGCAATCTACTAGCCCACGAAGTACCGCACATGTCAACCCTCAGGTTGTTCCAGAAATTGTACCAAAATCAGGACTTGTACCAAAACCGGGAGTTGTATTTGAACCACCAACAACTCCTGGAGAGAACCCTAAATCCAAACCTTCACTACCATATCCATCTAGGTTACAAGACCAGAAGCTCCGCGAAAAAGCAAACCATCAAATGGAAAAGTTTTTTCAAATCTTCCGTGATATTCATTTTGATATCAGTTTCGCGGATGCTCTCCT
This sequence comes from Artemisia argyi, assembly GCA_030686995.1. Classification (NCBI taxonomy): domain Eukaryota; kingdom Viridiplantae; phylum Streptophyta; class Magnoliopsida; order Asterales; family Asteraceae; genus Artemisia; species Artemisia argyi. Next base: position 76,745,387 of record CM060681.1, read on the forward strand.
GTTGATGCCTAAATTCGCATCGACAATCAAAAATCTGTTGAAAAATAAAGAGAAACTATTCGAAATGGCTCGAACTCCACTCAATGAAAACTGCTCTGCAGTTCTTCTGAAAAAGCTTCCCAAGAAGCTAGGAGATCCGGGAAAATTTCTCATTCCATGTGTTTTTCCCGGAATGGTTGAGTGCTTCGCCCTAGCCGATCTAGGTGCGAGCATCAACTTGATGCCTTATTCAATATGGAAAAATTTCTCTCTTCCAGAACTCACAACCACCTGCATGACTCTCGAGCTGGCAGACCGCTCAACATCTCGTCCCCTCGGCATTGCCGAGGATGTATTTGTGAAAGTGGGAAATTTCCACTTTCCGGCAGATTTTGTGGTTGTGGATTTCGATGCTGACCCACAAGTTCCTCTCATTCTTGGGAGAGGATTCTTAAGGATGGGTCGTGCGTTAATTGATGTGCACGAAGAGGAAATAACTCTTCGTGTTGGTAATGAAGCTGTAACCTTTAACCTCGATCAAACATCGAGGTACTCCTCTAATTATGACGCCGAAACGGTTAACTGAATTGATGTCATTGATGTCGCGTCTGAGGAGTATGCTCAAGAGGTTTTAGGTTTTGTCGATGATTCTCCGAGTGAAAACTTCACTCCATCTTCTCACCCCATTATTGCCAATTCTTCTCCTTCCCTCACTCCATTTGAGGGAAGTGACTTCATCTTAGAAGAAATTGAGGCCTTTCTCAAAAGTAATTTGATTCCCGATGGAATCGATAACTAGGAGATAGACCTCGAGGGGGATGTTCTCATGCTTGAAAAGTTATTAAACGAGGATCCCTCTCCTCTTCCTGTTCTACCACAAATACTTCATAAGGAGGAAGTCAAAAATGTTGAGAAAACTGATGACTTTCCCGCGGTTGAACTTAAGGACTTGCTGCCTCATCTTGAATATGCATTTCTGGAGGGTGATGATAAATTACCTGTCATAATTGCTAAAGACTTAAGTGTTGAGGAAGAGGCCGCTCTTATAAAGGTTTTGAAGTCTCATAAGTGAGCAATTGCTTGGGGCCTCTCCGACATCAAGGGCATCGACCCTGAGTTTTGTACTCACAAGATATTAATGGAGGATGACTTCAAACCTGCGGTCCAACATCAAAGAAGGGTGAATCCAAAAATTCACGAGGTTATCAAACAAGAGGTTTTAAAACTTCTTGATGCCGGATTGATTTACCCTATCTCGGACAGTCCTTGGGTCAGCCCAGTTCACTGTGTTCCAAAAAAGGGTCGCATTACGGTTGTCACAAACGAGGAGAATGAGTTAATCCCATCTCGTTTGGTTACGGGTTGGCGCGTCTGCATTGATTATCGTAAATTGAATGACGCCACCCGTAAGGATCATTTTCCTCTACCCTTTATGGATCAGATGCTCGAGAGATTAGCGGGGAATGAGTACTATTGCTTCCTCGATGGTTTCTCGGGTTACTTTCAGATTCCCATTGACCCGCAAGACCAAGAAAAGACCACTTTTACGTGCCCCTATGGAACTTTCGCACATAAACGTATGCCATTTGGCTTATGTAATGCTCCGGGCACGTTTCAAAGATGTATGATGGCCATTTTTTCCGACATGATCGGGAAAAGTATGGAGGTCTTTATGGACGATTTCTCGGTCATTGGGGATTCATTTAAAACACGTTTCTCCCATTTAGACAGCATGCTAAAACGTTGTGAAGACACAAAGTTATGTCTAAATTAGGAGAAAAGTCACTTTATGGTCAAAGAGGGTATTGTCCTCGGCCATAAAATTTCAAAAAACGGGATTGAGGTTGACCGTGCCAAAGTGGACGTCATTGCAAAATTGCCTCATCCCACGACTGTGAAAGGTGTTAGGAGCTTTTTGGGTCACGCCGGTTTCTATCGTAGGTTTATTCAAGATTTTTCTAGAATCGCCCGGCCTATGACCCATCTCCTCGAGAAGGATGCTCCTTTTATCTTCTCCCCTAAGTGCATCGAAGCCTTTGAAACATTAAAGAAAAGGCTTACCGAGGCACCGATTCTTGTTGCCCCAGATTGGGACTTGCCCTTCGAGCTCATGTGTGATGCTAGTGATTATGCGATAGGGGCAGTCTTGGGGCAACGCAAAACAAAACATTTTTAGCCTATACACTATGCCAGCAAAACTATGACCGAGGCTCAAAGTCATTACACCACCACTGAAAAAGAATTATTAGCTGTGGTGTATGCTTTTGAAAAATTCCGGCCATACTTGATTCTGACTAAAAGCATAGTGTATACGGATCATTCGGCTTTGAAGTATCTATTTGCAAAACAAGATGCAAAGCCGAGACTCCTCCGTTGGGTTCTCCCCCTTTAGGAATTTGATATCAATATTCGTGATAAAAAAGGAGCTGAGAACCTAGCAGCTGATCATCTCTCCCGTCTTGAAAACCCTCACCAAAATTGTAACACCCCCAAAAGTCGTTAATAACAGCGGAAGACTTAACATGTCAGCGGAAGACTTTCGGGGTATTACTTCAAGGATCTTTGTCACAATCATAGTAGACAACACAAAATGAAGTATTAAAGTTTAATTTATTTCAAAATACCAAATATCTGAGATACAAGACATTATTAAGTTAAGAACGTGTTTTATTCTGAAGGAAAATAAGTAGTTTATTATGGTTCTTGTCATGCTTTTGCCCACTCCGTGCCATCCAGATCCGTCTTGTTTAGTTACCTGAGATAAACATGCTAAAGTCAACATAAAGTTGAGTGATATTCATAGGTTTGAATTTTAAGAATTTGAATCACAAGTTAAGAATGTATTATAATCGCATACAATCAATATGTTAAAAATCAATGTTCCTGTTATTGCCTTAAGCTCATGATACTCAACAATTAACAGCCAATCATAAATATGTATTATGATGGTAAGTAATAGGCCCCCAAAGATAGGTATTTGTCAATAACCTATTTATAAGAACAATAAAGTGCGCCTGGTGTTTTCTCCAACAACCAAACGAGGATTGTCAATCACTAATAGTACTATCCACAATTATTTACGTTCACCCTTCAGGTGATTAAGGTTCATGATCGAGGGACTTCTGACAATAGTAACTTAAGCAAATAACATTGGCCTGACGGTATTTCAATACCCGGTATAAAAGACTTATGATCGAGTTTTAAGCATGTATCTCCCCACGGGAAAATAGTTAAAGAGTGGGCTATGAAATCACCTTAGTAGTACAGTGGTATCGTAGTCTCAACAGAGCAAGGAAACGGCTTCACACAACACAACCTAAAAGATAATGCAAGTTTCAGTTAATAGTCTAAATCTGGTTTTTATCGCGATTACTTGTTATTTAGTTACGAACGAATCTCGTGTTTGTTTAAGTGTTTTAAGTTCAAAAATAAAGTTATATATACATATAACTTGTAAGTAAAATGATCGATGATTGATATAAAGTTAGTTTTTATAACGGAAATAAACGTATCGTTTTACAAGAAATAAATAACGTATTGTTATATCGTTCAAATTTTATTATCGTTATATAAGTTTTATTCGTATTATATATATATATATATATATATATATATATATATATATATATATATATATATATATATATATATATATATAATAAGTTACGTTTTATTATTTATCGTTTTAATATATAATCAAATATATATAATAATTATAGAATTATTATCAAAAGTAAATATTTCAATTCGATCCTTAATGTTTTATCAATCTTACACTTTTTACCCTTAACGGAAAATATTTACGCCGTTAGTCCAAAAGTTATATATATTTACATTTTTTTTGTCCAAATATCAAATATATACATTTATTATCCTTAAGTTTCAATATTTACAGTTTATACCCCTTTATAAAACAGTTTTTATACTTTTCAATAAAGTTTACCCATTTTGACACTTTTAGTCCCTAACTCTCGTACATTTGCAAAAATGGTCCAAGCTTTACCAATTTCAAAACTTAACATTTTTATTAGTTCATTAAGCTCAAAATATTTAGAAAAGTTTAGTTTGATAGCTTATTAGCTTATTCTAAGCTTATTTTGTTTCTTGGGCTTAACGATCCAAAATAAGGGTCCGTTAACAATTTGAGATCCAATGGGCTTACGAGACCTTTGGGCCTGACCTTGGACTTATTTTAGGATGTTAAAAACACTGGAGTTGGGCTCCCAGGCCCAATGTATTACATAAGCTTAATGGGCTTAAGATAAGCCCACGTTTTGGCTTATATAGTTTTATAAAAATTTGAGTTTTTGTCGGTACAAAACAGGTCGAGTACAAGGTCTAAATAAATTTATTAGGTCGAATAAAATGTGTCTTGTGATTGTCTAATAAGTTGTTAATGAGGTCGAGTTTTAAAAAGAATATGTCATGTGTCTAAATATTCATTTACGAGACCAAAGTGATCGAGCAAACTTCATATGTTGAAACTGCTCAACACTTAGAAAAATTCTAAGTGTTGAGATTTTATTCGAGTTGTCCAAGAGGTCACAAAACATGTCGATTTTAATAAGAACACAATGTTTTTAGATTCGAAACTTTTTATATTTTGTTTACTAGTGTACCAAATAATTAGTGTCTCCAAAAATAATAATATGTTACGTTCGTATATTAAGAAATAACGAGGCAAAGTGTTTGTACGAAAATCAATATTGAAACTGTTTTCCAACACTTAGAAATATTCTAAGTGTTGAAAATATTTCGAATGTGCCCAAATGACTTCTAAACGTGTCAAGTTAATGCCAAATCGTTATTATCACTATTAAAACTTTTTGACTCTCAATTGTTAGCTTATTGAACATAAGGAATGTCGAATAAAACATATATGTTACGTTTATATATTTCAAAATAAAGGGTCAAAGTAAATGTGTAAAAACTAAAATAACGAAATGAAAATATAACAAAGGGGACTCCGTGTCTCACCTCACCACTTGGGGTGGAGTTCTCGTATGTATGGTTCGAAATGGGTACGTGGGATCAAGGTACTATGGTTCACTCCTAGCAAGGTTCACAACGAGCTATTTGGTTCCTCCTTGGATCACTTGTGCACCTCGTACTTGTTTTCTACTTCTTGTCCCGATCTTGACTTGTAAACTCCACGTAAATTGTATTATGGTGTGTTTGAGGGTGTGAGATTAGTTAGGGTTGCATGGAATGCTTATATAGTGAGTTTTGAGAGTGGTGATAAGCACAAGAAGTTTACAAACGCTTGTGTTGGCTCGTTTGCATGGGGTGGCACCACAAGTATGACCAATCGAGTTCTAGCAACAAGAAGAATATGTAAGACTGAATCCTATTCATTCCTGACATCAAATAATGAGTATAGTGTTCGAATTTATGCAATTGGTGTGATAGAGAGGTGCTAAGAAATGTTTGGCCACGTTTTGGCTTATCACTTCAAAGTGAGTTTGTAGTTTTACTTTGGGCTTATTCAAGGTAGTAAATGAACGAGAGAGTGAGTATTTAGTATCAATTCTGTTTTTATGGCACTAGGGGAGACGAGGTAAACAAAAATATAGGTAAGTTGTGTGTAGAAATCGTGAGATACTAGGGTGCGTTTGGGAGTGTCGCGACTGGCAGAAACAAAACAATAGGGTGCTTTTTGGGCTTTGAGCCTGTTGGGCTTTGGTTTGATCTCGGTCCAGCAAGAAAAAGGAAAAACAAAAATATAACATGGTCCGTTTGGTTTGTTAGTTGGGTTAAGTGGCCCAATGGTCAACGGGGCCCACCTGGTGTGTTTTGAGAGTCGGGTTACGATCAAATAATATTAGTGAGTGATCTCGGGAATTTTCGTAGGCTCCGGGAATATATAAATATTGTACCTTAATTATACGAAACGTATATTATATAAAAAATTATAAATGCTTTTAATATATATATATATATTCGCGATAATTTAGACTATCTAGGTTTGTGTGCAAGCAATGTTTCTAAGCAAAAGATAATTCAAAGTTTTACCGTTGTGATTTATATATCAAGTCTAATAGAAAAAAAAAAATATACGTAAAAGTGGGTAAATAACGTAATAACTTGTAAGTATTTACTAACTGTTGGGAAAATTATGAGAGGCTACAGTACATACATCTTACAGTGAATTCCGTCCCGGAATTCGAGTTTAGGAGGGTTGCCAAGGGTGTCTAAGAGAAGAGGTGTGGGTACTTGGTGCGAAACTGGTCCTCGCGTTCCCAAGTATACTCTGGTCCTTGTTTAGAGTTCCAACGAACTTTTATGATAGGGATACGGTTTTGTTTCAGTTGTTTGACTTCTTTATCCATGATTTCTATTGGTTCCTCGGTAAAAATGAGTTTGTCATCAAGTTGTAATTCTTTCAATGGAATGACCAAAGATTCATCGGATAAACACTTCTTGAGGTTTGACACATGAAAAGTGTTGTGAATTCTACTAAGTTCCTCGGGTAGTTCAAGTTTATATGCCATGGGTCCAATTCTTTCTAGGATTTTGAATGGACCGATGTATCTTGGGTTTAACTTTCCCCTCTTTCCGAATCGTATCATTCCTTTCCATGGTGATACTTTTAACATAACTTTATCTCCAATCTGAAAATCCATGGGTTTTCTTTTCAGGTCGGCGTAACTTTTCTGTCGGTCTCTAGCGGTTTGTAAACGTTGTTTGATTTTGATGATTTTCTCGGTTGTCTCATGAACTAGATCCGGTCCTGTGAGTTGTGTTTCTCCGACTTCTGCCCAGCAAACGGGTGATCTACACTTTCTACCGTAAAGTGCTTCGAATGGTGCTGCCTTGATACTGGTATGATAACTGTTGTTGTATGAGAATTCTGCCAACGGTAAGTGTTTGTCCCAACCTTTTCTGAAGTCTATAACACAAGCGCGTAGCATATCTTCTAAGGTTTGTATAGTTCTCTCACTTTGACCATCGGTTTGTGGGTGATAGGCTGTACTCATATCCAGCTTTGTTCCTAAAGCTTTTTGTAATGATTTCCAAAAATGAGACGTGAAACGACTGTCACGATCTGATATGATGGAAATCGGCACTCCATGTCGTGACACAATTTCTTTCAGATATATCTGAGCAAGTGTGTTCATTTCATCAGTTTCCTTGATTGGTAGGAAATGAGCTGACTTGGTGAGACGATCAACGATAACCCATATCGTATCGTAGCCAGTAGAGGTTTTGGGAAGTTTGGTGATGAAGTCCATTGTAATACGTTCCCATTTCCACATGGGGAGTTCAGGTTGGGTGAGTAATCCGGAGGGTTTCTGGTATTCTGCTTTTACTCTTGAACATGTTAAACATTTACTGACGTACTCAGCGATGTCGGCTTTCATATTCGGCCACCAATATAGTTTCTTAAGATCCTGGTACATCTTGTCGAAACCTGGGTGAATGGAGTATTTTGATTTGTGATACTCATGCATGATGAGGTCACGAATACCTCCGAAGAGAGGAATCCAGCTTCTTTCCTTGAAACAAAGCATTCCATCTGATCTTTTCACAAATCCGTTTTCGTTTTCTGGCATACCAAAAATCTTTTTAATTGGTCGATTTTCTTTCTTGAGAGCTTCGCTCTGGGCGATAATGATTTGTGTTGGGAGGGGTGAACAAATAGTCATGCCTAACGATCTAACCCTGAGAGGTTTTAGTCTTTCTTTCCGGCTTAGTGCATCTGCTACTACATTAGCCTTTCCTGGGTGATAACGGATTTCACAATCATAATCGCTAAGTAGTTCTAACCATCGGCGTTGTCTCATGTTTAACTCCTTTTGATCTAGGATGTGTTGAAGACTTTTGTGATCTGTAAACACGGTACACTTAGTGCCGTATAGATAGTGTCTCCATAACTTGAGAGCGAATACTATTGCTCCTAGTTCTAGATCATGGGTTGTGTAATTTTCCTCATGTTTCTTCAGTTGACGTGAGGCATAAGCTATTACCTTATCTCGTTGTATCAAAACTGCACCTAAACCATGGTACGAAGCGTCACAATATAGCACGAAATCTTTGCTTCCTTCTGGCAATGCTAGTATTGGAACTTCACAAAGCTTTTGTTTTAATAGTTGGAAGGCTGATTCTGCTTCTTGTCCCCAGACGTACTTTTCGTTCTTTTGGGTCAACTTGGTCAATGGTTTTGAGATTTTAGAGAAACCTTCAATAAATCTCCGATAGTAACCTGCAAGACCTAAAAATTGACGTACTTCTGTGGGAGATGTAGGTGATGACCATTCTTTAACTGCCTCTATTTTTGCAGGATCCACGTGTATTCCTTGACTATTGATTACGTGTCCCAAAAATTGCACCGTGGGAATCCAAAAGTCACATTTTGAGAATTTCGCGTACAACTTTTCTTTCCTAAGTAACTCTAGGATTGTTCTCAAATGATTGGCATGTTCCTCTTTGTTACGAGAGTAGATCAGAATGTCGTCAATGAATACTATCACGAATTTGTCCAAATATGGCTTGCATACTCGGTTCATTAGGTCCATAAACACAGCGGGTGCGTTCGTTAGACCAAATGGCATTACCTGAAATTCATAGTGTCCATAACGGGTTCTGAAGGCTGTCTTGGGAATATCTTCTTCCCGAACTCTCAATTGATGGTATCCTGACCTTAGATCAATCTTCGAGTATACACTCGATCCTTGTAATTGATCAAACAAATCGTCTATTCTAGGTGAAGGATATCGGTTCTTTATAGTGAGTTTGTTTAACTCTCGGTAATCTATGCACATTCGGAATGATCCGTCTTTCTTTTTAACAAATAGAACTGGGGCTCCCCAAGGTGATGAACTTGGTCTAATGAAACCTTTATCGGATAATTCCTTTAGTTGTTCCGATAGTTCCTCCATTTCGGAAGGTGCCAACCTGTAAGGTGCTTTTGCTACTGGTGCCGCTCCAGGCACTAGTTCAATTTGGAACTCTACTTGACGAGTCGGTGGAAGACCGGGTAGATCTTCAGGAAATACTTCGGGGAATTCCTTAACGATAGGTACATCTTTAAGTTGTTTCTTGGTTAACTTACTTTCCGTCACCTGAACCATGAATACATGACATCCTTCGTTCATGTATTTTATCATTCTGAGGCATGAGATGATTCCGTATCGGTTTTTATTCTTGTCGCCATGGATAACGAGGGTTTCATTCTTAAAAGGAATGTGTATGGCTTTCTCGTCACAATGAATCTTAGCATGATGTTTGGATAACCAATCCATTCCGATGATAGCATCAAAACTACCGAGTTGGACAGGCATCAGGTCAATAGGAAAGGATTCTCCTACGAGGGTTAAGGTACAATCTTTTAAAACAGAGTTGGTGCTAATTAAGTTCCCATTGGCCATTTCTATCTCGTATGTGGTGTTTAGCTTAGAAGGGTTAGAGTTAATGAAAGGGGCAAACGTATCTGACACGAAGCTCTTATCTGCTCCAGAATCAAATAATACTCTAGCATTATGATGATTTAATAAGAACGTACCCGTGACAACGTCGGGGTTTTGTGGTTCATTTTCATTTCCCATCACGTATGCTCTTGCTCGTGCAGTGTTCTGACCATTTCCTTTTGGACAGCGGTTCTTGAAGTGTCCGGTTTCTCAGCATGAGTAACATGTTGGTGCTATTGGTTGTAGGTTGCTGCCGGTAGCAGGGGTCCTACAATCTTTTGTGGCATGACCTATCCTTTGGCATTTATGGCATTTTACTGTAGAAGCACCATTGTGATGGAGCTTGCATCGGTTGCACTGTGGCTTAATACCTTGGTATCCATTACCATTGGTTGCCGTAAATATCTTAGGAGGTTCTTGTCGTTGGTTCTGTTGTTGACGATGTGGGTTCTTGTTCTGGTGTTGTTGTTGGTTGATCCTGTTGTAGTTGTTGTTGTTGTGGTGATGGTTGTTGTTGCGATGGCCATTGTGGTAGTGATTGTGGTTTTGGTGGTGGGTGGTTCTCCTGTCATCGAGCTTTCTTTTGAGTTCGTTGCACTTGATTTCGTGGTCTAGGAGTTTTTGTGCTAACTCCATTGCGACTTCTAGTGATGGTGGGTTGGATGCTGTGACGTTTCCTTCAATATTCCGGGGAAGACCTTCAATATACTTCTCCAGAGTTTTCTCTAAATCTGGTACGATAGAAGGACATAATGCCATTAGCTCGTGGAATCTCCTGTTGTAAGCCCTAAGATCGATTCCTTTGACTGCAAGGACATGGAATTCGTCTTCCAGTTTTCTTATTTCGGATCGAGGACAGTACTTCTTTAGGATCTTGGCTTTGAATTCCTTCCAGGAGAGTCGGTGCGCTGCTTCTGTACCTAAAGTTTGAGTTGTAGCGGTCCACCATGACAAAGCGTCATCCATTAAGGTTCCTGTGGCAAATGTGACCCTGTTGTTTTCTGAGCATCCACTCCTTTGGAATACCGTTTCGCATCTCTCGAACCAATGGGCGAGTTTAGTTATCCCTTCAGTACCCATGAAGTAAGTCGGCTGACAAGCCATAAAATCTTTATAGGTACATTGGCAAGGTGCGGGAGCAACATTTCTTGCCGGTTGTGCGTTAGCATTTGCTTGTTCGGCTAAGGCTGCATTGATTCCATTGGTGATTGCTTGTTGGATTTCTTCCGGGGTCATGGTTGCTGCTGAGGTAGTGGTCGTGGTTCTCTTAGGTGCCATATTCCTAAAAATGAGAATATATTTTCAGAATTTTCATAATAACCATCTTGTGTTAGACTATTTAGTAACATCAATAGGTTCAAAGTTATAATAGTGTCACATATATCACGATGCAATATACGATATCATAACACTTATGAAAATAAAGCAAACATAACATCATTGATTAGATTGTCGTTTTGAGTTTACATCACTTATTTATTCTTGTTGACATATCTCTAGGACATTCAAATACAAGTTATTACTGTGATGTGGGTGAGGCTACGTCGACAATCTATGGCATTCTAGGGTTTTCCTTGGTTATCATCAAGACGACGTTCTAGTTCCTGAATTTTGGCGGCCATGGTTTCTATGATTTGGTCTCGGTCTCTCTCCCTAGCTTGTGTTTCTTGTTGTGTACGTCGCAGAGACATGACTTGGGCTCTTGTGGTGTCGAGAGCTTGATCGATGTCACACATGATGTCCTTGTTTATGGTGTTAGCAGAGCAAAGTAATCCGATGAATTCCATAGCTTCACCGAACTGGGTACTTAGTTGTTCAATCATGGTTCCCATCTCTAGGTGTCCCATCACAAGTTGTTCTATCTAAGCTGACATAACTTCTATCAGTTCATTAGGGATGTTGTTCACCAAGGTGGCTATGGCGTCTAACCTGTCTTCATGTCTTACTAACCTAGCTGCCAAGAGTGGTATGGTATGGTGAATGGGTTCTCCAGTGACTGGAAGGATCTTAGATGCAGCAAATGATGATCTTTCACCAAGTTCTCTGTTGGTAGGTGTACCTTCTTGAGATCTCCAATACTTAAGGATTGGTAGTAGAAATGACCATTTGCGAGCATTGACCCGCTTACGAGCCTTATGGTTGGTTCTTGCATAATAGTAAGGATCTGAGGAGGTAGGACGAATCTGGTAATTCCTTGGTTGATAAGACAGAGGAGCACTGGAAGTTTTCACAGGTGGTGGACTGTTGATTGTCACTGGTACAGTAGTAGTCTGCTGATAAAATATACTAGGTAGTATCACTGGTTCTGCAGTTGGAGCAATTTCCTTTTTCCATTTAGTATCATCCCAGATGTCTTTTTCTTCAGCATATGAAAGAGCTTTTCCAGCAGTGGCTGGTTCATAAGGCTGGAATGGAGAAGTTTGCTTACTGCGTCTGATTGGACCAGATGATGCTTGAGGTGAAGTAGAGGGTTGCTGACTTTCCTTATTCTTGTCTGTTGTAGGTGATACAGTCTTAGTAGTTAGAGCAAGAGTTGATACAATAGGTGTAGAGCTCTCAGTTTCCGAATCCGATAACAAAACAATGAAGTTGGGTTTGGAAGACATGGTACTGTAATAATCCCGATTAGTAAACATAGTTATTAGCATAATCATAACATGTAAGCATATCTCAAGTTATATAAGTAAGAAATAATGAGAAGTAATTTTTCTACCAGATGTTGGAATGTAGGCACGGAGGGCATGAAGTGGTATTTTGTAAAAATGGTCCAGTTAAAGTGTAGTTATAGTCCAATGTTTAAAAACATCTGGTTCTCTATAACCGTGGCTCTGAATACCAATCTGTAACACCCCCAAAAGTCGTTAATAACAGCGGAAGACTTAACATGTCAGCGGAAGACTTTCGGGGTATTACTTCAAGGATCTTTGTCACAATCATAGTAGACAACACAAAATGAAGTATTAAAGTTTAATTTATTTCAAAATACCAAATATCTGAGATACAAGACATTATTAAGTTAAGAACGTGTTTTATTCTGAAGGAAAATAAGTAGTTTATTATGGTTCTTGTCATGCTTTTGCCCACTCCGTGCCATCCAGATCCGTCTTGTTTAGTTACCTGAGATAAACATGCTAAAGTCAACATAAAGTTGAGTGATATTCATAGGTTTGAATTTTAAGAATTTGAATCACAAGTTAAGAATGTATTATAATCGCATACAATCAATATGTTAAAAATCAATGTTCCTGTTATTGCCTTAAGCTCATGATACTCAACGATTAACAGCCAATCATAAATATGTATTATGATGGTAAGTAATAGGCCCCCAAAGATAGGTATTTGTCAATAACCTATTTATAAGAACAATAAAGTGCGCCTGGTGTTTTCTCCAACAACCAAACGAGGATTGTCAATCACTAATAGTACTATCCACAATTATTTACATTCACCCTTCAGGTGATTAAGGTTCATGATCGAGGGACTTCTGACAATAGTAACTTAAGCAAATAACATTGGCCTGACGGTATTTCAATACCCGGTATAAAAGACTTGTGATCGAGTTTTAAGCATGTATCTCCCCACGGGAAAATAGTTAAAGAGTGGGCTATGAAATCACCTTAGTAGTACAGTGGTATCGTAGTCTCAACAAAGCAAGGAAACGGCTTCACACAACACAACCTAAAAGATAATGCAAGTTTCAGTTAATAGTCTAAATCTGGTTTTTATCGCGATTACTTGTTATTTAGTTACGAACGAATCTCGTGTTTGTTTAAGTGTTTTAAGTTCAAAAATAAAGTTATATATACATATAACTTGTAAGTAAAATGATCGATGATTGATATAAAGTTAGTTTTTATAACGGAAATAAACGTATCGTTTTACAAGAAATAAATAACGTATTGTTATATCGTTCAAATTTTATTATCGTTATATAAGTTTTATTCGTATTATATATATATATATATATATATATATATATATATATATATATATATATATATAATAAGTTACGTTTTATTATTTATCGTTTTAATATATAATCAAATATATATAATAATTATAGAGTTATTATCAAAAGTAAATATTTCAATTCGATCCTTAATGTTTTATCAATCTTACACTTTTTACCCTTAACGGAAAATATTTACGCCGTTAGTCCAAAAGTTATATATATTTACATTTTTTTTGTCCAAATATCAAATATATACATTTATTATCCTTAAGTTTCAATATTTACAGTTTATACCCCTTTATAAAACAGTTTTTATACTTTTCACTAAAGTTTACCCATTTTGACACTTTTAGTCCCTAACTCTCGTACATTTGCAAAAATGGTCCAAGCTTTACCAATTTCAAAACTTAACATTTTTATTAGTTCATTAAGCTCAAAATATTTAGAAAAGTTTAGTTTGATAGCTTATTAGCTTATTCTAAGCTTATTTTGTTTCTTGGGCTTAACGATCCAAAATAAGGGTCCGTTAACAATTTGAGATCCAATGGGCTTACGAGACCTTTGGGCCTGACCTTGGACTTATTTTAGGATGTTAAAAACACTGGAGTTGGGCTCCCAGGCCCAGTGTATTACATAAGCTTAATGGGCTTAAGATAAGCCCACGTTTTGGCTTATATAGTTTTATAAAAATTTGAGTTTTTGTCGGTACAAAACAGGTCGAGTACAAGGTCTAAATAAATTTATTAGGTCGAATAAAATGTGTCTTGTGATTGTCTAATAAGTTGTTAATGAGGTCGAGTTTTAAAAAGAATATGTCATGTGTCTAAATATTCATTTACGAGACCAAAGTGATCGAGCAAACTTCATATGTTGAAACTGCTCAACTCTTAGAAAAATTCTAAGTGTTGAGATTTTATTCGAGTTGTCCAAGAGGTCACAAAACATGTCGATTTTAATAAGAACACAATGTTTTTAGATTCGAAACTTTTTATATTTTGTTTACTAGTGTACCAAATAATTAGTGTCTCCAAAAATAATAATATGTTACGTTCGTATATTAAGAAATAACGAGGCAAAGTGTTTGTACGAAAATCAATATTGAAACTGTTTTCCAACACTTAGAAATATTCTAAGTGTTGAAAATATTTCAAATGTGCCCAAATGACTTCTAAACGTGTCAAGTTAATGCCAAATCGTTATTATCACTATTAAAACTTTATGACTCTCAATTGTTAGCTTATTGAACATAAGGAATGTCGAATAAAACATATATGTTACGTTTGTATATTTCAAAATAAAGGGTCAAAGTAAATGTGTAAAAACTAAAATAACGAAATGAAAATATAACAAAGGGGACTCCGTGTCTCACCTCACCACTTGGGGTGGAGTTCTCGTATGTATGGTTCGAAATGGGTACGTGGGATCAAGGTACTATGGTTCACTCCTAGCAAGGTTCACAACGAGCTATTTGGTTCCTCCTTGGATCACTTGTGCACCTCGTACTTGTTTTCTACTTCTTGTCCCGATCTTGACTTGTAAACTCCACGTAAATTGTATTATGGTGTGTTTGAGGGTGTGAGATTAGTTAGGGTTGCATGGAATGCTTATATAGTGAGTTTTGAGAGTGGTGATAAGCACAAGAAGTTTACAAACGCTTGTGTTGGCTCGTTTGCATGGGGTGGCACCACAAGTATGACCAATCGAGTTCTAGCAACAAGAAGAATATGTAAGACTGAATCCTATTCATTCCTGACATCAAATAATGAGTATAGTGTTCGAATTTATGCAATTGGTGTGATAGAGAGGTGCTAAGAAATGTTTGGCCACGTTTTGGCTTATCACTTCAAAGTGAGTTTGTAGTTTTACTTTGGGCTTATTCAAGGTAGTAAATGAATGAGAGAGTGAGTATTTAGTATCAATTCTGTTTTTATGGCACTAGGGGAGACGAGGTAAACAAAAATATAGGTAAGTTGTGTGTAGAAATCGTGAGATACTAGGGTGCGTTTGGGAGTGTCGCGACTGGCAGAAACAAAACAATAGGGTGCGTTTTGGGCTTTGAGCCTGTTGGGCTTTGGTTTGATCTCGGTCCAGCAAGAAAAAGGAAAAACAAAAATATAACATGGTCCGTTTGGTTTGTTAGTTGGGTTAAGTGGCCCAAT
This sequence comes from Artemisia argyi, assembly GCA_030686995.1. Classification (NCBI taxonomy): domain Eukaryota; kingdom Viridiplantae; phylum Streptophyta; class Magnoliopsida; order Asterales; family Asteraceae; genus Artemisia; species Artemisia argyi. The sequence continues at coordinate 76,760,884 of CM060681.1, forward strand.
GGTCAACGGGGCCCACCTGGTATGTTTTTAGAGTCAGGTTACGATCAAATAATATTAGTGAGTGATCTCGGGAATTTTCGTAGGCTCCGGGAATATATAAATATTGTACCTTAATTATACGAAACGTATATTATATAAAAAATTATAAATGTTTTTAATATATATATATATTCGCGATAATTTAGACTATCTAGGTTTGTGTGCAAGCAATGTTTCTAAGCAAAAGATAATTCAAAGTTTTACCGTTGTGATTTATATATCAAGTCTAATAGAAAAAAAAAAATTTATACGTAAAAGTGGGTAAATAACGTAATAACTTGTAAGTATTTACTAACCGTTGGGAAAATTACGAGAGGCTACAAAAATGCTTTCGAGAAAAACGAAATAAATGAAACATTTCCTCTCGAGACCTTCAATGTGGTTTCATTTCGTGGAGACTCGATTACCCCATGGTTTGCCGACTTTGCAAACTATCTTGCGGGTAAATTCATTGTGAAAGGGATGTCGTCCCAACAAAAAAATAAAATTTTCAAAGATGTCAAACATTACTTTTGGGACGACCCCTACCTGTTCAAAATATGCGCGGATCAAGTCATCCGGCGGTGTGTGTATGGTCAGGAAGCCGTTGAAATTTTAAAGGCTTGCCATGCTGGTCCCACGGGGGGCCACCACAATCCCAACTACACCGCCAAAAAGGTGTTTGATTCCGGCTTTTATTGGCCCTCGATCTACAAGGATGCCCAAGATTTGGTCAAGTCCTGTGACGCTTGTCAACGTCACGGGAATATTTCACAAAAGAATGAAATGCCTCAGAATGCAATTCAAGTTTGTGAAATCTTTGATATCTGGGGCATCGACTTTATGGGGCCATTTCCATCCTCTCACGGCAACAAATACATACTCGTGGCAGTTGACTATTTGTCAAAATAGGTTGAAGCGAAAGCTTTACCCACAAATGATGCCCGAGTAGTTGTGAAATTTTTAAAAGCTCTTTTTGCCCGATTCGGAACTCCACGTGCTATTATTAGTGATCGTGGTACGCACTTCTGTAATGACAAATTCGACAAAGTCATGCAAAAGTACGGTGTAACTCACCGTCTTTCTACTGCGTACCACCCTCAAACGAGTGGACAAGTCGAAGTTTCCAATCGGGGCATTAAAAGAATCTTGGAAAGAACTGTAGGTGAGAATCGGGCATTGTGGTCGGACAAATTAGATGATGCACTTTGGGCTTTCCGTACGGCTTACAAAACACCCATTGGGTGTACGCCTTATAAACTTGTGTACGGGAAAGCGTGCCATCTTCTGATCGAGCTTGAGCATAAAGCCTATTGGGCCCTCAAGCATGCCAATTTCGACCTCAAAACGGCGGGTGATCATAGAAAAGTTCAACTCAATGAATTAAACGAACTTCGTGATCAAGCTTACGAGAACTCTTTGATCTATAAAGAAAAGACAAAGAAGATTCATGACTCAAAAATCAAAAACCGCGTTTTCAACGTTGGTGATCGAGTCCTTCTTTTCAATTCTAGAATCAAGATCTTCTCGGGAAAGCTCAAAACCCGATGGACTGGTCCATTCACTATCACAAAAGTTTATCCTTATGGTACCGTCGAATTATCTCAAAATGACGGTCCTAATTTCAAAGTGAATGGACATCGATTAAAGCACTACTTTGGAGAGGACATACCATCCATGGTTGTCCCGGATCTCCAAACTTTCCCCAAGGACAATTGAATTCGGGGATCGAGTCAAGCTAGCGACTCGATGAACAAAAACAATAGCACAATACGGGTTTTCACCCGTATCTCTGATTCTTTCTATTTTCTACCACCTAGTGTGGGGGAATGGCCAGCCCCCCGCTGTTTGAAAAAATGTATATATGTATAAAAAGTTCAAAAAAAAAAAAAAAAAAAAAAGTTGTATATATATAGAAATAAAGTGAAATTTGGTATTTCCGCAGTTAGATTCGAATCTTGGCTTTTTACGTTCATAGCTTCAGCATAATAGCCGGGACTTTGAATATTGAGGACAATATTCATTTCTAAGTGTGGGGGGGAAATTCTAGTGAATTTTATCAAAATATCTTCCAAGTACCCCCGTTTTTGGCCAAAATTTTCAAATTTTTTTCACTTTATTTCAAAATTTTTGTGGTAATCAGTCCGCCAAGTCTAACCGACAAAGGGATTGGCTAATCCAGGAGCAAACGGCTCTTGGTAAAGATAAATCAAATCCGTTGACGGCTTGCAATTTGCCCAAAATTGTATGGTTCCTCAACTCCCCAAAAACAAATGAGTTGGCTAGCTCGCAAGATTATGGCTTGTGGTAAAGGCAGTGGAAAATCCATAATTGGTAATCAACTCACCAAGATGTTGACTAGGTCCATCAAGATGCTGGCTAGTCCAGGAGCAAACGGATCTTGGTAAAGACTAAACAAATCCGTTGAAAGCTGGTGGTTTGCTCAAAATCACACGGTTATCAGGTGTGCCACAGTTCTTACACCTGGCTACTCCAGAAGTGATGGCTTTTGGTAAAGAGTTTAAAATCCATCAAGTTTTCTAAAAAGATTGCTAGGGACTAGCAATAGTTTAGTGTGGGGGATTGATGAGTGCTCAAACACTCATCGTTTTTGTTATATTTAAACTGCCAAAACGCACAAAAACAATAAAAAAGATATCAAAATACTTAAATTATCCCAGGGATTGTGTTTTATGTGTTTTAAATGCAAAATGAGCAAAAACAAAGAAAAAACGTACAAAGTTTGCAATATTGGCAGTTTCAGTCCCCCAAGTTTCAAAACTTGTCAATTTTAGTCCCTACGCAATTGTTTTGAAAGGAAAAGTCAACCCAAGGTTTTGAAAGTCAAAACTCACAAAATATTACACTTGGGTAACAAATTTTCCAAAATTACAAGTTTAGTCCCTGAAAATCCAAAAATGGCAAAATAGGTCCCTGGGAAGTTTTGAAATTTTGAAAAATGGAAAATTGGCAAAATTGGTCATTGTATTATTGGTATTGGCAACATTGGTCCTTATGGATACTTTGGAGAGATTACATTTCAGTCCCTCATGTTTTCAAAAATTACAAAAATGGTCCTTGTGCACAATTAGTTACCAAACGGACCCTTTTGTTAATATTTAACCCAAAACCAAAACCCCACCCAATTCCAAATCCAATCCACCCAATATCCCAGCCCACCACATGTCCAGGCCCATCTCCCTTTTTGCTAATAACCCACCCTGGTCAAACGGTCAACGAAGACCTTTGACCCGTCTTCTTCCCCAACAAGCCCGCGCAAAACCAGGGAGACTCACCCCCCCTCCTCACCTTTTTCACCAAATCTCCCCCACAATTAATACTCCTCACCTAACTAATCCACCACCATAAATTCCTATACCAACCCCCCACCAGTACCACTCATCCTTGCCCCGTATCCATTTTGGCTCCAAAATGGTAATCAACAGCTCAGAGCGATTTCAAAGCAATTGAACGCATGGGATTTGGTCAATAGGTCAACAAGAGCCATGTGGGTCATCCAGAATTCAAAATGAAGCCATGTGGGAGGTCCTAGGGTTTATTTTTGCTTCGATATATATATATTGTAGCTCACACATGAGCCTGAGGGTGTAATCTTTTAGTTTTTATGTATTTCAGTTTATTTTTAATGCATTGTAACTTCTTTTTATCAATGAAAGTCTGTTTTAAAGTTTAAGTTTCATTTTCCCTTTTTAAGTTTCATTTCAAATCTGCAAGTTCTAATCAAAGCTTTTAATTTGTGTACAAGTAATTCAGATGCTTATGTAAACTCAAAAACAAGGTTTTGAAAGCGTTATAAGCTTGTGGGAACATCCCTAACTCAGTTTTCATTAATTACTAAAAAATTAAGAAAAATCAAAAATAAATAAAAAAGTGGTGATCATTGGTTGAAAAAGCTTGGAGCACAGTTTATTAAGGATGGCTGTGGGTTAGGAACCTCATGGGAGGGCATTAGGATTGGTTCACTTGTTCTTTGGTCCTTAACAGCTTGCTTGGAAGGCTTATGTAAGCCTTTCTTTTAATTTTTACTCTCTCAAGTAGTTTAGTTGTTTGTTACTGTCTAAAATACTTAGTTATTGCTTAATATAATAGTTGGATTCAGTATGTTGCATTGTATGGTTGTTTGAATCAAAATCTCTTCAATAACTGTTTTTTAAGGGGTGTTTGGTTGTAGCTTGTTTGTAGTGTTCCATCTGTCTTATTGTGCATCTCTGTGTTTCATTCAGTCATTTGGGTGTAAGAAAGCTCAGGGAAGTCATCTACTTGTTCAAAAACATTGCAAAAGTCAAAATCACTAAGAAATAATCACCACAGTTAACTGTGGTGATTTTTCAAGCTCAAACCTAATCAAATCTTTTCATAAGTTAATGTTTTTACTTAAGTTACCTTTCATACAGCTTATCATAACATTTTAAGTCATTAAACCAGCAATACAAGTTCATAAAAGTCAAATCTCATAATTTCTCAAAAAGTCAAAAACACCATACTCTGGTTTTTCCAAATATGGGGTGATTTATTGTGAATTTTGTGTGTGGTTCTAAGATCTGAAAATTGTTGGAGTCATAGTCTATCAGTAGAACTACAAGTCCCTATGGTTGTTTTAATTTATTGATTTTTTCTCAAGCTTGTGCTTAAGCTCAAACTGAGCTGCAGGGCAAGGCTTTGCCCTGTGCACAGACCACTCAGTTCACCCACCCAACTTTGGTGGTGTTTTGTGACTAACCCAGTGGGACCCACACCTCCAACTTGGCACCATTCAACCCCCTCCTACCCAGGATTAAGGGTTGACCATTTGTTTGACCTGTAGACCAGTGGACCCCACTTTGTTTGACCCCAAAAGCTTGTCCCCAGATTGACTCAGAACCAAATAAGCCAAGTGCTTATTTTGGTATTTTAGCTTATTTCTTTAGCTTATTTGTGTGTTACTTGTTTTAACTTGTTCATTATTCTTGTTTACATCTGTTTCCACCAAAGTGGACCCCGCATTAGCTCATTTGAGCTTATTTCCACTTCTGGTCAATAAAAGTCAACTGTTGAGGCTTTAAGCACTTGAAGTGCTTATTTCCTTGACCTCAGTCAAAGTCACTTCACAAAAGTTGTCTATAAACTTGTAATAAGCAGTTTGGAAAAAAAAAAACTCAAATAAGCCCAACTTAATAGAAGTGATAGCTTCTATTTAAGCCATTTTGCTTATTCATCAGCTTATTAATAAGCAATTTCCATTTTTACAATTTTCCTAGGCTTCTGGTGTGTAAAAACTATTTCTGTAATTTTTTTCAGATTTTTCTTTTATCATTTAGTAATTTTCTTAATTTAAAATAGTTTTTAGTAATTATTAAATAGTTAATAATTAATAATAATTAATTAGTAAGTCAGAAAAATATAAATTAAATTCTAAAATTAATTTTTAGTTATTTTTAAGTTTTCCAAATTTTATTTTCACTTTTCTAGTGTATTTTAATAATTAATTAGAATTTAGGTTATTTTAAATAATTAAAAAGTAATTAATAATTAGTTAATAATTAGTAATAATTAATTAAATAGTCTTAAAAATATATTTTCATTTCTAAAATTAGTTTTATAGTATTTTAGATTTTTCTAAGTTTAATTTTTATTTTTCCAAGTTAATTTCATATTTATTTCTAATTTAGGTTAAATTAGTTAATTAAAAGTAATTAGAAAATTAGTATTTAATTAATAGTAATTATTAAATTAGTGTAAAAATTAGTTTTAAATCTCCAAAAATTTTCTCTCATCATTAGGTTTGTAAAAAGTAAATTTTCATACCAGTAGCCTTTCCAGATCACCGTATTCATTTTTTGTACGTTTGTCCACGTCTTCGGCAAACGTACGGTTTTAAGTTTTAGGTGATTTCTTCTCGATCTCAATTCCAGTAACCATTCACATAGCTTTCCTAAGCTATTTTTGTTAATAATCTCCAAATAATTCTCACAACAAACCCTTTCTGTGAATAACACCCGATCACAAAGCACGCTAAAGTTACAATTCACACCTCAACGGGATTTAACGACCCGGTGATACATTATATTACCCGGAGCATTGACCTAGGCTATTTGACTTTGTTGACCATTCTGTGGTCAATATAAGTTAGTGGTTTAGCGTCAATCACGAAGCCTAACTCCTGAGGAGCTAGAACGTCTTCTCGAATCTTCTTGAAAAAGTTTTCAAACTCGCTTCGCTGTAAATATTTTTTGAAAAACAAAATACAAAATTTGAAAAACCAACAAAAACAAAATACAAAAATATAAAATTTTCAGAAAATACAAAAACAATATAAAATCAAAAATCCAAAAATATTCTTCTCACGACATGTCTCTCGTATAAATCAATACTCTGTACGTTTCTAGAAATGTCATTCAACAATGATACGGACATGTACAGATGCTTGAGCGGGAGTTCTTTTTTATGTTTCTCTAAAACATGTCGTTTCTCAAAATTTTCTTCACGATGGCTTTCGTATACTTCAGTACGAAACCCGGACCCTAATGATGACTTCTGATTATTTTCAAATCAAGGACTCGTACGTTCAATGATGAACTCTTTTTCAAAAAGTTCGAGTCTAAACAAACGAAAAAGATTTCAAGCATAAACTCGTTTTTCAACAAAATTCTTGAGCACCTTTTCAAGATTGTTCAAAAGATTTCTCAAAATCCCTCAAAATGAGTGCTCAAGATCACTCCCTCAAAACCCTTAATTGATTTTAAAATGTGCCATCATTAAGGGGGAGTACAAAAACAAAAAATGTTCCGTATTCATGCAAAATCAAATCTGTCTTTCTCTCCAAAAAGCTTTTTATTAATCTGTTGATACAAAAAATATCACGTTATGCTATTTTTGAGGAGGAGAAGACATGATTAAAATGTGATCAAAGAAGTTTAAAGATTGTGGCTGAATCTCAAAAGAGCTCGACTCAGAAAGTACTAATGAATTGACGAAGCTTAAAATGTCAGTAATCGAAAAGACTTGTCCTGGACGGGTAATAATTTCAAGCTAGTCTAACTAGTGATGTAAGCGTGTCTCGAATAGGACTTGTCTGAGTAGAATGTACCGTATCGAGAGACTTTCTTTGGACTTGACCAGGACGGGTAATAACTTCAAGCTAGTCTAACTAGTGATGTAAGCGTGTCTCGAATCGGTCATGTTCACTGAAAGCGGATCAATTCAAAAAGTGCAAACTCCTCCCGCATGTGCAAATTTCTTAAAAATTACATGAGCACATGTGAAGGGGGAGTCCTTCTAAATTGCAAAACTCTCGAAGTGGTAACAACAATGTGTTTTATTATCATAAACACTTTGAGAGATTTTCAATAAACGGTTTCATGGCAATGATAGGATAGTCATGGAGTTATAAGGTGACTAAGGTTAGGAAAAACCGTCCTATGATCCGCCAGAGCCGGAGGGATCTACCCAAGGACAAATCCAATAGATTAGTATTAGAAGTCCTTAGGTATGATTGAAAAAAGGAGAATATGAGAAAGGAGAAAGAAGGGGTTGAAGAATTAAAAAGAAAAGTTATGAAAAAGGGTGAAAAGAAATAGCCCTCCAAATGTTCAACCTTAGGACAGACACCGGGTTCAATTCATATGCTACTGGTTGTTGCTAAGGTGACACCGATATTGAAGACAAAGACGTCATGGACCCAGTGACGCACTACACTAAACCTTCTTAACCACTCAAGTTCTCTTAAAAGAGCTTGTTTCATTCTCACGGGGAACCGGTGTAATCTATCGACCTGTCTCTTAGAGATGGTTGATATTGAAGCAGGAGACCTCTCCCTAATCTCCGTATAGGAAACCAAATATGCACTTATCGAGTCTAGAGCCCCGAGATTCATAAAAAGATCTCATAGGAACAAATGATATTTCTACACTGGTTGTTCATCATTAAGGACGCCAGATGTAAACCTAAGAGTCCTACGCAGATCTTAGCAATCTGCCTAGAACGTTTATGAGAGAATTTACTTATGTAGTTTCTCAATGATTGAACGAAAATTCCTGCCAGGGTCAACATCAAGCAGCCCTGACAGCAGGTCACTTCGGTAATTCTTTATGGGTTACGCTTAGTGTTCGCGGTGGTTTCAAACGGTCTACAGTCGTGGAGTGATCCCCAGCGACTCACCCAGTCATTGAGCTACTAAGTAGGTCTTGTAAGCTCTCTCGAGAGTATCTGACATGGGAACGGCCTTGGTAAGGGTTAGAAGGAGTCTTCACACTATACTGTTGACGATCTCTAATTCTTATCTGTAAGTACCGGATGTTTTATTGCTAACTGTTTATATGCAGGGACACTTCATCTCCATGGCGAAAGATTCCGCATGCTCATACATACATCTGGAAGTTAAAGGAAGCTCCCTCAAAGATCTATACAACATAAAGTTCAAAGAAAGATTCTACGCCAAAAAGGAAGAATCTACAAAGTATAAAGACTAAAGATCAAAGTGAAAGAAAGGGAACTACGTGCATATGAATATCAAAGTCCAAAGATGTATGAGCATGTTGGAATGGCAAACAACCACCACAGACGCAGAAGTGACGAAAGGCAGATAACTCCACACCACAAAAGAACAAAGAACGATGAAAAATCAGTTATCAAAGATCACAAAGCATGAAGGAACAATGACTAAAGACTATTCTACAATGACACACAAAGTTAAAGACAAAGAACACGGAAGACCCACTCACGAGGAGCATCATTCAAATGACCACCCCTTAGGGGGAGATTGTTAGCATTAAAAATATGTATTTAAAAGTGATGGTCATTCTCATATTAGGAACTTTGTCTTTGTGTCGTTAAGTATGTAATTGTTTAAGATAGTTGGGCATTGGACTTGGTAATCTAATATGTTAAGAGTTATGTTAGTAAGCCTTTTATAATTCATGTAAACCAAGTCCAAGACCAAGCCCATGGAAAGCCTCTTAAGGCATCATGTTAAGAACTATATAAACACCTCAAAGGCTCATTTGAGGTGTGTGCTTGTGTGTGTATTGTGTGTGTTTTTAATAAAAGCTCTCTTCATCTTTACCTCTCTTTTATACTTATTAACGCCACACCTATATCTCATCAAGTCACCATCTTTACTTCATCTAGTTCTTATATTGTTATTAAAGTTGATATATCTAAGGTCCTACAACTTATATAAGTGAAGAATTGAGAAGAGAAAAGTAGTTAGTTAGCTAATTAGGGGTAGTATAGTTGTAGATTTTGTTTTAAATGTAATTTACTTTTCCAGTTGCTAAATTTAGCTAAAATTAGTTGTAATCAGCTCTCTTAGTGCTTAATGAACTTATTTAATCATTAATTCCAGTCTTGTTATCTTAATTTATGTTTTGCAGTTTCAATTGAAATTGACACTATTATTTGAAATTTGTTAAAACATTTGGTTTCCTGTTCCAATTGACTCTTAGAAGTTCATTTACAAGTTTTAAACAATTTAGAAAGCATCAAATCCTTTTTAGATAAGAAAACTAAAAATTACTCAAAAATACTCAATAAATAAATATAAAATCAAAAATCAGTGTGAATGGCAAATGATGCAGAATGCATGGTTGATTTTGGACTCTCCTGGTTTTAGTGCCTATTTGGAGGCTTTAGGTGGTAATTTGAGGCCTTGGTTCATGTTCTAAGCTTGGTTATTGTGGCATTGCTTATTGTAAGCCATACTCTCAATCTCCCTGTCACCTCCTGTAGCATTGCTTATTGTAGTGTAACTTCTGCTCAACCTTGCTTATTTTTTATATTCATAGTATATTAGAGCTAATTTAGTACATTAGTCATAGTTTTAAAAGTATTTGCATTAATTTCTCCTACCCTTGTCTCATCACTACCACTAATTGAGAACTTGTGTATTTGGTGGTTTGTTGTTGTTCATATATGAGGTTCTGTGTTTAATTAAGTCCAACACATCAGTATACAAGTCTATTTGGTGGTTTCATGGTTTAAATTAGACATTTGAGTCATAAAAGTTGCAAAGCAGTTAGGTTAAGGGTTGTTTGGATTTATTGGATTCTCAATGTTCTGACCTATTTTGTTGGTTGCTTTTAGTTTCAACATGTCATACTAGGTTCATTTAGGATAGCCAAACCTGAAAAACCAGTTGTTATGTGGATAAAAGTCAGAATCACTCTTAATCTTACATAACATGTTCACTTTTAGGATTTTTAGTGTCATAATCATGCATACTATTTCATAAGATGTTAACTTAGCTTATTTCAGTCATAATATAGCTTATTACAACCTTTTAAGTCAATTAGGACCTGTGGAATTTCGCAAAAGTCAAAGTAGAGTAAATTTCATAAAAGTCAAAATTGCATTTTCTTAGTTTTACCAAAATTTGCAAGAATTCTTGTGATTTTTATGTTTAGTTTCAGGACTTGTGATTTTTACATGTTTTAGTGCCTCAGCTAATCTCTAGGAATCCATAGATTGCTTATTTTTCAGATTTTTTTTGATTGGCTTATTGGTGCTCAAAGTAGGCTGCAGGGCAATGGTTTACCCTACACACAGACCCTGACAAAAACCACCCTTTTCAATCAGCCATAGTTTGTTCACCTGTGGGTCCCACAGTGTGAGCTTGGGCTTTTTGGAAAGCCCATAAGCTATTCTTTTTGGATCTGAGCTTATTTCTTGCTGATTAGCTTGTTAGATAGGGCTGCACTCTTGGTTTAAAAATGCGCGCATCATTGCGCAAATTGCACGCATCGTTGCATTGCATTTGAAATTTCGCATTATGGGGCCTAATGCAAGGGCATCCTAAATTGCATTCGCATTAGACCGTGATTGGTGCGAAAGCAGTCAGATATTATTGACCAAGGTCAACAAGTCAAAGACAGCCTCGTCCCAATACTCCGTGGATAGTATAGTGTGTCCCCGGGTCGTTAAAGTCCCAGCGAGATTGAAATGGTGTCGTTTGAAATCGTTTATGAGTGAGTGGCACTGAGGACAGTAGCCCAGATGATATGGAATTGATTTTGCTACTGTTATTTTGGTATTGGTACACAGATATAATATTCACAAAAAACTATTTAAAATCTAAATTAAAACCTAATTTAAATTAACTAAAAATGACAAATGATTTAAATTAAACTAAAAATTAGCAAAAATATTTTCTAAACTTAAATTAGAACTTGAAGAAAGTATAAAAAATAAAAATAAATGTTTTTGTCTTTTTATGGGTTTTTTATTAATTAAAAACTATTTAACTTAATTAAACTAATTAAAATAATTTAAATTACTATTAATACTAAATTAACTTAGAAAATTAAGAGAAAATTTATAAAATTACTTAACCATCACAGGAATCCTAAAAAATTATAAAAACCTCTAAAAATTATGTTTAACAGTAATCCACTAATTAATTACCTTTTAATTACTTTAAATCTAATTTAAACAATTAAAATAAGAAAAATGGAAAATGAACAGTAGAAAATTAAAATATATTTTCTAAAAGTATATTATAATATATTAGATCTAAAAAAAATATATAAAACTAGGTTATGCTTTATAAAAACTAACTATGCTATTTAATATTTAATTATTAACTAATTACTAATAAAACTAAAATTAAATCTAATAAATACTAAATGGTAATATAAAAATCTTAAAAATTTATTAAAATTACTTTACTATATAAGGTAATTAATAAAAATATAAAATTGCCAAGTACTTTAATAAAAATATAAAAATGAAAATTAAAATTAAATTACATTAAATAGAAACTATCACTTAGTTTAAATTTGATTTTTCTTGGTTTTTCTTTTACAAACTAGTTTTATACCTAAAAACAAACACTTTTTGTGAAAACAAACTTGAAATAGCTTATAAATAGGCAGTATGCACCCCCTAAACCAAATTAGTTTGACTTTATTTGACTTTTAGAAAAAAACAGCCTTGGTAGGGTCCACAAGGGTGGAAAAAGGTACAAATAAGATAACAGTACTTAAATAAGCTAAAAACAACAAGTGTTGATCACTGATAAGCTAATAAGGTTGAAATAAGCACTTTGACATATCAACTTAAACACAGAACTGGGACAGAACTTTGGGCTAAATTCAAGGTGGGGTCCACCAAGCTTAAGGTCAAACTAAAGGTCAAGATTACAAGCCTGGTAGGAGGGGGGTTGGGAGAACCTAAATCTAGGGTGTGGGGACCACTGTGGTGGCCACAAACCACCACCAAAGGTGGTGTGGTGGCTGGGTGTCTGTTGTGCAGGGCACACAGTAAGCCTGCAGCCCTCTTTGGAGGGTTGTGGGGCCCAGGAGAAAAATCACGAAAATTAAAGAAAGTTGGGACCTTAAAGATGAGGTGTGATACGATGATCCCTCAAAAGCACAAGGTCCAATTCCTAACACTAAATTCTACAAAAATCCTTGAAGTTTTGGGTTTTTTGAAAATGGGTGCAATTTGACTTTTGATGAAATTGTGAAAAGTTGACTTAAATGGATTTTGGATGAATCTAAACTACTGATAAGGATGTAATAAGCTATAATAAACTTTAATTAAGCTAAAGTTACCATAAATAAGCTAAAATGAGGGTCTAGAGGTTCTAAGTTCCTCACAGTTGACTGTGAGGGGGCTAAACTTGATGATTTGACTTTCTACCAATGGAAGCCTGGATTTTTGACTTAAAACATACTAAAGGAACCTAATTAAACTTGCCTGAACTATTCATAACAACTAAATGCCTTAATTACTGATTCAACTTAACAGTGCCAAACACCCCTTGTGAAACTGAAAATGATTTTTAGAGAAGCAATCCTACAATATGAATCTTAATCCTAAGCAACAAACTTACACTTACATTTAAACAAGCATAATAGAACCAGGATAAGTAAGAACAACAACTAAGACTACTAAAAACAGATTATGCAAGAACTTAAGAAGGAATCTCACAATTTCATAGGCTGAGAAAAATGATGAACCATAAACCAACTCACATCCCTATTGCTCACCAGAGCTCTAAACCACATGAGAATCCAAAGCACACCAGTATCCTTGCTTCTTTCTTCTTCTTCCTTGATTTTCTATTTTCTTTTTATTTTTCTTTGATTTTTCTTGGATTTAAGTAAAGCTGAATCAACAGACTCTCAAACTTTTCAATGATGATGGGCAAACTTAGTTGAGCTTAAATTACCATAAACTAACACTTTCTAACAATTTAAAGTCTGAACTTAAATTTTCATGAAAAAAATAATAAAAACTGAATTGCACTATTAACTTGAAATCAAACTGAAATTATCTTGATATTACAATTGAAAGATGGATTACAGAGCTTTTTAACTAAGGTTTACATTTGGAAATTGAGATTACATTAAAACGACCTAAAACTAAAACTAAGCTACACTAACTACTTTCACCATGGCTTCTTTCTTTCCTTTTATACACCCTTTGAGCTCTGTGGGTCCCACTGGTCAAATCCCACCACTTTGATTGAATATTAAATCTCTTCTGCTCTCTCATCAATTTTGGCGGGAAAGGATAAGATTTGCAATTTGGCTCTTGTAACAGACCCTAGGGGGGGGGATGTGATGGGTTATTAGGGAGTGTAGTTTGGCAGGGATAAGGGTGTGGGTGGATGGTCAAGTGGTGCAAGAGGGGAGGGGGGTGATACCAGGTGGTATCCTGGTTTGGCTGGGGAAGAGGGAAAAGGTGGGGAGTTGACCGGTTTGACCAAGGGGATTATTTAAAACGGTTTTTTGGGATTTTTGGGCTCAGGAGTGGGCTTGGGGTATAATGGATTGGACTAGGTATTGGATTGGGTTTGATTTTAGGAATAATAATAAGGAGTCCGGATTTGGTTTGTATGAAATTCACAAGGACCTTTTTTGCATTTTATCGAAAGTTTGGGGTAAGGTTTTGGCATTTTTCCAAATTGTTTCCAAGGGTGTATTATGCCAAAGTGTGAATAGTATAAGGTCATGGGTTGACTTTTCCAATTAATTTTCACCAGGGACTAAAACCGCCAAACTTTCAAACTTCAGGGACCATTTGTGTAATTTTCACCAAACTTTTCCACCAAGGACCAATCCTGCCATAAAAGGTTAGTGCAAGGACAAAATTTGTTTTTCTCAAAGTTTTTAATATCCCAGGTGCCATTTTTGACAATTTTCAAAGTTCAGGGACTAAGCTTGACATTATGTGAAACTTTTCACCAAAGGACTAAATGTGTAACTTTTTGATTTAAAAGGACCTTTGGTGACTTTTTCAAGTTTTTAGAATAACCAGGGACTAGATTTGGCAACTTTTGAAAGTTGAGGGACTGAAACTGCCAAATTTGCAAACTTTGTGCGTTTTTCATTTGTTTTTGATATTTTTGCATTTGAAACATGTAAAACACTTTCCTGGGATATTTTCACTATTTTGGTTCAATATTGAGTGTTTTTAGATGTTTTGGCCGCTCAGAAATGGTAAAAATGATGAGTATTTACACACTCATCAATCCCCCACACTAAAACATTGCTAGTCCCTAGCAATCTTTTGAGAAAAACTTGATGGTTTTGAAAAACTCTTTACCAAAAGCCATCACTTCTGGAGTAGCCAGGTGTAAGAACTGTGGCACACCTGATAACCGTGTGATTTTGAGCAAGCCACCAGCTGTCAACGGATTTGATTAGTCTTTACCAAAAGCCGTTTGCTTCTGGACTAGCCAGCATCTTGATGGACTAAGTCAACATCTTGGTGAGCTGATTACCAATTATGGATTTTCCACGGCCTTTACCACAAGCCATAATCTTGCGGGCTAGCCAACTCATTTGTTTTTGGGGAGTTGAGGAACCATACAATTTTTGGCAAATTGCAAGCCATCAACGGGTTTGAGATGTCTTTACCAAGAGCCGTTTTCTCCTGGACTAGCCAATCCATTTGTCATTTAGACTTTGGCGGACTGATTACCACAAAAAATTTGAAATAAAGTGAAAAATTTTTGAAAAATTTAGGCCTAAAAATGGGGGTATTAGATAGTAAAATGTGATAAAATTCGCTAGAATAGCGAATTACCCCCCCCCCCCCCCCCCCCCACACACTTAGCATGAATATTGTCCTCAATATTCAAAGTCCTGGCGATTATGCCGACTCTTGGAACGTAAAAGGGCAATATTACAAGCTAAACGTGGAAACACAATTCTGTTTTTCACTTTTGTAATCATAGCATGGGGGACTCCCCCACACTTAGGGTGAAAACCCTATAAGCATGCTACTGTTTTTGTTAACCGAGTCGCTAGCTTGACTCGACCCCGAATTCATTAGTCCTTGGGGAAGCATGATGTAGAAGAAACAATATCCATCGGACTTTCATTCAAGATGTTTGGATAAACATTTGAAGCACGTGAAAGTTCCACACCGATGAGATAATACCCGGCTTAAAATAGTGGTAAATGAAAATGCCGGGATCAAAGATAGTGTCTTTATTCCCGAAGGAGTGAAGAACAGGAGAAGTCACCCTGTAGGTGAAGAAAAGGAAGAAGACCATGATGAAAATCATGATAAGATCTTCTTCCTCGAAGGCAGGCTCATTAGCCTGATTTTGGATTTCAAAGGTTAAGCTCGAAAACATCCCGGGAGGGTGGGTGGGAATTTGCAAATTCTCATGATTGAGTGCATCTCCCCCCGGGTCATCATACTCCGGAGGAGTCATGATATGAGTGAGTTCATAGGAGAACTCATCAAATGTGAATGAATCATATTCTGGATTGATGTGCGTGAGTTCACAGGAGAACTCATCAAAGGTAAATGATTCATAATCGGGGAGAAAATTATGAGAATGAGAAGTGGTACTGCCACTAATCTTCTCTCCCATAGGATTAAAAGTAAAGGCTTCAAATTCCGGTATAGGGTCATCGGAGAGAATGTCACTATCCTTTATGCGGATAGAAGATGAAATAGGTTTCTCTTTGAAAGCCTCGATTTTAGAAATGAGGAGATTGACTTTTAATAATGTCGCACGAAGTGCTTCATCTTTGATTTCAGTGTCAATCTCATCATTCTCTTCTTCTAAGCTAACTAGCTCAGAAGGCAATCCTTCCACATGACTGATGTCTCCAGAAGATAAAGAATTTTCATCAGCATGTGAAGTACTAAGCTCAATGTTGGGATTAGAGTTTAAAAGATTTTCAGTTTCTCGCATATCGACTTCAAAATCAAGGAGACCATCATCATTTCCCAAAGGAAGTGGATTGATGTGAGTAAGTTCATTTGTGAACTCCTAAATAAGAGGGTCAACATCCGAATGAGGCGGTGGTGCCTCTTCATACTCAACTTCTCCATAAGATGTACAATCATCATTAAAATCGGAGAAAGTCTCAAAATGATCTTTTGGATTTTCAGGGTGAGAAGGTAGATCACACACATGATCAAAAGTTCCCTGTGACTCTCTTGGGATTGGGACAAGGATCTCAACACTAGACTTTATTAATTCGTTCGATTCCTTATTAGGAACAGTGCTAAGATGCTCATCCCCCATGATCAGAGAGTGAGTGTGAACTTCGGGTGTGATAACAGCAGACTGAGGGAGTTGAGAAGGACTAGCAGTCATGGTTTCTACAAGTTCCATGATTTCTACTGCTAGTGATTCAATCATATTCTTTTCTCCCTGTACTTCTACTGAAGCAGTTTCAACTGAAGTTGAATCAAGAAGTTTCTCAGATACCTTTGGGATTGGAACAAGGTCATCAATTTCCTCAAGAGGATTGCTTTTGAGTTCCTTGTCCCCTATTGGCAAGATATCCGAAGTTTTCTTAGGTTTTACCTCTTGAAATGGCTCATCCTCATCACTTTCATCCTCAAATAAAATGAGTTAATAGGAGGCTTTTGTTTTCTAAGAATCAAATCCTTAAGACAGTTTACACTATCTTGAATGGTCTTGTTGAATTGAGTTTGATTCATAATTATTTTAGTAATCAATTCAGCTCTAGCTAACTCGTCCTGAGGCGGTGGTTGAGGGTTTGTGTATTGTGAGGGCTGGTTAAAACCAAATTCATGATTGTTACAAGGAACCTGTTCATAGACAAACTGATCCCTAATTTGACAATAAGAGCTGTAGTGAGGGCCTCCACAATACTTACAACAGTTAAACTGTTGAGTCTGGTTTGGTGTATTTTGATACGAAGCATTATTGAGATTTGGATAATATGATTCTTGCTCGTATGAATGTGATGGGTAGTTGGAAAAATTTGAGGAGTTGTTGAATGAGTTTTGATTAGGATCATAAGCAAATGAATTACTCGACCCACAAAACAAACAACTCCCGTCACGAATATCGTTACCACATTGTACACATGTACACCAACGACATGGAAAACCGAAAAGTGGCTCACCACAACCGACACAAGGAACACAATCCGGAGGTGGGACAAGTGGTGTGCTCTGAGAGCTAGGAATTTCCACCACTTCCGTTATGGTCTCGGGTTTTTGAATGTGAAGATTAGGCAAGTCGTTCTTTTTAGTCATAGCTCTAAGCTCTTGGTTTTTGCTTATAACCGTATATCGTGAAAGATTAGGAGCAATTGTGAGCTTAGATTTTTGGAAAACCGTAGGTTGGACGTATTTAGCACTTCCATAATCAGAGGAAAGTACAGGGTCCTTTGTCACCCCGGTTTCTCGTTCCATTTCCCTTATCGGAGAGGGAATAGGAATCGATGGTCCATCATAATCAACACGACATCTCGATATCTTTGACAAGGCCATAAGTTTTTCAATGTTGCTCTCATAGGCCCTTTGTTCAAAGAAATCGTCATCGAGAGATGCCATTTGACTCAATTACAGGAGAAGAAGTTAGAATCAAAAGGATAGAGGGTAAAGGGATGAAGAATCAAAAAGGTGAGAGGGTAAAGGTGAATATTTTTGGTATTTTTGAGAAACATGTTTAGTGCACATGCACCAAAAACAATTTTTCAAAACAAAATCGAGGCAAAACCACAGGGAACTTAAACCAATTATCACAAGTGAATGGCTTCTTTAAAAAAGGTACACCACTCACAAGGATATAAAGGCAAGTTTTAATCATAAGTTTGGGAACTTATTATGGGTTTGTATTTATTAATTTGAAAAACTACTTTAGGCTTATGGGTGTGTGTGCAGAAAACTTGGGAAATATTTTTGGAACGGATTCGTTAACCGAAATCGTCCCTTTAAGATTACTCGCAGGCTGGCGGGAGGAAGTAAATAGGTTTCCTCTTCAGTTCGCAATTTAATGTCAGAACTTACCTTAAACCAACTGTTTCAGGTTGTAATCTTAAAGAAAACGAAGTAATTTAACTTCACAGTTTGTTTTGTTGTTTTTGATTTTTTTGGTGTTTTCAACACTTCAGGAGAAGTGTTAATGAACTTTTTTTTTTTGATATGATTATGTTTTTACAAAAACTTTTTACAAATTTGTGTGAAATTTGTACAGGGAGGGTTTTGAAAACCACTAAACTTAAAACGATTTTGTAAAACACGCAACAACATCCCCGACAGCGGTGCCAAATTTTGATTGGTGCGAAAGCAGTCAGATATTATTGACCAAGGTCAACAAGTCAAAGACAGCCTCGTCCCAATACTCCGTGGATAGTATAGTGTGTCCCCGGGTCGTTAAAGTCCCAGTGAGATTGAAATGGTGTCGTTTGAAATCGTTTATGAGTGAGTGGCACTGAGGACAGTAGCCCAGTTGATATGGAATTGATTTTGCTACTGTTATTTTGGTATTGGTACACAGATATAATATTCACAAAAATCAGATACTCAGATATATACACGTATTCACAATTCAGATCACGTAACAGGAAAAGTGGGGTTTTGGTATTTAATAAACTACAGGGGGTGCTTTTGAAACTTTTTGAAAATTAAAATTAAAAATAAATTTTAAATTGAAAATGAAATGATAAAAATGATTATTATAATATTTAAATACTATTTAATTAATAAAACTATTTAAAATCTAAATTAAAACCTAATTTAAATTAACTAAAAATGACAAATGATTTAAATTAAACTAAAAATTAGCAAAAATATTTTCTAAACTTAAATTAGAACTTGAAGAAAGTATAAAAAATAAAAATAAATGTTTTTGTCTTTTTATGGGTTTTTTATTAATTAAAAACTATTTAACTTAATTAAACTAATTTAAATTACTATTAATACTAAATTAACTTAGAAAATTAAGAGAAAATTTATAAAATTACTTAACCATCACGGGAATCCTAAAAAATTATAAAAACCTCTAAAAATTATGTTTAAGAGTAATCCACTAATTAATTACCTTTTAATTACTTTAAATTTAATTTAAACAATTAAAATAAGAAAAATGGAAAATGAACAGTAGAAATTCAAAATATATTTTCTAAAAATCTATTATACTATATTAGATCTAAAAAAAATATAAAACTAGGTTATGGTTTATAAAAACTAACTATGCTATTTAATATTTAATTATTAACTAATTACTAATAAAACTAAAATTAAATCTAATAAATACTAAATGGTAATATAAAAATCTAAAAAATTTATTAAAATTACTTTACTTCATAAGGTAATTAATAAAAATATAAAATTGCCAAGTACTTTAATAAAAATATAAAAATGAAAATTAAAATTAAATTACATTAAATAGAAACTATCACTTAATTTAAATTTGATTTTTCTTGGTTTTTCTTTTACAAACTAGTTTTATACCTAAAAACAAAAACTTTTTGTGAAAACAAACTTGAAATAGCTTATAAATAAGCAGTATGCACCCCCTAAACCAAATCAGTTTGACTTTATTTGACTTTTAGGAAAAAATAGCCTTGGTGGGGTCCACAAGGGTGGAAAAAGGTACAAATAAGCTAACAGTACTTAAATAAGCTAAAAAAAACAAGTGTTGATCACTGATAAGCTAATAAGGTTGAAATAAGCACTTTGACATATCAACTTAAACACAGAACTTTGGGCTAAATTCAAGGTGGGGTCCACCAAGCTTAAGGTCAAACTAAAGGTCAAGATTACAAGCCTGGTAGGAGGGGGTTGGGAGAACCTAAATCTAGGGTGTGAGGACCACTGTGGTGGCCACAAACCACCACCAAAGGTGGTGTGGTGGCTGGGTGTCTGTTGTGCAGGGCACATAGTAAGCCTGCAGCCCTCTTTGGAGGGTTGTGGGGCCCAGGAGAAAAATCACGAAAATTAAAGAAAGTTGGGACCTTAAAGATGAGGTGTGATACGATGATCCCTC
This sequence comes from Artemisia argyi, assembly GCA_030686995.1. Taxonomy (NCBI): domain Eukaryota; kingdom Viridiplantae; phylum Streptophyta; class Magnoliopsida; order Asterales; family Asteraceae; genus Artemisia; species Artemisia argyi. The sequence goes on from CM060681.1 coordinate 76,781,117, forward strand.
AAAAGCACAAGGTCCAATTCCTAATACTAAATTCTACAAAAATCCTTGAAGTTTTGGGTTTTCTGAAAATGGGTGCAATTTGACTTTTGATGAAATTGTGAAAAGTTGACTTAAATGGATTTTGGATGAATCTAAACTACTGATAAGGATGTAATAAGCTATAATAAACTTTAATTAAGCTAAAGTTACCATAAATAAGCTAAAATGAGGGTCTAGAGGTTCTAAGTTCCTCACAGTTGACTGTGAGGGGGCTAAACTTGATGATTTGACTTTCTACCAATGGAAGCCTGGATTTTTGACTTAAAACATACTAAAGGAACCTAATTAAACTTGCCTGAACTATTCATAACAACTAAATGCCTTAATTACTGATTCAACTTAACAGTGCCAAACACCCCTTGTGAAACTGAAAATGATTTTTAGAGAAGCAATCCTACAATATGAATCTTAATCCTAAGCAACAAACTTACACTTACATTTAAACAAGCATAATAGAACCAGGATAAGTAAGAACAACAACTAAGACTACTAAAAACAGATTATGCAAGAACTTAAGAAGGAATCTCACAATTTCATAGGCTGAGAAAAATGATGAACCATAAACCAACTCACATCCCTATTGCTCACCAGAGCTCTAAACCACATGAGAATCCAAAGCACACCAGTATCCTTGCTTCTTTCTTCTTCTTCCTTGATTTTCTATTTTCTTTTTATTTTTCTTTGATTTTTCTTGGATTTAAGTAAAGCTGAATCAACAGACTCTCAAACTTTTCAATGAGGATGGGAAAACTTAGTTGAGCTTAAATTACCATAAACAAACACTTTCTAACAATTTAAAGTCTGAACTTAAATTTTCATGAAAAAAATAATAAAAACTGAATTGCACTATTAACTTGAAATCAAACTGAAATTATCTTGATATTACAATTGAAAGATGGATTACAGAGCTTTTTAACTAAGGTTTACATTTGGAAATTGAGATTACATTAAAACGACCTAAAACTAAAACTAAGCTACACTAACTACTTTCACCATGGCTTCTTTCTTTCCTTTTATACACCCTCTGAGCTCTGTGGGTCCCACTGGTCAAATCCCACCACTTTGATTGAATATTAAATCTCTTCTGCTCTCTCATCAATTTTGGCAGGAAAGGATAAGATTTGCAATTTGGCTCTTGTAACAGACCCTAGGGGGGTGGGTGGGATGTGATGGGTTATTGGGGAGTGCAGTTTGGCAGGGATAAGGGTGTGGGTGGATGGTCAAGTGGTGCAAGAGGGGGGGGGGGGGGTGATACCAGGTGGTATCCTGGTTTCGCTGGGGAAGAGGGAAAAGGTGGGGAGTTGACCGGTTTGACCAAGGGGATTATTTAAAATGGTTTTTTGGGATTTTTGGGCTCAGGAGTGGGCTTGGGGTATAATGGATTGGACTAGGTATTGGATTGGGTTTGATTTTAGGAATAATAATAAGGAGTCCGGATTTGGTTTGTATGAAATTCACAAGGACCTTTTTTGCATTTTATCGAAAGTTTGGGGTGAGGTTTTTGCATTTTTCCAAATTGTTTCCAAGGGTGTATTATGCCAAAGTGTGAATAGTATAAGGTCCTGGGTTGACTTTTCCAATTAATTTTCACTAGGGACTAAAATCGCCAAACTTTCAAACTTCAGGGACCATTTGTGTAATTTTCACCAAACTTTTCCAAAGGACCAATCCTGCCATAAAAGGTTAGTGCAAGGACAAAATTTATTTTTCTCAAAGTTTTTAATATCCCAGGGGCCATTTTTGACAATTTTCAAAGTTCAGGGACTAAACTTGACATTATGTGAAACTTTTCACCAAAGGACTAAATGTGTAACTTTTTTATTTAAAAGGACCTTTGGTGACTTTTTCAAGTTTTTAGAATAACCGGGGACTAGATTTGAAAAATTTTGAAAGTTGAGGGACTGAAACTGCCAATTTTGCAAACTTTGTGCGTTTTTCATCTGTTTTTGATATTTTTGCATTTGAAACATGTAAAACACTTTTCTGGGATATTTTCACTATCTTGATTCAATATTGAGTGTTTTTAGATGTTTTGGCAGCTCAGAAATGGTAAAAATGATGAGTATTTGCACACTCATCAGACCGCAATTTACCGCATTTGTCTAATGCTAGCAATGGCCGCAATTGTCGCAATCTAGAATTTAGGTCATTTTTGTAAAAAAGAAACAATATAAAAGAGATCCAAGTATTTAAATGGGGTTTTAAAGATAGAACTTGTTAAAAGATGTACAAATAAAACATAATAACGAAAATATAGTATCTTGCGTTTTCAAATTATTTATTTTACAAATGAATTATTGGTCTAATTTCAATATCCTAGTAACTTATTTCATAAGTTTATTGCATTTACTTGGTACTTGAAACAATATACTACGTATAAATAATTTCGTGCTTTTTTAAATACTAAACGCAATGCGTCTAAATTGCGCTCGCATTCGCATCGCGCATCACGCATTGATTTTTGGGACCTTTAGCGCATCGGATCGCAAAACGCAATTTAAAACCAAGGCTGCACTAGCCTTTTGTTTTGTCCATATTTCCCCCTTATGTTGAGAAATCAGCTTTTGCACCAAAATCACAAGCCTTCTCCTGAGCTTATTAGTGGGTCCCATGACCTGCTTATTAGCTTTTTAGATAGCTCTTAAGCTCAGCCTTTTGAATCAATCATAAGATTGGGATTCCAATCTTCCTAGTGGACCCCACATGGCCTGCAAAGTGGCCAAATTGGCCTGTTTGATCTGTGGTGATATTGGATGTGCTTATTGGCTTATTTTAGCTTATCCAGCACACATAAGTTGTTTGCATCTTATTTTTCTGTTTGTGTACCCTAGTAGCTTATTCTTAGCTTTTTCTTAAGCTTGTTTGACCAAAAGTCAACTGTCAAGCTTATAAGCACTCATAGTGCTTATTTTTGAGTTTTAAGCTAGTTGTTTTTACAAAAGTTTCTTAATGTTAGTTATAAAATAGTTTTCCAAAAGAAAAAAAAAAAAAAAAAAAAAAACCAATTTAAAATTAAGTGATAGTTTCTATTTAATATTATTTATTTTTTTAATTTTCCTTTTTAGATTTTATTAAGTAACTTGCATTTTTATATTTTTCTTAATTTTCTTTTATCTTAAAGTAATTTCAGTAATTTTTCCAAATTTTTATATTGTCATTTAGTATTTATTAGATTTAATATTAGTTTTATTATTTATTAATTAATATTAAAGTATTAAATAGCAAAATTAGTTTTTATAAACTAATACCCAGTTTTTATATTTTTCCTAGCTTTTATATGTTATAAAATAATTTTAGGAATTTTTTCTTGAATTTTTACCGTTAATCTTCTAGTTTTTATAATTTAATTAGTTTAATTAGGTAATTAATATTAAATTAGTAATTAATTAATATAAATCCACAAAAAAGACAAAAAAGTATATTTATAATTTTAAAATTAGTTTTTTGTTAGTTTATAATTTTAGAAATGAGTTTTTCATTTTTCTAGTATTAAAATAATATTATATGGTATTTAAGTTATTTAAATATTAATAATTTGTATTAATTAGTAATTAATTAATAATAAATAATTAAATAGTGTAAAAATTAATTTTCTTTTCCTAAAAATTTTCTTTTATTATTAGGATTGTAAAAATATAATTTTCATAACCGTAAGTATTTTATTTCACCAAAACTCGCGTTTTATTTTGTACGTTCACGTAAACTTAAACTGAACGTACGCGTTTTTAGGTTTAAAACGTTTCTGGGTTTTCTAATTTTACAGTCTTGTTAATATAGTTTACCTAAGCTACTTCCTTGTATAAATCAGTAGTATAATCATTCACAACCCCTTTCAGTCCAAATTCACTCGATCACAAACCCGTTTAAATACAATTCACACCTCGTCGGAACATAACGACCCGGGGAAACCCCTATACTTCCACGGAGATTGACTCTAGGCTGTTTGACTTAGTTGACCAATAACTTGGTCAATTTAGGTTGACTGTTTGGAGCCAATCACTAGTCAACTAACCCAAATAACTAAAGATGCAATCAAAATAAAATAAAAAGAAATGAAAATAAACTAATGTGGTGGAAACAATAATGGGAAAAGATGTGTTTACTAGATTTCATTACTTTGACACCCCCAAAATTTTACAACGCAGCGGAATACCAATTTGGGTGTCACTTCATGGTTCATAAAAACAAGTTACATAAAACGACCTCAAAAGAGACGTTTAATAAAATGTCACATTCGATTTGATAAATCAGAGTACAAAGGTCCCAACAATTTTTATTCAAAACTTTAAGTTTCAAGAGTTCAAACATGACACATTTGCATATTAAAAAAAAATAATTATCGAATGTGAAGAAAACAAGTCCTTCAATATTTGATATCCACGCGACTCCGATTGCTCCCAATGCTCAGCTAGCAAAATAATACCTGAGAAAATACATGCTAAAAAGTCAACATACAGTTGAGTGAATTCATAGAGTTTAATAAGTAATCAGTTGAATACAAGTATAATTCATTATAAAAGACATATAACAAATACATGTCGGGAAATAAGATTTATAGCATTGAGCTCATGAATCCGAACCTTGACCTAGTTTAATAGTACCCCGAAAAGGGTAAGATTTGCCATTTACCACAACCTGTCAATATTATGTGACCGTTGAAAGGTGAGCGCTACTCACTCGGCCAAGCCCGCCAAGCCTAATATGCATATTCATAATACCAGCGTTTCTCTATGGAATTAACGGTTCATGATGGGGACTTAATTGGCAAGAAATACTCAATGTCTGATGTCTATAAATCATGTAATTGGGTCAAGCATACCAAAAAGAAAGCTACTTGTATTCGGTTTGTAAAACTAGCATGTATCCTCCTCGCGAGGTTTATAAAACATTTAAATGAGTAAAGGCGAGGCTATGAACTCACCTTAAGAGCAACGAGATCAGAAGTAAAATGGATCTTCGGATGAGTGCGAAGCGTCTAAGCACAACCTAAAAGACGTGACGCGACTTAGAATGATAAAGAAGAGCGATATGAAAAAGTAAATCAAATGATCACGAGATATGTTTCCGAGATAAGCATGGCATTGCACTAAGACTTAGCCCAAGATATTTTCACTCTAAGATTGATGTTCGACCAGGTCTTATAGGTAATAAAACACCTACCAAGTTTCATCCCTCAATTCTTACTTTACCTGTGTGTATCTACACGTTTTAGAGTTCAAGACAAGACGTAAAATATTAAATTATGGATTTGACTTTATTTTATAGACCCTTAACTCCTAATCTATAAATGATATGAATACAAGGCCTTCATCCCTGGAAAGCACTTGAAGTCTAGTTTTCAAAAATGTAAGCCTTGTTTACTGAATGTTTTAGAATCATGGTGAAAAGTCCATTTTACCCCTGAAGATTCTACCTAGAATTTTCACAGAATTTCTATATCTTACGGAAATGACCATAAATCCTAATCTATAATAGTAATGAATGTAAGGCCAATTGGTATAGCTTCCCTAAGATGTCTAGTACTGACCCAAGCTTTAAAACCCAAACTTAATGTACAAAAATCTGGAGCAAAAACATGTTTTCCAACAGCAGCTCTAGAATTGACATGTTTCCATAAAACGACCATATCTCACTCATCCGGAGGAGATATCACCCTATCCAATTCGACACATGTACCTTAAAATTATTTCCATAATCCCATCAAATAATATAGACCTTCTTAGGCCAAAAGTTTTCTGCAATTAGCCCATATATGCTGCTGATCTGCAGCAGTCCCAACTTTTCCTACGAAACATTAATTTTAACGTATTTCTCAAACCGTGATAGCTATTAAAGTGATTCCACTTGGAGAAGTTAGATTTAGATGTAAAATACTGAGATTAGTTTTCCTATCCTGCATTTTAATGTGTTTACCTGGAGTACAACTAGTTTTCTAATCAGTGTTCCAGAATCGCTAGTCTTTCGTAAAATGACCATATCTCCTTCATCCGGAAGAATTGGTTGACCATCCAATTCGCCAAGCTAAGACATATATCTATCTAAAAATGTAATTTACCAGTAGGCCATAAGCCAAAAATATTGCACACCAATCCGTTTTCATTCCATCAACTCAAACAATGTTTTCATTCCATCAAAATCCTATGCAATGCCACACTAATTATCCCACACACTCAAGAACATAAAAAATTAACTTATTTCCAGAATCCATGATCAAAATGCATGGCTAAATTAAAGAAGAAAAATGAAAAAGCAAGAGATCAAACTTACAAAATTAGGGAATACTAGTAATTTAAAACACCAAAAACCCCTTTCTTCTTGACTTGATGATTCAAACCAACACCAATGACACCCATACTAACAAAACCTTCACTTCAAATCTCTAAATATGATATTGGGAACTTGATGAAACAAAACCCTAGCCAATCTTGAAAGAAACACCAATAAAACCCACTAGACTTCTATTCAAAGAACCATCTTTTACAAGGGTCTTCAAAAGGATGTTATGGAGATGATTTTGTAATCAAAAATGATGTGAGATGATGGTATGGTGGTGATGAATGTCGGCAGCCCACAAGGAAGCAGGAAGAAAATGAGCTTGAGAGAAAATGAATTGAAGAGTAAAGGGTAAGTGTGAGATTTGCATGTATAGAAAACATAAAAAGTGGAGTGTTTAGTTGGTTTTGCTTGGCCCTATAAGGGGTGTCCGGTTTTAAGGGTTTTCCAAAGGGTAGAAACTTTTATTTTTTTGTAAAAATATATTATATATATGTTGTGTTTATTAAATAAAAGTATAGAGTAGAAAGGTGGAGTTTAAAACGTTAAAACGCAAGTACCGGGTGAAATAAAATGTGAAAACTTTCAAAAATATTAAAAACTTGTTACCATAACATATTTTAATGTTTTAGATGAGTGGTAAGTTCATCAGAGGATTTAAACATTGTTAAAACTAAAACCGTGAGTTAAAAACGCGTTTGGTGACACCGGTTCTTGATAAAAGTGACGTAAGCTATATATATATATATATATATATATATATATATATATATATATATATATATATATATATATATATATATATATATATATATATATATATATATATATATATATAAATGGCATGACAAGTATAAAACTCTTTAGTAAACATGAAATAGTTTAAAAATTCATAAAATATGTGAATTATCATAGTCTAGGGTTGGTTCACTTTGTTAAACCCTTAAAACGTAAATTTAAATCACTTAAAATGTAAAAGGTGCAAGGTTTATGTAAAATTGGAAAAATTAAATTAGGGCTTTTAAAATATGATTGTAAGGAAATAATGATGTATAAAAAGTGTACAATGGACGTAGTATAGTCGCGGTTGAATTAATTGAACTTGTTATGGCAGATACGCAGATAACTTCCGATGAAGTTAATTATTTAAAAATAGGATAGTTAAATAATATTAAGATTAATGACATGAAATTTTTGAAATGTCACAGCACGTACCCCTTAAGAGAGCGACGTCCCGGCGCTCAATTCTTCTTAATCATTTTTGGTCGTTTTAAAGATTTTTGGGATGGAAGCATGTATAAAAGCCATGTTGAAACTCGGTTTTATGGTTGTGATTGTAGAATGTCTATTTTCAAATTTTTAGGAATCATTAGTTAAAACGAAGTTTAAATCAGTCATATCCTCAAGACGTGATTAAAATATGATATATAAAAAGTGTAATTTGAAAGATAGGGCATGGTGTCATTATAATTATTAGTTATGGTTTTTACAAAAGAGGGTGGTTAGAACCGACTCTTTAACTTAAGAAGGTCATTTTGGTAATTTAAACACTAGTGAAATATTTGTAAAATTTTCATAAAGACTCATAAAAATTTTATAGAAGCCCATGGAGGTGCTTAATGCATTTTGTGCTCGGGATTTTTGACAAAGTATCAAGATATCAACGAAGATAGAACAATTGATAGAAATCACCTAATGTGTAAGCAATGGTATGAGGGAACGAATAAAAGGTCATGAGGGTCCTTAAAGGAAAGGTTGAATAAAAGTGTTGGCGATAAGATAATGGGAGACAAGGAATTTATCAAGTCGTCAATTCGTGGAAGCGAATAATAGTACATTACTATCAGCTTATCAAGCTTGCGATGGTCGATACAAGATCGGAAAAAAAATCCACATAACAAATTACGAGTCGAGAAGAGTTCATAGCCAAAAGAATGATTCGTACACACGCTATGGTGGATACACATAAGCCCACTCATTCATAACTCGTCACTTACATAAAGAGGCGTCCCAATCCATGTACGTGAAGATTTATGAATTCATGGTTCGGCAGTTTATAATTTCTTTATTCAAATGAAGAAGCGTCCCAAATCATTTCAATAAAACGATTATAAATCATCCTTCTTATGTATGTCCGTCACAAAACAAAATACACAACAAGTTCAAGTGTTACAATAAATAAGAGGGTGCCTAATTAATGACATGATTCACCAGAATCATAAGAAGAAGTAACGAGAGTAATAATATGACATTAGTCAATTGCATTCCCAAAGGTAAGTGCCGAAGGATGGCACGATCCGAGATGACAAGTTAAGGTCGTACTCCCATCAATTGGAAGATTTCAAAACAATGGATAACGAAAACAACATACACGATTCAAAGGCGTAAGAGGAATGTTCATACTCAGAGTTGAAAAATAAAATAACTAGTAGAATTGACAAAGTACACCGAATGTCAATATCATCGAAATAAATTAAATAAAGTAGCGTATATATGACAGCCCGATATACTCATTAGTCATATAAAAGAAGTATGTATGCAAAATAGAGCATATAAGTTACCTGGGAGCAAGCAAGCGCGGATATTGAACAATGGTGAAAGACTTGAAAAAAAAATTCGAAAATCAGTTATAGTTTAGGTTTTTAAAACGACCTAATTCGCTATAACTAATGCTCTGATGCCATTCTTTGACACCCCCAAAATTTTACAACGCAGCGGAATACCAATTTGGGTGTCACTTCATAGTTCATAAAAACAAGTTACATAAAACGACCTCAAAAGAGACGTTTAATAAAATGTCACATTCGATTTAATAAATCAGAGTACAAAGGTCCTAACAATTTTTAGTCAAAACTTTAAGTTTCAAGAGTTCAAACATGACTCATTTGCATATTAAAAAAAAATAATTATCGAATGTGAAGAAAACAAGTCCTTCAATATCTGATATCCACGCGACTCCGATTGCTCCCAATGCTCAGCTAGCAAAATAATACCTGAGAAAATACATGCTAAAAAGTCAACATACAGTTGAGTGAATTCATAGAGTTTAATAAGTAATCAGTTGAATACAAGTATAATTCATTATAAAAGACATATAACAAATACATGTCGGGAAATAAGATTTATAGCATTGAGCTCATGAATCCGAACCTTGACCTAGTTTAATAGTGCCCCGAAAAGGGTAAGATTTGCCATTTACCACAACCTCTCAATATTATGTGACCGTTGAAAGGTGAGCGCTACTCACTCGGCCAAGCCCGCCAAGCCTAATATGCATATTCATAATACCAGCGTTTCTCTATGGAATTAACGGTTCATGATGGGGAGTTAATTGGCAAGAAATAATCAATGTCTGATGTCTATAAATCTTGTAATTGGGTCAAGCATACCAAAAAGAAAGCTACTTGTATTCGGTTTGTAAAACTAGCATGTATCCCCCTCGCGAGGTTTATAAAACATTTAAATGAGTAAAGGCGAGGCTATGAACTCACCTTAAGAGCAACGAGATCAGAAGTAAAATGGATCTTCAGATGAGTGCGAAGCGTCTAAGCACAACCTAAAAGACGTGACGCGACTTAGAATGATAAAGAAGAGCGATATGAAAAAGTAAATCAAATGATCACGAGATATGTTTCCGAGATAAGCATGACATTGCACTAAGACTTAACCCAAGATATTTTCACTCTAAGATTGATGTTTGACCAGGTCTTATAGGTAATAAAACACCTACCAAGTTTCATCCCTCAATTCTTATTTTACCTGTGTGTATCTATACGTTTTAGAGTTCAAGACAAGACGTAAAATATTAAATTCTGGATTTGACTTTATTTTATAGACCCTTAACTCTTAATCTATAAATGATATGAATACAAGGCCTTCATCCCAGGAAAGCAATTGAAGTCTAGTTTTCAAAAATGTAAGCCTTGTTTACTGAATGTTTCTGAATCATGGTGAAAAGTCCATTTTACCATTGAAGATTCTACCTAGAATTTTCACAGAATTTCTATATCTTACGGAAATGACCATAAATCCTAATCTATAATAGTAATGAATGTAAGGCCAATTGGTACAGCTTCCCTAAGATGTCTAGTACTGACCCAAGCTTTAAAACCCAAACTTAATGTACAAAAATCTGGAGCAAAAACATGTTTTCCAACAGCAGCTCCAGAATTGACATGTTTCCATAAAACAACCATATCTCACTCATCCGGAGGAGATATCACCCTATCCAATTCGACACATGTACCTTAAACTTATTTCCATAATCCCATCAAATAATATAGACCTTCTTAGGCCAAAAGTTTTCTACAATTAGCCCATATATGCTGCTGATCTGCAGTAGTCCCAACTTTTCCTACGAAACATTAATTTTAACGTATTTCTCAAACCGTGATAGCTATTAAAGTGATTCCACTTGGAGAAGTTAGATTTAGATGTAAACTACTGAGATTAGTTTTCCTATCTTGCATTTTAATGTGTTTACTTGGAGTATAGCTAGTTTTCTAATCAGTGTTCCAGAATCGCTAGTGTTTCGTAAAATGACCATATCTCCTTCATCCGGAGGAATTGGTTGACCATCCAATTCGCCACATGACATATATCTATCTAAAAATGTAATTTCCTAGCAGGCCATAAGCCAAAAATATTGCACACCAATCCGTTTTAGCCGCTTATCTAAAACAGTCCCAAAAATCAACTCAAACAATGTTTTCATTCCATCAAAATCCTATGCAATGCCACACTAATTATCCCACACACTCAAGAACATCAAAAATTAACTTACTTCTAGAATCCATGATCAAAATGCATGGCCAAATTAAAGAAGAAAAATGAAAAAGCAAGAGATTAAACTTACAAAATTAGGGAATACTAGTAATTTAAAACACAAAAAACCCCTTTCTTCTTGACTTGATTATTCAAACCAACACCAATGACACACATACTAACAAAACCTTCACTTCAAATCTCCAAATATGAGATTGGGAACTTGATGAAACAAAACCCTAGCCAATCTTGAAAGAAACACCAATAAAACCCACTATACTTCTATTCAAAGAACCATCTTTTACAAGGGTCTTCAAAAGGATGTTATGGAGATGATTTTGTAATCAAAAATGATGTGCGATGATGGTATGGTGGTGCTGAATGTCGGCAGCCCACAAGGAAGCAGGAAGAAAATGAGCTTGAGAGAAAATGAATTGAAGAGTAAAGGGTAAGTGTGAGATTTGCATGTATAGTAAACATAAAAAGTGGAGTGTTTAGTTGGTTTTGCTTGGCCCTATAAGAGGTGGCCGGTTTTATGGGTTTTCCAAAGGGTAGAAACTTTTATTTTTTTGTAAAAAGATATTATATATATGTTGTGTTTATTAAATAAAAGTATAGAGTAGAAAGGTGGAGTTTAAAACGTAAAAATGCAAGTACCGGGTGAAATAAAATGTGAAAACTTTCAAAAATATTAAAAACTTGTTACCATAACATATCTTAATGTTTTAGATGAGTGGTGAGTTCATCGGAGGATTTAAACATTGTTAAAACTAAAACCGTGAGTTAAAAACGCGTTTGGTGACACCGGTTCTTGATAAAAGTGACGTAAGCTATATATATAAAAAAATGGCATGACAAGTATAAAACTCTTTAGTAAACATGAAATAGTTTAAAAATTCATAAAATATGTGAATTAGCATAGTCTAGGGTTGGTTCACTTTGTTAAAACCTTAAAACGTAAATTTAAATCGCTTAAAACGTAAAAGGTGCAAGGTTTATGTAAAATTGGAAAAATTAAATTAGGGCTTTTAAAATATGATTGTAAGGAAACAATGATGTATAAAAAGTGTACAATGGACGTAGTATAGTCGCGGTTGAATTGATTGAACGTGTTATGGCAGAAATGCAGATAACTTCCGACGAAGTTAATTATTTAAAAATAGGATAGTTAAATAATATTAAGATTAATGACATGAAATTTTTGAAATGTCACAGCACGTACCCCTTAAGAGAGCGACGTCCCGGCGCTCAAGTCTTCTTAATCATTTTTGGTCGTTTTAAAGATTTTGGGGATAGAAGCATGTATAAAAGCCATGTTGAAACTTGGTTTTATGGTTGTGATTGTAGAATGTCTATTTTCAAATTTTTAGGAATCATTAGTTAAAACGAAGTTTAAATCAGTCATATCCTCAAGACATGATTAAAATATGATGTATAAAAAGTGTAATTTGAAAGATAGGGCATGGTGTCATTATAATTATTAGTTATGGTTTTTACAAAAGAGGGTGGTTAGAACCGACTCTTTAACTTAAGAAGGTCATTTTGGTAATTTAAACACTTGTGAAATATTTGTAAAATTTTCATAAAGACTAATAAAAATTTTATAGAAGCCCATGGAGGTGCTTAATGCATTTTGTGCTCGGGATTTTTGACAAAGTATCAAGATATCAACGAAGATAGAACAATTGATAGAAATCACCTAATGTGTAAGCAATGGTATGAGGGAACGAATAGAATGTCATGAGGGTCCTTAAAGGAAAGGTTGAATAAAAGTGTTGGCGATAAGACAATGGGAAACAAGGAATTTATCAAGTCGTCAATTCGTGGAAGCGAATAATAGTACATTACTATCAGCTTATCAAGCTTGCGATGGTCGATACATGATCGGGAAAAAAAATCCTCATAACAAATTACGAGTCGAGAAGAGTTCATAGCCAAAAGAATGATTCGTACACACGCTATGGTGGATACACATAAGCCCACTCATTCATAACTCGTCACTTACATAAAGAGGCGTCCCAATCCATGTACGTGAAGATTTATGAATTTATGGTTCGGTAGTTTATAATTTCTTTATTCAAATGAAGAAGCGTCCCAAATCATTTCAATAAAATGATTATAAATCATCCTACTTAAGTATGTCCGTCACAAAACAAAATACACAACAAGTTCAAGTGTTACAATAAATAAGAGGATGCCTAATTAATGACATGATTCACCAGAATCATAAGAAGAAGTAACGAGAGTAATAATATGACATTAGTCAATTGCATTCCCAAAGGTAAGTGCCGAAGGATGGCACGATCCGAGATGACAAGTTAAGGTCGTACTCCCATCAATTGGAAGATTTCAAAACAATGGATAACGAAAACAACATACACGATTCAAAGGCGTAAGAGAAATGTTCACACTCAGAGTTGAAAAATAAAATAACTAGTAGAATTGACAAAGTACACCAAATGTCAATATCATCGAAACAAATTAAATAAAGTAACGTATATATAACAGCCCGATATAAGGTAAATAGTATGACATCATAAGATAGGCGTGAGATAGCGAAATCATGATTAGGGGATATACTCATTAGTCATATAATAGAAGTATGTATGCAAAATAGAGCATATAAGTTACCTGGGAGCAAGCGCGCGCAGATATTGAACAATGGTGAAAGACTTAAAAAAAAATTCGAAAATCAGTTATAGTTTAGGTTTTGAAAATGACCTAATTCGCTATAACTAATGCTCTGATGCCATTCTTTGACACCCCCAAAATTTTACACCGCAGCGTTATACCAATTTGGGTGTCACTTCATAGTTCATAAAAACAAGTTACATAAAACGACCTCAAAAGAGACGTTTAATAAAATGTCACATTCGATTTGATAAATCAGAGTACAAAGGTCCCAACAATTTTTATTCAAAACTTTAAGTTTCAAGAGTTCAAACATGACTCATTTGCATATTAAAAAAATAATAATAATTATCGAATGTGAAGAAAACAAGTCCTTCAATATTTGATATCCACGCGACTCCGATTGCTCCCAATGCTCAGCTAGCAAAATAATACCTGAGAAAATACATGTTAAAAAGTCAACATAAAGTTGAGTGAATTCATAGAGTTTAATAAGTAATCAGTTGAATACAAGTACAATTCATTACAAAAGACATATAACAAATACATGTCGGGAAATAAGATTTATAGCATTGAGCTCATGAATCCGAACCTTGACCTAGTTTAATAGTGCCCCGAAAAGGGTAAGATTTACCATTTACCTCAACCTCTCAATATTAGGTGACCGTTGAAAGGTGAGCGCTACTCACTCGGCCAAGCCCGCCAAGCTTAATATGCATATTCATAATACCAGCGTTTCTCTATGGAATTGGTTCATGATGGGGACTTAATTGGCAAGAAATAATCAATGTTTGATGTCTATAAATCATGTAATTGGGTCAAGCATACCAAAAAAAAAGCTACTTGTATTCGGTTTGTAAAACTAGCATGTATCCCCCTCGCGAGGTTTATAAAACATTTAAATGAGTAAAGGCGAGGCTATGAACTCACCTTAAGAGCAACGAGATCAGAAGTAAAATGGATCTTCAGATGAGTGCGAAGCGTCTAAGCACAACCTAAAAGACGTGACGCGACTTAGAATGATAAAGAAGAGCGATATGAAAAAGTAAATCAAATGATCACGAGATATGTTTCCGAGATAAGCATGACATTGCACTAAGACTTAGCCCAAGATATTTTCACTCTAAGATTAATGTTCGACCAGGTCTTATAGGTAATAAAACACCTACCAAGTTTCATCCCTCAATTCTTATTTTACCTGTGTGTATCTATACGTTTTAGAGTTCAAGACAAGACGTAAAATATTAAATTCTGGATTTGACTTTATTTTATAGACCCTTAACTCTTAATCTATAAATGATATGAATACAAGGCCTTCATCCCTGGAAAGCACTTGAAGTCTAGTTTTCAAAAATGTAAGCCTTGTTTACTGAATGTTTCTGAATCATGGTGAAAAGTCCATTTTACCCCTGAAGATTCTACCTAGAATTTTCACAGAATTTCTATATCTTACGGAAATGACCATAAATCCTAATCTATAATAGTAATGAATCTAAGGCCAATTGGTATAGTTTCCCTAAGATGTCTAGTACTGACCCAAGCTTTAAAACCCAAACTTAATGTACAAAAATCTGGAGCAAAAACATGTTTTCCAACAGCAGCTCCAGAATTGACATGTTTCCATAAAACGACCATATCTCACTCATCCGGAGGAGATATCACCCTATCCAATTCGACACATGTACCTTAAACTTATTTCCATAATCCCATCAAATAATATAGACCTTCTTAGGCCAAAAGTTTTCTGCAATTAGCCCATATATGCTGCTGATCTGCAGCAGTCCCAACTTTTCCTACGAAACATTAATTTTAACGTATTTCTCAAACCGTGATAGCTATTAAAGTGATTCCACTTGGAGAAGTTAGATTTAGATGTAAAATACTGAGATTAGTTTTCCTATCCTGCATTTTAATGTGTTTACCTGGAGTATAGCTAGTTTTCTTATCAGTGTTCCAGAATCGCTAGTGTTTCGTAAAATGACCATATCTCCTTCATCCGGAGGAATTGGTTGACCATCCAATTCGCCACATGAAGCTAAGACATATATCTATCTAAAAATGTAATTTCCCAGCAGGCCGTAAGCCAAAAATATTGCACACCAATCCGTTTTAGCCACTTATCTAAAACAGTCCCAAAAATCAACTCAAACAATGTTTTCATTCCATCAAAATCCTATGCAATGCCACACTAATTATCCCACACACTCAAGAACATCAAAAATTAACTTACTTCCAGAATCCATGATCAAAATGCATGGCCAAATTAAAGAAGAAAAATGAAAAAGCAAGAGATTAAACTTACAAAATTAGGGAATACTAGTAATTTAAAACACCAAAAACCCCTTTCTTCTTGACTTGATGATTCAAACCAACACCAATGACACCCATACTAACAAAACCTTCACTTCAAATCTCCAAATATGAGATTGAGAACTTGATGAAACAAAACCCTAGCCAATCTTGAAAGAAACACCAATAAAACCCACTAGACTTCTATTCAAAGAACCATCTTTTACAAGGGTCTTCAAAAGGATGTTATGGAGATGATTTTGTAATCAAAAATGATGTGAGATGATGGTATGGTGGTGATGAATGTCGGCAGCCCACAAGGAAGCAGGAAGAAAATGAGCTTGAGAGAAAATGAATTGAAGAGTAAAGGGTAAGTGTGAGATTTGCATGTATACAAAACATAAAAAGTGAAGTGTTTAGTTGGTTTTGCTTGGCCCTATAAGGGGTGGCCGGTTTTAAGAGGTTTCCAAAGGGTAGAAACTTTTATTTTTTTGTAAAAAAATATTATATATATGTTGTGTTTATTAAATAAAAGTATAGAGTAGAAAGGTGGAGTTTAAAACGTAAAAACGCAAGTACTGGGTGAAATAAAATGTGAAAACTTTCAAAAATATTAAAAACTTGTTATCATAACATATTTTAATGTTTTAGATGAGTGGTGAGTTCATCGGAGGATTTAAACATTGTTAAAACTAGAACCGTGAGTTAAAAACGCGTTTGGTGACACCGGTTCTTGATAAAAGTGACGTAAGCTATATATATAAAAAAAATGGCATGACAAGTATAAAACTCTTTAGTAAACACGAAATAGTTTAAAAATTCATAAAATATGTGAATTATCATAGTCTAGGGTTGGTTCACTTTGTTAAAACCTTAAAACGTAAATTTAAATCGCTTAAAACGTAAAAGGTGCAAGGTTTATGTAAAATTGGAAAAATTAAATTAGGGCTTTTAAAATATGATTGTAAGGAAACAATGATGCATAAAAAGTGTACAATGGACGTAGTATAGTCGCGGTTGAATTAATTGAACGTGTTATGGCAGAAACGCAGATAACTTCCGACGAAGTTAATTATTTAAAAATAGGATAGTTAAATAATATTAAGATTAATGACATGAAATTTTTGAAATGTCACAATTACTCCCTAGATATCTTTTACTGGTTGATTAGCTTGTTACAATTGCATGGATGACGGGTTATATTCCTTAAGACTAGTCATAGGGCCGTGTACAATATTCCCTAACTATATATGTTCCTACTTCACTCCTATGTCAAGCCGACTATAAGCTCCTAACATGGGATCATTAGAATTCACTTATGCATTAAATACAATAAAAAATCGTAGTACACCTCCGATCATGTTTCTTAAGACGTTCAAGCAAGTTACCAATGGAAGTCTGCCAGTTTTCTTAAGCCTAACATCGAATAAAATCATCCACAACAATTATAAACAAACCATCAACCAATAATCAACATCTAGGTTTCACTACATCTAAGCAAACACAATAAAAATCTAGCCTAGCATGTTAAAAGAAAGACAAGCATAAGATAGAATCACACAACACATAGACATATCGTATGATTATTGGAAAACTTATCTTCAATTAAGCATGGATGGAACAAGGGTTGAAACCCTTATTTTTACAGAAAATTCATCTAGGGTTTAAGCTCTCCAAAGTTCTCCTAATGTTCCACACTTTTACAATGAAAAATTAGAAAAATATATATAGATAAAACATCCTGACGGCGTCACGTAGTAGTGTTTGACACCATCAACTCGCCGCCAAATTAAGGATCGTATTGCCTAGATCCAATCTTGAAGCTGTCAAGAAGGAATTATGTTCTGGGCCGTCACATACATTTTGACCCTGATGGCCTTGGTGACGCTGTCAGGTCAATTGCACTAAAAATGTTCTGGTCCGTCAAGTGTATTTTTCACTTCCACCTCTTTTGCCAAGCTTGACGCCGTCATGTATGAACTCTTGACGTCGTCAGGTACTGTTCCCAGCAAGGATTTTGAGACTTTGCCGTTTTCTTCACTTTTATGCTCCAAAAACGTCTAAAATGCTTCCTTTTCCAGATTTCTTCTCAAAAGTACCTAAAATGACAAAAGGAATGATTTAGGGCAGTGATTGATCAAATAATCATGAATTCGGGCTTAAATGACCCCTTAAAAGCGGTACACTTTTCACCTTATCAAATACCCTTACACTTGAGATTTGCTTGTCCTCAAGGGAATGCGTTTTTATTCTAATCAAAATACAAGTTATGGGTCATTTAACACTAATATAAAAGTAATTACAACAAATAATCATTCCACTAAAAACCAAAAACAAGCACGGAGGTCATACACTAGCACCTCACAAATAGTGTTTAGATACTCACATCTCTCCGGTGTAATAAAGTATGTATCACAATATGGAAATGGAAAACATCTCTCACTACCTGTCATAGCAAATAGATTACCATAGGCTTGGGAAAGGATCAAACCTCCACCACTTGGCATAAGCACCTAGGATAAACTATCAAAGAGGACTTTTAAAGGGTTATAACGTTAGGTGTGGGGTATGAAAAACACGGCTTTGTTGGATAAAGGCAATATTTACTGGTGGCGAGTTAATCATCTTGGTTAATTACATGTACAATATGGTGTTGCTAAGCCAAGACTCGACTCGACTTATGCTAATCAAAATCTAACAAAAACTTAAAATAAATATAAAGGAAACGGGATGGAAGTCCGTATGTTTTTTTTTTTTTTTTTTTTTTTTTATTTTTTTTTTGCATACACTCTTACCCTACCATCCAAAATAATACATCATAGGGAAAATTGCATTCCCCTTACACTTGAATTTTTACATACTTTACAATAAACTACTCTAATGACTCGAATCAAGATAATCAAAACACTTGGAGTACTTTTAAAATATTAACGCACATCCGGGGGTAATAAATTGATGTCTTCCCCATTACTCCATATTACAAGTACTTTACCCATGAGTCTCAATCGTCCCAAAACAATATGTACAAGATATGACTCGACTTAGCAACCATGTAATCAATTGGACAATTAACTAAGGGTTTAAACACATAACAATAATGCACTGAAGATGAGTGCATACAAGGAAGGCTAAGGCGATTTGGGTGTACATTTTGGTGGATTGTAACAAATTCTATCTTTAAGTAAAATGCTTAAAGTTAGAAACAAAAAGATAGGCTCGGAGGGGTGTACTAGGGGTATCGTGTACTAAAAATGAGTACAACGCTAAGGTGTGGGAAAATTAATTGACTTCGCGAGTCAAGTAATATGACTTAAATGGTCAAGTAATTATGATACAGGTTTAAACACAAGGGTGATCTTAATGCCTCTTATCATGTAGTAAATCCTAACCACGCGAATGTAGTCTCACTAGCGGTCTCGGGATGTATCACTAACACAAGTTCTAGAATCTAAATACTACCGGTACACTCATAAGCACTAATAATGAATGCTTTTCCTAACAAATCTAAAGGCGAACCTCACATATTTGGGTGGAAAATTTTTTTAAGTGGTACGGTTTTGTGCTAGTCATACAACTCCTATCCATGAGACGCTTGTTAAGGCTAAAGTTTCACTCCTAAATGTTCTAAAAATATTTAAATTTGGCGCTAAAATTGCCCTAGCAAGTATTTCTCTTAGTTTTATTGCACACCTACTATCGAACAAACAAACTCAAGTGCAATTGTATCCTATAAGGTATCATCATTTACCCTCCCCTTACACTTAGGATGAACATTGTCCCCAATGTTCAATTAAAGGATGTAAAAGCAGGTAAAAGAATGAAAACAAATACTCCCCTGACTCGTTCGGTGTGGTTAGTGTGTCAATAAGGTTAGATCTTCTTCCAAGAAAATGAACTTTGAAAGCTTCCCTCCAGAAATATAAATAATCTTCTTATCATATATAACCTGTTAAACATGAAAAAACAATCAAGGCAAACCTCACGTAAAATCGGCGGCAATCTATATATACTAAAAAAATCCTAGAAAACAAATTAAGATATAATACTTATGGAATGAATGCTTGCAGATTTCCTGGAGTTTATAAAAGGGCAAATTACCTGAAAATGTATTTAACTTGTCACTTTTTATCATTGTATGTAACCATCTTTTTTTTTTTTTCCTATTGTGTGACTAAACTTTCGAATTTGGTACATTGTGTGTATTTTGTGACCATTTTACCCTTACATTTTCAAATTTTCGAAGCGTAAAATGGTCATTTTACAAGGCTAAAAAGTCACAAAATACACACAATGTATCAAATTCGAAAGTTTAGTCACACAATAGGAAAAAAAAAAGATGGCTACATATAATGGTAAAAAGTGGCAAGTTAAATACATTTTCAGGTAATTTGCCCTTTATAAAACTAAAGAATCAACAAAAACTTTAAGACTCCGGTTTAAACAAACTCGCAAAATTTTTCAAAATTTTAGTACCTGACGCCGTCAGGTTGTAACTCCTGACGCCCTCAGAATGTTCCTGGAAAATCTTATGTTAAGTTTTCAGAAAATTTCTAGAAAAACTTATGCCTTATTTCCTGAAAAATCCTGCAAAACATCATCATGACTCGATACAAGCATTTGACTCTAACAAATACTAATATACATTCTCATTTAATATTGTAGTGAATCATGCTCATTTTTGTTCTTATAAACAAATTTGGATTTCCCTTACACTTAGCTTTTGCAAAATACCTTTATATGTAATTAAGATGAAGTTAAAAACAAAATAAAGCATTTCACAAAATAAAACACGCATACGGAAACAAACAAAATCAAACAAAATAAAAATCAAACAAATAAAAACACACAAAACATGGGTTGCCTTCCAAGAAGCGCTTTTCTTTATTTACGAGTCTCGTAGCTAGACTCAAGGTCACGGGCAATTACGTGACCTCGTCTCTTGAGATGACGTATCCCATATAAATATGATCCTCGCTATCGGGGTGGTAGTGTTTCAATCGTTCGACACTTGTAGTCACCTCCCCTCCTCCTTTCAATTGTGAAGGATTGATTGACGCTAAACCACCAACTTATATTGACCAAGGAATGGTCAACAAAGTCAAATAGCCTAGATCAATGCTCCGGGTAATATAAGGTATCACCAGGTCGTTATGTCCCGTTGAAGTGTGAATTGTAACTTTAGCGTATTAGAGATCAGGTGATTATTCACAGCAAAGGGTTGTAATATGAATTATTTGGAAATTATTAACAAATATAGCTTAGGAAAGCTACGTGATTGATTACGGGAATTGAGATTACAACGATTTGAGCTAAAACCTAAAAACGTACGTTTTAATTAAAAACGTACACAGACGAACAGAATGAAAAGTACAACTGATGGACGGGAAAGGTTATAAGTGTAAAATTATTATTTTTACAATCCTATTAATTAAAGAAAATTTTAAGAAAATTAAAAACTATTTTTACACTATTTAATTATTAGTTATTAATTAATTACTAATTATCTAATTATTAAATAATTAAACTAAATAGATTTATTAAAAATACTAAAAAGGCTTAGAAAATTAAGAAAATTTATACAAATCTAATTAACCATTACAGGAATCCTAAAAAATTATAAAAAGTTTATTTTATGTATTTCTAAACTAATTCATTAATTATTAATCTAATTACTTATTAATTTCTAATTAAACTAATTATATTATAAAAAATAGAAAATGAGTAATATAAATTCTAGAAAAATTTGTAAAAATGTTTTAACTTAAATAAAAGCTAGAAAAATTATAAAAACTAGGTTATACTTTATAAAATATAATTATGCTATTTAATTACTTAATATTAATTAAAACTTAATTAAACTAAAATTAATTATAAAAACCACTAAAAGACAAAATAAAATTCTGGAAAAATTAATAAAATTACTTTAACCTAAAAGAGAATTTCTAAAAATATCAAAATGATATATTGCTTATAAATAAGCTAAAAAGAAAATTAAAATGATAAATCCTATTAAATAGAAGCTATCACTAATATTAAAGTTGATTTTTTTGGTTTTTTTCTTTTTCCAAACTGATTATACACTAAAAACAAAGACTTTTAATAAAAACACTTTTAATATAACCCAAGAAATAAGCACTTAGAGTGCTTGTTGATCACACAGTTGACTTTTGTTGACTGTGGAAGGTTTTTAGCTCAAATGAAGGAAGGTGGGGTCCACAATGATGAAAATTGGTTCCTCTGAGTTAAATGAACAAAGTTAAGCAAGAATCAACCAAATAAGTGGCTTGAATAAGCCAATAATCACTAATAAGCTGTTAACTTATTTCATTCTGAGGCAGGTTTTTGGACAAACTTTGGGGCTAAATGCAGGTGGGGTCCACAAGCCTAGGGGTCAAATAAATGGTCAACCCTTAATCCCTGGTAGGAGGGGGGTTGAATGATGCCAAGTTGGAGGTGTGGGACCCACTGGGTCAGTCACAAACCACCACCAAAGTTGGGTGGGTGACCTAAGTCTGCTGAGACAGGGCAACTTCCTTGCCCTGCAGGTCAGTTACAAGGGTATTTTGGTCCCTTAGAAAAAATCACAAAAATATAACAATGGTGAAAATCAAATGTTCTACTGGTAGACTAAACACACAACAATTTTCAGACCTTGAATCCTCCTACAAAAATCTCAATAATTCATCCCATTTTGGTAAAAACCTGAGTAAAGTGTTTTTGACTTTTTAGAAAAACTTGAGATTTGACTTTTATGAGCTTTGATTGCTGATTAAATGACTTAAAATGCTATGATAAGCTGTATAAAAGTTAACTTAAGTAAAAAACCCAACTTGTGAAATGGTTTGATGAGTTTTGGACTTCAAAACTCACCACAGTTAACTGTGGTGAGTAATTCCTTGTGATTTTGACTTTTGTGATGTTTTAGAACAAAACTTGGGTTACCCTGACCTAGTATCCACCCAAACAACACTCTGAAACACAGAATGGCACAAATGAACAAGTAAAGCAGTGCGAATAACCTACAACCAAACACCCCTTTAACAGATTTTTGTGATGAAATAATGATTTAAACAAGTACACAAAGCAACCTACTGATTACAACTACTAAATTAAACACTAAATAAGCAAATGAGACAATAACAAGTGACTTAGACTACTTAGGAAAGTAAAAATGAAAAGCAAGGCTTACATAAGCCTTCCAAGCTAACTGCAAAGTGCCAAAGAACCACAATCACCAATCCTAAGTGACTTCCACAAGTCTCTAACCCACAGCCATCCTTAATAAACTGTGCTCCAAGCTCATTCAGTCAATGATCACCATTTTTTTTATTTTTTTTTTGATTTTTCTTAATTTTTTAGTAATTTTGCAAACTGAACTTGTGGTGCTGATAAAAGGTTGTAAAGCTTTTAAAAAGTTATTATCTTAGTTTGTGAGAGCTTATGAATAGATTAAACACACATTAGATCCTTCACTTGATACTTGAGAAATTTTAGTGAACTTAAAAAATTGAAAATAAAATTTAACTTCAATTCAGACTTTCATTGATAATAAAAGTTACAATACATGAAAAATAAACTTAAAAACTTAAAAACTTAAAAACTAAAGAAAATTACACACTACTATGCTCAACAATGAGCTCAAATATATAACGAGGCAAAAAACTAGGTCTAAGTCTTCCACATGGGCTCTTTTTGAATTCTGGATGTCCCACAAGATTCATGTTGACCCCTTGACTAAATCCCAGCCGTTTAATTAACTTTTGATCAAGCTGAGCTGTTGATTAGCATTTTGGCGCCAAAATGCATACGGGCAAGGTTGAGTGGTTCTGATGAGGGGTTGTTGTGGGCATTTATGGTGGTGGATTAAGTTGGTGTGAGTATTAATTGTGGGGGGGGGGGGGGGGGGGGCTAGTAGGTGAAAAAGGTGAGAGGAAGGGGGGAGGTATTCCCTGGTTTTGCGCATCCTTGTTGGGGGAAGAAGACGGTCAAAGGTCTTTGACCTTCGTTGACCGTTTGACCGGGGTGGGTTATTAGCAAAAAGGAAGTGGGCCGGGGTATTGTGGTGGGCTGGGTAATGGGGTTTTGGTTTTGGGTTTAATATTAACAAAAGGGTCCGTTTGGTAACTAATGGTGCACAAGGACCATTTTTGTAATTTTTGAAAACATGAGGGACTGAAATGTAATCTCTCCAAAGTAACCATAAGGACCAATGTTGCCAATACCAATAATACAAGGACCAAATTTGCCAATTTTCCATTTTTCAAAATTTCAAAACTTCCCAGGGATCTATTTTGCCATTTTTGGATTTTCAGGGACTAAACTTGTAATTTTGGAAAACTTGTTACCCAAGTGTAATATTTTGTGAGTTTTGACTTTCAAAACCTTGGGTTGACTTTTACTTTCAAAACAAATGCGTAGGGACTAAAATTGACAAGTTTTGAAACTTGGGGGACTGAAACTGCCAATACTGCAAACTTTGTACGTTTTTTTTCTTTGTTTTTGCTCATTTTGCATTTAAAACACATAAAACACAATCCCTGGGATAATTTAAGTATTTTGATATCTTTTTGATTGTTTTTGTGCGTTTTGGCAGTTTAAATATATCAAAAACGATGAGTGTTTGAGTACTCATCAATCCCCCACACTAAACTATTGCTAGTCCCTAGCAATCTTTTTAGAAAACTTGATGGATTTTAAACTCTTTACCAAAAGCCATCACTTCTGGAGTAGCCAGGTGTAAGAACTGTGGCACACCTGATAACCGTGTGATTTTGAGCAAACCACCAGCTTTCAACGGATTTGTTAAGTCTTTACCAAGAGCCGTTTGCTCCTGGACTAGCCAGCATCTTGATGGACCTAGTCAACATCTTGGTGAGCTGATTACCAATTAAGGATTTTCCACGGCATTTACCACAAGCCATAATCTTGCGGGCTAGCCAACTCATTTGTTTTTGGGGAGTTGAGGAACCATACAATTTTGGGCAAATTGCAAGCCGTCAACGGATTTGAGTTATCTTTACCAAGAGCCGTTTCTCCTGGATTAGCCAATCCCTTTGTCGGTTAGACCTGGCGGACTGATTACCACAAAAATTTTGAAATAAAGTGAAAAATTTTTGAAAATTTTGGCCAAAAACGGGGGTACTTGAAAATATTTTGATAAAATTCGTTAGAATTCCCCCCCCCCCCCCACACTTAGAAATGAATATTTTCCTGAATATTCAAAGTCCCGGCTATTATGCCGACTCTTTGAACGTAAAAAGCCAAGATTCGAATCTAACTGCGGAAATACCAATTTTCACTTTATTTCTATATATATACACCTTTTTTTTTTTTTTTTTTTTTTTGACATATATTTCTTCAAATAGCGGGGGGGGGGGGGGGGGGGGGGGGTTGGCCATTCCCCCTCACTAGGTGGTAGAAAATAGAAAGAATCAGGGATACGGGTGAAAACCCGTATTGTGCTATTGTTTTTGTTCATCGAGTCGCTAGGTTGACTCGCTCCCCGAATTCAATTGTCCTTGGGGAAAGTTTGGAGATCCGGGACGACCATGGATTGTACGTCCTCTCCAAAGTAGTGCTTTAAACGATGTCCATTCACTTTGAAATTTGGACCGTCATTTTAAGATAATTCGACGGTACCATAAGGATAAACTTTTGCGATAGTGAATGGACCAGTCCCTCGGGTTTTGAGCTTTCCCGAGAAGATCTTGAGTCTAGAGTTGAAAAGAAGGACTCGATCACCAACGTTGAAAACGCAGTTTTTGATTTTGGAGTCATGAATCTTCTTTGTCTTTTATTTATGGATCAAAGAGTTCTCGTAAGCTTGATCACGAAGTTCGTTTAATTCATTTAGTTGAACTTTTCTGTGATCTCCCGCCGTTTTGAGGTCAAAATTGGCATGCTTGAGGGCCCAATAGGCTTTATGCTCAAGCTCGATCGGAAGATGGCATGCTTTTCCGTACACAAGTTTATAAGGCGTACACCCAATGGGTGTTTTGTAAGCCGTACGGAAAGCCCAAAGTGCATCATCTAATTTGTCCGACCACGATGCACGATTTTCACCTACAGTTCTTTCCAATATTCTTTTAATGCCCCGATTGGAAACCTCGACTTGTCCACTTGTTTGAGGGTGGTACGCAGTGGAAAAACGGTGAGTTACACCGTACTTTTGCATGACTTTGTCAAATTTGTCATTACAGAAGTGCGTACCACGATCACTAATAATAGCACGTGGAGTTCCGAATCGGGCAAAAAGAGCTTTTAAAAATTTCACGACTACTCGGGCATCATTTGTGGGTAAAGCTTTCGCTTCAACCCATTTTGACAATTAGTCAACTGCCACGAGTATGTATTTGTTGCCGTGAGAGGATGGAAATGGCCCCATAAAGTCGATGCCCCATATATCAAAAATCTCACAAACTTGAATTGCATTCTGAGGCATTTCATTCTTTTGTGAAATATTCCCGTGACGCTGACAAGCGTCACAGGACTTGACCAATTCTTGGGCATCCTTGTAGATCGAGGGCCAATAAAAGCCGGAATCAAACACCTTTTTGGCGGTGTAGTTGGGATTGTGGTGGCCCCCCGTGGGACCAGCATGGCAAGCCTTTAAAATTTCAGTGGCTTCCTGACCATACACACACCGCCGGATGACTTGATCCGCGCATATTTTGAACAAGTAGGGGTCGTCCCAAAAGTAATGTTTTACGTCTTTGAAAAATTTATTTTTTTGTTGGGACGACATCCCTTTCACAATGAAGTTACCCGCAAGATAGTTTGCAAAGTCGGCAAACCATGGGGTAATCGAGTCTCCACGAAATGAAACCGTATTGAGGGTTTCGAGAGGAAATGTTTCATTTATTTCTTTTTTCTCGAAAGCATCTTGGTGGGGGTTTTCAAGATGGGAGAGATGATCAGCAGCTAGGTTCTCAGCTCCTTTTTTATCACGAATAATGATATCAAATTCCTGAAGGAGGAGAACCCAACGAAGAAGTCTCGGCTTTGCATCTTGTTTTGCAAAAAGGTACTTCAAAGCCGAGTGATCCGTATATACTATGCTTTTGGTCAGAATCAAGTATGGCCGGAATTTTTCAAAAGCATACATCACAGCTAATAATTCTTTTTCGGTGGTGGTGTAATGGCTTTGAGCCTCGGTCATAGTTTTGCTGGCATAGTGTATAGGCTGAAAATGTTTTGTTTTTCGTTGCCCCAAGACTGCCCCTATAGCATAATCACTAGCATCACACATGAGCTCGAAGGGCAAGTCCCAATCGGGGGCAACAAGAATCGGTGCCTCGGTAAGCCTTTTCTTTAATGTTTCAAAGGCTTCGATGCACTCAGGGGAGAAGATAAAAGGAGCATCCTTTTCGAGGAGATGGGTCATAGGCCGGGCGATTTTAGAAAAATCTTGAATAAACCTACGATAGAAACCGGCGTGACCCAAAAAGCTCCTAACACCTTTCACAGTCGTGGGATGAGGCAATTTTGCAATGACGTCCACTTTGGCTCTGTCAACCTCAATCCCGTTTTTTGAAATTTTATGGCCGAGGACAATGCCCTCTTTGACCATAAAGTGACTCTTCTCCCAATTTAGACATAACTTTGTGTCTTCACAACGTTTTAGCATGCTGCCTAAATGGGAGAGACATGATTGGAACGAATCCCCAATGACCAAAAAATCGTCCATGAAGACCTCTATAGTTTTCCCGATCATGTCGGAAAAAATGGCCATCATACATCTTTGAAACGTGCCCGGAGCATTAAATAAGCCAAATGGCATACGTTTATATGCAAAGGTTCCATAGGGGCACGTAAAAGTGGTCTTTTCTTGGTCTTGCGGGTCAATGGGAATCTGAAAGTAACCCGAGAAACCATCGAGAAAGCAATAGTACTCATTCCCCGCTAATCTTTCGAGCATCTGATCCATAAAGGGCAGAGGAAAATGATCCTTACGGGTGGCGTCATTCAATTTACGATAATCAATGCAGACGCGCCAACCCGTAACCAAACGAGTTGGAATTAACTCATTTTCCTCGTTTGTGACAACCGTAATGCCACCCTTTTTTGGAACACAATGAACTGGGCTGACCCAAGGACTGTCCGAGATAGGGTAAATCAATCCGGCATCAAGAAGTTTTAAAACCTCTTGTTTGATAACCTTGTGAATTTTTGGATTTACCCTTCTTTGTTGTTGGACTGCAGGTTTGAAGTCGTCCTCCATTAAAATCTTATGAGTACAAAACTCAGGGTCAATGCCCTTGATGTCGGAGAGACGCCAAGCAATTGCTTGTTTATGATACTTCAAAACCTTTATAAGAGCAGCCTTTTCCTCATCACTTAAGTCTTTGGCAATTATGACGGGTAATTTATCATCACCCTCCAGAAATGCATATTCAAGATGAGGCGGCAAGTCCTTTAGTTCAACCTCAGGAAAGTCATCAGTTTTCTCAACATTTTTGACCTCCTCTTTATGAAGTTGTTGTGGTAGAATAGGAAGATGAGAGGGATCTTCGTTTAACAATTTTTCAAGCAGGAGAATATCCCTCTCGAGGTCGATCTCTTGGTTATCGACTCCATCGGGAATCGAGTCACTCTTGAGAAAAGCCTCCATTTCTTCTAAGATGAAGTCACTTCCCTCAAACGGAGTGAGGGAAGGAGAAGAATCGGCTATGATGGGATGAGAAGATTGAGTGAGGTTTTCACTCGAAGAATCATCAATGAAACCTAAAATCTCTTGAGCATACTCCTCAGCAGCAACGTCGATGACATCAATTTGATTCACCGACTCACAATCATAATTGGAGGAGTATATCGATGTTTGATTTAGGTTAAAGGTAATAGCTTCCATCCCAACACGTAATGTGATCTCATGCTCAAATACATCGATAAGAGCTCACCCAGTTCTAAGGAACCCCCTCCCAAGAATGAGAGGGACCCTTGAATCGGCATCAAAGTCAACAATCACAAAATCTACCGGAAAATGGAACTTTCCCACTTTAACAAATACGTCCTCGGCAATGCCAATGGGACGAGAAATCGAACGATCGGAAAGCTCTAAAGTCATGCACGTGGGGGTAAGTTTGGGAAGAGAGAGTTTCTTCCACACAGAATATGGCATCAGGTTAATGCTAGCACCTAGATCGGCCAAGGCAAAGCAATCAACCATACCCGGGAAAGTACAAGGAATGAGAAATTTCCCGGGATCTCCAAGCATTTCAGGAAGCTTTTTCAAAAGAACCGCAGAGCAGTTCTCATTCAGAGGAGTTCTTGCCATTTCAAATAATTTTTCTTTATTACTCAACAGATTTTTGATTGTCGATGCAAACTTGGGCATCAAGAGAATAGCATCCGCGAAGCTAATATCAAAATGCAAATCTTGGAAGATTTGGAAAAATTTATCCATTTGGTGATTAGCTTTTTCGCGGAGCTTTTGTTCATTGAGACGTGATGGATAAGGAATAGAAGTTTTGGATTTTGGGTTGTCCCCTGGAGTTTCTGGTGGTTCAAAGATAACTCCAGGCTTACATCTGGTTTCTGAATTAACCTGAGGTTGGACGTGTGTTGTACTTCGTGGGCTAGGAATTTGCACCTTGTCCTTTGTCACCTCAGGCTCACGATTCACTACCTTAGGAGGAGAGGAAGAAGAGGTAGTAGGAATCGCGGGTTCATCATATGAAGCACCACTTCGTGTTGTGATCGCCTTAGCATCGCCCCTCGGGTTAGCGATCGTGTTGCTTGGTAAAGTAGTACCTGAGCCCGAGGGTCAATCATTTAAAGACTTCTTGATGTCAGAAATCTGGCTGACCAGCAATTTGTTCAACTCTTCTTGGGACTTCATGAATTGCTTTAACAATTCATCAGATGAAGGCCCGGTTGGAACAATGGCTTGATTCGGATTAGGAATATTTGGAGCTCGATTGTTCGGGTTGGGGCCTTGATTGAAATTTCCTTGGTTTTGATGATGGAAATTCCCTTGATTCTGGTGATTGTTTCCATGAAAGTTCCCGGGGTTGAAATTACCCTGACCTTGGTTCCGGTTAAAGTTTCCTTGATTTTGATGTTGGAAACCTTGATTTTGGAAACCTTGGTTTTGATTTTGGAAACCTTGACCCTGATTGAAGTTACCTTGGTTTTGATAACCTTGGTTCACTCTATTTTGGTTTTGGCCACGGTTTTGGACATTTTGGTTTTGATTAAAACTGGGAGGTCCAGGATAATGGTGAGGACGATAGTTCGGGTCCATAGGAGGACGGTATTGATTGCCTCCTTGATTTTGGGACCCGACAACAGCATTAGCTTCATATGGAGTACCATCAGTAGCTGTGCAATTGTAGTAGGCATGCGGCCCACCACAAGTCACACAGACTTCCACTTTTTTAACCTCAGCAGGGGGAGGATGTTGTGGAAATGAGACTTTCTTTGTTTGGGCGAGAACCAAAGCTTGGATCGCTTCAGTGAGCTTGTCAAGCTTAGCATCCATGCTAGATTGACCCACAGAAGATGAAGAAGAAGGTCCCGCATTGATTTGAGAAACAATCAGTTTGCTTCGTGTAGAGCGGACCTTAGACTTGTTTTCTATGATTTGCAAAGCTTCTTTTGTGGTTCTACTAAAAAAATTACCTCCCGCGGAGGCATTGAGAGAATCCTGATCAGCTTTGCTCACGCCATTGTAAAAAGTATCGAGTTGCATCAACTCAGAGAAACCATGATGTGGACACTTGCGGAGTAATTCTTTGAAACGATCCCACGCTTCACCAAAAGATTCATCGTATTTTTTAGTGAACTTGGTGATTTCGTTCTTAAGACTCGTGGTCTTGGAAGGTGGGAAGAATTCATTCACAAACTTTTTGACAAGATCTTCCCAAGTCTCAATAGATCGTGGAGGTTGTTTTTCAAGCCAAATCCGGGCTTGTCCCTCCAGGGAGAATGGGAAGAGAAGAAGTTTTATGGCTTCACACGGGACATTTTTGTACTTGATGGTTGATGTGATTTTATTGAACCATCGAATATGAGCATGAGGATCGTCCCTCTCAAAACCGTAAAATTGACTTGAGGTTACAAGATTGAGTAACCCAGTTTTGAGCTCAAAATTATCAGCCACGATGGCTGGGACAACAATGGCATCTCCGTAACCCTCGATGGGTGCTTGGAGAAGCTCACACATGGGACGGTCTTCTGCCATGGTGATAGTGGGTGTGGCAACAGTACGGATCTCGGATCCGACTGTTGGTGCTGAACGTCGACGAGGTCTTCTAGGTTTCCGAACAAGCTCACGTAATGGGCTCTTGGACCTTGAAGAACGAGTGCGCATGCATTAGAGATAAAAACCAATCAAAACAAAAATCGAGGCAAATCAACAGTGAACTTAAACCAATAATCGCAAGTAAGTGGCTTCTTTAAGAAAGGTACACCACCTACAAGGATACAAAGGCAAGTTTTTATCTTTCGTTTGGGAACTTATTATGTTCACACCCCCAGTTGGTAGGTGTTCTGTCTTGGTTTGCGACGGTTGGTTTTTATGTAATTATTATTATTCACAAGAAAAGACGGATGTTTTTGTGTTTTGTGTATGGGTTTAAAAACTTTTGGAAAATATTTTTGGTATCGTCTCGTAATCTAAAATCGTTGCTCTTTAAGAATCACCTTAAAAGATAACCGATTCAGAAAATGTTACGATCTGTTTTGTTGTTTTTAATTTTTTTTTGGTGTTTTAACACTTTAGGAAAAGTGTTAATGACTTTTTTGTATTTTGATTTAAAATTTACAAAAGTGGTGGTATTTGTACAGTGAATGAGGTGAGATAACACTAATCTCAAATAACGCTACAGAAACGCGCACACCTCCCCGGCAGCGGCGCCAAAAAATTGATTGACGCTAAACCAACAACTTATATTGACCAAGGAATGGTCAACAAAGTCAAATAGCCTAGATCAATGCTCCGGGTAATATAAGGTATCACCAGGTCGTTATGTCCCGTTGAAGTGTGAATTGTAACTTTAGCGTATTAGAGATCGGGTGATTATTCGCAGCAAAGGGTTGTAATATGAATTATTTGGAAATTATTAACAAATATAACTTAGGAAAGCTACGTGATTGATTACGGGAATTGAGATTACAACGATTTGAGCTAAAACCTAAAAACGTACGTTTTAATTAAAAACATACACAGACGAACAGAATGAAAAGTACAACTGATGGACGGGAAAGGTTATAAGTGTAAAATTATTATTTTTACAATCCTATTAATTAAAGAAAATTTTAAGAAAATTAAAAACTATTTTTACACTATTTAATTATTAGTTATTAATTAATTACTAATTATCTAATTATTAACTAATTAAACTAAATAGATTTATTAAAAATACTAAAAAGGCTTAGAAAATTAAGAAAATTTTTACAAATCTAATTAACCATTACAGGAATCCTAAAAAATTATAAAAAGTTTATTTTATGTATTTCTAAACTAATTCATTAATTATTAATCTAATTACTTATTAATTTCTAATTAAACTAATTATATTATAAAAAATAGAAAATGAGTAATATAAATTATAGAAAAATTTGTACAAATGTTTTAACTTAAATAAAAGCTAGAAAAATTATAAAAACTAGGTTATACTTTATAAAATATAATTATGCTATTTAATTACTTAATATTAATTAAAACTTAATTAAACTAAATTTAATTATAAAAACCACTAAAATACAAAATAAAATTTTGGAAAAATTTATAAAATTACTTTAACCTAAAAGAGAATTTCTAAAAATATCAAAATGATATATTGCTTATAAATAAGCTAAAAAGAAAATTAAAATGATAAATCCTATTAAATAGAAGCTATCACTAATATTAAAGTTGATTTTTTTTGGTTTTTTTCTTTTTCCAAACTGATTATACACTAAAAACAAAGACTTTTAATAAAAACACTTTTAATATAACCCAAGAAATAAGCACTTAGAGTGCTTAATGATCCCACAGTTGACTTTTGTTGATTGTGGAAGGTTTTTAGCTCAAATGAAGGAAGGTGGGGTCCACAATGATGAAAATTGGTTCCTCTGAGTTAAATGAACAAAGTTAAGCAAGAATCAACCAAATAAGTGGCTTGAATAAGCCAATAATCACAAATAAGTTGTTGACTTATTTCATTCTGAGGCAGGTTTTGGGACAAACTTTGGGCCTAAATGCAGGTGGGGTCCACAAGCCTAGGGGTCAAATAACTGGTCAAGTTGGAGGTGTGGGACCCACTGGGTCAGTCACAAACCACCACCAAAGTTGGGTGGGTGACCTAAGTCTGCTGAGACAGGGCAACTTCCTTGCCCTGCAGGTCAGTTACAAGGGTATTTTGGTCCCTTAGAAAAAATCACAAAAATATAACAATGGTGAAAATCAAATGTTCTATTGGTAGACTAAACACACAACAATTTTCAGACCTTGAATCCTCCTACAAAATATCAATAATTCATCCGATTTTGGTAAAAACCTGACTAAAGTGTTTTTGACTTTTTAGAAAAACTTGAGATTTGACTTTTATGAGCTTTGATTGCTGATTAAATGACTTAAAATGCTATGATAAGCAGTATAAAAGTTAACTTAAGTAAAAAATCCAACTTGTGAAATGGTTTGATGAGTTTTGGACTTCAAAACTCACCACAGTTAACTGTGGTGAGTAATTCCTTGTGATTTTGACTTTTGTGATGTTTTAGAACAAAACTTGGGTTACCCTAACCTAGTATCCACCCAAACAACACTCTGAAACACAGAATGGCACAAATGAACAAGTAGAGCAGTGCAAATAACCTACAACCAAACACCCCTTTAACAGATTTTTGTGATGAAATAATGATTTAAACAAGTACACAAAGCAACCTACTGATTACAACTACTAAATTAAACACTAAATAAGCAAATGAGACAATAACAAGTGACTTAGACTACTTAGGAAAGTAAAAATGAAAAGCAAGGCTTACATAAGCCTTCCAAGCTAACTGCAAAGTGCCAAAGAACCACAATCACCAATCCTAAGTGACTTCCACAAGTCTCTAACCCACAACCATCCTTAATAAACTGTGCTCCAAGCTCATTCAGTCAATGATCACCATTTTTTTTATTTATTTTTGATTTTTCTTAATTTTTTAGTAATTTTGCAAACTGAACTTGTGGTGCTGATAAAAGGTTGTAAAGCTTTTAAAAAGTTATTATCTGAGTTTGTAAGAGCTTATGAATAGATTAAACACACATTAGATCCTTCACTTGATACTTGAGAAATTTTAGTGAACTTAAAAAATTGAAAATAAAACTTAACTTCAATTCAGACTTTCATTGATAATAAAAGTTACAATACATGAAAAATAAACTTAAAAACTTAAAAACTAAAGAAAATTACACAGTACTATGCTCAACAATGAGCTCAAATATATAACGAGGCAAAAAACTAGGTCTAAGTCTTCCACATGGGCTCTTTTTGAATTCTGGATGTCCCACAAGATTCATGTTGACCCCTTGACCAAATCCCAGCCGTTTAATTAACTTTTCATCAAGCTGAGCTGTTGATTAGGATTTTGGCGCCAAAATGCATACGGGCAAGGTTGAGTGGTTCTGGTGAGGGGTTGTTGTGGGCATTTATGGTGGTGGGTTAAGTTGGTGTGGGTATTAATTGTGGGGGGGAGGGGGGGCTAGTGGGTGAAAAAGGTGAGAGGAGGGGGAGGTATTCCCTGGTTTTGCGCATCCTTGTTGGGGGAAGAAGACGGTCAAAGGTCTTTGACCTTCGTTGACCGTTTGACCGGGGTGGGTTATTAGCAAAAAGGAAGTGGGCCGGGGTATTGTGGTGGGCTGGGTAATGGGGTTTTGGTTCTGGGTTTAATATTAACAAAAGGGTCCGTTTGGTAACTAATGGTGCACAAGGACCATTTTTGTAATTTTTGAAAACATGAGGGACTGAAATGTAATCTCTCCAAAGTAACCATAAGGACCAATGTTGCCAATACCAATAATACAAGGACCAAATTTGCCAATTTTCCATTTTTCAAAATTTCAAAACTTCCCAGGGACCTATTTTGCCATTTTTGGATTTTCAGGGACTAAACTTGTAATTTTGGAAAACTTGTTACCCAAGTGTAATATTTTGTGAGTTTTGACTTTCAAAACCTTGGGTTGACTTTTCCTTTCAAAATAAATGCGTAGGGACTAAAATTGACAAGTTTTGAAACTTGGGGGACTGAAACTGCCAATACTGCAAACTTTGTACGTTTTTTTTCTTTGTTTTTGCACATTTTGCATTTAAAACACATAAAACACAATCCCTGGGATAATTTAAGTATTTTGATATCTTTTTGATTGTTTTTGTGCGTTTTGGCAGTTTAAATATATCAAAAACGATGAGTGTTTGAGCACTCATCAAGGATCCATACCACCAGAGACTTGGCTCATCGGGAGGTACTTTTATCTCTGAATGCCTTAAGAGTACCAAGTCTCTTTCTGCTAATGGCACATGATTCTCCGTCGATTGACTGCATTCAAACTTGACATGAACTTTATCACTGCTTTTGCCTCTCTCAGGCTCAGTTTCTTTGTTGCTTTTGATTCTTGTTTCCATGCGAGGATTTTTTCTTGAACATGATTTTGCGATGTGTCAATGTTGTTTTTGAGTTTTCTTTTCATCAGACTTTCTTGGACACATCCTGGGGTCATAGGAAGGCTAATCTTTCTTTTTCCTGACTTAAGTTCAATTTCCCTTTTTTCATACCTAATGACAGCTCTTGCTGTGGTAAGGAATGGTGCTCCAAGGATTATTGGCATGGACCTACCTCCTTTATCATCGATGATCATGAAATCGACGGGATACATGAAACCTGCTACATTGACCAGCACGTCCTCTGCAATTCCCAAAGGGTATACATAAGAGTGACCAGCGAAGGATAGCCTAACTTGGGTGGTAGCCAGCATTTCCGTAGTGAGTTAGGTGTAAATAGTTAGAGGCATTAGGTTTACTTCCGATCCTTGATCGGCGAAAGCATCCAGATATTGTAACTTTCCAATGCTGGCTGGTATATCAAAGTTCCCATAAGCCATCTGCTTTGTAGCCACTTTTTGTATAAGTAGCTTCTCAAATACCGGCCCCCTAGGTAATGTATCATACTCATCTTTCCCTTCTTTCTCTCTTTTGGAAACCCGTTTGGAGGATTGGTTACACCCGTCACCCTTTATCCAATTTGTTATGGTATTCTCATTTATATCATGTTTTAGGTAGTACCCTAATGATTGGGATTTTGGTGGTTCCTCAACGGTTTGTGCAATAGGGGTTTCCTTCTCTTCATTACCCTCGTGGACAATTGTGATAGAGTTAACAAATTGGGTAGTGGGGGTAACGTTTTCCTTCCTTAATAACATCATTTCCGGGGGTTTTTGGTTTGAGTATTCCTCCACTAAGCTCATCATCTCCGTCATTTTCTTTTGCATCTCCTCCTTTTGTTTATAAACAGCCTCCTCGAATTTAGCAAGCCGTTCAGAATGGGTTTCCATGTACTCTCATTCGAGTTTCGAATTCCGAGCTGAGGTTTTGAGTAGGCGAATAAGGTCGAGCATATCTTTGAAAGGTTTCGACATTCTCTCTAAGAGGTGACTCAGACAATGGTGTTGGATTCATATTTCAGATAGAATTGACTGTTGCCTGTCTAGGACTTAAAGGTCTCCTTTGTTTTTCCGTGAGGTAATCCATTTTTCTCTCAAGTTCGCAAAGGAGTTCTTCGGAGATTTCAGTGGTTTCTCCAGGTGTCGAGATTGCGTTGATAGCCGAGTTTATAACATGCGTAACTTCCCATAACTCACGATTGTCGAAGGCAAGTTCATCAATAATTTCCCAAGATTCCTCGGCGTCTTTATCACGCAACCTGCCTCCGGCGGCTCGATCAATGGTGCATTTGGTGTTAAACTCGACATGGTTGTAGAAGATTTGAACTAATAGCCAAAGATCTATGCCATGATGAGGGACTTTTTGGAGTAAGTCCTTGAAACGAGTCCATGCTTCATAGAAAGTTTCACCTTGACGTTGTTGGAACATCAAGATGTCATTTCTAAGCTTGGTAGTTCTCCCCAGTGGGAAAAATTGAGCAAGGAAACGAGAAGTGAGATCATCCCAAGAGGTGATGGATCTCGCGGGTAAACTTTCAAGCCATTGACTAGCTTGGTCACGTAGAGAGAATTGGAATAGACGTAATCGGGTCGTCTCTCTAGTTGCAACAACAAGATCTATGGAATCTACGATTTTTAGGAAATCCTTGAGATGTTGATTAGGATCTTTGGAATGAAGTCCATGGAATGTACATCCGCTTTGCACCAACCGGATGGTGTCAGATCACAAGGGAGACACATTGGCTCCTTGAGTGAGCTCAATGGTGTTCCGATAGCCTTGGTGGCTAGGACGGGAATACTCTCCTAAAGTTCGGGGTCTAGGAGGTAGGTTTGCTAGTGGTGGGTTTTGTGGGTGGTTTTGCGCCCTCGCAAAAGGTTTTACCTCTCAAGGGATCTTGAGAAGCTTGCAATCCCCACCAGGCAGTGTACCTGTTCGTTGTAGTATAGTATAGTGACAAGTACCGGGGGATTGATCGTTCAACTCAGGAATAGTGTTTGCTAGGATTAGAAAGCCTACTAAACTAGGTCTAGAGGTGAGGGATGATTCTTTTTGTATTTTTTTATATTTTATGAAAGCAAGTAAAATCTCGGGTTTTGAAGGAGTGGGCGGAATTAGTTGCTAGTCAACTAACCCAAATAACTAAAGATGCAATCAAAATAAAACAAAAAGAAATGAAAATAAACTAATGTGGTGGAAACAATAATGAGAAAAGATGTGTTTACTTAGATTTCATTACTCCCTAAATATCTTTTACCGGTTGATTAGCTTGTTACAATTGCATGGATGACGGGTTATATTCCTTAATACTAGTCGTAGGGTCGTGTACAATATTCCCTAACTCTATAAGCTCCTACTTCACTCCTATGTCGAGCCGACTAAAAGCTCCAAAGATGGGATCATTAGAATTCACTTATGCATTAAATAGAACCAAAAATCATAGTACACCTCCGATCATGTTTCTTAAGATGTTTAAGCAAGTTACCAATGGAAGTCTGCCGGTTTTCTTAAGCCTAACATCGAATACAATCATCCACAAAAATTATAAACAAACCATCAACCAATAACCAACATCTAGGTTTCACTACATCTAAGCAAACACAATAAAAACCTAGCCTAGCATGTTAAAAGAAAGACAAGCATAAGATAGAATCACACAACACATAGACATATCGTATGATTATTGGAAAACTTATCTTCAATTAAGCATGGATGGAACAAGGGTTGAAACCCTTATTTTTACAGAAAATTCGTCTAGGGTTTAAGCTCTCCAAAGTTCTCCTAATGTTCCACACTTTTACAATGAAAAATTGGAAAAATATATATAGATAAAACATCCTGACGGCGTCACGTTGTAGTGTCTGACGCCGTCAACTCGCCGCCAAATTAAGGATTGTATTGCCTAGATCCAATCTTGACGCTGTCAAGAAGGAATTATGCTCTGGTCCGTTACATACATTTTGACCCTGACGGCCTTGGTGACGCCGTCAGGTCAATTGTACTAAAAATGTTCTGGGCCGTCACGTATATTTTCCACTTCCACCTTTTTTGCCAAGCTTGACGTCGTCATGTGTGAAGTCTTGACGTCGTCAGGTACTGTTCCCAACAAGGATTTTGAGACTTTTCCGTTTTCATCACTTTTATGCTCCAAAAACGTCCAAAATGCTTCCTTTTCTAGATTTCTTCTCAAAAGTATCTAAAATGACAAAAAGAACGATTTAGGGCAGTAATTGATCAAATAATCACAAATTCGGGCGTAAATGACCCCTTAAAAGCGGTACACTTTTCGCCTTATCATAAAACTATCAGCCTCAAAGAGTGGTGGTCTTTGCATAGACTGCTCTTCTTGATATTTTTCAAATTCCATTGATCGTTTCAAGTTTTAAAATACAATATATTTTAAAAATCCTTGAGCAACAAAGCTCTAATACCAATTATAGAAACTAGAAGGGGGGGTTGAATAGTTTCACCGTTATTAATCACGTTTTTATAAAATTGAGTTTACAAATTGTGTTTGACAAAAAGGTTCGATTAGAAGCTTACGTGATATCAACACAATAATAAATATAAGCAATGATAAGTGAACAAGTAAAGATAAAGAAAGGAAAGATCAAACCGGCACAGGAAGATTTATGTTCGGCAACGAAGCTTACTCCTTCGTCCCTACTCCACTCCTCGAGTCTCACACTCGAGAGTTTCACAAACACTATATCAACACGCTCCCTTATGGCAGAAAAAACCTTACACAAGCTTACGCCAAGTTTAACGACACTAAGCAGAATGTCGAGTCCTAATCCTAGCTAGAACCAATCTACCAAAGCCCACGTAGCTTCACACCTCGTACCAACACGATGGCATGATACAACACAATACACAATATAAGACTTGCACTCAAGTCCTATTACATACATGAAACAATGAATGAAAGTAATGGCAGATCCGCAACGATAACATGAGATGAGGAAAACTCTTCTTCAACACTTTGTTTCTTGATTACAACGAATGTTCTTCTCTTGCACTTAGTGGAAAGATGAGTGTGATCACTTGTAAACAACTAGAACTTGATAATGTGATC
This sequence comes from Artemisia argyi, assembly GCA_030686995.1. NCBI lineage: Eukaryota > Viridiplantae > Streptophyta > Magnoliopsida > Asterales > Asteraceae > Artemisia > Artemisia argyi. The sequence continues at coordinate 76,820,813 of CM060681.1, forward strand.
AAAGAGTACGTTTTTGAAAGAATTTCGGAATACATAAGATTTTGGTGCATAAGAGGTGAAAATTTCTGGAGGAAAACAGTTCTGTATTTATAGGCGTCAGGAAAGAGGCGACGGTCCCTTAAATGCTGGACGGTCCCTTATCGATAAGGGACCGCCGTCCTATTTAAGGGACCGTCCAGCCAAACGCTCCTCATTTTGTCCTGACATGGTGAAAAACTATCTGGTGAAGTTTTGTTGTCGGTTTTGAGCGGGAAATATAGTTGTTATGGTTTTGAATGTTGAAAACATTTTCTTAATAAAACATATCTTTAAATCTTAAAATAATACATTTGTAAAAATGTTTTGTGACATGAAAATGTAAAGTTTTTAAATCCTTTGATAACATACACAAGTTGGTAGAAGTTTGTACATACCTTAAGCGATGTTGATGACGAAAACGAGTTTTCCCGATTAAAAACTTATTAGTCGTAGTTTTATGTAACGTGTGTTTGTATTTTGTGATTATCAAAACTAGTAGAGACCGATTAATGCAAATGACGTTTTTGACATTATTTGTATTAACACATGTGACAAACAAATAATTAAAGTTCATCACCATCTTGCTTTGTTAGTTTACAAAACTTCATGACTGAAGCCGCATGACTCATAAATAAAGTAGATTTTGCATTAGGTTAATCACATAATCCAACATATAACCAATATAAACCATGACAATAAAAACTAAGAAGTAGTATAATTAACATACCTGATTTCGACTTCGACGTCGATTTGTTCGGATGAATTGTAATAATATTCATATTCCTATGTTGGTTGAATCTTATAGTGGTATTTGGCACGCACATCGATTTATTACAAATGATTTGTTTATCAATTTGTTTAACACTTCACCGGTGGTCGATATTATTAAAACGGATCTTCAAAGTTGAGCCCAATCACATGTTACATTGCGGTCATGGTGGCATTTGGGTCGGAATAGGTTTTTTGATGTCAATTGAGTTGCGGCTGTTTGTATAAAACAAGATGATAGAGGCTATGGTAGTGATTAGGGTTTTTTCTTTTTTGAATGAGAGAAATATGAAATATCATTGCCATAACTCGTGAATTTGACTAGGACGGTTTTAAAATTGATTTAGATAAAATTACATAAATGCCCAAATCTAAATAATTAAATATATATGGTTATTTTTTATTTACCAAAATGCCACAATGATTTTCATCCATTGATATTATCATCCTAGGGTCCAAACATAGTTCTCGCACTTAAGAGAGTTCTGAAAATAAAGTTAATATATATATATATATATATATATATATATATATATATATATATATATATATATAAAGAAAAAAAATCTGTTCTAAGACAACCTAATGTTACATGAGGATAAGTCGCATTTTATTCTTTTAAGGGAAATCATATGAACACGGAATAGGTGAAAGAAAGCTCAGTATTGTTTTTTGTATATAGGATTACTGTTATCACACGATGTTGACTACTATATACGAAGGAACTTTGTGAGTTTTCATAGTATAATTAAGTATGTAAAACCTCTTTCAAGCTGTCAAAAGTTTACAACTATGCACGCAACACGTACACTAAGTACATCTCTGTATATAAGAATGGGAACTATCGTAGAATGATACGAAGGTTGTTAGATGAAACAAATTAACGTCAGTAACATTGTTTCTTATATTGGAATTCTATTCGTTGGCTACAATTAACTAAAACTAAGTACCTAAAAGTTAATTGCCAATAAAACCAAGTTTGCCATTAATTATGCACATTAAGTACTTCCATCTCTATATTTAAGAATGGTGTATCTAATCTAAAACTATTTGAATTGTCGAACGAAATGAATAAAGCTAACAAGAGTAAATAGGTTGCTAACATAGCATCAAAAATCAATATAGTCACCCTTAAATCACCAAATGAAGTTGCAAACAAAAAGCATAAATGGGTATGAATATCCACCACTAACCATACCCCGTCAACTAACATCAATATGTTATAAGTTCCCTATTCATTGTTTTGGTGAAATCGATCGACTCCTCAAGCCAGAACACTTTTTATGAAGTTTCCTCAACTGGTGATAGTTAAACATTGAAAATAAAACCAAGGTGTCCACTAAGCATGCATTTAGCAAAATAAAAAATAAAAATAAAAATAAAAATAAAAAAGAAGCAAATTAATGCTATTTTGCGGAAGTTAGAAGCCATATGTCTTTCGCAGCGTCTCAGTGGTATGCCCATCTAATTTTCCTCCAGGATGCAGTTCCTGAAAAAAAGAGTACCATCACAAACTAGATTAGAGACCACCCAAAATTGTATTTTTTACAAAACTGGGTACAGATGACAAAATGTGTTTACATCAAGATTTGCCTTCACCATCCTTTTCACCCTCTTGCTGAACCTAAGAGGCCTTTTACCAGTAAGGGCCAACAGATCTTCTTCTATCTCTTCTTTCGAGAGTGCAATCGAAAGTCTGTGGTATTTCGGCTTATGAACATCTCCCTCCCGGAGAATTTTTTTCTTTTTCGACATGTTTGACTTAGCATCCTTTTCAGGAACCCTAGAAGTTAAGGGTGATGAATTCTGAACAAATGTTGATGTGTTAGATGTGTTAGCCCCAGTACTGTCTGGTTGTTGGATTTCATCAGACATGTTCATTTCAGATGAAATAGCCAAATCAGCAAAATCATAAAGCTTGCGAAATTCTGAATTTGGTGGAAATGAAAGAACCAAATCAGCCAAATCATAAAGCTTTCGACATTTTGAATTTGGTGAAGACATACTTAACTAAACTTGTAAAAGCCAAAGACCGAGTGAAATAAGATGAGTGGTTTCAAGAGCTATAAATAATGATGCAAGGATCTTTGATAATTACTAGCCTTTATTCTATTATTATTACAAGTTGAGCTATTAATTGATTCCTTTAATCCCCTTATACCATTTTCTTACAAAAATGGAGTTTCTTTTATGGTCAAGAAACCGGAATCCGAAATAATTCAATGTATACTTTGACTCATTTTGTTTTCTGATAAATTAATTATAGATTATCCAAAACTAAATTATGGAAAGTTCTTTATTGAATAATATAACCAACAAGAAATTTGAATTAATAGTAATTAAATGATTTGAAATATGATTGTAACTATATTCCATTCTCATTGCATTTAGCCTCTATTTTATTTATTTATTTATTTTTAATTTGTAGTAATTTATATTTACCACATATACTAATTGTTTAAGGGCAGGAAATATCCTTGTAGAATAACAGCAATGCTTTATCCTGTCGGAACAAGGTATGTAGGAGGTACGAATTACACTGTAACATCTTTACCAGCGTAAATGGACTCCTTCGATCAAGAGAAACCTATGGCAAGACCTATAGTGAAACACGTTTTCAACACATATACATATAGCGTGAGCCACTCGTAAATAACTACAGAAGATTTTAGCAGAGTTTAGCACCAATCTGACTATTAAAGTTTCACCGTGGTACATCAACTATGAGAATATCCAAATGATTAATTTTGGCATCATCTGAATTATATAGATTATATCAAATGGAATGGAAATGTGTGACATTAGAAACAACTTCTTGTTGTGATACTTGTCTTATTCATAAGACCCACATTACACACCACTTGATTACGGCTTTAAAAACAACAGGGAAATTAAGGTTTTGGTGTTAAAGTAATAAAATTCTGGCGATCGAGTTGAGGGACGGACAAAGATCTAAAAAGACTTTATAATTTGGACACCATATTAAGATTAAGTTAATCTAGAACCGGTTGAAATCCTGCAAAGATTGAATTACATAACTTTATTAGTACTTTAGTTGGATAAGCTTATCATGGAGATCACGCATTTTTACCTCTTTTAACTAAGGGGAAATATTAGACAGCGCACTCTCATTGTTATTCTTTACCGCCTCTCGGGCTTCTTATTAAGCTTGAGAAAGCCTGAAACCCTAGTAAAATATGAGCAATATTATGACTGAACGATGGTAATCCTTGTTACCAACTCGTGCAGCGACTCTTGGGTGCAAACATGGAGAACTCTCATTACCTAAATATAATTAAGCTTCAAAAATCTTTGTCGCTCTTTGTCTGTATAAAAACTAATTTCGAAAAATTTATTAGTTTATTCAAAATTTAACCTGTGGTTGGGTGCAACTGGGAAACTTCTGGAACTTTCACAGATTCAAGAACTATCAACTGAATGTAGAGACCATAGAAGCAGCATATGCTAGAAACACACTGCAAAAATACAGATATTCATAAAAGCAACACATCGCAAACAGAGAAACAACGTTACCAAAAACAGTTGTAAGCTATATAGTATTCAGCCTGGTTCCGATTGTAAAAAGTACTTAGATGCTATCATTCGTGTGTCTTCTTGGGCTACTTGGAGTTTTCACAGTGATTATATTTCTAACAGAAAAGAGTACCGCCTGTCAGCGATGTTTGCAGAGATTAAATCTCTCTTCCTAATCTGCAGTACACATTGCTTCTGCATGTAGTTATGAGATATCTAAAGATCTTTAAAGCAATTAATTGTACTAATGATTAAACAATTCTATTAGTCAAACTAAAGTATTTTATAAACATATTAGCAAGTAACAAAGAAGCATGTAGAATGCATAAATTTCTATAATGAAGCATCATGTCTAAGATTAAAATCGATGAATGCGACATTGATCTCTTTGATCACCAACCATTAGCCACAAAAGTCCCCAAATCTAGCCACTGTATATAATAAGAACAATTACATAGAATTTCTATTCACCCGGTGATTCAAGGACGTCAGATAACCAAATACCAGCTAAGAAGCGTGAAGTGAAACATAATAGATGAAAAATACCAAAGATTTGGTGACATTAGCATATCAAGTATGTGTATATAATGAAAAGTAGTTTATAATCAACGTCATATCGTTTTTCACAACACGAGACATAATAGTTGACATTAAACTTGTTTTAAATGACTCCACTTCCCGAATAGGATATCACTAACTTCTCTACACCACATGTTGAAAACAACTAACCTAACAATAAAGAGAAATGAAAATAAAAGAATAATAGGGGAAAAAAATCACATGATTTATTTGTGGATAACTCTTTTATGATCACGGGTATTGTTGAACTAAACGGTATTAACAGTATCATTTGGTGCACGAAGAATGCATCCAGACCAGCTTTCTGTGTTAACTTTTCATGAATCCGTAGGCATATATTGATCACACGTGGGGCGATCACCTGTTGACAATCCTTGATACAAGTACTTAGGATCCAAAGATGAGAACATCGAATCCACATCTTTTAATTTATTGTCATTAACGCTCTATGCAAACGATCCATTTTGCAGACTACACAAGTTTCAAAGAGACGTTTCAACTTCTAGACATCAAAGAGATGTTTATTAACAGTTCCAAATATTCCATTTTATCGTTTGTTAAAGATTAAATGAAATGGCTAGATCAGATAACTGGCCTAACTGTCAAGTAAACCAGTTAAAAATCTGAATCAGGTAATGTATCCAACATAAGTAGCTACTGCATGTATCCTTATTAACAATCTAACTTAAACGAAGTTGCTTCATTTCATGTATTAGACCTTTCCCAATTCATTTTGTCCAGTTTCATTCTTTTAAATAATCAATTCCTTACTTTGTGAGTTTGTGATCAATTCAAACTATTTCTTTCGCTAATTTTTCTTAACAAAAAACTAATTCCTACCGTTTCAGTCCAATGTTCTAATTTCACGTATAGGGGGTGTTTGGATTAGCTTATTTTACCGGCTTACGCTCATTAGAATTTGTAGAAGCTCACAAGCTCACTTTTTTTGGTTTATGAATGATCTTTTCAAATTTAGCTTATGTACTTATTCAAGTACAAAAGCTCAACCTAATAACCTCATAAACCAAAAAGTGTGAGTTCATGAGCATTTCCAAATTCAAATGAGCCGGTATGCGGCATGCCTGATAACCTCATAAACCAAAAACATGAGCTCATGAGTATTTCCAAATTCAAATGAGCCCATATGCCGGTAAAATAAGCTAATCCTAACACCCCCTTAATCATTTTTCCCAATCTATCTCAAACTCCAACATAACCGCTATTTCAATTCTTTTGCTTCATACAATTACATTTCTTATAATATAATAACACTGTATGTGTGACCCAAACGTTATTTTAGATTTCACATAGATGTAGGATACAGAAAGATGTGAAAACATATAATTGTGTAGGTACAATTTTTTACTATGGAGGCCATCCAATCAACTAAAAGATACATTCCACGTCCAAGTACATTGCTTGTAGTATTAACCTGATTCAATAACACTAAATATGGCCAAAAAAGACATCTCATGTCCAAGTACAATCCACGATGGTAGGGTTGTGTCTTGGTGGGGATTTAGTGACTTTCCAAAGACTTCTGAATCGCTAATTAATTGGGAGGACTCCGAGCTACATAAATTCTCAATCAAATGTTTGTTTTGATGCATGTGGTCATCCAAACTCCAGCTTGGACATTTGAAGAATTGGAAACACGTTTGCTATATATGATATAAAGCCTACAAGTAAAGACACGCCCATTGATCATATCAAGTGATCCGAATTTCTCTTGTACTAATATGTTGTAATTTTCTCTCAAGCTTAGCATGTTGCTATTTATAATAAAATTAGCATTCGAGAAAAAAATAATCTTGATATTGGCACTGACCTAAAAATCAAAATTACCCATTGAGGTGGTAGATAAAGATTAAGGGTTTACAAGGAAATATTAGCAGATGTAAGAATGAGAAATTGCACCTTGAAAAAGAGATTATAAGGAGATGAGGTGACAGTGTTGAAGACCCTTTCTATCCGTGAATTTCCATACATGACGATTCAACAGATAACGGTATACTGGTTTTAAGAATTCAGTTCATCGTCACTGCGAGTCTTGGTTACAGAACATACTAAGAAATATGTTATTAATATAATTGGAAACTAAAAAATAAGAGTTGAAAGTGTAGATACTACAATAATGATCCGATTAATTATAAAATCCAATGCTATTATCTCTAGCTACTTATAGACCCTGGATGGGACTATTATATCATTTAAAGTTAGTTACATAGTTTAGAACTTAACTCCTTTAAATGTTGGGTGATCGATGATTGAAATTATTTCCCATAATCTAAAGACGATGCCTCTAATTAAGGGGGATAGTACATAGATCTGATTCCATCAGAAAACAAATGAAACACCCAAACGATGGATTTCGTTATCCTGTAGATGCAAGTCATGGCATATTATGTGGCTAATCTCAAAGATTTCTGTTTGAATTTTATCTATAAAAGGAATTCGTTATCTAGCATCAGGAGATATAATTTTGAACATATTGAATGCATATGCAAATGTCTTCCATATACGCACATGATTATTGTCGAAAATTTACTTGTAAATTGTTGAACTTCAAATTTATTCAAGCATAGCTACACAAAAGCATTAGCTTTGAAATAAAAATTGGAAGATCGATGAGCTCAATTACTCCAATAATCAATATAGAAAGGTATTACATAATTTTTTTAAGAGTCCAATAGATCAGCTAGATGCAACTAGCCACAAAACATACATAAATTTGCAAAACGGAAGAACATCCAATATAGGGATGGTTTATTAGGAAACACTATTATGATACTCATGTCACTATTAATATAGGATATCAGGGGCAAAATCTTATTCCAACTCTGAAAGACAGTAATCCTTCTTAGTGACTGCTGCGACGATGCTGTGGCTGCAACCATAAATCATTTATTCAGTAAGTAATAATTGAACTGGAGAATTGTATACGGTGTTTTTTTTGTCAGTCATAACAAAACATAATTTTTTTACTAAATTGTTTGTTTATTTTAGCAAAATGATTAAGTAAATAACCTTTGTCGGCTTAGCTGGAATGTCATTCAGTTCAGGTTCAAACGCTGCTTCCGAAACAGACAGCACCTGCACGAATATGAACGCTAACATTAATATACACTACCATAATTCCCTATGAAAATATTTAACTTAAACTTCTCCATTAAGTGGTTAAGAATAACTTCTAAATATGTTTATACCAACCTTTTCTTGATGGGTATCGCTACTCGAATCTGTACCCTTCATTATCTGGGCAAAGAACTTCATATCATCCTCAATCTCAGCAGGAGTGAGGGAAACTTTGGGTCGATTCTCCTCGAGGCTCTCCAAGAGCTTCTCTAGGTCTTCTTCATCTCGTGCTTGTCTTCTTACACATCTCTGTTTTGGTGCTTTAGGGCCACCTGCAGAAGTAGATGATAAATTGCGTTTTGGTACTTCCTGAGCATAAATGTTCTCTTATTTTTGTTCCATCTTGACAAATACTTGTTAAAATTCAAAAACAATAACAAAAAAAAGGGAAAAGTTTGCTCTATATTATGACTTGAAATAAGAAATTTGAGAAGACAAGGAATGAAAAAAACAACATATATATAGATATGATGGCAACCAACACAAGGTTAGAACATAGAGTTTCTATCAAAAAGTGCAGAATTAGTAGAGGAAATAAGGGTTGCTTTCATGAGGAAAGAGTGCACAAGCAAGGGGTGCTATGCAGTACTGAAAATGTGAACGTTGTAATGTTTCTTAACAGCTGATGCATGGTTTGCACCTTGCAACAAAACAAGAAAAGCAAGTAAAGGTTTTCTAAAATGCCTTTTTTTAAGGATTCTAAGTAATCTTTCTCATCATTTAGATTTAGAAAGGTTACACATGTATCTCATGTTTACTTATTAGATATGGTAAATTCCAATGGAACTGTACAGTACAGATGCAAGTTACAATGACGTATGTTCTCAAGTTATGGTATTAATTAACATGCTTTTTATTAACTGTTGTGATGTTAACATGTTTTTTATTAATTGTTGCCTTTAAAAAAAACATGTTTTTTTATTAACACTATATATTTGAACTTTTTGATTATGCTAGAATGCCGTTAATATAGTATTGGCATAGCATGGTAGATTGGAAATATGTAAAATGAGTTCCATCACGCATCTTTCGTTAGTGTAATAATATCACACAATGCACTTCTTGATAAGCGTAAGTCGATCTAGATCGGAAATAAACTACCATAATCTAGACTTTCGACATGCAGTGCAACAGATGGAAACCAAAAACGATTTGAAATGGTATACAAAAGCAAATATCATTCTTTGGGAGTTCCACAATTCTCAAGGGCTTGTTGTAAGTTGTAACTACTAATGAAGAGTTGGTACGTTCCTATATTACCCTGAAATTCAAGAAGATAGGGTGCTATAATGGAATACAATTTAATGCAGAATATGAAATGCAAATAGATATGAGTGAACATTGAACAGCTATGACTGAAAGATGGTAATCGTTGTTACCAACTCGTGCAGCGACTCTTAGTGCAAACATGGAACACTCTCATTACCTAAAAATAATTAAGCTTCAAAAATCTTTGTGGCTCTTTGTCTGTATAAAAACTAACTTCGACAAAACAAGTATATACTCCAGTTTCTTTTGATTTCAATTCTTTTGCTTCATAGGATTACATTTCTTATAATATAATAGCAGTAGCATTGTGTGACCCAAACACTATTTTAGATTTCACATAGATGTAGGATATAGAAAGATGTGACTGAAAGCATATAATTGTGTAGGTGTAATTTTTAACTATGGGGCTATCTAAACAACTAAAAGATACATTCCATGTCGAAGTACCTATCTTTTAGTATTAACCTGATTCAATAACACTAAATATTGCCAAAAAACATCTCATGTCCAGGTACAATCTAGAATAACATAACTTTAGTCGACTCGTAACAAAACTGTATCAACGGTCGACTTTAGGGACCGGTACAAATGATCAACTTTAGTCGACTGATAACATAGCCGTACGAACAATCGACTAACAAACAAACAATAAAACAGCTATAATTATTTTTATTTTTTTTCAACAACAAAACAAAAGCATAAACATAAATCCGATAGCAAACGGTAGCAATCTTCTAACAGCAGGAACAAAAGCAAAGCGGAGATAACATTTTATTATTATTATTATTATTATTATTATTATTATTATTATTATTATTAATGGTTGGAGGGTAGCGGCTAGGGTTTGAGGGGATGGTTTAAGGGAGGCGGCTCAACGTAGGCACCTATATCTAAGGATCAAACCCACTCCGATACCATGTTAGAACATTAAAACTCCATACGTATATCTTTATCATTGACAATTATTTATAATGGTGAAACCCTAGATACATGAAACTCATAAACCGGGTTTTGGCCTATTTATCCTCTAACATGGTTGTGTCTTGATGGGGATTTAGTGACTTTCCAAAGACTTCTGATTCGCTAATTAATTCAGGGGACTCGGAGCTACTTGAATAAGTGATCCGAATGGTTTGATTGGATAAGCGATATGAATTTCTCTTGTACTAATATGTTATAATTTTCTCTCAAGCTTAGCATGTTGCTAGTTTATATTAAAATTTGCATTCAAGAAAAAAGACTCATGATATTGGCACCGACATAAAAATACCCATTGAGGTGGTAGATAAAGATTAAGGGTTTACAAGGAAATAGTAGCATACTTAAGAATGTGAAATTGCACCTTGAAAAAGATATTGTAAGGAGATGAGATGATAGTGTTGAAGACCCTTTCTTTCTGTGAATTTCCATACATGACGATTCAAATTAGTGTCTTGTACATCTCGTGTTTGATTCCTTGAAATTAGGAAAAGGTTGTACGTTAACTATGAGTCGATGACTAATTTAATAGAGCCAATTAAGGGATATGGACTAGAGATAGCGCCACGACCACCAGTCACGGACACAAGCATTAGACTCAGAGAATAAAATTTTGTTAATCATTAAGGCACACGCCACTAATTCACACTAATAAATGAGAAAATAAACAGGATCCATGGTGATATACTGATATGGTGAAAGGAATTACCTGGGTCATCGACTATCTGGTCATCATTAAATAGTTTTTTACTTGGTTTATTAAGTTCAAAAAGTAACTCCGTAAATATTTTGCTCAACAGAACTGCTAGTCGATATTTTGTAATGGGGCGGCTCCGGTTCTAGGTTATTCTTTGTATAACTTTATATAGTATTGAACTGATAAATGACATTAAGATTATTCCCTAGTTACATAGTATCAGCCTAAGTATACCGATCCTCCCAAAAAACCTAAAAACCCTAGTTTTTTTTTTTTTCCAGTCGACCATTGGTTAAATAACCCGTCGACTTTTATGTTTAATATCCCTATTTGTTGAATACCAGTTGACTTTTGTTTCATTTGATCGTTGTTAGTGGTGTTTGGTTACCAAACGACGTTTTGTTTCGTTGATCGTTGGTAATTATTGTTCATCAACTCCAGGTTTCCTTCATTCCGGTCGTGATTTTAAGTAACTACTTGTGTTCTTGTTACCGTGCTGGTTACACTTACACAAACCCTAACCCTAAAACAATTTACTGTTCACTACACCGAATCTAAGCCTAAACCCTAATTTTATCTATTTCTTCCGATGCACTCTCGTCATATTTCTTCAGTTTTTTGCCACATATATTTTACTAAGGTTTTGTTAATTGTGGTATAAATATTGAAATATTGGTTGTTAGGAAATATTATAAATTAATACATATCCAAGGGAGTAGTGTGAAATATTTGAATTAATCGTATTTGTATCTGCTTTGGATTATAGCTTGGAGTTTTGTTTAGGGTTTGAATCAATTATTTATTCCTTTCGATTTTTGTGGTTTTGATTGTGTAGACAGTAACAACATTGTTAGTGGATATGTTTTGGTCTTCTAATATGCAGTATACCCCACCTGGCTCTCGCAAACAGTTCGAGACAAGGGATTTCATTACCGTATGCTTTACTGCCATGACATTACACGATCCTACTACTGGTGATTCGAATATGAATACATGTGCGAGTTCTCACCTTAATGATTTGTTTACTAGGGGTCTTAGAGATGTTTTAAATATGTGTATATATCCATTTGTCTCGGCCGGTGATGGTTATACTATACCCATCACCAATGGCGGACCTATTAAGGGGCAGGGGAGGGTCCCGGCCCCCTCAAAATTTGCGGCACCTAGTGTAAATATTATTGGTTTTAAGGGCAATTTAGTTGAGGTTACAAACAAATCTTCGATTCGGCTCCCCCAAAATAAATTCGGCCCCCCCAAAAAAAAAATTTTCTAGTTCCGCTACTGCCCATCACCAATTCTAGACATAGTATTTTGCCAACACCTTATAGACCCCTTCACCTTAATAATGTTCTAATCACCTCTAATTTTGTCAAAAATTTAATTTATGTTCGTCAGTTTGTTCTAATCACGCTTTTGGATATTATTTATGTTTATTGCCTATACTCGTGTATTTACTTGATTTTGGTTATCTAGTTACTAGACATTTGGAATATAGATTAAAATTCTGTAACTTAACAACCAGTAATTGTGGTTATTTGAATTATAAACTTTAGATCTGCATCATAATAATTGAAGTAGGAAAACCAACTGAATTGGCCCTAGCTTAGGAGCACATGTCCGGAAGAGTCCCTTTGCAAGTTCAATTATTAGGACTAGTACGTGTAGTACCTCTAGGTAGATAATTACAAGATTGAGTCAAATAAGTTAGTAAAACTTGTAGAAGTTTAGGTTGCATTATGTCACCTAGATAGATTACAAATAATAGTTGAAGGACATTATGCGGGCTTCGTTAATGGTGACAGCTACCCTCGTCTGAGCCTTGGATTTAAGGAGAAGATCCACCTAGTTGACATTTGTGAATCACCAACGAGAGTATGTAATAACTTAGTAATCATTTCACTAGTAAGACATATCACTTATACTTAATTGGAATAAACTTGGCTAGCACGTTCTTCCTATCTTGATTTAATGCGTTTTTCCTTCTATCATTTGTCTTACATTATTTAGTTTATTTTATTTGCTTTATTAGATAATTAGTAACCAAACTTGTGCTAGTGTCTCAAGTTGAACCTCCTTTTGCGTTAATTTAGGTTATTTAGTAGTTAGAATACATTTAGGATTAGTATATTAGTAACTCACTCCTCACGAACAACTTGTACTTACCCCACTAGTTACATTGATCGGGTACACTGCCCATTAGTGTTGAGTCTATAGGTTAGTTAGGTAAAATATAAATAGTGAAACTTGGTTAAAATTATATAGACCACAAATAACACATTAGTCATCTTATTCTCATAATTTCATTTCGTGTAATAAAGAGAAACCTCCTTTTCTTTGTCATGCTTTCCAGCTTGGCAAGCAAGTGAGACTTTCATTCGTTAGTTCTAATAATTTGGTTAAGTCTTGTTTTGACATTGTTCACTCGGATTTATGGACTTCCCCCGTTTTGAGATTTTGAGGTTTTAAATACTATGTTCTATTCCTGGATAATTATTCACAATTTGTTTGGGCTTATCCGTTAATTAGTAAGTCAGATGTCTTGTATAAATTTGTGTTGTTTCGTAACTTTTTCCATACTCAATTTAATATGAAATCAAGTCGTTTCAATGTGATCATAGTGGTGAATTTGACAAGCACACATTACATATTTGCCTCTAATAGTATTCAGTTTAGGTTCTCTTGTCCTAAAACTCCATAACAAAATGGTAAATCCGAACGAATGATACGCACTATCAACAATCTCATTCAGACCTTACTTTTTCAAGCTCACCTTCCCCCTAATTTTTGGGTTGAAGCACTCAATATGGCCCTCCACTATTAAATATTTTACCTTCGAGTGCTATTGACAATGAAATACCTCATACCCGTTAACTTGGCACAAACCCGGATTATAGCTTTTTACATACCTTTGGATGTTTAGGTTACCCGAATCTTGAAACCAATCACAAACTTGAACCACGTGCCACACCAGCCATTTTTTGGGACATGCCTCCAGGCATCGTGGGTATTGTTGACTTGACTTAAATACGAATAAAATCATTATTTAAAGACATGTTACATTTGACAAGATGGTTTTTCCTTTTGGCTCTATGACACTGATGTGGTCACGTATGTCGTTGCGGTTTAGCAGTATTAATGCCTACTAAAGTTTTAAATTTATATTTGACGACTTATCAATAACACACACACCTAACGAGCAGTGTACCCGGTCAGTATGAATATAATGATAAGTAGAGTGTCGATCACTAAGAGTGGAACGTATTATCTAGTTTAACCTAATTAGAAATTTAATATCCTAAGTTAGTTTTATAGTCTAATCTAACAAAAGGGGGTTTAGCCTGAGAGACTAGCACAGTTTGGTTTTATTAACCAGTAAATAAACTAATGAGCACGAATCAATGAATAGCAACACGTACACAGATAGATAATAGAAGCAGAAGAAGGCATGTCCTGATAGTTAAGCAGCTTGTCACTTGTTTTATTATTAGTTTTATATGATGAGTATCGTAATCTAATCTGTCTTGTTGGGTCCTAAATATAGGCGAGTAAACTCTTAATGATTACTTATGTTTATCCTACCTTCTAGACGCTAGATAATTAGGCGAGAAACAGGAATGGTAGCCTAGAAAGCTCAACTAAACACAGAGGTTATCAATGCACATATACAAGTCACCAAAAACATCATCATATAAACTTTAATTGATGGGAAAGCAATTTTAAGAGGAGCAGTGTGGTGGCCACAAGCCCATCAATCCTAATGAATTAAAGCGTACTAATACAATAAAACAAAACTAGTTAATGAATTAAATACATGCACGACCTTCATACAACTCTAATATCTTCATTTGGGGTGTATCTTGTGATGCTTCTTCGACTGAATTCGTCTCCTTAGGGTTTTGTTGCACACAAACTTCGTATCTGTCTTGGGGTATTTATAGCTTCTGTCTGATGGCACGATGCAACGCATCGAGTAAGTAGATGCGGCGCATTGACTTAACTTCTCGTGGGGTCCAAAATTAATATATTCTGAATTATTCATACACCGTCTTTAGATGCGGCGTATCTTGATCTTGTATGCGGTGCATGTCCATCAGTGTCTTGGATTGTATCTGGTGAGGTCTAGATAGTGATACGCGCGTATGTCAGAAGTATAATGTGGCGTATCTGGAGTAGAACAAGCTTAATCTTCTTCGTTGACCAAAGTTTCATATGCGGCGCATGATAGAATTACATACGGCGCATTCTTCAAAGTCAGGCAATGGTCTTCGAATTCATCTACGTATGATATTGTGGCGTATCTGTTTAGAGTGATACGGCACATCTTCTGGATTTCAGTAGACTTTTTACATCTTGCTAGTTTTGCTCCATAATTCGTCCAAAATCGCCAAGTTTTACCAATTGCTTGTTTTTACCTAAGAATTACTAAAGTAAACATTAAAGCACCAATTCTTATATAAAATATAATAAAACAAGTCAAATAAATAGGATAAATGATGATAATAATATGTACTTATTTGATGTCATCAGACACCAACCTCACCTACCTCATATACATTTTTGGATGAGCCACCCAATGTTGTTTAACAAATAATCCGCTCGTCATCAAATACATAACACGCCCCCCCCCCCCCCCACTGTTGTCGGCTTAACAGATGATACAACACACCAACCTAATTCACCCCCTCGTTTGGCCCAATCACCATTACACCTGTCCACAACCATTGAAAACCCGGTCCTACAAACACCAAATACATCCCAACCTATAGTTACACCGCAGGCCACTCCTAACATAAATTCGAACCAAACAAGGCAACCCAACCCAAACCCGGTTTCAATTCATCCCATGGTCATACGTTATTGTGTCGCGTCCAATCGTCCTCCTCATCGTATAACTCTTCATGTGTCTACCATTTCACCTTTACCAAAAATCATATAATGATGCATTTAATGATTCAAATTGGCAAAATGCTATGTATGATGAATATACTGCATTTATTAAAAGTAAAACTTGGACTCTTGTGCCCCGACCAATGGATGCTGATTGAGCCTAAACGGTCAGATAATATTGACCAAAGAAATTGGTCAACAGAGTCAAACAGTCTATGGTCAATGCTCCGTGGATATTATAGAGTTTCCCTGGGTCGTTATGTCCCGACGAGATTGAAATGGTGTTTGTAAACGTTTGTGGGAATGGGTGGTACTGAGGACAGTAACCAAAGATGATTTGGAATAGATTATGCTATTGATTACTTGGTATTTGAACAACTGAAACAGTATTAACGATTACAGAAACACAAATATGAATACACGTACAGAAATTAGGAATCAGATTTGATTACAGACAGAAGAAAAGGTGAGTTTTAAACAATTTATAACTACAGGGGGTGCAAATGAAAATTTTACAAACTTAATATTATAAGAAATTTAAACTAAAAAGAAAAATATATTTTTTTTGTTTTTGATTATTTGATTATTTAATATTAATTATTTAAATAAAAACTATTTAATTATTTACTTTAAAACTATTTAACATAAACTAAAAAGATTTATATTACAAATTTAAGCTAGAAAATTGCAAATTAATCTTTAAAATTATAAAATGACTTAAAATAAATTTAGAAACTACAAATACCTATTTTTGTCTTTTTGTGGATTTTTATTAATTAAAAGCTAATTATATTAATTAAACTAATTTAAATTACTAATAATATTACAAATGACTTAAAAAATTATAGAAAAATTTATAAATCTAATTAACCATCACAGGAATCCTAAAAAATTATAAAAAGTTTATAAAAATTATTTTTTGACTATTTTACTAATTATTTACTTATTTATTAATTAATATCTAATTTAGCTAAATTAATTAAGAAAATTAGAAAATTACCAGTAGAAATTAAGAAACTATTTTCTAAAAATATTTAATGATTTATAAAACCTAGTAAAAATATAAAAAGGTACTGTTGTTGATTAAAAATTAATAAAACTATTTAATTACTAATATTACTTAATTATTAATTAAACTAATTTTAATTCTAATAATTACTAAATTAAAAGAGAAAAATCTATGAAAATTACTGAAAATACTTTAAAATGAAATAAAATTAAGAAAAATGTAAAAATGATGAAGTGCTTAATAATAAGCTGAAAAGAAAAATTAAAATGATAAATCCTATTAAATAGAAGCTATCACTGTTTTTTAAGTTGGTTTTTGTTGGTTTTTCTTTTTGACAACTGATTATAAGCTAAAAATAAACAACTTTTGTGAAAAGACTTGTTTTGTAGCTTATTAATAAGCTGTGTGCACCCCCTTGTGCTTAACAGTTGAGTTTATATCTTATTAGGACTTGTGGATTTTTGAAAAAGATATCAAATGAACAAGTAAGCCAAAACAGATGGATATAAACCAGAGACGGAGCTATGTTTTACCTTGGGTTGGCCAAGGCCCACCCCAAAATTCTCAAAATTGCTACATATTTCATACTATTAATTTAAAATTGGTCCTTTGAAACATAAATTGGCCTACCAAAAAATAACAGCTTATATATAAATTGAGATACGAGGATCATAAATATACACAAGTATAATTTAAGTTTGATTGTAGCACACATTTATTATGACATTTCATTTATTCTAACTTGTAAGTGATTATTTTATATCCTTATTTTTGTTTTTCACATGTTTATAAATGCATTATCAGTTATTATGACTTGATTGTATATTTCGTTACATTTAAGTCCAATTTTAAGATGAAAATCTTATTGCATAAAATATCCTAGTTTTATAGTGCAAGTCATGTTTCGTACATGCATTGGAAATAGAAGACTGGCATATTTTATCACGATGATATTGTATTGGTTATTGCTACGTGTATATTTTGGCGCACCCGTATATGAAATCCTGGCTTCGTCACTGATATCAACTAGAAATAAACCAAATGAAACATATAAGCACACTGAATAAGCTATTGAAAGCCAAATAAGCACTTAACAAACTACAAGGCCAAAACAGGCCTTACACAGGGACTTTTGAACCTCTGTGGGGTCCACAGAGGTGAAAGGGAGTCCAAACTAAGCTTTTACCCTTGAAGTTGACCTAGTCAACTCTGGAATAAGCCATTAAGCTAGGCTTATGGCTTATTATAGATGCTAGGGTGAGACTTGGAACTTGGGGTCAAACACAGAGTGAGTCAGTGTAGGTTTCTGAGAACAGGCTAAAAGGAGGGTCCAATAAGCTATGATACAATAAGCTAAACCCCAAACTAAACCTAGGTCTAAAAAGGTGGATTGATAAGCTACAGAATAAGCAAAGGGTAGGGTGTGGGTCCACTGTTGAAGTCACACAAGGCCAAGGAAAATTGGCCAAAGGCATGGTGCACAGGGCATGCACTTGCCCTGCAGTGCTAAATAAGCACTTGCACAAGCTTCAATAAAAATCCCAAAAATAAGCTGAACATAGATTTTGAAAGATGAGCTGAGGGACTTTAATTTGTGAAAAGCTCAGGGTCCCAATCTAAGTACAAAAATCAAAACAAATCCCCTAATTTTTTGTTTTTCTGATACAAGTGTAAATTTGACTTTTAGAAACTATGATCCAAGTTGACTTTTGTGAAACTCTATCTTGATTTAAGCACTGATTATGATATATTAGGCTATAATAAGACTAAATTAAGCTAAAACAACTACTTGTGAAATGATTTGATGAGATTTGAACTAAAAACCTTAAACAGATAAGTGAGATTAAATCAAAAGGTATTTTGACTTTTTTTTACAAATGGTCACTGGTTTTTATGGTTATTCTGTCTTAATATGCACTAGATAATCATGTATCAAGCATAAGTGAAACAGTAAGATCCAAACACCCCTTTTAAAACTGATTTTTATGGATTTCAAAGGATTTCAAAGATTTTAACCAGAACTATGATCCCAATTATTGAGATATAATATTACAAGCTTATTTGAGCACAGACCTACTATTTATAACAACAATACACAGAGATTCACTAAAATTGCCACAAGACAGTTAAAATAAAAATTTTTGAAAACAAGAAAAGCAATTGAGAAAGCTAATGAAGATAAGCAATAACACAACTAATAATCACCTAGGAATCATAATAAGCAAATATAAACACTAAAAAAGCAATGCTACAATACAGAACTAAGAATCAAAGAAAAATGGAAAATTTGAACTCACTTGAGACCCTAGCTAAACAAGGGCACCCAAATGGGCAGCTACAAGCTCCTAGCTTGTAAACAAGCTAGGTAAAAGTCCTTCTTGCCATATCCATTACTGGCAACTTCCTTAAGCCTCCAATCAAATGCAAAGGTACCTTGTGGTATTTTTTATTGTTCTGATTTTTCTTTTTCTTTTTATTTTTTTATGTTTTTATGTTTTTATGTTTAGTTATAGATATAAACTATTTAAGTGAGCTTATGAAACAGTTAATACTAGTTTAGATCATGGTTAAAGCTTAAAAGAAAAATTTAAAATAAAAATGCAAAAACTGAAATTATAAAGAGAGAATGAAATTGGAACTTGAAACAGATTTATATTACACTAAAAAGCTTGAGTACAAGGTTTTTAAAGTAAAAACTACACTGAGATTGATTAATTTAGCTAATGCGACATAAATTTGAACTAAAACTAATACTAAGTGACTGTTCTTCTTCTCCTTGCATCCTCTTCTTTTATACTTGAGTTTCTGAGCTCCTTGGGTCCCACTAAGCCTTTCCCAGCTTCAATTTTGATCATTGGATCATCACAATTAATCCTGGCCGTTTAAATTATTTTTGGCGCCAAGGGATGAAAGTGCAATTTGCTTTAATAACATGAATGGGGGTGGGGGTGCATTTATTGTGGTTGTCTTTGTTAGGTAATAGTGGTGGAGTGGGCGGTGTGAGGCTGCAAGTGGAGAGGGTGTGGGTGAGAGGGAAAGGGGTGTTTGTTGACCGGTTTGACCTAGAGTCAAACGTTGACCCTGGTATTACTAATAAGGGTGGGATTGGATTGGGCTGTGAAGTTGGGCCTGGGGAAGGTGTGGATCAGGCTTTGGATTAGATTTGGTGTTTTGGGTTTATAATAATACAAAGGGTCCGGTTGGTTTAGTATTAGTAACAAGGACCAATTTTGTATTTATCCAAAAGTTGGGGGGTTGGACTTGGGAAGTTCCCAAGGTTATGACAAGGGTGTATTCTGCCATGTTTCCATAGTATGAGGACCATAGTTTCCTTTTTCCATTTTTGAACACCCAGGGACTGTTTCTGCCAACTCTGCAAACTCCAGGGACCAATCATGTAATTTTCCCAAACTTTCCATCCAAGAACCATTTTTGCCATAGAAGAATAGTACACGGACCAAAATTGATTTATTTCAAAGTTTTTACATCCCAGGGACCATTTTTGTCAATTTTGCAAAGTTAAGGGACTAAACTTGTAATTTTGTGAAATTTCACACCAAAGGACTAAATATATTTATTTGTGATTCAAAAGGACTTTTGGTGATTTTTTTCATGTTTTTGAATATCCAGGGACTAGATTTGACAAGTTTGAAAAGTTGAGGGACTGGAACTGCCAATTAAGCAAACTTTGTTCATTTTTAATTTGTTTTTAAACATTTTGCATCTGAAACATATAAAACACAATCCTGAGATATTTTCAGTATTTTGATGCATATTTGAGTGTTTTTACATGTTTTGGCTGTTCAAATGAGACAAAAATGATCAGTATTTACACACTTAACAATCCCCCACACTAAAATATTGCTAGTCCCTAGCAATCTTTTATGAAAACTTAATGGATTTGAAGTCTCTTTACCAAAAGCCATTACTTCTGGAGTAGCCAAATGTTTCAGTTCAAGTAAGAACTATGGTACACTGATAACCATATGATTTTGAGCAAATCATAAGTTGTAAACGGATTTGATTTGTCTTTACCAAAAGCTGTTTGCTTCTGGACTAGCCAACTCTTCACGATTAAGGATATGGTGAGTTGAATCCCATACAATTTTTGGCAAATTGTCAGCCATCAACGGTTTTGAGATATCTTTACCAAGAGCCGTGTGCTCCTGGATTAGCCAGTCCTTATGTGATTTAGACATGGTGGACTGATTACCATTTGTTGTGTTTAGTGCAAAGCACTTCCACTAAAAAAAAAGAGGCTAAAATGGGGGTATTATGGCACTTTATAAGGTAAAAATGTGATCAAATTTGCCAGAATTTCCCCCCCCCCCCCCCACACTAGAACTGAATATTGCCCTCAATATTCAAAGTACCGGCCATTATGCCGATATTTTGAAAAACTTTGATTTGAAACTAGGGCAAGTGTGGGTATAGCATTTTTTTTTTGAAATTTACTTTATATTCAACAGCATGGGGAACTCCCCCACACTAGTTTGTTAGAATGGGGAAAGAAGTCAGAGATATGGGTGAAAACCCATGTTTTGCTAATTTTTGTTCACCGAGTCACTAGCTTGACTCGATCCCCGAATTCATTTGTCCATGGGGAAAGTTTGGAGATCCGGGACAACCATGGATGGTATGTCCTCTCCAAAATAGTGTTTCAGACGATGACCATTCACTTTGAAGTTAGGACTGTCAGGTTGAGATAACTCAACAGTCCCCGTATGTATATACTTTTGCAATGGTGAATGGTCTAGACTATCGGGTTTTTAATTTGCCCGAGAAGATCTTTAACCTTGAATTGAAAAGAAGAACTCGGTCACCGACGTTGAAAACGCGGTTCTTAATTTTTTAGTCATGTATCTTCTTTGTCTTTTCTTTGTAGATCAAAGAGTTCTCGTAGGCTTGATCACGAAGTTCCGTTAATTCATTGAGTTGAACTTTACGGTGATCACCCGCTTTATGAAGGTCGTAGTTAGCATGTTTCAAGGCCCAATAGGCTTCTTGCTCAAGCTCGATCGGTAAATGACACGCCTTTCCGTATACAAGCCTGTAAGGAGTACACCCGATGGGTGTTTTGTAAGATCTACGGAAGGCCTATAATGCATCATCTAGTTTATCCGACCAAGAGGCACGGTTTTCACATACGGTCCTTTCCAGAATCCGTTTTATACCACGGTTAGAAACTTCCACTTGCCCACTTGTTTGTGGGTGATACGCGGTAGAAAGACGGTGAGTGACACCGTACTTAAGCATGACTTTTGCGAATTGGTCATTGCAAAAGTGTGTACCACGATCACTAATGATGGCACGGGGAGTTCCAAAACGAGCAAAGAGGGATTTCAAAAATTTCACAACAACTCGGGCATCTTTGGTGGGTAAGGCTTTTGCCTCAACCCATTTTGACAAATAGTCAACAGCCACGAGTATGTACTTGTTTCCACGAGAAGATGGGAATGGCCCCATAAAATCAATGCCCCAGACGTCAAAGATTTCACAAACTTGAATGGCATTTTGTGGCATTTCGTTCTTTTGTGAAATATTCCCATGACGCTGACAAGTATCACAAGTTTTGACTAATTCGTGAGCATCCTTATAAATTGTGGGCCAATAGAAACCGGATTCAAACACCTTTTTAGCGGTGTAGTTAGGACTATGGTGGCCCCCGGTGGGTCCAGCATGGCAAGCCTTGAGAATATCAGTGGCTTCCTGTCCGTAAACACATCGCTTGATGACTTGATCGGTACAGATTTTGAACAAGTAGGGGTCGTCCCAGAAGTAATGTTTAACGTCTTTAAAGAATTTGTTTTTCTGTTGGGACGACATCCCCTTCACAATGAAGTTACCCGCATGGTAGTTTGCAAAGTCGGCAAACCATGGGGTAGAAGAGTCACCACGAAAAGAAACCACATTGAGTGTCTCGAGAGGAAATGTTTCATTTATTTCCTATTTATTTGACACATCCTGGTGAGGTTTTTCTAATCGGGAGAGATGATTAGCAGCCAGGTTCTTGGCTCCTTTTTTATCACGGATAATGATATAAAATTCTTGCAGGAGGAGAACCCAATGGAGTAGTCTCGGCTTTGCATCTTGTTTTGCAAAGAGGTACTTCAAAGCTGAGTGATCCGTATACACAATGCATTTGGTCAGTATCAAATATGGCCGGAATTTTTTAAAGGCATACACCACGGCTAATAGTTCTTTTTCAGTGGTGGTGTAATGACTCTAAGCCTCGGTCATAGTTTTGCTTGCATAGTGTATAGGCTGAAAGTATTTTTCTTTTCGTTGCCCCAAGACCGCACCTATGGCAAAATCACGAGCATCGCATATAAGCTCAAAAGGTAGGTCCCAATCGGGGGCAACAAGAATCGGTGCCTCAGTAAGCTTTTTCTTCAAAGTTTCAAAAGCTTCGATGCACTCAGGTGAGAAGATAAAAGGAGCATCTTTCTCGAGGAGATGGGTCATAGGCCTGGCGATTTTGGAAAAATCTTGAATAAACCTACGATAGAAGCCGGCGTGACCTAAAAAGCTCATAATACCTTTGACGGTAGTGGGATGAGGTAATTTAGCTATGACATCAACTTTGGATCTGTCAACCTCTATCCCGTTTTTTGAAATTTTATGGCCGAGGACAATGCCCTCTTTAACCATAAAATGGCTCTTCTCCCAGTTGAGACACAAGTTTGTGTCTTCACAACGTTTAAGCATATTTTCCAAGCGGGAGAAACAAGACTGGAATGAATCCCCAATGACTGAAAAGTTATCCATAAACACCTCCATGGTTTTTCCGATCATGTCGGAAAATATTGACATCATGCACCTTTGGAATGTGCCAGGAGCATTACATAAGCCGAAAGGCATACGTCTGTAGGCAAAAGTTCCGTAAGGGCATGTGAAGGTAGTTTTCTCTTGATCCTGTGGATCAATTGGGATTTGGAAATAACCCGAGAAACCATCGAGGAAACAATAATACTCATTCCCCGCTAGTCTCTCGAGCATTTGATCCATAAAGGGCAGAGGAAAATGGTCTTTACGGGTGGCATCATTTAACTTATGATAGTCAATGCATACTCGCCATCCTGTAACCAGCCGAGTTGGAATCAACTTGTTTTCTTCGTTTGTGACAACAGTTATGCCACCCTTTTTTGGAACACAATGAATTGGGCTAACCCAAGGACTGTCAGAGATGGGGTAAATTAACCCGGCATCAAGAAGTTTGAGAACTTCTTGTTTAATAAATTCATGTATTTTGGGGTTAACCCATCTCTGTTGTTGGACTGCTGGTTTGAAATCATCCTCCATTAGGATTTTATGGGTACAGAATTCAGGGTTGATACCCTTGATGTCGGAGAGTTTTCAAGCAATTGCTTGTTTGTGAGATTTCAAAACCTTTATGAGAGCAGCTTTCTCCTCATCTTTTAAATCTTTTGCAATAATGACGGGTAATTTATCATTACCCTCCAGGAATGCGTATTCAAGATAGGGAGGTAAGTCCTTAAGCTCAACCTCGGGGAAATCTTTAGTTTTCTCAACATTTTTGATTTCCTCCTTAGGAAGTGATTGTCAAGAACGGGAGGGTGGGAGGGATCTTGATTGAGCAACTTCTCAAGGAGAAGTATATCCCTGTCCGGGTCAATCTCCTGGTTATCAATTCCTTTGGGAACTGAGTCACTTCGGAGAAAGGCCTCTATTTCCTCCAAGACGAAGTCACTTCCCTCAAACGGAGTGAGGGAAGGAGTAGAATTAGCAATGATGGGATGAGAGGAGGGAGTGGGATTGCCACTCAAAGATTCATCATCGAAACCAAGAATTTCTTGAAAGTACTCCTCTGTAGCAACATCGATGACATCGATGCGGTTAACAGATTTGGAATCATAATTCGAGGAGTATCTCGAGGTTTGATCAAGATTGAAGGTTATGGCTTCGGAACCAACATGTAATGTGATTTCCTCATCGAATACATCGATCAGAGCATGACCCGTCCTGAGGAACCCCCGTCCAAGAATGAGGGGAACCCTTGGGGTCTGCATCGAAATCAACAATCACGAAGTCTGCCGGAAAATGGAACTTTCCCACATTGACAAATACATCCTCGGCAATACTGAGGGGACGAGATATCTAACGGTCTGTAAGCTCGAGAGTCACGCAGGTGGAAGTGATTTCTGGAAGAGAAAGTTTCTTCCATACCGAGTAAGGCATTAGGTTGATGCTGGCACCAAAATCAGCCAAGGCAAAGTATTCAACCATTCCCGGGAATATACATGGAATGAGAAATTTCCCGGGATCTCCCAACTTCTCGGGAAGCTGTTTCAACAAAACCGCAGAGCAGTTTTCATTTAGGGGAGTTTTTGCCATCTTGAACAGTTTTTCCTTGTTATTTAACAGATTTTTGATTGTGGATGCAAATTTAGGCATTAAGAGGATAGCATCCGCGAAGCTGATATCAAAATGGAGATCTTGAAAAATTTGGAAATTTTTTTTCATTTGATGATTTGCTTTTTCACAGAGCTTTTGATCTTGTAAACGTGATGGATACAAAATTGACGGTTTTGGGTTTTGTTTTGAATTTTCAACGAAAGTCTTAGGAGGTTCAATACGACCCCAGTTTTGGGGGCCGGGACCGGGATAACTGGAGGGGGGATGTCAGTGGTACCTCCGTTATTAGTAGGAAGTACCATATCCGTTGTGTCCTCAGTTTCACGTTCCTCTACCTGAACAGGAGAAGAGGTAGACGGGACCGTGGGTCCTTTATAAGAAACTCCACTTCGGGTCGTGATCGCCTTAACATCGCCCCTCGGGTTAGCGATTGTGTTGCTCAGTAGTGTACCTGAGCCCGAGGGTCGATCATTTAAAGACTTCTTAAGTTCAAAAATCTGGCTGACCAACAATTTATTCATTTCTTCTTGGGATTTCATAAACTGTTTCAACAACTCATTGGATGACGGTCCAGTTGGAACAATGGCTTGATTTTGATTAGGAACATTTTGAGCACGGTTGTTTTGAAAATTCCCTTGATTCTGATTATTATGACCTTGAAAATTGTTTCCTTGGTGAAAATTACCCTGTTGGAAATTATTACCCTGATTAAAATTACCATGACCTTGATTACGGTTAAAATTTCCTTGGTTTTGAAAAGCCTAATTGTGACCGGAATGGAAATTCCCTTGGTTTTGAAAACCTTGGTTCATTCGGTTTTGATTAAAATTTTGATTCCGGTTTTGGTTTTGATTTTGAGACTGATTAAACCCGGGTGGTCCAAGGTAGTTATTAGAACGATAGCTCAACAGATTACGGTCCCCTTGTGGTTGGTAGAAATTACCTCCCGCATTATAGGAACCTTGAGCTACGTACACATTCTCAGGAGTGAAGCCACCGGAGACTGGACACTCAGTGTACGGGTGAGGACCACCACAAGTTTCACAACTTGGGTTGACAACTTTGACATGATGATTTTGACTAGACTGATGTATACGTAAGACTGTAGTGGACAAATCATCAAGTTTTTTAGCAGGGACAGCTATATCATTATTTGCTGGAGTGACAGATTTACATGACGAGTCATTCCTCTCGGCTGAGGAATCCCAGAAATTATGATGGGCAGTCATGTTTTCGATCAGATCATAACACTCTTCGGGGGTCCATTTCATAAAGGTGCCCCCAGCAGCAGCATTGATGGTGTCACGATGACGAAGTGTCAAACCATTGTAGAAGGTATCTATAATGGTGACAAGAAGCATATTGTGATTTGGACATCAATCAATTGCAAGCTTATAGCGTTCCCATGCCTTAAATAAGGACTCGTCAGGACGCTGTCTGAAGTTGCTGATATCATTTCTCAGTTTAGTTACCATGGATGGTGGAAAGTATTTAGCCAAGAATTTGGTAACCATCTCATCAAAAGTGTGGATCAAATTCTTAGGAAGACGATCGAACCAGGCAGTAGCATGATGAGTGAGAGAATAGGGGAAGAGATACAAATGAACGCCGTCTTCCGTGACGCCATTTTGTTTCATGCTTTGGGTGACAGTCAAAAATTTGTCAAGATGCTTGTTAGCATCGTCACCCGGTAATCCGTGAAACTAACATGAATTCTGGACTTGTTGGATCATGTGGTGCTTGAGGCCAAAGTCCGTAGCCTCAATAGTGAGTGGTTGATTCGCCTCAAACGGTCAGATAATTATTGGTCAACCACTTGTGAATGGTCAAGTATAATAGTCAAACAGCTGAGGCAAATGCTTCCGTGAAATACAGTGTTTTCCCGGGTCGTAATGTCCCAACGAGGTTGTGATGGTATTAAAAACGAATTTGTGATCGAGTGAATGTGAACAGGGATATGAATAAGTGTGTGTATGTGTTTAAACTAGGGTTTTATAAAACTAAATAACTTAAATAAGCTATTTGAACAATTACGTAAAAGCTAGGTATCTAAAACGTTTAAACGTACACCAATTTAAAATCAGACGCGACTGCGTACTGAGAAAAAGGTGAGTTTTAAGAAAAATAAACTACAGGGGTTAAAAATGACAATTCTATAAACTTAAACTTAAAATAAAATTAAATTAAAAAGAAAACTATTTTTTTGATTATTATATTATTTATTATTAATTATTTAATAAAAAACTATTTAACTATTTAATTAAAACTTAATTTAGATCAAACTAAAAATGATAAATACTACAAATTAAACTAAAAATTTGTAAAAATAATTTCTAAACTTAAAAATGAACTTGAAGAAAGTATAAAAAATAAAAATAAATGTTTTTGTCTTTTTATAGATTTTTTATTAATTAAAAACTATTTATATTAATTATACTAATTAAACTATTTTAAATTACAAATAATACTAAAATGACTTAGAAAATTATGAGAAAATTTATAAAACTATTTTATAACATTTAAAAGCTAGGAAAAATATAAAAACTAGGTATTACCTTATAAAAATTAATTATGCTATTTATAACTTACTTATTAATTAATTACTAATAAAACTATTATTAATTCTAATAAATACCAAATGACAATATAAAAATCTAATAAAATTACTAAAAATACTTTAATATAATAGAAAATTAATAAAATATAAAAATACAGATTACTTAATAAAAATATAAAAATGAAAATTAAAATTAAATTATATTAAATAGAAACTATCACTTATTTTTATGTTGTTTTTTTCTTGAATTTTCTTTTACAATACTATATTATATCTAAAAATATACAACTTTAATAAAGACAACTATTTTATAGATTAATAATAAGCTAGTTATAAGCTAACAACCTAGGCTGTTGACCACAGTTGACCAAACAAGCAAATAAGCTCACCTGAGCTTATGTGGGACCCACTATGGTATTTTCTGGTTCTAATAAGTTAAGTAAACAAGTTTGAGCAAGTATTGATCAAATAAGCCCTTGGAATAGGCTAATAAGCACTTAATAAGCACTTGGTTACTTGCTATTCAACTGAAAATGGGACAGAGAATGGAAGCAAATCTAAGTAGGGTCCACTGGGTTTTAGGTCAAACCAAAGGTCAAATACTACTCCCTGGTAGGAGGGGGTTGGGAGAAACTAATTAGAAGGTGTGGGGCCCACTGTGGTGGTCACAAAACACCACTAAAGTGGTGGTGATGGCAATGGTCTGCTGGTGCAGGGCACACCTTTGCCCTGCAAGTATCTTTGAGGGTGAGTGGGGCCCAGGGTAAAAATCTTAAAAATATAACAATGGTGGGATTCAAAATTTAAGGTGGTAATCTATTACCAAAACAATTTTCAGAACCTAAAACCTAATACACAAATCTAGAAAAATCCCACAAGTTTTGTGAAAATCTGAAAATGGCAATTTTGACTTTTGATGAAAATCAACTAGTTTGACTATTGTGAGATTCTAGACTATATTACTGATTGATTAAGTTATTATAAGCTATAATAGACCTAAAATAAGCTAAAACTTAAAGATATAAGCTAAATGGTGGGTTTATGAAACTAAATTCCTTGACAGTTAACTGTCAAGGGGTTTGGTTTTGGATTTTTGACTTTTTCCTAATGAGACCCTGGTTTTATGGTTTATTTGACCTAATACAACTTAGCATAGCATGTTAGAACTGAAAACAACAACAATTACAAACTAGAATACCTTGATTCTCACTAAACCAAATAGTCCTTTAAATTAAGTTTTACACTATAACTTTTTAATTTTAAACCACAACTATTGATATTAAGTTTAAAACAGATTAACTAAGCTTAATTAAAGCTAATTAAACAGAAATAACATCAAATAAATAACAAGAACTCAATATGCTAAGACTACTGAAAATGCTTACAGATTGATCCTGACTGAGACTAGAGTACCAAGGAACAAGTGACCAATCCTAACACCTCCCAATAGGTACTAAACCAGAAACATATCCAAAGAACACCCTGCTCAATCCTTCTTCTTCTCTTCCCTCTAATTTTTTATTTTTCACTATTTTATCTATTTTCTTTGGAATTTTGTAATTATACTCTAAACTGAATTCAGATGAAATCTAAAAAGCTTTAATAAGCTTTGTCAGAGCTTAAGTGGATCTTAGATTTCAATAACAACAACAAATAACAACAATCAAACTTTTGGAGACTTTTGAGAATTTAAAAAATGCATAAACTGAATATCTAACTGAAACTTGAAATTAACTTTAATTAAAGAGTGAAATACATGAAACTAACTGAGAACAAGTTTGTTTAATTGAAAATACAACTTAATGATTAAATTACACTACCTACGACTACCATTAACTAAAACTAAACTAATACTACTTCACCACTACTTCCTTCCTTCTTTATAGAGACTTTTGAGGTTTGTGGGACCCACACTGATATTTCCCACCACTTGTGAGCCATTGATTTTGTCTGAGTAATCTTGGCCGTTTGAAACTGCAACTTGGCGCCAAAAGTCCTAGGGGGTACTGTGGATTACTTGGAGAGGATTTTAGGGGTTTAAATGCGTTTGGGGGCATGTGTGAGGTGGAGGGTTTGCGTGGAGAGGTGGGTGATGAGGTGGAAGGCCAGGTGGAGGGTGGTTTTGGTAGCAGCGGTGGTGGTGGTATTGGGAGGGAAAAGGGGGTGACTGGGTGGTTTGGTTTGTGGGTTTGACCAAGGGCGTTGACCCGTTTAATATTATAACGGGGTGGACTGGGCTGGGGTTCACATGGGCCTAGGATTTAATAAAAGGGTGGGCTTGTAGTTTTAGTGGATTGGGTAATATTTTGGGTAGTAAATATATAAAGGGTCCGGATTTGGTTTGGTATTTTCACAAGGACCAAATTTGTAATTTATTCAAAATAGAGGGGCCTGCTGTGACAAATTTCCAAAGGTTATCACAAGGACCAAACTTGACAAGGATGAATAGTACAAGGGTATATTTGATTTTTTTTCATTTTTAAAATACCCGGGGGACTATAATTGACAAAACTGAAACTCCAGGGACTTAACATGTAATTTCTCCAAACTTTTCATCCAGGGACTAATAGTGACAATTATGAATTCCCTAGGACCCTTAATGATAATTTTCCCATTTTGAACACCCAGGGACTAAAACTATCAAGTTTGAAACTTTGAGGGACCTGTTTTGCCAAACTGTGAAACTTCAGGGACCAATCATGTAAATTCACCAAACTTCACACCAAGGACCATTCCTGCAAAAGATTATTAGTACAAGGACCAAAATTGATTTTCTCAAAGTTTTTACATCCAAGGGACCATTTATGTCAATTTGCAAAGTACAGAGACTAAACTTGTAATTTTATGAAACTTTGCACCAAAGGACTAAATATGTAATTTTATGATTAAAAAGGACCTTTGATGACTTTTTCAAGTTTTTAGAATAACCAGGGACTAGTTTTGCTAATTTATGAAACTTGAGGGACTGAGACTGCCAATTATGCAAACTTTGTACGTTTTTCATCTGTTTTTGCATATTTTGCATTTGAAACATATAAAACACACTTCTAAGATATTTTAAGTATTTTGATGCATATTTGAGTGTTTTTGGATGTTTTGGCAGCTCAGATTAGTATAAAATGATGAGTATTTAGACACTCATCAATCCCACACACTAAACTATTGCTAGTCCCTAGCAATCTTTTGAGAAAAACTTAATGGATTTGAAAAACACTTTACCAAAAGCCATCACTTCTGGAGTAGCCAGGTGTAAGAACTGTGGCACACCTGATAACCGTGTGATTTTGAGCAAACCACCAACTGTCAACGGATTTGATTTGTCTTTACCAAAAGCCGTTTGCTTCTGGACTAGCCAACTCTTGATGGAATAGTCAACATCTTGGTGAGCTGATTACCAATTATGGTTTTTCTACTGCCTTTACCACAAGCCATAATCTTGCGGGCTAGCCAGCTCATTCGCTTTATGGAATATGGGGAGTTGAGGAACCATACAATTTTTGGCAAATTGCAAGCCATAAACGGGTTTGAGTTATCTTTACCAAGAACCGTTTGCTCCTGGATTAGCCAATCCTTATGTGGGTTAGACATGGTGGATTGATTACCATTTGTTGTATTTAGTGCAAAACACTAATACCAAATGAAAAAAAAAAATTAATTTTTGGCCATTTTTGGGAAAAAGGGCATAAGTGATCAAATTCGCCAGAATTTCTCCCCCACACTTAGAAATGAATATTGTCCTCAATATTCACAATCCCGGCTATTATGCCGAATCCTTGAACGTAAAAAGATAACATTTAAAGCTAAGTGGGGTAACACAACAATTATTTTATTTTTCTGTATTTACAATTTTCAAAGTTTTTCAGATCTATATACGAAATGTGGGGCACACCCCCACACTTAGGTGTTTAAAAGGGGTAAGAAATAGGAGTGGGGTCCACTCACAGAATTATGAAGAATTTATCAGTCTAAGGATCCTTTTTGAGGGTAGGAAACTTAGAAAAGGATACGAAGATTCTTTTTAGATTTTATATTTTATAATAATTATATATATATATATATATATATATATATATATATATATATATATATATATATATATATATATATATATATATATATATATATATACAAAGAAACGGTTAAAAATGAAACCTAAATGAGATTTTCAATACATGAAACTGTAATAACCTAATGTATCTCTTTCCAGGGATTGGGCTATGCATATCGAATCCTTTTTAGTGCAGACCAGTGATTAAACCAATCTAGACCTAGGAATATCAAGATTAGGTAAATTGACAGTAAAAAGTATTTTCAATCCACAAATAGATTTCAACCATTAAAATCTTTTTGTATTTTATATTTTATAATGTTTTTGTATTTTTATCTTTCTTTTTTATATATATATAGAGAAAAGAAAAATCCTAACAACCGCCCCTCGAAAGGGAATCTGGGCTTGACAAAGCTCAGCAACTGGAATCCGACAACTGAACGATCAAACGTTCTCAATAGAGGAGTTAACAAACTGCGCGTTTCCGCCCCTTAAAAGGGAATCTAGGTTTGTAACGTCTACCAAATTGTTTTCAAAACAGCCAACAACCAAATGTTGTAACTGAAGGGTCTATCAAACTAGGCAAGTTGTATGCTACAAAAAGGAAAATATTTTTGGGTTTTTTTTTTTTTTTTTTTTTTTTTTTTTTTTGTTCGTTGAAAACTTATTTTAAAATGTTTTCGGGAACTGTTTTTGTTTTTATATTATAATAATAGGAATAAGGATGGGTAAATATACATGAATTTATCAAAGATAAACAACATTTAAACTAATATGCAAGATTCTAGGGTCTAACAACATCACAGTGCTCATGCCAGATGATCAAAGTGTCAATTTTGACTTTCTGCAAGCTACACCACTTAATTGAAGCTATCACTGAGTCAAATAAATCGTATATGGTATATATCAAACAAGAATAACACCCTACACAACCTATAAGAAAGTTAAACCATTAGATCCAAACAACCTTTAAATGAAACCTAATTGAGCTTTTCAAAGCATAGAACTGTATAAACTAATTTCATCCAATCCAGAGATCATAATTTGTCAAGATTCAAATCTTTTTAAGCATAAACATGTTGTCAAGCAGCTTAAGCCTAGGATTATCAAAAATTATGTATATTGACAGTTAAAATACCATTTCAAACCATAGTCAAATTCCAAAACATAAACGCCCAAAATTATGTTAATTTAAGAAACAACAAATAAATAGGAAAGGTAAAAGATGGTAAATATACAATGGGTGTATATCCATAATCACTAATTCGCAAAAACATTTAAAATAAGCGCACAACCTCCCCGGCAGCGGCGCCAAATTTTGATTCGCTTCTGATGAGTGCTCAAACACTCATCATTTTTGGTCTAATCTGAACTGCAAAACATACAAAAACACTCAGTAATGCATCAAAATACCAAAAATATTTCAAAAGTGTGTTTTATATGTTTTAGATGCAAAATGAGCAAAAACAGATGAAAAACGTATAAAGTTTGCAAAATTGGCAGTTTCAGTCCCCCAACTTTCATAAAATGACAAAACTAGTCCCTGGATATTCAAAATATAGAAAATTATCACCAAAGGTCATTTTGAAATCATAAGTTGTCATATTTAGTCCTTTGGTGAAAAATTGGAAAACTTTTGAAAATTTACAAATTCAGTCCCTGGAGTTTCAGATTTTGACAGATTCAGTCCCTGGTGGGATAATTTTGAATAAAAATCATTTTGGGTCCTTGAGAAGTTACAAAAATCATTTTTAGTCCCGGGGTGAAAGTTTTGTGGAAATTACATGTTTGGTCCCTGTACTTTGCAAACTTGTCAGTTTTGGTCCCTGGTGTTTTAAAATGAAAAAAAAAAAAAAAGTTATGGTCCTTATATTATTGGAATATGGCAAGATTGGTACTTGGGAGCACTTTGGATTTTGTACATTTTCAGTCCCTAAATTTCAGGTTTATTACAACTTTGGTCCTTATGAAATATTACAAACCAATCCACCCTTTGTAATAATCTGATCCACCAAAGCAATCCACAACACTCCCCCAGGCCCATACTCCTCACCTTGGCCCACCCACAAATCAGCCCACCTCACTAAATATTTAATCCCCCGTTTTTATTTTTAAACCCGGTCAAACCTCCATTGACCATCTCCTCCACTTGGCTGCTGTTCTGCTACTCCACTGCAACACTCCACATACTTCACCTCCCCCCTCCTCTTCCCATGCCTTGTCTCCCCCAACTCCACAAAGTACCAAGAAGCATTTATTGCTCCTTATCCCACTCCAAGATATCTACAACTGCCACATGAGACTTTGGCGCCAATAATATGATTCAAAGGTCAGGATTGCTCCTCACTCATCCAAGGGTCCTCAAATAAAGTGGGAAAAGCATTAGTGGGTCTGAAAACCCTAGAGGGTCAGTATAAAAAGAAAAAGATGGAGCTGAGCCAGAGCAGTAGAGTAGTTTTAATTTTTTTTTCATGTCGCTTTAATTAGTTTTCCATGTTCTAGTGTAATTCCTAGTTTATAAACATTGTACTCAGTATTTTAAGTGTATTTTAAACCTAATTCATCAATCAATTTCAGTTTTAAGTTCCAATTCAGTTTATGCCATTTTTATATGAAAATTTCACTTTAGTTTGTTTTGTGGTGAAAGTTGTTGTTTACTAGTTATTTAAGCTTCTATAAGCCTCTGATAAACTTTCAATAGCTTCTTTAGCATTAGAATTAGTTTTAGCTTAAAATCTAAAAAAATACCAAAAATACAATAAAATAGAGTAAAAATAAAAAAATCAGTTGGTAAGGAAGAAGATGCAATGGAGCATGGTGTAACTTGGATGACTATGGGTTAGAGCTTCAGGGGAAGCATAAGGATGGTTAGGAATTAATCTCACCCTTGTTTTTAGCTCAAGACGTTTGTAAGCAAATTCCATTTTATTTGTTAAATTACTGTATCAACAGCTTGTTTAGTACTTATTGTATGCTTATGTTTGCTTTTTATAGTTAATTATTGCTTATTAGCTAGGTTTTAGTTCAAATATCATAGTTGTGTTTAGTTTTTTTTTATCAAGTTGTAAGTTAGCTGCTAAATTCTAGCTTATTTGCTTATTTGTCTTCTGCTCATTCATAGTGCTTATTGTTGTTTGGTTATTGCTTATTATGAGTTTTCTGACTTATCTCAATTCCTTTGACCACATTTGAATCAAAAATCTTGCCCTTTGCTTTGAAAATCCAAGACAGACATAACATAAGGGGGTGTTTGGTTATGGTCTGTTCTGCATATGCTTGTTGTTTATCTGTCTTGTCTTTTGCATTTTTAGTCTACAATAGGGTAGAATAGAACATAGCAATCATAATATTAGTGGGTCATTAAGCAGAAAGTCAAATTGGTCTTTAATCTTCATATCAGTGTTCATTTCTGCTTTCTAGTAACTGATTTTTAGATACAAGTTAGAAATAGTTGTAACAAGCTCAGATTGATTTCCAATTAGCTTCAATATTGCATTTGTATTAAGCCTTGATCAGTAGTATCTCAGTTTAGTCAAAGTTCCAAGTTTTTACAAAAGTCAAAATGGCATGTGAGATTGAAAACCCATTTCTTGGGTGAATTGTTTGGAATTTAGTATTAGGATTTGGACTTTGAGCTTTTGAGGTATTGCAGCCCCCCACCTCACCTATTGAATCCCACACTTCTTTTAATTTTGAGAATTTTTCCCTAAGCCCCACAAGGCCACAAACAGCACCCCAGAGGGGTCTGATATGCTGAAATTCAGCAGCAAAACACCCAAACTACCCACTTTGGTGGGTCCCACAGGTCACCATTGTGGGCCCCACACCTCCCCCTTGGTTCTGTGAACTCACCACCTGGGTGCCTCTCCATTTCCAGCAAGTTTTTGACCCAAAACAGCCTGGGACCCACCTGAATCAGCTCTTGTTTTTTTGTCCCATTTCCTAGTTTCTAAATGGGTCAAAAGTGTCCATTGTGACCCATTTGCCCAATCTGAGTTCCAAGCTTGGTGTTTTTAGTTCAATTTACTCATTCTAAGTATTTTTCATCAGTTTTCACCTCTGTGGGCCCCACAGAGGCTCTAAAGCACCAAAAAGTCAAGAAAAGTCAACATTTGAGCCTTTTAGTGGCCGTTTTGCTTATTTTTGAGTTATAAGAAAAGTGTTTTTACAAAAGTTTCATGTTTTTAGGTATAAAATGCTGTTCCAAAAGAAAATCCAAGAAAATCCAATTTATTTTTTAAGTGATAGTTTCTATTTAATGTAAATTAAATTTTATTTTTCATTTTTAGATTTTAATTAAGTACTTGTCATTTTTATATTTTTATTAATTACCTCTTATATTAAAGTATTTATATTAATTTTCTCAGATTTTTATTTCATCATTTGGTATTTATTATATTTAATATTAGTTTTATTTGAAATTAATTAATATTAAGTTTAGAATAGCATAATTAGTTTTTATTAAGTAAAACCTAGTTTTTATTATTTTTATAGCTTTTATATGTTATAAAACATTTTTAGAAATTTTATTAGAATTTTTACTGTTAATTTAGTAATTTTCTTAATTTAAAATAGTTTAATTAGGTAATTAATGTTTAATTAGTAATTAATTAATAGAAAAAGCACAAAAAGACAAAAATACTTATTTTTATTTTTAAAACTTATTTTTAAGTTATTTTATAGTTTTAGAAATTTTATTTTCATTTTTCTAATATTTAATTAGTATTAAATTATATTTAAGTTGTTTAAATCTTAATAATTAGTAATTAATTAATAATAAATAATTAATTAGTGTTAAAATTTATTTTCTTTTTCTAAAAATTTTCTTTTACCTTTTAGTTTGTAAAAAAGTCATTTTCACCCCCTGGGTGTTTTCAGATTTCCGTTTTCACTTTTTATTTCGTACGTTTACGTTTTATTTAAACGTAACGTACGCGTTTTTAGGTTTAAATCGTTTCTGGTTTTTCCTAGTTTCCCGTCTTATTCATATAGCTTATTTAAGCTATTTCTTCGTATATTCCTTAGTTCAAATAACTCAAAACCCCTTTCCATCCAAATTCACCCGATCACGAAACCGTTTCATAACCATCACACCTCGTCGGGACATAACGACCCGGGGAAACCTTATACTTCCGCGGAGCATTGACTCTAGGCTGTCTGACTTTGTTGACCATTCCTTGGTCAATATAAGTTAGGTGGTTTGGGCTCAATCAACTTTTGGCACCGCTGCCGAGGAGGTTGTGTGCGTATCTAAACGGTTTTTCTGATTAGTGCTTTTGGAATTCGTTCCATTGTACATTTATCCATCCTTTGTTCATATTTTCTTATTTTCAAAACAAAACCGTTCACGAAAACTTTTTAAACTCAGTTTTCAACGAACACAAAAACACAAAAACATTTTCTTTATCATTTGTACAAAATGATTTCCAAAAACACCAAAAATATCCTTCTTCACCCTCCTACCCTTTTGATTCTTCATCCCTACCCCTCCCAAACCATTTGATTCTTTCTATGTCTCATCCACACTTTCTGGTTTTCCAGTGGTGTGGTAGTTCTCATAATGGTGGTAATTGCCCCGGTTGTGGCATGGTAGAGTCAGGAAACGGGTCTGTCTATAACCAAGATCCCTATTCTTACCATGACACGA
This sequence comes from Artemisia argyi, assembly GCA_030686995.1. NCBI lineage: Eukaryota > Viridiplantae > Streptophyta > Magnoliopsida > Asterales > Asteraceae > Artemisia > Artemisia argyi. The sequence continues at coordinate 76,858,315 of CM060681.1, forward strand.
CTGATTTATTCCATCAGCTGCCACACCATGATACTCAGCAGTTTTACTGTTGTGAGTACTGTGGTGGTTCACACTACAGTTCTGATTGTCAATCGGGAAACACGCTTGTCTATGAGCAGTTTCCTGATAACGATTATGACACTAGCACTTATCACCCACATCCACATCAGTTTTACTGTTGTGATTACTGTGGAGGTCCACACTCTAGCTCGGATTGTCAAACAAGGAATCCATTTCCTTGTAACAATTACGACTATTCGTTTTCAGACCCACCTCCACAGTACGATATGATTCAAACAACTCCTCAAGAAACCGAGCAAGACCTTTTACTAAAGGCTCTTGATATTTTAAAAGAACTAAAGGAGGAGTTGGTTACTACACCGTTTCGAGACTCTCGTGAGAAATCTATGGCAGAATTACTTGCTGAAGAACGAGAGGCTAGAAACGAATTGAGTATGGAGGAATTACTTGTCTTAGAACAAGCAGCTATAACACGTGCCAAATTTCGTCAAGCTGCTCTTCTAGACTGTGATGATGATAGTGATATTGAAGACACCCTTGATATCCTTCAATTTTATAAGGGTTCGTCAGATTCATCACTTGTGATTCCTCCCATTGTTAATCAGGGAGAAAATAATGAGACTGGGAAATTACTAGCCGTTGAACAAATGGAACTTGAAAATTCCATGAATGTTAGCTCCTCTCATCTCCCTCAGTCTGTTGTTATCACACCCGAAGTTCACACTCACTCTCTAATCATGGGGGATGAGCATCTTAGCACTGTTCCTAATAAGGAATCGGACGAATTAATAAAGTCTAGTGTTGAGATCCTTGTCCCAATCCCAGGAGAGTCACAGGGAACTTTGGATCATGTATGTGATATTCCTTCACCCATTGAGTGTCCTAAAGATCAATTTGAGACTTTCTCAGATTTTAGCGATGATTGCACATCTTATGGAGACATCGAGTATGTTGAGGCATCAGTTCCACAAACTAATGCTGATCATCTTCTTGAGGAGTTCGCTGATGAACTTGCTCACATCGATCCACTTTCATTGGAAAGTAATGATGGTCTCCTTGACTTCCAAGCCGATCTGGGAGAAATTGAAAGTCTCCTATCTCATGATCCGTCACTCACGTCTGATCCCGACAATCCAATTGAGAATAATATTCACTTTGTTCCCGAAACATTCGATACGACTCTCACTAATCCTCTATTTGAATTCGAATCTGAATTCACTTCGATTTCTGATAATCCACTCTTTGGTACTCAGATTGAGGATTGTGATGAGTCTATTCCGGAACATGAGTTCCCAGATTCACATCTTGTGAATGATTCTCTTCATGAGGAGTTCTCCGGTGAACTCGCTCATCAGTTTGATATCCCGGGGGGAGATGCTCTCAATTATGAGAATTTGAAAATTCCCACCCACCCTCCCGGGTTGTTTACGAGCTTACCCTTTGAAATCCAAACTCAGGCTATTGAGCCTCCTCTCGAGGAAGAAGATCAAATCATGCTTTTTATCATGATTTTCTTCCTTTTCTTCACCTACAGGGTGACTTCTTCTCTCCTTCACTCCTTCGGGAGTGAGGACACTATATTTGATCCCGGCATTTTCATGTATCATTATCTTGAGCCGGATACATATCTCATCGGTGTGGAACTTTCACGTGCTTCATATGTTTGTCCAAACATTTTGAATGAAAGTCCGATGGAGATCACTTCTTCCACATTCCCCAAGGACAAATGAATTCGGGGTCGAGTCAAGCTAGCGACTCGGTAAACAAAAACAGAGCATGCTTATAGGGTTTTCACCCTAAGTGTGGGGGAGTCCCCCATGCTATGATTACAAATGAGTGAAAATACAAAATGGTGTTTTCCACGCTTAACTTGTAATGCTGCCCTTTTCTGTTCAAAATGTCGGCATAATAGCCGGGATTTTGAATATTGAGGACAATATTCATGCTAAGTGTGGGGGGGTATTCGCTATTCTAGCAAATTTTATCACATTTTACTATATAATACCCCCGTTTTTAGCCAAAAATTCAAAAAAATTTCAAAAATTTTTCACTGGAGTTTAAAATTTTTTGTGGTAATCAGTCCGCCTTGTCTAACCGACAAAAGGGATTGGCTAGTCCAGGAGCAAACGGCTCTTAGTAAAGACATCTCAAATCCGTTTATGGCTTGCAATTTGCCCAAAATTGTATGGTTCCTCAACTCCCCAAAAACAAATGAGTTGGCTAGCCCGCAAGATTATGGCTTGTGGTAAAGGCCGTGGAAAATCCATAATTGGTAATCAGCTCACCAAGATGTTGACTATTCCATCAAGAGCTGGCTAGTCCAGAAGCAAACGGCTTTTGGTAAAGACTAATCAAATCCGTTGACAGCTGGTGGTTTGCTCAAAATCACACGGTTATCAGGTGTGCCACAGTTCTTACACCTGGCTACTCCAGAAGTGATGGCTTTTGGTAAAGAGTTTAAAATCCATCAAGTTTTCAAAACAGTATTGCTAGGGACTAGCAATAGTTTAGTGTGGGGGATTGATGAGTGCTCAAACACTCATCATTTTTGGTCTAATCTGAACTGCAAAACATACAAAAACACTCAGTAATGCATCAAAATACCAAAAATATTTCAAAAGTGTGTTTTATATGTTTTAGATGCAAAATGAGCAAAAACAGATGAAAAACGTATAAAGTTTGCAAAATTGGCAGTTTCAGTCCCCCAACTTTCATAAAATGACAAAACTAGTCCCTGGATATTCAAAATATAGAAAATTATCACCAAAGGTCATTTTGAAATCATAATTTGTCATATTTAGTCCTTTGGTGAAAAATTGGAAAAGTTTTGAAAATTTACAAATTCAGTCCCTGGAGTTTCAGATTTTGACAGATTCAGTCCCTGGTGGGATAATTTTGAATAAAAATCATTTTGGGTCCTTGAGAAGTTACAAAAATCATTTTTAGTCCCGGGGTGAAAGTTTTGTGGAAATTACATGTTTGGTCCCTGTACTTTGCAAACTTGTCAGTTTTGGTCCCTGGTGTTTTAAAATGAAAAAAAAAATTATGGTCCTTATATTATTGGAATATGGCAAGATTGGTACTTGGGAGCACTTTGGATTTTGTACATTTTCAGTCCCTAAATTTCAGGTTTATTACAACTTTGGTCCTTATGAAATATTACAAACCAATCCACCATTTGTAATAATCTGATCCACCAAAGCAATCCACAACACTCCCCCAGGCCCATACTCCTCACCTTGGCCCAACCACAAATCAGCCCACCTCACTAAATATTTAATCCCCCGTTTTTATTTTTAAACCCGGTCAAACCTCCATTGACCATCTCCTCCACTTGGCTGCTGTTCTGCTACTCCACTGCAACACTCCACATACTTCACCTCCCCCCTCCTCTTCCCATGCCTTGTCTCCCCCAACTCCACAAAGTACCAAGAAGCATTTATTGCTCCTTATCCCACTCCAAGATATCTACAACTGCCACATGAGACTTTGGCGCCAATAATATGATTCAAAGGTCAGGATTGCTCCTCACTCATCCAAGGGTCCTCAAATAAAGTAGGAAAAGCTTTAGTGGGTCTGAAAACCCTAGAGGGTCAGTATAAAAAGAAAAAGATGGAGCTGAGCCAGAGCAGTAGAGTAGTTTTAATTTTTTTTTCATGTCGCTTTAATTAGTTTTCCATGTTCTAGTGTAATTCCTAGTTTATAAACATTGTACTCAGTATTTTAAGTGTATTTTAAACCTAATTCAACAATCAATTTCAGTTTTAAGTTCCAATTCAGTTTATGCCATTTTTATATGAAAATTTCACTTTAGTTTGTTTTGTGGTGAAAGTTGTTGTTTACTAGTTATTTAAGCTTCTATAAGCCTCTGATAAACTTTCAATAGCTTCTTTAGCATTAGAATTAGTTTTAGCTTAAAATCTAAAAAAATACCAAAAATACAATAAAATAGAGTAAAAATAAAAAAATCAGTTGGTAAGGAAGAAGATGCAATGGAGCATGGTGTAACTTGGATGACTATGGGTTAGAGCTTCAGGGGAAGCATAAGGATGGTTAGGAATTAATCTCACCCTTGTTTTTAGCTCAAGACGTTTGTAAGCAAATTCCATTTTATTTGTTAAATTACTGTAGCAACAGCTTGTTTAGTACTTATTGTATGCTTATGTTTGCTTTTTATAGTTAATTATTGCTTATTAGCTAGGTTTTAGTTCAAATATCATAGTTGTGTTTAGTTTTTTTTTATCAAGTTGTAAGTTAGCTGCTAAATTCTAGCTTATTTGCTTATTTGTCTTCTGCTCATTCATAGTGCTTATTGTTGTTTGGTTATTGCTTATTATGAGTTTTCTGACTTATCTCAATTCCTTTGACCACATTTGAATCAAAAATCTTGCCCTTTGCTTTGAAAATCCAAGAAAGACATAACATAAGGGGGTGTTTGGTTATGGTCTGTTCTGCATATGCTTGTTGTTTATCTGTCTTGTCTTTTGCATTTTTAGTGTACAATAGGGTAGAATAGAACATAGCAATCATAATATTAGTGGGTCATTAAGCAGAAAGTCAAATTGGTCTTTAATCTTCATATCAGTGTTCATTTCTGCTTTCTAGTAACTGATTTTTAGATACAAGTTAGAAATAGTTGTAACATGCTCAGATTGATTTCCAATTAGCTTCAATATTGCATTTGTATTAAGCCTTGATCAGTAGTATCTCAGTTTAGTCAAAGTTCCAAGTTTTAACAAAAGTCAAAATGGCATGTGAGATTGAAAACCCATTTCTTGGGTGAATTGTTTGGAATTTAGTATTAGGATTTGGACTTTGAGCTTTTGAGGTATTGTAGCCCCCCACCTCACCTATTGAATCCCACACTTCTTTTAATTTTGTGAATTTTTCCCTAAGCCCCACAAGGCCACAAACAGCACCCCAGAGGGGTCTGATATGCTGAAATTCAGCAGCAAAACACCCAAACTACCCACTTTGGTGGGTCCCACAGGTCACCATTGTGGGCCCCACACCTCCCCCTTGGTTCTATGAACTCACCACCTGGGTGCCTCTCCATTTCCAACAAGTTTTTGACCCAAAACAGCCTGGGACCCACCTGAATCAGCTCTTGTTTTTTGTCCCATTTCCTAGTTTCTAAATGGGTCAAAAGTGTCCATTGTGACCCATTTGCCCAATCTGAGTTCCAAGCTTGGTGTTTTTAGTTCCATTTACTCATTCTAAGTATTTTTCATCAGTTTTCACCTCTGTGGGCCCCACAGAGGCTCTAAAGCACCAAAAAGTCAAGAAAAGTCAACATTTGAGCCTTTTAGTGGCCGTTTTGCTTATTTTTGAGTTATAAGAAAAGTGTTTTTACAAAAGTTTCATGTTTTTAGGTATAAAATGCTGTTCCAAAAGAAAATCCAATTTATTTTTTAAGTGATAGTTTCTATTTAATGTAAATTAAATTTTATTTTTCATTTTTAGATTTTAATTAAGTACTTGTCATTTTTATATTTTTATTAATTACTTCTTATATTAAAGTATTTATATTAATTTTCTCAGATTTTTATTTCATCATTTGGTATTTATTATATTTAATATTAGTTTTATTTGAAATTAATTAATATTAAGTTTAAAATAGCATAATTAGTTTTTATTAAGTAAAACCTAGTTTTTATATTTTTTATAGCTTTTATATGTTATAAAACATTTTTAGAAATTTTATTAGAATTTTTACTGTTAATTTAGTAATTTTCTTAATTTAAAATAGTTTAATTAGGTAATTAATGTTTAATTAGTAATTAATTAATAGAACAAGCACAAAAAGACAAAAATACTTATTTTTATTTTTAAAACTTATTTTTAAGTTATTTTATAGTTTTAGAAATTTTATTTTCATTTTTCTAATATTTAATTAGTATTAAATTATATTTAAGTTGTTTAAATCTTAATAATTAGTAATTAATTAATAATAAATAATTAATTAGTGTTAAAATTTATTTTCTTTTTCTAAAAATATTCTTTTACCTTTTAGTTTGTAAAAAAGTCATTTTCACCCCCTGGGTGTTTTCAGATTTCCGTTTTCACTTTTTATTTCGTACGTTTACGTTTTATTTAAACGTAACGTACGCGTTTTTAGGTTTAAATCGTTTCTGGTTTTTTCTAGTTTCCCGTCTTATTCATATAGCTTATTTAAGCTATTTCTTCGTATATTCCTTAGTTCAAATAACTCAAAACCCCTTTCCATCCAAATTCACCCGATCACGAAACCGTTTCATAACCATCACACCTCGTCGGGACATAACGACCCGGGGAAACCTTATACTTCCGTGGAGCATTGACTCTAGGCTGTCTGACTTTGTTGACCATTCCTTGGTCAATATAAGTTAGGTGGTTTGGGCTCAATCAGCCTCAAACGGTCAGATAATTATTGGTCAACCACTTGTGAATGGTCAAGTATAATAGTCAAACAGCTGAGGCAAATGCTTCCATGAAATACAGTGTTTTCCCGGGTCGTAATGTCCCAACGAGGTTGTAATGGTATTAAAAACGAATTTGTGATCGAGTGAATGTGAACAAGGATATGAATAAGTGTGTGTGTGTGTGTGTGTGTTTAAACTAGGGTTTTATAAAACTAAATAACTTAAATAAGCTATTTGAACAATTACGTAAAAGCTAGGTATCTAAAATGTTTAAACGTACACCAATTTAAAATCAGACGCGACTGCGTATTGAGAAAAATGTGAGTTTTAAGAAAAATAAACTACAGGGGTTAAAAATGACAATTCTATAAACTTAAACTTAAAATAAAATTAAATTAAAAAGAAAACTATTTTTTTGATTATTATATTATTTATTATTAATTATTTAATAAAAAACTATTTAACTATTTAATTAAAACTTAATTTAGATCAAACTAAAAATGATAAATACTACAAATTAAACTAAAAATTTGTAAAAATAATTTCTAAACTTAAAAATGAACTTGAAGAAAGTATAAAAAATAAAAATAAATGTTTTTGTCTTTTTATAGATTTTTTATTAATTAAAAACTATTTATATTAATTATACTAATTAAACTATTTTAAATTACAAATAATACTAAAATGACTTAGAAAATTATGAGAAAATTTATAAAACTATTTTATAACATTTAAAAGCTAGGAAAAATATAAAAACTAGGTATTACCTTATAAAAATTAATTATGCTATTTATAACTTACTTATTAATTAATTACTAATAAAACTATTATTAATTCTAATAAATACCAAATGACAATATAAAAATCTAATAAAATTACTAAAAATACTTTAATATAATAGAAAATTAATAAAAATATAAAAATACAGATTACTTAATAAAAATATAAAAATGAAAATTAAAATTAAATTATATTAAATAGAAACTATCCCTTATTTTTATGTTGTTTTTTTCTTGAATTTTCTTTTACAATACTATATTATATCTAAAAATATACAACTTTAATAAAGACAACTATTTTATAGATTAATAATAAGCTAGTTATAAGCTAACAACCTAGGCTGTTGACCATAGTTGACCAAACAAGCAAATAAGCTCACCTGAGCTTATGTGGGACCCACTATGGTATTTTCTGGTTCTAATAAGTTAAGTAAACAAGTTTGAGCAAGGATTGATCAAATAAGCCCTTGGAATAGGCTAATAAGCACTTAATAAGCACTTGGTTACTTGTTATTCAACTGAAAATGGGACAGAGAATGGAAGCAAATCTAAGTAGGGTCCACTGGGTTTCAGGTCAAACCAAAGGTCAAATACTACTCTCTGGTAGGAGTGGGGTTGGGAGAAACTAATTAGAAGGTGTGGGGCCCACTGTGGTGGTCACAAAACACCACTAAAGTGGTGGTGATGGCTATGGTCTGCTGGTGCAGGGCACACCTTTGCCCTGCAAGTATCTTTGAGGGTGAGTGGGGCCCAGGGTAAAAATCTTAAAAATATAACAATGGTGGGATTCAAAATTTAAGGTGGTAATCTATTACCAAAACAATTTTCAGAACCTAAAACCTAATACACAAATCTAGAAAAATCCCACAAGTTTTGTGAAAATCTGAAAATGGCAATTTTGACTTTTGATGAAAATCAACTAGTTTGACTATTGTGAGATTCTAGACTATATTACTGATTGATTAAGTTATGATAAGCTATAATAGACCTAAAATAAGCTAAAACTTAAAGATATAAGCTAAATGGTGGGTTTATGAAACTAAATTCCTTGACAATTAACTGTCAAGGGGTTTGGTTTTGGATTTTTGACTTTTTCCTAATGAGACCCTGGTTTTATGGTTTATTTGACCTAATATAACTTAGCATAGCATGTTAGAACTGAAAACAACAACAATTACAAACTAGAACACCTTGATTCTCACTAAACCAAACAGTCCTTTAAATTAAGTTTTACACTATAACTTTTTAATTTTAAACCACAACTATTGATATTAAGTTTAAAACAGATTAACTAAGCTTAATTAAAGCTAATTAAACAGAAATAACATCAAATAAATAACAAGAACTCAATATGCTAAGACTACTGAAAATGCTTACAGATTGATCCTGACTGAGACTAGAGTACCAAGGAACAAGTGACCAATCCTAACACCTCCCAATAGGTACTAAACCAGAAACATATCCAAAGAACACCCTGCTCAATCCTTCTTCTTCTCTTCCCTCTAATTTTTTATTTTTCACTATTTTATCTATTTTCTTTGGAATTTTGTAATTATACTCTAAACTGAATTCAGATGAAATCTAAAAAGCTTTAATAAGCTTTGTCAGAGCTTAAGTGGATCTTAGATTTCAATAACAACAACAAATAACAACAATCAAACTTTTGGAGACTTTTGAGAATTTAAAAAATGCATAAACTGAATATCTAACTGAAACTTGAAATTAACTTTAATTAAAGAGTGAAATACATGAAACTAACTGAGAACAAGTTTGTTTAATTGAAAATACAACTTAATGATTAAATTACACTACCTACGACTACCATTAACTAAAACTAAACTAATACTACTTCACCACTACTTCCTTCCTTCTTTATAGAGACTTTTGAGGTTTGTGGGACCCACACTGATATTTCCCACCACTTGTGAGCCATTGATTTTGTCTGAGTAATCTTGGCCGTTTGAAACTGCAACTTGGCGCCAAAAGTCCTAGGGGGTACTGTGGATTACTTGGAGAGGATTTTAGGGGTTTAAATGCGTTTGGGGGCATGTGTGAGGTGGAGGGTTTGCGTGGAGAGGTGGGTGATGAGGTGGAAGGCCAGGTGGAGGGTGGTTTTGGTAGCAGCGGTGGTGGTGGTATTGGGAGGGAAAAGGGGGTGACTGGGTGGTTTGGTTTGTAGGTTTGACCAAGGGCGTTGACCCGTTTAATATTATAACGGGGTGGACTGGGCTGGGGTTCACATGGGCCTAGGATTTAATAAAAGGGTGGGCTTGTAGTTTTAGTGGATTGGGTAATATTTTGGGTAGTAAATATATAAAGGGTCCGGATTTGGTTTGGTATTTTCACAAGGACCAAATTTGTAATTTATTCAAAATAGAGGGGCCTGCTGTGACAAATTTTCAAAGGTTATCACAAGGACCAAACTTGACAAGGATGAATAGTACAAGGGTATATTTGATTTTTTTTCATTTTTAAAATACCCGGGGGACTATAATTGACAAAACTGAAACTCCAGGGACTTAACATGTAATTTCTCCAAACTTTTCATCCAGGGACTAATAGTGACAATTATGAATTCCCTAGGACCCTTAATGATAATTTTCCCATTTTGAACACCCAGGGACTAAAACTATCAAGTTTGAAACTTTGAGGGACCTGTTTTGCCAAACTGTGAAACTTCAGGGACCAATCATGTAAAGTCACCAAACTTCACACCAAGGACCATTCCTGCAAAAGATTATTAGTACAAGGACCAAAATAGATTTTCTCAAAGTTTTTACATCCAAGGGACCATTTATGTCAATTTGCAAAGTACAGGGACTAAACTTGTAATTTTATGAAACTTTGCACCAAAGGACTAAATATGTAATTTTATGATTAAAAAGGACCTTTGATGACTTTTTCAAGTTTTTAGAATAACCAGGGACTAGTTTTGCCAATTTATGAAACTTGAGGGACTGAAACTGCCAATTATGCAAACTTTGTACGTTTTTCATCTGTTTTTGCATATTTTGCATTTGAAACATATAAAACACACTTCTAAGATATTTTAAGTATTTTGATGCATATTTGAGTGTTTTTGGATGTTTTGGCAGCTCAGATTAGTATAAAATGATGAGTATTTAGACACTCATCAGTGGTGCAATAGGTCCGCCCTTCCCTTGCATGGTAGGCTGACACAAATCCTCCATCGTTCGCAGATCGGGAGCTGTTTCATCCTTGGGAGGGTCAGGCGGTGGTGGTGGCCCGTCGTCCATTTCTGTTTTTGGTTCTTCAATAACAGTACGTAGCTCGGGTACGTTTTTCTGACTTTTTCGCTATGTTTGTGAACGAGTGCGCATGCACTAAAAACAGTTTTTCAAAACCAGATCGAGACAAAACAACAGGGAACTTAAACCAATAATCACAAGTGAATGGCTTCTTTGAAAAAGGTACACCACTCACAGGGATACAATGGCAAGTTTTAATCTTATGTTTGGGAACTTATTATGTTCACACCCCCAGTTGGTAGGTGTTCTTCCTTGGTTTCCGGTGGTAAGATTTTATGTATTGATTATTAACAGAAAAATTGTTTTTTGGGCTTTTTCGGGTGTGTGTGAAGAAAACTTTTGGAAATATTTTTGGTATCGATTCGTTAACCGAAATCGTTTTCTTTAAAATTACTTGTAGGGTGGCGGGAGAGAAGAATGGATCTCTCTTCAGTTCGCAATTTAATGTCAGAACTTCCGTATTCCACCTGTGTAGGTTGTAATCTTAAAGAAACCGAAGTAATTTAACTTCACGATTGTTTTATAGTTTTTGATTTCTTTTTTGGTGTTGTTAACACTTTAGGAAAAGTGTTAATTAACTTTTTTAATAAGATTGAGATTTTTACAAAAACTTTTTACAAAAGTGGTGAAATTTGTACACGGAGGGTTTTGAAAGCCACTAAACTTATAACGTTTTTAAAACACGCAACAACCTCCCCGACAACGACGCCAAATTTTGATTGAGCCTAAACGGTCAGATAATATTGACCAAAGAAATTGGTCAACAAAGTCAAACAGTCTAAGGTCAATGCTTCGTGGATAGTATAGCGTTTCCCTGGGTTGTTATGTCAAGACGAGATTGAAATGGTGTTTGTAAACGTTTGCGGGAATGAGTGGTACTGAGGACAGTAACCAAAGATGATTTGGAATTGATTATGCTACTGATTACTTGGTATTTGAACAACTGAAACAGTATTAACGATTACAGAAACACAAATATGAATACACGTACACAAATTAGGAGTCAGATTTGATTACAGATAGAAGAAAATGTGAGTTTTAAACAATTTATAACTACAGGGGGTGCAAATGAAAATTTTAAAAACTTAATATTAAAAGAAATTTAAATTAAAAAGATTTTTTTTTGATTATTTTATTATTTAATATTAATTATTTAAATAAAAATTATTTAATTATTTAGTTAAAAACTATTTAACTTAAACTAAAAAGATTTATATTACAAATTTAAGCTAGAAAATTGCAAATTAATCTTTAAAATTATAAAATGACTTAAAATAAATTTAGAAACTACAAATACCTATTTTTGTCTTTTTGTGGATTTTTTATTAATTAAATGCTAATTATATTAATTAAACTAATTAAACAAATTTAAATTACTAATAATATTACAAATGACTTAGAAAATTATAGAAAAATTTATAAATCTAAATAACCATCATAGGAATCCTAAAAAATTATAAAAAGTTTATAAAATTTATTTTCAGACTATTTTACTAATTATTTACTTATTTATTAATTAATATCTAATTTAACTAAATTAATTAAGAAAATTAGAAAATGAATAGTAGAAATTAAGAAAATATTTTTTAAAAATACTTAATGATTTATAAAACCTAGGAAAAATATAAAATGGTACTGTTGTTGATTAAAAATTAATAAAACTATTTAATTACTAATATTACTTAATTATTAATTAAACTAATTTTAATTCTAATAATTACTAAATTAAAAGGGAAAAATCTAGGAAAATTACTGAAAATACTTTAAAATGAAATAAAATTAAGAAAAATATAAAAATGATGAAGTGCTTAATAATAAGCTGAAAAGAAAAATTAAAAAGATAAATCCTATTAAATAGAAGCTATCACTATTTTTAAAGTTAGTTTTTGTTGGTTTTTCTTTTTGAGAACTGATTATAAGCTAAAAATAAACAAGTTTTGTGAAAAGACTTGTTTTGTATCTTATTAATAAGCTGTGTGCACCCTTTTGTGCTTAACAGTTGAGTTTATAGCTTATTAGGACTTGTGGATTTTTGAAAAAGCTATCAAATGAACAAGTAAGCCAAAACAGATGTATATCAACTAGAAACAAACTAAATGAAACATATAAGCACACTGAATAAGCTATTGAAAGCCAAATAAGCACTTAACAAACTACAAGGCCAAAACAGGCCTTACACAAGGACTTTTGAACCTCTGTGGGGTCCACAGAGGTGAAAGGGAGTCCAAAGTAAGCTTTTACCCTTGAAGTTGACCTGGTCAACTCTGGAATAAGCCAATAAGCTAGGCTTATGGCTTATTATAGAGGCTACGGTGAGACTTGGAACTTGGGGTCAAACACTGAGTGAGTCAGTGTAGGTTTCTGAGAACAGGCTAAAAGGAGGGTCCAATAAGGTATGATACAATAAGCTAAACCCCAAACTAAACCTAGGCCTGAAAAGGTGGACTGATAAGCTATAGAATAAGCAAAGGGCAGAGTGTGACGTCCGCTGGTGAAGTTACACAAGGCCAAGGAAAATTGGCCAAAGGCCTGGTGCACAGGGCATGCACTTGCCCTGCAGTGCTAAATAAGCACTTGCACAAGCTTCAATAAAAATCCCAAAAATAAGCTGAACACATATTTTGAAAGATGAGCTGAGAGACTTTGATTTGTGAAAAGCTCAGGGTCCCAATCTAAGTACAAAAATCAAAACAAATCCCCTAATTTTTGGTTTTTCTGATACAAGTGTAAATTTGACTTTTAGAAACTATGATCCAAGTTGACTTTTGTGAAACTCTATCTTGATTTAAGCACTGATTATGATATATTAGTCCATAATAAGACTAAATTAAGCTAAAACAACTACTTGTGAAATCATTTGATGAGATTTGAACTAAAAACCTTAAACAGATAACAAGTGAGATTAAATCAAAAGGTATTTTGACTTTGTTTACAAATGTTCACTGGTTTTTATGGTTATTCTGTCTTAATATGCACTAGATAATCATGTATCAAGCATAAGTGAAACAGTAAGATCCAAACACCCCTTTTAAAACTGAATTTTATGGATTTCAAAGGATTTCAAAGATTTTAACCACAACTATGATCCCAATTATTGAGATATAATATTACAAGCTTATTTGAGCACAGACCTACTATTTATAACAACAATACACAGAGATTCACTAAAATTGCCACAAGACAGTTAAAATAAAAAATTTTGAAAACAAGAAAAGCAATTGAGAAAGCTAATGAAGATAAGCAATAACACAACTAATAATCACCTAGGAATCATAATAAGCAAATATAAACACTAAAAAAGCAATGCTACAGAACAGAACTAAGAATCAAAGAAAAATGGAAAATTTGAACTCACTTGAGACCCTAGCTAAACAAGGGCACACAAATGGGCAGCTACAAGCTAGGTAAAAGTCCTTCTTGCCATATACATTACTGGCAACTTCTTTAAGCCTCCAATCAAATGCAAAGGTACCCTGTGGTATTTTTTATTGTTCTGATTTTTTTTTTTTCTTTTTTTTTTTTTTTTTTTTTTTTTTTTTATGATTTTATGTTTAGTTATAGATATAAACTATTTAAGTGAGCTTATGAAACAGTTAATACTAGTTTAGATCATGGTTAAAGCTTAAAAGAGAAATTTAAAATAAAAATGCAAAAACTGAAATTATAAAGAGAGAATGAAATTGGAACTTGAAACAGATTTATATTACACTAAAAAGCTTGAGTACAAGGTTTTTAAAGTAGAAACTACACTAAGATTGATTAATTTAGCTAATGCGTTACAAATTTGAACTAAAACTAATACTAACTGACTGTTCTTCTTCTCCTTTCATCCTCTTCTTTTATACTTGAGTTTCTGAGCTCCTTGGGTCCCACTAAGCCTCTCACAGCTTCAATTTTGATCATTGGATCATCACAATTAATCCTTACCGTTTAAATTATTTTTGTCGCCAAGGGATGAAAGTGCAATTTGCTCTGATAACTTGAAAGGGGGTGGGGTTGCATTTATTGTGGTTGTCTTTGTTATGTAATAGTGATGGAGTGGGCGGTGTGAGGCTGCAAGTGGAGAGGGTGAGGGTGAGAGGGAAAGGGGTGTTTGTTGACCGGTTTGACCCAGGGTCAAACGTTGACCCTGGTATTACTAATAAGGGTGGGGTTGGATTGGGCTGTGGAGTTGGGCCTGGGGAAGGTGTGGATCAGGATTTGGATTGGATTTGGTGTTTTGGGTTTATAATAATACAAAGTGTCCGGTTGGTTTAGTATTAATAACAAGGACCAATTTGGTATTTATCCAAAAGTTGGGGGGTTGGACTTGGGAAGTTCCCAAGGTTATCACAAGGGTGTATTCTGCCAAGTTTCCATAGTATGAGGACCATAGTTTCCTTTTTACATTTTTGAACACCTAGGGACTATTTCTGCCAATTCTGCAAACTCCAGGGACCAATCATGTAATTTTCCCAAACTTTCCATCCAAGAACCACTTTTGCCATAGAAGAATAGTACAAGGACCAAAATTGATTTATTTCAAAGTTTTTACATCCCAGGGACCATTTTTGTAAATTTTGCAAAGTTGAGGGACTAAACTTGTTATTTTATAAAATTTCACACCAAAGGACTAAATATGTTTATTTGTGATTCAAAAGGACTTTTGGTGATTTTTTTCATGTTTTTAAATAACCAGGGACTAGATTTGACAAGTTTGGAAAGTTGAGGGACTGAAACTGTCAATTATGCAAACTTTGTTCATTTTTCATTTGTTTTTAAACATTTTGCATCTGAAACATATAAAACACGATCCTGGGATATTTTCAGTATTTTTATGCATATTTGAGTATTTTTAGATGTTTTGGCAGCTCAAATGAGACAAAAATGATGAGTATTTACACACTCATCAATGCCAATATTGTTCGTTATATCTAGTTGTTTCCCCATAAGTATTTAGTAGATGGAACTCTTAGTCGTTACAAGGCTCGTCTTGTAGAGAATGGTAGTAGCCAGTTAGAGGGTATTGATGTTGATGAGACTTTTAGTTCGATTATTAAACCGGGAACTATTCGGACCATTCTTAGTTTGGCTACTTCTCGACATTGGTCAGTTCATCAGCTTGATGTCAAGAATGCAATCCTTTTTTTGGTTAAAGGGCCTCCACCGGGTACAATATATTACTCCAAAAACAGTTAAGTACAAAGGAATGTGGCTAAAATACTTAATTAACCTCAAGCAGCCGCTTGAACAACCACTAAATCATTCATGACACGTCATAAATGATCCAACTAGCTACACACAACTAGAAAATCAAAACAAAACCAAGCATAAACTAAGACATAACAACCTTTATGCTAACAAAAGGAAAGACAACCTATACAAGTCTAATGTCATGGATAGCGACAGCCTTTAAATGGGCTGCAGATATACCACAATCATCAAAGTAATCATTATAGTCACATGTACCATCTTTCCATTGCTGCAAAAGACTCCTCTCATTCCCTTCACTACCGAAATAATTTGTCTCGTTAGGATATTCCAAAATGTTGATATAAATAATGTTTGTGAATGTTATTAATACCTCTCAATAAACCTTTGTTTTGATAATCACAAAACTCAAATCAAATTAAGTTAAGAATAAGACATAAACAAGTATTTGGTGACAAATATTTACCTCTACATCTTATATCACTTAAGGTATGCATAAACTTAGCAACTTATGCATTACATGATCAAAGGAAATTTTGTATTAATACACAACATCTTATAAAATGATTATAACATTTTATATATATTTGTAAATCATTTTTGGTATAGCTTTATTAAACCACAAAGATATGATTTCAAATTTCCAACCAAAAAGGGCAAATTTTATCCAGAAAAACTTTTCAAACGTTCAGGAGGGCGGCCCCCTTAATTTTACTAGGCGGCCCCCTTAATGATTAAGGGGACCGGCCTATAATTAAAGGGACCGGCACGCTCCCGAACAGTAAAATCTGGCCCATTAAATACTGGATCATTTTACACATTTTCCTCACCTTTTTGCACTATAAACTTTCTGATCCAATCTTCTTCTCTAGATCTAAAATCCTTTGATCATATATTTCATAAGTCTTTGTTTCTAAGTGATCCAAAGCTTCATCCATTCAAGTGCAAGAAGAAGAACACTTCTCTACATCCATCTTATTGTAGTGGTGTTGTGTATAGCTAGTTTCATATAGTACTAGTGATAGATATTTGTGAAGGTGTTGTGTATATTTGTTGATTGTAGAATCTTGGTGTGTTGTAAACTAGTTTAGTAGTTGTGACTTAGTTGTGCATAGAAGAAGGTGTGAAGATTGACAAGGTGTGAAGACGGTGTGAAGTCTTGAAGAAGGTGTGAAGGTGTGATAAAGGTGTGAAGATCACGTGGTGTGATATTTGGTGTGAGATTGGTTCTAGCTACGATTAGAACTCGACATTTAGCTTAGTGTCGTTAACTTGGGTAAGCCAAGGTGTGTAAGGTTTCTCCACCATAAGGAGTTTGTTGACATAGTGAAGAAAACTCTCGAGTGTGGTACTCGGGGAGTGGAGTAGGGCAAGGAAGGTGTCCTTGTAGCCGAACCACTATAAATTCACGTGTTGTGGTTTGATCTTTCTAACTCTATCTTTTCTTCATTATATTTCAATACTTTCATTATTAGTTTAGACTTGCTTATATTGGTTGTTGCTAGAACTCACTTAAGATCGAATCGAAAGTTTTTATAACCTACAAAATATTTTGGAAATAAATTTTAAAAGGACGTAAAGCTATTCAACCCCCCTTCTAGTTTTCCACAATTGGTATCAGGAGCCACGTCCAGAAAGATCTTTAAAATATATTGTATTTTAAAACTTGTAACGATCTATGGAATCTGAAAAATATTTAGAAGGGCAATCTATGCAAAGACCACCACTATTTGAAAGTGATGGATTTTTATATTGGAAAAATCGATTCGAAACTTATGTGAAGTCAAAAGATCTAGATCTTTGGCATGTTATTACTAATGGTGATTTTTTACCTATTCCAAATAACCTGGAAACTAAGAAAGATGAAATCGTACCTTTTGAAAAACAAAATGATGATTTAAAAAGAAAACTTGCTAAAAATAATGAAGCAAAAATGGTTATTTATAATGCGCTACCACGTAAAGAGTACGAAAGGATCTTTATGTGTGAAACCGCAAAAGAAATTTGGAACTCTTTACTAATAACTCACCATGGTAATAGTCAAGTCAAAGATAATAAGATAGATCTACTTGTTCAACAATACGAGCAATTCACGATTCCGGAAGAGGAATCAATTGACAATGCTTTTGCTAGATTTAACACTATCATCACAAGTTTAAAAGCACTTGATGAGAATTTTTCTAGTAAGAATTTTGTTATGAAGTTTCTTAGGGCTCTTCATCCAAAATGGCGAGCTAAAGTGACGGCTATTGAAGAATCGAAGAATTTGTCAACTTTGCAACTTGACGAATTAATTGGAAATCTAAAAGTCTACGAAGTCATCATTAAGAAGGACTCCGAAATGGCCAAGGAAAAACGAGAGCAAAGCAAGTCAATCGCCTTGAAAGCTAGAAAGGAATCTAGTTTCGAAGATAGCTCATCTTCCGAAAGTGATGATGAAGAATACGCCATGGCCGTAAAAGACTTCAAGAAATTCTTCAAAAGGCGAGGAAGATTCGTAAGACAACCGTATGATGAAAAGAAAACACTTCAAAAGAGTAAAGATGACAAGAACAACAAGATTGAAAGAAAGTGCTTCAAGTGTGGTGATCCAAATCACCTCATCGGAAAATGTCCAATGGTGACAAGAGATCAAAATCAAAGAGCTTTTGTTGAAGGTGCTTGGAGTGATAGTGACGAAGATGAGAAAGAAACGACAAAAGAAGAAAAGTGTCTTATGGCGAACACATCAAATGAGGTACGTTCCGAAACCGAATATTTTAGTGATGAAAGTATATCATTAGATGAAAAAGATCTAGATAATGAATATAATAAACTATGCAAATTAGGACAACTAGTAATGGCCAAAAACAAATCACTAAAATACATAAACAATCAATTAGAAAGTGAAGTACTAGAACTAAAAATTAAAATACATCAACTAGAAAAAGGTAAAGAAATTTTTGAAGAATGTAAATCATGTCAAGAGCTTAAAGGTGAAAATGAAACACTTAGGGAAGAAATTCGCAAACTTGACAAATTTGAAAATAGTAGTCAATCACTTAGTAAAATAATAAGTATTCAAAGAACATCTGGAGACAAAACCGGCTTAGGATTTAATTCAAATGAAGCTTCAACAAGCGAGATTAAAAATGTAAAATTTGAAAGTGAACTCAACAAACAAAAACCCTTAAAATCTAATCCTAAGTATATACTTATGAATGATAAGAAAATACCTCTTGCCAACGATGAAGAAGTTAAAGTTTTTTATAAACCATCCTTAAAGACCGAAGTAGGATCTTCTAAACCCAAGATAAGATCTAAAACTCCGCCACCTAGAAAACCAAATAATTCTTACCCTAGGTCTAAAACACCTCAACCAAGAAGAAACCAAAATAGGCAAAACTATAATAACAATAGTAATCAAATGTGGAACTACCAACAAAGCTACAATCCTTGGGGCATTCTACCACCTTTCATGCACCCGAGTCAAATGTTAAACATGTTTGGACCAAACAACTTTGGACCAAAAGGACAATGGGGATCAAATGGCTAGACGAACATTCCTTGAGGCAATCTTGGTGTTTCTCTCAACATAGACTTTTTCAAAGTCTATATTTCATCTTGATGATGTTGAAGATTTCTTTTGAAGACCACCTGGTACGCCACTCTTTCACAACTCATTGCCATGCTTAGATAAATATGCATTGTTTGATTTCGTAAAGTATTTAGGTATAATTTGTTATTTTCTTCTATTTGTTAGAATCACACACACACACACACACACACACACACACACACACACATATATATATATATATATATATATATATATATATATATATATATATATATATATATATATATATATATATATACATAATATATTAAATATATTTATACATATATATATTCACTTGCACATAACCTAGATACGTCATTTGTTGACTCTCTAGAACTCCAGGAAATCGTTCTTTATCGAACCCTTTCCTTCCCCCCTCACGTTATTTTAGTAAGTCCTCTTTTAGGAGACTCATGATGATGAAGGGATATGAGTCAAGTGGACTTTTGTAATGCAAGAACGCCTTCGCACGTGAACACTATGGATGAAACAAACTCCTCTCGCCGATTATATCCTATCTCCGCTACTATCCTTCAAACCTCACCCATCAACCCATCTTTCACTCACACTTACACTTATAATATATATATATATATATATATATATATATATATATATATATATATATATATATATATATATATATATATATATACACTTATTCACATATTCCCGAACACACCTAAAACCCTTCATCAACTTAACACTTTGATCATTTTATCCAAAATTATCAAAGGTATATTTTAATTATCGAAACGATAATTAAAAATTGTTAAGGATTCTATCATCGTGCCAATGAACGTTTACGTATTTTTGATATACTATAAATCTAATTATATACGTATAAATATTTTTGTTCCAGAAACTAACTCCGCGAAATTTGGAAAATTTCAAAGGCGGCCCCCTTAATAATTAAGGGGACCGGCTTGTTATCGAAGGCGGTCCCCTTAATGTTTAAGGGGGCCGGCCATCTGACACTTCCAAAATCGTTTTTCCTCCTTAATTCTATTCCCAAACACTCCATTTACTCACTCACCTCTTCCCCTATGCTGCTGTGAACGAAACTAAACCTCCAAAACCACCAAAATCCTTCACCAAATCACCAATCCGGGGTTATTTCGCAAGGGGCAAACATCAACCAAACATATAACAACATCTTTTGTAAGTTTTCCAACATGCATTTCATCACATTTCATTCGATTTGGTGTCTAATCAATAATTATGCATTTTATTAAAATTCATTGTAATTCGTTTTTAAGTGTAATTGAAGCTAGAAATTGAACTACCAAATGCTCCCCATAGGATTAGGATGATGTTTTGCAACTCAAAATTAGTATAACATATCATCTTGTCAAAATCATTAATCGCCCATAAACCCTCGTTGAATTTTATTTTTCAAAAGGAACATTGTTGATATAACTCTTAAAAACCATTTAAAACTTACTACATTACATTGTTTTAACGTTCTAAACAATCAAAACATACTTTTCAAGTTGTTGTAAAATGGTTCATGAAGACAACATGGGCGTTTGGTTCATGAACAAACCATAACTATATGAAGTTATTTGAAACCTAAAACTAGCTTATAAGTTTTGTTAATAATACTAGAATCAATAGAGGTCATCAAGATATATAATCAATATATATATATTGATATTTTAGGTTATAATTATGTAGCAAAGGGAGCGTTTGGTTCATCTTGAATAAGACATTTTGAAAACCAAAATTCATATTTTAACCGTTTAAACAAGCTTATGCTGTGTCAAACTCTTACGAAATGGAAGATATATAATCTAATATATATCTAGCTTTATTTCGAAATGAATTGTGATATCATACCATGTTGATATTATACATTCTAAACGAGTTTAAAATCAAAATAAAAGGAACATCATGAAACTACTTCATTGAATATTTTTTTGTGTCGAAGTAGAATTTCGTTCCACATATAGTGCATATAATTATATAAATATATAACATATGCATGATAGTTGTTTTTATATTAATTTTATTTTTGTTGTTATATTGTTTAGGTGAAAATGCCTAAGACCACGGTTGGTGATGTATCCAAAACCAAACAATGCATTCCAAATGTCTCCTCTACTCCCGGCATGTCTCCTTCAGTTGCATGTTTCTATCGACCTATTGAAAATAGAAACATTCACGAAGGAAGAATTGTCGATCCATCTTTCTATGAATCTGATGACACCGAACGAATGTTCTCCAATATTCGTTTTGAATGTCTTTTCCAAATCAACGAACCTATTATTCCTCGATTCATCCTCGACTTCTATAGCCAAGTGACGGTGCAAACCGATCCCTAAGGTCATCTCCTCATTTCCTTCATGATTCAAAATCAATTCATCACTCTTACTCTTGCTCAATTTGGGCAAATTCTTAGAATCCCATTCAACGGCCAAGCCGTTTTCTCAAATGAATGGGATCTTTCCACTCTTGAAAGAAATCGTCCTCAGGATGGCCCCTACTATTCTGAGATTCCTAGTCCTGAAGACATTCGTCGAATGCTCGAACTAGAACGTCGTACGACTAGTCGAGTAATCAAATCAAAGAATGTCGACATTCATGCTAATCAAATCCTCCTCAAAGAGCTAAGCCCCGACATGAAGAAGTGGGAAGAACTCATTCGCGAGAATGCGTTTGGTACGGGTGGTCACCGTGATCATGTCACGGCGAGCATTGCCCACATGGTTTATTGTGTTATTGCTGAAGAGCAATACAATTTGGCTTATCTCTTTGTTCATCGAATCATGTCCGCCAAAAACACCCCAAATGCCAATCTTCCTTACGGTATGTTTCTCACACGACTTTATCGTTATGTGATAGAACATTACCCATATCTTCAAAGAGACTACTACGTTCATATACTTCCTACTTTGAACCAACTTACTCGTGTTCGTGCTCGCCGTCCTCGTAGTGACAAAGGAAAATCTCGTGTTCCTTTGTATTCTAGACCTCGTGGTTCTACATCTCATCGTGATGACGATGATGATGAGGAGGAAGACACCTCACGTGTTAGTACTCCATCCCCCACGACCTTTGTTGAAGATCTTTTCGATCTTGATGATACCGAGTATCAAATTCCTCTTCCTCATGAACGTACCGATGAGCTTCTTTTCACTCGTCAAACGTCTATCATCAACCGTAAAAAACAAATGCATGAAGAACTTCGAGGAGGATTCAAATCCGTTGGGAAGATGTTTAGGAAGATGATTGGAAAGAAGAAGAAGTAGAAGACATTGATGCATTGCTACTTGTTATTACTTGTTTCTATTTAACATGTGTATGGTTTGCTACTTGTCCGACTTATTCGGAAATACTTGTGTTTGTTCTTGCTTATCTCTTGGATAATTTTTAGTCTTTGAATAATTATCATGCTATGCTATGCTTCTTTTCAAATATGGATTATAATATGTTTATTTGCATGCAAAATTTGGTTATATATATATATATATATATATATATATATATATATATATATATATATATATATATATATATATATATATATATATATATATATATATATATATGTTTATATATCATCATTCCTAGTGTATATGCTTCTAATATAGCTTGTTGGAAAAACAAACTTGAAAAATGGCCAAATTCTGCAAATTTTGGGTTTCTGGTCGTCTGGGAAAACACCAGATGGGCGGCCCCCTTAATTCCCTAGGCGGTCCCCTTAATGATTAAGGGGGCCGGCATACAATTAAGGGGACCGGCCATCTGGAACTGGGTTTACTGTTTTCTTTTGCATCTTGTGAACCATTTCTCTAGTTTCAGCTACCATTTCCCATTTTAACCCAACTGATTTTAGAATCTCATTCAACCATTTCAAATATATACCTAAATAAACCATTTCCATACTATAAATTCCCTCCATTATCACCATTCTTCATCTCATCATTCATCATATCATCATGACTTCTCCAAGCACCTCAAACTCCAAAACCTCCAAGAAACAAAAACTTGTGGTCATTCCTCCAAAACAACTCTTCATTGACTTAACAAATGAAGACAACATAACCCCATCACCTCCACCAAAATGCTCCTCTCCAAGTGCACCTAATGCACCATCCAAAACACCTTCCACTCATGGAACTTCCTCATCTTCCTTACCCTCAACCTCATCAATCAATGACTACATCAATTCACACTTGTCACCACAAGTATCATCACCACTTCCCACACAAGAACCTATATCCACCCATCTTACAATCTCACTTTCACCAATAACACCACTTGATACTCAACTCTCATCTCCACAAATTACACCACCATACTTTGCAAATCCCGTACCTTGGAGGATGCTTGAATCACATGGTGATACTTGC
This sequence comes from Artemisia argyi, assembly GCA_030686995.1. Lineage (NCBI taxonomy): Eukaryota > Viridiplantae > Streptophyta > Magnoliopsida > Asterales > Asteraceae > Artemisia > Artemisia argyi. The sequence continues at coordinate 76,881,931 of CM060681.1, forward strand.
CTTTGTTGTATCCACAACCGAACCATCATCTTTGGCCTTAAAGATGAAATTCAATATATGTTTTCATATATTGAACATTTGCTTACCAACCCACCACCACCTCCAACTCCACCATCCTCTCCTATAATTCCTCCACCACAATTCTCATCCACTCCTCCACCATCACCATCATGCTCTCCAAATTAAGCATTTGATATGCTTAATAAATAAAGTCTTTGCCACCCCTTTTGCTTGCAAGCTCTATGAAGTCCATGTACTTTTGCATGATGATGTATCTTTCTTGATTAATTGGCTTATGTATTTTCTATTATGTTGTTAGCTTATGGACTCGTATTGTTGTGACTTAACACAACTATTGCTCTAATATGAATGTTTCTTTCTTTTCTCATCACCCTATATTTGTGTACATGTATATACTTGTGCTTCTAATATTTTTGTTTTGCAAGCATTCCGTAGCTCGTTCTCTTGGTGCCCCCAAACGAGGGGGAGTACACATCAAGGGGGAGTTTCTACCCGTCAAACTTTTCACGAATGAAAACTTGTCGGCATAACCTTTTTGATGTTACAAAAAGGGGGAGAAGTAAATATAAACTCACTAAAATACTTGTTTAAAAATTAATTTTTGAGTTAATGAGTTTAAGTTTTGTAATCATCAAAAAGGGGGAGATTGTTGATATAAATAATGTTTGTGAATGTTATTAATATCTCTCAATAAACCTATGTTTTGATAATCACAAAACTCAAATCAAATTAAGTTAAGAATAAGACATAAATAAATATTTGGTGACAAATATTTACCTCTACATCTTATATCACTTAAGGTATGCATAAACTTAGCAACTTATGCATTACATGATCAAAGGAAATTTTGTATTAATACATAACATCTTATAAAATGATTATAACATTTTATATATATTTGTAAATCATTTTTGGTATAGCTTTATTAAACCACAAAGATATGATTTCAAATTTCCAACCAAAAAGGGAAATTTTATCCAGAAAAACTTTTCAAACGTTCAGGAGGGCGGCCCCCTTAATTTTACTAGGCGGCCCCCTTAATGATTAAGGGGACCGGCCTATAATTAAGGGGACCGGCACGCTCCCGAATAGTAAAATCTGGCCCTTTAAATACTGGATCATTTTACACATTTTCCTCACCTTTTTGCACTATAAACTTTCTGATCCAATCTTCTTCTCTAGATCTAAAATCCTTTGATCATATATTTCATAAGTCTTTGTTTCTAAGTGATCCAAAGCTTCATGCATTCAAGTGCAAGAAGAAGAAGACTTCTCTACATCCATCTTATTGTAGTGGTGTTGTGTATAGCTAGTTTCATATAGTACTAGTGATAGATATTTGTGAAGGTGTTGTGTATATTTGTTGATTGTAGAATCTTGGTGTGTTGTAAACTAGTTTAGTAGTTGTGACTTAGTTGTGCATAGAAGAAGGTGTGAAGATTGACAAGGTGTGAAGACGGTGTGAAGTCTTGAAGAAGGTGTGAAGGTGTGATAAAGGTGTGAAGATCACGTGGTGTGATATTTGGTGTGAGATTGGTTCTAGCTACGATTAGAACTCGACATTTAGCTTAGTGTCGTTAACTTGGGTAAGCCAAGGTGTGTAAGGTTTCTCCACCATAAGGAGTTTGTTGACATAGTGAAGAAAACTCTCGAGTGTGGTACTCGGGGAGTGGAGTAGGGCAAGGAAGGTGTCCTTGTAGCCGAACCACTATAAATTCACGTGTTGTGGTTTGATCTTTCTAACTCTATCTTTTCTTCATTATATTTCAATACTTTCATTATTAGTTTAGACTTGCTTATATTGGTTGTTGCTTGAACTCACTTAAGATCGAATCGAAAGTTTTAATAACCTACAAAATATTTTGGAAATAAATTTTAAAAGGACGTAAAACTATTCAACCCCCCTTCTAGTTTTCCACACAAAACATCATCGGCATTGCTATCAGAAACAACTATATTACCCACCTTAGAGAATGGGTTACCCACCTTGGTTGATGAAGTAGACGTAGAGGAAGAGATACTAAGCTTAGTAGCAACATCCTGCTCCTTCTCTTTCAAATCAATCTTTTTAAGAGGTTTACCATCATCATCCACAAGAAATTTTCCCCTTAATAATTAGTTTTTCAAGCATCCCAATTTTCTCAGCAATAGGGGTAGTACTAGTGGTGTGTGCTTATTCACACACCTTTTTCTGTCCATATTAAGACCAAAACAGACACAAACTAACCATAAATGCCAAAGATATTGTGTTTTTGTGTTTGTGATCGTGCAAGAACGGATATTTCAGGAAATGGCAAAAATCAGGCCAAAAAGGACAAAAACGAGCACGAGTTTGGAAATCATATCAAAAGCCAGAGCCGGGGAAGCAAATTATCATTTTTGAGGTCAAAATATCAAAACACACCTTGGAGAATCACCAAATGCCAAAAATAGTCCTTGGAGCAAAAGTTTGCAAAATTGGCATAAATGGTCCCTCAAGTTTGGAATTTGACAAAAATTGCCCTGAGCATTGGATTTTGGAAGAAAAAGTCAACACTGGTCCTTGGAGTTCATAAGTTTTCAAGTTTAGTCCCTAGGGGAAAAGTTTGAAGAAATTACAAGTTGAGTTCCTAAAGTTTCCAAAATGGTAAGAATAGTCCTTGGGCATTCAAAAATGGAAATTTACACCTATGGCCCTTATACTATTCAAAATTGTCAAATTACACCCCTTGGAAAACTTTGGAACAGTACCTAATTACACCCCTTGATTGGTGCTAAACCGTCAACTTATATTGACCAAGGAATGGTCAACAAAGTCAAAGAGCCTAGACCAATGCTTCCGGGTAATAAAGGGTATCACCGGGTCGTTATGTCCCGACGAGGTGTGGATTGTGCTTTAGCGTACTTGTGATCGGGTGATTATTCACAGAAAAGGGTTGTGAAAAGAATTATTTGGAAATCATTAACAGATATAGCTTAGGAAAGCTACGTGATTGATTACGGGAATTGAGATTTAGAAGATTTGAGCTAAAACCTAAAAACGTACGTCTTAATTAAAAACGTACGCAGGCGAACGAAACAGAAAGTACAACTAATGAACGGAAAAGGTTACAAGTGTGAAATTATTATTTTTACAATCCTAACAAATAAAGAAAATTTTAAGAAAAAGAAAAATTATTTTTACACTATTTAATTATTAATTATTAATTAATTACTAATTATTTATTAATTAACTAATTAAACTAATTAGAATTATTAAAAATACTAAAAGGACTTAGAAAATTAAGAAAAATTTTACAAATCTAATTAACCATCATAGGAATCCTAAAAAATTATAAAAAGTTGATTTTATGAATTTTTAAACTAATTTACTAATTATTAATCTAATTATTAATTAGTTACCAATTAAACTATTTATATTATAAAAAATAGAAAATGAATAGTATAAATTCTAGAAAAATTTATAAAAATGTTTTACCTTATATACAAGCTAGAAAAAATTATAAAAACTAGGTTGCACTCTATAAAATCTAATTATGCTATTTAATTACTTAATATTAATTAATAATTAATTCTAAAAACCACTAAAAGACAAAAGAAAAATCTGGAAAAATTTCTAAAATTACTTTAACCTAAAAGAGAATTAATAAAAATATAAAAATGATATATTCCTTATAAATAAGCTAAAAAAAATTAAAATGATAATTCCTATTAAATAGAAGCTATCACTATCATTAAAGTTGGTTTTTTGAGTTTTTTCTTTTTCCAAACTAATTCTACACTAAAAACTAAAACTTTTTATGAAAAAACTTTTGATGTAACCCAGAAATAAGCACTTGAGATCTTATTTATCCACACAGTTGACTTTTGTTGACTGAGAATGGAATTAAGCTCAAATGGAGTAATGTGGGGTCCACAATGGTGAAAATTAGTTTCTCTGAGTTGGATGAACAATATTTAGCAAGATTCAACCAAATAAGCAGCTTAAATAAGCCACAAAACACAAATAAGCACTTTGCTTATTGTGATTCTGAGACAGAGTTGGGACAGCCTTTTGAGGCAAATCTAAGTGGGGTCCACTGGTCTAATGGTCAAACAAAGAGTCAACTCTTGAACACTGGTAGGAGGGGGGTTGTAAGGACCCAAATATGAGGTGTGGGACCCACCGGGTTAGCCACAAACAACCACCAAAGTTGGGTGGGAGAGATGGGTCTGCTGCAGCATGGCACAAAGCTTGCCTTGCAGCTGTGTTCCAGGGGTGTTTTAGTCAATAAGAAAAAATCACAAAAATGTAACCAACATGGAAATCACAAGTTCAGCTTACATATTAAACATACAACAAGTTTCAAAGCTTGATAGCAACCACAAAATTCCACAAATTTTGCTAATTTTGGAAAAATATGAAATGATGCATTTTGACTTTTGAAGAAAAACTTGGATTGTTGACTAATATGAACTTTGGATCAAACCTACTAACTGATTATGATGTATTAAGATTATGTGAGAAGATTTTAAACTATATCTAACACTAATGAGTTAATCCACATGATCCATGACCTTAAATCCTTAACAGTTAAGTCACCAATGAGATTTGAAAGAAGATTTGACTTATTGAGAGTAGACCTCTGAATTTTGTAATGAATCTAACCTAAAGGGACCTATGTGAGATCATCTCAACCAAATGCAATACACAAAACAAGCCCTGAGTCCTAAGACTCAGCAACTCCAAACACCCTCTTAAGTACAATCTGTTTTAAGTTTGTGAGATAAAAAGCAACACAGATTGATGTTACCTATTCTAAACCATTTTTTATCAGGTACAAGGATTATAGGGACTCAGAAACACAGACTTAGACAACCACTACTACTTATTCTACTTTGCTCAAAATGACAGTTGATACTAAACTAGGGAATAAAACAAATTCAAGTGATCAATGACCAATTAATAAACTAGAAAATGACTTAAATAACAAAAGTAATCACAAATGAGCATACACTAACAAATGATGAACAAGAAACAGTAAAGTGGGAAAAATCAAGGAGTTCCTTACAAAAGCTTTCCTGCTAACTGAGATGAACCAAGAACCAACTTATGTGACTCCCATGAGTCTCTAATACCCATTCTCCAATCTCAGCTCAGCTCCAAACCATCTCTTCTTCCCTTTCTTCTTTATTTTTGAATTTTTTATATTTTTAATTATTTTTTTTTTTTCTGATTTCTTTGAAAATGGAACTCAAGACAGATTTGGTGCCCAAAAATGGCTTGCAAAACTCAACTGAAACTAAATGTAAGCTTATGGAATAATAGAGACAGGTTTTAACTTCATTTTATACAATCATGACATTTTCAATAAACATAAAGAAACTAAATTTTAACAGCAAACTTGAATTTCATTCCATAAAAGGTTGATGTTTACACTTATAACACTTAAAGTACAACTGAAAAGCTAGAATGCTACTTGGAATTTAAAGTTGACAATAAAGAGAAAATTACAAAATAAGCTTAAAAAAACTCTCGCATCTCTGCTGCTCCACTTTCTATAAATAAGGGTCCATTAGGGTTTCTTGATATCCATGAGTACTTCCCACCATTATTTAGGACCATTGGATGACTTCCACTCAATCTTGACCATTGAAATGATTTTGGCGCCATTTTTCTTTAACTTGTCAGATGAGGGTTGAGTGTGGGCAAAAATGGGTCAATTAAAGCTTTTGGAGCTTTGTTTGATAGTCAATGGAGAGGGATGGCTTGCTGAGGTGGAGGAGGGGGGAGCAGGTTTGCAAGTTGGAGGGGGGAGGTGATGGTTGTTGACTTAGTTTGACTAAGGTGGGAGGGAATAAAACGGGGGTGGTTTTAATTTATTTGTGGTGGGTTGGGTGAGTGGTGTGGGCCTGGAGTGTGTGGGCTGGAGTAATAAGGTGGGTTGGTTTTGTTTTGGGTTTAAAATATTTAAGGGTCCGGTTGGCTAAGGTAATAGACGCAAGGACCAAAAATGAATTTCCACAAAACCAAGGGACTGAAAGTGTACTTCTACCAAAATATCACAAGGGACCAATATTGCTAAGTTTAATATTCCAAAACCTATTTTTGCAATTTTTTAATTTTCAAAATTCCTAGGGACTATTTCTGCAAATTTCCAAACTCCAGGGACCAAACATGTAAATTTTCCAAAATCTTCACCCAAAGTCCGTTTTTGATAACTTTTGATTTTTTAAGGACTTGGGTTGACTTTTCTTTCAAAATAAATGCATAGAGACTATTTTTGACAAATTTTGAAACTTGGGGGACTGAAACTGCCAATATTGCAAACTTTGATCGTTTTTCATTTGTTTTTGCTCATTTTGCATTTAAAACACATAAAACACAATCCCTGGGATAATTTAAGTATTTTTGATGACTTTTCGATTGTTTTTGTATGTTTTGGCAGTTTAAATACGATAAAAATGATGAGTGTTTGCGCACTCATCAATCCCCCACACTAAACTATTGCTAGTCCCTAGCAATATTTTTGGAAAACTTGATGGATTTTAAACTCTTTACCAAAAGCCATCACTTCTGGAGTAGCCAGGTGTAAGAACTGTGGCACACCTGATAACCGTGTGATTTTGAGCAAACCACCAGCTGTCAACAGATTTGATTAGTCTTTACCAAAAGCCGTTTGCTTCTGGACTAGCCAGCTCTTGATGGAATAGTCAACATCTTGGTGAGCTGATTACCAATTATGGTTTTTCCACTGCCTTTACCACAAGCCATAATCTTGCGGGCTAGCCAACTCATTTGCTTTTGAGGATATGGGGAGTTGAGGAACCATACAATTTTGGGGAAATTGTAAGCCGTAAACGGATTTGAGTTATCTTTACCAAGAGCCGTTTGCTCCTGGATTAGCCAATCCCTTTGTCGGTTAGACATGGCGGACTGATTACCACAAAAATTTTGAAATAAAGTGAAAAATTTTTGAAAATTTTGGCTAAAAACGGGGGTACTTGAAAGTATTTTGCGATAAAATTCGCTAGAATTTCCCCCCCATACTTAGAAATGAATATTGTCCTCAATATTCAAAGTCCCGACTATTATGCCGAATCTATGAACGTAAAAAGATAATATTCGAATCTAACTGTGGAAACACCATATTTCACTTTATTTCTACATATATACACACATTTTTTTTTGAACTTATATACATATATACATTTTCAAATAGCGGGGGTTGGCCATTCCCCCACACTAGGGTGGTAGAAAGTAGAAAGAAATCAGAGATATGGGTGAAAACCCGTATTGTGCTATTGTTTTTTTTCATCGAGTCGCTAGCTTGACTCGATCCCCGAATTCAATTGTCCTTGGGGAAAGTTTGGAGATCCGGGACAACCATGGATGGTATGTCCTCTCCAAAGTAGTGCTTTAAACGATGTCCATTCACTTTGAAATTTGGACCGTCATTTTGGATAATTCGACGGTGCCATAAGGATAAACCTTAGCGATAGTGAATGGACCAGTCCATCGGGTTTTAAGCTTTCCCGAGAAGATCTTGAGTCTAGAGTTGAAAAGAAGGACTCGATCACCAACGTTAAAAACGCGGTTTTTGATTTTTGAGTCATGAATCTTCTTTGTCTTTTCTTTGTAGATCAAAGAGTTCTCGTAAGCTTGATCACGAAGTTCATTTAACTCATTCATTTGAACTTTCCTATGATCACCCGCAGTTTTGAGGTCGAAATTGGCATGCTTGAGAGCCCAATAGGCTTTGTGCTCAAGCTCGATCGGAAGATGGCACGCTTTCTCGTACACAAGTTTGTAAGGAGTACACCCAATGGGTGTTTTGTAAGCCTTACGGAAAGCCCAAAGTGCATCATCTAATTTGTCCGACCACGATGCACGATTTTCACCTACAGTTCTTTCCAAAATTCTCTTAATTCCTCGATTGGAAACTTCTACTTGTCCACTTGTTTGTGAGTGGTACGCAGTAGAAAGACGGTGAGTTACACCGTACGTTTGCATGAATTTGTTGAATTTGTCATTACAGAAGTGCGTACCACGATCAGTGATAATAGCACGTGGAGTTCCAAATCGAGCGAAAAGAGCTTTCAAGAATTTCACAACTACTCGGGCATCATTTGTGGGTAAAGCTTTCGCTTCAACCCATTTTGACAAGTAGTCAACTGCCACGAGTATGTATTTGATGCCATGAGAAGATGGAAATGGCCCTATGAAGTCGATGCCCCAAACGTCAAAGATTTCAAAAACTTGAATTGCATTTTGAGGCATTTCATTCTTTTGTGAAATATTCCCGTGACGTTGACAAGCGTCACAGGATTTGACTAATTCCTGGGCATCCTTGTAAATCGTGGGCCAAAAGAAACCGGAGTCAAACACCTTTTTGGCGGTGTAGTTTGGAATGTGGTGGCCCCCCGTGGGACCAGCATGGCAAGCCTTAAGAATTTCAGAGGCTTCTTGGCCATAAACACACCGCCGGATGACGTTATCCGCACATATTTTGAAAAAGTAGGGGTCGTCCCAGAAGTAATGTTTTACATCTTTGAAGAATTTATTTTTTTGTTGGGACGACATCACTTTCACCACAAAGTTACCCGCAAGGTAGTTTGCAAAGTCGGCAAACCATGGGGTACTAGAGTCTCCACGAAAGGTAACCACATTGAGTGTCTCGAGAGGGAATGTTTCATTAATTTCTTTCCTCTCGAAGACATCTTGGTGGGGATTTTCCAATCGGGAGAGATGATCAGCAGCTAGGTTCTCAGCTCCTTTTTTATCACGAATAATGATATGAAATTCCTGTAGGAGGAGAACCCAATGGAGAAGTCTCGGCTTTGCATCTTGTTTTGCAAAAAGGTACTTCAAAGCCGAGTGATCCGTATACACTATGCTTTTGGTCAGTATCAAGTATGGCCGGAATTTTTCAAAAGCATACACCACAGCTAATAATTCTTTTCGGTAGTGGTGTAATGGCTTTGAGCCTCAGTCATAGTTTTGCTGGCATAGTGTATAGGCTGAAAATGTTTTGTTTTTCATTGCCCCAAGACTGCCCCTATAGCATAATCAATAGCATCACACATGAGCTCGAAGGGCAAGTCCCAATCGGGGGCAACAAGAATCGGTGCCTCGGTAAGCTTTTTCTTAAGTGTTTCAAAAGCTTCGATGCACTCGGGGGAGAAGATAAAAGGAGCATCCTTTTCGAGGAGATGGGTCATAGGCCGGGCGATTTTAGAAAAATCTTGAATAAACCTACGATAGAAACCGGCATGACCCAAAAAGCTCCTAACACCTTTGACAGTGGTGGGATGAGGTAATTTTGCAATGACAACCACTTTGGCTTTGTCAACCTCAATCCCGTTCTTTGAAATTTTATGGCCTAGGACAATGCCCTCTTTGACCATAAAGTGACTCTTCTCCCAATCTAGACATAACTTTGTGTCTTCACAACGTTTTAGCATGTCGTCTAAATGGGAGAGGCATGATTGAAACGAATCCCCAATGACCGAAAAATCGTCCATGAAGACCTCCATAGTTTTCCCGATCATGTCGAAAAATATGGAAATCATACATCTTTGAAACGTGCCCGGAGCATTACATAGGCCAAATGGCATACGTTTATACGCAAAAGTTCCATAGGGGCACGTGAACGTGGTCTTTTCCTGATCTTGCGGATCAATGGGAATCTGAAAGTAACCCGATAAACCATCGAGGAAGCAATAGTACTCATTCCCCGCTAATCTCTCGAGCATCTGATCCATAAAGGGCAGAGGAAAATGATCTTTGCGGGTGGCGTCATTTAACTTGCAATAGTCAATGCAGACACGCCAACCCGTAACCAAACGAGTTGGAATCAACTCATTCTCCTCGTTTGTGACAACAGTAATGCCACCCTTTTTTTTAACACAATGAATTGGGCTGACCCAAGGACTGTCCGAGATAGGGTAAATCAATCCGGCATCAAGAAGTTTTAAACCTCTTGTTTGATAACCTTGTGAATTTTTGGATTCACCCTTCTTTGTTGTTGGACTGCAGGTTTGAAGTCGTCCTCCATTAAAATCTTGTGAGTACAAAATTCAGGGTCAATGCCCTTGATGTCGGAGAGTCGCCAAGCAATTGCTTGTTTATGAGACTTCAAAACCTTTATGAGAGCAGCCTTTTCCTCAACACTTAAGTCTTTAGCAATTATGAAGGGTAATTTATCATCACCATCCAGAAATGCATATTCAAGATGAGGCGGCAAGTCCTTAAGTTCAACATCGGGGAAGTCATCAGTTTTCTCAACATTTTTGACTTCCTCCTTATGAAGTGTTTGTGGTAGAACAGGAAGAGGAGAGGGATCTTTGTTTAATAATTTTTCAAGTGTGAGAATATCCCTCTCGAGGTCAATCTCATGGTTATCGATTCCATCGGGAATCGAATCACTTTTGAGAAAGGCCTCAATTTCTTCTAAGATGAAGTCACTTCCCTCAAACGGAGTGAGGGAAGGAGAAGAATTGGCTATGATGGGATGAGAAGATTGAGTGAGGTTTTCACTCGAAGAATCATCAATGAAACCTAAAATCTCTTGAGCATACTCCTCAGTAGCCACATCGATGACATCAATTTGATTCACCGATTCACAGTCATAATTGGAGGAGTATCTCGAAGTTTGATTTAGGTTAAAGGTTATGGCTTCTGTTCCAACATGTAATGTGATCTCATGCTCAAATACATCGATAAGAGCTCGCCCAGTTCTAAGAAATCCCCTTCCAAGAATGAAAGGGACCCTAGAATCAGCATCAAAGTCAACAATCACAAAATCTGCCAGAAAATGGAACTTCCCCACTTTAACGAATACGTCCTCGGCAATGCCAATGGGACGAGAAATCGAACGATCGGCAAGCTTTAAAGTCATGCACGTGGGGGTAAGTTCGGGAAGAGAGAGTTTCTTCCACACAGGATATCTCATTAGGTTAATGCTAGCACCTAGATCGGCCAAGGTGAAGCATTCAACCATACCCGGGAAGTACAAGGAATGAGGAATTCCCGGGATCTCCAAGCTTTTTAGGAATCTTTTACAAAAGAACTGCTGAGCAGTTCTCATTCAGAGGAGTTCTTGCCATCTCAAAGAGTTTCTCTTTATTACTCAATAGATTTTTTATTGTCGATGCAAACTTGGGCATCAAGAGAATAGCATCCGCGAAGCTGATATCAAAATGCAAATCTTGGAAGATTTGGAAAAATTTATCTATTTGGTGATTAGCTTTTTCGCGGAGCTTTTGTTCACTGAGACGTGATGGATAGGGAATAGAAGTTTTTGATTTAGAGTTGTCCACTGGAGTTTCTGGTGGTTCAAAGACAACTCCAGGCTTACATCTGGTTTCAGGAATAACCTGAGGTTGGACGTGTGTTGTACTTCGTGGGCTAGGAGTTTGCACCTTGTCCTTTGTCACCTCAGGTTCACGATCCACTACCTTTGGAGGGGAGGAAGAAGGGGTAGTAGGAATCGCGGGCTCATCATATGAAGCACCACTTCGTGTTGTGATCGCCTTAGCATCGCCCCTCGGGTTAGCGATCGTGTTGCTCGGTAAAGTAGTACCTGAGCCCGAGGGTCGATCATTTAAAGACTTCTTGATGTCAGAAATCTGGCTGACCAGCAACTTGTTCAACTCTTCTTGGGACTTCATGAATTGTTTCAACAACTCGTCAGATGAAGGCCCGGTTGGAACAATGGCTTGATTCGGATTAGGAATATTTGGAGCTCGATTGTTCGGATTGGGACCTTGATTTTGAAAATTACCCTGATTAGGGTTGTTGTTTCCATGAAAATATCCCGGATTGAAATTACCCTGACCTTGGTTCCGGTTAAAGTTTCCTTGATTTTGGTGTTGGAAACCTTGATTTTGGAAACCTTGGTTTTGATTGTGAAAACCATGACCCTGATTGAAGTTACCTTGGTTTTGAAAACCTTGGTTCACTCTATTTTGATTTTGGCCACGGTTTTGGACATTTTGGTTTTGATTAAAACCAGGAGGTCCAGGATAATGATGATGAGGACGATAGCTAGGGTCCATAGGAGGGCGATTTTGATTGCCTCCTTGATTTTGGGACCCGGCTATAGCATGAGCTTCATATGGAGTACCATCAGTAGCTGTGCAATTGTAGTAGGCATGCTGCCCACCACAAGTCACACAGACTTCCACTTTTTTAACCTCAGCAGGTGGAGGATGTTGTGGAAATGAAACTTTCTTTGTTTGGGCGAGAACCAAAGCTTGGATCGCTTTAGTGAGCTTGTCAATCTTAGCATCTGTGCTAGATTGACTCACAGAAGAAGAAGTGGAAGGACCTGCATTGATTTGTGAAAAAATCGGTTTGCTTCGTGTAGAGCGGACCTTGGACTTGTTTTCTATGATTTGCAAAGCTTCTTTTGTGGTTCTACTCAAAAAATTACCTCCCGCGGAGGCATTGAGAGAATCCTGATCAGCTTGGCTCACGCCATTGTAAAAAGTATCGAGTTGCATCAACTCAGAGAAACCATGATGTGGACACTTGCGAAGTAATTCTTTGAAACGATCCCACGCTTCACCAAAAGATTCATCATATTTTTGAGTGAACTTGGTGATTTCGTTCTTAAGACTCGTGGTCTTGGAAGGTGGGAAGAATTCATTCACAATTTTTTTGACAAGATCTTCCCATGTCTCAATAGATCGAGGAGGTTGTTTTTCAAGCCAAATCCGGGCTTGTCCCTCCAAGGAGAATGGGAAGAGAAGAAGTTTTATTGTTTCACAAGGGACATTTTTGTACTTGATGGTTGAAGTGATTTTATTGAACCATCGAATGTGAGCATGAGGATCGTCCCTCTCAAAACCGTAGAATTGACTTGAGGTTACAAGATTGAGTAACCCGGTTTTGAGCTCAAAATTATCAGCCACGATGGCTGGAACAACAATGGCATCTCCGTAACCCTCGATGGGTGCTTAGAGAAGCTCACACATGGGGCGGTCTTCCGCCATGGTGACAGTGGGTGTGGAAACAGTACGGATCTCAGATCCGACTGTTGGTGCTGAACGTCTATGAGGTCTTCTAGGTTTTCTTACAAGCTTACGTAATGGGCTAGTAGACCTAGAAGACCGAGTGTGCATGCACTAGGAACAAAAACCAATTAAAACAAAGTCGAGGCAAAATCACAGTGAACTTAAACCAATAATCACAAGCAAGTGGCTTCTTTAAAAAAGGTACACCACTCACAGGGATACAAAGGCAAGTTTTATATCTTTGGTTTGGGAACTTATTATGTTCACACCCCTAGTTGGTAGGTGTTCTGTCTTGGTTTGCGACGGTTGGTTTTTATGTATTATTATTATTCAAAAGAAAAGACAGATGTTTTTGTGTTTTGTGTATGGGTTAAAAAACTTTTGGACAATATTTTGGGTATCGTCTCGTAATCTAAAATCGTTTTTCTTTAAGAATCACCTTAAAAGAAAACCGATTCAGAAAACGTTACGATCTGTTTTTTTGTTTTTAATTTTTTTGGTGTTTTAACACTTTAGGAAAAGTGTTAATGACTTTTTTATGTTTTGATTTAAAATTTACAAAAGTGGTGGTATTTGTTCAGTAAATGAGGTGAAATAACACTAATCTCAATTGACGCTATAGAAACGCGCACACCTCCTCGGCAGCGGCGCCAAAAATTTATTGGTGCTAAACCCTCAACTTATATTGACCAAGGAATGGTCAACAAAGTCAAAGAGCCTAGACCAATGCTTCCGGGTAATAAAGGGTATCACCATGTCGTTATGTCCCGACGAGGTGTGGATTGTGCTTTAGCGTACTTGTGATCGGGTGATTATTCACAGAAAAGGGTTGTGAAAAGAATTATTTGGAAAATTATTAACAGATATAGCTTAGGAAATCTACGTGATTGATTCCGGGAATTGAGATTTAGAAGAGTTGAGCTAAAACCAAAAAACGTACGTCATAATTAAAAACGTACGCAGGTGAATGAAACAGAAAGTACAACTGATGAACGGAAAAGGTTACAAGTGTGAAATTATTATTTTTACAATTCTAACAAATAAAGAAAATTTTAAGAAAAAGAAAAATTATTTTTACACTATTTAATTATTAATTATTAATTAATTACTAATTATTTATTAATTAACTAATTAAACTAATTAGAATTATTAAAAATACTAAAAAGACTTAGAAAATTAAGAAAAATTTTACAAATCTAATTAACCATCATAGGAATCCTAAAAAATTATAAAAAGTTGATTTTATGAATTTTTAAACTAATTTAATAATTATTAATCTAATTATTAATTAGTTACCAATTAAACTATTTATATTATAAAAAATAGAAAATGAACAGTATAAATTCTAGAAAAATTTATAAAAAAGTTTTACCTTATATAAAAGCTAGAAAAATTATAAAAACTAGGTTGTACTCTATAAAATCTAATTAATTCTAAAAACCACTAAAAGACAAAAGAAAAATCTGGAAAAATTTCTAAAATTACTTTAACCTAAAAGAAAATTAATAAAAATATAAAAAATGATATATTGCTTATAAATAAGCTAAAAAAAATTAAAATGATAATTCCTATTAAATAGAAGCTATCACTATAATTAAAGTTGGTTTTTTGAGTTTTTTCTTTTTCCAAACTAATTCTACACTAAAAACTAAAACTTTTTATGAAAACACTTTTGATGTAACCTAGAAATAAGCACTTGAGATCTTATTTATCCACACAGTTGACTTTTGTTGACTGAGAATGGAATTAAGCTCAAATGGAGAAATGTGGGGTCCACAATGGTGAAAATTGGTTTCTCTGAGTTGGATGAACAATATTCAGCAAGATTCAACCAAATAAGCAGCTTAAATAAGCCACAAAACACAAATAAGCACTTTGCTTATTGTGATTCTGAGACAGAGTTGGGACAGCCTTTTGAGGCAAATCTAAGTGGGGTCCACTGGTCTAATGGTCAAACAAAGAGTCAACTCTTGAACACTGGTAGGAGGGGGGTTGTAAGGACCCAAATATGAGGTGTGGGACCCACTGGTTAGCCACAAACAACCACCAAAGTTGGGTGGGTGAGATGGGTCTGCTGCAGCATGGCACAAAGCTTGCCCTGCAGCTGTCTTCCAGGGGTGTTTTAGTCAATAAGAAAAAATCACAAAAAAGTAACCAACATGGAAATCACAAGTTCAGCTGACATATTAAACATACAACAAGTTTCAAAGCTTGATAGCAGCCATAAAATTCCACAAAAATCTTGCTAATTTTGGAAAAATCTGAAATGATGCATTTTGACTTTTGAAGAAAAACTTGGATTGTTGACTAATATGAACTTTGGATTAAACCTACTCACTGATTATGATGTATTAGGATTATATGAGAAGATTTTAAACTATATCTAACACTAATGAGCTAATCCACATGATCCATGACCTTAAATCCTTAACAGTTAAGTCACCAATGAGATTTGAAAGAAGATTTGACTTATTGAGAGTAGACCTCTGTATTTTGTAATGAATCTAACCTAAAGGGACCTATGTGAGATCATCTCAACCAAATGCAATACACAAAACAAGCCCTGAGTCTTAAGACTCAGCAAATCCAAACACCCTCTTAAGTACAATCTGTTTTAAGTTTGTGAGACAAAAAGCAACACAGATTGATGTTACCTATTCTAAACCATTTTTTATCAGGTACAAGGATTATAGGGACTCAGAAACACAGACTTAGACAACCATTACTACTTATACTACTTTGCTCAAAATGACAGTTGATACTAAACTAGGGAATAAAACAAATTCAAGTGATCAATGACCAATTAATAAACTAGAAAATGACTTAAATAACACAAGTAATCACAAATGAGCATACACTAACAAATGATGAACAAGAAACAGTAAAGTGGGAAAAATCAAGGAGTTCCTTACAAAAGCTTTCCAGCTAACTGAGATGAACCAAGAACCAACTTATGTGACTCCCATGAGTCTCTAATACCCATTCTCCAATCTCAGCTCAGCTCCAAACCATCTCTTCTTCCCTTTCTTCTTTATTTTTGAATTTTTTATATTTTTAATTATTTTTTTCTGATTTCTTTGAAAATGGAACTCAAGACAGATTTGGTGCCCAAAAATGGCTTGCAAAACTCAACTAAAACTAAATGTAAGCTTATGGAATAATAGAGACAGGTTTTAACTTCATTTTATACAATCATGACATTTTCAATAAAACATAAAGAAACTAAATTTTAACAGCAAACTTGAATTTCATTCCATAAAAGGTTGATGTTTACACTTATAACACTTAAAGTACAACTGAAAAGCTAGAATGCTACTTGGAATTTAAAGTTGACAATAAAGAGAAAATTACAAAATAAGCTTAAAAAAACTCTCGCATCTCTGCTACTCCACTTTCTATAAATAAGGGTCCATTAGGGTTTCTTGATATCCATGAGTACTTCCCACCATTATTTAGGACCATTGGATGACTTCCACTCAATCTTGATCATTGAAACGATTTTGGCGCCATTTTTCTTTAACTTGTCAGATGAGGGTTGAGTGTGGGCAAAAATGAGTCAATTAAAGCTTTTGGAGCTTTGTTTGATAGTCAATGGAGAGGGATGGCTTACTGAGGTGGAGGAGGGGGGAGCAGGTTTGCAAGTTGGAGTGGGGAGGTGATGGTTGTTGACTTAGTTTGACTGAGGTGGGAGGGAATAAAATGGGGGTGGTTTTATTTTATTTGTGGTGGGTTGGGTGAGTGGTGTGGGCCTGGAGTGTGTGGGCTGGAGTAATAAGGTGGGTTGGTTTTGTTTTGGGTTTAAAATATTTAAGGGTCCGGTTGGCTAAGGTAATAGACACAAGGACCAAAAATGAATTTCTACAAAACCAAGGGACTGAAAGTGTACTTCTGCGAAAATATCACAAGGGACCAATATTGCTAAGTTTAATATTCCAAAACCTATTTTTGCAATTTTTTTAATTTTCAAAATTCCCAGAGACTATTTCTGCAAATTTCCAAACTCCAGGGACCAAACATGTAAATTTTCCAAAATTTTCTCCCAAAGTCCATTTTTGATAACTTTTGATTTTTTAAGGACTTGGGTTGAGTTTTCTTTCAAAATAAATGCATAGGGACTATTTTTGACAAATTTTGAAACTTGGGGGACTGAAATTGCCAATATTGCAAACTTTGATCGTTTTTCATTTGTTTTTGCTCATTTTACATTTAAAACACATAAAACACAATCCCTGGGATAATTTAAGTATTTTGATGACTTTTCGATTGTTTTTGTATGTTTTGGCAGTTTAAATACGATAAAAATGATGAGTGTTTGCGCACTCATCACCTCTAAACTTTCTGAAAATTACAAAATTGGTCCTTGTATTATTTTCACACCAAACGGACCCTTTTTATTAATAAAGTCCAAATCCAAACATAAACCAAACCAACACCCCTGATCCACCCACAAACCCAATCCAACATCCAAGCCCAATCACCCTCAGGCCCATCCCCTTTTAATACTCCCTCCGGTCAAATAAGTCGAACAAACACTCCCTTTCCCCCCTTTGTCCCACTTGCAACCTGCAACAACATCACCTCACCTCTCCCACCATCACCATCACATCCACTGCCCAAACCCACTATCCACCTAACAGGACAACCCCAATTAATGCACCACCCCCCCCCCCCTTGCATAATAAAACAGACCAAATTAGCCTCAACAGGCTTTCCCGCCAAAAATGCATCAAGGGCTAGGATGAATTTGAGCCATCCAATGGCTTGAATTATTGCTGGGATATGATCAGAGGGACGCACAAGACCCTAGAGTTCACTTATAAAAGGAAGAAGAAGGCAGAAGACCAAAGAGTAGATTAATTTTAGTTTTCTTATGTCGTTTTTATTAATCATCCAAATTTAGTTGTAATTTTAAGCTTTAAAAGCTTGTACTCAGTTTCTTAAATATAATTTGATCTTTCTTCAATCTTAATTTCAAGTTTTCTGTTTCAAGCATTTTTACTTTGAAATTTCAAACTAAAGCTATATTGTTCACAGTTGTTGTTTAGAGGCTCATTAGCTCATGTGAGCTCCCTATATAGCTTCTAAGAGTTATTAGAAACCTTAAAACCAGCCTAGCTTATAAAAAACTCAAAAATACAAAGAAATCAGAAAAATCAAAGAAAAATATATAAAAAATACAGGCTGAAGATGATGATGGCTAGAGCATGGTGTATCATGGATGGCCATGGGTTAGAACTCCATGGGGAGTGTTAGGAAGTGGTTTTGGTTCTTGGTTCTTAGTATTTAGCTTGGAGTGCATTTTGTAAGCCAAATCCTTCATTTTAGCCATTCACTGTTTCATTGCTTATTTTAGCTTATCATTGTGCCTTCTGTGCTTATTTAGTGTAATTTATTCATATTGTAACTTAAAATCAGTTGTTAGATTCTTAGAATTCATTGTGCTTAAAAATCTCATTTCCACTGTCATTTTAGTATAACATAGTATCTTAGGTTATTGAAGTTCAAGCTAGTGCTTCTATGCTCATTTAAGCTTATTAAGTCATAATAAGTCAGTAGAAAGCAGTTACAAAGTCATAGGTGATCATTTGTTTAGAAAACCAAAAATCAAGTTGTTTCTCAGGTTGTTTGGATTAGTAGGATTCTCTGTGTTCAAGGTTCTTATTGTTGTTGTTTCTGGTTCAAACAAGTCACATTAGGTCATAATAGCTTAGAACAACCATAAAAACCAACCCCCACTCAGTAAAAAGTCAAAATACCCTTTAATCTCATCATATTAGATCACTGTTAGGATTTTAACTTAGCACACCCTTCAAATCTTTGTAAAAGTTGTTAGTATAGCTTATTTCAACCTCCTTATAGCTTAACATCACAATATCAATCAATAGGATCCGATCAAAATCCACCAAAGTCAACTTAGGTGTTCAAGTAAAAAAATCAAAATTGCATTGTTAGGCAGAAACCCACTTTTTTAAGGAATTTTCTTGATTTTTGTGTTCACAATTAAGCCCCAAGCTTTTTACCAGTTAAAGTGTACCAGCTTAACTATAGGAATCCACCATTGGCTTATTTTTAAGAATTTTTCTATGGTTTATACAAGTGCCTGTTTGAGGCTGCAGGGCATAACACCCTCCCCTGCACCAGGGCATTTGCCCAACTTTCATTGGCTCATTCTGGCTTAACCAGTGGACCCCACCCCTCACCTTTTGGCTTTTTGGATAGCTTATTAGCTCAGCTAATCAGTCCAGGGCTTATTTTGTGTTTGTGAGCCTTTGCCCTTAGCTTATTTTGGCCATTGAAGGTGCACTGATCACACTCAGTATACTGAGCACTCAACAAAGACCCCCAAGTTCATAACCTCCCCCTGTGCTTATTAGTGAGCAATAAGATTTGCTTATTGGCTTATTTGGAAGGTCATCAGGCCACCTCTTAGGTTCAAGTTTAAATTTGGACCCTTGTCACCTCCTGTGGGCCCCACACAAGGCTGCAAGTGCCTCAAATTGGACTGTTTGTACTTAGGTCTCAGGATAGTGCTTATTTGTTATCCTCAACTTATTTCCAGTGCTTATCTGCTTCCTTTTTGCTTATTTCTAGTTAATATAACCTGTTGCTTATTTACCTTTGTGGAACCCTAATGTAGCTTTTTGTAGCTTTTTCAAAGATAAAAAAGACCTAATAAGCTTAAACCTTAATCTGTTAAGCTAATAAGTTTTCAAACTGCTTATTTTTTACTTTCAAACATTTTGTCTTTGTAAAAGTTGTTTATTATCAGTAGTTAAGCAGTTTTGTAAAAAGAAAATCAAGAAAAGCCAACTTTAAAAATAGTGATAGCTTCTGTTTAAGCCATTTGGCTTATTGCTCAGCTTTTTTAAACAGCAATTTTCATTTTTATAATTTTCTTAAGTTTCTAATATATTAAAATAGTTTAAGAAAAATTTTCATAATTTTCTGAGTTAATTTAATATTTATAATAATTAAATTAATTTTAATTAGTCTTAATTAAAAAAGTCAAAATTAATTTTCCTTCTGCTTATTTATAAGCAAAAGCAGCTTTTTATATTTTTCCTAGGTCTTATAATTCATAAAGTATTTTTAGAAAAAAATTTCAGAATTTTCACTGTTCATTTAGTATTTTTCATAATTAAATTAGTTAAAATAGATTATAATTATTAAATAAGTAAATAATTAGTAAAACAATTTGAAAATAATTTTTATAAACTTTTTATAATTTTTTTGGATACCTGCAATGGTTAACTAGTTTTGTAAAAATTTTCATATTTTTCTAAGTCACTTTAGTATTTTTCTTAAATTTAAATTAGATTTAAATTAGTTTTAATTAATTATTAATTAGTTTAAATAGTTTTTAATTAATATTAAATAATAAAATAATCAAAAAAATAATTTTCTTTTTAACTAAATTTTATTTTAATATTAAGTTTGTAAAAATTTCATTTTCACCCCCTCTAGTTTAAATTTGTTCAAATATCACCTTTTTTTCCAGTATGCAATCGTATCTGATTTTTTTATTTGATTTACGTTTATTTATATCTGTAATCTTGTAATTGTTTATACTATTTTTTCAACTTAATATCAATCATATCAGTAGTGTAATAAACTCCAAATCATTATTTGTTACTATTCCCCATCACTGATTCCCGTAAACATTTTCCAAACACAATTTCAATCTCGCTTGGACATAACGACCTGGGGATTTCCCTATACTTCCACGGATTTAATATCTTGCACTCCTCTCCCTCAGGTTTGACCTATTAACCATCCTTAGTTAATTTGGACTGACTATAAGGGAGGAGTCAACTAGTGCTACCATAGGGGTCGTCTCCATAACTCTCCCTCCAACTTTCTAATAAACTCTTCTTACCCCCACCTCTATTTCCACCCATAGAAGAAATAGCAACAGTAGGTATACCATGTGCTAAAAAAACTAGCCATGTCATTTTGGCAATCAAGAACCTCATCATCACTATCTTCTTCAGCCACCTTAGTTTCATCCTTACTACCAACCTCCAAATCAGCCCCATCCTTATGAAAAACACTTGTTGTGTAGAACCGTAAAAGGGGGGGGGGGGGTGAATACGGTTTCCTAGGCCTTTTAGATGTTTAAAAACTTTAAGCCAAAGAGAATACCAAGTGGTTGTACAATAATCCAACAACCACTATCACAACCAAAGTATATAAAGCAAGTAGAGAACACAACGATATATACTGGTTTGGGATGGGGGGTTTATACCATCCGTAAGTCCGGTTGCGAATCCGCGACTCTGATACTATTCACTAGTATAATCCTTTCGGTGGACTACAAACCGTTACAATTCACTCCACCGATATTCACCAATATCGATGCTCACAAAGGAGTTACTCACATGGTATTCCGCCCTCGGAAACCACCCAAAAGAATCTCACGATTCGACTTTACCTAAGGGTTACCAAGACCACTACCAAGACTTCCACCCGAAAGTATCAAACCCCAACTAGATCCCCAATGATCTAGGCTTGGTCACCAAGACACAAGTATTCCCTTACAAACAATTGAATGAATGAATATATGTTTGTTCAATCAAGTCCTAACCTAACCTAGAGACTCGATTGTTGATGAGTGCTCAAACACTCATCATTTTTGGTCTAATCGGAACTGCAAAACATACAAAAACACTCAGAAATGCATCAAAATACTAAAAATATTTCAAAATTGTGTTTTATATGTTTTAGATGCAAAACGAGCAAAAACAAATGAAAAACGCACAAAGTTTGCAAAATTGGCAGTTTCAGTCCCCCAACTTTCATAAAATTACAAAACTAGTCCCTGGATATTCAAAATATGGAAAATTATCACCAAAGGTCATTTTGAAATCATAAGTTGTCATATTTAGTCCTTTGGTGAAAAATTGGAAAAGTTTTGGAAATTTACAGTTTGGTCCCTGGAGTTTCAAACTTTGGCAGAAAAGGTCCGTGATGGGATAATTTTGAATGAAAAATCATTTTGGATCCTTGGGAAGTTACAAAAATCATTTTTAGTCCTTGGGATGAAAGTTTGTGAAATTTACATATTTGGTCCTCATAGTTTGGAATTTTACAAAAATGGTCCCCGGGAATTTTGAAAAGTACAAAAATAGAAAAAATGGTTTTGGATATTTAAGCTATGCATGAATGGTCCCTTATGATAACTTTGGAGTTTGTACTGTTTCAGCCCCTCATGTTTTAGTAAATTTCAACTTTGGTCCTTGTTTTACACAAGTTACAACCAAACGGACCAATGTTATTTTTAATTACCCAAAACCCAACACCCCACCAACCCAAATACCAACTCCCAAGCCCATCTCCAAAATAGCCCACCCCCCTAAGATTAATCCCCCGTCCGTTTTATTATTTGAAACGGTCAACCCACCGTTTGACTCACCCTTCATGTCCCCCACTTAGACTACAAAACTCAACCAACACACAACCCCCCCCTCCTCCACCTCACTCACCCCATATCCTGTCCCCCCCCCCCCCCCCCCCCCAACTCTCCTAATACATCCAAAACCCATTCAATGTCCATATATTGCTCCAAGTAATCCACCCCCTGCCAAACAAGATTTCCCGCCAAAACATCATTTGACGGCCAAGATCAAGTGAAGCCATCCAAGGGCTCTAAGTGAAGTGGGATTTAACCATGGGACCCACAGAGACTTGTAAAAGATATAAAGAAGAAGTAAGGAAGCATATTTAGTTAGTTAGTTTTTTTTAGTTTAGTTTTTAAATGTCGTTTTTAATGTAATTTAATTCTAAGTTGTAATTTTTAGTTCTAAAGGGTTGTAATCAAAGTTTCTAGTGTAATAAAAACTTTATGTAACCTTAATTCAGTGTTCTTGTTTAAGTTTCAGCTTATGCCAATTTTTATGTAAAATTTCAGTTCAAGTCTTATAATATTGTTAGAGGTTGTTTCAATGGTCATTTAAGCTTTCTTAAGTCAATAATAAACTTTTATAAGCTTTTGATGCAATAAAAACATTCTTAGCTTCATAATCTCAAAAATATAAAAAATACTCATAAAATAAGTAGAAAATAAAAAAATCAGTCTAAATGGTGATTCAAGCATTGGAGCAGGTTACATTCTGGATTTTCCTGGTTTAGAACTCCAAAGTGGAGTGTAGGATGTGGTTTTGAGTCCCTGGTTATCTGGTTCTGCTCAATTTCCATTTGTAAGCCATCTTCACTACTTTTATAATAGTACTGTAGCTTAGCTTATTAGGGTGTGTTTGCTTTTTAAATTTGCTTATTTCAGTCATTGGTAGCTTATTAGGTTGATTTTTGCTCATATCTTACTGTTGTGTTATGTAATCATCATGTTCTTAATTTGACTGTCAAAATATCATCTTTGAAGATTTATGTGTTACACTGTGGATAATGGTATTTTTATGCTTAAATGTTCAAATGATATCATATTAATACTTTTGGAATCAGCTGTTTAGACTTGGTCAGTGAGATCTAGTGAAAATCTCATTTTCACTTTCTTATAGGGGTGTTTGGTTCTAGCCCTTCTGTTGTGTCCTTGTTGTTTATTAGTGTAGCAGTTGATACAATTAAGTCAATTAGGTTCATATAGGGTCAAATTAATCATCACCTTAGGCATTTTCATTGCAAAAGTCAATAAATCAAAGTAACCTCCCCAACAGTTCACTGTTGGGGATTTGAGATACCAAAACCCTCATATCAATCCATCTTTAGGTACTTTAGCTTGATTTGGTGTTATTTCATCTTAGTATAACCTTATTAGTTTGTTAGATTCATCACAAGTTCACAAAAGTCAATTTGCTAGTTTCTTATAAAAAGTCAAATTTGCATTTTTAGATTTTTCCTATAATTCAAAGAATTGTTTTGAATTTTGTAGTTACTTTCATGGCTTGAATCTTGTTCCTATTTGTTGTCTACCAGCCCATCTTCAAGATCCCACCTTCCCCATATTTTTGTGATTTTATCTGTGGGCCCCAACTTAGTCTAAACCCAGCTGCAGGGGAGGCAAACCCCCTGCACCAGCAGATCAGTCCCAAACACCACCCTTTGGTGGTGGTTTCCAGCCACCTCAGTGGGCCCCAGGCCACCAATTTGGTTTCTTTCCACCCCCTCCTACCAGGGAAGTGGTATTGACCACTAGTTTGACCTTGAACCCACTGGGACCCACCTGAATCAACCCATCTTTTCTGTCCCATTTCTGTGCAGCCAACAAGTTCTAAGTGCTTATTTTGTGGTTTATTTACTTATTTTGTGATCCTCTTGTGCTTATTCTGGCTTAATCTAGTTCATATAACTCATTTGAGTCTGAATCATCCATTGTGGGTCCCACCTAATGCAATTTTAGCTTATTTCTCACCTTGGTCAAACAAAGTCAACTGTTTGGCTTTTTCTTTCATAATCAGCTTATTTTTGATTTCCAAAAAGTTTGTTTTTACAAAAAGTGTTTGTTTTTAAGTATTAAATAGGTTTGTAAAAGAAAAATCAAGAAAAAACAATTTAAATTTAAGTGATAGTTTCTATTTAATGTAATTTAATTTTAATTTTCATTTTTATATTTTTATTAAGAACTTAGCTATTTTATATTTTTATTAAATTACTCATGTATTAAAGTATTTATAATAATTTTTTCAGATTTTGATTTTGTCATTTAGTATTTATTAGAATTAATCTTAGTTTTATTAATAATTAATTAATATTAAGTATTAAATAGCATAATTAGTTTTTATTAAGTGAAACCTAGTTTTTATATTTTTTCTAGCTTTTATATGATGTAAAATAATTTTAGAAATTTTATTAAAATTTTTACTGTTCATTTGCTATTTTTCTTAATTTAAAATAGTTTAATTAGGTAATTAGTATTTAATTAGTAATTATTTAGTAGAAAATCCACAAAAAGACAAAGACACTTATTTTTAATTTTAAAACTTATTTTTAGTTATTTTATAATTTTAGAAATTTTATTTTCATTTTTCTAGTATTTAAATAATATTGTATTATATTTAAGATTGTTTAAATATTAATAATTAGTATTAATTAGTATTTAATTAATAATAAATAATTAATTAGTGTTAAAATTTATTTTCTTTTTCTATTAATTTTCTTTTACTTTTAAGTTTGTAAAAAAGTCATTTTCACCCCCTGGGTGTTTTCAGATTTCCGTTTTCACTTTTAATTTTGTACGTTTACGTTTTATTTAAACGTAACGTACGCGTTTTTAGGTTTAAATCGTTTTTGGTTTTTGTAACTTACCCGTCTTATTCATATAGCTTCTTTAAGCTATTTCTTTGTAGATTCCTTAGCGTAATCAATCTCAAACCCCTTTTCCTCCAAATTCACCCGATCACAGAACCGTTTTATAACCATTCACACCTCGTCGGGACATAACGACCCGGGGAAACACTGTACTTCCGCGGAGCATTGACTCTAGGCTGTTTGACTTTGTTGACCATTCCCTGGTCGATTTAGGTTGACCGTTTGGAGACAATCAAAATTTGGTGTGCGCGCTATTCTAAACGGTTTTTCTGATTAGTGTCTTTGGAATTCGTTCCATTGTACATTTATCCATCCTTTGTTCATATTTTCCCATTATCAAAACAAAGCCGTTCACAAAAACATTTTAAACTCAGTTTTCAACGAACACAAAAACGTAAAAACATTTTCTTTATCATTTGTACAAAATGTTAATCCAAAAATCCAAAAATATTCACCTTAACCCTCTCACATCTTCGATTCTTCATCCCTACCCCTCCCAAACCTTTTGATTCTTTCTATGTCTCATCCACACTTTATGATTTACCAGTGGTGTGGTAGTTCTTATAATGGTGGTAATTGCCCGAGTTGTGGCATGGTAGAGTCAGGAAACGGGTCTGTCTATAACCAAGATCCTTATTCCTACCATGACACGACTGATTCATTCCATCAGTTACCACATCATCAGTCTCAGCAGTTTTACTGTTGTGAGTACTGTGGTGGTTCACACTACAGTTCTGATTGTCAATCGGGAAACACGCTTGTCTATGAGCAGTTTCCTGATAGCAATTATGACTCTAGCACGTACAACCCACAGCCACATCAGTTTTACTGTTGTGATTACTGTGGAGGTCCACACTTCAGCTCAGACTGTCAAACGGGTAATCCTTATCCTTGTGACAATTTTGACACATCGTATTATGACGAACCTCCATCACCACCAATTCCTCAAAGTCTTCTCCTTGATCTCTTGGATTTAGTGAAAGATTTGAGAGGAATCACACATACCCCAGATAATCCAAAACAAAAATCGATGGAAGAATTGTTAGCTGACGAACAGGCTGCTAAAATAAATTCCCAAGATGCTTATGAAAGATCTATTAGGGAATCAATAGCAAAAGAAAAAGCAGCCAGATCTAGCTCTCGATTCCGTTTCATTCCTGATGATAGTGATGATGAGGATACACTTGATATCCTTAGATTTTACAAAAATTCATCAGATGACATTCCATCAGTTGAGATCCCATCTCAACCCACTCTTATCACACCCGAAGTTCACACTCACTCTCTGATCATGGGGGATGAGCATCTTAGCACTGTTCCTAATAAGGAATCGGACGAATTAATAAAGTCTAGTGTTGAGATCCTTGTCCCAATCCCGAGAGAGTCACCGGGGACTTTTGACCATATGTGTGATATTCCTCCCCATCTATTCTTCCCATCTAATCATGATGAGATGTTCTCCGATTCTACTGATGACAATTCGTTATCTTGTGGAGACATCATTTATATGGGAGAATTACCTTCTAAGCTAGTTAGCTTAGAAGAAGAAAATGATGAGATTGACACCGAAATCAAGGATGAAGCACTTCGTGCAACATTATTGAATGTCGATCTCCTCATTTCTAAAATTGAGGCTTTCAAAATGAAACCTATTTCATCTCCTATCCCCATAAAGGATAGTGACATTGTCTCCGACGATCCTATTCCGGAGTTTGAAGCCTTTACCTTTGATCATATGGGAGAGAAGATTAGTGGCAGTACCGCTTCTCATTCTCAAATTTCTCTCCCCGATTATGATTCATTCACTTTTGAGGAGTTCTCCGGTGAACTCACTCATATCATATCTCCACCGGAGTATGATAACTTCCACTTTGATCTAGACAAAGATAATCTTTGTTTTCCGGAGGGAAATATTCTCAACCTTGAGAATTTGATTGATATCAAAATCCCAACCCTCCCACCCATAATTTGTCTAGATCATACGAGCTTTACTGATAAGATTCATGATACACCAATCATGAATTCTCTTTCTGATGATGATGAATCAATCTTGATTGTCATCAAGATCTTTCTTCTTTTCTTCACCTACAGGGTGACTTCTCCTGTTCTTCATTCCTTCGGGAATGAAGACACTATATTTGATCCCGGCATTTTCATGTATCATTATCTTGAGCCGGTATTATATCTCATCGATGTGGAACTTTCACATGCTTCAAATGTTTGTCCAAACATCTTGAATGAAAGTCCGATTGAGATTGTTTTTTCCACATCATACTTATAGGGTTTTCACCCTAAGTATGGGGGAGTCCCCCATGCTATGGTTACATATAGAGTGAAAAAAAAAACAAAATGGTGTTTTCCACGCTTGGCTTGTAATGTTGCCCTTTTACGTTCAAAATGTCGGCATAATAGCCGGGATTTTCAATATTGAGGAGAATATTCATGCTAAGTGTGGGGGGGGGGGGGGGGGGGTATTTCGCTATTCTAGCGAATTTTATCACATTTTACTATATAATACCCTCGTTTTAGCCAAAATTCAAAAAAATTTCAAAAATTTTTCACTGGTGCTTCAAAATTTTTGTGGTAATCAGTCCGCCTTGTCTAAGCGACAAAAGGGATTGGCTAGTCCAGGAGCAAACGGCTCTTGGTAAAGACATCTCAAATCCGTTTACGGCTTGAAATTTGCCCAAAATTGTATGGTTCCTCAACTCCCCATATCCCATAAAGCGAATGAGTTGGCTAGCCCGCAAGATTATGGCTTGTGGTAAAGGCAGTGGAAAATCCATAATTGGTAATCAGCTCACCAAGATGTTGACTATTCCATCAAGAGTTGGCTACTCCAGGACAAACGGCTCCTGGTAAAGACAAATCAAATCCGTTGACAGCTGGTGGTTTGCTCAAAATCACACGGTTATCAGGTGTGCCACAGTTCTTACACCTGGCTACTCCAGAAGTGATGGCTTTTGGTAAAGAGTTTTTTAAATCCATCAAGTTTTCAAAACAGTATTGCTAGGGACTAGCAATAGTTTAGTGTGGCTCAAACACTCATCATTTTTTGTCTAATCGGAACTGCAAAACATACAAAAACACTCAGAAATGCATCAAAATACTGAAAATATTTCAAAATTGTGTTTTATATGTTTTAGATGCAAAACGAGCAAAAACAAATGAAAAACGCACAAAGTTTGCAAAATTGGCAGTTTCAGTCCCCCAACTTTCATAAAATTACAAAACTAGTCCCTGGATATTCAAAATATGGAAAATTATCACCAAAGGTCATTTTGAAATCATAAGTTGTCATATTTAGTCCTTTGGTGAAAAATTGGAAAAGTTTTGGAAATTTACAATTTGGTCCTTGGAGTTTCAAACTTTGGCAGAAAAGGTCCCTGGTGGGATAATTTTGAATGAAAAATCATTTTGGATCCTTGGGAAGTTACAAAAATCATTTTTAGTCCTTGGGATGAAAGTTTATGAAATTTACATATTTGGTCCTCATAGTTTGGAATTTTACAAAAATGGTCCCCGGGAATTTTGAAAAGTACAAAAATTGAAAAAATGGTTTTGGATATTTAAGCTATGCATGAATGGTCCCTTATGATAACTTTGGAGTTTGTACCATTTCAGCCCCTCATGTTTTAGTAAATTACAACTTTGGTCCTTGTTTTACACAAGTTACAACCAAACGGACCAATGTTATTTTTAATTACCCAAAACCCAACACCCCACCAAGCCCAAATACCAACTCCCAAGCCCGTCTCCAAAACAGCCCACCCCCCTAAAATTAATCCCCCGTCCGTTTTATTATTTGAAACGGTCAATCCACCGTTTGACTCACCCTTCATCTCCCCCACTTGGACTGCAAAACTCAACCAACACACAACCCCCCCCCCTCCTCCACCTCACTCACCCCATATCCTGTCCCCCCCAACTCTCCTAATACATCCAAAACCCATTCAATGTCCATATATTGCTCCAAGTAATCCACACCCTGCCAAACAAGATTTCCCGCCAAAACATCATTTGACAGCCAAGATCAAGTGAAGCCATCCAAGGGCTCTAAGTGAAGTGGGATTTAACCATGGGACCCACAGAGACTTGTAAAAGATATAAAGAAGAAGTAAGGAAGCATATTTAGTTAGTTAGTTTTTTTTAGTTTAGTTTTTAAATGTCGTTTTTAATGTAATTTAATTCTAAGTTGTAATTTTTAGTTCTAAAGGGTTGTAATCAAAGTTTCTATTGTAATAAAAACTTTATTTAACCTTAATTCAGTGTTCTTGTTTAAGTTTCAGCTTATGCCAATTTTTATGTAAAATTTCAGTTCAAGTCCTATAATATTGTTAGAGGTTGTTTCAATGGTCATTTAAGCTTTCTTAAGTCAATAATAAACTTTTATAAGCTTTTGATGCAATAAAAACATACTTAGCTTCATAATCTCAAAAATATAAAAAATACTCATAAAATAAGTAGAAAATAAAAAAATCAGTCTAAATGGTGATTCAAGCATTGGAGCAGGTTACATTCTGGATTTTCCTGGGTTAGAACTCCAAAGGGGAGTGTAGGATGTGGTTTTGAGTCCCTGGTTATATGGTTCTGCTCAATTTCCATTTGTAAGCCATCTTCACTACTTTTATAATAGTACTGTAGCTTAGCTTATTAGGGTGTGTTTGCTTTTTAAATTTGCTTATTTCAGTCATTGGTAGCTTATTAGGTTGATTTTTGCTCGTATCTCACTGTTGTGTTAGGTAATCATCATGTTCTTAATTTGACTGTCAAAATATCATCTTTGAAGATTTATGTGTTACACTGTGGATAATGGTATTTTTATGCTTAAATGTTCAAATGATATCATATTAATACTTTTGGAATCAGCTGTTTAGACTTGGTCTGTGAGATCTAGTGAAAATCTCATTTTCACTTTCTTATAGGGGTGTTTGGTTCTAGCCTTTCTGCTGTATCCTTGTTGTTTATTAGTGTAGCAGTTGATACAATTAAGTCAATTAGGTTCATATAGGGTCAAATTAATCATCACCTTAGTCATTTTCATTGCAAAAGTCAATAAATCAAAGTAACCTCCCCAACAGTTCACTGTTGGGGATTTGAGATACCAAAACCCTCATATCAATCCATCTTTAGGTACTTTAGCTTGATTTGGTGTTATTTCATCTTAGTATAACCTTATTAGTTTGTTAGATTCATCACAAGTTCACAAAAGTCAATTTGCTAGTTTCTTATAAAAAGTCAAATTTGCATTTTCAGATTTTTCCTATAATTCAAAGAATTGTTTTGAATTTTGTGGTTACTTTCATGGCTTGAACCTTGTTCCTATTTGTTGTCTACCAGCCCATCTTCAAGATCCCACCTTCCCCATATTTTTGTGATTTTATCTGTGGGCCCCAACTTAGTCTAAACCCAGCTGCAGGGGAGGCAAACCCCCTGCACCAGCAGATCAGTCCCAAACACCACCCTTTGGTGGTGGTTTCCAGCCACCTCAGTAGGCCCCAGGCCACCAATTTGGTTTCTTTCCACCCCCTCCTACCAGGGAAGTGGTACTGACCACTAGTTTGACCTTGAACCCACTGGGACCCACCTGAATCAACCCATCTTTTCTGTCCCATTTCTGTGCAGCCAACAAGTTCTAAGTGCTTATTTTATGGTTTATTTGCTTATTTTGTGATCCTCTTGTGCTTATTCTAGCTTAATCTAGTTCATACAACTCATTTGAGTCTAAATCATCCATTGTGGGTCCCACCTAATGCAATTTTAGCTTATTTCTCACCTTGGTCAAACAAAGTCAACTATTTGGCTTTTTCTTTCATAATCAGCTTATTTTTTATTTCCAAAAAGTTTGTTTTTACAAAAAGTGTTTGTTTTTAAGTATTAAATAGGTTTGTAAAAGAAATATCAAGAAAAAACAATTTAAATTTAAGTGATAGTTTCTATTTAATGTAATTTAATTTTAATTTTAATTTTTATATTTTTATTAAGAACTTAGCTCTTTTATATTTTTATTAAATTACTCATATATTAAAGTATTTATAATAATTTTTTCAGATTTTTATTTTGTCATTTAGTATTTATTAGAATTAATCTTAGTTTTATTAATAATTAATTAATATTAAGTATTAAATAGCATAATTAGTTTTTATTAAGTGAAACCTAGTTTTTATATTTTTTCTAGCTTTTATATGATGTAAAATAACTTTAGAAATTTTATTTGAATTTTTACTGTTCATTTGCTATTTTCCTTAATTTAAAATAGTTTAATTAGGTAATTAGTATTTAATTAGTAGAAAATCCACAAAAAGACAAAAACACTTATTTTTAATTTTAAAATTTATTTTTAGTTATTTTATAATTTTAGAAATTTTATTTTCATTTTTCTAGTATTTAAATAATATTGTATTATATTTAAGATTGTTTAAATATTAATAATTAGTATTTAATTAATAATAAATAATTAATTAGTGTTAAAATTTATTTTCTTTTTCTATAAATTTTCTTTTACTTTTAAGTTTGTAAAAAAGTCATTTTCACCCCCTGGGTGTTTTCAGATTTCCGTTTTCACTTTTAATTTTGTACGTTTACGTTTTATTTAAACGTAACGTACGCGTTTTTAGGTTTAAATCGTTTTTGGTTTTTGTAACTTACCCGTCTTATTCATATAGCTTCTTTATGCTATTTCTTTGTAGATTCCTTAGCGTAATCAATCTCAAACCCCTTTTCCTCCAAATTCACCTGATCACAGAACCGTTTTATAACCATTCACACCTCGTCGGGACATAACGACCCGGGGAAACACTGTACTTCCGTGGAGCATTGACTCTAGGCTGTTTGACTTTGTTGACCATTCCCTGGTCGATTTAGGTTGACCGTTTGGAGCCAATAAATTATAATAGCAACGGTATAAGAAAGAAGACCCTTGACACAATCACAAGAGTGGATTAGGTTCTTGTGATTCTTCCCTTTCAAGTAGATGTGTTCTTCCAAAGATGTTAATGTGAAAATCAAGAACACAAGATTAGAGATAGAAAGATTTGAGAGTGTTTAGAGAGAAAGAATTTAGAGAGAAAGAATAATGGCAAGAGGTAAGGAGTACAAGAGACAAGGGTGGTATTTATAGGCCAAGAACCCAAACTTGGGAATTTCTACCGAGGCCAACGCGTCACCCGCGCGTTAGCGCGCGGGCAGCGCGCCAGGCTTCTGTAAACTTTCCCAAGTGTTGGGTGTTTGGATCTTATAAATACCTATACTTGCTAAACCCCCAATTGTACTTCACAATCAACCTTAACATTAATCATTCTAAGGTTTGCCAACTCAAATAGCTAATTTAGAAAATGTTTTGTGAAGAGTTTAAAGAGTAACCAAATTACCAAGGGTTTAAAGTGTAGATAAGGTAATTTGGAAGGGGTAGAAGTGTATCTCCTCACATGGCATAGAAAAGAGAGAAAGAATATGCCAAGGAATATTTCAATGCTTGGGGGAAGAATGAGATGGAGGGTTGAGATGAAATGGTTTGAATTGAATGGATAGGATCAAAGGGAGCCTCCCTTGGTTTTCAAACAATTTTGGCATGTGGTGAATGTGGATGGATGAGATGATCTCATTTGAAATGGATGGCTAGGATCAAACATGCCTAGGTTAGGGTTAAGAAAGGATATTCCAAGGGAATATGCTTTGCTTGGGGGGAAAGGAGAAATGGAGGGTTGAGATGGTTTCATTTGAAATCAATGGTTGAGATCAAGGAGAGATTCCTTTGCTTGGGGAAGAAGTGTGGATCAATGGTTGACATGGTTTTGGTTTGAATTGGATGGTGAGCATCAAAACCATGTGGTGGTATAGGGAAGAGGGATTGGATGGATGGTTGAGATGTGTTTGATTTGAATTCAATGGCTAGGATGGGAGGAGCCTTATTAGGGTTTCAAATAATTCCTCATGTGTTGAAAATAAAGGGTTGAGATGTGTTGTAAGGGAATGGATGGTTTAGATGTAGTGTGTAAGGGAATATGTAAGGGTGTAAGAGATTGTGTAAGAGAATATTTGATTTGGATATGATTGGTTTTGTCTTATGTATAAATCGGATTAAGAGAGGATTAAGGCATAATCTAATTGTCATTAAGAAGAAAAGGTTTAGACAATTAAGATTATAAGTTGAGAAAATCATAGGTTACTTATAAGTTCAAGTAACACAACATCGAGAATCCATAGTTTCATATCTCGTGACTTTCCACGACTTGACGTTCTCAACTAATACCTTGGTTCAAACAAGTTAAGTGCTTTGCCTTGATGTAAATCATAACCCAAGTGGGAAAGGATGCGTTTAGGCAAAGTGACCTTTGACTTAGTTTGACCAATATGGGAGTAACCCGTTAAGTAATTAGAGAAGACATAAGTACGGGATATGAGCATATGGATGCTTCAACACGATGTCACATGAAATATACAAGCTCCCTATGTTTAGAAAAGCCTTGGCTAGAGGCGATAGTTAGAAAACATAAGTTGGCGTTTTCCCATAAATGGGTGTTCTAAAAATGGGATTTCTCAAATCTCAAAACTCGTTTCGAGTGTTCTCAATTAAGCACATAACATATTCATACCTATATTGAAAGAACCACATTTGTCGGGTAAGGGGAAAGCCGACTTTCAAAATTCTCCCAGAACCATACAGACTCCTGGTGCGTCACCGCCCGGGCAGCGCGCCAGGAGCAGACATTGGCTCCGGCGATTTTGAGCTAACGTTTGTTATTTTATGTGTTTCGATGGTTTATTTGTCATCATTAAAACATAAAGAGATCTTGATCATGTTGCCTCAACAATCTCCCCCTTTTTGATGATGACAAACAAAAACCGAAAGCAAATAAAATTACCAAACTTAGCGAAGATAAAACGCGCCTTTGGTGTAGCTTGCATTTTGACCTTTGTCTTGTAATTAGATGAAGCCTTTAACATTACTTGATGGTCTTCACGATGGTCTTCACGCTCTTTCTTTCTTTCTCCCCTTTTGTCGAATCAAAAAGGCGGGACCGAATGTGCTCCCCCTTGAACATAGCTCCCCCTAGATCGTTGCTCCCCCTTGTTTCAAGGCGGGGATCCATGGGTCAAGAGACTCACCTTTGCGGTGGCCTAGCTACACATAGAAATCACAACATGCAACAAACAAGAAATCCTCACATGTGAAAGTTCCAAGATGGTTAGATTACCATTCGGAAACTTGCAACATGGGTTAGTCCACAAGAATACATTTAAATCATATGAAAGGCATAGATTAATCCAAATACATAACTATTAGATAAAGGCCATAACAAAGTTTCAAGCATGCAACACAAGCACAACAATTATTCAACAACCATAGAGATCCTAGATGAAATACACATAAAGTAATGTCTTAAGAGATCAAACAAACACAAGTTACACAAACACATCAAAGATCTTTGCATGATATGTAGGTGGCCCAACGGGTGATGAAATTCTTAAGAACCCCGAACTTCAACCGGCTTTCACGACGTTGTCGTTTGGTGGATTGGTAAGTTTTGTAGGCAAGTCGTTCGTGGGTTGGCAAGGAGGCCACATTATCAACCACTTCATCCTCACTGATCACGTCTTCCGAAGCATTCCATGCCCGTTCATGAAACATCTCATTGACCATAAGTTCCATTCGGCCTATTGGATCCATAGAAGCTTGCTGAGATGTGGAGGCGGCATTAGCCGGAAGCTCAAGGTCGATATCATCACGATCAAGACTATTTGCGTTGAAGTTGGAAAATAGTGGAACAACCATCTCACAATCAGGCCAATCTTGGGCATGGTCAGGATGTTCAGCTTTGATGTGTTCAAAAAGTGTGGTGAGGAGACGAGCATAAGGAATCAATCTCATGTTGCCTTGAAGCTTGTCCATTCTTTTGGCCATGAAATAGGCAAAGTTGAATGGTGTGCCGGTCTCAATGCAATAAAGCATGTAACCTACAACAATTGAGACATTTCCTCTAGCTCCCAACTTTACAAACACATTGGAAGTCAAAACATGTTCTCATGCATTGAGCGTGTCACGTAAGTGTGATTGAGCCCAA
Source organism: Artemisia argyi (assembly GCA_030686995.1). NCBI lineage: Eukaryota > Viridiplantae > Streptophyta > Magnoliopsida > Asterales > Asteraceae > Artemisia > Artemisia argyi. The sequence continues at coordinate 76,917,255 of CM060681.1, forward strand.
TGAGAGTCAGCCTTGTCATTGCAATGATATTTAGGCTTGAAGATTGCACTTTGTACCACAGCCGCATCAATTCTGTTCTCTTCAGATGAGTGGTAAATTCGGTACTTTCAGAATTCTCTTGTCTCCATAACATCGGTGTAGAGTTTTATGCCGGTAGAGTTGATGCCAAGAACCGTTCCGAGCTTCTCCAAAGACCATGTATAGTTATGCCCATACATTTGAAAGTTGAGGGTGAGATCGGCGGGGTTGAAGTGATAAAAGGCATAGAATTCTTGTATGTGACGAGGATAGATGTCGGGAGGTAGTAAAGCAAATGACAAGCAACCCGCATTGGTAAAAGGTTGACGAAGACCACACAAGCGAATGAAGTCAAGGTCACAATGACGACCCTCGTGATAATTGCGTTTTTCAAATGGTTTGTAGTTGTCGACACCTCGAGCACAATGGACCTTTTTCATGTATTGTTTGGTGTCACGTCTTTCACCCATTGTTCCTATCAAAATAACACATGATGTGTTTACATATATGTATATTGATAATCAAAGATAGAAACAAAAAATATCAGCATGTCTGGCGCGTTGTCCGCGCGTCGACGCGTTGGCAGCACGCCAGCCTCGTAAAAATTAATGGATTTCCCTCGAAAATTCACGATTTTGAAAAATTTTGAAAAGAAAGGGTGAATTAGTTACATATAGTCCATGAATAGATCGAAAAACACAAAACCCCTTTGATTAATTTACCCGAAAAAGCATGATTCCATTTTGTTTGTAAAAATTCTTAGAAAATTTTGCCATAGTTTCCCCTATAACTAGCAATTTTCCCATATGTGACAAATCAATTTTAAGATCAAATGAAAGATTTCAATGATACCCCAAGTGTGTGTGTGTGTGTATATATATATATATATATATATATATATATATATATATATATATATATATATATATATATATATATATATATATATATATATATGCATATCTCACAAAAATAATAAGCAATAACAATTATAGACATAGCAATGGAACAATGGAGATCAAGACTTACCAAGATCTTCAAGAAAAGGGTAGTGTAGGAAGAAGATGAGTGTGTGTGTGTGTGTGTGTGTATGTGTGTGTGTTTGTGAGGTCCGTAGCACTTCAAGGAGAATGGGAGAAGAAAATCTTGGTTGGTTAGTTGTGTTTGTTGTGAGTTTTAAGAAGTGGGGCCCATAAAATCTCAAGTGGACCAATGAGAGTGACATGTGAGATTTAAGTTAGGATAAGAATAATGGGTGGGATAAGATGAGGTAGTTTATTTGATATGAATCATCCTAATTTTATAAAGACCATTTCCTTGTTTTTGTTGGTTCGAATACAACAAGGTGCATTAGGAATATTGAGTACAACTCAAATTCACGGTCCAACTTATAAACTACATTATTCTCGATGTTCAATCAATCCAAGGCCTAATCTAAGGTAGTTAAAAGTTTCTCGTTTTAGAGGTTTTGTTAGGATATCGGCAACATTATCTTTGGAGGCAACTTTTTCCAAGAGGATATTTCCTTTTTGAACATTGTCACATAGGATGTGGTGACGGATTTCAATGTGCTTAGTTCGAGAGTGGTGAACGGGATTTTTACTTAGATCAATAGCACCCTTGTTGTCACACAATACAAGAACATCTTGTAGATGGATGTTGTAATCACAAAACATTTGCTTCATCCACAAAGCTTGCTGACAAGCCCTTCCGGATGCAACATATTCGGCTTCTGTAGTGGATATTGCTAAAGCAGTTTGTTTTTGACAAGACCATTGTGTTAGACATTCTCGTACAAAGGTGCATACACCAATAGTGCTTTTTCTATCAACGTAGTCGCCGGCGTAATCGGAGTCGGTGTAAATACTAATTTCAATACCCGAGGCCTTTGGATACCAAACACCTAGATAAGGTGTGCTCTTTAGGTATCTAAATATCCGTACAACGGCTTTCATGTGAGATTCCTTAGGGTTATCTTGAAAGCTTGCACACAATGATACACTAAACATGATGTCGGGTCTACTAGTGGTTAGGTGTAGTAGACATCCTATCATACATCGGATATTTAGAATTATCAACCGAAATTCCATCCTTGTCCAAGGTGAGTTTTAGATTGGTTGCCATTGGTGTTTTGATGGACTTAACATTTTCAAGATCAAATTTTCTAAGAGACTCTTTAAAATATTTTGATTCCGAGATAAATGTGCCATTGTCACTTTGTATAACTTGTAAGTTAAGTATGGACTTGAGATCTCCTAAGACATTCATGTTAAATTTCTCATGCATATGCTTTTAAAACTCGTCATGCAATGCTTGGCATGTAGATCCAAAGACTCTATCATCTTCAAAGATTTGAATGACTATTTGATGCTTTTCCTTTATCTTGAAGAATAACGACTTATTCTTCATGCCTCTTGCATATTTACATTCAACAAGAAAAGATACTACACTATTATGCCATACATGATTTTCTATATCAAGTCCATGCAAGACCTTCTTTATTTTAAAAACATGATTGGGTTTTTGAAAGTTAATAAATCCCGGTGGTTGGGAAATATATATTTCACTATTGATTTCTTTATTAAACGCATTTTTGACATCCATTTGTTTAAGTTTAATCATGCTACTACATGCATATGCAAGAAGAATGCGCAAAGACTCTATTTGTGCAACCGGGGCAAAAATTTGATTAATAGGTTTTTCAACTTGATCAATATCATTTATTACTAACTTAGCTTGATTTTCATAAATTGTTCCATTATCATGCAAGGTATTACTGAAAGCCCATTTTAAATCAAAAGGGGTGCAAGTATTAGGTAATGGAACTAATTCCCAAACATTGTTACGTGTGAGTTGATCTATCTCAAAATGCATTGCCATAAACCAAGTTTCGTTCCTAATAGCTTCCTCAAAACATTTTTGCTCTATAGTCGATATGAATGCAAATGTACTGTTTTGAGCTTGTGCTATAAAATCATTTTCTAAATCATTTTCATCGTTATGATTTATTATTTCAACTAGATTGGTATGATTAAAATTTTTACTTTGATCATTATTCACTCCTAGTTTATCTTCCAATGGCAAGGATATTTCTTCGTCAAAACATACATCAAGTGTCTCGATGATTTTAGAAGTCTCCTTATTATAAACTTTATACGCCTTTGATGTATGTGAATATCCTAGGAAGATTCCATTATGTGTTTTAGATATTATGCATTTACAACCAAAGATTTTCAAATATCCTAGTGATGGTCTTTTCTTCCTAAGAATCTCATAAGGTGTTTTATTACTTGTTTTAGTGATAGATGTCATATTTATAATGAAGGATGCGGTTTCTATAGCGTGACACCAGAATTTTTGTGAGATAGATTGTTCATTAAGCATAATAAAACACATTTCTCATAAGCGCCAAATCTTTCTTTCAACAATCCCATTAGTTAAGGTGTCAGAAGATCGGAAATTATGTAAGATTCCATTTTTATCACAAAAATCTCCAAATTGCACATTATTATAAAAGTTCCCACCGAGACTCGATTGAATAGATGTAATGCAACAACCATGTAGATTCCGTAAACTCTTTCCTAGGTTCATGAATTTTTCAAAAACTTCATTTTTAGACTTCAAAAATTCTATCCATGTATACCTTGAGAAGTCATCAACAACCACCAAAGTATAGAAGTTTCCTTCATAGCTTTGAGTGATTGATGGACCAAATAAGTGTAAGTGAACTAATTCTAAGACCCTTATGCTTGAGATGTTATCATTATCAAATTTTTGACTTGCATGGACTTGACTTCCTAATTTACATGCATTGCAAGAATGATAAGCATAATCTAGCTTAGGTAAATTTCTAACTAATGCTTTAGAATTTAATTTAAGAATTACCTTCATGCTAGCATGTCCTAATCTTTTATGCCAAAGTGTAGACTCATCACCAATAACGTCAATGGAGGATTTGAAAGTTCTTTTAGTGTGTGGTTCACGAGCATAGATTGTCATACACATGTCGTCTTGGCATACCTATAAGACAAACATGAAACTCAAACTCTCGGTCCCCATTTTCTTATGGGTCCATTGAGGTTAGCATAGAACACTTCCATGTTATACATTCTTGAATCTTGGAGCAAGTTACAAAGTATCTTAAGTCCAAATTCAGAGAATATTTTCCAAGGAGTGTCTTGAGAAGAGGGCTTAGAATTATTTGGTCTTAGAGGTCTTTTGTTTGGGTAGAATTTTTCTTGCCTATTAAACCTCCTTTTCTTTCGAGAAGAGTGTTGACTATGATGCTTGTTTTTTGAATGAGTCTTACGTGTTTTGAATGTATCATACTTACTATGAGTGATTGGTTTGTAAAATTGTTTCATCTCATTAACACTTAAGATTGTTACTTGAATACCATATGGACTAGGAACATGTGTTTGAGGTGTTCTAGGTATAGAATTAGGACAAGCTAAATTTTTATTAACTTTAGTGTCTATTTTTGGCTTTTCAATATTTTCAAATTTTTCAAGATCTTCCTTTTCTTGACATGAAACATTATTTCCTATGTTTAAGCTACTTTTCTTATACTTTGAAAAACACATAGCTTCATCTTGAAGTTTAGACACATCATTGTTCAAAGAGTCAACCATATGTGTAAGTTTTTCACAACTTAAGCATGGTTCAACCACCTATTTGGCTTTGATCTTCTTAATTTCAAGTTCAAGCTCATTTGCTCTACTAGCTAGTTTATTTGTTTCTTGTTGTAAAATGTGTTTCTCTCGAAGTATAGCTTTTATTTGTTTAATCCAATCATTATTAATTCTTATTAGTTCAAGATTATCTTTTTCTAATTCTCTAGCATCTAATGTTTTGTTTGAACTAAAGGGATCTAGATGTACCTTTGGAGATCCAAAAGCCATGAAGCATGATTCATTCCTCTCTTTGTTATCCTCATCATTGCTTTGACACCAAGTGTCTTCAAACCCAATCATTGAATTCTCCATGCATAAATCTCCATCATCAAATGTATTCACCCCGAAGAGCACATGGTTCTCTTGAGCCATGGATCTATACTCAAGTTTACCAAAGATCTTTGTTAGGATTTTAGATTTTGGAAAAGAAGTTTTTTATTTAAAACGACTTCTCGGGAAGGTTTTAACACTCAAAAACTAGAGTATTCTGCTCTGATACCAATTGTAGAACCGTAAAGGAGGGATGAATACAGTTTCTTAGGCTTTTTAGATGTTTAAAAACTTTAAGCCAAAGAGAATACCAAGTTGTTGTACAATAATCCAACAACCACTATCAAAACAAAAGTATATAAAGCAAGTAGAGAACACAACGATATATACTGGTTTGGGATGGGGGGTTTATACCATCCGTACATCCAGTTGTGAATCCGCGACTCTGATACTATTCACTAGTATAATCCTTTCAGTGGACTACAAACCGTTACAATTCACTCCACCGATATTCACCAATATCGATGCTCACAAAGAAGGAGTTACTCACACGGTATTCCGCCCTCGGAAACCACCCAAAAGAATCTCACGATTTGACTTTACCTAAGGGTCACCAAGACCACTACCAAGACTTCCACCCAGAAGTATCAAACCCCAACTAGATCCCCAATGATCTAGGCTTGGTCACCAAGACACAAGTCTTCCCTTACAAAAAATTGAATGAATGAATATATGTTTGTTCAATCAAGTCCTAACCTAACCTAGAGACTCGATTGTAATAGAAAGGGTATAAGAAAGAAGACCCTCGACACAATCACAAGAGTGGATTAGGTTCTTGTGATTCTTCCCTTGCAAGTAGATGTGTTCTTCCAAAGATGTTAATGTGAAAATCAAGAACACAAGATTAGAGATAGAAAGATTTGAGAGTGTTTGAGAGAAAGAATCTAGAGAGAAAGAATAATGGCAAGAGGTAAGGAGTACAAGAGACAAGGGTGGTATTTATAGGCCAAGAACCCAAACTTGAGAATTTTTACCGAGGCATGCGCAACACCCGCCCGTCAGTGTGCGGGCAGCGCGCCAGGCTTCTGTAAACTTTCCCAAGTGTTGGGTGTTTGGATCTTATAAATACCTATCCTTGCTAAACCCCCAATTGTACTTCACACTAAACCTTAACATTAATCATTCTATGGTTTGCCAACTCAAATAGCCAATTTGGAAAATGTTTTGTGAAGTGTTTAAAGAGAAACCAAATTACCAAGGGTTTAAAGTGTAGATAAGGTAATTTGGAAGGGGTAGAAGCGTATCTCCTCACATGGCATAGAAAAGAGAGAAAGAATATGCCAAGGAATATTCCAATGCTTGGGGGGAATAATGAGATGGAGGGTTCAGATGAAATGGTTTGAATTGAATGGATAGGATCAAAGGGAGCCTCCCTTGGTTTTCTAAGGGAATATGCTTTGCTTGGGGGGAAAGGAGAAATGGAGGGTTGAGATGGTTTCATTTGAAATCAATGGTTAAGATCAAGGAGAGCCTCCTTTGCTTGGGGAAGAAGTGTGGATCAACGGTTGACATGGTTTTGGTTTGAATTATATGGTGAGGATCAAAACCATGTGGTGGTATAGGGAAGAGGGATTGGATGGATGGTTGAGATGTGTTTGATTTGAATTCAATGGCTAGGATGGGAGGAGCCTTATTAGGGTTTCAAATAATTCCCCATGTGTTGAAAATAAAGGGTTGAGATGTGTTGTGAGGGAATGGATGGTTTAGATGTAGTGTGTAAGGGAATATGTAAGGGTGTAAAAGATTGTGTAAGAGATTGTGTAAGAGAATATTTGATTTGGATATGATTGGTTTTGTCTTATGTATAAATTGGATTAAGAGAGGATTAAGGCATAATCTAATTATCATTAAGAAGAAAAGGTTTAGACAATTAAGATTATAAGTTGAGAAAATCATAGGTTACTTATAAGTTCAAGTAACACAACGACGAGAATCCATAGTTTCATATCTCGTGACTTTCCACGACTCAACGTTCTCAACTAATACCTTGGTTCAAACAAGTTAAGTGTTTTGCCTTGATGTAAAGCATAACCCAAGTGGGAAAGGATGCGTTTACGCAAAGCGACCTTTGACTTAGTTTGACTAATAAGGGAGTAAACCCGTTACGTAATTAGATACGTCGTAAGTACGGGATATGAGCATATGGATGCTTCAACACGATGTCACGTGAAATATACAGGCTCCCTAAGTTTAGAAAAGCCTTGGCTAGAGGCGATAGTTAGAAAACATGAGTTGGCGTTTTCCCGTAAATGAGTGTTCTAAAAATGGGATTTCTCAAATCTCAAAACTCGTTTTGAGTGTTCTCAATTAAGCACATAACATATTCATACCTGTATTGAAAGATCCACATTTGTCGGGTAAGGGGAAAGCCGACTTTCAAAATTCCCCCGGAACCATACAGACTCCTGGCACGTCACCCGCGCTTTGACGCGCGGGCAGCGCGCCAGGAGCAGACATTGGCTCCGGCGATTTTGAGCTAACATTTGTTATTTTATGTGTTTCGATGGTTTATTTGTCATCATTAAAACATAAAGAGATCTTGAACATGTTGCCTCAACATGTTGCACAAGGAATACCATTTTCATCAATATCAGCCATATCAAAAGCATCAAACAGGTTCGATGTAGCAATAATCGTCCCACTCGTACTGTTAGGAATATGAATATTCAAGTAAAAGACTCGGTCACCCCGAGTATAGACTAGCATTAAGTAGCTCGTAGTTAGTTCAATATTTAGTTAGTTAGTAGTTAAGTAGAATAGCATTTGTAGAGTCGAGTCGGGTTTTTAACCACAGTCAGCTCACTCTACAGCCCGTCTAGAGGCACTTAAGCATGTAACTATAAATACCCCTCTCCCACCAAGGGAGAGGGTTGGACCTTTCATCACATTAATCTAACATCTTGCTTTCTCTCACTAAAAGGCTCCCATTCTCTCACTCTTTCTCTCTCTAGGTCGAATCACACACAAGAACCAACTATGTTTTGATTATAAGTATACTATAATTGGCATCAAGAGCCATGGTTTCATCTTAGGGACTTGGTATACTCGGACTTGTGATTGGTTTTGTGTTAGTTGTATGGTTCGAATGGTTTTCATGGAAAACATCTTGGTTTGATCTTTTTTGTGATTAGATACGTGATATTCTTGTACTTTCATGTTTAGAGGTGTTAGAGGTTCTTAGTTTTTCATTTGGATAGGTTGTATCATTCAGTTGTTTGGTGCTTGATGCAATTTAGGGTGTGTTTCTAACTAGCGATTTGCTTCTTGGTAAAGGATTCTAAGTAACGATGTGTGTAGGAGATTAGCAACGATTTGCTTTGATTCTGCCAGGGATTTGATTTTTTTTTACTATTTTTGGATAAGTAGACAAATCGCTAGAAAGCAACGGTTTTGTATTTTGTTATAGCGATTTATCAGGTTTGTCCTTTTGTGGTTGTAACGATTTGTGTATCCAGCGAGTTGCTTGTTCAGCGATTTGTGCATTCAGCGATTTACCTGTTCAGCGATTTGTGTGTTCAGTGATTTTCCTGACAGCGATTTGCTAGACAACGATTCGTGTACCAGAGATTTGTTGACCTGCGATTTGTGTGTAGCGATTTTCTTGCCAGCAATTTGTCTATTAGCGATTTTCCTGGTAGCGATTTGCCTGTTAGCTATTTGTCTTTTAGCGATTTGTGGGTTACAACTTATGTCAAGTGATTTGTTTGCCAGAGATTTGCATCTAGCGATTTGTGGTCTTCTAGCGATTTGTCCTCCAGCGACTTATGTTCACCTACTTGTGATTTGTGACTTGATCCTTATTGTGTCTTGTATAAATCTAGTGATTTTTGAATTGTCGCGACTTAAGTTGTTACGACTAGTCTGATTGTGATTTGACGTTGTGAGTTAATCATTGCGACTTGACTTATTACAATTTTATCTGTTGTCACATGACACTTATTACTAATTATGATTTGTTCAATACTTTACACTAAGTCTTACTCGCCAATTACATCTTATGGTTTCTTTTGCTGATCTTAGAAAATCCCGCGAAAGATTCTATCTCTCGGTTTAAATCACAAAACTTGTAAAATCCCGTGTAAGTGTACATCATGACTAGCACTTATTCTGATGACATTCAAACTGTCGGGTCCGATACCCGCCCTCCTATGCTTGATAGGACGGATTACGAGTCTTGGACACAAAGAATTCGTTTATACTGTTTGGGTAAAGAAAATGGTGTTCTACGATCAATCGATGAGGGACCCTTTCAAATGGGTACAACTAGAGATGTTATCACTACTGGTGAAGATGGTGTTGTCACATTTGAAATCGACAGGCTACGTACTTACAATGATCTTAATGAGGAGGAGAAGAAGCGTTATGATGCTAACATTCGAGCTTCCAACATTGTGATACAAGGACTTCCTAAAGATGCATACAAGCTGATAAACTTTAACACTAAAGCTAAAGTGGTTTGGGATAATGTCAAGATGCTTCTAGCTGGGTCTGAACTAACCAAAGAAGATTGTGAGTTACAACTGTATGATGAGTTTGAGCACTTCAAGATGAACCCTAGCGAAAACATCACAGACTACTATGTCAGATTTCACAAGCTAGTCAATGATATGAGAATCATCAGAATGACAATGCCCAACATTCAACTCAACTCAAAGTTTGTGAACAACATGTCACATGAATGGGATCGCTTTGTGACAGCAGTGAAACTCAACAAAGGTTTGACAAACACCAATTATGAACAACTGTATGCTTACTTACAACAACATGAGAAGCATGCTGTTTATGATCGTCAACTAAGGGAACAACTCAATCCGACAACAGCTAAGGATTCACTTGCCTTTGTCTCAAATGTTCATCCATTCAATCAATCCTCACTCGATCAAGCTTATCTTCATCCTTTTTCATCATTGAATTAGTCAACATTTGCTCAACCATCTGAGCATTCACCACCTGCTGTGAGCACCCAACTTGACTCAGGGTACTCTCGTACAGAACAGATGATTGATAATCTCTCCAATCAAGCTTCACTCCTCGTACAATAGTTCAGAGCAACTCTTCCCCAAACCAACAACCAACTTAGAACTTCATCAAATCCACGCAACCAAGCAATAGTGGAAGATGGACGGGTTGTAATTCAAAACATTCAGAGAAGACAAAATTTAAATCAAAGAAATGTTGCTAGAGGCAATGCTTAGAACAGAGTTGGGAATGCCAATCAGGGGCAATGAAGGCAACCCAAGTGCTACAACTATGGAGGTCTTGGCCACATTGCAAGAAATTGCACTCAACCAAAACATCCACAGAACTCCGACTACTTCAAAGACAAGACGCTGTCAATGCAAGTACAAGAAAACGGAGCTGTGTTGAATGAAGAAGACTTATTGTTTCTTGCTGGTGATGAGGGCAATACATGTGATGCTGATGGGGATGACCAACCAGTTCAGGACTTGGCACTTAATGATCCAAACATCTTCCAAGTTGATGATTGTGATTCCTTCGACTCTAATGTTGATGATGAACCTACTGCTCAAACCATATTCATGGCCAACTTATCTTCTGCAGTCTCTTCACCACAACAATCTGATCCTTCCAACTCATCTGTCATATCTGAGGTACTTAAATTGTATGATGTGTTCAAAAGGATTGATGAACCGAAGATTCCCAATGAAGTACAACAGATAAATGGTGTTGAGTCAGATAATGTTGAATTGTAAAACGACAATGTTATCCCAATTGAACATCATGTGAATCACAGCAATGAAACTATTGTACCAAGTGGTGCATCCTCAACTATTGATAATGATTATGTGATGCCTAAACAAAACATTCCCAACAAAGTACAATAAACGAACACTGTGGAATTAGATACTGATAATAGGGGAAATAGCAATGTTATCCCATATGAACAGTATGTGAAACACAGCAAAGCGTCTGTGTACCAAGTAAGGCATCTTCTGTTGAAGATGATGTATGTGAGTTGGATGAATTCACCTCTGTTATACCCGACGACTCTTTGACCACTAGACTTATTATGCTAAAAGATCAAGTGACCATATATGAACAAAGGGCAAAATTTGAATTAACCGAACATGGGCAGAAAGCGGATTGGCCAATGCGTACATTTATAACTTAACGTGATTTAAAGGAAGAAACATTAAAAAGAGAGTTATATTCTTTACAAAAACAACTTGATCAGTCTGTTAAACAAAAACAGGATATTCAAGAAAGTGTAATTGCATTGAAACAAGATTTCAAAGAAAAGGAAACTAAACTCTTAATTGATTTTTCCAGACTTAAGACGTTAGAAAATAAACTTGAAAACAAGTTGTACACACAAGGCCAAACCATCCAAACTGCTCAAATGATGCAAAAGCATAAAAACTATGTGATGGACATAGTGAAAAGGATGTAGGTGAACTTAAATCAAACTCCCTTAGGAACATTAGAGATACCCAACCTGCTTTGTATGATGCTAATGTTATGCTTACACCTTGTCATGCCCCTCCTGATGTGTCATCTTTTGATGAAAGTGACGAGATTGAAGTAATAAATAGGGAGAAATTAGCTGAGAAAATGAAGGATCCCAAGTGCATTAAAAAAACGTGTCAATATTAGGCCCCATAATTATTCTAAGGAGAACTGAATAGCTATCTTTGTGCCTCAAACTAAGTTGACACCAGAACAGATATTTTGGCGTTAAGTTTCAAAAAAATGAAAGCCAAAGAACTTAAGACCCAAACTCCTAGAAAGATAATTTCACCAACGGTGTACCCTCCCAATACACCCATGCACTTAGTTCAGCTAGCACTTCCCACTAAGTGTAAAACTCTTATTAGTATCTATGTCCTTTGTCAAATGTTTGCTGATTTTGATAAAACTTGTAAGAAGAGAATTACACTGACAGGAATTACTGAGGGGGAAAAGAGGTTTGAACAAACAAAAGAGTGTTACTTAATAGAGGTTATTCCATTTTTTAAACTTCTTAAAGAACATTTTGAGGGCATGCAAAAAATCCTTGAAACTGAATTGAATGAAATGAAAGAAGTGTTTAAAAATGTGGAAAATGAGGGAAAACAATTAGCAATTGATCTTAAAAGTTGTGAAATTGAAAGAAAGAATATTCTAATCACAAATGAGAATTTGATTGCTAAGTGTATTGCACAGGATGTATTATATACTGCTACTGATTCTGCATTAACTGCTTGTCAATTTCATGAGATGTGTATTGCATTAAACGTTTTCCAGAATCGTGTTGTTGAGCTTGAGGGGGAGAATTTAAAATTGCATGAAAAAAATACAAAATGATGACCATGATAACATGGTTAGGCCCTTATCAAAACTAGAGGTTGATAATCTTAATATGTAATTAAAGTATCAACATTTAGAAGAAAGAATTAAAATCTCAAATGCCAAGACATCTTCTGATGCTCCTGAATTTGATACATATTTTGAATTAGCTAAACGGGATGAAAAAATTCAAGCTCATACAAACACGATTCGAAAGTTGAGGGCTCAAATTGCCCAATTGAAGTCTAACAAATGTGAAGTGACTGACACCAATAAGCCACCGTCTTTAGATTCTTAGAATTTCTATTATCAATACACCATTAATAAATTACATTATGATAATAAGTGGCTTCAAGCTGAAATTTCAAATGCCAAACAGCGTTACAAAGAGTTATTTGATTCAATTAAAATCACACATGAGAAAACCAATGAAAAAATAACTTCTTTGCTTAATGAAATTGAGAATCTAAAGGCCAAGGTGAAAGGGAAAATGCCAGTTACTGCATGTGATAATGTCGTTTCAACGGTTTGTGCTTATAGACGGTATGCATATGATGCTATGAGTATTCCGCTTCCTCTTGGAAACAATGAGTTAGTTCATAGTGATTATCTTAGACATCTTAAGGAGTGCCATGACATGCTTCGTGAGACCATTGAAGAGGATAGTATAGTGAGACCACTTGACAACATTATCGTAGATGCTTGCTTCCTCACTACTCGATCTCAGGAACTTCTAGAATATGCCATTGGTACATGTCCTATGACTAATAACAAGCAAGATAGGGTCACAGATTCATCCACTATGACTAAGAATAAGCATGTTACCTTTGATGTTCCTCTGAAGACATCTGGACCTAGCACATCAAAACCAGAAAACCCAGTGTCTGTAAAACAAACTAATGTTCCCATCATTGCTTCTACAAGAGTGAACAGTAACACTAAAGCTAGCGGGTCAAAGCCTAGTCGCAATACAAAGAAAGATAGGACTACGCCGGCTAAGAGTGCTCATGGAAAGGAAGTAGAAGATCACTTTAGGAACAATAAGTTTGGTTTGAATGAAATGAATCGTGTTGACTCTAGTATTAGCTATAAGTGTACTATAATTAATTTGAATTCTGTTGCCACTTGTAAGACATGTAAAGACTGTTTAATTTCTAGTAATCATGATGAATGTGTTGTGTCATTTTTAAAGTCTTATAAACGATCCCCAATAAAAAACTGTTAGGAAATCTAAACTAAAAAAAACGTGTTTGGAAAGCAACTGGAAAGACATTTACCAATGTTGGTTATAAATGGAGACCCACTAGAAAATTGGTTTCTAATCTCGGTCATCTATGGAGACCCTGATTGGTCCCGAAGTAGTCAGATATTATTGACCAAGGTCAACAAGTCAAAGACAGCCTCGTTCCAATACTCCGGTGATAGTATAGTGTTTTCCCGGGTCGTTAAAGTCCCAGCGAGATTGAAAAGGTGTCGTTTAAAATCGTTTATGAGTGAGTGGCACTGAGGACAGTAGCCCAGATGATGTGGAATTGAATTTCCTACTGTTATTTTGGTATTTGTACACAGATATAATATTCACAAAAATCAGGTACTCAGATATATGCACGTATTCATAATTAAGATCACGTAACAGAAAAAAGTGGGTTTTGGTAATTAACAAACTACAGGGGGTGCTTTTGAACTTTTTGAAACTTAAAAATTAAAAAGAAATTTTAAATTGAAAATGAAATGATAAAAGTGATTACTATAATACTTAAATACTATTTAATTAATAAAACTATTTAAAATCTAAATTAAAACCTAATTTAAATTAACTAAAAATTACAAATGATATAAATTAAACTAAAAATTAGCAAAAATATTTTCTAAACTTAAATTAGAACTTGAAAAAAGTATAAAAAATAAAAATAAATATTTTTGTCTTTTTATAGATTTTTTATTAATTAAAAACTATTTAACTTAATTAAACTACTTAAACTAATTTAAATTACTATTAATACTAAACTAACTTAGAAAATTATGAGAAAATTTATAAAATTACTTAACCATCACAGGAATCCTACAAAATTATAAAAACCTCTAAAAATTATATTTAAGACTAATCCACTAATTAATTACCTTTTAATCAACTTAAATCTTATTTAAATAATTAAAATAAGAAAAATGGAAAATGAACAGTAGAAACTAAAAATATATTTTCTAAAAGTCTATTACACTATATTAGAGCTAGGAAAAATATAAAAACAAGGTTATGCTTTATAAAAACTAAATATGCTATTTAAAATTTAATATTAATTAATAGTAAAGAAAACTAAAAGTAAATCTAATAAAGACTAAATGACAGAATAAAAATCTAGAAACATTAATGAATTTACTTTAATATAAGAGGTAATTAATAAAAATATAAAATTACTAAGTACTTAATAAAAATCTAAAAATGAAAATTAAAATTAAATAGAATTAAATAGAAACTATCACTTGAAATTACTTTGGATTTTCTGGATTTTTCTTTTACAAACTTGTTTTATCCCTAAAAACAAAGACTTTTTGTGAAAACAACTTTTTTGCAACTTGAAAATAAGCAGTATACACCCCTTTTACTTAAGCAGTTGACTTTGTTTGACCAAGTAGGCAAATAAGCACTCAGGACTATAGGTGGGGTCCATAATGGTGAAAACAGATACAAATAAGTTACTTACACTAAAATAAGCTAGAAACAATGAGCAACAACCACTGATAAGCTTAAAAGATGGAAATAAGCACTTTTGCACATTGAACTTAAGCACAGATCGGGGACAAACTTGAGGACTTATTCCAGGTGGGGTCCACTTATCCCTAGGTCAAACCAAGGGTCAAACTTGAAACCCTGGTATGAGGGGGGCTGGGAGAACCTAAAACCTAGGTGTAGGGACCACTGTGGTGGCCACAAACCACCACCAAAGGTGGTGGTGTAGGCTGTGTAACTGCTGCACAGAGCAGTGGGTTGCCCTGCAGTTGTGTTTGGGGGTCTGTGGGACCCACACTAAAAATATCAAAATTACAACAACTATGGGACACTGAAATTAAGGTGGTAGACTATGATCCTAAGAATTTTTAGACCTTAAAACCTAATACACAATTCTATAAAAATCTCCCAAGTTTTAAAAAAAAATCTGAGAATGACAATTTAACTTTTAATGAAACTTGAACTAGTTTGACTTTCTTGAGATTCTAACACTTCTAACTGATTAATTAAGTTATATTAGACTGAAATAAAACTTACTTAAGTGAGATTAACTATTTATGAAGAGATTTGAGTGAGTATGGATCTTAATAACCAAACAGTTAACTGTTTATGCAATATGGAATGTGATTTTGACTTTGCAACTAATAAGATACCAATTTTATGACTGATTAAACCTATATAGACCTAATGTAACTTACTTCAGCTAAAGACTTCAACTAAAACACCCTAGAATACATTGAAACAGTCTTAGCCAAACACTCCCTTATACTAAGTTTTACACTATAACTTTTATATATTAAACTACAACTACTGATTTTAACACTAAAACAGATTAGGTAAACTTAAATAAAGCTATTTGAACAAGAATAACATCAAAGAAACAATAATAACCAATTATGCTAAAAATTTGAAATGCTTACATTGATTTTCAAACTGAGATATGGAACCAGGGATCAAAGAACCTTCCTATAAGTCTTCTACAAGACTACTAACCCAGAATCAATCCAAAATAACTTCTGCTCCATGATTCAATCTTCATCTCTACCAATTTTTTATTTATTTCCTTTTTATTTGATTTTTTATATATTTTTGCTTTTTTAACTTTAACTAAAATTTAATGTTTCTAAAAGCTTAGATAAACTTTGTCAGAGCTTAAATGAGCTTATAAATGCTTAAAGGAACAAGAAATAATAACAATTAACAAATCTCAAGTGAATTTGTCAAATTCAATTGAAATTGTCAAAACTGATTTTAGGACAAGTAACTTGAAATTAATGATAAAGATGGCTTATATTACATTAATTGAACTGAGTACAAGTGATTGATACTAAAAATTACAAATAAATGAGACAATATACTACCTACGATTACAATTAACTAAAACTATCCTAACTAATCTTCTCCCCTGCTCCTTTATCTCTTTATAGCACCCAATTGTATTGTGTGGGTCCCACTGGTCAAATCCCACTACTCTTATCAGCCATTGGATGAGTCTTGTTTTATCTTGGCCATTTGTGATTTTTGGCGGGAAATAAAGGTTTGCAAATTACACTGTTGAGTAGCCATAGGGGGTGGCATTAAATGACCTTGGGATGTGGAAGGGATAAGGGTAAGGTGGATGGTGGATGGGCAAGTGGTGGTTTTGCAGGTGGTATTGGAGAAGAGGGGGAAGTGGTATTTTGGGAGGGAAGGCGGTTTGGTGGGTTTGACCGAAGTCAAACAAGGGGACGGGGTGTATTTTTATTTGGGAGTGGGAGTGGGCTTTTTTTGTTGGGCTTGGGTGATGGGGTGGACTGGATCAGGTAGGGATGGGGTGGTGTTGTTATTTGGGTTATAAAATAAAAGGGTCCGTTTGTTAAGTTAATTATGAAACCACAAGGACCAAATTTGCACAATTCAGAAAATTAAGGACCTGTTATGCCAAATATTCCAAAGTTATCAAAAGGGTTAACTTGTCACAAATTAATTTTCCAAGGGTCCTTTGTTGTGATTTTCCCACTTTAAATTTCCCGGGGACTTGTTTTGTCAAAATTCAAAGTTGAGGGGCCGTTTTTGCCATTTTCTAAAAATTGAACTCCAAGGACTAATTTTGACAACATTTGAATTCCCAGGGACCATATTGACTTTCTTTCACAAATATTTCACCAGGGACTGGTTTTGTCAAGTTCTGAAAGTTCAGGGACCTTTTATGCTCATTTTGGATTTTGAGGGGTAAAAATTGCCAGTTTGTTAAAACTTTCATCCAGGGATTAATATTGAACAAATTTTATTTCCCAAGGACTAAGGTTGACTTTTCTTTCATTTTAAACCTTCAGGGACCAGTTTTGCCAATTTATGAAACTTGAGGGACTGAAACTGCCAATTATGCAAACTTTGTTCGTTTTTCATCTGTTTTTGATTATTTTGCATTTGAAACATATAAAACACATTCCTGGGATATTTTCACTATTTTGATGCAATATTAAGTGTTTTTAGATTTTTTGGCAGCTCAGAAAAGGTAAAAATAATGAGTATTTACACACTCATCAATCCCCACACTAAAACATTGCTAGTCCCTAGCAATCTTTTTGAGAAAAACTTGATGGATTTGAAAAACTCTTTACCAAAAGCCATCACTTCTGGAGTAGCCAGGTGTAAGAACTGTGGCACAACTGATAACCATGTGATTTTGAGCAAATCACCAGCTGTCAACAGATTTGATTAGTCTTTACCAAAAGCCGTTTGCTTCTGGACTAGCCAGCATCTTGATGGACTAAGTCAACATCTTGGTGAGCTGATTACCAATTATGGATTTTCCACGGCCTTTACCACAAGCCATAATCTTTTGGGCTAGCCAACTCATTTGCTTTTGGGGAGTTGAGGAACCATACAATTTTGGGCAAATTGCAAGCCGTTAACGGATTTGAGATGTCTTTACCAAGAGCCGTTTGCTTCTGGACTAGCAAATCCATTTGTCATTAAGACTTTGGCGGACTAATTACCACAAAAAATTTTGAACTTTAGTGAAAAATTTTTGAAAATTTTGGTCAAAAACGGGGGTACTAGATAGTAAAATGTGATAAAATTCGCTGGAATAGCGAATACCCCTGATTGACGCTAAACCACCAACTTAAATTGACCAAGGAATGGTCAACAAAGTCAAATAGCCTAGATCAATACTCCGGGTAATATAGGGTATCACCGGGTCGTTAAATCCTGTTGAGGTGTGAAATGTAACTTTAGCGTGCTTTGTGATCGGGTGTTTATTCACAGAAAGGGTTTGTTGTGATAATTATTTGGAGATTATTAACAAAAATAGCTTAGGAAATCTATGTGAATAGTTACGGGAACTAAGATTGAGAAAATATCACCTAAAACTTAAAACCCTACGTTTGCCGAAAACGTGAACAAACGTACAAGAATGTGGATACGGTGATCTGGAAAGGCTACTGGTATGAAAATTTACTTTTTACAAACCTAATGATGAGAGAAAATTTATGGAAATTTAAAACTAATTTTTACACTAATTTAATAATTACTATTAATTAAATACTATTTTTCTAATTACTTTTAATTAACTAAATTAACCTAAATTATAAATAATTATGAAATTAACTTAGAAAAATAAAAATTAAACTTAAAAAAATCTAAAATACTATAAAACTAATTTTAGAAATTAAAATATATTTTTAAGACTATTTAATTAATTATTACTAATTATTAATTACTTTTTAATTATTTAAAATAACCTAAATTCTAAATAATTATTAAATTACACTAGAAAAGTGAAAATAAAATTTGGAAAACTTAAAAATAACTAAAAACTAATTTTAAAATTTAATTTATATTTTTCTGATTTACTAATTAATTATTATTAATTATTAACTATTTAATAATTACTAAAAACTACTTTTAATTAAGAAAAATACTAAATGATAAAAGAAAAATTTGAAAAAATTACAGAAATAGTTTTTACACACCAGAAGCCTAGGAAAATTGTAAAAATGGAATTTTGCTTATAAATAAGCTGATGAATAAGCCAAATGGCTTAAATAGAAGCTATCACTTCTATTAAGTTGGGCTTATTTGAGATTTTTCTTTTCCAAACTGCTTATTACAAGTTATTAGACAACTTTTGTGAAGTGACTTTGACTGAAGTCAAGGAAATAAGCACTTCAAGTGCTTAAAGCCTCAACAGTTGACTTTTATTGACCAGAAGTGGAAATAAGCTCAACTGAGCTAATGTGGGGTCCACTTTGGTGAAAACAGATGTAAACAAGTACAATGAACAAATTAAAACAAGAAACACACAAATAAGCTAAGGAAATAAGCTAAAATACCAAAATAAACACTTGGCTTATTTGGTTCTGAGTCAGTCTAGGGACAGACTTTTGGGTGCAAAAGTAAGTGGGGTCCACTGGTCTTAAGGTCAAATAAGTGGTCAACCTTTACTCCCTGGTAGGAGGGGGGTTGAATGATGCCAAGTTGGAAGTGTGGGACCCACTGGGTCAGTCACAAAACACCACCAAAGTTTGGTGGGTGAACTGAGTCTGCTGAGTATCAATATGCAAACAAACAGATGGGACAAACTAGGGACTGCATGCAGCCCTAGTATACAAGCTTGAACAAGCTAAATATGAAATGGAACCTTGAGTTGGCTTGCTAGGCTTCCTAACAAACCAAGGTTCACAAGCTGAAACTCATAAATGAGCTTGTGATTGAACTTGTGAAATGACTTAATCACACTGAGTTGTCAGTGTAATGGGTTGCATTGATGGAACATGTAAAGCAAGATAAGCAGATGTAATAAGCCACAAACAGAAAGTAATGAGCATACACAACAACTCACCCAAGAGGGCTATCCAAGTCCACAAAAATTACAAGCTAAAGCTAATTAATGACCAAGATACAACTTAGAAAATGGGTTGGTTTTGTAAGGATCTGTGGTGCAGGGGAGGTTCTTCCCCTGCAGCTGACTTTGAAGGGCAAAAAGGGGTTCAAGAAAAAATCACAAAAATCCAACAAGTGGATGAATCAAGAGTCCTACTGGTAGATAACAATCACAACAAATTTCAAAACCTAATACAACCCACAAAAATCACAATAAATCAAGCCATTTTTGGTTTTTCTTAGAAGACACACTTTTGACTTTTTACTAACCTTGAGTATTTGACTTTGATGAACTTCAATCACTGCTTTTATGATTAAAAATGTTTTGTTAAGCTATAAGGTGACTAATTTAAGCTAGAACATAAGCTCATAAAAGGATTTGATGGATTTTTGGATCAAAATATCACCACAGTTAACTGTGGTGATGATTTTTCTTTTGATTTTGACTTTGAGGGTTTTAACTACAAACAACTTGACTTATATGATGTTCTAAGAACCTGAGTGTGGTGCACAAACAACAATTTAGCAATGGGGCTCAATAAATCAGCCAATACAACCAATTCCAAACACCCCTAATCAACACATATAGCTATGAAACTTGGTTCAAATCATCATAAACCACACCCTAATGATTACTACTATCTAATAAACAACTATAAAACTAATTTTAGCACAGATAAGACACTAGAAATACTTCTTAAATTAAGATGATAAAAATGAAATATTGAGAGCTTACAAAGCCTTCCAAGCTCAGTTCAAGAACCAAGGAACCACAAACACCAAACCTATGTGGTTTCCACAAACCTCTAACCCACAGCCATCCTATATTAACTGTGCTCCAGCTTTCTTCAACCCATGTTCACCAATTATTTATTTATTTTTTTGATTTTTCTTGATTTTTTAAGCAATTATTGAAAACTGATTTATAGTACTGATGAAAGCCTGAAAGGCTTTCAAAAAGTTTTTGTCTGAGTTTGTGAGAGCTTATGAGTAGCTTAAACACAATTTAGATCCTTCACTTGATACTTGAGAAATTTTATTGAACTTGAAAAATTGAAAATGAGACTTAACTTAAAACCAGACTTTCATTGATAATAAAAGTTACAATACATGAAAAATAAACTTAAAAACTTAAAAACTAAAGAAAATTACACACTACAAAGCTTCTATGAGCTTAACTATATATAACGAGCTAACAACTAGGTCCAAAAGCTTCCACATGGGCTCTTTTTGAATTTTGGATGCCCCACAAGATTCATGTTGACCTCTTGACCAAATCCCCACCGTTTAATTAACTTTTGATCAAGCTGAGCTGTTGATTAGCATTTTGGCGTCAAAATGCTAACGGGCAAGGTTGAGTGGTTCTGGTGAGGGGTTGTTGTGGGCATTTATGGTGGTGGGTTAAGTTGGTGTGGGTATTAATTGTGGGGGGCTGGTGGGTGAAAAAGGTGAGAGGAGGGGGAGGTATCTCCCTGGTTTTGCGCTTCATGTTGGGGAAGGAAGACGGGGTTGACCGGTCTTTTGACAGAGGGGTTTTTTTTATTTAAAATGGCATTGGGCTGGGTCATGTGGGTGGACTGGATTGGTTTGGGCTTGGAGTGGTTTTAGTTTTGGGATAAAATAACAAAAGGGTCCGTTTGTTCATTTGTACCACAAGGACCAAAGATGTAATAATCCAAACTTCAAGGACTGGATTTGCACTTTTCCAATTTTGCTTCCAAGGACCAATATTGATATAATTCCAAAGTTCCAAGACCATTTTTCCATTTTTCAAACTTCAAAATTTCCCAGGGACTTATTTTGCCATTTTTTGATTTTCAGGGACTAAACATGTAATTTTTTGAAAACTTGATACCCAAGTGTAATATTTTGATTTTTAACTTTTAAAACCTTGGGTAGACTTTTCCTTTCAAAATAAATGCATAGGGATTAAAATTGACAAGTTTTGAAACTCGGGGGACTGAAACTGCCAATATTGCAAACTTTATACGTTTTTCCTTTGTTTTTGCACATTTTGCATTTAAAACACATAAAACACAATCCCTGGGATAATTTAAGTATTTTGATATCTTTTTGGTTGTTTTTGTTCGCTTTGGCAGTTTAAAATATCAAAAACGATGAGTGTTTGAGCACTCATTAATCCCCCACACTGAACTATTGCTAGTCCCTAGCAATCTTTTTAGAAAACTTGATCGATTTTAAACTCTTTACCAAAAGCCATCACTTCTGGAGTAGCCAGGTGTAAGAACTGTGGCACACCTGATAACCGTGTGATTTTGAGCAAACCACCAGCTTTCAACGGATTTGAGTAGTCTTTACCAAGAGCCGTTTGCTCCTGGACTAGCCAGCATCTTGATGGACCTATTCAACATCTTGGTGAGCTGATTACCAATTATGGATTTTCCACTGCCTTTACCACAAGCCATAATCTTGCGGGCTAGCCAACTCATTCACTTTATGGGATATGGGGAGCTGAGGAACCATACAATTTTGGGCAAATTGCAAGCCGCCAACGGATTTGATTTATCTTTACCAAGAGCCGTTTGCTCCTGGATTAGCCAATCCCTTTGTCGGTTAGACCTGGCGGACTGATTACCACAAAAAAAAAATTTGAAATAAAGTGAAAAATTTTGAAATTTTTGGCCAAAAACGGGGGTATTAGAAGATATTTTGATAAAATTCGTTAGAATTTCCCCCGCACACTTAGAAATGAATATTGCCCTCAATATTCAAAGTCCCGGCTATTATGCCGACTCTTTGAACGTAAAAAGCCAAGATTCAATTCTAAATGTGGAAATACCAATTTTCACTTTATTTCTATATATATACAACTTTTTTTCTTTTTTTTTTTTTTTTTTTTTTTTTTTTGAGAATTTTATATACATATATGCATTTTTTTTTCAAACAGCGAGGGGTTGGCCATTCCCCCACACTCGGTGGTAGAAAATAGAAAGAATCAGAGATACGGGTGAAAACCCATATTGTTGCTAATTTTTGTTCATCGAGTCGCTAGCTTGACTCGATCCCCGAATTCAATTGTCCTTGGGGAAAGTTTGGAGATCCGGGACGACCATGGATGGTACATCCTCTCCAAAGTAGTGCTTTAAACGATGTCCATTCACTTTGAAGTTAGGACCGTCATTTTGAGATAATTCGACGGTACCATAAGGATAAACTTTTGTGATAGTGAATGGACTAGTCCACCGGGTTTTGAGCTTTCCCGAGAAGATCTTGAGTCTAGAGTTGAAAAGAAGGACTCGATCACCAACGTTAAAAACGCGGTTTTTGATTTTTGAGTCATGGATCTTCTTTATCTTTTGTTTATAGATCAAAGAGTTCTCGTAAGCTTGATCACGAAGTTCGTTTAATTCATTTAGTTGAACTTTTCTGTGATCACCCGCCGTTCTGAGGCCGAAATTGGCATGCTTGAGGGCCCAATAGGCTTTATGCTCAAGCTCGATCGGAAGATGGCACGCTTTCCCGTACATAAGTTTATAAGGCGTACACCCAATGGGTGTTTTGTAGGCCGTACGGAAAGCCCAAAGTGCATCATCTAATTTATCCGACCACGATGCACGATTCTCACCTACAGTTCTTTCCAATATTCTTTTAATGCCCTGATTGGAAACTTCGACTTGTCCACTCGTTTGAGGGTGGTACGCAGTGG
Source organism: Artemisia argyi (assembly GCA_030686995.1). NCBI lineage: Eukaryota > Viridiplantae > Streptophyta > Magnoliopsida > Asterales > Asteraceae > Artemisia > Artemisia argyi. The sequence goes on from CM060681.1 coordinate 76,940,827, forward strand.
AAAGACGGTGAGTTACACCGTACTTTTGCATGACTTTGTCGAATTTGTCATTACAGAAGTGCGTACCACGATCACTAATAATAGCACGTGGAGTTCCGAATCGGGCAAAAAGAGCTTTTAAAAATTTCACAACTACTCGGGCATCATTGGTGGGTAAAGCTTTCGCTTCAACCCATTTTGACAAGTAGTCAACTGCCACGAGTATGTATTTGTTGCCGTGAGAGGATGGAAATGGCCCCATAAAGTCGATGCCCCAGATATCAAAGATTTCACAAACTTGAATTGCATTCTGAGGCATTTCATTCTTTTGTGAAATATTACCGTAACATTGACAAGCGTCACAGGACTTGAGCAAATCTTGGGCATCCTTGTAGATCGAGGGCCAATAAAAGCCGGAATCAAACACCTTTTTGGCGGTGTAGTTGGGATTGTGGTGGCCCCCCGTAGGACCAGCATGGCAAGCCTTTAAAATTTCAGCGGCTTCCTGACCATACACACACCGTCGGATGACTTGATCCGCGCATATCTTGAACAAGTAGGGGTCGTCCCAAAAGTAATGTTTTACATCTTTGAAAAATTTATTTTTTTGTTGGGACGACATCCCTTTCACAATGAAGTTCCCCGCAAGATAGTTTGCAAAGTCGGCAAACCATGGGGTAATCGAGTCTCCACGAAATGAAACCACATTGAGGGTTTCGAGAGGAAATGTTTCATTTATTTCCTTTTTCTCGAAAGCATTTTGGTGAGGGTTTTCAAGACGGGAGAGATGATCAGCAGCTAGGTTCTCAGCTCCTTTTTTATCATGAATGATGATATCAAATTCCTGAAGGAGGAGAACCCATCGGAGGAGTCTCGGCTTTGCATCTTGTTTTGCAAATAGATACTTCAAAGCCAAATGATCCGTATACACTATGCTTTTAGTCAGAATCAAGTATGGCCAGAATTTTTCAAAAGCATACACCACAGCTAATAATTCTTTTTCAGTGGTGGTGTAATGACTTTGAGCCTCGGTCATAGTCTTGCTGGCATAGTGTATAGGCTGAAAATGTTTTGTTTTGCGTTGCCCCAAGACTGCCCCCATCGCATAATCACTAGCATCACACATGAGCTCGAAGGGCAAGTCCCAATCTGGGGCAACAAGAATCGGTGCCTCGGTAAGCCTTTTCTTTAATGTTTCAAAGGCTTCGATGCACTCAGGGGAGAAGATAAAAGGAGCATCCTTCTCGAGGAGATGGGTCATAGGCCGGGCGATTTTAGAAAAATCTTGAATAAACCTACGGTAGAAACCGGCGTGACCCAAAAAGCTCCTAACACCTTTCACAGTCGTGGGATGAGGCAATTTTGCAATGACTTCCACTTTGGCACGGTCAACCTCCATCCCGTTTTTTGAAATTTTATGGTCGAGGACAATGCCCTCTTTGACCATAAAGTGACTCTTCTCCCAATTTAGACATAACTTTGTGTCTTCACAACGTTTTAGCATGTTGTCTAAATGGGGGAGACATGATTGGAACGAATTCCCAATGACCGAAAAATCGTCCATGAAGACCTCCATACTTTTCCCGATCATGTCAGAAAAAATGGCCATCATACATCTTTGAAACGTGCCCGGAGCATTACATAGGCCAAATGGCATACGTTTATATGCGAAAGTTCCATAGGGGCACGTAAAAGTGGTCTTTTCTTGGTCTTGCGGGTCAATGGGAATCTGAAAGTAACCCGAAAAACCATCGAGGAAGCAATAGTACTCATTCCCCGCTAATCTCTCGAGCATCTGATCCATAAAGGGCAGAGGAAAATGATCCTTATGGGTGGCGTCATTCAATTTATGATAATCAATGCAGACGCGCCAACCCGTAACCAAACGAGTTGGAATTAACTCATTTTCCTCGTTTGTGACAACAGTAATGCCACCCTTTTTTGGAACACAGTGAACTGGGCTGACCCAAGGACTGTCCGAGATAGGGTAAATCAATCCGGCATCAAGAAGTTTTAAAACCTCTTGTTTGATAACCTCGTGAATTTTTGGATTCACCCTTCTTTGATGTTGGACCGCAGGTTTGAAGTCATCCTCCATTAATATCTTGTGAGTACAAAACTCAGGGTCGATGCCCTTGATGTCGGAGAGACGCCAAGCAATTGCTCGTTTATGAGACTTCAAAACCTGTATAAGAGCAGCCTTTTCCTCAACACTTAAGTCTTTAGCAATTATGACGGGCAATTTATCATCACCCTCCAGAAATGCATATTCAAGATGAGGCGGCAAGTCCTTAAGTCCAACCGCGGGAAAGTCATCAGTTTTCTCAACATTTTTGACTTCCTCCTTATGAAGTGTTTGTGGTAGAACAGGAAGATGAGAGGGATCTTCGTTTAATAACTTTTCAAGTGTGAGAATATCCCCCTCGAGGTCAATCTCTTGGTTATCGATTCCATCGGGAGTCGAATCACTGTTGAGATAGGCCTCAATTTCTTCTAAGATGAAGTCACTTCCCTCAAACGGAGTGAGGGAAGGAGAAGAATTGGCAATAATGGGGTGAGAAGATGGAGTGAAGTTTTCACTCGGAGAATCATCGACAAAACCTAAAACCTCTTGAGCGTACTCCTCAGACGCAACATCAATGACATCAATTCGGTTAACCGTTTCGGCGTCATAATTGGAGGAGTACCTCGAAGTTTGATCGAGGTTAAAGGTTACAGCTTCATTACCAACACGAAGTGTTATTTCCTCTTCGTGCACATCAATTAACGCACGACCCGTCCTTAAGAATCCTCTCCCGAGAATGAGAGCAACTCGTGGGTCAGCATCGAACTTAACAACAACGAAGTCAGCGGGGAAATGGAACTTTCCTACTTTCACGAATACGTCTTCGGCAATGCCGAGAGGATGAGAGATTGAACGGTCAGCAAGCTTGAGAGTCATGCACGTAGGAGTGAGTTCAGGAAGAGAGAGTTTCTCCCACACTGAGTAAGGCATCAGGTTGATGCTAGCGCCAAGATCAGCCAAGGCGAAGCATTCAACCATCCCAAGGAAAACGCATGGAATGAGAAATCTCCCAGGGTCTCCAAGCTTCTTAGGAAGCTTCTTTAAGATAACTGCTGAGCAATTTTCGTTCAATGGAGTCTTTGCCATTTCGTACAATTTTTCCTTGTTGCTTAACAAGTTCTTGATCATCGATGCGAATTTGGGCATCAGGATGATAGCATCCGCAAGGCTAATGTCAAAATGCAAATCTTGAAAGATTTGATAAAACTTATCCATTTGGTGACTAGCCTTTTCGTGGAGCTTTTGCTCATTAAGTCTTGACGGGTATGGTAGTGAAGGTTTGGATTTAGGGTTCTCTCCAGGAGCTGTTAATGGTTCAAATACAATTCCCGATTTTGGTACAAGTCCAGATTTTGGCACAATTTCTGGAACAACCTGAGGGTGGACGTGTGCGGTACTTCGTGGGCTAGAAAATTGCACCTTGTCCGTGGTTGCCTCAGGATCAATTTCTATTTCCTCGGAATAAAGAGGAGGAGGAATAGGAGGAACTGGCGGCTCTTCATAAGCTTTACCACTGCGTGTAGTAATAGCTTTGAGTTCACCCTTGGGGTTAACAACTGTATTAGCCGGGAGACCTCCTGATGTAGAGGGTGGAGTGAGCTGACTCATAAGACTGGCAAGCATATTCTCAATCTTGCCTTGATTTTGATCAATTTTGTTGTTTGTTTGCATCAACTCACTCTTCAGCTCTTGACCCTGTTTGGCTATTGATGATTGGAAATCATTTTTCAAATTTGAGATTTGATTTTGCATTGCCCTCATTTTGGTCTCATTAACTTTGATGTAGTTATTGAGTTCGTTTGGGAGGGGATCTTGATAATTTGGAGCTGAATACCCTTGATTGCCCCTTTGGGGTGGGTACTGATTGACGGGGGCAGGATTTTGATTTTGCATATTAGGCCCCCTTGGTGGATTAGGATTAAACCTATTTGGATTTTGAGGAAATCCGGGTGGTCCACCCTGGTTGCTAGCCCGGTAATTTGGTTCCACTTGAGGACGGTATTGGTTACCTCCTTGGTTGGAATTGCCGGCTATTGCATTTACTTCGAATGGATTGCCTTCGGTGGCAGTGCAATTATAATATAAATGTGGACCACCACAAGTGACACAAACTTCTATCTTTTTTATTTCAGCTTGTGGAGAAGGAGAAGAATCTTTCTTGCCTTGGGCGAGAACAAATGCATGGACAGCTTCCATGAGTTTGTCAAGTCTAGCATCGGTGCTAGACTGAGCCACGGGCGATGAGGAAGAAGGAACAACATCCCTTTGGGAAACAACCGATTTGCTTCGGGGAATGCGGACCTTAGATTTATTCTCAATGATCGCTAAAGCATCCTTTGTGGTGCGATTCAAGAAGTTACCTCCAGCGGAGGCATTTAGAGAGTCTTGATCGGATTGGCTTACACCATTGTAGAAAGTATCAAGTGTCATGAGATCGGAGAAACCGTGGTGAGGACATTTTCGGAGCAATTCCTTGTAACGATCACATGCCTCACTAAAGGATTCATCAAATTTCTGCGTGAATTTCATGATCTCATTCTTGAGACTCGTGGTTTTGGAAGGAGGAAATAATTCATTTACGAACTTTTTCACAAGATCTTCCCATGTCTCAATAGATCATGGAGGTTGTTTTTCAAGCCAAATCCGGGCTTGTCCCTCCAGGGAGAATGGGAAGAGAATAAGTTTGATTGCTTCACAGGGGACATCTTTGCATTTGATGGTGTATGTGATTTTATTGAACCATCGAATGTGATCTTGAGGATCGTCCCTCTCATAACCGTAGAATTGACGTGATGTGGCCAGGTTTATCAACCCTGTTTTAAGCTCAAAATTATCGGCCATGATTGTCGGAACAACGATAGCATCTCCGTAACCCTCGACGGGTGCTTGGAGAAGCTCGTTCATAGTGGGTTCAGCCGCCATGATGACAGCTGAAGGTGGAACAGCTCGGATCTCAGATCCGACTGTTGGTGCAGAACGTCTACGAGGTTTCCGAACCAGCTCACGTAATGGGCTAGTGGACCTTGAAGAACGAGTGCGCATGCACTAGGGATAAAAACTTTTTGGACAATATTTTTGTTATCATCCCGTAATCCAAAATCGTTTCTCCTTAAGAATCACCTTAAAGGAAAACCGAATCAGAAAACGTTACGATATGTTTTGTTGTTTTTTTACTTTTTTTTTTTTTTTTTTTTTGGTGTTTCAACACTTTAGGAAAAGTGTCAATGACTTTTTTATATGTTTTGATTTTGAAAATATTCACAAGTGATGGTATTTGTACAGTGAGTGAGGTGAGATAACACTAATCTCGAAAGACGCTACAGAAACGCGCATACCTCCCCGGCAGCGGCGCCAAAAATTGATTGACGCTAAACCACCAACTTAAATTGACCAAGGAATGGTCAACAAAGTCAAATAGCCTAGATCAATACTCCGGGTAATATAGGGTATCACCAGGTCGTTAAATCCCGTTGAGGTGTGAAATATAACTTTAGCGTGCTTTGTGATCGGGTGTTTATTCACAGAAAGGGTTTGTTGTGATAATTATTTGGAGATTATTAACAAAAATAGCTTAGGAAAGCTATGTGAATGGTTACGGGAACTAAGATTGAGAAAATATCACCTAAAACTTAAAACCGTACGTTTGCCGAAAACGTGAACAAACGTACAAAAATGTGGATATGGTGATCTGGAAAGGCTACTGGTATGAAAATTTACTTTTTACAAACCTAATGATGAGAGAAAATTTATGGAAATTTAAAACTAATTTTTACACTAATTTAATAATTACTATTAATTAAATACTATTTTTCTAATTACTTTTAATTAACTAAATTAACCTAAATTATAAATAATTATGAAATTAACTTAGAAAAATAAAAATTAAACTTAAAAAAATCTAAAATACTATAAAACTAATTTTAGAAATGAAAATATATTTTTAAGACTATTTAATTAATTATTACTAATTATTAACTAATTATTAATTACTTTTTAATTATTTAAAATAACCTAAATTCTAAATAATTATTAAATTACACTAGAAAAGTGAAAATAAAATTTGGAAAACTTAAAAATAACTAAAAACTAATTTTAAAATTTAATTTATATTTTTCTGATTTACTAATTAATTATTATTAATTATTAACTATTTAATAATTACTAAAAACTACTTTTAATTAAGAAAAAACTAAATGATAAAAGAAAAATCTGAAAAAATTACAGAAATAGTTTTTACACACCAGAAGCCTAGGAAAATTGTAAAAATGGAATTTTGCTTATAAATAAGCTGATGAATAAGCCAAATGGCTTAAATAGAAGCTATCACTTCTATTAAGTTGGGCTTATTTGAGATTTGTCTTTTCCAAACTGCTTATTACAAGTTATTAGACAACTTTTGTGAAGTGACTTTGACTGAAGTCAAGGAAATAAGCACTTCAAGTGCTTAAAGCCTCAACAGTTGACTTTTATTGACCAGAAGTGGAAATAAACTCAACTGAGCTAATGTGGGGTCCACTTTGGTGAAAACAGATGTAAAAAAGTACAATGAACAAATTAAAACAAGAAACACACAAATAAGCTAAGGAAATAAGCTAAAATACCAAAATAAACACTTGGCTTATTTGGTTCTGAGTCAGTCTAGGGACAGACTTTTGGGTGCAAAAGTAAGTGGGGTCCACTGGTCTTAAGGTCAAATAAGTGGTCAACCTTTACTCCCTGGTAGGAGGGGGTTGAATGATGCCAAGTTGGAAGTGTGGGACCCACTGGGTCAGTCACAAAACACCACCAAAGTTTGGTGGGTGAACTGAGTCTGCTGAGTATCAATATGCAAACAAACAGATGGGACAAACTAGGGACTGCATGCAGCCCTAGTATACAAGCTTGAACAAGCTAAATATGAAATGGAACCTTGAGTTGGCTTGCTAGGCTTCCTAACAAACCAAGGTTCACAAGCTGAAACTCAGAAATGAGCTTGTGATTGAACTTGTGAAATGACTTAATCACACTGAGTTGTCAGTGTAATGGGTTGCATTGATGGAACATGTAAAGCAAGATAAGCAGATGTAATAAGCCACAAACAGAAAGTAATGAGCATACACAACAACTCACCCAAGAGGGCTATCCAAGTCCACAAAAATTACAAGCTAAAGCTAATTAATGACCAAGATACAACTTAGAAAATGGGTTGGTTTTGTAAGGATCTGTGGTGCAGGGGAGGTTCTTCCCCTGCAGCTGACTTTGAAGGGAAAAAAGGGGTTCAAGAAAAAATCACAAAAATCCAACAAGTGGATGAATCAATAGTCCTACTGGTAGATAACAATCACAACAAATTTCAAAACCTAATACAACCCACAAAAATCACAATAAATCAAGCCATTTTTGGTTTTTCTTAGAAGACACACTTTTGACTTTTTACTAACCTTGAGTATTTGACTTTGATGAACTTCAATCACTGCTTTTATGATTAAAAATGTTTTGTTAAGCTATAAGGTGACTAATTTAAGCTAGAACATAAGCTCATAAAAGGATTTGATGGATTTTTGGATCAAAATATCACCACAGTTAACTGTGGTGATGATTTTTCTTTTGATTTTGACTTTGAGGGTTTTAACTACAAACAACTTGACTTATATGATGTTCTAAGAACCTGAGTGTGGTGCACAAACAACAATTTAGCAATGGGGCTCAATAAATCAGCCAATACAACCAATTCCAAACACCCCTAATCAACACATATAGCTATGAAACTTGGTTCAAATCATCATAAACCACACCCTAATGATTACTACTATCTAATAAACAACTATAAAACTAATTTTAGCACAGATAAGACACTAGAAATACTTCTTAAATTAAGATGATAAAAATGAAATATTGAGAGCTTACAAAGCCTTCCAAGCTCAGTTCAAGAACCAAGGAACCACAAACACCAAACCTATGTGGTTTCCACAAACCTCTAACCCACAGCCATCCTATATTAACTGTGCTCCAGCTTTCTTCAACCCATGTTCACCAATTTTTTATTTATTTTTTTGATTTTTCTTGATTTTTTAAGCAATTATTGAAAACTAATTTATAGTACTGATGAAAGCCTGAAAGGCTTTTAAAAAGTTGTTGTCTGAGTTTGTGAGAGCTTATGAGTAGCTTAAACACAATTTAGATCCTTCACTTGATACTTCAGAAATTTTATTGAACTTGAAAAATTGAAAATGAGACTTAACTTAAAACCAGACTTTCATTGATAATAAAAGTTACAATACATGAAAAATAAACTTAAAAACTTAAAAACTAAAGAAAATTACACACTACAAAGCTTCTATGAGCTTAACTATATATAACGAGCTAACAACTAGGTCCAAAAGCTTCCACATGGGCTCTTTTTGAATTCTGGATGCCCCACAAGATTCATGTTGACCTCTTGACCAAATCCCCACCGTTTAATTAACTTTTGATCAAGCTGAGCTGTTGATTAGCATTTTGGCGCCAAAATGCTAACGGGCAAGGTTGAGTGGTTCTGGTGAGGGGTTGTTGTGGGCATTTATGGTGGTGGGTTAAGTTGGTGTGGGTATTAATTGTGGGGGGCTGGTGGGTGAAAAAGGTGAGAGGAGGGGGAGGTATCTCCCTGGTTTTGCGCTTCATGTTGGGGAAGGAAGACGGGGTTGACTGGTCTTTTGACCGAGGGGTTTTTTTATTTAAAATGGCATTGGGGTGGGTCTTGTGGGTGGACTGGATTGGTTTGGGCTTGGAGTGGTTTTGGTTTTGGGATAAAATAACAAAAGGGTCCGTTTGTTCATTTGTACCACAAGGACCAAAGATGTAATAATCCAAACTTCAAGGACTGGATTTGCACTTTTCCAATTTTGCTTCCAAGGACAATATTGATATAATTCCAAAGTTCCAAGACCATTTTTCCATTTTTCAAACTTCAAAATTTCCCAAGGACTTATTTTGCCATTTTTGGATTTTCAGGGACTAAACATGTAATTTTTTGAAAACTTGATACCCAAGTGTAATATTTTGATTTTTAACTTTTAAAACCTTGGGTAGACTTTTCCTTTCAAAATAAATGCATAAGGACTAAAATTGACAAGTTTTGAAACTCGGGGGACTGAAACTGCCAATATTGCAAACTTTATACGTTTTTCCTTTGTTTTTGCACATTTTGCATTTAAAACACATAAAACACAATCCCTGGGATAATTTAAGTATTTTGATATCTTTTTGGTTGTTTTTGTGCATTTTGGCAGTTTAAATATATCAAAAACGATGAGTGTTTGAGCACTCATCAACCCCCCACACTAATCATGAATATTGTCCTCAATATTCAAAGTCCCGGCTAATATGCCGATTCCTTGAACGTAAAAGAGCAACATTACAAGCTAAATGTGGAAACACAATTTTGTTTTTCACTTTTGTAATCATAGCATGGGGGACTCCCCCACACTTAGGGTGAAAACCCTATAAATATGCTACTGTTTTTGTTTACCGAGTCGCTAGCTTGACTCGACCCCGAATTCATTTGTCCTTGGGGAAGCATGATGTGGAAAAGACAATCTCCATTGGACTTTCATTCAAGATGTTTGGATAAATATTTGAAGCACGTGAAAGTTCCACAACGATGAGATATAATCCCGGCTCAAAATAATGGTAATTGAAAATGCCAGGATCAAAGATAGTATCTTCATTCCCGAAGGAGTGAAGAACAGGAGAAGTCACCCTGTAGGTGAAGAAAAGGAAGAAAACCATGATGAAAATCATTATAGGATTTTCTTCCTCGAGAGCAGGCTCCGTAGCCTGAGTTTGGATTTCAAAGGGTAAGCTCGTAAATATCCCGGGAGGGTGGGTGGGAATTTGCAAATCCTCATGATTGAGTGCATCTCCCCCCGGGATATCAAACTTCGGAGGAGTCATGATATGATGAGTGAGTTCACCGGAGAACTCCTCATGAAGAGAATTATTCACAAGATGTGAATCTGTGAATTCATGTTCCGGGATAGACTCATCACAATCCTCATTCTGAATATCAAAGAGTGGATTATCAGAAATCGAAGTGAATTCAGATTCGAATTCAAATAGAGGATTAGTGAGAGTAGTATTGAAAGTTTCGGGGACAAAGAGATTATTATTCTCTATTGGACTGTTGGGATCAGACTTGAGTGACAGATCATGATTTAAGAGATTTTCAATTTCGGCTTCGGAGTTAAGGAGACCATCATCACTTCCTGTTGGAAGTGAATTGATTTTGGTGATCTCCTCAAGAAGATGATCAGCATCAATATGTGGAATTGATGCCTCAACATACTCGATGTCTCTATAAGATGCACAATCTTCGCTACAATCGGAGAAAATCTCAAATTGAGCTTTTGGACACTCAAGAAGGGAAGGTGAATCACACATATGATCAAAAATTCCCTGTGACTCTCCTGGGATTGGGACAAGGTTCTCAGCACTAGACTTTATGAATTCGTCCGATTCCTTATTAGGAACAGTGCTAAGATGCTCATCCCCCATGTGTAGAGAGTGAGTGTGAACTTCGGGTGTGATAGCAGTTGTTTGAGAGGGTAAAGGTGAATATTTTTGGTATTTTTAGGAAACATGCTTAGTGCACAAGCACCAAAAACAATTTTTCAAAACAAAATCGAGGCAAAACCACAGTGAACTTAAACCAGAAATCACAAGTGAATGGCTTCTTTGAAAAAGGTACACCACTCACAGGGATATAAAGGCAAGTTTTAATCTTAAGTTTGGGAACTTACTATGGGTTTGTATTTATTAATTTGAAAAACTGCTTTAGGCTTATGGGTGTGTGTAGAAAACTTGGGAAATATTTTTGGAACTGATTCGTTAACCGAAATCGTCCCTTTAAGATTACTCGCATGCTGGCGGGAGGAAGTAAATAGGTTTCCTCTTCAGTTCGCAATTTAATGTCAGAACTTACCTTAAACCAACTGTTTCAGGTTATAATCTTAAAGAAAACGAAGTAATTTAACTTCACAGTTTGTTTTGTTGTTTTTAATTTTTTTTTTTTTTTTTTTTTGGTGTTTTTAACACTTCAGGAAAAGTGTTAATGAACTTTTTTTTATATGATTATGTTTTTTACAAAAGCTTTTTACAAATTTGTGTGAAATTTGTACAGGGAGGGTTTTTGAAAACCACTAAACTTAAAACGATTTTTAAAACACGCAACAACCTCCCCGGCAGCGGCGCCAAATTTTGATTAGTCCCGAAGCAGTCAGATATTATTGACCAAGGTCAACAAGTCAAAGACAGCCTCGTTCCAATACTCCGGTGATAGTATAGTGTTTTCCCGGGTCGTTAAAGTCCCAACGAGATTGAAATGGTGTCGTTTAAAATCGTTTATGAGTGAGTGGCACTGAGGACAGTAGCCCAGATGATGTGGAATTGAATTTGCTACTGTTATTTTGATATTTGTACACAGATATAATATTCACAAAAATCAGGTACTCAGATATATGCACGTATTCATAATTAAGATCACGTAACAGAAAAAAATGGGTTTTGGTAATTAACAAACTACAGGGGGTGCTTTTGAACTTTTTGAAACTTAAAAATTAAAAAGAAATTTTAAATTGAAAATGAAATGATAAAAGTGATTATTATAATATTTAAATACTATTTAATTAATAAAACTATTTAAAATCTAAATTAAAACCTAATTTAAATTAACAAAAAATTACAAATGATATAAATTAAACTAAAAATTAGCAAAAATATTTTCTAAACTTAAATTAGAACTTGAAGAAAGTATAGAAAATAAAAATAAATATTTTTGTCTTTTTATAGATTTTTTATTAATTAAAAACTATTTAACTTAATTAAACTACTTAAACTAATTTAAATTACTATTAATACTAAACTAACTTAGAAAATTATGAGAAAATTTATAAAATTACTTAACCATCACAGGAATCCTACAAAATTATAAAAACCTCTAAAAATTATATTTAAGACTAATCCACTAATTAATTACCTTTTAATCAACTTAAATCTAATTTAAATAATTAAAATAAGAAAAATGGAAAATGAACAGTAGAAACTAAAAATATATTTTCTAAAAATCTATTACACTATATTAGAGCTAGGAAAAATATAAAAACAAGGTTATGATTTATAAAAACTAAATATTCTATTTAAAATTTAATATTAATTAATAGTAAAGAAAACTAAAATTAAATCTAATAAAGACTAAATGACAGAATAAAAATCTAGAAAAATTACTGAATTTACTTTAATATAAGAGGTAATTAATAAAAATATAAAATTACTAAGTACTTAATAAAAATCTAAAAATGAAAATTAAAATTAAATAGAATTAAATAGAAACTATCACTTGAAATTACTTTGGATTTTCTGGATTTTTCTTTTACAAACTTGTTTTATACCTAAAAACAAAGACTTTTTGTGAAAACAACTTTTTTGCAACTTGAAAATAAGCAGTATACACCCCCTTTACTTAAGCAGTTGACTTAGTTTGACCAAGTAGGCAAATAAGCACTCAGGACTATATGTGGGGTCCACAATGGTGAAAACAGATACAAATAAGTTACTTACACTAAAATAAGCTAGAAACAATGAGCAACAACCACTGATAAGCTAAAAAGATGGAAATAAGCACTTTTGCACATTGAACTTAAGCACAGATTGGGGACAAACTTGAGGACTTATTCCAGGTGGGGTCCACTTATCCCTAGGTCAAACCAAGGGTCAAACTTGAAACCCTGGTAGGAGGGGGCTGGGAGAACCTAAAACCTAGGTGTAGGGACCACTGTGGTGGCCACAAACCACCACCAAAGGTGGTGGTGTAGGCTGTGTAACTGCTGCACAGAGCAGTGGGTTGCCCTGCAGTTGTGTTTGGGGGTCTGTGGGACCCACACTAAAAATCTCAAAATTACAAAAACTATGGGACACTGAAATTAAGGTGGTAGACTATGATCCTAAGAATTTTTAGACCTTAAAACCTAATACACAATTCTATAAAAATCTCCCAAGTTTTAAAAAAAATCTGAGAATGACAATTTAACTTTTAATGAAACTTGAACTAGTTTGACTTTCTTGAGATTCTAACACTTCTAACTGATTAATTAAGTTATATTAGACTGAAATAAAACTTACTTAAGTGAGATTAACTATTTATGAAGAGATTTGAGTGAGTATGGATCTTAATAACCAAACAGTTAACTGTTTATGCAATATGGAATGTGATTTTGACTTTGCAACTAATAAGATACCAATTTTATGACTGATTAAACCTATATAGACCTAATGTAACTTACTTCAGCTAAAGACTTCAACTAAAACACCCTAGAATACATTGAAACAGTCTTAGCCAAACACTCCCTTATACTAAGTTTTACACTATAACTTTTATATATTAAACTACAACTACTGATTTTAACACTAAAACAGATTAGGTAAACTTAAATAAAGCTATTTGAACAAGAATAACATCAAAGAAACAATAATAACCAATTATGCTAAAAATTTGAAATGCTTACATTGATTTTCAAACTGAGATATGGAACCAGGGATCAAAGAACCTTCCTATAAGTCTTCCACAAGACTACTAACCCAGAATCAATCCAAAATAACTTCTGCTCCATGATTCAATCTTCATCTCTACCAATTTTTTATTTATTTCCTTTTTATTTGATTTTTTATATATTTTTGCTTTTTTAACTTTAACTAAAATTTAATGTTTCTAAAAGCTTAGATAAACTTTGTCAGAGCTTAAATGAGCTTATAAATGCTTAAAGGAACAAGAAATAATAACAATTAACAAATCTCAAGTGAATTTGTCAAATTCAATTGAAATTGTCAAAACTGATTTTAGGACAAGTAACTTGAAATTAATGATAAAGATGGCTTATATTACATTAATTGAACTGAGTACAAGTGATTGAAACTAAAAATTACAACTAAATGAGACAATATACTACCTACGATTACAATTAACTAAAACTATCCTAACTAATCTTCTCCCCTGCTCCTTTCTCTCTTTATAGCACCCAATTGTATTGTGTGGGTCCCACTGGTCAAATCCCACTACTCTTATCAGCCATTGGATGAGTCTTGTTTTATCTTGGCCATTTGTGATTTTTGGCGGGAAATAAAGGTTTGCAAATTGCACTGTTGAGTAGCCATAGGGGGTGGCATTAAATGACCTTGGGATGTGGAAGGGATAAGGGTAAGGTGGATGGTGGATGGGCAAGTGGTGGTTTTGCAGGTGGTATTGGAGAAGAGGGGGAAGTGGTATTTTGGGAGGGAAGGCGGTTTGGTGGGTTTGACCGAAGTCAAACAAGGGGACGGGGTGTATTTTTATTTGGGAGTGGGAGTGGGCTTTTTGTGTTGGGCTTGGGTGATGGGGTGGACTGGATCAGGTAGGGATGGGGTGGTGTTGTTATTTGGGTTATAAAATAAAAGGGTCCGTTTGTTAGTTTAATTAGGAAACCACAAGGACCAAATTTGCACAATTCAGAAAATTAAGGACCTGTTATGCCAAATATTCCAAAGTTATCAAAAGGGTTAACTTGTCACAAATTAATTTTCCAAGGGTCCTTTGTTGTGATTTTCCCACTTTAAATTTCCCGGGGACTTGTTTTGTCAAAATTCAAAGTTGAGGGGCCGTTTTTGCCATTTTCTAAAAATTGAACTCCAAGGACTAATTTTGACAACATTTGAATTCCCAGGGACCATATTGACTTTCTTTCACAAATATTTCACCAGGGACTGGTTTTGTCAAGTTCTGAAAGTTCAGGGACCTTTTATGCTCATTTTGGATTTTGAGGGGTAAAAATTGCCAGTTTGTTAAAACTTTCATCCAGGGATTAATATTGAACAAATTTTATTTCCCAAGGACTAAGGTTGACTTTTCTTTCATTTTAAACCTTCAGGGACCAGTTTTGCCAATTTATGAAACTTGAGGGACTGAAACTGCCAATTATGCAAACTTTGTTCGTTTTTCATCTGTTTTTGATTATTTTGCATTTGAAACATATAAAACACATTCCTGGGATATTTTCACTATTTTGATGCAATATTAAGTGTTTTTAGATGTTTTGGCAGCTCAGAAAAGGTAAAAATGATTGAGTATTTACACACTCATCAGCCCACTGGAAGAAAATTCACTTTAGGTAACCGGTGCCCATTAACTTGAATGACCAATCTTAAGCCTATGAGTGTTAAGGAATGGAAGCCAAATGGTAGAATTCTTTCGTTAGAGACACAATGCCCTGATACTAAGACCAGTGCATCCAACAGTGAAATTTCTACTATGAATAACATTGCATCTATGAATCCTGTATCTCATGAATTTGTATGTACTAACCAAACGGACCCCAGCTGCACTTGGGGATCCACATTTTTCAGTTATCCATCATTGTCTGGTTTCAAATGCAGGTCGTACAAATCATCCTTTGGTATTTGGACTCAGGCTACTCAAAACATATGACCTGAGATCACTAAAGGCTCAAAAATTTCATGAAAAAGTTTATCGGGACAG
The DNA here is from genome assembly GCA_030686995.1 of Artemisia argyi. Lineage (NCBI taxonomy): Eukaryota > Viridiplantae > Streptophyta > Magnoliopsida > Asterales > Asteraceae > Artemisia > Artemisia argyi. The sequence continues at coordinate 76,956,390 of CM060681.1, forward strand.
TTAGATTCGGGAACGACCATTTTGGGGCTATTATGGGTTACAGAGACTATGTTTTAGTGACAGTGTGATCTCCAGGGTGTAATATGTGGAAGGACTTGGACACAATCTATTTTCTGTTGGCCAATTTTGTGATTCCGATCTCAAAGTTGCCTTCAGAAAACATACATGCTTTGTTAGAGAGTTGGATGGAATTGATCACCTTAAAGGTAGTCGCGGCACAAATCTTTACACTATCTCTATCGAAGACATGATGAGGTCCTCTCCTATTTGCTTTCTATCTAAGGCCTCGAAGAATAAACCATGGTTATGGCATCTCTGTTTAAATCACTTGAACTTCGGTACCATAAATGAACTCACTCGCAAGGACCTTGTTCGAGGCATGCCCAGGTTAAAATATGAAAAGGATCATCTCTATTCTGCTTGTCAACTGGGAAAAAGCAAGAAACACATTTACAAACCCAAAATAGTCAATACCATTATGGAAGTGCTTCACACCCTTCACATGGATCTGTGCAGTCCAATGAGAGTACAAAGTATTAATGGGAAGAGATACATTCTTGTTATTGTTGAAGATTACTCTCGGTTTACATGGGTGATGTTTTTGAGATCTAAGGATGAGACTCCAGAGATCATCATTAAACTTATCAAGCAACTGCAAGTTAGACTTAACAAACTGACAGAATCGTCCGCACTGATAATGGAACAGAGTTTGTCAACAAACAACTTACTCAATTCTATGAAAATATTGGCATCAGTCACCAAAGGAGTGTTCCACGCACACCTTAGCAAAATGGAGTTGTTGAAAGACAAAACCGCACCCTTGTTGAAGCTGCTCGAACCATGCTAATATTCTCTAGAACCCCAATGTTTTTTTAGGCGGAGGCTATTGCAACTGCTTGCTACACCCAAAACCGATCCTTGATACATCCTCTCCACAACAAAACTCCATATGAGCTAGTGCATCTTAGAAAACCTGACCTCTCCTTTCTACGTGTGTTTGGCGCACTATGTTATCCAACCAATGATAGTGAAGACTTGGGTAAACTTAAAACTAAAGCAGATATTGGAGTCTTTGTTGGATATGCACCAGATCATAAGGGTTACCGAATCTACAACAAATGAACTTGACAAATCATGGAAACTATTCATGTCACGATTAATGGGCTGACTGAGAAAACAGCTCCAGGACACACCAGTTCGGGAGCCACACCTAATCTTTTGTCTCCTGGACCAATCAGTTTAGTCCTTGTATATAATACCACTCCTGATGTTCCTTATGTACCTCCCACAAGTGAGGAATTGAAGAAGTTGTTTGATCCCATGTTTGATGAATATTTTGAGCCACAACATGTTGAGGCACCTGAACCACAAGCTGCTGATCCTCCTGCTGCTGTTACAAATGCTCCACAAGACACAAATGGTCCATCTATCTCTGTCACGATCGATCAAGATGCACCATCTACCAGTCATTAACCAACTATTTCAAATGGTCAATCTTCTTCTGTACATCAAGGGATTGTAGTTAATAATTCATTTGAAGTGAACCCTTTTGCCTCTGCAAAAGATGCTCCATTCGAAAACATTTTTGCCCCTGAACCGTCTAGTGATATGGCCTCCCTGGAGGATCCTAATGCAGCAACATCAGTTCCCTATCCTCAACCACATGAACATCTCAGAAGATGGACCAACGATCACCCTATTGACAATATTGTTGGGAATCCCTCTCGACCTATCTCCACACAAAAGCAACTCGCCACCGATGCTTTGTGGTGCTTCTTTAATTTCGTACTGTCCAAAGCCGAACCCAAAGATTACAAAGATGTGATGTCTAAAGAATCTTGGTTCACTACAATACAAGAAGAAATTCATGAATTTGATCGACTTGAAGTATGGGAATTAGTGCCTCCTCCAGACTGTGCAATGATTATTGCTCTCAAGTGGATCTTTAAAGTGAAACTTGATGAGCATGGTGATGTGTTGAAAGACAAGGCATGATTAGTTGCTAAAGGATATAGTCAAGAAGAAGAAATAGATTTTGAAGAATCCTTTGCCCCGGTTGCTCGTATTGAGGCCATTAGAATCTTTCTAGCTAATGATGCCAGTCAAAATATGATAGTCTACCAAATGGATGTTAAAACAATGTTCTTGAATGGTGACTTGAAGGAGGTAGTCTATGTTACTCAACCAGAAAGATTCATGGAACCTGAGCATCCTAATCACGTCTATCACTTGAAGAAGGCTCTCTATGGCCTAAAGCAAGCACCTAGGGCATGGTATGACACGTTGTCCAAGTTCCTTATTGCAAACAAATTCTTCAAAGGTGTTGTTGATCCTACCTTGTTCACTAGGAAAACTGGCAAACATCTACGTCATGTTCAGATCTACGTAGATGACATAATATTTGCATCCTCTAAAACTAAGGAATATGACCATTTTTCCAAAGAAATGAGTTCCAAGTTCGAGATGTTGATGATGGGACAAATGTTTTTCTTCTTGGGCTTACAAATCTCGGAGAATCCAAGTGGCATCTTCATAAACCAAGCCAAATACTCCAATGAAATCTTGAAGAAATTTGGGTTTGATACAAGTGATGTTGTTGATACTCCCATGGTCAAAAGATCGAAGTTGGACGACGACCTCTCTGGGATTCCTGTTGATCAAACTAGGTACAAAAGTATGATTGGATTCCTAATGTATTTTATGGCTAGCAGGCGAGATCTTCTATTTGTTGTGTGCATGTATGCTCGGTACCAATCCAAGCCTACCAAAAAGCACTTGGAAGATGTTAAGAGGGTCTTTAGGTATCTCCAAGGAACCATTCACATGGGTCTCTGGTATCCTAAGGACACTGCTATGGCACTCACGGCCTATTCAGATGCAGACCATGTGGGGTGTCAAGATACTCAATGAAGTACTTCAGGAGGTGCTTAATTTCTAGGAGAAAAACTTGTAAGCTGGTCATCAAAGAGGCAAATGAGTACGTCGATATCCTTTACAGAGGTTGAATACATTGCCATGTCTTCATGTTGCGCTCAAATCTTGTGGATGAGATCTCAACTATCGGACTATGGTTTTGCTTTCAACAAGATTCTGATTTACTGTGATAACAAAACTGCCATTGCTCTTTGCTATAACAATGTCCAGCACTCCAGATCTAAGCACATCGATATTCGTCATCACTTCATCAAGGAACAAGTTGAGAAAGGGATAATGGAGCTTTACTTCGTGAAGACAGAGTTTCAGCTGGCAGATATCTTTACAAAGGCGCTCTCAACAGAACAATTTCAATTTATTCTCCCGCGTCTTGGAATGAAGAGTCTTACGCCAGAATCACTCAAAAGTCTTCAGGAAGAGAATGAGGAGTAATGGATTGCTTCATATATCCTTTGTACATAGTTTATTCAAAAAGAAAAATAGAAAACCAACAAAATCCATAAAAATCTGAAAATCATAAAATTCCAAAAATATTCTTCTCATGACATGTCTCTCGTATAATCGATATTATGTACGTTTCTAGAAATGTCATTCAATAATGGCACGGATTCATACATATGCTTGAGCGAGAGTTTTTCTATTCTTTTAATAATAATGTTTTCTAAGACATGTCGTTTCTCAAAATTTTCTTTCAAAACGGCTTGCTATTACTTTAGATAGCAACCCATTCTTCAAAATGAGGAAAGCATGTCGCCAAAAAGACGGCTGCTCCTGTCAACGGGTGATTAAGCTCTCCCGGGCATGGATTACTTTACACCCCATGCAACTTCGACTTGATGTACGTTTCAGTGCATCATTTCTTTTATAAGAAGAGAAGTCTTCTTTACACCGCAAACTCTTTCCCTTCTATGATTCTTCAGGAAAGTTTTTATGCTATACTTTGTGGTACTATGATTTTTGTAAATCAATCAAACTTGAAATTTTTCATAAAATTTGCCACTTAATTGATGACAAATTGTTAATTTTTGCATTAAAATATTAAAAAAATTGAAAATGGGTCATCGATTAAGGGGGAGAGTGATTTCAAAAACTCTATATCATCAAAACAAGTTTCTTGGTTCATAACAAGCGGTGAATAAAATGTGAGTGTTATGTGTCAGAATATGAATTGTTCATGAGTTTCTCAGTAAACTCTAAACCATTTATTAACTCATCATTTCTGACACATAACATGCTCCCTCAATGATTGAGGGGAGTAATGTATCGTCTCTTCATCAGAATATCTTTAATCAGACCATATTTTTCTCCCAAACTTTTCTAACCTATTTAAATCACTTGGGATCACAAATCTCAAATGGGTTGAAATTTTTGATCAGGGGAGAAAATGTGATTTAAATATAAAATCTGATAAAAATTGTGATTGTTTGGACTTAAACTTATGCTCTCCCATATGTGCTAAAATCTTTTATATCAAGGCACATTTTGAGGGGGAGAGAATGGTTTGTGGTGACTTAAAAGGATGTGGCATCTCATGTGAGCTCGACTCAGACTTCAACAATGAATTGACGAAACAAAAACTGTCAGTAATCGAAATGACTCGTCCTGGCCGGGTAATAATTTCAAGCTAGTTTAACTAGTGATGTAAACGTGTCTCGAAGAGGACTTGTCTAAGTAGAGTGTACCGTTTCGAGAAACCTTTTGTGGACTTGACCAGGCCGGGTAATAATTTCAAGCTAGTCTATCTAGTGATGTAAGCGTGTATCGAATCGGTCATGTTCACTGAAGGTGGATCAATTCAAAATGTGCAAACTCTACCCTTCATGTGCAAATTTTAGATAAAATCATATGAGCACATGTTAAGGGGGAGTATTTGAAAATTTCAAAACTCTCAAAGTGTTAACAAAATATGTTTAATTATCATAAACACTTTGAGAAGATTTTTCAAGGTTTTGGTTTACGGCAACATAGGATAGTCATGGAGTGATAAGGTGACTAAGGTTAGGAAAATTGTCCTATGATCCGCCAGAGCCGGAAGGATCTCCCCAAGGACAATACCGAATAGTTAGTATTAGAAAGTCTTCTGGTATGATTATGAAAAAAAGAGTTACGTGAGAATGGAGAAATAAGGGGTTGGAGAATGAAAAAGAAATATACTGAGAAAGGGTGAAAAAAATAGCCCCTCGTAGTCAAGAAAGAATTTATTCCTTCTGATTTGTTTTCAGAAGTGTTGCAAAGTTCATGGGTTATTCTTGTAGTCAAGAAAGAATTTATTCCTTCTGATTTGTTTAGAAGTTTAATACTGCTGGGCCCCTCGTAGGGTTGACAAAATGTTTGCATGGCCATGCCCAAAGTCTATCTGGAATACGTTCAGATGTTTTGGTAATTTTGTTCAATCATAAAGAGACGAGAAACAAAAATTTAATAAAGAACCTCACATCTTTATTAATGTGGTATTAGTAATGAAAGGATAATTATAATGATGAATCATTAAAGGTTTTTTCAGGAAACCTAGCTCGGATTGAACTAGGGGCATTGGAGTGTTGCAAGACGCTAACCAATGTCATTTTACTATTAATGGATATACGAGTGGGAGCTGTTAAATGTTACGTATAAACATTAATGTGTAAATGTCTAGTATCGAACCCGAGACCTCGGGATTGCACACTTTACAAACAAGAATAATGTAAAATAAATATATATATGTTAAATGTATCGTATATGTATATTTATAAACACTTAATGGACTAAATGGTCGTTAGTTATTAATCGTATGGACTAACTATCGTTAGTAACGAAAGGAAAAGGACTAGAGTGTAACTAGGAGCCAAGAAGGATCTAGAAACCCTCCTTGGGCTCCTAGGCCGGGCGACAAGGGTGAGGGGAGACCCAAACCCACTCCAACTTGTCCTCCAAGTTTACTCTACTATATATACAAGGTCAAGGGTTAGGGTTTCACATCTTTTGTGCACACACACTAAACCCTAAAATCTTTTCTTCCTTGTTTTCTTTCTTGGCCGATCGGTTCACCCCCTCCAAGGGATCTTGGATCGATTTTGGTTTAAGCAAAATAAGTGTTTTTGTTTACTTGCATCAAACCTTTATTCGTTGGTAGTTTGTGTGTACAAGAACGAGGTAATTACTTACTTTAGTAATTATCAAGAGATCGATAAACAAAACGGTAAGGGGTTTATCATTGATCTATTTGTACAAGAATCAAGGTTAATTTGAAGTGCATCGGGTACGTTTACTATTTATATTTTAGTTAATATTTATGTGTTATACTTGATCCTAGCTTCCGCAATACGTGCTATTTAATTGTTAAACTCTAACAGTGGCATCACGAGCCATGTATAACATGTAATTGATTACTAAAACGTAATAAAAATTGGATCTTTAATTGTTTTAGATACATGTTTTTGATCTAGGGTTTTTCCTTTTTTTTAATTAAATTCGAAACCCTAACCCTAATTTTAGGGGGGGTCGATTTTTCCATGAAACCCTAATTAGGGTTTTGTGGTTTTCTTGGATTATTTGTAATCACTAGAAACCCTAGGTCATTAACCGGTTATTGAACGTATCTTGTGACCTATGTGCTAATTGTTAGGTTTTTATCCGTGACTTACATGCATGTTAGTCATGGATCTTGTTTTCTTATCACATGTTTAAGATAGATCTAAAATTGGGGAAGACTCCAATACATACTAAAATCAATTTATATATGCTATGTGGTGTGTTTATTAGCTTTGGCCTACGCAATTGATTCGTCAATGTATGTGACTCTCTTCCATTAAGAAGAGAAGGCCTTAGTTGATTACATGCATTATTATACCTAGAATTGATTTTATTAGGATCTTTTCTAATACGGATTGCATGTGGCTAATTGTTTCACTTATTTATTATTGGTTGTTTTGATTTTCTTTGATACTTGTTTTATTGTTTTAGTTTGACTTGTTGTAAGCAATAAAAGGGTTGTTTTTATAAAGGAAATAATATGGACTAATAATGGTGAAACCCTATGTGATAAAGTAAGAATCTTGCAAGGTCTTAAGTGCCGATAGTGGTCCGATTCGCACGGTAATCAGCTCCCAGGCGAGACTAGCAAAATTCATACTTTATTACATAATTTTGAGATTGAATCCATAAACTTTTGCTTGATTGATGTTTTGTACAAATATGTTTTTAAAATTAAGTCCTTTAAGATGATATTCATAACCGTGATTTGAAGGCTTAGAAAAGAGCCTTAGAGTCTGCCTTGGTTATCACAATCTTGAATATGTCTTAAACGAATTACTTTTAAAATCATATATTGTAGAAAGTCATCTTAGGGTTTTGGAATAAACCTCAAGTAAAACTTTGTGTATTAATTTCACGAATTGGATATAAAAAGTTTTTTATGAAAACTTATGCTATAAAGATGAGTGCATGCATCTTTGTACATATTTTGATTGACATATCAAAATTAATACCCTTAATAATTTAAGTTATGTGCCATCTATCTATAAGGAACACTTGGAATTTTAATTTAGTAAACGTGAGACCTAGGCTAAATTACTATAACAAGGTAAAATTCTTTTAATGCGTGAGACCATAATTGTAATTTTACAGTTTCTAAGGTAGACGACTTAATTAAGTTGTGCGTGAGACCTAGAACTTAAGGCATGAGATGGGATGAAACATGCTTACAAGGCAAATTGATGAATCAATTTGATGTAAATCCCATAATGATCTAGGAATTGGAAATCTTGTTTGCCAATTATTGTTCGACAGATTACCAACTTTTATACTTTCACCACTAGCAGATCAACTGATGTGGTGGAATCTATGTAAAGTTGGATCCTAGATTTTCAAGAAAATTAGTTGGTTATATGAATATAGCCTTGGGTATTTTATTTTTCTTGAAGATATTGATTATCGAAAATACTAATATTTGAACTTTATCTGTAGATATGGCTCAACCCGATAACCAAACTATGATTTCTGCTTTCAAGAGTCATCTTGAGAGAGACAAACTGACTGGAAAGAATTTCAATGACTGGCACCGTTCGCTCAGAATTGTCTTGAGGGCGTCCGGAAAGCTAGACTATGTGACCGAGGAATGCCCAGCTGAACCTGCTGCTACTGCAACACCAGAAGCAAAGGCAGCTTGGAAGGTGACTAATGCTAAGTATAATGAGGTTGCTTGTTTAATACTCACTAGCATGAGTGCTCAATTACAAAAGAAGTATGAGTACTCTTCTCCTAAATCTATGCTTGAATCACTCAGGCAGTCTTATGAGAAGCCACCTGCAGTTGAACTGTATGATGAACTCGACAAGCTACACAACTGCAAGCATGGTGATGGTAAACCAGTAGCTGATTATGTGGATGAGATGAAAGATTCGTTTGATCAACTTCACAGAATTGGTTTTGGTTACCCCGACAATGTGCAAGTGCATTTGATCAACAGGTCCCTTAACAGGGATTTTGCTGGTTTTGTGCAGAATTACAACATGCATTGCTCGGGGAAGACAGTCTCAGAATTACTCGCATTGCTTGTTGATTATGAGAAAAGTCTACCAGCCAAGGTCAAGGCTCCTACCCCACAAGTGTTGGCAATTCATGGGGGGAGAATCCAGAAGAAATCGCATGTGAACAAAGGCAAAGGTAAAGGTGATAAAGGCAAGCAGGTCATGGCCTATCAACCACAACCCAAGATGAAACAGCATCAGCCTAAGCAGAACAAGACAAATCCTCCAAACAAGAAGGATCAGGCTTGTCACCACTGTCATGAAAAGGGCCATTGGAAGCGCAATTGTCCTCTCTACATTCATGACTTGCGACAGAAGAAGCAGGGTAATGAAGTTGGTAACCCCAGTACTTCAGGTGCGTTCTTCATGATTGAATTATTCACTCTAACTCCTAAATTGAATTCATGGGTATATGATACGGGATGTGGCATTCATATTTGCAATACCTTGCAGGGGTTTAGAGTTGAGAGAAAGTTGGCCTATGGACAACAATTCGTGCACGTTGGTAACGGAGCGCATGCAGGAGTTGAAGCTATAGGAGTTTTTAATTTAGTGTTGCCTTCGGGCTTAGTACTATCTTTAAATAATTGTCATTATGCACGGTCAATTGTTAGAGGTGTAATTTCATTTTCATGTTTGTTAAACCTTGGTTTTCATCATACTATTTCTAGCAATGGAATTTCAGTTTCTTTAAATGATGTTTTTTATTTTAATGCTATTGCTGTGAATGGTGTATTTGAAATTGATATGAATAATAATGATAATGCTTTTGTTACAAATAATTCAATGTATAGCATCAACAATAAGAGAATCAAGAAAGGTCTGGATTCGTCTTATCTTTGGCATTGTCGACTTGCTCACATTGGCAAAGATCGCATGAAAAAGCTGCAACATGATGGGCTTTTAGATAAGATCAATGATGAATCATTTGATAAATGCGAATCTTGCATTGCTGGGAAGATGACTAAGAAACCCTTTAAGAATAGGATTGAAAGGGCTAATGATCTACTTGGTCTTATTCACACAGATGTGTGTGGACCACTTAGACATGTGTCAAGGAGAGGTGCTAGCTACTTCTTAACATTCACGGATGATTACAGCCGTTATGGTTATGTTTATTTACTTAAACATAAACATGAGGTATTTGAAACATTCAAAGTGTTTAAAGCAGAAGTAGAGTTGCAACTTGGAAAGAAGATTAAAGCTCTTCGATCTGATAGAGGTGGCGAATACCTAAGTCAGGAGTTCATAGATTATCCAGCAAAAGAGGGAATTGTCCAACACCTTACTTCTCCATATACTCCACAACAAAATGGTGTATCTGAGATAAGGAATCGTACATTGCAAGACATGATACGATCTATGTATAATCTAACGACTCTTCCTTTTTCGTTTTGGGATTATGCCTTAGAATCTGCAGTTCGCATTCTAAATATGGTTCCAACAAAGAAGGTTGATAAGACACCATATGAGGTATGGACTAGAAAAGCTCCTAACTTGTCTTATCTTAAGGTCTGGGGTTGTGAGGCGTATGTTAAACGTGATTCAGCAGACAAACTCCAACAAAGATCTGTGAAGTGCATCTTCGTAGGATACCCTAAGGAAACTATGGGTTACTACTTTTATTACCCACCTGAAAACAAAGTATTTGTTGCAAGGTATGGAGACTTCCTTGAAAAGGAGCTCATATCTCAAGAATTCAGTGGGAGAGTATATGATCTGGAAGACGGTCAAGAAGATGTAGCACCTTCTGAAAACACTAACCAACTTCCGGTAGAACCTGAAAGTTTAGGTCCTCCACCTGAAGTTGAAGTGATTCCCATTCGTAGGTCAACAAGACCAGTAAAACCTCCTACTCGTCTATGTCTTAATGTAGAGAGTGATGAGAATTTACTGGGTGATCTTGATGAGCCTACAAGTTATAAAGCAGCCATGAATGGTCCTGAAAAGGCTAAATGGAAAGTTGCTATGGATGGGGAAATGAAATCCATGGAAGACAATGTAGTCTGGGAAGAAGTAGACCTACCTCCGGGTGCCAAACTAGTTGGGAGTAAATGACTCTTCAAGAAAAAGACTGACATGGATGGCATTGTACACACCTATAAGGCCCGTTTGGTAGCTAAAGGCTATACTCAAACTTTTGGTGTTGACTATGAGAAGACCTTTTCTCCTGTAGCTGACATAAGGGCAATTAGGATTCTTATAGCCATAGCCGCTTACTATGACTATGAGATTTGGCAAATGGATGTAAAAACCGCCTTCTTAAATGGTCGCCTAGATGAAGACATCTATATGGCGCAGCCTGAGGGGTATGTAAATCCAGAATTCCCAAATTGTGTATGCAAGCTTAAAAGATCCATTTATGGATTAAAGCAAGCATCACGACAATGGAATAAGAGATTTGATGGTGAAATTAAAAAGTATGGATTCACTCAAAATCTTGATGAGCCATGTGTATATCACAAAGTTAGTGGGAGTAATGTAATTTTCCTCATATTATATGTTGATGACATATTGATCATGGGAAACGACATTCCAAGTTTGCAAAAGGTTAAGGCATATCTTGGAAAGTGTTTTTCTATAAAAGATTTAGGGGAAGCTGCATTTATTCTGGGAATCAAGATATATAGAGATAGATCTCAGCGATTAATTGGATTAAGCCAAAGTTCTTACATTGATAAAATATTGAAGAGATTCAATATGCAAAATTCCAAGAAAGGATATTTGTCGATGCAAGAACAACATGGCTTGAGCAACAAGGTTTGTGCTTCAACACCTGCAGAGGTGCAACGCATGAAGAGAGTCCTTTATGCTTCGGCTGTGGGATCTATAATGTATGCGGTGAAAAGTACAAGGCCTGATGTGGCGTTTGCTCAGAATTTAACCAGTCGATATCAGCAGAATCCAGGTGAAGCTCACTGGACTGCTGTTAAGAATATTCTTAAGTACCTTAGGGCTACTAAAGATATGTTCTTGGTTTATGGGGGAAATCCATCAGCAGAACTTGATGTTACAGGTTAATGCGATGCTTCTTGGAAAGGTGATAAGGATGATACGAAGTCTCAAACTGGTTATGTCTTTGTCATTAATGGAGGAGCTGTGGATTGGAGGAGCAGAAAGTAGAGTGTACTAGCGATGTCTGCTACAGAAAGTGAGTATATAGCTGCTTCAGAAGCTGCAATGGAAGCTGTTTGGATTAGGAAGTTTGTTTCAGGGCTAGGAGTTATGCCTTCGATTCAAAGACCTATTAAAATGTATTATGACAACTCAGCTGCAATTACATTTGCCAATGAGCCTGGAATCATGAAAGGCACCAGACATTTCCCGATTAAGCATCACTATGTTCGAGAACAAGTCGAAATAGGCGAAATTGAAATGCTCAAAGTTCACACAGATGATAACTTGGCAGATCAATTAACAAAGCCTCTACCTGGCACCAAGCTTTATAAGCATGCTGAAGGTGTAGGACTTAGATTAGCTGAAAGTTTCATGCTCATTTGTGATTAGTGTTTGGATAAAGGATGTAATATACAATTATTATTTTAATGAAATAAAATATGTTTTATGTTTATTTATTCATTGTCTTAATAATATATCCTATATTTGCATGTTTAAGATCTATGAATAAATTATTATTCTAAATTGTCCATTGTCGATTAATGATATGGGAATATCATTAAACTAAGACAAATTTGAGTATTGGTTTAGGATATACTTGAAAGTATATTGATGCGTAGTCATACCAATTTCACATGATATTCAATAAATTGAATATTGGACTTATCCCAATAATATGATTTAATATTTAATGTGAGAATCATATTTAAAGTTATCCTCAGACTTGAGATACCAGATAAGTGTCATGGATGTAGTGCATTTTTGTGAAGCAATCTACCGCTCACCGTAACAGGGAGTCATAAGGGTTGTTTTCAGAAGTGTTGCAAAGTTCATGGGTTATTCTTGTAGTCAAGAAAGAATTTATTCCTTCTGATTTGTTTAGAAGTTTAATACTGCTGGGCCCCTCGTAGGGTTGACAAAATGTTTGCATGGCCATGCCCAAAGTCTATCTGGAATACGTTCAGATGTTTTGGTAATTTTGTTCAATCATAAAGAGACGAGAAACAGAAATTTAATAAAGAACCTCACATCTTTATTAATGTGGTATTAGTAATGAAAGGATAATTATAATGATGAATCATTAAAGGTTTTTCCAGGAAACCTAGCTCGGATTGAACTAGGGGCATTGGAGTGTTGCAAGACGCTAACCAATGTCATTTTACTATTAATGGATATACGAGTGGGAGCTGTTAAATGTTACGTATAAACATTAATGTGTAAATGTCTAGTATCGAACCCGAGACCTCGGGATTGCACACTTTACAAACAAGAATAATGTAAAATAAATATATATATGTTAAATGTATCGTATATGTATATTTATAAACACTTAATGGACTAAATGGTCGTTAGTTATTAATCGTATGGACTAACTATCGTCAATAACGAAAGGAAAAGGACTAGAGTGTAACTAGGAGCCAAGAAGGATCTAGAAACCCTCCTTGGGCTCCTAGGCCGGTCGACAAGGGTGAGGGGAGACCCAAACCCACTCCAACTTGTCCTCCAAGTTTACTCTACTATATATACAAGGTCAAGGGTTAGGGTTTCACATCTTTTGTGCACACACACTAAACCCTAAAATTTTTTCTTCCTTGTTTTCTTTCTTGGCCGATCGGTTCACCCCCTCCAAGGGATCTTGGATCGATTTTGGTTTAAGCAAAATAAGTGTTTTTGTTTACTTGCATCAAACCTTTATTCGTTGGTAGTTTGTGTGTACAAGAACGAGGTAATTACTTACTTTAGTAATTATCAAGAGATCGATAAACAAAACGGTAAGGGGTTTATCATTGATCTATTTGTACAAGAATCAAGGTTAATTTGAAGTGCATCGGGTACGTTTACTATTTATGTTTTAGTTAATATTTATGTGTTATACTTGATCCTAGCTTCCGCAATACATGTTATTTAATCGTTAAACTCTAATAGTTACTATGCAATATCTTATGTCTATAGTTGGCAAGTAAAAAATAAGAGTTGAAAGTGTATATACTACAATAATGATCTGATTAAATTATAAGATCTAATACTTATAGATCTTGGATCAGACGATTCTATCATTACAAAACAGCTATTTTACTTGGCTCATTAAGCCCAAAACAATTACGCTAGAAATATTTTGCTCAACAGATAACAACGGTACACTGGTTTAAGATGAAAGGCTATTCAGTTCATCGTCACTGTGAGTCTTGCAGAACTTACTAAGAAATATCTTATACTAAATTGGCAACAAAAAAATAAGAGTTGAAAGTGTATATACTACAATATTTATCCGATTAGTTATAAAATCTAATGCTATTATCTCTACTTGGATCAGACTATTATATCATTTAAAGTTAGTTACATAATCTAGAACTTAACTCCTTTTAATCGTTTATTGAAATCATTCCCATAATCTAAATACGATGCCTCTAGCTAAGGGGATAGTACATAGATCTGATTCCATCAGACAAACAAATAAAACACCCAAACGATGGATTTCGTTATCCTCTAGATGCAAGTCATGGCATGTTAGTGGCTGATCTCGAAGATTTCTGTTCGAATTTTATCAATAAAAGGAATTCGATATCTAGCATCAGGAGACATAATTTTGAACATATTGAATGCAGACGCAAACATCTTCCATATATGCACATGATTATTCTCGAAATTTCCTTTCAAATATTTGAACTTCAAATTTATTCAACCATAGCCACACAAAAGCATTAGCTTTGAAATAAAAAATAAATAAATAAATAAAAATAAGGAAGATCGATGAGTTCCATTACTCCAATAATCAGTATACCAGATACAAATCATTATCTCATAAATAGAAAGGTATTACATAATTTTCTAAGAGTTCAATAGATCAGCTAGATGCAACTAGCCTTAAAAACACATACATAAATTTGCAAAGGAAAGAACATCCAACATATGGATGGGTTATTAGGAAACAATTATTATGATACTTATGTCGCTATAAATATATAGCATATCAGCGGAAGCATCTTATTCCAACTCTGAAAGACAGTAATCCTTCTTAGTGACTGCTGCGACGATGCTGTGGCTGCAACCATAGATCATATATTCAGTGAGTAATAATTGAACTGGAGAAATGTATGCCGAGTTTTTTTGTCTGTTATAACAAAACATGTGATTTTTACTAAATTGTTTGTTTATTTTAGCAAAATGAGTAGGTAAATAACCTTTGGCGGTTTAGCTGAAACCCCTGGAACGCCATTTGGTTCAGGTTTAAATGCTGCTTCCGAATCAGATAGCACCTGCACGAATATGAACGCTAACATTAATATTTACTACCATAATTCCCTATGAAAACATTTAACTTAAACTTCTCCATTAAGTGGTTAAGAAGAACTTCTAAATCTGTTTATACCAACCTTTTCTTGACGGGTATCGCTACTCGAATTCGTACCCTTCATTATCTGGGAAAAGAACTTCATATCCTCCTCAATCTCAGCAGGAGTGAGGGAAACTTTGGGTCGATTCTTCCCGAGATTCTTCAAGAGCTTCTCTAGGTGTTGTTCATCTGGTGCTTGTCTCCTAATGCATCTCTGTTTTGGTGCATTAGGGCCGCCTGTTGAAGTAGATGATAAATAGCTTTTTGGTTCTTGTGGTACTTCCTGAGCATGAATGTTTTCTGTTTTTTGTTCCATCTTAACAAATACTTGTTAAAACTCAAAAACAATAACAAAAGAAAAAGGGGGAAGAGTTTTGCTCTATATTATGACTCGAAATAAGAAATTTGAGAAGACAAGGAATGAAAAAAACAACATATATATAGATATGATGGCAACCAACACAAGGTTAGAACATAGAGTTTCTATCAAAAAGTGCAGAATTAGCGGAGGAAATAAGGGTTGCTTTCATGAGGAAAGAGTGTACAAGCAAGGGGTGCTACGGAGTACTGAAAATGTGAACGTTGTAACGTTTCTTAACAGCTGATGCATGGTTTGCACCTTGCAACAATACAAGAAAAGCAAGTAAAGGTTTTATAAAATGCCTTTTTTTAAGGATTCTAAGTAATCTTTCTCATCATTTTGATTTAGAAAGGTTACACATGTATCTCATGTTTACTTATTAAAGTAAATGACAATGGAACTGTACAGAAGTACAGATGCAAGTTACAGTGACGTATGTTCTCAAGTTGTGGTACTAACATGTCTTTTATTTGAACTATTAACACTATTTTAAGTTTTCGATTATGCTAGAATGTTGTTAACGTAGTATTGGCATAGCATGGTAGATTGGAAATATGTATAATGAGTTCCATCACGCATCTTTAGTTAGTGTAAATATGACACAATGCACTTCCTGATAAGCGTAAATCTAGATCGAAAAATAAACTCCCGTAATGTAGACTTTCGACATGCAGTGCAACGATGACGGAAACCAAATACGATTTGAATTGTTATACAAAAGCCACAAACAGTGGGATATCGAATAGTTCCTAGCTTCCCGTTTTTAATTATGGGAATCTAGCAAATATCATTCTTTGGGAGTTCCACAATTCTCAAGGGCTTCTTGTAAGTAGTAACTACTAATGAAGAGTTGGTACGTTCCTATATTGCCCTGGTATAAGCCTTTTCTTTTCTGGCCCTGGTATAAGCCTTTTCTTTTCTGGGGGTGGATGAAGGCCGAAGGCATAAATTGTTCACACTGGTACACACTGACCTTTTTTTTTATCAGGTTGTGTTATTGGTAATTTGATGATAAGTTCAATTTAAAACTGAATCTGTGAGTTATGCTGAACCCATTCGAATCTGCACACTATAACTCAAATTGAGAGGCTAGAATCCAGATGCCTTTTTAAGTTTGATGTTCATCACAGTCAAAGGTATTGCTGATCCAAGAGATTTCTGGTGCGTCAAAAAGGAGTTCATATCTAGGAAAGGGTTAATATGCATCTTGCAGGTATTAAATGCAAACACAACCTGCTGATAAGCATCATCTGTATTTTAGGAATATTCAGTATGAAGACTTTATGTCTTGATGTTAACTGATTCCATGAAGACGTAGACATGTAGTCACTATGTTTTTTCTTCTATTTGTCTGTTAAAAGTTTCATAAAATTCCCTTGCTGTCATATCATAATTACAGCCCTAGTAAAAGGTAACTGATATGATCGTTGAGCAGCCATACAGGTTTTCAGTTTTCTCAACTAACACCTCTTTTTTTTTCGTGTACTGAAGATAGGGTTCTATAATGGAATGCGTACAATTTAATGCGGAATATGAAATGCAAATAGATATGAGTGAACACTGAACAACCATGACTGAAAGATGGTAATCCTTGTTACAGACTGGTGCAGCGACTCTGAGTGCAAACATGGACGACTCTCATTGCCTAAACATAATTAAGCTTCAAAAATCTTTGTGGCTTTCGACGAATTTATTAGTTTTTCAAAAATCAACCTGTTGTCGGGTGCAACTGTGAAACTTCTGGAACTTTTATAGATTCAAGAATTAGAAACTGAATCTAGAACCATGTGAAACTGCATAATTGCATATGCTAGAAACACACTGCAAAAATAGAGAAACTGTAAAAAAGTGCAGCTAGCATATATACAGAAACTCATAAAAGCAACACATCACAAAGAGAAACAAAGTTACCAAAACCATTTGTATTCTATATAGTATTTAGCCTGGTTCTGATTGTAAAAAGTACTTAGGTGCTGTCATTCGTGTGTCTTGTTGGGCTACTTGGAGTTTTCAAAGTGATCATATTTTTAACAGAAAAGAGTACCGCCTCTCAGCAATGTTTGCAGAAATTAAACCTCTCTTCCTTTATCATCGAGTATGCAGTGCTTTCTGCATGTAGTTTGCAAAAAGAAAATAATGTTATTTTCTTTTTCTGATTATCTATTTGACCGTATTAAATAAATTCTAAATTCTAATGAATTGAGGGGTCTCTATTTTGTAGACTATGGTTAATGTATATCTTTAGATCATGAGTTATGAGTTATCTAAAGATCTTTAAAGAACTGAAGTATTTTACAAACATATTGGTAAGTAGCAACGAAGCACGCAGCAGAATGCATAAATTTCTATAATGAAGCATCATGTCTAAGATTAAAATCGAGGAATGCGATATTGATCTCTTTGATCACCCACCAGTAGCCAAAAAAGTCCCAAATCTAGACACTCTATATAATAACAATTACATAGAACTTCTATTCACCAGCTGATTCAAGGACGTCAGAATGTCAGATATTCAAATACCAACTAAGAAACGTGAAGCTCGAAACATCAATAGATGAAAAATACCAAAGATTTGGTGACATTAGCATATCAAGTATATGTATATAATCAAAAGTAGTTTATAATATACGGCATATCGTGTTTCACAACACGAGACATGATAGTTGACATTTAAGTTGTTTTAAATGAGTCCATTTCCCGAATATGATATTAGTAATTTCTCTACACCACATGTTGAAAACAACTAACCTAACAATAAAGAGAAATGAAAATAAAAGAATAATAGGGAAAAAATCACATGATTTATTTGTGGATAACCTCGTTTATGATCACGGGTATTGTTGAACTAAACGGTATTTACAGTATCACTTAGTGCACGAAGAATGCATCCAAGACCAGCTTTCTGTGTTAACTTTTCATGAATACGTAGGCATTGATCACACGTGGGCCGATCACCTGTTGACAATCCTCGATACAAGTACCTGCCCAATTATAGAAACACAAAATAAAAATGGGCCGAGAAAATGGAAAACAGATAACAGAGCAACGTATTTATAGAAGGAAAAAGAGACACGAGAAACTTACTTCATAAGAATATCATAGTACTCAGGATCCAAAGAGGAGAACATCAGATCCACATCTTTTATTGCCATTAACGCCCTGTGCACCACGATCCAGTTTGCAGACTACACAAGTTTCAAAGAGACGTTTCAACTTCTACACATCAAAGAGACGTTTACCAACAGTTCCAAATATTTCATTTCATCGTTTGTTAAAGATTACATGGCTATTTCAGATAACTGCCGTAACTGTCAAGTAAACCAGTTTACAATCTAAATCAGGTATTGTATCCAACATAAGTAGCAACTGCATGTATCCTTATTACCAATCTAACATAAACGAAGTTGCTTCATTTCATGTATTAGACCTTTCCCAATTCATTTCTGTCCACTTACATTCTTTTAAATCCTCAATTCCTTAGTTTGTGAGTTTGTGATCAATTCAACCTACTAATTAAAAGTGGTTATTCAAAACTTTCTTTCTCTAATTTTTCTAAACAAAAAACTACAGTAACTCCTACGGTTTCAGTCCAATGTTCTAATTTCACATCTAGGGGGTGTTTGGATTAGCTTAGTTTACCGGCTTACGCTCATTTGAATTTGTAAAAGCTCATAAGCTCACTTTTATCGGTTTATGAACGATCTTATCAAATTTAGCTTATCTAGTTATTCAAGTACAAAAGCTCAACTCGATTACCTCAACTCCAAATTTAAATCAGCCCGTAAGCCGGTAAAATAAGCTAATCCAAACACCCCTTTAATCATTTTCCCCAATCTATACCAAAATCCAACATAACTCGTATTTCGCCTCCGTAAATCCACCAGTCAAATCAATAACAACCAATTCATAAAGTAAAACCAATAAATAAAACAATTAGATCTAAACATTTAAAAAAAAAAAAAAAAAAATTCAAACCACCTTGCATCTTTCATCTCTAGTTTTGGGAGGAGACCCTTCAAGAGCAGTTTTCAAAGCTTCAACTGGCTTATACCTATTGAATCAAAATTGAAATTAATTATTTAAGGGTTTCGATTAAAAAAATTTATACAAAAATGACTTACTGTTTGAGTAAACTTTCGATCTTGCGTGATTTGTGTTCGATTCTTGAGATTATGGCTTCTGCGTTGTCTGCTTCAATGTGTTCTCCCATTTTTTGTTTGATTTTGTTATGTTCTTCGGGGTTTGGTTTTTGATTTGTGGAGTGGGGGTTTTGATTGTTTTTGGGTTGAAATGGAGATGTGGTTTAAGTTCAGGGGCTTAATGTGAAATCATTGTCAATGACAAGTAAAGGTGCGTTTGATAAATGAATACACTATACAGTATAATTTTGGATTTGATATAAGTTTGGTTGTCAGGATCCCGATCTTGATATTAAGATTTTACGATTTTACGATACTTCAAAGCAAAAATCATCCGGATCTTATATATGATCTTTGAGAGCTTAAGATCTTATAGGATCTCGATCTTGAGCATAGGATCTTAAGATCTAATCCGATCCGATCTTATTTTTCTCGAACCACAAACTAAAAAATTACAAATTTATGGATTGTGTTTTGTAGAATTTAAAAAGCAACATGTTAATCTTCTTAAATATTTAATAATCATAATTTAAGACAATATTTCTATTAAATATTTATATAATTTTGTGTTTATAATATATAATAATTTATAGATTTGTATAATGTTACAAAGACTATTAACAAAATTACATTATGGTAGGATCGTAAGATCTCGATCTTGCAAAGACGAAATCGATCCTAAGTAGGATTCCGATCTTGAAAACCTTGGATGTAACATTTAGAGCACCGGGTGTAGTGAGCACTCTTCTTTCGTCATTTGGGCCTATGAGGTGCCACATCACTTGAAACCTCCACAACTAACTCTCTCACTAATAACTAACTTCAACTTATTAATTTGAGGCCACCACTTACAACTTTATTTTTTAAATAAACTACCAAATAAACTAAAATTCATTTTATTTAAAAAAAATATAAATAACCTGTTTTATAAAATAATAATAATAATAATAATAATAATAATAATAATAATAATAAAACGTTATCATCTTCATAGTCACACACAGTTATACACACAAACCCACTTCAACAATCCAGCCATCAGAACTCAAATCCAACACAAACCCACTTCCAAAACCACTTCAATTTCACAACCCATAAACCAATTTCAAATCAATCCATGGATTAATCAGATGATGAAAGTGAAAAAAAAAAAAAAAAAAAAAAAAAAAAAAGGTGGAAGTAACTCACTTTTTTAAGCTTGGGCCCTAACATGTCAAAAACTCACCTCCCTATGCAGACGAGGAACCACCAAACGGCAAGAAAAGTTGAGGGGGGCAGTGCAGTGGCGAGATGTGGCGAGGTGCCACGTTGGAGTGGTCAGTCCTCCCAACGAGGTGCTCTTAGTATTGATTTAGTAAAAAGTATGCAAGGTAATAAATTAATATTATTTAATTTAATAGTATTAATTATCTTATATACTAAAAGCTTGAGTAGCCTTATAAATGTAAGTGGTCATAATAAATGGCTCATGAATTGAAAGTGAAATGTGGATGCTTCATGTGTTAGTACATTGATTTAATAGTCATGCATAAAGATAAGTACATAGGAGATGAAGTGTTTGGTGCCATGAATGCATAAATTAAACACACTAATTAGTGGTTAGTCTTTTTACCTTCCCGTCCATGAGTTACAAATATTTTATCAACTATATAATGTGTCAAAAATCACACACAACAAACCACAACTTCCTCCACACCGCGTGCACATTGGCCTACAACTTATTATGGTAGTAAAGTAAGCATCATGTAAATTTCACGTGTGTTTTGTGTGTGTAACAATGTAAGACATAAAGATGGTGCTTATGAGGTTTGGTAGTAACATCATCTTCTCTAATGGTTTAAGAGATCCTACACATCATTGTCTAATCAATTAAGTGAAACATGCACGAACATTTTTACTTTGATCGAAAATACAATATATTGATTAACTGTATTTAAGTTACTAACAATCAACTATATCTAATTGTTTTTTGTAGCACGTGAAGAATCATAAAAGAAAAAGATTGAGAAGTCACAAATAGTGTATCAAGAACAAAACATGCAAAAGGTCAATGAAGAACAACGACAAAGACGACAACAACAAGAACAACAACAAAAACAAGAACAACGCCATGGCCATCGGTGGGATGAATACTTAGCATTCATATTAATTTTACGTTACAAATTAATCATGCAATATTTTACTTCATGTAATACCGATAAACGGGCTAATACTATTGATTCGTTAGCAAGTAAGTTTCTTGAAAATAATGTGACAAGCATTCAATTTTTAATCAATAATTATTACTATACTTTGTTGGTGCATTTTAATATTTTTGCTCTTAATGTAGTTTTTTGTCTTGCGATGTGTTAATATCACTATGGAGATTAATTGATTATCTTAATATGATTTTAGTTTCATTTGTAGAATGACAAACAAATTTGGCAAAATGAAATTGTTATATTAGTTATTAAGAGTAGAAAAATTATATGTTGAGATTGATGTCTTCAAATATATTTATATATGCAATATGTTACAAATTAAATATACTAACAACATTGGACCGATTTTCACAACAATAAAAAAGTATTGAAACTAAATTGTTTTGTGGATAAAATAAAGTTCGAGTAACTAAGCGTAGTAATGTGGAGCTAACGTATTTGATATGATAAACCAAAAGGATAATTCATTGTCATAAGTTAGATCTCAAAATATAGAGAATATCCACTTTGTTATGATTTTATATAAGGGTTACATTTATTTTGAAAAAACCGTATGCGTTTAACCTCCCTTTGACATTTAGTATGTAACTTATACATATTAAAAAATTACATGTGAAGAGACTCTTTTAAATGTAGCATTTTGAAAAAAGTCTCTTCACATATACTCTTTTAATGTCAATAAACTATTTAAATGTGTGTCATGCTTAGAAAATGTGTGATACTATCACAACTTAGATATATAATGACGAAAATAAGTGCCAAAGATTACGCTATGAAGTATG
Organism: Artemisia argyi; assembly: GCA_030686995.1. NCBI lineage: Eukaryota > Viridiplantae > Streptophyta > Magnoliopsida > Asterales > Asteraceae > Artemisia > Artemisia argyi. The sequence continues at coordinate 76,978,765 of CM060681.1, forward strand.
AACACTTATATACAACCCATGTAATGACGAAAATTAGTGTTGAACAATACACTAACGAACATTTAGATTAAGCCCGTATGCATCGCACGAGTATGAATGACTCGGTCTAAATATAAAAGTCACAAACAACTAATTAAACTCATTCATCTTAAACTCATGCGATGCTTACAAAAGTTGTGATACCATCACAACTTACAAACCTAATGACGAAAATAAATACCACACATTACACTATGACCAATTAGATAGAGCCCGTGTGCAACGCACGGGTCTGAATGACTAGTTTTATATAACAGTTGTGTTTTAAAAAACTATTCTTATTTGAAATAAATGTGGAGAGAAATGAGAGGAGAGTGGTAGAGGAGACCTACTAAAAATATTGATACCTACTAAATCTACCTAATTAGGGTGCGTTTGGTTTATGGGTGTAGATTAGGATTTGGGTAATTATTACATGAAACCAATGTTTGGTGAAATATTTATTTCTTAGACTTAACTGTTGTAAATTGTAACAATGAAAAAAGTAATTCCTATGCGCATAGGCTGGATTTGGCAGGATTTCTAAAAAGTGACGGGCTCTACTTTTCTCTTGTGTCTTGATACATTATATAAAACTAGGCGAGTACCCGTGCATAGCAACGGATATTCCTAGCGGCATACAATTAACGGATATATTAAGTGTTTCGTATAATGTAAGGTTGTGATTAACAATGGGAAGCAGGTCTTTAGTCTTCTTATTTTTGCTACTTGGTACAATACACACCATATATATATAGTCATTTGTTCTATGCACAAACACACACATAACTAAACCGTATAGAAGTAGTTGACATAATAATATATGAATAAGTTAATTGACATAATAATAACTTAAGTTTTTTTTTTTTTTTTTTTTTTTTTTTTTTTTTTTTTTTTTTTTTTTAACGTAAACATATATAGTCGAAAACAATGTGCAAGTTAGTGGGTAAATATTGTTCAATCTCTTCCATCCATCCAGCGAACAAGCTTCAACAAACCTTTAACAACATTGGTGTCACTTTGTATTATTTGTTCCGCGGAGTCTATTATGTCCAACAATGACTTGATCTCTTTAAGAACCAAGTCTACCCATATATATCCTTTGGAAATTGTAGCTCGAGCAAGTTGTTCGACATCGACATGAACATCAATTGTATTAGAGCTTGTACGTTTTGCTTTTTGAATTTGTCTATAAAACGATAGCGTGGTAAACAACACATAAAAGATTCTTAAAAATACTGTTGTTCGACTGTTAATATGTTATTGAATATAATTGTCTCTACACTTGGATCTACTTATATACAACAACCTAAGCATGAACTTTATTTGAATCTATTCTATTAAGCAGTTCGAACAAAACACAGAACCATAGGAACAATTGTATATTTGAATTATCCTTAGATTTCTTAGCATCCCTCGTGCACTAATAGATTTTCGAAAAATCCTTTCACATATAATATAAGATCTAAGTTGCATAAAAATGTAAAAGTATCTACAAATAGAGATACACATGAATGGCCAAAGAAAGATTAACTTTCCATCAGAAATTGCAACATATATACATGATCTTCATATTTCATATTTAATAATCCAAATGAAAGTGCCTATAGACCATTAAAAAAAGCTATAACACAAATAGATCCAACCTCATAGTTTAGGACATTTGCATATTAGAATGGCTAATGACGAAGAACAATTTTCTTAATTAGATAGTATAAAACACCAAACCTGGCATGTTATAACATTCTCAAATTGGTCAAAAATTAAAATTAAATTATGTTACGCTTAACTTCCGTAACCGCTTCTACCCCAACCTGAAAGCTTTAGTATGTCGGATTCATAGTAAAAAAGCAATGAAGAAACATTGATGGTTGGGCAAGAAAAGCTTGTACTCGTCAATAATTAGTGTTTCGAACAAAAGAAACAAATACGTGTACATTAACGAAACCCTAACTAAAAAAATAAATAAAAACTCTAAACCCAACAAGTGGTAATGAAAAACGGATTAGGTTGTTGAGGAGGGTTGGGAGGGGATGAAGCTGTAAAGAAACAAACAATAAAAGAAGAGATTAGATGTCGTCCACAGTTACAAGAACGAAGCAAAGCAAACAAGTACGAATTAGCAAACTACACAAACACAAAGCAAACAAGAACGAAGCCTGATAAATGTCAAAACAAAACGAAGCAAAGCATTTCTAAGCTCAAGATCATCATCAACATTTCTTTCATCTTTCATTTCTAATTCTTTCTTTAACTAACCAATTAGTAAATATGGTTTGATTTTTTATTTGCATTTCTTTATATAGGCAATAAAATACAATATAACAAATAATTCATGCATTTATAAGTCAACCGTGTGTAGTAAATAATTCAATATAGCAAATCATTCCTATATATTTATCATGAGACAGAAGGTTAATAGTTGTCATGCATAGTTGCCATGCAAATCAATATAGTCAACTGTGTATTAATTAGTTGCCAGAAGGTTAAAGAATGCAATATATATAGTAAAACGTCTGTTAATAGTTGCCATGCAAACAATTCTTAAGAGTTCAAAGTTAAATGTGTGATGCAAACAATTCAAAAGTTGCCAAAAATATTTGTCTTAATTTTATTGATAAGGGTATTATGGGGATTGACCAAAACTTAAGATTTCACTTTTCCACTTTGACTATTTTCACATTATAAATAGTTAAGATTAAGATAGTATATATTTATATAAAATAATATAAATTATTTATTTTAATTAATAAAATATATATTTTCTCTTTCTTATATAAAAATCAAATCCAAATCTTAAACTCACATACAAACCAAACGGACCTCTAGTTTCAAAACATATGTTTGAAGCTCAATTAATTATTGTCTACCTTCATCTTTTTTTATCAATACGAAATGAAACAAATCATGTACTTTATGCATTTTTTATATCCTTAGAAATGAAGCAAATTTCAAAAATTACATATATATTCTTTTGATGCATTAAAAGCATTGTACTTTATGCATAAAAAACTAGTAAAAAAATATATAAAAGTGTTTTAAATTACAAAATACCCCGTATCATTCTTGAGTCTTGACTCTTGATTTCTTCTCAAAGATAAACTCACACTAGATGAGAAACAATTCTTTTGTATCACCTCCATCATCGAACAAATCTCTATCATCATGCCTCTTACTTTTTTTCTTACAAAGTAAACAATTTTTTTTTCTAAAATTCAACACATTCTATTTAGAATGGTTTGCGATAATCAGTTGAGTCGGCAACAAGCAACGACAAGGATTAGAATCAGCTTGACAGAATTAAAGAAAAGTTGCTGCTGAGATTTGTGGGAAAGAAGGTGACATATATTTTGTGGGTAATTTGGTAAATTGACAGCAAATAATCAGTTTATGCCCAACTGTGTTTGTGGCAGCAGGGGTGGGGTTACTTTTCCAAAACCACGTTTTTGGGTTGTCTAAACACTAAAAAGTGATTATCGAACTTAAGTTGCCAAACACTTGAAAAAGGATTTTTGCGTTTTGCAATCGTAATAAGCAGAAAAGCTGTCTCCAAACACACTCCCAAACACCCCCGTAAATAGTCAATTTCACTAATTTCACAACTTGGCATAATGAGCCTGATACGTGGCTGCAGAGTTAGAAGACCAAGTCTTCCTATTATTTTAGTTTCATGCACGTTCAGAGCCTATTGCTTGCATTTAGGAGTTACATCCACTCTATGCATGTTCCCATGTTTTCTTATAATTCCTAAAGTCTAGTAAGTAGTGGTAGAGTAACCCATGTTCTCATGTTGTCATTCATGTGTCATAGAGTCTAGGAAGTAGTTGTTATTGTTTACTATAAATATGTGTACTTTGCATTGAGAATCAACAAGAAGAAAGAAGAGAAAAATTGTTCCAAAGTTTCGTATGTTTACTTTGAGTTACAGTAGTATTTACTTTTCATAGAGTAGTCTAGTTTAGATATTGACTATTGTTAGTTTTAGTCATATCAATGGTGCTTTCATTCCTTCGTACTATGCCTCCATCAATTGAAGAGTCCATGGCTTTCATGGCCAAGAACCTCGCGAAACTTATCTCTGTCAACGCCTTACAAAATGAACAACAAGCCGCATTAAACATCAAACTCAAACTTCTTAATGAAGAACTTGCAACTGGTAATGCACGGCTATCCTTTCTCATTAGGAATACCGTGAAACCAGACCAAACTGTGACTCCGTTTTACACAGCCTCCTCGTCATCTATTGCCAAAATTCAAAACAATGTCACCTCAAAATCACGAACACCCCATTCCGTGTTGCCCGCTCCGCCTACCAAACTGATTCACAATGTGCCAACAGTCCAAAATGAAATAGTGATCTTCCAACGAACGAAGCTCTATCAACCTTGCGTCCTTGCCACTCTCATCAAGGACATGTTAGCCATTTTCCGTGGCGTGAAAACATTTTTTTTCGGTCACCAAAGCCATCCACCAAAGATTGTTTTTCTCCAATCCGAACCGGAACCACCTTGGAAGCCAAGTGACACGAGAGACGAAGCCATGAGCCTTGAGGACAAGGCTCGTTTTGAGCTGCGGAGTATTGATACGTGGCTGAAGAGTTAGAAGACCAAGTCTTCCTATTATTTTAGTTTCATGCACGTTCAGAGCCTATTGCATGCATTTAGGAGTTACATCCACTCTATGCATGTTCCCATGTTTTCTTATAATTCCTAAAGTCTAGTAAGTAGTGGTAGAGTAACCCATGTTCTCATGTTGTCATTCATGTGTCATAGAGTCTAGGAAGTAGTTGTTATTGTTTACTATAAATATGTGTACTTTGCATTGAGAATCAACAAGAAGAAAGAAGAGAAAAATTGTTCCAAAGTTTCGTATGTTTACTTTGAGTTACAGTAGTATTTACTTTTCATAGAGTAGTCTAGTTTAGATATTGACTATTGTTAGTTTTAGTCATATCAGAGCCCTTATGACATAATAGTGTTTTAATACTTGTCCCATTTAGTTATCTCTTATTTCGTACTAAGTCCCAATTAATTATGTTATTAAATCTGTCAAATGGGACTTTTTGTATTATTTTTCTAAAATACTAGACGTAGCCAATAAGATTTTAGGTAATTCCCTAATTTTTTCTGTAAAAATCAGAATGTTACATAAACTTATATAGAGGAATAACACGAGTCGATATTGAACGTGGTTAAAAAAAAAAAAAAAAAAAAAAAAAAAAAAAAAAAAAAGGCCTTTCTAGACATCCTTAGACTATCTTTATCAACAATATATTACAACCCAATCTCTTAATAAAATAATATTTTCTCTTTCATCCACCTACACAATCAATACATACAGTGAATCTATATTTTTTTTACCATTTATCAACAACCCAATCAATACATTCTTTTTTCTTCACCTACACAAAAAAAAATAATATATATATATATATATATATATATATATATATATATATATATATATATATATATATATATATAGCCGCAAAGGCAGATTGGGTTGGGGATCTTGGGATGCCAAGTGACCTAGGTTGGGGATCTTGATTGTATACAACATTATAAAAATAATATATTTGTACTTATTTTCATAAGGTTGGGTTGTAGGGATGGCAAAAGCACCCGAAACCGACAGGGAAAATCGAAACCCGAACCGGATGGGTCGGGTTCGGGGGCGGGTTCGCGGGTGTGGATACAGTTTCGGGTAGAAGTATTCTTTTTCTCCCGAGTACGGGTTTGGTTGCAGGTTCTGGTAACACTAGCCCGTTTAACCGTACCCGTTTACCCGAGTTTATACCCGCCTATTTTATATAAACTATAAAGCCAAGCCAAGTTGCGGACTCTTGACACTTTACAAAATTTGTGTCCACTCCTTATAATAGCATATATGAGTATATCTTGGTATTTACAAAAAGTTAAACAAATACTCACGCCAACTCTTGACGCTTGAGTTCTCACACACATCAACTGATCTTTCTTTGTTCATAATAATAATAATAATAAAATTGTACTTTTTTGAAACTTGGATTTTAGATTTTGTAATACATTACTTAAGAATTAAGATCTCTATTATCAAATACATTTGAATTTTGTACTTTTTCTTGCAATTATTATCATGATTGGTTCGAAATGTTAAATCGTATGATATGATATTGAAGTCGTTTTATTTAAGTTATAAAAACTTTGAATATTAGGGTGTTTTGATTTGTTTTCGGTGGAGTTTTTTAACTTGATAACGCAATTTTATCCTGCAAAGATTCAATCGGGGATAACTGATACCCGCGGATAAAACCGAAAAACCGATGGATAATACTAAACGGGTATCAATCAGGTTTTGGGGCGAGTTTGGTATGGATATCATAAACGGGTACGGTAAAGGTTCACTAAAACCCGGCCCAAACCCGACCCGTTGCCATCCTTATTGGGTTGTCAACCCACCCAATAAACATAGTATTACTTAATCTCATAAAGAGCAACATCATGAATCGTTCGTATATGTACAATCTCGTACAATTATTTACATATAACATAAATTCATGACTTCATTTTGAAATTTTATAAATTATATTTAAAAATAACAACAATATATGTTGTTTGTTTAAAAGAAAATATAATGTCTTTGATTATTTATTAGATTTATAAAGTTATTAAAAACTACAAAATTGATATGTATAATTAAGTTTATATAATTTATTTAAAATTACAACTAAAGGGTTTTTTTTTTTTTTTTTTTTTTTTTTTTTTTTAATAATATAATCGACACATGTTAGGGTTTCATGCTATTGGAACGTCTTGTTGCTATTGGAATCCTATCACTTTCTGTTTTAGGGATTTAGATTGATTGATCTGTTTGATTAATTTATCCAATCATGTTTTCGAATCTTATTTTTTATAGATTTGATTGGAGGCGCGACTTTTTTTCAGCCGTTGTTATTATCAAGACCTTACCGCTGTTAGGGCTTCATGCGTATTAGCCTTAGATCGTTATGATTTAGGGTTTTAATCGTTTGTTTTACCCTAGATCTATTGGAACGATTAGATTGGTTCGTGAGTTGCTGGAGGGGTGAGGTCTGATCATGTATACGCTAGGCCCTTGTTGGTCTTGTGCATGTGTTTGGATGTATTGAATGCATATTACAAATCTCCTACAGACTCAAGTGAACTGGAGCAATTGTTTGGCCTATTCATACCAGTTATGGGGATGGAGTGGCCATTCGGTTGGTGAGTTCCTCGCCTGCTATTGGCTATCTAGAAAGTTGGTTACTGCTTCTTTCTTTGTTAGTAATAAGAATGGTTGTGTCATTCTTTATTAGTGGTTTGGTTAGTAGGTTGTTGTAAGCTTGTTCATGTGTTTGGGTTTTCATTCTCATGCCGTTTGGTTTGTTGCACTACGGTGCACTCTTATTGCCCATGTAACAAGCTGGGTTGTAGGACTTCCCCTACACCGTTTGTACTTCAACGATTTTTGGTGTAATACATTTACCGGAGAAACCCTTTAGCAAAAATAAATAAATAAATAAATAAAAATGACACATGTGTTTTTATATATATTTTTCTTGATAGATGAAGTTTAGATAAGTTTGACCAAAATATTTAATTTTGACTTTTATTGTGAAATAAAATGACTTCATTTTGATACATGACAAATTGAGGTATTTTATTTGTTCAATTAGTGTACTGGGTATCGTGGCGTAACCGTTTGTAAAATCCGACTTGTCCCCCTTCCTAGTGCCACCACTATACCGACCACTCTTTGTCATTTCGTTCGTGAGTTACCTGGCTTTTGCCGGGTTTTATTTTTTATTTTTTACTTTTTATTTATTAGTCATATAAAAGTGAGTTTAGTGTGTGTTGTGTTTTTTAATGTGTGTGTATTTTGATGTGTGTGTATATTGACAGTATTAAAATGGTGTGTCTCAGAAGGTGGAAATGGCTTAAGCCATGAGAGAATATTATTTTGTTGTGTCAGTGTTAAAAGTTAAATGTTTAAATGATGTTGAAATGACACTAAAAATGGAAATGACTCAAGCCATGGTACCTTGTGCTCTTAATCTATACTACTATATAATGTATTTGGGACTATTCTATAATTAGAAAGGCTTAAAAATTCAGACTTTTACTTACTAATTATGGTAACAACCACCCCTAACAATCACCCCAACAATTTATAACCACTTCAACAACCACCCCCAACAATTTATAATCACCTCAACAACCATCCCCCAACAATTTATAACCACCTCAACAACCACTTTCCACCACCCCACCTCCCTCCTCTTCACCCCAACAATCCGCCCCCGCACCGCGCGGGCACCTTTCTAGTACCTATTAAAAGATTGGACTCTACATTTTATTATACAACAGAAAATACAAAACAAATCAAATTCTAGAGAATACAAAATAAACGTACCATAGGGTGTATTTGATATGAACATTTAAAATAAGTTTTGGTTTGATGTGACACTAAACATTTGTTTGGTTATATATTTTGAAAGGATGAATAGATTTATAAATCAAATATTCAAAGATAACTAAGGGTCTGTTTGGTTTGTAGGCGGGTTTAGGATTTGAATTTGGATTGGATTAAGATTTGGATTTAGTTTTTATACAAGAAAGAAAAAATATATTTTATTAATTAAAATAAATAATTTATATTATTTTATATAAAGATATATTATTTTATATAATGTATCAAGATACAAGAGAAAAGTGGGCCCACCACTTTTTAGAAATCTTGCCAAATCTGGCCTATGCAAATAAGAATTACTTTTCTCACTGTTACAATTTTACAACAATTAAGTCCAAGAGAAAATATTTCACCAAACATTGGTTTCATGTAATAATTACCCAAATCTCAATCTACACCCATAAACCAAACGCACCCTAGAATAGTACCCTGCCACGGTACAAACCCTTGTTCGATTCCAGGCTGGTGCATTATTATGTAACAATTCGCAATTTCAGGTTAACTTTTATTCCCGAAATTTTACTATTCACTTTTACTATTCACTTTTCACTATTCATCTCAGAAATTTTTATTTCATATTCTCGTAAGTTAAACTATTTTAACGATAATCCGAGAGTTTGACGCTCGTCGGATCATTTCTGCAAAAATCACAAAGCCGTGTCCGAGATTTACTTTTAGGTTTAAACGTCCTTCCAGCATCCCGATATATCCATAAAACATTATAAACAATAGAAATATGATTTTCTATCATTTTATGACAATTCCAAAAGTTTTGGAATTTTACGTTTTCCAGTTCAGCGTTTTACGCGAATTACGCGTTTTAGACCCGTGTTTCCAGTTTTTAGCAGGGTTTTAGCACCCGATAGAACCTACCACTCATTTTATATTTTATTATGGAGTATAATGACATGTTTAACCATTCTTCCAAGTTTCGTATTTTTACGATACCCGGTTTTACGTTTTGTGACGTAACAACTTACGGTTAGCAATTTACGGAGTCGGAACTAGCTCCATAATCTTGGGTAAGATCACCAAAAGTCCACCCTTGCTCCCCAAGCTTGGAAAACCACCAATAGGGGGGGGGGAGTCACCATGGTGTGGCTTGATCTTGACCATTGATCTCTAGGATCATTACAAGTGTCTTAACTAACCATGGTTAAACTCTAACCCAATATATGGTTAACTATTTTTCCTACCCTATAAATACCAAGCTAAACACATGAAATTCCTTGCACCACACCTTCTTATAACCTTCAAGTCCTAAAACCTAAGGCACTTCTCTTATATTTTGTAAGAAAGTTAACTAGTTTTTGAAATAAAACTAGTGATTGATCTTCAATCTTGGAAATTTTCTAAGAAAAGTTGTTATAACTTTAAAGTCTCCAAAAAGACGTCGTTATAATCTTCAAATAGCTTTGGACTTCAAGAAGTCGTCGTTATAATCTTCAAATAACCTCGGTTTATCATAGATTGCAAAGGGTGAAGCTTAAGTCTATCAAAGTCTTATCCTTACATGTTAACTTCCTTTCATCTTTGAAAGCCAAAAGTTGTAAGCCAAACCCTAATATGCTTCTTGTTGAATAATCATGTTCATGCTATTTACATATTATTCATGCTATATTATGTCTTGTATTCCTGTCCATGATGTATAAAAGTGAGTAAAACAAGTATTGATACATATATGTAACTTATGTCATTCAAACAAGTAAACTAGTGACTTTCTTGGAGAACCACGACCAAAATGGTAAAATTATGATATTGGATCATTACATATTACAGTAGAGGACTTAACAAGGAAACCATAGCAATTTGAACCACCTAAAACGAGTATACGAGTCAAAAGTTACGCCCATTTGAAGTTACCAAAGATTTCCGGCAAAACTGCCTAAATAGCATTCTGATCAAATTTTGATTTTGAAAGTCCCACTTCTGGTCCGATTCATCAAAAAGTTAAAACATGAAAGTTGTCCGGAACGACGTTTTCGTTCAGGAACAAAGAAGCTCGAGCCCTGAAAACGCTTTTTGAGTGATAAATTCTTCAAAATCTTAACAGCCCATTTTTAGACCAAAGTCATTACATATAAGTTATGGTTTATGAAGACCAAAGGGGTCTTATGACCTAGAATCAAGACCACAACCATGGCTAGAGCCAAGGTTGAGTCTCAAGACCATGGAACAATGACCAAAGGTCATGGCAAGGCCATGACGAAATGACCATGTAAGCTTACTTAGGCGTAAACATGAAACAAAGAGTTGGCGATAACTTGAACATACAATTTGGATCTACTTCATCTAAGGAACCATGAGATATTACAAAGAGAAAATGGTCATACAAGACTTATGAAACTACTCCTAATAACAATCTTCATGTATTAATAAACTTTCCTAAGTTTATTCAAATATCGGACATGTAACCTTTCGGATCAAAACTTATATCTATATATTTCATCAACTACTACAATAGTAGGGAGCCTCATGTGAGGAGTTCATTATGTAAACCATCGAGTTGAGTTGTGGATTTACGAGTTAAAGTGTCCTGGCTCCTCGAACGCTTACTAACATGACTTCTGAATTATGTCGGCCCGAACGGTAGTAAACGATATACAAGACATACATGTTTCATGAATCATTACTTTCAAAGACTTACAATATACATCATACCACATCATGGACTATAAATGCAAGATATATATATATAGGCACTACGTTATATTCATTACTCAAATCCTAAGTCGCGACATTCTATTATAGGTTGCTCGTAGAAACCTTCACGATTCAACCGTTACATTAATTACTTGCTATTTTACTTAAGGTGAGTTCATAGCCCATTTTCCATTACTTAATTGTTTTACAAACCCTTGGGGGGAATACATGCTATTTTTTTTTACCAAGCACAATGTTTTTAAATTGTATGCTTGCCTAATTGTTTTATTATCACTAAGTAACATCCTTGCCAAACCAAGATCCCTTATTATGAATCATTTAATCACTTGCGAGGGTTACTTGCAAGTGAGCGCGAATATTGTGAATAGGCCTATTGGGATTGACGAATCCCATTTGTTTTGACTAAGTTCAAACAAATGCATTAATATTTGAGACATTAGGTATGACGGCAAAGTACCTACCGGGATAAATCTGCCGATCGATATTGGTACACGTTAACGTTTTGGTGTCATAAGCTTAGTGAATTAATAACCTTTCCGGGCATATAACAACGTAGCCTACATGTTTTGTTTTCCAAACTATGAGTGTGAGTCTATAGCTCACACTACGATTATTGTGTTCAAATGATTTAACTACAAACACTACGATTATTGTGTTCAAACGATTTAACTACAAACACTACGATTATTGTGTTCAAACGATTTAACTACAAACACTACAATTATTGTGTTCAACGATTTAACTACCAACACATTGTGTTCAAACATTAAACAAACTCTATGAATATCACTCAACCTTTGTGTTGACCTCTCAAGCATGTATTTCAGGTTCATGACGATCAAGGATGGCACGGAAGGGCACGGATACTCAAGAGGGCTATAAATTTTATTATCATTCAAAAACTCATTTAAATGTAAACTGTAAACATGGAACCATTTGGGACCTCATTTTGTAATCTCTGATATTTATACAATTTGAATGATAAATCTTTTAAAACGACTCAATTGGAGTTCGTTTTCTATTATTGTGACTATTGTGCCGTCGAGTAACACCCAGTTTGAATTCCGCTGCATCCATGAATTGGGGGTGTTACAGATTGGTACCAGAGCCATGGTTATAGAGAAACGAGTCTAAGTGAGACCTAAACTATAACTACAATCACAAGCAAAAACATTTTATAGCCTTCCGCTCTCTGTGTCTTCCATCCTCCAGACGATTATGGACTTATTAAGCATGTTATGCTACACAAACATATTAGTATATTGATATATACCCATTTTGAGCATTTCCCCGTAGACATTTTTATGCTACACAAACATAATTGCATATTGATATATGTACCCTTAACATAATTGAGCATTTCCCCGTAAGCATTTTATGCTACATGAACATATAAGTATATTGATATATACACACTAGGCATTCTATACTACATGAACATATTAGTATATTGATATATAAACTCGGTTTATTTTCAATCATTTATCTAAACAATGGACTAAACATATCTGTGTATGCCTATTCTAAGGCATTTCGGCACAGCCACACTCTCCCAATCATGTTCCTACTCCAAACATTCACTTCTCAAGACATTGTGAGATACAATGGTCTCATTCATTTTCCAAGACATTGTGAGATACAATGGTCTCATTCATTTTTCAAGACATTGTGAGATACAATGGTCTCATTCATTTTCCAAGACATTGTGAGATACAATGGTCTCATTCATTTTTCAAGACATTGTGAGATACAATGGTCTCATTCACTTTTCCAAGACATTGTGAGATACAATGGTCTCATTCATTTTCCAAGACATTGTGAGATACAATGGTCTCATTCATTTTTCAAGACATTGTGAGATACAATGGTCTCATTCACTTTTCAAGACATTGTGAGATACAATGGTCTCATTCATATTCCAAGACATTGTGAGATACAATGGTCTCATTCATTTCCCAAGACATTGTATTATACAATGGTCTTAACCATTTCTCAAATGTTTTGAGTCACACAATGGTCTAACCTACTTCCCAGACATTGTGAATTGCACAATGGTCTAACCTACTTCCGAGACATTGTGTTTTGCGCAATGGTCTCTAGAATTATTCCATCACATCATCAATATCATTTCATATGATATCAAAAACCCGTCACAACCTATCAATTTCTAAATAGAAATATGAGATTTCTAAAGGACAAACAAATCCATCACCTACAAAAGCTGAAGTTCAGCCCTACATTCATCAAAGTTTTCTTATGAAACCTTCATTATTAAAAGTTCGTGATCCTGACCAAGTATGTTCTATTTTAGAACTACTTAAAACTTCCTTTCCATACGTACCTACCCTTACTATCTTCTATGCAATGGAATATGAAAACATACGTTACAAGTCTTGTATGGGCGGGACTTGCAACTTAAGGGTTTGGCATCGCCTTTGTTCAGTGGACAGTTTCCCGAAAGCAACGGACATATCACAAGTATACCTAATTTAGGTATTTGAAAATTTTATCGAACCTTGGCTAAATATAGACTAGTCACCTATATTTAACCTAGGGACAGTGGAATATAGTCTGACTAACTATATTCGACTTAAAATTTTCAAATACTGAGAATAGTTGTACTAGGGTTATGTTTAGAATGATTTCCTACATGAACACGATAAACCACTAGAATACATTAAAACAATCTAGAGACACGATAGTGTCTTACCACTCAGCGAAATCTTAACACCTTATTTGTACTACCTTAATTCATTCTTGAAAATTTTCATTTATGAGATAATCCGAAATACTATCTTGGGATAGTTATCAATTCTTCTCTTCATCCTGTAGAAGTACTATCCTGTTTAGGTCCTAAGGATACCATCCCATCATAAACCTTTAAAATTTCTTAAAATTTTAAAGCAAACTTGACATCTCTACCAATATTAACATTAAGCATACACTACGCACTTTTGTTCATCAACATATCACAACATTATCTTCACAACCGTGGCAAACACAAGCTCATTAACAGATCTTGATGCACTTTTAAAGCTCAAATCATCCTTAGTTACACCGCAAGCATCCTCATCAGCTTTACAAGATTGAATATTCATCTTGTACTTTTGGAACACCAGTATCATCTCGTAATACACTACCTTGTAACTCACCGGCTAAGTATGAATGTTGTGTCGGGAATTCTTGAGTAGGATGATTTATAATGTCCTTATTTGAATGGATTGGGATGCCTTTTCATTTAAATAAAGAAATTATAAATCATCGAACCATACGTTTATATTCCTTTAGTTACATTGTTTGGGATGCCTCTCTATGTAAATAAAGAATTATAAACAAGTGGGCTTATTTATATCCGAAATAACATAAGTATGAAGTCAATAAACACTAGATACAACAACAGATTACCTACTAGGCTATGATTGCAACAACTATCCCAATTTCCATTAGTACGAGATTTACATTTTGGTTTTCATAATGATAGTGCAATAACAAACAAACTCATTGCGAGGCCATGTAACCATATGCATGGGCAGTCATACCGAACTCATTGTGAAGCCATGTAGCCATATGCATGGGCAGCCGTACAATTCAAACAGGACTTGGTCCAACCACATGTTCAACGCTTATTCCATGATTCGATTCTTATATCAATTGCTATTGATACTTGACAACTATATCAAGTTCTATTTTGATATTCAACTACTATATCAATTCCTATTAATATTCGACTGCTATATCAATTTCCTTTGATATTCGACTATTACCATACCTTTCCTATATAAAAGTAAGCCTCATCCTACACCATACACTGAAATGACAAATCAAATTACATCACCGGTAATCCCGGACTTTAGTCCTCATAAGTAACCACACCTTTTCATCAACACCACTCCAACATATGATACACACAGAACTTCGGGACGAAGTTCCCCGTAAGGGGTAGAGACTGTAACAATTCGCAATTTCAGGTTAACTTTTATTCCCGAAATTTTACTATTCACTTTTACTATTCACTTTTTACTATTCACTTTTCACTATTCATCTCAGAAATTTTTATTTCATATTCTCGTAAGTTAAACTATTTTAACGATAATCCGAGAGTTTGACGCTCGTCGGATCATTTCTGCAAAAATCACAAAGCCGTGTCCGAGATTTACTTTTAGGTTTAAACGTCCTTCCAGCATCCCGATATATCCATAAAACATTATAAACAATAGAAATATGATTTTCTATCATTTTATGACAATTCCAAAAGTTTTGAAATTTTACGTTTTCCAGTTCAGCGTTTTACGCGAATTACGCGTTTTAGACCCGTGTTTCCAGTTTTTAGCAGGGTTTTAGCACCCGATAGAACCTACCACTCATTTTATATTTTATTATGGAGTATAATGACATGTTTAACCATTCTTCCAAGTTTCGTATTTTTACGATACCCGGTTTTACGTTTTGTGACGTAACAACTTACGGTTAGCAATTTACGGAGTCGGAACTAGCTCCATAATCTTGGATAAGATCACCAAAAGTCCACCCTTGCTCCCCAAGCTTGGCAAACCGCCAATAGGGGGGGGGAGTCACCATGGTGTGGCTTGATCTTGACCATTGATCTCTAGGATCATTACAAGTGTCTTAACTAACCATGGTTAAACTCTAACCCAATATATGGTTAACTATTTTTCCTACCCTATAAATACCAAGCTAAACACATGAAATTCCTTGCACCACACCTTCTTATAACCTTCAAGTCCTAAAACCTAAGGCACTTCTCTTATATTTTGTAAGAAAGTTAACTAGTTTTTGAAATAAAACTAGTGATTGATCTTCAATCTTGGAAATTTTCTAAGAAAAGTTGTTATAACTTTAAAGTCTCCAAAAAGACGTCGTTATAATCTTCAAATAGCTTTGGACTTCAAGAAGTCGTCGTTATAATCTTCAAATAACCTCGGTTTATCATAGATTGCAAAGGGTGAAGCTTAAGTCTATCAAAGTCCTATCCTTACATGTTAACTTCCTTTCATCTTTGAAAGCCAAAAGTTGTAAGCCAAACCCTAATATGCTTCTTGTTGAATAATCATGTTCATGCTATTTACATATTATTCATGCTATATTATGTCTTGTATTCCTGTCCATGATGTATAAAAGTGAGTAAAACAAGTATTGATACATATATGTAACTTATGTCATTCAAACAAGTAAACTAGTGACTTTCTTGGAGAACCACGACCAAAATGGTAAAATTATGATATTGGATCATTACATATTACAGTAGAGGACTTAACAAGGAAACCATAGCAATTTGAACCACCTAAAACGAGTATACGAGTCAAAAGTTACGCCCATTTGAAGTTACCAAAGATTTCCGGCAAAACTGCCTAAATAGCATTCTGATCAAATTTTGATTTTGAAAGTCCCACTTCTGGTCCGATTCATCAAAAAGTTAAAACATGAAAGTTGTCCGGAACGACGTTTTCGTTCAGGAATAAAGAAGCTCGAGCCCTGAAAACGCTTTTTGAGTGATAAATTCTTCAAAATCTTAACAGCCCATTTTTAGACCAAAGTCATTACATATAAGTTATGGTTTATGAAGACCAAAGGGGTCTTATGACCTAGAATCAAGACCACAACCATGGCTAGAGCCAAGGTTGAGTCTCAAGACCATGGAACAATGACCAAAGGTCATGGCAAGGCCATGACGAAATGACCATGTAAGCTTACTTAGGCGTAAACATGAAACAAAGAGTTGGCGATAACTTGAACATACAATTTGGATCTACTTCATCTAAGGAACCATGAGATATTACAAAGAGAAAATGGTCATACAAGACTTATGAAACTACTCCTAATAACAATCTTCATGTACTAATAAACTTTCCTAAGTTTATTCAAATATCGGACATGTAACCTTTCGGATCAAAACTTATATCTATATATTTCATCAACTACTACAATAGTAGGGAGCCTCATGTGAGGAGTTCATTATGTAAGCCGTCGAGTTGAGTTGTGGATTTACGAGTTAAAGTGTCCTGGCTCCTCGAACGCTTACTAACATGACTTCTGAATTATGTCGGCCCGAACGGTAGTAAACGATATACAAGACATACATGTTTCATGAATCATTACTTTCAAAGACTTACAATATACATCATACCACATCATGGACTATAAATGCAAGATATATATATATAGGCACTACGTTATATTCATTACTCAAATCCTAAGTCGCGACATTCTATTATAGGTTGCTCGTAGAAACCTTCACGATTCAACCGTTACATTCATTACTTGCTATTTTACTTAAGGTGAGTTCATAGCCCATTTTCCATTACTTAATTGTTTTACAAACCCTTGGGGGGAATACATGCTATTTTTTTTTACCAAGCACAATGTTTTTAAATTGTATGCTTGCCTAATTGTTTTATTATCACTAAGTAACATCCTTGCCAAACCAAGATCCCTTATTATGAACCATTTAATCACTTGCGAGGGTTACTTGCAAGTGAGCGCGAATATTGTGAATAGGCCTATTGGGATTGACGAATCCCATTTGTTTTGACTAAGTTCAAACAAATGCATTAATATTTGAGACATTAGGTATGACGGCAAAGTACCTACCGGGATAAATCTGCCGATCGATATTGGTACACGTTAACGTTTTGGTGTCATAAGCTTAGTGAATTAATAACCTTTCCGGGCATATAACAACGTAGCCTACATGTTTTGTTTTCCAAACTATGAGTGTGAGTCTATAGCTCACACTACGATTATTGTGTTCAAACGATTTAACTACAAACACTACGATTATTGTGTTCAAACGATTTAACTACAAACACTACGATTATTGTGTTCAAACGATTTAACTACAAACACTACAATTATTGTGTTCAACGATTTAACTACCAACACATTGTGTTCAAACATTAAACAAACTCTATGAATATCACTCAACCTTTGTGTTGACCTCTCAAGCATGTATTTCAGGTTCATGACGATCAAGGATGGCACGGAAGGGCACGGATACTCAAGAGGGCTATAAATTTTATTATCATTCAAAAACTCATTTAAATGTAAACTGTAAACATGGAACCATTTGGAACCTCATTTTGTAATCTCTGATATTTATACAATTTGAATGATAAATCTTTTAAAACGACTCAATTGGAGTTCGTTTTCTATTATTGTGACTATTGTGCCGTCGAGTAACAACCAGTTTGAATTCCGCTGCATCCATGAATTGGGGGTGTTACATATTAGAGCTGGCTTTACTGATGGCTGGGGTCCGTCAGATCTTCCTAAAATTTGAAAGGTTGACAAAACTGGCCCATCTGAGTTCTATATTCATTTTGACTATCCTTTTTTTTCTTTTTAATTTTTTTTACAATAGATATGAGCTCTGTTTTTGTTTAATCGTTCAATTTCATATGCAATATGACCAGGCAGAAGTGATTGTTGATGCATCTGTGGTAGTGAGTGGAAGGAACTTGATGGCAGTCACCCATCATATATAATAAGGGGTGCTACTAACTGAACCCTCCCTAGGGAGGTAGTACAAAACCCTCCCTATGGGAGGTGGTACTTTAACAGTTTTTTTTTTTTTTTTTTTTTTTTTGCTGTACATATATATATATATATATATATATATATATATATATATATATATATATATATATATATATATATATATATATATATATATTCAAAGATAAAGTTATTGTTTTGGTTGTGTAAAAGGTAGAGTTTATTTTTTATTTTTTATTTTTTTTTGTCCAAAGTAGTCCAAAGGTATGTTAGTAGTCCAAAGGTAAAAAAAAAAAAAAAAGAAAAAAAAAAAACGGCTTTTAATAGGCTCATATTTGAAGGTTGCAAAGTGATAAAAATATCACTTTGTCATCCATTCGGTTTTTAGTAAACCAATCATCATCGCTTTATCCCGTCTCAAAATTCACAACAGAGTCTTAAAATTCACAAGTTACACATGTTACATGTTACACTGTAAGTCTTAAAAAACATGTTACACAAGTTACACATTAAAGTGTAAGATTCTCAAAGGTACGAGTTCTCACAAGGCAATAGTAAGGATTCTCAAACTGCAAGCTTTCCTGGATTATAAACATATCACAATCTCAAGTTACTAACCACAAAGCAACTCTCAATCACAAACAACAAAGAAGCAGTATCACACAAGAGGTAGATTTCACACAAAGAAGCAGATTTCACACAAGTGACTGGCAACAATCATAGTAACAAACATTACAACAAGAGGTAGATTTCACACAAAGAATCAAATTTCACACAAACCGCAAGTGAAAGCCGCAAGTGAAAAACATTCACTACAACAAACACTACAACAAAGAAATCTTAGGCTTCCGAAAATGTCAAATTCACCATTTACACACAAGAAATCTTCGCTATTCACTAGACTGGTTCGATGGAAGTGCACCTGAAGATCGCTGGATGACGATGCCAAACACGGGGCTGGTTATCGCTTCAGCGATTAACCGACATGTTGTATTTATATCCCAGCGGGGTTGGAACACATGTTTTCCACTATTTTCCGTTCCAAACTTATCACAAGGAACTGACCCCCTTGTGATTGCCCGTGTGTTGCAGGACAGATGTGCTCACTACATTTGTCTGAAGCTAGACAGAGATTCTCCACTTTCGCAAAACCACCCACAATGGAGGAGGTACAGAGAGCTAGATGCATCCGAATGGGAAACCTTATATCACCATCGACAAATGCAGTAAATATTTATACAGACAAAACATTGTAAATGATTATTGATTTATGTTGTAAATAATTATACCGACAAAACACTGTAAATGATTATTGATTTATGTTGTAAATAATTATACCGACAAAATATTGTAAATGATTATTGATTTATGTTGTAAATAATTATACCGGTAAAACATTGTAAATGATTATTGATTTATGTTGTAGAGTATGTTGTTTGAGAAATCTTTGAACTCAAATGTTTATTTTTGATGTGTATGTTGTTTGAAAAACCTTTGAACTCAAATGTTTATTTATGTAATTCGAATGATTTTTTTTTATTATTGCAGAAAATTACTTTGTTTAAATTAGTAATAACATTATTGATTGATGTTGTAAATTATTATGCAAATTCTTTGGTCAGGTGGAACGAAGAAATCCTTTCTTGTATCGATGTGAGAGGAGGATTAATTATAGAAAGGATATCCCGTACAAAAGATACTTATGGGGTACCGTATTATGCATGTCCTTTTTCAATGGTAAATAATTATACGTTTGCTTAGTTATGTAAATATGTAAATAATTTGTTTGTTAAGAATACATTTGTTATAATTTTCTTAACATGTAATAGCCAGTCACAAATACTATGGGTGTCGATACTTCATGTGGACAAATGAATTTCAAAGGAGGTACTTTAATCAAGCCTTTTCTTCAACGCAGTGCTCAAACTGCGTTGCTAAAGCTAATAAGATTGACCAGCTTGAAGCAAAAAACAAGCTGTTGATAACAAGAATAAAGACGCTGGAGATGGAGTTCCATGATCTTTTAAATGAAATGAATAATCTTCATATGTCGTAGATGTTGTTGTTTTTAAATAATATGTTAACGTTGTTGTTTAATTGAATAATAACAGTTGTTTTTATAGTTGTTTAATGTGGTAACGTTTAACGTGCTATTGTTGTTGTTGTTAATTAAATAAAAAGGCATTAGACGTTAAAAACGCATTAGACGTTAATTATATAAACGTAACAAATAAACACAAAAAAACATTACGCAAAATACATTACACAAAATAAATTACATTATACAAAATACATTACACAAAATAAATTACGTGCTATTGTTGTTGTTGTTAATTAAATAAAAACGCATTAGATATTAATTATATAAATGTAACAAATAAACACAAAAAAACATTACGCAAAATACATTATATAAAATACATTACCAAAAAAAAAAAAAAAAGTAAGAAAAGGAAAAAAAAATTAAATAAATAAAGAAAAAAGGAAAAGTACGGGTTGGAATAAAAGAATAGATGGGGTTAGTATAACATGGGCCATTGATGAGGCAAAAAATGAACCACTTTTAGGGGGTCATTTAAGCCCGGAATTGAATTTATTTGATCAAATATTACCCTAAATCGTTCCTTTTGTGATTTTAGGTACTTTGGGAACGAAATCTGGAAAAGGAAGCAATTCGGACGTTTTTGGAGCATAAAAGTGAAGAAAACGCCAAAAACTTAATTTTCCATGCTGAGAACAGTACCTGACGGCGTCAAGAGGAAAACCATGACGGCGTCAAGAGTAAAAGTGGTGACGACCCAGTGCAAACCTGACGGCGTCACAAGATGGGCGACAAGAGTTAATTTTGTGACGGCCTGCATAAGGAGAATACATGACGGCGTCAGACCCAGATCTAGGCAGTCCGAGGAACTATTTGGCGGCGAGATGACGGCATCAGACATTTGTTCTTGACGCCGTCACTTTCCAAACTCTATATATAGTTTTCTATTTTTCATTCATTGAGAGGAACTTGTGTGGAGAAACCCTAAGGCCGAACTTTATACGTATTTTACAGCTTTTTCAAGGGTTTTCAACCCTTGAATCCTTTCATGTGCTATTGAGATAAGTCTTCTCTTAATTCAATCAATATGTCTATGTGTTGGTTGTCTATATCTTGTGCTTGTCTTGATTTCAACATGCTAGGCTAGATCTATCTTGGGTTTGCTTAGATCTAATGAAACCTAGATGTTAATTATGTGTTGATTACTTGTTTATGGTTGTATTGGATGAATGATTTCAATGTTAAGCTTAAGAAAACTGGCAGATCTCCATTGTGTAACATGCTTGAACGTCTTAGGAAACATGAACCGATGTGTACTAGGTTTTATTGGTTGTATTTAATGCATGAGTAAATTCTAATGATCCCATGTTAGGAGCTTCTTAGCCGGCTCGACATAGGAGTGAAGTAGGCACTCATAGGATTGGGGAAGTAAGTACGCCACCCCATGAATGGTATTAAGGAATACAATCCGTCATCCACGCAACTATAACAAGTAATTAACGTGTAAAAGATATCTAGGGAGTAGTGAAATCTAAGTAAACACATTTCTCCCACATATTGCTCACAACTTTAGTTTAATATAGTTTATTTTCATTTCTAGTATTTTATTTTGATTGCATCTTAGTATTGGGTTAGTTGATTAGCAACTAATTCCGTCAATATCCTTCAAACCCGAGATTTTTACTTGCTTTCTAAAAAATATAAAAAAAATACAAAAAGAATCATCCTTCATCTCTAGACCTAGTCTTTAGGTTTTCTAATCCTAGCGACATTATTCCTAGCTGAACGATCAATCCCCCGGTACTTGTCATTATACTATACTACATCGATCAGGTACACTGCCTGGTGGGGGTTGTAAGCTTCTCGAGATCCCTCGAGAGGTAAAGCCTGGTGCAAACCCCACGCATCAAGTTTTTGGCGCCGCAGCCTGGGGAATAGTTATTGTCTAGGTTAGAATCTCTTTTTATTAGGTCTACTTGCTAGATTCCCTTCTAGTAAGATTTTATTTTATTTTTAGGTTCTCTTTAGTCTATTTTATTTCTTCGTGTTTTTATTTGTACTAGTTTGGTCTTCATGGATTTAGAGAGTCGCCGTTTAGAAGTTAGCAAGAGGCTTATAGCGCATAAAAAAAGAAAGAGAGAAGTTAACACATTTAAGGAACTCATTAAGCCTCTCCAAATGAAAATTGAGTTTACGGACTTCGCTCCAACCCCGAATGAATTGAGTTACCATAGGTTCCTTTTACAACATCCTTGCCCCTCAAAATATAGAAAGACACCATGGATTAGGAGGCATAACTTCAGGAACATAAAAATTCCTTGGATGATTGGGTACATGTCTAGAGAGCATACATACATTGACTTAAAAGCACCCATGAATATCATGTCTAGGCTCTATTACAATTGGATAATGAACGAAAGGTTAAGCCCTAGAAAAGACCCTTACAACTCTAATAAGCTATGTAATTTCGTCAGGAGAGTAAAAGGGGTACACATCTTTATAGGAAATTTTACTTATCAATGCGACTTTGTAATCCTAGAAGATGTTAGAGGCATTATAGATCCACACCTAGGAGAGATGGTTCTAGGATGACCTTTTGTTGAGAAGACTAAGATGTATTATGATCATGAGAAGGGGATAGTTCAGTTTACTGATGAGATAGAGAAGATTACTTTTATGATGCCTCACATGAAGGAAGAATTAAAGGGGATCAAGAATCTACAAATTGATGAGATTCAACCCTATGAGGTTAAGGAAGATGGAATTACTGATGACACCTATTATGAGAGGAGGCGAACATACTATTCGGGTTGCATGAATCTAGGCCCGGAATACAAGCGTGATGAGAATTGGGTTAGATGTTTTGAGTCGGCACAAAAGTGGGAAAGGAAAACGTAACCCATGACCTTGAGTCTAGCTACAAGACTCGTAAATAAAGAAAAGCGCTTCTTGGGAGGCAACCCATGATTGTGTGTGATTTTTATTTTGTTTGTTTGTTATTTGCTTCTGTATGCATGCTTTATTTTTATTGTTGGTAGATCATGTTTCAAAATTAAATAAGTGGAAATACTTTACTTTGTTGTTTGGCCTAGTCTTAACTTCACCCAAAGGTATTTTTGCAAAAGATAAGTGTAAGGGGAAACCCCAAATATGTTTTTAAGAAACAAACCAATCATGATTCTCCACAATATTAAATGAACATGAATATTCGTATTTGTTAGAGTCAAATGCTTGTATCGAGTCATAATGAAGTTTTGCAGGATTTTCCAGGAAGTAAGACCAAGTTTTTCCAGAAATTTTCCGGAAACTTAACATAAGAATTTATGCAGGTCACTTCTGACGGCGTCATGAGTTTACTCTTGACGGCGTCACGTGTAAAAATCTGGAAATTTTACCAGTTTTGTTTTTCTAACGGAAGTCTTAAAGTTTTTGTTGAATTATTAGTTTTATAATCTCCAGGAAATCTGCAAACATCATTCTACAAGCATTATATCTTATTTTGTTTTCTAGGATTTATTAGTATATGTAGATTGCCGCCGATTTTATGCGAGGTTGCCTTGTCTGTTTTCTCAGGATTTACAGGTTATGTATGACAAGAAGATGATTATTATTCTGGAAGGGAAGCTTTGATTGTTCATTTTCTTGGAGGAAGATTTAACCTGGACACCTTATTATCCATACCGAGCGAATCAGGGGAGTATTTGATTTCATTCTTTTTACTTATTTCACTTTTACATTCTTTACTTGAACATTGGGGACAATGTTCATCCTAAGTGTAAGGGGAGGGTAAAATGATGATACCTTACAGATACACTTTCGCTTGAGTTTGTTTGTTTGATAGTAGATGTGTAATAAAACTATGAGAAATACTTGTTAGTGCAATTTTAGCGCCAAATTTAAAATTTTTTACAATATTTAGGAGTGAAACTTTAGCCATAGCTAGCGTCTCATGGATAGGAGATTGTATGACTAGCACATAACCGTATCATTCAGAAAAATTTTCCACCCAAATATGTGAGGTTCGCCTTTAGATTTGATAGGAAAAACATTTACTATTAGTGCTTATGAGTGTACCGGTAGCATTTAGATTCTAGAACTTGCGTTAGTGATGCATCCCGAGACCGCTAGTGAGACTACATTCGTGTAGTAGGATTTACTACATGATAAGAGGCATTAGGATCACCCTTGTGTTAAACCCGTATTATAATTACGTGACCATTTAAGTCAAATTACTTGGCTAGTTAAGTCAACTAATTTTTCCCACACCTTAGCGTTGTACTCATTTTTAGTACACGAAACCCCTAGTACACCCCTCCGAGCCTATCTTTTCATTTCTAACTTTAATCATTTTACTTAAAGGAAGAATTTGTTACACCCCACTTAAATGTACACCCAAATCGCCTTAGCCTTCCGTGTATGCGCTCATTTTTAGTGCATTATTGTTATTTGTTAAACCCTAAGTTAATTATCTAATTGATTACATGGTTGCTAAGTCGAGTCATATCCTTGTACATATTGTTTTGGGACGATTGGGACTCATGGGTAAAGTACTTATTTTATGGAGTAATGGGGAAGAACATCATTTATTACCCCCATATGTACGTTAATCTTAAAAGTACTCCAATTGTTTTGATTTTCTTAATTCGAGTCATTAGATTAGTTTATTGTAAAGTATGTAAAGATTCAAGTGTAAGGGGAATGTTCATTCCCTATGATGTATTATTTTGGATGGTAGGGTAAGAGTGTATGTAAAAAAAAAAAAAAAAAAAAAAAAAAAAAAAAAAAAATCGAAAAAGACAAGAAAAAGAAAAGAAAAAAATAGAAAAAAAAAGAGAAAAGAGAAAAACATACGGACTACCATCCCTTTTCATTCTATGTTCATTTTATATTTTTGTTATTTTTCTTTTATTAGCTTAAGTCGAGTCTAGTCTTGGCTTAGCAACACCATATTGTACATGTAATTAACCAAGATTGTTAACTCGTCACCAGTAAAGACTGCTTATATCCAACAAAACCGTGTATTTCATATCCCTACACCTAACGTTACAACCCTTTAAAAGACTCTTTGATAGTTTATCCTAGGTGCTTACGCCATGTGGTGGAGGTTTGATCCTTTCCCAAGTCTATGGTAATCTATTTTGCTATGACAGGTAGTGAGAGATATCTTCCGTTTCCATATTGTAATTTATACTTTATTACACCCGAGAGGTGTGAGTATCTAAACACTATTTGTGAGGTGCTAGTATATGACCTCCGTGCTTGTCTTTGGTCTTTAGTGGAACGATTATTTGTTGTAATTACTTTTATATTAGTGTTAAATGACCCCTAACTTGTATTTTGATTAGAATAAAAGCGCATTTGCTTGAGGCAAGCAAATCTCAAGTGTAAGGGTATATGATGAGGAGAAAAATGAACCACTTTTAGGGGGTCATTTAAGCCCAGAATTGAATTTATTTGATCAAATATTACCCTAAATCGTTCATTTTGTGATTTTAGGTACTTTGGGAGTGAAATCTGGAAAAGGGAGCAATTCGGACGTTTTTGGAGCATAAAAGTGAAGAAAACGCTAAAGACTTAATTTTCCATGCTGAGAACAGTACCTGACGGCGTCAAGAGGAAAACCATGACGGCGTCAAGAGTAAAAGTGGTGACAACCCAGTGCAAACCTGACGGCGTCACAAGAAGGGCGTCAAGAGTTAATTTTGTGACGGCCTGCATAAGGATAATACATGACGGCGTCAGACCCAGATCTAGGCAGTCCGAGGAACTATTTGGCGGCGAGATGACGGCGTCAGACATTTGTTCTTGACGCCGTCACCTTCCAAACTCTATATATAGTTTTTTATTTTTCATTCATTGAGAGGAACTTGTGTGGAGAAACCCTAATGTTTTGTTTTTTCAGGAAGCAAGGCGTATAGCTGATAAAGCGATTGGTGTACCTGACATGGATGAGATGGTGAACAGAGGCGTGACTACAACTAACCTCAAGGCAGATCAGGAAGCATGTAAGCAATCTTTTAATTTGCATCCAGGTAGTTTGCATCCACGTAATTTGTATCTAGCATGACGTAATTTGTAACTTGCAACATGTAAAGATGTGGTGCCTATAAGATATTTTCAGTTGGTTCAAGGAGCCTTTGAAGATCGATTATAAGGTGATTGAGTGCGTGTTACATACTACTAATCCTTACACAAGAGAGGTACTAAAATTGGTTTCTTAACACCAAGAATTATAGCCAAGAATTATAGATATGCATATTTATAGCTGCTTTCATATTCTTATACGCTTTTATTGTAAATGTATGCCTCTTCTTTGTTTAATCTACCAATAGATAATACTATTGAGCATCCAATTACGGACAGGTGATACCTAGCTTCAAATAAAAAAATGTATTAGTAGGCTTAATGTTGTGAAATGATAAAATATAGTTTGATTTCGATCAATTAGTATGTAAAGCAGGAGTTTGCGTATTCTTAGGCTATGGTAGCTGATTTACAAGTGAATGCATTTTGCATCTGTGCCTGTTAGGGACGTTTGGTTGTCGGTTGTTTTGCTGAGTGTTTGACAAAAAAAATGTATCATTTAAGGATTTCACATGTAATAGGTATCCTAAATAATCAAACTGAAAACTATATGCATGAAGTGGTTATAGTAGTTTAGATGTTTAATTTCATCATTTAGACGTTACGTCGTTAAAGATCTCAGTACTGATTTATAAGCATAAAAATTAGCAATCCCAACTACCCTCTAAAAAACTAGCATTATATTGAATATGAGCACCAAGTAATTTTTTTTAACAGGTGGCATTGGCGTCTGTTGCAGGGCCTTTCATAGGCAGAGTACGCATGGCTCGGTTAGGAATGTGGCAAAGGAATTTATGGACAGTGAATGCCACGAGGCTGGAGCTTGAACCAGATAGGACTGGACCTAAAAATGTTGTCTTACAATGTTAGTATTTGTTTTTAAGGCACAGATAATCAAGTCTACATGTATTTGTAATAATACCTAACTGTAGAATCAAATAGCTGTTGAATACATATATCCTGAAGCTTTTCTATCTTCCCACCAGTACACGTTTACGGTTTACTACTGACTGATACTTCAACGCTTGAGAAAGGTATTATCTTGACGGGGCGTATTTTGTTTTGGTACTTGCAGATGTTCAATGGTTTTGGTTCTATGCCTTTGGTTCAGTGCGTTGGTTCAGTGGCTTTAGATCAGTATTTAACATGCTCAAATGGATTTGGTTCAACAATTTTTTGTATTGTGCCTTGGTTTAGCAGATTTTATGTGACTTTGGCCCATTTATTGCTTATTTAATCGCTCATTTATGAAGGCGATGATGATAGTTGTCTGCGTTTTTGTTTTCTATGAGCGTAAGTTTACCAATACCAATATCTTGGCGGAGCAACCTGGCACGATTTTTGGGTTGCAACTAAGGCTGGTGTTTGGTTCCATATTTGGTGCAAGGATATGGGTATTGATAAGCTTTGCTCAATTTAGTTTAAAAGAAGCATTTAAAAGCCGATTTTAACTAGATATGCACTTTTAATAAGCGATCTTAAACACTCCCTTAGGAGTTGTTGTTGTTGTTGTTGTTGTTGTTTTTTGTTTTTTTTTTTTTTTTTTTTTTTATTTATTTATTTATTTATTTATTTTTTTTTATTTTATTTTTTTTTGATGTTGGGTTAACTTTTTGTTTACTTTCCAGTTGCAGTTGCGCATTTCACTTTTCTTGCATTTTTGTAGGAAGCAGTTTTCGAACAACATCGGGCCGACAAGGGCCGAGAATGGATTATATGACAATGGGTACTGACTTCGTTCGAATAAATGCTTATGAAGGTACTCGCTCTAATTTAAGCTTACCATTTCTATTTTGATTATAGTTTTTAATGAATTTTGGGTTTCGATCACTTTTTATAATTTACTTATTGTGGCTTTTATCACTGTGTTATAGTGTTTAATGACGGCTCTTTTTTTGTTTGTTGACATGCTATGCTAATTTATAATTTGGCAACTTCAAGCCTTTTGAAATGACAACTGAGATGTTGTGACAACAAGCTAAATCATGTGGAAGCCATGCATAAAATGTGTTTGGTTGCTTATTTTATTACACTTAGCTGATTAGCTAATTAAGTTAGTAGTTAGTCTTTAGTTGTTGAGCTGATTATCAAGTAATTATGTCGTTAGGTTCGTTTGTTTGACTATCGATTGATTATAATTTTTAGCGTTTAATCGATGTCACTGATTTAGATTGCCCTTAAATCGACAGGTAATGAAACTGCAGGATTGTTTAAGCATGATTAACGAGTATCAGTTGTCAAGTGGAACTGCAGCCTATAACAGCCTGTTAAACATATGCGGGTAATGGGTGAATTGTTATATCTAAATTCAGCTTTATGAAATAGAGTTCATCTCTATGAAACAAAGTTTACTTATTTTGTCACAGGAATTCACCTCTTTATCATTTGGGACAACAGAGGCGAACCTGTGACAAGTTGCTATGTTGAAGACTTTCAAGGTGAATATGTGGATGCTAAAAGATGTAGTACTAGAGTTAGTCATATATAGAATATAAGGAAACTGGGAAGTGTCGATTTAGGTGTCGAGAAAACAAATCCTTTATATTGGTAAAATGTACTCTAAATGTTGTTTGATAATGGTTTTTCACTTCTAATTGACATCTTAATTCACAGCATTTACAAACAAGGGTAAGGTTTTATTGGTGCTCGCTCGGAATATATAGAATATTGTATTATTTGTCAGGCATTATGTAGGCCTTGGTTTTTACGGTCAAATAGGCTAACTCCATCGCAACGCGAAGGTGCAATCATCAACGACGTGAAACGACGCTCCGCCGCAACGCGGCGGCCCATCGTCCACCTTGTTTTTAACATATACTAGTAGTTAGATATTTGGATGACCTGCATATACGATACACATATTTCAGGGCCCGTTTGGTTTGTAAATGGGATTGGACTTGAATTTGAATTTGGATTTGGAAAACGTCTGAAAGAAATTAGATTTAAGTATAGGTTTGAATTAAATGAGGAGAAAGAAAATAAATGATTAAAAAATATATTTTATATATTTATTTGATATAAAAAAATAAAAAATAAGAAAAAAAGATAGAATAATTTGTGGATTAAAAAAAAGATCAAATAAAACAAAAATTTTGATTGGTCAAATATTGTACATACCCACCAAAATCCCACCACGAGAGGATGGAATCATAATTTGGACCCCACAAATGTGTCAGTGGGTTTGAAAAGAAACCAAACAAGTTTTTTAATGCATCTATCAATCCACACCTACTAAAAACCGGGTACCAAACGGGCCCTCAAATGATCACATGTATTAGAATTTTAAAGTAAAATTAACGTATACAAGTAATTTATTCGCCACGAAATTACAATACTACAACAGAACTTATTACAATATTTCTTGATGTCGGATGTTTGTCATTTTCGAGTACTTATACACAATATCATATGTTATGAAAACGTTTCGGCATACTTAAATGGCACAATAAGGAACTCTGACATCATCATCATGTAGGAAAGAGAGAAGAAATGCATCTCGCACAATCAAGGCAGTGACTGATGATGCTTTAAACTTTAAAGTGTAATAAGAATATGAATATATGCTTCCTGATGGCATAAGGTAAATTAAGTATCAATTATCCATAGTTGCAATTTAAGAATATTCTTCCATTAAAGAAAAAGTTAAAGTGATCTTTGAACAGCATGTTTCTACAGGGAAAGACGCGAAGAATAAGGCAGAAGATATCTTAATGGATTTTGTGAAACTACTAAGAAAGTTGCAAAGAATCATCAAATAATTAAAAGGCCCTTAGATAGGATGATTTTGTAGAAAACACTTACACAAAATGCAATTATGGGCAATCTTTTATCTCGAGTTAGTTGTCTTGGTGCAGCAAGGAAAACATCAGCATCAACACATCAGTCTTCTTCAAAATCTGGGAAAGGCATCAAGAACAAGTACGGATATATCCCAGACAACTATTCTTCTTTAGAACAGGTTCATTCCCTACCGACCTGTACTTATGCAAATTTTATGCTCACGATACATTTCCTATGCATCTTTATAACAAATTAATTACTCTAATATAATAAAATATTACACGCAGAGAGTTTCTTGATCATGTGTCACATAAATGCCCAACGGAAGTTTCATATTAGCATGGCACGCTAATAATACATACCTAAATTGGCCGGTTCTTTTTTCAGGTTACAAAGGCACTTAGAGAATCTGGATTAGAGTCTTCTAACCTTATCCTCGGTATAGATTTCACCAAGAGTAATGAATGGACAGGTATGTCGCCATGAGGAAACTCTTATTTTATAGGTTGCTTAGTATTCTGTTGTGCTTGTTTCTATGATTTTCTAATATATTCTCCATTTATAGATAGCTTATTGGCTTTACATTCAAGTTTTTGTTAATATTGCTGGATGTTCTTTAGTTATCATACTATGGAGAATTTTAAGACAGCTATTTTATTTTTTTTATTATTTTTTTAAAAAATCAATTCGGATGATCTCGCTTTATTGATTGTGTCACTTTAAATCCACTAAGTACAACAAGAATCCTAAAAATGATTACCATGAATTTAAGCAATTTGAAAAAAATCGGATATATGTGATTGGATTTTTCCTTTTCGGCGAATACTTTTCTAAGTGTGATTATTAAAGCAAACAAATCTAAGGCTTAGGTTTTATTTGTGATAGGTAAAGTTTCATTTAACAACCGAAGCCTTCATGCCATTGGTGATTCTCCAAATCCATATGAGAAGGCTATCTCAATTATCGGAGAGACTTTAGCTCCTTTAGATGATGACAACATGATCCCTTGTTTTGGCTTTGGTGATGGTAGGTTCTGGTCACATAATAACAAAATTTGAAATGTTTTTCTGGTTAATTATCTAAACGATCTCCTGTTCCACATAGCAACAACACATGATCAAGATGTGTTTACCTTCCATGACGATGGCTCCCCTTGTCATGGCTTTGAAGAAGTCTTAACTTGTTACAAGAGGGTTGTGGCAAACGTTCAGTTGGCTGGTATATATGTTATGCTTTCATTATAATTTTGAATTTAAACCGCCTATAGGAATAACGAGCTCACAAAACCAACTTTTGATTCTCAAGGACCAACATCTTATGCACCAGTTGTCAATGCTGCCATCGATATTGTGGAGAAAAGTGGAGGTCAATTCCATATTCTAGTTATCATAGCAGATGGCCAGGTTGGTTTTATTCCTACTCTAATTACAAAAACGATATAAATTTTAAGCTTGTTTCCCTCTTGGAAAAGCTTAACGTCCCTAGCTAACAGCTATTTTGCACGAAACACATCCTTGTGACATATCTTTCATGTTTCGGCCAAATCTTTTGTCGTGGAAACACATATTTATTCATGGAACTTTTTAGTTTCCTGAGCATATTGAATTCATGAGGGAGATTCCATTCAGAATATGCAATAGCAAATGCAACTATATGCATTGAATAATTTCATAGAAATGGATATTTTTCATGCATGAAGGTGACAAGAAGCATCAATACGGGTGATGGAGAACTCAGTTTGCAGGAGCAGAACACAATCAGCTCAATTGTTGAAGCAAGGTATTGCTTGTACTGAGAATCAACTTTCTGAAAGTTCTGCCTTCTTCAAGTCAATATACCTTAATAAATGCTTCTGAAGCTAATTGTATTTACTTCCATTTATAATTGTGTTTCTATTTCCTACACGTAAGTCGTTTATAGTATATTCTAATTTTTGATTATGAAATTAGACCAAACTGGCGTTCATAGTTTTAGATTAATATTAGTGGATTCATCTGAATATTTTTAAGATTTGGATTCATCGTTCCACTTTTAAAATGAGTTATAATCACAGAAACCAAATTTAGTACTCATTTCTAGTTTTGACTACGGAATTGCTCAGGTAATAGATACTTGTTCACAGTTTTCTATCCGAATCCAGGAGTAATTAATCATATATACTGCTTGAGCTTTTCTTCTTTTTTTTTGATTTTATAATCTTCTTCTATTGCACAAAAAGGAGACTCAAATCCAGTATTCTTAATTAAAAGGCTTACTTTGAAGGCTCTAATACAAATAGCATTTATATGTGCTTTGATCGATCGAACGTCTTCCACCATGAAAAATACACAAACCTGAAGAGCTGTCCTTTAATGGTTTTTTACTTATTACGATGTACATCACTATCAACCTGGATCTAGAAAACACTCCTTTTCATAGGTTGAACATCATCCAACTCGTCTAAATTACAGCTTATTGATTTCCTCTAGTCTCTATCACCTTGTTTCTCCGTCTTTAACTTGACTCTGGTTCTCGCCAATCTAAGAAGCAGTTTTATATGTTATGTTTTGTACCTATTTCAGAAATAAGATGCAATAATGCATAACAGCAGACATTTCTAAAGGCTTAAGGCTTTTTTCCTGAACGAATAAAGGCTTAATAGTTTACTTTGCTATATAATCATTCTTCAGTTAATGGATGCATAAGACTACATCTTGTATTGACTTTTACATTTGGAATACAGTTTGTACCCTCTTGTTATCGTTCTTGTTGGTGTTGGAGACGGACCTTGGGATGACATGAGAAGGTTCGATGACAAGATTCCCAGACGTGAATTTGATAACTTTCAGGTACACACATCGCTCAGTTCCTTGTTAAACTCTTTTTTTTTTTTTTTTTAACGCCACTGAGTGAAACTCTTAAATTTGATATCATCTGTATGTTAGGAATCATGTAGAAGTCCTCAATGTTTGTTAAGATACTTTGTTTTGCACTTTTGCTATTAGAATTTTTTGTTAAGTTCCTGGTATTCTTATCAACTCTAATGATGAGATCAGTACCTCTGACTGCAAATAGTCTCATAGATCTTACATTTTTTCTCATGTGCAGTTTGTTAATTTTACTGGTATCATGTCCAGTGATCTAAGCCCAACTCTCAAAGAAGCAGCTTTCGCACTTGCTGCCCTTATGGAAATCCCAATACAATATTCAGCAGTCACCGAACTTGGATTACTTGGGTATGTATTTACCAGCAAATTTAAGGTGGAATTTAGGCCTCTTCAATTTTTCAAGTTACACGGGATAGGACCTCCAAGCTACAAATTATCAATGAAAAGAAAGATAACCTAATTTTTTTTGAGTAATTTCTTTGTACATTTTCGGAATATATAACCATGGTTCTAAAAGGCGCACAATGGCGGCTCAAAGGCTTCGTAAAGGTGTAAGGCTTGGTCATGCCGCCACGCCACACCTTATGCCGCCTTATGCCACGTCTTTTTGTAAACTCGATATTTTGAAATATGATATAAATATATAAATATTTTCAGCCTTATGCCACGCCTTATAAACGCAAAAGCTTCATCTTGTCCAAGGCGTGAGGCTTGGTCATGCCGCCATGTCACTCCTCGCGCTATTTATAACCTTGGATATAACTATATTCTAATATTTGTAATGTCTGCATTTGCCAAATAGACACGTGAGTAGGAATGCAAGGAGAATAATTCCACGGCCACCTCCTCGTCCGAGAGGTCGCACTCATGTCCCTGGTGTAAACAATCCATCACCTACTCAAGATGATGAGAACAAGGTTCTACCACTTCTTAATTCCAGCACAACAGCTGCATTGATATTTGAGGTCAAATGGACTAATATTTTGTAAGTTGATGTGATAAAAAATGTAATTATTATTTGGACAAAAATATCATAATCGCACTAAGTATGTGAGTCATTAGAAACAAGGGAAGTATTCTCCTTTATTTATTTATTTTTATCAAATCTCACATCAAATTTGAATATTATAAGTGTGACCTCAAAGTCGTTCTATTTAAGATCTTAAGCGTTAAGATTATTTTTTAGGCTATGTTTTATAAGACTTGACTTCTTTGTTTTGTTCTGCTTCTGTGAAGACCTGCCCCATCTGTCTAACAAATGATAAGGATATGGCATTTGGATGTGGACATATGGTACGTTACGTTGCTCTTTTCAATTTTTTTGTTTCCGGTTTCTGTAGATTTCGCAAAAAGGTGTCCCGGAAAGGAACAATATATACTGTCGTAATATATTATTGACCAGTTATATCGTTCTAGCCGAATTAAAGAGTTTCAACCAACAGGATATATTGAATCATGTTTTCGATTGCCTTACGTGTATTAACATGACGCGATAAAAAAATGTCTTTTTGCCGCTAATGCAGTCGATCCTAAGCATAATGGGTTGCATGATGAGTTGTTTATTGTAACAAGATCTGTTATCATGTGACTCATTAACATTAAGGATTGCAACAGGTTTGTCGAGATTGTGGATCAAGATTGCATCTTTGTCATATATGTCGCCAACAAATCACCTCCCGGATCAGGCTTTATACGGGGTGATGCCATAGTCTACATCAATATATAACTATGCATGAAATCAATGTTTTTAGGTTGTTTGAATAAGTGTAATGGTATCTAAAGAGAAATGCAAACCATATTGCATACTGTGGGTTCATTGCGTCATTGAGTGCTATTTATCAATCATAAAATATGAAACATTTGTAGTAACTGATACATTTAAAGTAAAAGTACATACCTCAGACCCTGTGAATTTGCTTCCTCGAAAAGTTACATGTGGTCTTTGAGGCGGACCGTTCAGCAGGTCAGAAATTATCAACATTTTGCAAGACAAATGTCCTTTACCCTTACTGGTCTCTGTTTGAAATTAATAGAACAAATGTCCTCCCAAAACCAAAGTTTTGTACACCCCACAAAATAAGGACGGAATATCGTTATGCAACTTAGATCTTTACTGAAATACTGATAATCGTCATGCAGCAACTTGGGTCTTAGCTTTGTATATTGAACGTCGTAAACTCGTAATTTTCATTTCTTTCTTCTTCTCTTTTTATTTGTTTTCATGGTCATGTTGTCCCACTTTGTCTCTGGATCGATTATGATAAGTTGCAAATATATGAATAAGTAAATCTATAATTTCATTAACCTTTGTAATGTTACATGTATCTAACTATATATAAGGTTCCAAACAACATGTTTGAACCATCATGTTTGTTCACCAATGGCCATGTCCATTCGGTTTGTTACCCAGCCGAATTAACTACCAAAGTTAGTTAATAACTTTCTAATCTACATAATTAGTCCTTCTAACTTTTAACTAAACTAAATAATACTAATAAGCATAAGTTGAAGATTATTTCGGGTCACATTCTCCTCCTTAATCTTCATCGTTGCTTCTTGTTAAATCTTGAACTCCGAGCATTTGTCGCATTGTCATGAACTTCAATCTTGGTAGAGCCTTTGTTAGTATATCTGCTCTTTGTAGTTCTCCTCTGACATGTTCTATGTTGATGTGTCCATTCTCTACGCATTCTCGAATAAAATGGTATCGAATATCTATGTGTTTACTTCTTCCATGAAAAACTGGGTTCTTCACTAATGCTATTGCTGAGACGTTATCTATCTTCAACGTTATCTTTTGTTCTTCATTTCCAGTTAATTCACTGAGTAATATTTTCAACCATAATGCTTGACATGCTGCTGCTGTAGCCGCCATAAATTCTGATTCACATGATGATAGTGCCACTGTCGGTTGTTTCTGAGTGCTCCATGTAATGGGTGACTCTCCAAAATAAAATACTACGCCTGTAGTTCCTTTTCCTTGATCAGTGTTGATTCCATAACTACTATCACTGTATCCTGTAATCTTGCAGCCGCCTTCTTTCTTGTAAATTATGCCATGCTCCTTTGTTCCTTTAATATATCGGATTACTTGCTTTACTGCCTTCAGGTGATGTTCTTTTGGTTCTTGCATCCATCTGCTGAGTAGTCCGACTGAATAACTAAGATCTGGTCTTGTATGTAGTAAGTACCTGAGACTTCCAATTAAGCTTCTGTAATAAGTTGCGTCAACTGATTCTCCATCTTCCGCCTTGACCAACTTAGTACCGGGATCCATTGGTATCTTCGTATCATTACTATCTTCCATATTTGTTTCCTTTAAGATCTTGTTTATATAACCTGTTTGCTTGATTGTAATATCTCCTCCTGTCTGTGTAACTTCTATCCCAAGGTAATAAGCTAACAATCCTAAGTCGCTCATTTCAAACTTTTCTTTCATCTGGGATTTAAATAATTCTACTTCTTTCTTTGGAGTGCCCGTGATTATTAAATCATCTACATAAACTCCAACTATAATTGTTGAGTTCTTAGTCCTCCTTGTATAAACTGCTTGTTCGAGATTACACTTCTTGAAATCTAATGACTTTAAGGTTTGATCAAGCTTCACATTCCAAGCTCTCGGTGCTTGTCTTAATCCATATAAAGCTTTAATAAGCTTGTACACTTTTCCTGATTCTCCTGGTTGTACGAATCCTTCAGGTTGTGTAACGTAGACTTCTTCTTTCAAATCTCCATGTAAAAATGCTGATTTTACGTCTAAGTGATGAACTTGCCAACCGTGATATGCTGCTAATGCTAATATTAATCGCACTGTTTCTATCCTAGCTACTTGGGCAAATACTTCATCGAAGTCTATTCCTTGTTCTTGTACATATCCTTTTGCTACTAACCGTGCCTTGTATTTGATGATATTTCCATGTGCATCTCTTTTGGTTTTAAAAACCCATTTGAGTCCAATTGCCTTTTGATTCTCTGGCAATGTAGTAAGAATCCATGTGTTGTTCTTATTTATTGAATCCAATTCAATCTTCATGGCCTCAATCCATTTATGATCCTTTGATGCTTCCTTATAGTTACGAGGTTCTTCTTCTATGAAGAATAAACTAGGTGCTTCAACGACACTAGCTGTTTCGTAGATTGCTTTCAAATCCTTTAATCCTCTAACTGGTGTATGATCAATTCTTCCCGAGCTTCCTAACGAGCTTCTAAGTGAACTAATAGAAGTTTCTATTTCACTTTCTGAGTTAGGTTCGTAATTATATGTTGGTGGTGTGAATGGTGAGTTTGGTTCTGTGGGGGAGTTTGGTTATGATGTTGGATCTGGTAACGGATCCGATATTGGAACTACATCATCACCGTTTCCTATGTTGACAGGTATTTGGTTTGCATTGTCAACTTCTTCTACCACAAAACTAGTCATAAATGTGTCTTGTGTATTTGTATTCTCTCCATTCTTTTCCCAATTCCACGGCTTTGTTTCCATAAACTTTACGTCCCTACTGATATATTTCTTCTTGGCTATTGGATCATATAACCTACATGCTTTTGATCCTTCCTCTACTCCTAAATAGATCATTGGTATGCTTCTATCATCCAGCTTCTTTAAATGAGGTGTTGTTATCTTAGCATAAGCTGTGCATCCGAATATCCTTAGGTTTTCTAGATTTGGTTTTCTACTGTAGAGTGCCTAATATGAAGTTTTATCTACTAGGGCTTTTGTAGGTACCCTATTTAGTATGTAAATAGCATGTTTCACTGCTTCCGCCCAAAAAGTTAAAGATAACTTCATGGCTTTCATCATACTCCTCGTAGTTGATAACACTGTCCTATTTTTTCTCTCCACTACTCCATTCTGTTGTGGTGAGTATGGTGCTGTCAACTGTCTAGCTATTCCATTATCCTTACAGTATTGTGTGAATTCATTTGATGTAAATTCACCACCTCTATCTGTTCTAAGCATCCTTATTTTCAATCTCAATTCCATTTCTACCTTTTGCTTGAATTCCTTAAATGTACTAAATGCTTGGTCTTTCGAAGTAAGAAAGTAAGCCCACATGAAACGTGTACAATCGTCTACTAACAAGAATATTAGTTTCTTGCCTGAGTGTGTTGCTGGACTAATAGGACCGCAAAGGTCTCCATATATTAAATCCAACGGGTTCTTTGATCTGAATTTAGCTTGGTTTGGAAATGGTGTTCTACTATGCTTTCCCAATAAACATGCATCACAAATCTGTCCTACATGATTTATTCTAGGTAATCCATCCACTATACCCTTTCTAGTCATCTTGTTGATAGCGTCAAAGTTTAGATGACCTAACCTAGCATGCCATAACCATGCTTGGTTATCTATATTTGCTAATAGACATATAGGTGTGTCTATTCGTAGCCTAATACTGTAAAGTCTGTTCTTAGATCTTTCTACTTTTATCAACAACCTTCTGCTCTTGTCATACAAAGTCAATTTATTTCCATCCATTATAACTCTACAACCTATTTCTGTAAGTTGTCCTAGACTTAGTATGTTGCTCTTAAGGTTCGGTATATAATACACATCCGTTACTACCTTTTGTTCCTGGTTTATACAACCTAACAATATAGAGCCTTTTCCCTTTATCTCTACATATGACCCATCTCCAAAACGAACTTGTCCTGTTATCTTTTCATCTATATCCTTAAAATGAGTCTTAATTCCTGTCATATGGTTACTTGCACCATTATCTAAATACCATACGCTTTCATCCTTTGAAGCATACTTTCCTGGTTGAATTTGGCCTTCATTCAACAATACTTCTTCATGTTTGATTTCATGTACGATCATTAATAGTGATGGTTCTTCATCTTCTAAGATAAGGTTTGATTGTTCCTGAGCTGTTGTTTTTGATCTACATCTACTCATGAAATGTCCAAGTTTGTTGCACTTGTAACATCTTAAAGTACTCAAATCCTTCCTATTTGTATTCTTATTAGGGTTTCCCTTATAATTTGCGTTTCCTTCTTGTGAGTTATTTCTGTGTTTGTTGTTTCGCCAGTTTCTTTTTGAATAATTTGATCTACCTCCGCGTTTAATAAATTTCTTTCCTCTATCTGAGTGTTCACCTTGTGTGAATAGTAAATTATACTGGCTTTCAACTTGACTTCCCTTACGGAGTTTTATTCTTTCCTCAAATGCCTTGAGTTTTCTAGTGATCTCATCTAGGGTAATTTCATCTAGATCACTAGTTTGTTCTATGGATGCTACTATTTGAATGAATCTATCTGGTGTGGAGTCTAATAGTTTTCTAACTACAAGTGATTCATCCAGTGTTTTCCCTAATTCTTTTGCCTTAGTGACATAACCGTTTAACTTATCTGAAAATGCATCCACTGTCTCTTCATCCTTCATCTGAAGGGCGTTAAATCCTATCATCAAAGATTGCAACTTTGCTTGTTGCACTTTCTCTTCGCCAACGTGTCTCCTTTTTAATGATTCCCATAAATCTTTTGCCTTTTTACAACTAGCCACTTGTAAAATTACATCCTCTGATAACGCTTGATATAGAAGGGCAATAGTTGACTTATCCTTCTTATCATCTACTTCTACGCCTGCCTTAGGTTCTATTGTATCCCATAAACCATGTGCTTCTAATATAGCCTTAATTTGTATAGCCCATACCGTATAATTTGTGTTTTTCAACTTAGGGCATTGGTATTGTGCAATAGGTGTTATGGGTTTTAATGTAGTTGTTGCGTTTGTGTCATCGCCCATACTGAAAGTGTTAATGATCTTCACTTTCTAATTCAATGAGAATTTCTAACCTTTTGTGGTATACTTAATACTACGGGAACAATAATAGTTTTTGGGAATCCTAATAGTATAACGAGTATCTAAAAATATGAATATAACGAAATTCAATGAGTTTGAATTTTGTTTGTGACCTCGTTGTTGTGATAATCACCAATTCGAATTCCCTTTAGTGTTCCTCTTTTTTTTTATTTTATTTTATTTTTTTTTTATTTTTTATTTTTTTTTTGCCTCGTTGCCTCCTTTTCTTATTTCTCCAATTCGACTTCAAAATATCCAAGTGACTCTCGGACTGATCTTCCTTTTCTTCTTGTTTTTTTTTTGTTTCGAACCAATAATCAACCCAAGTTTCTATCTTTGTTTCCCTTTAGTCGAATTTGTTGTAGTATCTTTGCTTCTCAACGAGTCAGAATTTTGAAAGCCCTCTAGTTTCTTGTTTGAAACTTATCGAATCAAAAAGAACTCGACTTCTTTTTTTGTTTTGGTATATGTCGAATTGTTTTTTTCAGAAGTTCGAATCCAAACAAATAGTAATACCACGCTACACGTCTATATCTTTCTTTGTATGTTGTGCTTGATCTCTTTCTTGAAATCTCTAAGTCTTGTTCACACGTCCTTTGTTTTCCACGCCTTGGTAATCTTTGGAACAAAACAGTCACGTCGCTCGTTCCTTTTTCTTGCAGCAAAACAAACCAAAAAGTCTTTGGTTTTCTGTTTGTTGCTTTCGTTGTTGTTGTTGTTGTGTTAATCCGACACAACAAAAAATCCACACTCTTGTTTCCAATATTCCTACGTATACGTTTTCTTCAATCAACAACGCCCTTGCTTTGTGTTTTTCTTCTTCAAACCGGTTCTATATCTTCTACACAAAGACTTTTGTTCTTCCTCGACACCAATTCGCTTGGTGTTAAGCGTTTGCAACCCCTTACGTAAAACAGATTGTGCACTATCCCTTCTACGTGTTTCTTATTCAAATTCTTGTGTTTTCTTTGGAAGAATAGAAAGAAAACAAGTTGTCTCTCGCTCAAGAAGAAAAACAGATTTTGTCCTTCTCTTATCCAGCGTATTCCTTGGCTTCGATGTCTGAATGTTTGCAGAATTTGTTTTGTGTTTCGGTGTAATAAAATCCTTGCTCTTGATGCCAATTGTTGTCCCACTTTGTCTCTGGATCGATTATGATAAGTTGCAAATATATGAATAAGTAAATCTATAATTTCATTAACCTTTGTAATGTTACATGTATCTAACTATATATAAGGTTCCAAATAACATGTTTGAACTATCATGTTTGTTCACCAATGGCCATGTCCATTCGGTTTGTTACCCAACTGAATTAACTACCAAAGTTAGTTAATAACTTTCTAATCTACATAATTAGTCCTTCTAACTTTTAACTAAACTAAATAATACTAATAAGCATAAGTTGAAGATTATTTCGGGTCACAGGTCATAGAGCGAGTTGTGTTTTGCTTGACATCTTCCTTTCTTTCTGCGTTTTTTTTTTTTTTTTTTTTTTTTTTTTTTTTTTTTTTTTTTTTTTTTTTTGGTAATGTCATAGCTACATTTTCCCTTTAGAAAGGAACATCAGTTTGATGTTTTGTAGTCAAGGTTGATAATCCCATACATAAAAAGAAAGATTGTTATTGTTATCTCATTGATGCAGGGGTTGCTCCGGTTCACAATTTTTGAGCAACCGGAAGATGACCAATTTTCTGGCGGCTTGTACCTAAAAGTCTGATATAAATACTTATGAGGATGTATATTAACTGTGTGTTGTGAAATTTAGACACTGAAATTTCATGTCACTAATTATAATGTTAACATAGCTTCGATAATAATTTAACCTAGCCCTAAACCTTATGTGTATGACCCATAGGGCCGGCTCAAACTATAGTACATTCAATAGGGAGTTTCCTGGACAAGATTCTTGGGGCTACTTCCAGTTCATCAGATCTCAGACGGTTAAATTAAGGTAATGAATCCAACCACCTTATGGTGTGGTTAGTCAATTAATGTATAGAGAATGGCTAGATTCGTTTCATATACGTAATGATGTTCCTAAATTTGATCTCTTGATTGGATTTTGGTCATCGATTTAAATTTCTTCGATGAATATGAATATAGTTTTTACGTTCTGCTAAATTATATTATCAAGGTTTCTTTGAACTAGAAATAGGTGCAGTTCCTTTGAGAGTGAAGGGTACCATAACGCAGGAGCTGCGTTATTTCTGATGTGGCACCAATTCAACACGTTAACTTGCGTTTCTACCATTTCCCAAGTCAGCGCGTTATAACGCAAGTTGCTATACTAACGTGCGTTGTAACGCATACACAGTTATATTTGTGTGGGAAAAGTGGTGTTATTGGGTGTTATGATTTTCCGGTGTTTTTTGGTGTTGTGTTATTTGGTGTTGAGATGACGTGACACTGACGTGACGCTGAGTTATTTCATAACTCAAGTTATGGTACCCTTCGCTCTGACAAGTTTGTTGAATTGGATTCTGGAAGAATAGAACCACCAATATGCATCTCGTTGGTTTTTCAATGCAGCAACCTTTTACAATTTCTGATAGAGTTTATGGATAAATATTAATATATATGACTAGTTTCGAATCCAAGATCACGGGATTGCACATGTTACGAATAAGTATTAATGATTAACAATTAATGTATATAAAACGTTATATATATTTATTATTTAAACACAAGATAAGGACTAGCGATCGTTAGTAGTTAACGGAATTGGCTAACTATCGTTAAATATCAAAAGAGAAGGACTAAAGTGGAACTAGAATGTCGAGAAGGTTCCGGAATCCCTTCTAAGGGGATGGCCGGTCGTGGGCTATTGGGGGAGACCCAATCCCACTCTAACTTGGACTCTAAGTTTCTACAACTATATAAACAAACACAAGGGTTCATTGTTTGGTCGACTTTTGTACACACACTAAACCCTAATTGTGTTTCTCTCTTCCTTTTCTTGTTAAATAATCGACCAACAACCCTTAGGGTTTCTTGATCGATTTTCTTGTTAAGCAAATTATTGTTTTGTGTTTTGCTAGCATAAACTTTAATACGTTATTAATTCGTGTGTACAAGAACGTGGTATTAACACACTATAGTTAATATCTTGGATCGAATACGGTAAGGGGTTATTAATTGATCCTTATAAACCCTTATTAAGGTTCATCAATTATTCAAGGTTTGTTGAAGTGATTCTTGTTTAGCTAGAATCCAAATGTACGTTAGTATTTAAATTATGGTTAATTAATTATATGTTAAATAGATCCATAGCTTCCGCGTGTACTTGATGTTTATATGATTTATTTATATACTTGTTATGTTATTTAAATTCTAACAATGGCATCACGACCCATTTTAACATGTAATTGATTACCAAAACACATAAAAAACGAATCTTTATTGTTTCTGAATTACATGTTGTCGAATTTTTATCTAGGGTTTATAAAATTTTTGAAACCCTAAATTTTTTTTGTGGGGGTGGGGGGGGGGGGGGTCGATTACCTCTTTTATCCAAATTAGGGTTTTGTGTTTTTTATTAATTAATTGG
The DNA here is from genome assembly GCA_030686995.1 of Artemisia argyi. NCBI lineage: Eukaryota > Viridiplantae > Streptophyta > Magnoliopsida > Asterales > Asteraceae > Artemisia > Artemisia argyi. The sequence continues at coordinate 77,022,549 of CM060681.1, forward strand.
ATTAGAAACCCTATGTTGTCTACATGATTATGTGTTTATAGTTCGTATCTTGTGACTATGTGATAAATTGTTATGCTTGAATCCATGACATACGTGCATGTTTGTCATGGATTATTAATGGTTAAGGGTTTTTTATTTTATTTTTATTTTTTATTTTTTTTAATCACATGTAAGTTTATGATAGATATTAAAAAATTGGGGAAGACCTCAATGTTAATAAATCAATTTTTTCTATGTGGTATATATATAATTAACTATTGCCTACGCAATTGATTCATCAATGTATGTGGCCTTAGTTAATTATACTCATATTGGAAACCTAGAATTGATTTAATTAGGGTTTATGTAATAAAGTTTGCATGTGGCTAATTGTTTCACTTTATTAATTGTTACGTTTATTAGTTGTTTATTTTTTCTTCATTATTACTTGTTTTGTTTATTTGTTTGACATGTATGTAAGCAAAAAAGGGTAATTTTATGAAATGAAAATAAATTTGACTAATAATAGTGAAACTTGTGATAAATTATGATTTTTGCAAAGTCTTATGTGCCGATAGTGGTTCGCTTTGCACGGTAGTTGGTTCCCAGGCGAGACTAGCAAGATTTATAATTTATTACATGTTTTAAAACTAAAGTCATAAACTTTTGATTTGATTGGTGTTTTTGTACAAATAGTGTGTGCACTATTTTACGTGCAATATCATCTCAAGGGTGATTTACCTCAATTCTGTGGAAAACTAGAAGGGGGGGGGGGGGGGTTGAATAGTTTTACATCAATTTGTATTTTAAAATCTTTGTTTTATAAAAACTTCGATTCTTATTTATGTGAATTTCAACACTTGCACAACACAAACAATTTAATCTAACTAACTAAACAATTATAACGTAAATATGAAAGTAAAGAAAAGATAGAGATAAAAAGATCAAACCACAACACACGGTATTTATAGTGGTTCGGCTACGAAGCACCTCTTCGTCCTACTCCACTCCTCGAGTCACCTACTCGAGAGTTTTTCTTCACTATGTCAACAAACTCCCTTTTGGCGGAGAAACCTTACACAACTTTCGCTCACACCAATTAACGACACAAAGCTAGATGTCGAGTCCTAATAGTAGCTAGAACCAATCTCACGACTTCTTCACGACTAGACACAACTTCTTCACAACTAGAGCACACCACTACTTCTTCACAACTACACACTACTTCTACTTCACACCACAACTTCTTCAATACTAGATTTACAATCCCACCTAGATCTATTAATTACAATCACTACACAACTTTACAATAAATTCAAGCTACACAACTAATCTTCAATACTTCAAGATTTGAAATGGAAGGAGTATTCTTCTCTTGCACTTTGAATGATGAAGGATTGGATCACTTGAAACAAGAACTAATATGTTTACGATCAAAGGATTTAGGAAGATGATTTGAGATGATTAGAACAGAGAGTTTTAGTGCAGAAGGTGAGGAAAAATTTCAGATTTGAACCAGTATTTATAGGCAAAAGATTCTGACAGGAGCGTATGCCGGCCCCCTTAAAATTATGGGGGCCGCCCACTGTAACAACCTGAATTTTTGTCTTTTCTGGGGAAAATTTATTTGGTGTAGATTAAACTGATTTTGGTTAAAAATTTGAATTCATATATTTCTTATGAAATAAACATTTTCCTTTAATTACCAAAAGTATTTTTCTTAAATATATAAAATGTTTATACCATTTTATATAATTTGTAATTAGTAAATAAACCTTCCTTTGATCATAAAATGTATTAGGCACTTGTTTATTCATACCTTAAGTGAATTAGTTGGATATAATGATATTTTGTCACTAAATACTTATTTACGTAATGATTTTACGTTTAATGATTTTACATTTTGTGATAGTCAAAACATAGGGATATCGAGAAATATTAATAACGTTTTTACGCATTATTTATATCAACAAATTCCATGCGCCCCTTTTGTGGTAATTATCCGAATAACTTGGGTCTTTATGACTCATGCAGCAGTAGGATATAGTGGGCGATAATTGTAGGTAGTTCTTTGATTGGTGAACCAAATACCTCAAGTAATAAGTTCTTGATTTAATCTTAGCCTAAAACTTGTTATAAAAATGGTTTCGTAAAACTTATGATACGAAGATGTGTGTATGCTTCTTCGTACATATATTTTGATTAACACATCAAAATTTAATACCCTAAAAATTTAAGTTACATGCCATCTAACTATAACAAATACTTGAAGTTATTATTTGGTGTAAGTGAGACCTTAGCTAGATTTTAGTGACAAGGTAAATATCCATTAATGCGTGAGACCATATATGGAGTATTTGCAGTTTCTAAGTTAGACGACTTAATTAAGTTGTTAGTGAGACCTAGAACTTAAGACATGAGATGGGATAAAACATGCTTACTTTGCAAATTGAATTTGGCAAATGTAATTCCCATAATGATCTAAAAATTGGAAATGGTTTGCCAATTATTCATTACCATATTTTATACTTTCCTTACTAGCAGATCAACTGATGTAGTGAAATTATGAAAATTTGGATTTCAAGAAAATTCTATGGTTTATATGAATATTAACCAATGGGTATTCAATTTTCTTGAAAATTGATTATCGAAAATACTAAAATTGAATTTTGTAAATTCTTTTAAATGTATTAATGCAACACTAAACCGTAAACGTAAGTAATTCTTTTATCAAGTAAATTGATCTACACCTTTATGGGTTTTTGGCTAGAGTCAACTTTACTAAAAGAATAAACCTAGTCTTCTTTCCATAAGAGAATTGTGAGACTTAATCCTATTCCTTTTCATGAATGAGAAAGGTATAATAGGAAAATTAGAATTGTCTAAGTTCTAAATACATAACTCATAGCAATTTTAATAGTTAAGAGAAATTGCACATTTTCCATAGAGATTTTATTACCTTCTTTTGGTAATCAAATTCTTGTGTAACAAATATGATATTTGGTTAACTAGAAAACATGTGTAATCTTTTATGAGTTATTAAATTAGAAGCTAGACGAATTACCGCAAAATGATAAAAGACAAACTAGCATATTTTATCTAGTTGTTTTGCTTTGATCATTTAAAGGTACTACATACAATTGTTGGAATGGTAGACCTAATTAAGGAAGAAATTGTATACTCAATTTTTCAAGTTAATTGCATTGATGGATATTCCATCATCTACGTAGTAGAATACATTCTTTTGGTACCTAAGTAATTGTTACGAATGGGTTTTCTCAAAGATGTAGGAAAGTGAATAGCACACTATTTTCTTTCACTGGTTAATGAAACACTTACAATGTTTTCAAATCCAGTTGGAGCATTGTGTTTGTATTACTGAATAAGGAATTATAGTAATGATCTCTAATTCAGTTGGAGCTACAAGGATTGTTATCTTGGAGTAATCTACATTATCTGTGAATATCTCAAGATAAAAACTTTCCAAATATAGACACTAAATTTTCAAGGATAGTCATGTGTGTTTCCTTGTTAATTAAGTAGCTCTATATCTACTAGTTATGCTGATATCATTGACACAATCATATTGTTCACATTAACAAACGCGTGCGTGTATTTAAGTGGTACATGATATTGTTCCATGCACAAGTGGGAGAAATCTTATTGTGTGCAAGGTATAACACATAAGAATATGATTTAAAGGATTCTCTTGACTGCAAAGTAAGAGACTCACATTCTAATACACATCTAATCCAAGAAACACTTGGTGTTGCAATTTAGCTTAAGTGAGACCTTGACTAGTTTATAACAAGGGAAATTTCCATGATTACGTGAGACCGTACATGGATAATTTACTGTTTTTAAATTAGATAGCTATTAGAACATGTGTCAATATGATACCAAGACAACTTCAACTCTAATATTTATGTATTCTTAGAATGACATAAATAAATGAAGTAAATAAATTAACTTGAAATTACTATTGAAATCAAATGGTGGTTTTCAAGAATACTTTAGTTATACTTGTTTATATCTTCTTATAAACATGAAGTCTTTTAATTATTAAAAGACTTATAATAAAGTAAGACGTTAACTTGTTGTGGTTTTTTAATTAAGACATATGCAAGAAGTCATTGAGTTGATCAATGATTAATAACGTATAGTGGGATTATAACAAGTTTATGTTTTTGATGAGACATGAACATGAAGTGACTTGGTCAAAAGTACTTGTGTTATAAAGCATGCAATTGGTTTGGAAATACTATTATACCATTAAGTTGACTTAGTTGGTAAATAGGTATACCAAAAGGAATATGGTTATCTTATATATTGTTAGATTGTCTTACAATATTAATTATAATGAAATACCACATATTTATGGTATGTTCAGTTAGGGAAATCAAACTCTTGTTATATTGTTTGATTAAAGATAATTATGACTTCTTTTCTTCCAAAAGTTATCAAGATTAGAAAATTGAGTATGGATTGAATATACTCAATTAGACTCCTAGAAGATTAATAAGACACCATTGAATTATGAAATGTTATGAAACACATTAAGTCTTAAATTGAAGTTCTGAATTTATTAAGAAGCTTATGGAAAGGTTATTAACAAACTAAAGTCAGGAACGTACTGTCAATGTGTATTTGTAATGTCCTAAAAGAGAACATTGTATTGTTGCTCTAATTGCTAAGTATTTATAGATAGTCTATATATTACTAAAGGCAAGTGGAATTTTTTTATCTTGAAAAGATAAAACTACAAGATACATAATCTTTTAAAAACACACTAGTGAAAATTATGATGAGGCTAAACATGTAAATGATAAACCTCAAGATGATGAAATTCTCATTCATAGATCCACTTGGATATCTCAGATATTTAATTAATATGTTGAGGATTATATGATGATGTATTAGCAAATATTGAATTGGATAAATTACTCATACTATGAATGTTATAGATGCTGTTCATAAAGATATTCAAATTTTGAAAAAAATTTGTTTATCTTAATTCTTAATAGTTAGAGAATGAAGATAAGTTTATTCAAAGATAATGTAACCCTAGTGGTTTTATTCTTTGTGTAGAACTCATATGGACAAAATTGTATACATATTTTAATGCATGTCTTATAACAAGATTATTAATCATACTTAAGCAATTAACTATGATTGAATACTCTTTCCTAAGCACATTAAAGATACAAAGATGGTAATTGTCATACCTATTTTCATGAATATGAAATTTGACAATGAATATAAAAACTTTTTCTTGAATGATTACTTGAGCGAGGACGGTAAGTAATCAAAAGGAGTTTATGAATTCAAATAAATTTTTGGAAGTTTACAAAGTGCAATAATCCATGAAGGGATAAATGCATGCATCTAGGAGATTACTTTTATGTTTAATTATTAAATCCATGTTTTGATTTATAATTGAAATAAGATAATTTTTTAGTATTCCTGAAAGCTAGTGGGTGTATTATGTTTAATTTACTAAATTATATATGTTGTAGAACATATAAAAAGTAACATTCTATAAAAGGTAAAAGGTTAAGTCTTAGTTTATGTAACAACCGTGATTTTAGCAGGTTAGTTAGACTTTTAGCCTCAAGTTAATCTAACTTTGTTTGGTGTGGTTTGAGTAGTTATATGTATGTTATTGTGTGTTATAGTGTGATTAGTATTTGGTTTAACACTAAATCCCTTCGCGTTGTGGTTGTTATTGTGATTTTTGATGATGTTGATTTTGGGAAAGTTCATTTTGATCACCCATGTGGTGTAGAAATGACTTGTGTATATTTGGCGTTTTGAGGTTTTGCGTAACGAGTCTTCGTTCAAGTTATTGAGCGTTAGTAAGTTACGGGAATGTTGTTTTAGTGAGGAAATGCTTATGGAGTGTGTGAAAATCTATTTTTGAAAACTTTATTTTGAAAATGAATATTTTCTGGTTTGTAGTAAAATTAAGGTTTATCGCGAAAGACGTTAGATTTTGTTATGGGAATACATAAAATATGAAAAGTATGAGGTTTTAAGTGTAATAAATAAATTAATAAAAAAAATATAATTAAGGGGGGCGGCCGATTATAGGGATTAGGGGGAAAAAGGAAACCAAATTTGATACCAAATACAACTCTAAGCCTTAAGGGTTATCCAATATAATTATAAATACAAAATCAAAACTTCCCTACCCCTTTTTCCTGAAATTGAATTCCACACAAGGGAGGAACAAGAAGAAAAAATTAGCGTTTCATAATTGTCTAGCAATAATCAAGAATCAAGGTAAAATCTTTAACCCTTACGTGTAATTAATTAATTATTGTTATGATTCATATAATATTTAATATGATGGAATCTAGGGTTTATATACTTCTGTAAATTATTGAAGTAAAACATATTAGGATGATTAGATGTCAATAATATGGTTAATGGTTAAGGGAATTGAGTGTTAAACGCGTTAGATTATGTGTTAGGGTTTGGACAGAAAACTATGGCTGTAAAGATGTGAGTGTAAATAACAGATGGTGAGGAGTTAAGTCACGAATTTTAGGTCTAAATTGAAGTATAATGAAAGAGCTTTCCAAAAAGTCCAGCCACGATTGATTTTAAGGTGGGGAAGTCGGTCTTTTGATTTTTCTTTGTTAAGGTGTCAAAGCTGTCAACCCGGGACAGATTTTGGGTAAAAGTTTGAGGGTGTCATGTAGTTATAAAAGTGGTATTTTGACTAGGCCTTCTGGAATAGTTAAATATTAGGTTATATTAGACTACCACGAAGAGAATTCGCGATAAAAACTTTTGGAAGTATTTTATGGAAATCAAAACTTTTTGGTGTGCGTTCAGATCCGAATTTGAGTAGTTGACAAGTTTGAATTTATTATGAGTATTTGTGTGTGTTATTGGTACATGGCCTTCTGGTATTAGCTTCTATGCTTATGAGAGACCATGGTGAATTTTTTGTGTGAGTTTTTGAGCTATATTTGTTGTGATTTTATGTGGGCGAATGTACCCAAAAATTCTGCATTTTCTGATTTTAAGAGTGCAAGGGATGTAGTGAGTTTTAAGTTATGGTAGTGGTTAGGGTGGTGTCTAGGAGATCCATGGTGGGTCATATGAGTCTTAGACATCCATCACATGTGTATTACATGGGTTGTAGCTTTTAGCTTGACCTTGTGTAATGTGGATTATTTTTGTGTGCTATAGATTGTGAGTTGTGTTTGTGGAAGCTGCGGAGTTTAAGGTGAGTTCATAGTCCCATATTTTTACCTTGTTTTAAACTTGGGATGGGAATGATGCTTGTCTTAAATGATTTGAATTACTGTGATTATGTGTATGTGTGTTAAAGAGCTCGGACTTTTAATGTTATCGTATTTATGCTATATGTGAACGGTAATGATATGATGTGTGATTCTGTGTGTTCCAATTGGAGAGTAGCAGCCCTACTCACTATTTTTCTGTGTGGTCCGATCGGAGGGTATTAATTTACCCATTATTTGGAGCGGGGGTCACGTTCCAGCCTGGTATGTTGTGAATTTGGATCGGTGGGCACGTTCCGCCCGATGGTTGCCTTATACGTGATATTGCCTTGTGATACATGTAGCTTATATGATAACTATAATTATTTGTCCAGCTATGTTTTATAATCACAGTGATTTTAGTTGCTTAGTGTGTTTGAGTCTTAAACCTATGAATCTCACCAACGTTATGTTGACATTTTAAGCATCATTTTTAGGTGAGCATTCTAAGGCCAAAGTTGAGGGCAGCAATTAGGCGAGACTTAGGGGATGCTTGGTTGAGGGTATAGGGCTATAAGGAAAGGGTAAGATAATGAATAAAGGAGGTTGGTTGACTATAATGCATTCACCCATTACCCATTAGTGGGTATTGGAGCATTACCTAATAATTTGGGAGGATTCATTTTCATTACCCACTATAATGCATAAATATAATATTCCGTAAACTGAAACAGGTGTAGTTGTGTGACTTTTGGCTTGTTGTGAGCTTTGTGTGGCCAGGGACAAATGGGTGCTTATTTATTTTGTGTGGGCCTAGAGGTATTTTTGGCTTGTTGTGAACATGTAAGATAATGGTATTGTTTATAAACTATCCAACCAAGCAACATCAATGCAATGAGAATACCCTTTGCCTTTACCTAGCATTATCATTATCTTTCCCTTTACTATTGACAAATTTGAACCAAGCGCACCCTTAGTTGCATATGGAGACTTATTTATATTTTGGGATTTGACTTTATTTGGATTTGGTTTTGATACATTTATGTTTTCTGTTTGGTACTTTCATATCTATTAAAGATACCTTTTGGATTTTGTTTTGGTTATTTATCTTTGGGTATTGTTACAACACTGTGTGTTGGTACACTGCTCTATTTATGTGCATGTAGTTGTTCTCTATGTTGACACCAGGTGTTGTGATGATATCCATGAAGTTACACCCGCGCGTTTCCGCCGTGGCGGGGTGTGACAGATTGGTATCAGAGCCTTGGTTATAGAGAATTAGGTGGTTTAACCTAGACTATAGCTTAGGAGTCCCTCATATAGTTGCATTTAGGACCTATGTGTAAGTATAATATCTTTACATGTCTATTTTCCTAAATTATGAGTTATTTTACCAAATTTTTGAACGTCTATTGAACCCTGTACTTAGCATCGTGTGTGTGTCATTTATAGAATGGCACCTCCTGTGCGAAAGACACTTCGTTGGGCCACAGTAGTTGCTAAGGGACGTTAGAGAGTTGGGAAGATGAAGAGAACCAACAGGAGGATATTGGTCCCCGCTAGCATGGTACCATGTGTGATTGAAGAGAAGCTGACACTCGAGAATGTGAATGGGGAAATGGTGGAGAGATATGAGACAAAGGTAGCTGATAAGGAAGGTTTCACCACCAAGTACCCGTGCAAGTGTCCTCAGTTTCTGGAAGATGATGGGGTAGTTTGGGCTAGACCCTGAGGATTGTATGATTTTGTGGATAGGATAGATGAAGAGTTAAGAGATCGTGAAGATGATTTTGCAAGACTTCCTTTACCACAGAATCATGGAAATAAGAATGGATGGGTGAGCGAGGAGGAGGAAGTGGATTCGGACTTGGAGTCCACTGCGCGTACACTGTTTTAGGTCTTAGATAGGACTCGAACTGCGTACGACTTGTTTTCAATGTTATGTTTTAATGTTTTATGGTTTTGATGAGTTATTTTGACGTTGATTGTATGTTGAAATGTGAATTCCTTCGGATTTTTGGGATTTATCCCGTGTTTTAATGAGAAGCCTTGGGCGAGTTTGGATATTTTGGTGTGTATATTATGTGTATTATGGGAGTATATTTTGGTTAGTATTGATTGCGTGCTATTTGTTATAAGATGTTACTATTGTTAGGTGTGGCTTTGGAAGTAAGTACACATGTGGAAGGATACATCTGGGTGGCCAACACAATTATAAATGTATCACGACATATGTGGACCTACAGCCAATGTTACATTGAATCAATGGTGATATGCTTATGTGTGGTAGAGTTGAGTTTATTTGGTTATATGATTGAGCGTGTCTCATGTGATGGGAGGTAGATGATTGAGTAGGATTATGGAGATTGTGGAATCTTGTGAATGGTCTCTAATGGTTCTATTGTCCTGCGTGTTTAGGAAATGGCGCCAAGGAAACCAAGACGACCTATCACTAAGTCACCTATGAGTGGAGCTTACCGAACACCGAAGAAGTCCAAGAAGTCGACACCTATTATTGGGGATAGCAACCCTATCTTTCAGCAAATGATCAATCAGCAGCTAGAAGCTTTAATGCCTGAACTTGTGACTCAATTGAGTGAGCAGTTAGGCAGTGGAGCTCATCCTGATGGTGCTGGAAGTGGAGGAGGCGGAAATAATGGGTGTACTTACAAGGAGTTCATGGCCTGTAAGCCTAAGGAATTTGATGGAAAGGGTGGTGCAATTGCACTCACTCGATGGATAGAGAAAATGGAGTCTGTGATGGATATAAGTGGATGTAGTGAGGTCCAGAAAGTTAAGTATGCGGTTAGTTCTTTGGTTAACAAGGCGTTGACCTGGTGGAACACGCAACTTCAGGCTAGGGGACGAGTTGTGGCTTTGGGTATGACTTGGGAGGACTTCAAAGCCTTAATGGTGGAGGAGTTTTGCCCAGTCAATGAGATGTAGAAATTGGAAGAAGAGTTGTGGAATCATACTATGGTTGGAGCTAATCATATGGGGTACACTGATAGGTTTCATGAGTTAGCTAGGATGGTTCCTCATCTAGTAACTCCTGAATCGAAGCGTATTGAGAGGTATATCCATGGATTGGTTCCACAAATTCGCTCGATGGTTAGGGCGACTGAGCCGACAACGCTTCTAAGTGCTATTCAAAAGGCTGAGGCACTGACGGATGAAGCGGTTAGGAGTGGAACACTGGCAAAGTCGGGAGAGAAGAAGCGAGAGGAGGTTGATGCTACTAAGACAGCTGGTTTTAGTGGTGACAATAAGAAAGCAAGAAAAGGGAAGGGGTTCGTAGCAACGGATCCTATGATGGCAGCAGGTTATGTGGGAACAGTTTCTATGGCTATGACTGGTAATAGTGAGAAAAGGGGGTATATGGGTAATGCCCCTAGATGTGTTAAGTGTGGTTACTATCATCTCGAGAACGCTCCATGTCGTGTGTGTTTCAGGTGTGGAAAACCTGGGCACTTTGCTAAGGACTGCCGTGCAGTGATTACTCAAGCGACTCCAATCAACTCGGTTGGCGCAAGGGTTAATCGCAGGGCATGCTATGAGTGTGGTAGCACTGCTCATCTGCGTAACGGGTGTCCCAAACTTGTTGGAATGTTTGGACGGCCTGGGAATCAACTGGCTATTGAAGGAGGACAAGGACAAGGGTTTAATAGAAATGCAGCTAAGGGAAAGGCATTTACAATGAATGCAAGCGAGGCGCGCCAAGACCCGAACGTTGTTACTGGTACGTTCTCTCTCAATGGTCATTATGCTACTACGTTATTTGATACGGGTGCAGATTATTATTTTGCTACTACTGAATTTGCTAGAATATTGGGTGTTGAGTTTAGTGAACTTAGACCTAGTATTTTGATTGAAATAGCTAGTGGTATAGAAATAGAAGTTGATAAGGTTATTCGTGAGTGTGTTATCGTGTTAGAGGGTGTTGCGTTTAAGATTGACTTAATACCCTTAGGACATGGTAGCTTTGATGTGGTAATAGGGATGGATTGGTTGGCTAGGCATAAAGCTGAAGTAATATGCCATGAAAAGGTGGTTCGAATTCCATTAGAGAGTGGTGGTGTGCTGCGAGTACAAGGAGAAAGCGTGAAGAAGAATTCGAAATCCCTTATGAGTGCGAAGTTTAGAGAACTCAAAGTGGGGGATATTCCAGTAGTGTGTGAGTTTTCGAGCGTTTTTCCTGAGGATTTGTCCGGATTACCGCCGATACGACAGGTGGAGTTTCGTATTGAGTTAATTCCTGGAGCGACGCCGGTAGCGAAAGCTCCTTATCGATTGGCACCTACGGAGATGCAGGAGTTGGCTGCACAGTTGAAAGAACTTCAAGATAAGGGGTTTATTCGACCTAGTCATTCCCCGTGGGGAGCGCCTGTTTTGTTCGTTAAGAAGAAAGATGGTTCGTTTAGAATGTGTATTGATTACCGAGAGTTGAATAAGTTGACGGTGAAGAATCGGTATCCTTTACCTAGAATTGATGATCTTTTCGACCAGTTGCAGGGTGCTAGATTTTTCTCAAAGATAGATCTGCGATCTGGTTATCATCAGTTAAGAGTGCATGAGGAGGACATTCCCAAGACAGCTTTTAGAACTCGTTATGGACACTTTGAATTTACGGTTATGCCATTTGGGTTGACTAATGCACCAGCGGTATTCATGGATTTGATGAATCGTGTGTGTAGGCCCTATTTGGATAAATTCGTAATTGTGTTTATTGACGACATTCTGATTTACTCCAAGTCGAAGGAAGAGCATGGGGAACACCTGAGGTTAATACTTGGCTTGTTGGAGAATGAGAGATTGTACGCTAAGTTCTCTAAATTTGAATTTTGGCTGCAAGAGGTGCAATTTCTTGGTCATATAGTGAATAGTGAAGGTATACATGTAGATCCTAGCAAGATAGAAGCAGTCAAGAATTGGAAGGCTCCTACGACACCTTCTGAGATACGCTCTTTCTTAGGACTGGCAGGATACTACAGGAGATTTATAGCAAATTTTTCAAAGATTGCTAAGCCTCTCACTATGTTGACTCAGAAGAATAAAAAGTATGAGTGGGGAGATGAGCAAGAAGTGGCTTTTCAGACACTAAAAGATAGTTTGTGTAATGCACCTATTTTGACGTTACCTGACGGGCCAGATGATTTTGTGGTATATTGTGATGCGTCGAATCAAGGTTTTGGATGTCTGTTAATGCAAAGGGGGAAGGTGATAGCTTATGCATCACGACAACTCAAGGTTCATGAGAAGAATTATACCACTCACGACCTACAGCTTGGTGCGGTGGTATTTGCTCTCAAGAATTGGAGACATTATTTGTATGGTACGAAGAGTACGGTCTATACTGATCATAAGAGTCTTCAGCATATTTTTAATCAGAAGGAGTTGAATATGCGTCAAAGAAGATGGATAGAGCTGTTAAGTGATTACGACTGCGACATTCGTTATCATCCTGGAAAAGCGAATGTGGTGGCCAATGCGTTGAGTAGAAAGGAAAGAATTAAGCCGAGACGTGTGTGAGCTATGAGCATAACATTGCAGTCAGGAATTAAGAGTAAGATATTGGCAGCACAAGAGGAGGCTCTCAAGGATGAGAACCTTGTGGCTGAAATGTTGCGTGGTTTAGATCAGCAGATGGAAAGGAAGGAAGATGGTGGACTATATTTCTTAGATCGAATATGGGTTCCACTAGTGGGAGATGTGAGAAAGGTGATCATGGATGAGGCTCATAAGACGAGGTACTCGATTCATCTAGGGTCTGATAAGATGTACTATGATCTTAGAGATGCTTATTGGTGGCCGGGAATGAAGAAGGAGATAGCTGAGTATGTTAGTCGATGTTTAACTTGTTTGAAGGTTAAGGCTGAACATCAGAAACCCTCTGGATTGTTGCAGCAGCCGCCAATTCCTGAATGGAAGTGGGATAATATAACTATGGATTTCATTACTAAATTGCCTCGCACAAGTAATGGACATGACACGATATGGGTCATTGTGGACAGATTGACGAAGTCTGCACATTTTCTGGCCATTCGTGAGGATTACAAGATGGAGAAGTTGGCAAGGATCTATATAAATGAGATTGTGGCAAGGCATGGTGTGCCGGTGTCTATCATTTCAGATCGGGATAGTAGGTTCACTTCGCGGTTCTGGCAGTCGTTGCAAAAGGCTTTGAATACACGGTTGGATATGAGTACTGCTTATCATCCACAGACCGATGGACAAAGTGAGCGAACGATTCAGACGTTAGAGGATTTGCTTCGTGCTTGTGCTATTGATTTTGGAGGAAGCTGGGATACTCATTTGCCTTTGGCTGAGTTTTCTTATAATAACAGCTATCATTCAAGCATTAGATGTGCACCGTTTGAGATGTTGTACGGAAGGAAGTGTAGATCACCGGTGTTATGGGCAGAGGTTGGGATGAGTCAGTTAATTGGACCTGAATTGGTGCAAAAGACTATGGATATGGTCTTTCGGATTAAAGAAAGACTTAAGGCTGCGAGAGATCGTAAAAAGAGTTATGCAGATAATTGCCGCAAACCTTTGGAGTTTAGTGTTGGTGATTTTGTGATGTTGAAGGTGTCACCATGGAAGGGTGTTGTGCGTTTCGGTAAGAAAGGCAAGTTAGCACCTAGATATGTTGGGCCATTTGAGATTACGGAGAGGATTGGACTTGTGGCATATCGTTTGACATTGCCTGAGGAATTAAGTGGTGTGCATGATACGTTTCACGTGTCTAATTTGAAGAAGTGTTTGGCGGATGCTAGTTTGCATGTGCCACTAGATGAGATTAAGGTTGATAGAACACTTCACTTTGTGGAGGAACCGGTTGAGATTATGGACCGAGAAGTTAAGAGTATGATGCGTAGTACGATTGCATTGGTAAAGGTATGATGGAATTCCAAACGTGGTCCTGAGTTTACTTGGGAGCGTGAGGATCAAATGAGAGCTAAGTATCCTAAGTTGTTTGCTGAGAAGTCTGATGATACGAGCTGTTAAATCTCGGGACGAGCTTTCCCTAAGCGGGGGATGATGTAACAACCGTGATTTTAGCAGGTTAGTTAGACTTTTAGCCTCGAGTTAATCTAACTTTGTTTGGTGTGGTTTGAGTAGTTATATGTGTGTTATTGTGTGTTATAATGTGATTAGTATTTGGTTTAGCACTAAATCCCTTCGCGTTGTGGTTGTTATTGTGATTTTTGATGATGTTGATTTTGGGAAAGTTCATTTTGATCACCCATGTGGTGTAGAAATGACTTGTGTATATTTGGCGTTTTGAGGTTTTGCGTAACGAGTCTTCGTTCAAGTTATTGAGCGTTAGTAAGTTACGGGAATATTGTTTTAGTGAAGAAATGCTTATGGAGTGTGTGAAAATCTAATTTTGGAAACTTTATTTTGAAAATGAATATTTTCCGGTTTGTAGTAAAATTAAGGTTTATCGCGAAAGACGTTAGGTTTTGTTATGGGAATACATAAAATATGAAAAGTATGAGGTTTTAAGTGTAATAAATAAATTAATAAAAAAATAAAAATAATAAATATAATTAAGGGGGGCGGCCGATTATAGGGATTAGGGTAAAAAGGAAACCAAATTTGATACCAAATACAACTCTAAGCCTTAAGGGTTATCCAATATAATTATAAATACAAAATCAAAACTTCCCTACCCCTTTTTCCTGCAACTGAAGTCGACACAAGGGAGGAACAAGAAGAAAAAATTAGGGTTTCATAATTGTCTAGCAATAATCAAGAATCAAGGTAAAATCTTTAACCCTTACGTGTAATTAATTAATTATTGTTATGATCCATGTAATATTTAATATGATGGAATCTAGGGTTTATATACTTCTGTAAATTATTGAAGTAAAACATGTTAGGATGATTAGATGTCAATAATATGGTTAATGGTAAAGGGAATTGAGTGTTAAACGCGTTAGATTATGTGTTAGGGTTTGGACAGAAAACTATGGTTGTAAAGATGCGAGTGTAAATAACAGATGGTGAGGAGTTAAGTCACGAATTTTAGGTCTAAATTGAAGTATAATGAATGAGCTTTCCAAAAAGTCCATCCATGATCGATTTTCAGGTCGGGAAGTCGGTCTTTTGATTTTTCTTTATTAAGGTGTCAAAGCTGTCAAACCGGGACAGATTTTGGGTAAAAGTTTGAGGGTGTCATGTGGTTGTAAAAGTGGTATTTTGACTAGGCCTTCTGGAATAGTTAAGTATTAGGTTATATTAGACTACCACGAAGAGGATTCGCGATAAAAACTTTTGGACGTATTTTATGGAAATCAAAACTTTTTGGTGTGCGTTCAGATCCGAATTTGAGTAGTTGACAAGTTTGAATTTATTATGAGTATTTGTGTGTGTTATTGGTCCATGGCCTTCTGGGATTAGCTTCTATGCTTATGAGAGACCATGGTGAATTTTTGGTGTGAGTTTTTGAGCTATATTTGTAGTGATTTTATGTGGGCGAATGTACCCAAAAATTCTGCATTTTCTGATTTTAAGAGTGCAAGGGATTTAGTGAGTTTTAAGTTATGGTAGTGGTTAGGGTGGTGTCTAGGAGATCCATGGTGGGTCATACGAGTCTTAGACATCCATCATATGTGTATTACATGGGTTGTAGCTTTTAGCTTGACCTTATGTAATGTGGATTATTTTTGTGTGCTATAGATTGTGAGTTGTGTTTGTGGAAGCTGCGGAGTTTAAGGTGAGTTCATAGTCCCATATTTTTACCTTGTTTTAAACATGGGATGGGAATGATGCTTGTCTTAAATGATTTGAATTACTGTGATTATGTGTATGTGTGTTAAAGAGCTCGGACTTTTAATGTTATCGTATTTATGCTATATGTGAACGGTAATGATATGATGTGTGATTCTGTGTGTTCCAATTGGGAGGGTGCTTACCCTGTTGCTCGTGCATACGACCTAATTGGAGAGTAGCAGCCCTACTCACTATTTTTCTGTGTGGTCCGATCGGAGGGTATTAATTTACCCATTATTTGGAGCGGGGGTCACGTTCCGGCCTGGTATGTTGTGAATTTGGATCGGTGGGCACGTTCCGCCCGATGGTTGCCTTATGCATGATATTGCCTTGTGATACATGTAGCTTATATGATAACTATAATTATTTGTCCAGCTATGTTTTATAATCATAGTGATTTTGGTTGCCTAGTGTGTTTGAGTCTTAAACCTATGAATCTCACCAACGTTATGTTGACATTTTAAGCATCATTTTCAGGTGAGCATTCTAAGGTCAAAGTGGAGGGCAGCAATTAGGCGAGACTTAGTTGCATATGGAGACTTATTTATGTTTTGGGATTTGACTTTATTTGGATTTGGTTTTGATACATTTATGTTTTCTGTTTGGTACTTTCATATCTATTGAAGATACCTTTTGGATTTTGTTTTGGTTATTTATCTTTGGGTATTGTTACAACACTGTGTGTTGGTACATTGCTCTATTTATGTGCATGTAGTTGTTCTCTATGTTGACACCAGGTGTTGTGATGATATCCATGAAGTTACACCCGCGCGTTTCCGCCGTGGCGGGGTGTGACAGTTTGGAATGAAACTTTACTTAGAAGATTTAGAAAATAAAATATACAACCTTGGAACAAAAGTTTATTATTTAATCAACATGTGCGGTAAATAATTCTAATAGAACATGATATATCCTTTGGAAAATGGATATATATCTTTGAAAAGATAGAACATGAATGAAATTTAAGTCTGACTGAAGAATTTTTCATGTGAATCATATTATTGTTGTATCATGCTTAAATGCGATATGATTTGACAATATTTGATATCCAATTAAAACTTATTAGATAACTTGTGTAATGAATATTCTAATGGAATATGTTTGTACTTAGAATAACGATCCTCAGCCTGGAATTTGCTCCTAAATTCTAAGTATAAACAATATGGCAAATTGTTGTGTAATTGTTATAGCCGAAAATAAATCTTGAAAGATTAGAAGGCATCAAACATTATGCAATGGATGTTAAGTTTATGGAATTTTAAAGAGCATATTGTGTTTTGTATACAATGATGCTGATTTAATTGAGATGACACTCAATAACTAGTTATGGTAGGATTTCATCCTTGTTAATAGCCATGTGAACTATTTGTGCTCAACTAAGAGCATAGTTGTATTATACATTAAAGAATTAAAATACTTTAAAACTTTAAAAGGTTTGAAAGTTTGATTGTCATAAGTTAGTGATTGAGGATGTCACAGCATTTATGAAATATTATGTGGCAATATCAAGATAGTTGAATGCGCACATACAAGAAGTTCAATAATTGAATTCTTGAAATAAGTATTCTCAAAATTTCAATAGATCAAAGTTAATTCAAATAATGCCTTGTCAACAAGTATGATTGTATTAATTGTCAACAAGTATAATTGTCATTACTTAAGACAAAATTCATTAACTAGAATTATCATGCATTGATCCATTTAGTATTTGGATAAGGGATATTAAGCAATTATTATTTATAATGAATTAAAGTACTTTGTATGTTTGTTTTCATTAATAATAAATTGCATCCTATATTTGCATGTTTAAATCCGTGAATAACTTATGTTATTCTAAATTGTCCATTGTCAATTAATGATATGGGAATATCATTAAACTAAGACAAATTTGAGTATTGGTTAGAATATACTAGAAAGTATATTGATGCGTTGTCATACTAATTTCGCATGATATTCAATGAACTGAATATCGGACTTACCCAACTATATGAGTTTACTTTATGGATCTTGTCATTAAGTAAATCATGAAAATAGTTATCCTCAGACTATGTAGTGCATTTCTGTGAAGCAATTTACTGCTATTCGTAACTGGTAGTTATAAGGATTTTTTTCAGGAGTGTTGCAAAGTTCATGGGTTATTGCTTGTAGTCAAGATAGAATTTGTCCATTCAAATTTGCTTTGAAGTTTAATACTGTTGGGACCCTCGTAGGGTTGACAAGATGTTTGCGTACACACGCCCAAAGTCTATCTGGAATACGTTCAGATGTTTTGGTAATCTTGCTCAGTTATAAACAACGAGAAACAGAATTGTTAATTAAAGAATGACTAAGATCCATATCTTTATTAACATGGTATTTTAAACAAAAGGATAATAATAATAATAATAATAATAATAATAATAATAATAATAATAATAATAATAATAATAATAATAATAAATCATTAAAGTTTTTCCAGGAGACCTCACTCAATTTGTACTAGGGGCATTGGCGTGTTGCTAAACGCTAACCAATGTCATTATACTATTAATAGATATCCAAGTAGGAGCTGTTAGAGTTTATGGATAAATATTAATATGTATATGACTAGTTTCGAACCCGAGACCACATGATTGCACATGTTACGAATGAATATTAAAGATTAATCATTAATGTATATAAAACGTTATATATATTTATTTTTTAAACACAAGATAAGGACTAACGATCGTCAGTAGTTAATGGAATTGGCTAACTATCGTTAATTATCAAGAGAGAAGGACTAAAGTGGAATTAGAAGGTCGAGAAGGTTCCGGAATCCCTTCTATGGGTTTGGCCGGTCGTGGGCTATTGGGGGAGACCCAATCCCACTCTAACTTAGGGTCTAAGTTTCTACAACTATATAAACAAACAGAAGGGTTCATTGTTTGGTCTACTTTGTACACACACTAAACCCTAATTGTGTTTCTCTCTTCCTTTTCTTGTTAAATAATCGACGAACAACCCTTGGGGTTTCTTGATCGATTTTCTTGTAGCAAATTATTGTTTTGTGTTTTACTAGCATAAACTTTAATACGTTATTAATTCGTGTGTACAAGAACGTGGTATTAAATTACTATAGTTAATATCTTGGATCGAATAACAAAACGGTAAGGGGTTATTCATTGGTCATTATAAACCCTTATTAGGGTTCATCAATTATTCAAGGTTTGTTGAAGTGATTCTTGTTTTGCTAGAATCCAAAGGTACGTTACTATTTAAATTATGGTAAATTAATTATATGTTAAATAGATCCATAGCTTCCGCGTGTACTTGATGTTTATATGATTGATTTATGTACTTGTTATGTTATATAAATTCTAACAATTTCATCATACTGGTGGTAGCCAAATTTAATGTATTAATATGCATAAAAAAATGTCGAAATTTCCATGAAGGTCTACACTTGTAACTAACAATAATATACATGAGTTCTTCAAATTGATCTAATTGTGCAACTCTTGTAACAATTTGAATCAATGTTTGAAACTTCATGTGAAAGCTTCTAGGAGAAAGTAGACAAAGATCGATCCAACATAACTCCTTCTATACCTGTTAGTGGAAGCTCATTTGTTAGGGTTTGCCTATATATACTTTTAGGACTTATGTAATCATTAACAATTCATTAATCTAAATAGCATCTTACATGGTATCAAAGCCAAAAATAAATGTCCGAATCACGATTTATTTTTTACCAAATCACGCTTGTATACTATCAAAATGTTAGTGCAATCTATCTCTCTTCTAATCCCCTGTAGCATCAACGCACAAAACATATTGAGATAGTCATTCACTTTGTTTAGGATTTAGTTGCTACTGGACCTGTACGTGTTTTGCATGTTCCTTCTTGTTATCAGTTTGCGAATATCCTCACTAAAGGCCTTCCTTCTGCTTTGTTTGCTGAGTTTCGTGACAGTTTGAGCGTTCGTTCCACCCACTCCAACTGTGGGGGGCTGTTAGTGGATTTATTTGTGCTAGACTAGTATTAGTATTGTTTGAGTCCAAGTCCATGTGTTAGGGTGTGCCTATATATTAGAGTAAATTACATAGATCATCCCTGTGGTATGTCAAAAATAACAAATTTCATCCCTCGAAGTTTGAAGTTGCACTGGTAGTCCCTAAGTTGGTAAACAAATAACACCACCGGTCCTTTAGTTTAACTGGTGTTAAGTAGTTCCGTTATAATTTACACGTTAGCCCCTTTGGTTAAATATCGTTGCATTTTTTATCCTTAATAATAACGGTTGTTTATAATTAAAAGTTTCCATATGTTTTTATCTGTTTTTACACATTTTCGTCCATTTTTATACGTTTTCTTACATTTTTATCCGTTTTCGTCCATTTTTATATGTTTTTTTAATCGTTTTTATACGTTTTCATCCGTTTTTCTTACGTTTTTATGCGTTTTTGTCCGTTTTCCTTACGTTTTATCCGTTTTTATTTGTTTTCATCAGTTTTCATACGCTTTTATCCGTTTTTATATATTTTCGGCCATTTTTATACGTTTTCTTGCGTTTTTATCCGTTTCCTCCCGTTTTTATATATTTCTGACCGTTTTTATACCTTTTCGTCCGTTTTTCTTACGCTTTTATTCGTTTTCATCCGTTTTTATATGTTTTCACCCGTTTTCTTACATTTCATACGTTTTATTCATTTTCTTCCATTTTTCGTCCGTTTTTATATGTTTTCGTCTGTTTTCATACGTTTTCGTCTGTTTTTCTTAAGTTGCCATACGTTTTTGTCTATTTTATACATTTTTGTCCGTTTTTATATGTTTTCGTCCATTTTTCTTATGCTTTTATCTGTTTTTATACGTCTTCATCCATTTGTATATGTTTCCAAACGTTATTATAAGTTTTCGTCTGTTTTTATTCGTCTTCTTATGTTTTTATTTGTTTTTAGACATTTTAATACCGGATAAAAACGTATGAAAACGTACAAAAATATAGGAAAATGTAAAAAACGGGCGAAAATGTATAACAATGTATGGAAACGTATGAAGACGTATAAAAACGAATAAAAACGTAAGAGAAACTGACGAAAACAATAAAAACGTATTAAATGGACAAAAACGGACAAAAACAGAAGAAAACGTATAAAAACGGATAAAAATGTATGACAACTAAAGAAAACGTACGAAAATGTATAAAAATGGATAAAAATGTATGAAGAATTAAGAAAAATGGCCAACACGTATAAAAACGGATAAAAACGTATAACAAAGAACGAAAACATATAAAAATGGGCAAAAATGGATAAAAACGTAAGAAAACCGACGAAAATGAACAAAACGTATAAAAATGTAAGAAAACGGGCGAAAACGTATAAAAAGATAAGAAAACGGATGAAAACGTATAAAAAGGGTAAAAAAACCTATAAAATGGACGAAAACGGATAAAAATGTAAGAAACGTATAAAAACGGACGAAAATGTGTAAAAACGGATCAAAACATATGGAAACTTTAAATTATAAATTGCCGTTATTATTAAGGATAAACGATGCAACGATATTTAACCAAAGGGGCTAACGTGTAAATTATAACGGAACTACTTAACACCAGTTAAACTAAAGGACCGGTGGTTTTATTTGTTTACCAACTTAGGAACTATCAGTGCAACTTCAAACTTCGAGGGACGTAAGTTGTTATTTTTGACAAACCACAAGGACCATCCATGTGCCACATGGGCCTTGGAGTAGATTGGTTCTAGCTAGGATTAGAACTCTCTACATATTATTTAGGACTTATGTAAGCATTAACAATTCATTAATTCAAATATCCTTGTACCAGGTATCCCTTTTGCACAAAACGTTCAACATAAAGTATATAAGAAAATACCTTTTTTTTCTTGTTTTTATTATTTTTTTTTCTACAAAAGCACTTGGTAACGTAATTGTAGTTGTAATCAAAATGTATAAAATGGCATAATTCTATCATCACAACTCCTAAATGCTACTTCATTGAGAGTTGGAAAAAGAGTATTTCAAAAAAAAAAAAAAAAAAAAAAAAAAAACCAATTGATGCTTGTTAAACGAGCTTTAAAATCACAACGGTCACTGCTCCTGAAGGCACAGAGCAGAACACACCTCATATACGTAAATTTAAAATCACAACGGTCACTTGATATAGAAGTTAAGTGTTCAATCAATGTGCTTTTATGTGGATAAAGAAAACTTTGCAACTCGATCGATCTGGACGTTCAAGTATATGTATTGCCACCTTAATATTCATGAATGGTCAATCTCAAATTAAGCATCATAAGGTTAATTAGCACTAACTCAATAAAGTACATATACTACTAGTCTCGCTTGTTTGAATGATGCTTATTCATTAATTTAAGGGTTCATAATTTTCCCCAAATGTGCACCTTTGATCAAAGGTTTGCCCCAACTTTATCAATAGTTGACAAGTGTCTAACTTGAAATTACATATGTGTAAGTGGAAAATATATGTGTGTAAATGTCCTCTTATGCGATACGGTGTACTTATTATGCGACTTGTACTTTTTTATGCGACTTGAACTTTTTTTATGCTATTTGTATTTTTTTATACGACTTGTACTTTTTATGTGACTTTGTACTCTTATACACTTATACTTGTACTCTTACATAAGTGTACTTCCACTTACACACAAGTACTTGATTTTGGGGCAAAAAAGTACGAGTTTCATAAGTCGAATAGAGCGCATAGGTCGTCAAGGGACAAATGCAAAAACCTGAAGTCGCATGGGGCAAACATTTGATCAAATGTGCACTTTTGGGGCAACTAATAAATTACCCCTTAATATAATCGGCTGTTTGAGAGAAAAAAAAGGTGCTTAAGCTTTAGTAAACCAGTTGCTATTCTAACACTGCAATTGAAAGTTTAGCCAAAGAAATTAAAACTGAGTGAAAACCTTACTCCATCAACAATTAAACTTGATCAAGTTAGACATGATGTGAAAATTTACGAAGCCGTCAACCATTCTTTTACAACTTTTATATTACTGCCAATGTTTATGATATTTCTACAACTGATGATGGATATGTATACCATCGATAACCAAAACCAAACAGTCGTCTTGGTATATGTATTTTATTAAAAAAACCACTGCTTTTCTAAGGCTTTGAAGAAAACTAGTCATAGAACTTCTGAAGACTGTCAGCATCCTTGCCGTCTAGCGAACTACCTGGAAAAAGTTTCTGTAAAAGTAGCACCAAAAACTAAATTAGATTATGACTAACCAAAATTATATATTTAAGAAATTGAATAGTGTTAGATAAAATTTGTTTACATCAAGATCCTTCTTCACTTTTTTGTCCATCTTAGATTTGCCCCTAAGAAGCCTTTTACCCGTAAGGCCATACAGATCTTCTTCAATCTCTCGTTTAGTAAGTGAAATCGATAATTTTTGTTGGTTTGACTCAACACTTACTTCTTGTTTAAGCTTCTTATATTTGTTCGCCTTGCTCTTCTCGCTCTTTTCAAGAACTCTAGAACTTGATTTTGATTTTTCAATTGGTGTTGATGCCTCGGTCACACTTTCTTGGCCTTGGATTTCATCATGCTCTTTGATAGCAGAAATAGCCAAATCTCCTAAAGTACAAAGCTGGTGTGATTTTGAGTTTGTTGAAGACATTGTTCCTTAAAAATTTGTAACTCAAGAGTGATTGAAGTATGATGATTGTTTTCCATAGGCTATAAAAGAGTTTTTGCAACCATAATATTAATTGCAATAAATGGTGTTTGTGTTGTTATACTTAACTATTTACAATTCCTTTCTTCTTGTAATACATTGGTGATATTACGTTCGCAATATAGATTTGACTTTTGCATTAAAGAAATTATTTATTCTAAGATAGTTAGAAAAAAAAGTCACACAAATACGAATTCAGAACAACAACTAGAAGTGATGTATATTTCAGAAAGTAACAAACTTGGATGGATATAACATAGTGAAGTCACAAATGAAAACATGCACATGGAAAAAAATGGTGAAATCACTGATAGTAAGTTGATTGCTAAAGTGTAAATAAAAATGTAAAAATCATCGTTTGGCTACACAATTATTTTCCTTTGAACTTCCTGCATCATATGATCGGGTAGCCACTTCTTTTAATTCATCTGATAACTACTACGAGTTGAGTTTTCCTCAGAAACTTTTACTAAATGTTACAGCAGTTTTTAGCTAGTCATATATATATATATATATATATATGGTGAGGATCAGGTACGTTTTTGTCTTTTAGTGCGGATGGTACGGACGAATCTCAGCCCTCCATCTAGTCAACCATCTGAAAAAGGTGGAGTGGCAATATCGTAAATATCCCGTCTTTTTTAAAGATCGTTACTATCGTATTAGTTTTTTTTCTAAAAAAAATTCAAAAAAATCTGAAAAAATTAAAAAAAATAAAGAGGACAACAAATAATTAAGAATCGCTGAAAAAAATTTCAAAAAAAAAATCGTTTTCATCGTTAAAGGTATTGTGATATCAGAATCTGCTTTTGACTTTTTTACAAAAGTCAAGATCTGATCTTGACAAAGTCAAGATCAGATCTTGACTTTTGTAAAAAAGTCAAAATCAGATTCTGAAAACTTTTTTTTTAATAAAAAATTTAATATCACAATAACTTTTTTAATATCGTAAAAACTTTTTCTTAATAAAAATTGTTAATATCGCCGTAACTATCATGCTTTCTTAATATCAAAGTTAAAGGTATTGTGATATCAGAATCTGATTTTGACTATTTTACAAAAGTCAAGATCTGATCAAGATCTGATCTTGAGATCTTGACTTTTGTAAAAAAGTCAAAATCAGATTCTGAAAACTTTTTTTTTAATAAAAAATTTAATATCACAATTACTTTTTTAATATCGTAAAAACTTTTTCTTAATAAAAATTGTTAATATCGCCGTAACTATCTTGCTTTCTTAATATCAAAGTTAATTTTTTTTAATATCACTTTAACTTTTTCTTAATATCGTAATATCACGGTTCATTTTTACATGTAAAAAAGCTTAATATCACGGTACTACTCATAATATCGTTAATATCACATTAGCACTCATAATCAAAAAAGAAAAAAGTGCTCAGAAAAATCTGAAAAAATAAAAAAATAAAAGAACACAACTAGAGTAAGGATCGCTGAGAAGGAAAAAAAATCAAAAAAATGGTTTTCATGATCAATTGGTACCGTGATATTAGCGTCAGATCTTGACTTTTTTTACAAAAAGTCAAGATCAGATCTGGAATGGGCGGTCCAGATCCATCCGCACGTCCGCACTAAAAATAAACATCCGCACGTGATCCTCACTCTATATATATATATATATATATATATATATATATATATATATATATATATATATATATATATATATATATATATAAGAAATCTATTCAAAGACAACCTACTGTTACACGAGGATAAGTTGCATTTATTCTTTTAAGGGAAATCATATGAACATGGAATAGGTGAAAGAAAGCTCATTATTGTTTTTTGTATATAGGATTTACTGTTATCATACAACGTTGACAACAATATGAGAAGGAACTTTGTGAGTTGTCATAGTATAATTAAGTATTTAAAACCTCTTTCAAGCTGACAAAAGTTTACAAGTATGCAGGCAGCACATACACTAAGTACTTCTCTGTATGTAAGAATGGGAGGTCCGAAAGTATCTTAAAATGATACGAAGGTTGCTAGATGAAACAAATTAACCTCATTGTCGTTGTTTCTTATATTGGAATTCTATTATATCAGGACATTTGCTACAATTAACTAAAACTAAGTACCTAAAAGTTGATTGCCGATAAAACCAAGTTATCTATTAATTATGCACATTAAGAACTTCCATCTCTATATTTAAAAACGGTGTATCTAAAACTATTTAAATTGCCGAACCAAATGAATAAAGCTAGCAAGAGTAAATAGGTTGCTAATATAGCTTTATAAGTCAATATAGTCACCCTTAAATCACCAAAAGAAGTTGCAAACAAAAAGCATACATGGGCATGAATATCTATCGTTAACCATACCCCGTCAACTAACATCAATATGTTATAAGTTCTTTAGTCATTGTTTTGGTAAAATCGATCGACTCCTCAAGCCATAACACTTTTTATGAAGTTTCCTCAACTGGTGATAGATAAACATTGAAAATAAAACCAAGGTGTCCACTAAGCATGTAATTTAACAAAATAATAATAATAAAAAAAGGCAAATTAATGTTGTTTTGCGGAAGTTAGAAGCCATATGTCTTTCGCAGCGTCTCAGCAGTAAGACCATCTAATGACTATCCTCAAGGATGCAGTTCCTGCAAAAAAGAGTACCATCACAAACTAGATTAGAGACCACGTACCCGATATTATATTTTTTTTACAAAACTGGGTACATATGACAAAATGTGTTTACATCAATCTTCGCCTTCACCCTCTTGTTCACCCTCTTGTTGGACTTATGAGGCCTTTTACCAGTAATGGCAGATAGATCTTCTTTTATCTCTTCTTTGGAGGGTGCAATCGAAAATCTATGGTATTTCAGCTGATCAACATCTCCCTCCTGGAGAATCGTTTTCTTTTTCGATATGTTAGATTTAGCATCTTTTTTAGGAACCCTAGAAGTTAAAGGTGATGACTTCTCAACAAACGTTGATGTGTTAGTCCCAGTGCTGTCTGGTTGTTGGATTTCATCAGACGTGTTCATTTCAGATGAAATAGCCAAATCAGCAAAATCATAAAGCTTGCGACATTCTAAATTTGAAAGAACCAAATCAGCAAAATCATAAAGCTTGCGACATTCTGATTTTGGTGAAGACATATTTAACTGAAAATTTCTACAAGCCAAGAATGAGTGAAATAAGATGAGTGGTTTCAAGAGCTATAAATAATGATGCAAGGATCTTTGATAATTACTAGCCTTTATTCTCTTATTATTAAAAATTGGGCTATTAATTTATTCCTTTAATCCCCTCAAACCATCTTCTTACAAAAATGGAGTTTCTTTTATGGTCAAGAAACCACAATCCGAAATAATTCAATGTATACTTTGACTCATTATGTTTTTTGGTAAACTAATTATAGCTTATCCTAAACTAAGTTATGGAAAGTTCTTTATTGAATAATATAACCAACAAGACATTTGAATTAATGGTAATTAAATGATTTGAAATATGATCATAACTATATTCCGTTCTCATTGCATTTAGCCTCTATTTTCTTTTAATTGGTAATAATTTATATTTACCACATATACTAATTGTTTGTAGGGCAGGAAATACGCTTATAGAATAACATCAATGCTTAATCCTGTTAGAATGAGGTATAGAGGAGGTACGAATTACACTGTAACATCTTTACTAGCGTAAATGGACTCCTTCAAGAGAAACCTATGGCAAGAATGTGTATCATTGTTATGTGAGAAAAATATGAAATATTTGTGAGTGTGGAACAATACTATTATTAGAAGGCTAGCAAAACCAATAGTTATACACATTTTCAACACATATACATATAGCGTGAGCCACTTGTAAACAACTACTGGCACATTGAAGATTGTAGCAGTTTTTAGCACCAATCTAACTATTAAAGTTTCACCGTGATACATAAACTATGAGAATATCCATCTGATTAATTTTGGCATCATCTGAATTATATTGATTATATCAAATGGAATGGAAATGTATGACATTAGAGAACAAATTCTTGTTGTGATACTTGTATTATTCATAAGACCCACATTACGCACCACTTGAATTACGGCTTCAAAAACATCAGGGACAATCCTGTTATAGATAAATTAAGACTTCGGTGTTAAAGTAATTAAATTCTGGAGATCGAGTTGAGGATAGACAAATTAGATCTGAAAAGACTTTATAATTTGGACACCATATTAAGATTAAGTTAATCTAGTACCGGTTGAAATCCTGTAAAGATTGAATCACATAACTTTATTAGTACTTTAATTGGATAAGCTTATGATGGAGATCATACAATTTTACCTCTTTTAACTAAGGGGAAATATTAGATAGCATACTCTTGTTGTTATTCTTTACCGCCTCTCGGGCTTCTTATTAAGCTTGAGAAATCCTGAAACCCTTGTAAAATACGAGCAAATATTATGATGTAACACCCAGTAAGTTATTCAATAAAGAGTGAAATGCGAATTTAATGAACCATAATCAACCCAAGAATTGGATAACAAAATGGTCGATGTCGGTCCAATACTCAACTTGTAATAATAAGTCTTCAAACCAAGGTTCAGTACTGTGATATTCCACCTTGCGTAATAATTCCCCATCCCATTTTGAAAAGAACTATGATCTTAACGACCTAAATCATTCTTCATCACATGATCGTGATTACATATATTAGCAACACTTTCCCTTCAAAAGAAATTTATGCACTTGTTAAGAAGAGCCAGATACAATGACTGATTAGATTCATTTGGAAGCTTACCAAGTTGTATTTCAAGTGAAGTTTCCTTTTAACACTGCTAAAGAAGTGTTCAATCGCCAAATTTATTTCCTCAAAATAAGGTTATGATAATGTCAAACCATCTAAAGTTGCCCTATTTTAGCTGCCACAACGGAATGATGTTTCGACTTCCCCAAGCAGTTATAAATCTGTTGACATTTATTATGATTTGCATAAAAAAAAATAGATTTTTAATTTATCCATCTTTTCCCAAACTAGGAAGCCCCTAAACATGTTAATGGTAATCACAAAGTCGAACGCCTTAGCAATGTAAGATATAGTACCTCCTCAAGACCAACACCTTCTTTAAAAACATTATTCAAAATTGAATCAAACCGATATCTAATGTTAGATGAGAATATCCAAAGAGGCAGATACTATATTTCGCTTGAATGCGGGTCAATCTTACAGAACAAGAAGTGCACCATCCTTAAATCAGAACTGAGAAACACATACATCCTTCGCATGTGTAAATTTGATTCTACTATGTTTGTTCTTTAGAAATTCTTATAAGATATTAGTGGTCACTGGCATGACCTATAAAACATGCACATCAAAATATAAACACATAAAGGCCATGCAAACTAAACCCTTGATACACATATCTCCTAATCAGAGACACCTCAACTAACACGTATAAACAGTGTTTAAGAATTACTTACTTGATTCTTCATTAACATAAGCTCCTAAACTTTCTTGACTTGCATGAAATCCCGCTCTTCTTAATCTTGGTAGTTCAATCATTTGGTTAGGGTGTCTTTGGGAGAATCACTACGTGAGTTGCATCAGGTATCCATCGATACAGTACAGGTAGAACTAGGGATATGGACCTATGCATGTTTTAGTCAACTATAGACAGTCGACTTTAGTCGACTAAAGGGTTTTGACCCTTTAGGGTTTTGGGTCGACGGTCAAACGAAAAGGAGATGAAGAGAGTGGAAGATTTTGAAGGTTTAGGAATAGTTATGAATCCCATTAGGAAGTAATAACACTCATTTATACATATTTCTATATGCGTTATCGTTGGTTTTATACTTGTATCTTGGTATATTTGATGAACTTTTGATCCTTAATAGATTATATTTGTTATTGTAGGTTTAATGGATTTTAAATAAATTTCGTATATCATATTAATGGACAAGCCATCCAAATTTTGGCTAACAACATTAACTTTCATGCAAACATGTTATTAATCACAAACAGCCAAAATTATACAACATATAATTTTGACCCATGCATTAACACATTCATCATAATTGTAACATGCACATATTTATAATTAACAACAATAATTATTAAAAAAATACATATATATAAACAAGAATGCTTACATCGATTTTTGGAGAAACCTTCTACCCGTGTTTAACAACACTCAAGACTACCCACTGGGATTTTTTTAGTGGTTGAACTCACCAAATCTGAACCACCACATCCTCCATGACCAAGAGGTCCATTTGACCTATCACTTTATGAGTGTCAACGACACTTTCATGACATGCATTGCATGTGTTTTCACCATAACCGTAAACAACTTTATATGCTTAGGGAAAGGGTAAACTTTATATTCTCATACATCCAACACCACTTCGAAGCTCCACCCGCACCACCAATAAATCCACCAAACTAAGTGTCGGCTTACGTCAAGCCATATTATTTACTAGGAGTATTATTTTTCTTTTTATTTTAGCTTATTTGTAAACTTTTAGGAACCATTGACCTTAGAGTCAAATTTTACTTTATTTCTTTTATAATAGAATGAGGTTACTTAGTTTGTGTGTTCTCATGTAATGTCATGATCTTATATATTGCTTGACATGTTTGTGGTTGTGGTTCATGATTGGTGATGACGTATAGTACGGATAGCAGGCTTACGGGGCCTGGACTATCTCATACGAACTGGACTCCAGTCCTACAAGCAAATCGAGTTCCGACCCTACAAGCAAACAGGGCTCTAGCCCAATGAGCCAAACAGAACTACACATAACTAAAGCCCATGTCACAAGCGTAGAACAATCCGGACAAATTAGGACACATACGAGCGGCACTTCCGAAGTACGCACGCTGACCGGATCCCGGTCTGTAAATCTACCTACGTCCACAAACATCGATTAAGTTGCGGATCCTTGCCAGACAAGGGTCTCACTTTGGCCACTACAGCAATATGCGAGATATTAGGAAACCCTAATATTTCCACTACCTATAAAAGGAAACCTCAATTCACACTTTTGAGGTACGAGTTTCTCACTCATCCCAATACTCTTACATTCCTTTGACAACATGAGTACTTACTCTCATGCCGGAGCTTAATCATGGGGTCCGTCCCTATAGTAAGGCTAACGGTTTACTCTTATTTGTGCAGTAATCAAACATTCACTTGGTTTAGTGCATAATTTGCTACTTAGGACACCCGTCCGGAGTAACCCAAGAGCATTATTCTATCATCACAACTCCTAAATGCTACTTCATTGAGAGTTGGAAAAAGAGTATTTCAAAAAAAAAAAAAAAAAAAAAAAAAAAAAAAAAAAAAAAAAACCTACTTGATGCTTGTTAAACGAGCTTTAAAATCATGACGGTCACTGCTCCTTAAGGCTCAGAGCAGAACACACCTCATATATGTAAATTTAAAATCACAACGGTCACTTGATATAGAAGTTAAGTGTTCAATCAATGTGCTTTTATGTGGATAAAGAAAACTTTGCAACTCGATCGATCTGGACGTTCAAGTATATGTATTGCCACCTTAATATTCATGAATGGTCAATCTCAAATTAAGAATCATAAGATTAATAAGCACTAACTCAATAAAGTACATATACTACTAGTCTCGCTTGTTTGAATGATGCTTATTCATTAATTTAAGGGTTCATAATTTTCCCCAAATGTGCACCTTTGATCAAAGGTTTGCCCCAACTTTATCAATAGTTGACAAGTGTCTAACTTGAAATTACATATGTGTAAGTGGAAAATATATGTGTGTAAATGTCCTCTTATGCGATACGGTGTACTTATTATGCGACTTGTATTTTTTTATGCGACTTGTACTTTTTTTATGCTACTTGTATTTTTTTTATGCGACTTGTACTTTTTATGTGACTTTTTACTCTTATACACTTATACTTGTACTCTTACACAAGTGTACTTCCACTTACACACAAGTACTTGATTTTGGGGCAAAAAAGTACGAGTTTCATAAGTCGAATAGAGTGCATAGGTCGTCAAGGGACAAATGCAAAAACCTGAAGTCGCATGGGGCAAACATTTGATCAAATGCGCACTTTTGGGGCAACTAATAAATTAACCCTTAATATAATCGGCTGTTTGAGAGAAAAAAAAGGTGCTTAAGCTTTAGTAAACCAGTTGCTATTCTAACACTGCACTTGAATGTTTAGCCAAAGAAATTAAAACTGAGTGAAAACCTTACTCCATCAACAATTATACTTGATCAAGTTAGACATGATGTGCAAATTTACGAAGCCGTCAGCCATACTTTAACAACTTTTATTTAACTGCCAATGTTTATGATATTTCTACAACTAATGATGGATATGTATACCATCGATAACCAAAACCAAACAGTCGTCTTGGTATATGTATTTTATTAAAAAAGACCACTGCTTTTCTGAGGCTTTGAAGAAAACTAGTCATACAACTTCCGAAGACTGTTAGCATCCTTGCCGTCTAGCGAACTACCTGGAAAAAGTTTCTGTAAAAGTAGCACCAAAAACTAAATTAGATTGAGACTAACCAAAATTATATATTTAAGAAATTGAATAGTGTTAGATAAAATTTGTTTACATCAAGATCCTTCTTCACGTTTTTGTCCATCTTAGATTTGCCCCTAAGAAGCCTTTTACCCGTAAGGCCATACAGATCTTCTTCAATCTCTCGTTTAGTAAGTGAAATCGATAATTTTTGTTGGTTTGACTCAACACTTACTTCTTGTTTAAGCTTCTTATATTTGTTCGCCTTGCTCTTCTCACTCTTTTCAAGAACTCTAGAACTTGATTTTGATTTTTCAATTGGTGTTGATGCCTTGGTCACACTTTCTTGGCCTTGGATTTCATCATGCTCTTTGATAGCAGAATTAGCCAAATCTCCTAAAGTACAAAGCTGGTGTGATTTTGAGTTTGTTGAAGACATTGTTCCTTAAAAATTTGTAACTCAAGAGTGATTGAAGTATGATGATTGTTTTCCATAGGCTATAAAAGAGTTTTTGCAACCATAATATTAATTGCAATAAATGGTGTTTGTGTTGTTATACTTAACTATTTACAATTCCTTTATTCTTGTAATACATTGGTGATATTACGTTCGCAATATAGATTTGACTTTTGCAGTAAAGAAATTATTTATTCTAAGATAGTTAGAAAAAAAGTCACACAAATACGAATTCAGAACAACAACTAGAAGTGACTTATATTTCAGAAAGTAACAAACTTGGATGGATATAACATAGTGAAGTCACAAATGAAAACATGCACATGGAAAAAAATGGTGAAATCACTGATAGTAAGTTGATTGCTAAAGTATAAATAAAAACGTAAAAATCATCGTTTGGCTACACAATTATTTTCCTTTGAACTTCCTGCATCATATGATCGGGTAGCCACTTCTTTTAATTCATCTAATAACTACTACAAGTTGAGTTTTCCTCAAAAACTTTTACTAAATGTTACTGCAGTTTTTAGCTAGTCTTACATATATATATATATATATATATATATATATATATATATATATATATATATATATATATATATATATATATATATATATATATATATATATATATATATGACAACCTACTGTTACACGAGGATAAGTTGCATTTATTCTTTTAAGGGAAATTATATGAACATGGAATAGGTGAAAGAAAGCTCATTATTGTTTTTTGTATATAGGATTTACTATTATGATACAACGTTGACAACAATATGAGAAGGAACTTTGTGAGTTGTCATAGTATAATTAAGTATTTAAAACCTCTTTCAAACTGGCAAAAGTTTACAACTATGCATGCAGCACATACACTAAGTACTTCTCTGTATATAAGAATGGGAGGTCCGAAAGTATCTTAAAATGATACAAAGGTTGCTAGATGAAACAAATTAACCTCATTGTCGTTGTTTCTTATATTGGAATTCTATTATATCAAGACATTTGCTACAATTAACTAAAACTAAGTACCTAAAAGTTGATTGCCGATAAAACCAAGTTTGCTATTAATTATGCACAGTAAGAACTTCCATCTCTATATTTAAGAACGGTGTATCTAAAACTATTTAAATTGCCGAACCAAATGAATAAAGCTAGCAAGAGTAAATAGGTTGCTAATATAGCTTCATAAATCAATATAGTCACCCTTAAATCACCAAAAGAAGTTGCAAACAAAAAGCATACATGGGTATGAATATCTATCGTTAACCATACCCCGCCAACTAACATCAATATGTTATAAGTTCTTTATTCATTGTTTTGGTAAAATCGATCGACTCCTCAAGCCATAACACTTTTTATGAAGTTTCCTCAACTGGTGATAGATAAACATTGAAAATAAAACCAAGGTGTCCACTAAGCATGTAGTTTAACAAAATAATAATAATAAAAAAGGCAAATTAATGTTGTTTTGCGGAAGTTAGAAGCCATATGTCTTTCGCAGCGTCTCATCAGTAAGACCATCTAATGACTATCCTCAAGGATGCAGTTCCTGCAAAAAAGAGTACCATCACAAACTAGATTAGAGACCACGTACCCGATATTATATTTTTTTTTACAAAACTGGGTACATATGACAAAATGTGTTCACATCAACCTTCGCCTTCACCCTCTTGTTCACCCTCTTGCTGGACTTATGAGGCCTTTTACCAGTAATGGCGGATAGTTCTTCTTTTATCTCTTCTTTGGAGGGTGCAATCGAAAATCTGTGTAATTTTAGCTGATCAACATCTCCCTCCTGGAGAATCGTTTTCTTTTTCGATATGTTAGATTTAGCATCTTTTTTAGGAACCCTAGAAGTTAAGGGTGATGACTTCTCAACAAATGTTGATGTGTTAGTCCCAGTGCTGTCTGGTTGTTGGATTTCATCAGACGTGTTCATTTCAGATGGAATAGCCAAATCAGCAAAATCATAAAGCTTGCAACATTCTAAATTTGAAAGAACCAAATCAGCAAAATCATAAAGCTTGCGACATTCTGATTTTGGTGAAGACATATTTAACTGAAAATTTCTACAAGCCAAGAATGAGTTAAATAAGATGAGTGGTTTCAAGAGCTATAAATAATGATGCAAGGATCTTTAATAACTACTAGCCTTTATTCTCTTATTACTAAAAGTTGGGCTATTAATTTAATCCTTTAATCCCCTCAAACCATCTTCTTACAAAAATGGAGTTTCTTTTATGGTCAAGAAACCACAATCCGAAATATTTCAATGTATACTTTGACTCCTTATGTTTTCTGGTAAACTAATTATAGCTTATCCTAAACTAAGTTATGGAAAGTTCTTTATTGAATAATATAACCAACAAGACATTTGAATTAATGGAAATTAAATGATTTGAAATATGATAATAACTATATTCCGTTCTCATTGCATTTAGCCTCTATTTTCTTTTAATTGGTAATAATTTATATTTACCACATATACTAATTGTTTATGAGCAGGAAATATGCTTGTAGAATAACATCAATGCTTAATCCTGTTAGAATGAGGTATGGAGGAGGTACGAATTACACTGTAACATCTTTACCAGCGTAAATGGACTCCTTCAAGAGAAACCTATGGCAAGAATGTGTATCATTGTTATGTGAGAAAAATATGAAATATTTGTGAGTGTGGAACAATAGTATTATTAGAAGGCTAGCAAAACCCATAGTTACACACATTTTCAACACATATACATATAGCGTGAGCCACTTGTAAACGACTACATGCACATTGAAGATTTTAGCAGTTTTTAGCACCAATCTAACTATTAAAGTTTTACCGTGATACATAAACTATGAGAATATCCGTCTGATTAATTTTGGCATCATTTGAATTATATTGATTATATCAAATGGAATGGAAATGTATGACATTAGAGAACAAATTCTTGTTGTGATACTTGTATTATTCATAAGACCCATATTACGCACCACTTGAATTACGGCTTCAAAAACATCAGGGACAATCCTGTTATAGATAAATTAAGACTTCGGTGTTAAAGTAATTAAATTCTGGAGATCGAGTTGAGGATAGACAAATTAGATCTGAAAAGACTTTATAATTTGGACACCATATTAAGATTAAGTTAATCTAGTACCGGTTGAAATCCTATAAAGATTGAATCACATAACTTTATTAGTACTTTAATTGGATAAGCTTATGATGGATCACACAATTTTACCTCTTTTAACTAAGAGGAAATATTAGATAGCGTACTCTTATTGTTATTCTTTACCGCCTCTCGGGCTTCTTATTAAGATTGAGAAAGCCTGAAACCCTTGTAAAATACGAGCAAATATTATGATGTAACACCCAGTAAGTTATTCAATTAAAGAGTGAAATGCGAATTTATGAAGCATAATCAACCCAAGAATTGGATAACAAAATGGTCGATGTCGGTCCAATACTCAACTTGAAATAATAAGTCTTCAAACCAAGGTTCAGTACTGTGATATTCCACCTTGCGTAATAATTCCCCATCCCATTTTGAAAAGAACTATGATCTTAAGGACCTAAATCATTCTTCATCACATGATCGTGATTACATATATTAGCAACACTTTCCCTTCAAAAGAAATTTATGCACATGTTAAGAAGAGCCAGATACAATGACTGATTAGATTCATTTGGAAGCTCACCAAGTTGTGTTTCACGTGAAGTTTCCTTTTAACACTTCTAAAGAAGTGTTCAATCGCCGAATTTATTTCCTCAAAATAAGGTTATGATAATGTCTAGCCATCTAAAGTTGCCCTATTTTAGCTGCCACAATGGAATGATGTTTCGACTTCCCCAAGGAGTTATAAATCTGTTGACATTTATTATGATTTGCATAAAACAAAAAAATAGATTTTAATTTATCCATCTTTTCCCAAACTAGGAAGCCCCTAAACATGTTAATGGTAATCACAAAGTCGAACGCCTTAGCAATGCAAGATATAGTACCTCCTCAAGACCAACACCTTCTTTAAAAACATTATTCAAAATTGAATCAAACCGATATCTAATGTTAGATGAGAATATCCAAAGAGGCAGATACTATATTTCGCTTGAATGCGGGTCAATCTTACAGAACAAGAAGTGCACCATCCTTAAATCAGAACTGAGAAACACATACATCCTTTGCATGTGTAAATTTGATTCTACTATGTTTGTTCTTTAGAAATTCTTATAAGATATTAGTGGTCACTGGCATGACCTATAAAACATGCACATCAAAATATAAACACATAAAGGCCATGCAAACTAAACCCTTGATACACATATCTCCTAATCAGAGACACCTCAACTAACACGTATAAACAGTGTTTAAGAATTACTTACTTGATTCTTCATTAACATAAGCTCCTAAACTTTCTTGACTTGCATGAAATCCCGCTCTTCTTAATCTTGGTACTTCAATCGTTTGGTTAGGGTGTCTTTGGGAGAATCACTACGTGAGTTGCATCAGTTATTCACCGGTACAGTACATGTAGAACTAGGGATATGAACCTATGCATGTTTTTGTCAACTATAGACAATCGACTTTAGTCGACTAAAGGGTTTTGGGTCGACAGTCAAACGAAAAGGAGATGAAGAGAGTGGAAGATTTTATGGTTTAGGAATAGTTATGAATCCCATTAGGAAGTGATAACACGCATTTATACATATTTCTATATGCGTTATCATTGGTTTTATACTTGTATCTTGGTATATTTGATGAACTTTTGATCCTTAATAGATTATATTTGTTATTGTAGGTTTAATGGGTTTTAAATAAATTTCGTATATCATATGAATGGACAAGCCATCCAAATTTTGGCTAACAACATTAACTTTCATGCAAACATGTTATTAATCACAAACAGCCAAAATTATACAACATATAATTTCGACCCATGCGTTAACACATTCATCATAATTGTAACATGCACATATTTATAATTAACAACAATAATTATTAAAAAAAAATACACATATATAAACAAGAATGCTTACATTGATTTTTGGAGAAACCTTCCACCCGTGTTTAACAACACTCAAGTCTACCCACTGGGATTTTTTGAGTGGTTGAACTCACCAAATCTGAACCACCACATCCTCCATCACCAAGAGGTCCATTTGACCTATCACTTTATGAGTGTCAACGATTGACCTTAGAGTCAAATTTTACCTTATTTCTTTTATAATAGAATGAGGTTACTTAGTTTGTGTGTTCTCATGTTATGTCATGATCTTATATATTGCTTGACATGTTTGTGGTTGTGGTTCATGATTGGTGATGACGTATAGTACAGATAGCAGGCTTACGGGGCCTGGACTATCTCATACGAACTGGACTCCAGTCCTACAAGCAAATCGGGTTCCGGCCCTACAAGCAAACTGGGCTCCAGCCAAATGAGCCAAACAGAACTAGACATAACTAAAGCCCATGTCACAAGCGTGGAACAATCCAGACAAACTAGGACACATACGAGCGGCACTTCCGAAGTACGCTCGCGGACTGGATCCTGGTCTGGAAATCTACCTACATCCACAAACATCGATTAAGTTGCGGATCCTTGCCAGACAAGGGTCCCAGTTTGGCCACTACAGCAATATGCGAGATATTAGGAAACCCTAATATATCCACTACCTATAAAAGGAAACCTCAATTCACACTTTCGAGGTACGAGTTTCTCACTCTTCCCAATACTCCTACATTCCTTTGACAACATGAGTACTTACTCTCTCGCCGGAGCTTAATCGTGGGGTCCGTCCCTATAGTAAGGCTAACGGTTTACTCTTATTTGTGCAGGAGTCAAACATTCACTTGGTTTAGTGCATAATTTACTACTTAGGACACCCGTCCGGAGTAACCCAAGAGCATTATCAAGCCCAATCTCAACCCGTCACACTTTTTACGCTAACAAGTTGGCGCCATCCGTGGGACCTAGTACAGAACTGTGTTCTCAAAATATACTCACCATGAGCCAGCAAGCAAACACCAACACGTCTGCACCCACGTCCGTCATGCGAAATACGGGCGTGAATGATAAGGAAACGGTATTGGTAGGCAATGGCGTACCTACTCCTAGCACAGACCTCCGAGGTTACTGTGAAATGAACTACGACCAAATTATGCCAATTATGTTTGAGAAATATCGTCAAAAATAAAAACAATAGAAGCTCGACGAAGTAAAGGCTCACCTCTTTGAGGAAGAATCACAACAATCTGAGTCCAGGATGCTCCACCAGAAGAAGGAGCTAAGGAGAAAGATAGAAGCTAAGCATCGACGAAGTGCATCCGCGAGCCCTAACTCGCGAAGCCACGGGTCGAGGTCTCCTAGGGGGAGGCATACAGGGAGGAAGGATGTGTTCAGAAGGCTGGAAAATGGAGTGTTCTATAGGCTCGGGGGCGAAAGCAAAGAGAGAAGTATGTCCGCATTCTCCCAATACTCTCGACATCAGTCTTACCATGATAACCAGCGAAAGGAAGATAGCCGTTACCAAAGTCTCTGCTCCCATGATTCTAGGAGACGCCACAGCCGAGGATCACCTCCTCGATGCAAGGACGACCTGGAAGTCCGGGGTCACAGGAGGAAAATGTCAAGGTCAAGAAGGCAAAAATCTGAAGTTGAAGACGATGACCTGGCATAGCCCTGGTCGTGTCGGGACTCTAACCCGTTTACTCCCCATATTCGTTACTTCAAGATGCCAAAAAGGACCCGCATGCCAACTCAGGTCAAAACATATGACGGAAGCGAAGATCCGGAGGACCATCTAAAGATCTTCCAATCCGCGGCAAAGGTGGAACGTTGGGCCATGCCAGTCTGGTGCCATATGTTCAATTCCACACTAACAGGCTCCGCTAGAGTATGGTTTGACGATCTCCCACCAGAAATAATTGACAGCTATAATGAGCTAAAGGAAGCATTCCTCGCAAACTTTCTCCAGCAAAAGAAGTGCATCAAGGATCCCGTGGAGCTTCATAATATAAAGCAGGGAGAAGGAGAATCCACGGAAGATTTCATCGAAAGGTTTAAAAAGGAGTGCAGACACGTCAAGGGAGCCCTAGAGGTGTTAAAAATATCATGATTCATGCACGGGATAAACAACCCAGACTTAATTAAGCGCTTGCATGACAATATTCCTAGAACCATCGATGAAATGATGAGGGCAACCATGTCCTTCCTAAGGGGAGAGGTGGCGGCCGGAAATCAGGAACGAAGGAAACCATCTTCATCATGGGGACAGTCCAACGGGAGTCAAATTCAAAAAGGGAGATTTAAGAGCCAACAGAGATCGGATAGGAGACCGGATCGGTTCATCCTTCTCTCTAAGTCCCCAAAGGAAATTTTGGCTCTAGAGAAAGCAAAAGTCAAACCCCCGCCTCCGATGACGACCTCGGTCAAAAAAAGGAATGGTAACAAGTTTTTTGACTTCCACGGAGAGGTAGGGCATAGCACCGACGAGTGCATACACTTAAAAAGGCAAATTGAGAAGTTGATAAAAAACGGTAAGCAGTAATACGTGATCAAGGAGCTAAAGCAAAATAGCGGAAATGATCAGCAAAAGATAGCAAAGAAAGGAGAAGCATCCTCAAAAAATAACACAGAGCTTCTCTCCCCATCCAGAAATATCTTTCCCGCCTTTGGGGGGAGACGAGGGGAATGAAGGCCCAATGATCATAGAAGCCGAATTCATAGGCCACTGTATGCACCGCATATATGTGGACAGGGGCTCAGCTTCCAAAATATTATATGAACATTGCTTCAATAGGCTCCGGCCTAAGATAAGGAGTACGATGGTTCCGGACACAGTACCTCTTATTGGATTTGGCGGTAACGTCATATGTCCAATAGGGCAAATAACATTCCAGGTAAAGATAGGCGACAAAGAGCACGCCACCTCCGCATGGATGAAATTCTACATAATAAGGTCGCACTGACCCTAAAACAAAATTATAGGGCTACCGGGGGTACGAAAAATACAAGCGGTACCATCAACAGCCCATGGCATGTTGAAATTCCCAGTTGAGGGAGGAGTATACATACTGCAGAGTAGCAAAATCATCCCGCTTGAATGTGCAATGGTTTCTGAACCAAAAGCAGGAACCCCCGTGGCCGACCCCCCAGCGGAAGAAAGGATCAAAGTCGCATTTCACCCAAAACATCCAGATCAAACAGTGATAATAGGCTCTACCCTCACAGAGGAAGGCCGAACAAAGCTATGTGAGTTGTTAGGAAGAAATCTGGATGTGTTCGCCTGGTGCCCGATAGATATGGTGGGCATCCCGTGGTGTATAGCAGAGCACTGCCTCAATATCCGCGAGGGGTATACCCCAATAAGACAAAAGAAACGAGGCCAGGCCCCAGAAAGAAACAAGGCAATACAGGAAGAAGTGGAAAAGCTTGTCAAAGCAGGCATCATGAAAGAAGTGCATTACCACAGTTGGTTAGCCAACCCCGTAAATGTTAAGAAACATGATGACAGCTGGAGAATGTGCGTTGACTTCATAGACCTAAATAAAGCATGCCCGCATGACTGTTATCCGCTGCCAAAGATAGACTAGAAGATAGAATCCCTCTACGGATACCGCTTCAAATGCTTCCTAGACGAGTACAAGGGATACCATCAAATACAAATGGCTGAGGAAGATGAAGAAAAGATAGTATTCATAACCAATGAAGGCATAATTTACTACTCCAAAATGTCGTTTGGCCTAAAGAACACTGGAGCAACATACCAGCGGTTGGTAGACAAAGCCTTCTACAAACAAATTGGGAAAAATCTGGAAGTATATGTGGACGACATAGTGATAAAAAGTCGTACGGAGGATGACATCATCAGGGATGTGGAAGGAACGTTCCGGACGTTAAAAAGCATAAATATGAAATTAAACCGCCAAAAATGCACCTTCGGCGTGGAAGAAGGGACATTTTTGGGCTATACCATCAGTACCAAAGGCATACAAGCCTGCCCAGATAAAGCGGAAGCGATTACTAACCTCCCGTCTCCCAAATGTCTGAAAGAAGTACAAAAACTAAATGGGAAGCTAGCTAGCTTGAACCGGTTCCATAAAGTCAGCAGAGAAATCACTACGTTTCTTCAAGACACTCAAAAATTGACCAAAGAAAAGTGACTTCCATTGGACGAAAGAGGCAGAGGAAGCCTTCCAACAAATGAAAAAAGTAATAGCCAACCTTTTGACGCTAACAGCACCAATAGAAGGAGAAGAATTAATCGTCTATCTAGTGGTGGCGAAAGAAGCGGTAAGCGCGGTGCTAATGACAAAAAGGGGGAAAAAACAAATGCCAATTTACTTTGTAAGCCGTGTCTTGAGAGGCCCGGAGATAAACTATACACCTATGGAAAAAATGGTGTTAGCCCTGGTGCACGCCACCAGGCATTTGATAGGTACTTCTAAGCACACACCATGGTGGTTATTACGGATTAACCAGTCAAGCAGATCCTATTCAAACCAGAGGTGGCAGGAAGACTACAAAAATAGAGCATCGAACTGGGAGGATATGACATACACTATCGGCCACGAGTCTCGGTCAAAGGACAAATCTTTGTAGACTTCATAGTGGAACGACTAGAAGATGACTCAGAATATGAACCAATGGAAGAAGAAAAGCTATCGGAACCCTGGAAACTATTCACGGATGGATCGTCATTTGGGGATGGATCCGGGGCAGGGTTGATGCTTATCAGCCCAGAAGGAGCAGAATTCACCTATGCCCTAAGGTTCACATTTAAAGCAAGTAACAACGAATCAGAGTACGAAGCTCTCCTAGCCGGTCTAAGAATAGCGGGATAGATGGTCGTTGAAAACTTGCAAGCGTACGCCGACTCTCGACTCGTAGCAAACCAAATCAATGGATCCTATGTGGCTAAAGAAACGGAAATGATTCAATACTTAGAAAAGGCTAGGGAAGTTATAAGTACCTTCAGAATGTTTTCAATTCAACAAATACCGAGAAGCGAAAACACGAAAGCTGATGCCTTGAGCAAAATGGCATCCACTACCTTCGCACATCTAAGCAAGCAAGTGCTGGTGGAAGAGCTAGACAAAAAATCTATCGAAGAAATGCAAGTGTTAGCCGTATTCGAAGAAGAAGGAGACACCTGGATGACTCCAATCTACGAATATCTAACAAAAGACTTGCTACCAGCGGAGCAAAAGAAAGCTAACACGCTGAAAAGGACATCACAGCGCTTCGCTGTTATAAAAGAAATCCTATACAAAAAGTCCTTCCTCGGACCTTGGCTGCGATGTGTCAGACCATGACAAGCAGAATACGTGTTGCGGGAAATCCACGAAGTATCCTGCGGCATGCACACCGGAACCAGG
The DNA here is from genome assembly GCA_030686995.1 of Artemisia argyi. NCBI lineage: Eukaryota > Viridiplantae > Streptophyta > Magnoliopsida > Asterales > Asteraceae > Artemisia > Artemisia argyi. Next base: position 77,065,532 of record CM060681.1, read on the forward strand.
TCTGTAGTGGCAAAAGCTTTGAGAACTGGGTACTACTGGCGAAAAATGCACAAGGACACGAGAAGAATAATCCTCGCATGCCAAGATTGTCAAGTTCATAAACCTATCCCATGACACCCGTAGCAAAACCTAACGCCAATTACTTCCCCAGGGCCGTTCTACAAATGGGGAATTGACATAGCCGGAACCTTTCCAGAAAGACCGGGCAAAGTCAAGTTCCTAATTGTGGCAATCGACTACTTCAAGAATTGGATAGAGGCAAAGTCTGTCGCTACCATAACGGGCTAACAGGTAAAGAAATTTGTATGGGAAAACATTGTGTGCAGATTTGGACTCCTTAGAGTAATCATATCTGACAATGGAAAACAATTCTATGACAACCCTTTCAAAGACTGGTGTGAAAAACTATACATCCAGCAACGCTCCGCTTCAGTGAAACACCCACAAACAAATGGTATGGTGGACAGGGCCAACCAAAGCCTGTGGGAAGGGATTTAGGCATGATGATGAGGTGAGAAGTGTTACGATTTTAGGGGTCATTTAAGCCCTAAGTCGTGATTATTTGATCAAATATTGCCTCAAATCGTTCCTTTTGTCATTTTAGGTACTTTGGAGAAGAAATCTGAAAAAGGAAGCATTTTTGACATTTTTGGAGCGAAAAGTGAAGAAAACGGAAAAGTCTCCAAAATCAAGCTGGAAATAGTACCTGACGGCGTCATGTGTTGGCAAAGAGGTGGATAAAAAGTTTACACGAGACGTGCCAGAATGTTTTTGGGATTTAAAGAGTGACGGTGTAATGCTTTGGGACGCCAAGGCCGTCAAGAGCAATTTTACACGTGACGGCCATATGAAGATTTATACGTGATGGCGTCAGATCTGGATCTACGCAATCCGAGGAGAGTATTGGCGGCTAGTTGATGGCGTCAGAGTTACAACGTGACGCCATTAGACGTGTAATCTCTATATATAGTTTTCTAATTTTCATTCATTAAAGAGAGAACTTTTGGAGGAACTTTACCACAAACCCTAGGTCAAATTTTCACCTTATGGTAAGGGTCTCAAACCCTTCTTTAATCCATGTTTGAATAAAGATAAGTCTTCCAATAATCATTCAATATGTCTATGTGTTGTTTGATTTTATCTTATGCTTGTCTTTACTTTAACATGCTAGGCTAGGTTTGTTTGTGTTTGCTTAGATGTAATGAAACCTAGCTATTGATTGTTGGTTGATTGTTTGTTATTAGTTGTTGTTGTTGAATGATTTCGATGTTAGGCTTAAGAAAACTGGCTAATCTCCCATTGGTAACTTGCTTGAACGTCTTAAGAAACATGAATCAGATGTGTACTCTGATTTTAATGGTTGTATTTAATGCATGAGTGACTACTAAGGAGGCCATGATAGGAGCTAGTTGTCGGCTCGACATAGGAAGAGGTAGAAGCTTATAGAGTTGGGGAAGATCGTACACGGCCCCACGAATGGTATTAAGGAATATAACCCGTCATCCACGCAATTGTAACAAACTACTCAATTAATGAAAGATAGCTAGGGAGTAGTGAAATCTAAGTAAACACGTTTCTCTCATTATTGTTTTTCCACATATTTACTTTCTTGTTATTTTATTTTCATTTCATTTGTAGTTAATTGGGTTAGTTGACTAGCAACTAATTCCGCCCACTCTTCCAATACCCGAGATTTTTACTTGCATTCCATAAACCATAAAAATACAAAAAGAATCATCCCTCACCTCTAGACCTAGTTTAATTAAGTTTTGATCCTAACGAACACTATTCCCCAAGTAGAACGATCAATCTCCCGGTACTTACCACTACACTATACTACATCGGTTATGTACACTGCCTGGTGGGGATTACAAGCTTCTCGAGATACCTTGAGAGGTAAAACCTTTATAGTAGGCGCACTCCCACGCATCAAGTTTTTTGGCGCCGCTGTCGGGGAATAGTTATTGCTTAGGTTGAAATTTCTTTTTATTAGATCTACTTGCTAGATTCCTTTCTAGTGAGATTTTTATTTTATTTTTATAGGTTTTCTTTAGTTTATCTTATTTCTTCGTTCCTTTGTTCGTAAGCATTACCATCCGTCATCATGGAAGGTGGTAATATCTTTGAACCCATCAACCCACTACAACAAAACCCACCACAAAACCCACCACAACCAAACCAACCTCCTAGGCCCCGCACTTTAGGAAAGTACTCCCGTCCTAGCCACCAAGGCTATCGAAACACCATTGAGCTCACTCAAGGAGCTAATGTGTCTCCCTTGCGATCCGACATCATCCGGTTGGTGCAAAGCGGATGTGTATTCCATGGACTTCGTTCCGAAGATCCTAATCAACATCTCAAGGATTTCTTAAAATCGTAGATTCTATAGATCTTGATGTTGAAACTCGAGAGACGACCCGATTGCGTCTCTTCCAATTCTCTCTACGTGACCGAGCTAGTCAATGGCTTGAGCGTTTACCCGCGGGATCCATCACCTCTTGGGATGATCTCACCACTCGTTTCCTTGCTCAATTTTTCCCACCGGGGAGAACCACCAAGCTAAGAAATGACATCTTGATGTTCCAACAACGTCAAGGTGAAACCCTTTATGAATCATGGACTCGTTTCAAAGACTTACTCCAAAAACTCCCTCACTATGGCATAGATCTTTGGCTCCAAGTCTAAATCTTTTATGACCATATCAATCTCTCCACGAGTCAAACCATTGAACAAGCGGTTGGTGGCAAGCTACATGATCGAAGTGAGGAAGAATCATGGGAACTCATAGAAGATCTTGCTCTCTATGACAGCGAAGTTGGAATGATCCCCGTGATTTGAACAAAACGGTCAAGGCAATATCTTTGCCTTCGAACAATTCAAGCACTCCCGACCGTAGGATCATGGAACTTGAAGACCAAGTCAAGTTTCTTATGAAATCCTACGAAGCTCCTAAACCTTCAAGCCAAGTGAACAAAATCACTTCTTCATGCAAACTGTGTAACGGCTCTCACGAAACTCATAATTGCATGGAGCTCCCCAAACGAGCTTTTAAGGAATTCGCATCCTCACGTGCCGACAAAGCGGAGGATAGGTGGCCCACCACTAATCGTGGACCTCGAAATTTCAGCGAGGCCTATGAAGCGTGGAAGGATAAGCCAAATTTCAGAGGATACCAGACTCGGAGCGTATCCTTCAATGACTCTTCCCCACTCACCTGGTCCGAGCATTATCCACCTCAAAGCACACCTAAGCAAAGCTATGAAGAAACACTGCGAAAGTTTTTTTTTCTCAAGAAACACGGCTTTCTATGCTCAAGAATCAATTCAGACAACAGCAAGCCGATATGAATAACAAGGTTGGTAACCTGTTAAATACTATCAATGAGCGTATTGCTAGTAAATTGGCTCAGGCTGAAGAGGTCAAATCCGTCACCATCATTAATCAGCCACCCTCACAAGTAAAAATAAAGAACCCTAGTAAACTCTTTAAACATATATCACCTAAGGTGAAGGAAACTAGGGACCTTTTTGACTCCTCAGGACCAATCCACTTCGTGAGCACCATCACCACAATACCTGCTTCTAAACCCGATAAGAGCCAACAACCAGCTAGGAATGGGGACCATGAAGTAGAAAGTAGAGTCCCCCCAAAAGGACCACGATGTAACTAAGAACCCTGTAGACTTACCCAAGGACTCCATCACACAAAGGTCGAGCGAGAGGAAGGAGTTGAAAGAAGAATTCGAGGGGCCTAAGGAAAATCTGGGAGTTTTGGATAACTCTATTATGGAGGAGCTCGAGAAAGACACGGTAGGGGTTTCTATAGGGTGTAGAAATAGGATAGAGGAAGGCGACTCCAAGGTTTTTAAGATTTCTTGCACCACTAGCAAAAAGCTTATAACTTATGCCTACATAAATCCTGGCCTCCCAATAAATGATATCTCTTTCTCCCTTTACAACGAAGCCTTCCCTGAACAGATTACGTGTAAAGGATTCAATAGAGTCCGGATAGAGAAAAGGTTACGAATTATGATTGGAGGATTCATCTATGACATTGATCTAACCGTGACCGATGACATGGACTCATTCATTAGTCCAACATTAACTAACCTCGTCCTCAAAAAACTATTTGTAAAATAAACAGGGGTGACCCTAGATGAAAGAGATGGTAGTGCACTATTTACCAATGGTGTCAGGAAGGTGATTTTTCATAAGGGAAATGAGGAAGTGTATGAATACAACCATCATTGGATTATAATATAAGTGGATTACAAGGTAGAAGGTCGGGAAAGATAAAGTGACATGATCCTAATAACCTCAAAATCCCTTGTATGATCGGTCACAAGCATTTTTATAATGTCTACATTGACGTGTGCCTACCCAAGAATGTTATGTCCTTGTTCCATTACAACAATATTTGCAGATGGGGGTTGATTTATAAAGGAGAGAACGTTGTCGGCAGAGATCATGAAATGCAAGTGTTTGTAGGAAATATGACATTCACGATGGACTTTACGATCGTGGACAATATCGACCCTAGGTTGTTAAAAGTTGTTTTCGGGGCGCCCTTTTGTGAAATCACTAACTTAATGGTTGACGACCGGAATGGGATCATGACTTTCACCGATGGGATTAGGAGAATCTCATACCAAACTCCATATAAGATGAAAGATTTCGAAGGAGTAGATTGTGACGGGCTTGATAAGCTAGGCTCCCAAATTTTTTTTTTTTTTTTTTTTTTTTTTTTTTTTTTTTTTTTTTTTTTTTTGGTTTTTTTGTGATGATGATGTTCGGAGAGGATGTAAAAACACCTTTGAATTATCATGTAGATTCTTTAAGGGTGTCGGTAAGCTTAGTTCCAAATATCGGGAAGTTATTTGATGCATGGAATTGCGCCCTCGCAAAAGGTTTTACCTCTCAAGGGATCTTGAGAAGCTTCCAATCCCCACCAGGCAGTATACATGACCGTTGAGTATAGTATAGTGACAAGTACCGGGGGATTGATCGTTCAACTCAAAGAATAGTGTTCGCTAGGGTTAAAACTCACTAAAACTAGGTCTATAGATGAGGGATGATTCTTTTTGTATTTTTATATTTTAAATGAAAGCAAGTAAAATCTTGGTTTTGGAAGGAGTGGGCAGAATTAGTTGCTAATCAACTAACCCAAATAACTAAAGATGCAATCAAAATAAAATAAACTAAACTTAAACTAAATTATGGCGAAAACAATAATGAGAGAAAATGTGTTTACTTAGATTTCACTACTCCCTAGCTATCTTTTACAGGTTGATTAGTTTGTTACAATTGCATGGATGACGGGTTATATTCCTTAATAATATTCGTAGGGCTGTGTACGATCTTCCCTAACTCTATAAGCTTCTACCTCTTCCAATGTTGAGTCGACTACTAGCTCCTAACATGGCCTCATTAGTAGTTACCTAAGCATTAAATACAACCAATATATCGTAGTACACCTCCGATCATGTTTCTTAAGACTTTCAAGCAAGTTACCAATTGGAAGTCTGCCAGTTTTCTTAAGCCTAACATCAAATTCATTCATCCACAACAATTATACACAAACAACCAACTCATAATCAATATCTAAGTTTCATTACATCTAAGCAAACACAAAGAAAACCTAGCCTAGCATATTAAATAGAAGACATGCGTAAGATATAATCAAACAACACATAGACATATTGAATGATTTGATGAAAGACTTACCTTCAATTAAGCAAGGATGAAACAAAGGGTTGAAACCCTTAAAATATCTGTAAATTCGTCTAGGTTTTACTCCTTTCAAAGTTGCACACAATGAATGAAAACTAGAAAACTATATATAGATTTTGTATCCTAACGGTGTCAAGAGATAGGTGTGACGCCATTAACTCGCCGCCAAAATAATACTCTTACTGACTAGATCCACTTCTGACGCCGTCACTCTTTATTTTCTCTGGGCCGTCTCTCTTTGCATTTACACGTGATGGCCTTGGCAAATTATAACGTGATGCCGTCACGAGCTCTTCAGAAAACATTCTGGCGTGTCACGTGTAATTGATTTATCCACCTCTTTGTCAAGTCATGACGCCGTCCCTAGCAACCTGTGACGCCGTCAAGTGCAATTTCCAGCATGATTTTGAGACTTTGTCGTTTTCTTCACTTTTTTGCTTCAAAAATGTCCAAAATGCTTCCTTTTGTAAATTTCCTCTCAAAAGTACCTAAAATGACGAAAGGAACAATTTAGGGCAATATTTGATCAAATAATCTCAACTTTGGCATTAAATGACCCCCCAAAAGTTGTACACTTTTCGCTTCATAAAATACCCTTACACTTGAGATTTGCTTGTCCTCAAGCAAATGCGCTTTCATTCTAATTAAAATACAAGTTAGGGGTCATTTAACACTAATATAAAAGTAATTACAACAAATAATCATTCCACTTCAACCAAAAACAAGCACTAAAATTATACACTAGCACCTCACAAATAGTGTTTAGATACTCACATCTCTCGGGTGTAATAAAGTATATATCACAATATGGAAATAGAGAACATCTCTCACTACCTGTCATAGCAAATAGATTACCATAGGCTTGGGAAAGGATCAAACCTCCACCACTTGGCGTAAGCACCTAGGATAAACTATCAAAGAGATCTTTTAAAAGGGTTATAACGTGAGGTGTAGGGATATGATAAACACGGTTTTGTTGGATAAAGGCAATATTTACTGGTGGCGAGTTAATCATCTTGATTAATTACAAGTACAATATGGCATTCCTAAGCCAAGACTCGACTCGACTTAAGCTAGTCAAAAACTAATAAAAACATAAAATAAACATAGAAGGAAACGGGATGGTAGTCCGTATGTTTTTTTTCTCTTTTTTCTTTTTCTATTTTTTTTCTTTTTCTTGATTTTTTTTCGATTTTTTTTCTTTCTTTTTTTTTTATTTTTATTTTTTTATTATTTTCTTTTTTGCATACACTCTTACCCTACCATCCAAAATAATACATCATAGGGGATTTGCATTCCCCTTACACTTGAACTTTTACATACTTTACAATTAACTATTATAATGACTCGAATTAAGATAATCAAACTGGAGTACTTTTTAAGATTAACGCACATATGGGGGTAATATATGATGTTCTTCCCCATTACTCCATAACACAAGTACTTTACCCATGAGTCCCAATCGTCCCAAAACAATATGTACAACATATGACTCGACTTAGCAACCATGTAATCAATTAGACAATTAACTAAGGGTTTAAACAAATAACAATAATGCACTAAAGATGAGTGCATACACGGAAGGCTAAGGCGATTTGGGTGTACATTTGGGGTGGATTGTAAACAAATTATCCCTTTAAGTAAAATGCTTAAAGTTAGAAACGAAAAGATAGGCTCGGAGGGGTGTACTAGGGTATCGTGTACTAAAAATGAGTACAACGCAAAGGTGTGGGAAAATTAATTGACTTTACTAGTCAAGTAGTTTGTCTTTATTGGTCAAGTAATTATGATACGGTTTTAACACAAGGGTGAACCTAATGCCTCTTATCATGTAGTAAATCCTACTATACGAATGTAGTCTCACTAGTGGTCTCGGGATGCATCACTAACGCAAGTTCTAGAATCTAAGTGCTACCGGTACACTCATAAGCACTAATAATGAATGTTTTTCCTAACAAATCTAAAGGCGAACCTCACATATTTTGGTGGAAAATTTTTTTGAGTGGTACGCTTTTTTGTGCTAGTCATACAACTCCTATCCATGAGACGCACATTAAGACTAAAGCTTCACTCTTAAATGTTGTAAAAAATTTTAAATTTGGTGCTAAAATTTCCCTAACAACTATTTCTCTTAGTTTTATCACACCTACTATTGAACAAACAAACTCAAGTGCAATTGTATTCTCTAAGGTATCATCATTTACCCTCCCCTTACACTTAGGCTGAACATTGTCCCCAATGTTCAATGAAAAGGATGTAAAAGTAATGAAGGTAAAAGAATGAAAACAAATACTCCCCTGATTCGTTCGGTGTAGATAAATGGATAACATAGTTAAATCTTCCTCCAAGAAAATGAACGTTGAAAGCTTCCCTCCAGAAATATAAATCATATTCTTGTCCAATATAACCTGTTAAACCTGAGAAAACAATCATGGCAAACCTCGCGTAAAATCGGTGGCAATCTATATATATAAGGATATAATGCTTGTGGAATGAATGTTTGCAGATTTCCTGGAATTTATAAAACTAAAGAATTAACAAAACTTTAAGATTCCGTTTGAAAAACAAAACTTTCAAAATTTTTCAGAATTTTTTCACCTGACGCCGTCAGGTTATGATCCTGACGTCGTCAGAGTGTTCTGACAAAAATCTTATGTTAAGTTTCTGAAAAATTTCTGGAAAAACTTACGCCTTAATTCCTGGAATTCCTGCAAAACATCATTATGACTCGATACAAGCATTTGACTCAAACAAATACTAATATACATGTTCATTTAATATTGTTGTGGTTCATGTCCAATTCCGTTCATAAAAACAAATTTAGGTTTCCCTTACACTTATCTTTTGCAAAATACCTTTTTATGAAGTTAAGACAAACAACAAGGTAAAGCATTATTACAATTTATTATAAAACATGATCCACAAACAATAAAAATAAAGCATGCATATGGAAACAAATAAAATCAAACAAACAAAACAAATAAAACAAATAAAACATGAATTGCCTCCCAAGAAGCGCTTTTCTTTATTTACGAGTCTTGTAGCTAGATTCAAGGTCATGGGCTATTACATTTTCCTTTCCTACTTTTCAATCGATTCTCTTAACCTTTGAACTACTTCTTTGTCAACTTTATACTTAGGTCCAAGGGCTAAACAATTATTATAGTAAAGGCTCCTCTTCTCTCAAACAAAATTCATTCCTTTACTCTTATCTTCTTCGTTAATGTCCTCGATTGCACTAATGTTATCCATATCAAGTTGAGGAACATAACAAAACTACTTCATTTTATTAGGCATTCTATAGGTGATCCAATCGATTCCATTGGAAAATTGGACTGTTGCCTCTATTTGATCGTGTTTTAACTTGGACTCCTCAACAAATGACTTACCTAATACCACATGGGATAAGCGATAATCTATAATATTCGCCAAGTCTTCAACAACCATAAAGTCCACAAGATAAGTAAAGTTCCCAATAAAGACATGTAGACCTTTAACTCTCCCGACAAAGTTTCAAACTCCACCGGGGTATTTGGGATCTTTCCTAGGTCCGAGTCTTGTTGTTACTAACTCATTATAGACACTTGAAGACATAATGTTGACTGGGGATTCAAAATCGATGTAGGCTTGATCAATGCATTTATACCCAATCATACATGGTATCTTCACATTCTTAGGGTCACCTCTTTTAATCTTAGTGTCAATCTTAACAAAGGGAGGCCTAGGGTTATCAATGAGATTGTTATAATAAGCGATTTCCTCCTTAGTGGGATATAAATTGAAATAATCATCATCTAAACCCTCCTCTTCTTCTTCCTTAACATCTTATGCAATTGCCAAGTTATTGGGTTCAATTTCCTTATCTAAGTCCTTGGCTATTGCTAAGTCATTAAGCGCATAGTCAAGCTCAATATCAACCAATCTATTGAGTTCTCTAAGTTCCCTAATCTCATTCTCAATCTGTTCACGCAACAAAGCAACCTCAATAGGTGAAAGGGGTGGATTCGCGTTTTCCATAGTGGCCAACGGAATAATTAATGAGGATTATATGAACAAACACACAAAGAAAAGATAGACTAAAGAAACCTATTAAAATAAAATAAAAATCTTACTAGAAAGGAATCTAGCAAGTAGACCTAATAAAAAGAAATTTTAACCTAGACAATAACTATTCCCCGGGCTGCGGCGCCAAAAACTTGATGCGTGGTATTGCGCCTCGCAAAAGGTTTTACCTCTCAAGGGATCTTGAAAAGCTTGCAATCCCCACCAGGCAGTGTACCTGACCGTTGTAGTATACTATAGTGACAAATACCGGAGGATTGATCGTTCAACTCAAAGAATAGTGTTCGCTAGGGTTAAAACTCACTAAAACTAGGTCTAGAGATGAGGGATGATTCCTTTTGCATTTTTATATTTTAAATGAAAGCAAGTAAAATCTCGGTTTTGGAAGGAGTGGGCGGAATTAGATGCTAATCAACTAACCCAAATAACTAAAGATGCAATCAAAATAAAATAAACTAAACTTAAACTAAATTATGGCGAAAACAATAATGAGAGAAAATGTGTTTACTTAGATTTCACTACTCCCTAGTTATCTTTTACAGGTTGATTAGTTTGTTACAATTGCATGGATGACGGGTTATATTCCTTAATACTATTCGTAGGGCCGTGTACGATCTTCCCTAACTCTATAAGCTTCTACCTCTTCCTATGTCGAGCTGACTACTAGCTCCTAACATGGCCTCATTAGTAGTTACCTATGCATTAAATACAACCAATATATCGTAGTACACCTCCGATCATGTTTCTTAAGACGTTTAAGCAAGTTACCAATTGGAAGTCTGCCAATTTTCTTAAGCCTAACATCGAATTCATTCATCCACAAAAATTATACACAAAAAACCAACACATAATCAATATCTAAGTTTCATTACATCTAAGCAAACACAAAGAAAACCTAGCCTAGCATGTTAAAGAGAAGACAAGCGTAAGATATAATCAAACAACACATAGACATATTGAATGATTTTATGAAAGACTTATCTTCAATTAAGCATGGATTAAACAAAGGGTTGAAACCCTTAAAATATCTATAAATTCGTCTAGGATTTACTCCCTTCAAAGTTGCACACAATGAATGAAAACTATAAAACTATATATAGATTTTGTATCCTGACGGCATCAAGAGATAGGTGTGATGCCGTTAAATCGCCGCCAAAATAATACTCGTATTGCCTAGATCCACTTCTGACGCCGTCACTCTTTATTTTCTCTGGGCCGTCTCTCTTTGCATTTACACGTAATGGCCTTGGCAAATTATAACGTGACGCCGTCACGAGCTCTTCAGAAAACATTCTGGCGCGTCACGTGTAATTGATTTATCTACCTCTTTGTCAAGTCATGATGTCACCACTAGCAACCTGTGACGTCGTCACGTGCAATTTCCAGTATGATTTTGAGACTTTGTTGTTTTCTTCACTTTTTTGCTCAAAAAACGTCCAAAATGCTTCCTTTTGTAAATTTCCTCTCAAAAGTACCTAAAATGACAAAAGGAACGATTTAGGGCAATATTTGATCAAATAATCTCGACTTTGGCCTTAAATGACCCCCCAAAAGCGGTACACTTTTTGCTTCATCGTTATTTTTGAATTTGAAGACCCAAAATACCTGCACTATGAAAGTGATCCCGATAGAGGTTTGGAGGATGACCTAGAAACCGTGACTAATGACGAGGTCACGTAATTGCCCGTGACTTTGAGTCTAGCTACAAGACTCGTAAATAAAGAAAGCGCTTCTTGGGAGGCAACCAAGCTTTATTTGTTTGATTGTTTGTTTGTTTAATTTTGTTTGTTTCCGTATGCATGTTTTATTTTTATTGTTTGTAGCTCATGTTTCAAAATAAATTGTGAAAATGCTTTATTTTGTTTTTTAACTTCTTCTTGATTACATATAAAGGTATTTTACAAAAGATAAGTGTAAGGAAAATCTAAATTTGTTTCTAAGAACGAGATTAAACATGAATCACAACAATATTAAACGAATATGCATATTAGTATTTGTGTGAGTCAAATGCTTGTATCGAGTCATAATGATGTTTTGCAGGATTTCCAGGAATTAAGGCATGAGTTTTTCCAGAAATTTTCCGGAAACTTAACATTAAATTTCTGCAGAGGGTTATAACCTGACGGCATCAAGTGTAAAATTCTGAAAATTTTGCAAGTTTTGTTTTTCTGCCGGAGTCATAGAGTTTTTGTTAAATCTTTAGTTTTATAAACTCCGGGAAATTTGCAAATATTCATTCCACAAGCATTATATCTTAATTTACTTTCTAGGATTTTAGTATATATAGAGTTTGCCGCCGATTTTACGCGAGGTTTGCCATGATTGTTTTCTCAAGTTTAACAAGTTATATTGGACAAGAAGATGATTTATATTTCTGGAGGAAAGATTTCAACGTTCATTTTCTTGGAGGAGGATCTAACCATGTTATCGCATTATCCATACCGAACGAATTAGGGGAGTATTTGTTTCATTCTTTTACCTTGGTTACTTTTACATCCTTTTTATTGAACATTGGGGACAATGTTCAGCCTAAGTGTAAGGGGAGGGTAAATGATGATACCTTAGAGAATGCAATTGCACTTGATTTTGTTTGTTCAATAGTAGGTGTGTAATAAAACTAAGAGAAACACTTGTTAGGGTAATTTTAGCGCCAAATTTAAAATTTTTTACAACATATAGAAGTGAAGCTTTAGCCTTAATAAGCGTCTCATGGATAGCAGTTGTATGACTAGCACGAACAACCGTACCACTCAAAATTTTCCTCCCCAAATATGTGAGGTTCGCCCCTAGATTTGTTAGGAAAAGATGCTTATGAGTGTACAGGTAGTACTTAGATTCTAGAACTTGTGATAGTGATGCATCCGAGACCACTAGTGAGACTACATTTGTGTAGTGGGATTTGCTACACGATAAGAGGCATTAGGATCACCCTTGTGTTTAACCCGTATCATAATTACTTTACCAATGAAGTCATAATTACTTGACTAATAAAATCAAGTAATTTTCCCATACCTTTGCGATGTACTCATTTTTAGTACACGATACCCCTAGTACACCCCTCCGAGCCTATCTTTTTCATTTCTAACTTTAAGCATTTTAGTTAAAGGAAGAATTTGTTTACAATCCACCCCCAAATGTACACCCAAATCACCTTACCTTCCTTGTATGCACTCATCTTTAGTGCATTATTGTTATATGTTTAAACCGTTAGTTAATTATCTAATTGATTACATGGTTGCTAAGTCGAGTCATATCTTGTACATATTGTTTTGGAACGATTGGGACTCATGGATAAAGTACTATTGTTATGGAGTAATGGGGAAGACGTCAATTATTACCCCAATATGTGTGCTAATATCTAAAAAGTATTCCAAGTGTTTTGATTATCTTAATTCGAGTCGTTAGAATTGTTGATTGTAAAGTATGTAAAAGTTCAAGTGTAAAGGGAATGCAAATTCCCTACGATGTATTATTTTGGATGGTAGGGCAAGAGTGTGTGAAAAAAAAAAATCGGAAAAATCAAGAAAAAAAAAAAGAAAAAACATACGGACTACCATCAAGTTTCCTTTTATGTTTATTTTATGTTTTTGTTAGTTTATGATTAGTTTAAGTCAAGTCGAGTCTTGGCTTAGCAACGCCACATTGTACATGTAATTGACCAAGATGATTAACTTGCCACCAGTAAAGATTGCCTTTATCCAACAAAACCGTGTTTATCATATCCATACACCTCACGTTAAAACCCTTTAAAAGACCTCTTTGATAGTTTATCCTAGGTGCTTACGCCAAGTGGTGGAGGTTTGATCCTTTCCCAAACCTATGGTAATCTATGTGCTATGACAGGTAGTGAGAGATATTTTTCATTTTCATATTATGATATATACTTTTATTACACCCGAGAGATGTAAGTATCTAAACACTATTTGTGAGGTGCTAGTGTATAATTTCCGTGCTTGTTTTTGGTTGAAGTGGAATGATCATTTGTTGTAATTACTTTTATATTAGTGTTAAATGACCCCCAGCTTGTATTTTGATTAGAACAAAAGCGCATTTGCTTGAGGACAAGCAAATCTCAAGTGTAAGGGTATTTGATGAGGTGAAAAGTGTTACGATTTTAGGGGGTCATTTAAGTCCTAAGTCGTGATTATTTGATCAAATATTGCCTCAAATCGTTCCTTTTGTCATTTTAGGTACTTTGGAGAAGAAATCTAGAAAAGAAAGCATTTTGGACGTTTTTGGAGCGAAAAGTGAAGAAAACGGCAAAGTCTCCAAAATCAACCTGGAAATAGTACCTGATGGCATCACGCTTTGCATGTGATGGCGTAATGTGTTGGCAAAGAGGTGGATAAAAAGTTTACACAAAAAGCACCAGAATGTTTTTGGGATTTAAAGAGTGACGGCGTCATGCTTTGGGACGTCAAGGCCGTCAAGAGCAATTTTACACGTGATGGCCATATGAAGATTTATACATGACGGCGTCAGATCTGTATCTAGGTAATCCGAGGAGAGTATTGGCGGCTAGTTGACAACGTTAGAGTTACAACGTGACGCCGTTAGACGTGTAATCTCTATATATAGTTTTCTAATTTTTATTCATTAAATAGAGAACTTTTGGAGGAACTTTACCACAAACCCTAGGTCGAATTTTCACCTAATTGTAAGGGTTTCAAACCCTTCTTTCATCCATGTTTGAATAAAGATAAATCTTCCAATAATCATTCAATATGTCTATGTGTTGTTTGATTCTATCTTATGCTTGTCTTTACTTTAACATGCTAGTCTAGGTTTGTTTGTGTTTGCTTAGATGTAATGAAACCTAGCTATTGATTGTTGGTTGATTGTTTGTTATTAGTTGTTGTTGATGAATGATTTCGATGTTAGGTTTAAGAAAACTGGCTAATCTCCAATTGGTAACTTGCTTGAACGTCTTAAGAAACATGAATCGGATGTGTACTACGATTTTAATGGTTGTATTTAATGCATAAGTGACTACTAAGGAGGCCATGTTAGGAGCTAGTTGTCGGCTCGATGTAGGAAGAGGTAGAAACTTATAGCGTTGGGGAAGATCGTACACGGCCCTACGAATGGTATTAAGGAATATAACCCGTCATCCACGCAATTGTAACAAACTATTCAATTAATGAAAGATAGCTAGGGAGTAGTGAAATCTAAGTAAACGTGTTTCTCTCATTATTGTTTTTCCTCATATTTACTTTCTTGTTATTTTATTTTCATTGCATTTGTAGTTAATTGGGTTAGTTGACTAGTAA
This sequence comes from Artemisia argyi, assembly GCA_030686995.1. Classification (NCBI taxonomy): domain Eukaryota; kingdom Viridiplantae; phylum Streptophyta; class Magnoliopsida; order Asterales; family Asteraceae; genus Artemisia; species Artemisia argyi. The sequence continues at coordinate 77,080,593 of CM060681.1, forward strand.
CTAATTCCGCCCACTCTTCCAATACCCGAGATTTTTGCTTGCTTTCCATAAACCATAAAAATACAAAAAGAATAATCCCTCACCTCTATACCTAGTTTAATTAAGTTTTGATCCTAACGAACACTATTCCCCAAGTAGAACGATCAATGCCCCGGTACTTGCCACTACACTATACTACATCGGTCAGGTACACTGCCTGGTGGGGATTGCAAGCTTCTCGAGATCCCTCGAGAGGTAAAACCTTTTGCGCAGGCGCAATCCCACGCATCACACGACTAGGTGAAGACAACAAAAATTAGATAGAGGAACTACCACACGTCCTATAGGCACACCAAACAATGATCAATCTAGCAATGGGGACACTTCGTTCGCTCTAACATATGGGACGGAGGCGGTCATCCCAGCAGAAATAGGTGTGCCGACGTAGAGGATAACAAAGGTTAACACAAACCAAAACGAAAAAGACCTAGAAATAAACCTGGATATGCTCGAGGAACGAAGAGAATAGGTAGCCATCCGTGAAGCAAAAAGCAGAGCAAAGATGGAAAAATACTACAACTCCAGATTCCGCAACAATAGCTTTAAACCAGAGGACCTAGTGTAACGAAACAATGACGCAAGCCGTGCGAAAGATACTGAAAAGCTAGGGCCCAAATGGGAAGGACCGTATGTTGTCTCGGAAACATTAGGAAAAGGAGCATACAAATTAAAAGACAAAAATGGAACAACAATGCCATGAAGTTGGCACATATGCAACCTCAAAAGATTCTACATAAATCAGTTGTAGAAGAGCCACACATGCGGACACCGCAGTGGTCATCTATCCCTTTTTAGTACCATCTTTACTATTGTACTGTCTTTTTAACTTTAATGTAAGGTGAGGACTAGCTACCCTCACTAGTTTGCTTTAATAAAATGTCCGCCCTTTTTAACTTGCAAACCTAACAATATATATGAGTAAGATGCGCACACACACTTGGGCCCGTCCTACCAAATGTTATTCTGCATAACAAAAGGATGAGTAACCGCAAAATTAACTCAAAGTACGTAAGAGGTATTGCAAACCCAGTACGGGAGAATAACCCACAAGTATTCACAAAAGACTATTAAACAAGCGTACCCGTACGACTTTAAACATAGCAAATACATCATGATAAATAAGATCGTAATTACGACAAATACAAAGACGTACAAAGCAACGTACACATTGTTCAAACAGTACGCACAAAAACAAACAAACAAAATATAGCCAAACAAACAGCTACACTACGAAGAATCCTATGTTGAAAGAACAACACTTTCTTCCCCCGCAAATGAAGAAATAGGAGCACCAGGGGGACTATTTCCACCAGCGGCATGAGCATCCGTGTTCACCCCACCACAAGCCTCCGATGACACAGGAGTAGAGGGACCTAAAGAAACAAAATTTGGGACCTCGGGGATATCAGAACCCCTACTCAAAACAAGTGATGCATCAACAGATGTAAAAACTGGAGCTATCTCTAAGAAAGGGGAAACACGACATATAAGCGCCTCTTTACCAGAAGCAATGCTCTTCTTAATCTTGATGAAATCCCTCTCACACCTTTCTAGGGGATTGGATAGAGGCTCCGCACCTACAGACACACTATCTAAAGGATACCATATGGGAACAAAAAGCTGCTCCAAATCCGGTTGCAAAGAAGCCACGTCAAGAACATCGGCAAGAGGATCATCGAGATGAAGGAGTTCCATGATATCCCCAATACGGGAATCCTTATTCGCATAAAAAGTTGCAAATAAAGGAAACTCAAAATCCTAAAGGTCCTGCAAAGCGGACTGATAGTCTGCCTCAGCTGACGAACGGTGGCCATCGACCCCAGAAAGGTCCGCACCCAACCGACTGTGCGCGAGACCGGCCACCAATACATATTGAATACCTTTGATAATGGCAAAACTAATAACTCTCCCAGACGCAGCAACATAATCTAGAGAATTCAGACACTTGGCAACAGCAAGCCGAATACCATGGGTTAAAAACCAATGGCGCTCAGCCACAGCGGAAAGCAGGCGAGGACGAAATGCCTCATGAACATATAAAGACAACTTCCCAATCTGACTCTCCAAAGCAACCATCCTTTGGGAAAGAGCCCCCAATTGATCATCCTGAATCTTCATAAAATCTTCCGCCAAATGATCAAAAGCCAATGAGAGCCTCTCTCGAGAAATAAACACGTGGCCAGGCGGGGAAACTGAAGACCGAAGTTCCGCAACTTGCGTCTCAAAAGAATTACGCTCTATCCAAAGTGCGGAAACCTGCTCCATAAAAACCTTCTCTAAAGACTCCAAAATAGAAACACGCTTGCGAAGATTAACCACTTCCGCAACCCCAGCATCGGCCAAAGAAAGCCTTGCTTTTAGCTTGGTAATTTCATCACCCTTAGACCCAAGCAAACAGGATTGTTCATCGTAATGATTGGACAAATTAACATTCTCTTGCAAAAGATCTTCCCCACGCCTCCTCACCTTGGATCCTAGTACCGTTTGATGAGCTGTGCTAATATTATACACAGAAAATAACTGTTCATAGCTCAGGCCACGAACAGCCGCAAACATGTATGGCAGAGCAACCCAGTCAATCAAACTGCGGCACTCCAGAGGGCCAGACAAACAAGAATCATTAGTAACATCCCACTGAGGGATATAGATGTTATCCGAACCATCAGGACTAACATCGCCTAAATAACTGGTATCAATGCTGGGCATAATTCTGGTACCATGGGCAACCGAAATCTGATCAAGGAGTAGGGAGTCATCAATAGCTTTTCCCTGAGAAACTGAAATAACCATAGGAGAAGTAGTAGCAATTGTCGTCACCGACAACGTGCTACACTTAATAGACGAACCTACTTCCGAATCGGAAGCAGACGAAGAGGGGATATTGACACTTGCCTTGATATCAGCAAGATCATGAACCATTGACCCCGAAGCACCTACCTTGAGTCTTTTAACAGAAGGAAGGAAATCATCAAAAGATACCGTCTTTACCCTCTCTTTCACCCTTGACACTAACGGCAACTCCACCGAATCAATAACCTCTCTCTCAAGAAGATCAGAATCAGAAGTATCACCAATACCACATGTTGCAACACTATGATATCCAGAAACGTCTCCAATAGCAGCAGCAGGTTGACCCGAAGAAATTCGTGGTTGTTCCTCTTTAGAAGAACGGACTTTGAAAAGATTGGGAACATCAAGAACCATTTCCATTTTTGCTCAAAATTAAAGTTTGTCAAAATCTGAGTAGATAATAGTTATCGCGGTTAGATGAGAAACAAGGAAAAAGAAAATATAGGAGAATAAGGGAAAACCATTTATACCCTTCGTCACGAAACCCAAGGAAAAAAAGAAAAGAAGGTGGATGGTCCCAAACGCTCCACGTTCCCCCCACGATCTTATCCGCTGGCAAGACAAGATCCGCACCATAAAGAACTCAAGCCAGGAGCGGAGAACTAATAATCTAGTCTAGAAACATTCACCGCACGCTACCAAAGCACACAAGCAATGAACGCACTAGACTGGGGGGACTTGATGACGTATAGTACGGATAGTAGGCTTACGGGGCATGGACTATCTCATACGAACTGGACTCCGGTCCTACAAGCGAATCGGGTTCTGGCCCTACAAGTAAACTGGGCTCCGGCCCAATGAGCTAAACAGAACTAGACATAACTAAAGCCCATTTCACGAGCATGGCACAATCCGGACAAACTAGAACACATACGAGCGGCACTTCCAAAGTATGCTCGCGGACTGAACCCCAGTCCGAAAATCCACCTATGTCAACAAACATCGATTAAGTTGCGGATCCTTCCTCGACACGGGTCCCACTTCGGCCACTACAGCAATATGTGAGATATTATGAAACCCTAATATTTCCACTACCTATAAAAGGAGACCTCAATTCACACTTTTGAGGTACGAGTTTCTCACTTATCCCAATACTCTCACATTCCTCTGACAACATGTGTACTTACTCTCACGCCGGAGCTTAATTGTGCGATCTGTCCCCATGGTAAGGCTAACGGTTTACTCTTATTTGTGCAGGAATCAAACATTCACTTGGTTTAGTGCATAATTTACTACTTAGGACACCCGTCCAGAGTAACCCAAGAGCATTATCAACCCCAATCTCAACCCGTCACACTTTTTGCACTAACAATTGGTTATGGTTGTTTCAATGTTGTGGTGATCGTCATATTCATGCTTGTACGCTAACTTTGTTTTGTAGCATGACTCCATAGATCGATTCTTTGGTGCCCCAAATGATAAGGATTTATTTGATACCTTTTTAAGTGGTCATTTCAGCCTAAAATAGAGTATATATGATCAAATATTGCCTCATCATTTCTTTTTGTATTTTAGGTACTTGGGATGAGAATCTAGAATTCGACACTTTTTGGACGATAAAGTGAAGAAAACGACAAAGTCGAGAAAAACCTATCAGAAAAGGATACCTGACGACGTCACGCCTTGCCTTGTGACACCGTTACTTGTTATTTTAGAGCTAGAAGAATTAACACATGTCGCTTCAAAAAGAATTTGAGTATTTGCACCTAACGGCGTCAAGTGTAATATGAAGTAAGGCATCACGCTTTAAGATAGCAAGAGACGGCTCAGAAGAGTTATAAAGGGATGGCGTCAGCCAAAAGCTGACGGCGTCATAGTATAAAGAGTGACGACATCAGAGCGGTGACTTGCACAAGACGAAACCCTAAACACGGCAGGCTAACGGCGTCAAAACCCATAAGCTGACGACGTCAGCATTGTAAATCTATATATACTTTTTGTTTTATTTTCATTAAGTGTGACATCTTGTGGTACAAAATCCTAAACGATTTCCAGACTTATTTTAGGGCTTTTTCAGCCTTTTTCATCCATGCTCTATTGAAGATAAGTTATCCTTTTTCAATATGTCTATGTATTGTTTGATTCTTTGTTAATCTTTTCTTCACTTTAACATGCTAGCTTAAGTTTATATGTGTTTGCTTAGATCTAATGAAACCTAGTTGTTGATTATTGATTTGTTATCTATTGTTTAGTTGATTGCTTCACGTTAGGCTAAGAAAACTGGCTGACCTCTTTTATGTAACTAGCTTGAACATCTTAGAAAACATAATCATAGCGTGCACTATTGGTTTCTCTCGTTGTATTTATTGCATGAATTGATGTTTATGACCTAGGATTCTTAATAGACTTTAAGGTTTTAGGTGAAATTAATAATCATAGAGTTGGGGAAGGTAGCACACCCCCACGACCGGTATTAAGGAATACAACGCTTCAACTAAAACAAGGACGTGACAATTCAACAAATCAGTAAAAGATAATGAGGGAGTAGTGGAATCTAAGTAAACACATTTGCCTCACCATAAGAAGTTCATCACTTTACTTTTCTTGATATTTTTAATTTTAATTTTTATAAAAGTAGTTTTTGAGTTAGTTGAATAGCAACTAATTCCGCCCTTACCTTTAAAACCAAGATTATACTTGCTTTATAAAAGATTATAAAAACACAAAAAGAATCATCCCTCACCTTTAGACTTATCTCAACATACACTTCAACCTAACAACACTATTCTCCTAGAGAACGATCAATCCCCCAGATTTACCTATACTACACTACAATGATTAGGTACACTGCTTGGAGGATTGCAAAACTTCTTGCGATCCCTAGAGAAGTAAAACTCCTTGTGAGGTTGCAATATCTCGCATCACCAAACAAAGGGGATTATACACCGAGGGGGATCACTCTTCACTTTTTGTTTTGGCAAAAAGAGGGGAGAAATGAGTAAACTCACAACTAAAAACTTGCATACTTATATTTTTACTAAATATTAGTTTATATTTTGCCATCATCAAAAAGAGGAAGATTGTTAATACAAATATCACATAAAAATGTTATTTATATTTTACGGTCTCTCAAAGTGTTGATAATGACAAATATAAATTTATTAGTGCGTTTTGATTTAGTGATCGGAGGCTGGAGTGGTGTCTCCTGTTTCAATATCAACATGACTCGTAATGAGTAGTCGATAGATGATGCAGGGTTCCCCGTGAGAATAAAACAAGTCCTTTTAAGAGAAATTGAGTGGCTAGAAGGTTTAGTACAGTGCGTCACTAGGTCCATGACATCTTGTCTTCAATACCGACGTTACCTTAGCAACAGCCAGTACCATATGAATTGGTTGAATATTTGGACGGTATTTCTTTTCACCCTTTATCTTTACATTTCTTTTTCATTCTTCAGCCTCTTCAGCGCTTATCGAGACTTCATCGCTAGCACCTTGTTGGGTTAGTTCCAGTACTAGCTCAATCTCAGTCGGCATTCTTCCCTTATTCTCACTTTTCTCCTTTTTTAATCGTTCCTAAGGACTTCTAATCCAACTAGAGGATTGTCCCTAGGAAGATCCCTCCAATTCTGGCTAGATCATGGGAACTTATACCTAACCTTACCATCCTTATAACTCCAGTGCATAAAATAGAAGTGGTCGGTCTTTGATATATTTCCACAATTTTCATCATAAAGCATTCGCTCCCCCTCAATATGTGCATCAATATACGAAAGAGTTTAGCACATATAAGGGAGCCTACACTTGAGTCCAAAAGATCACATTTTATCAAATTTCATATTTAAATCACATTCTCTCCCCCGATCAAAATTTTCAAACCTTTTGAGATTTAGGATCTCAATTGATTTAAGTATGTTAGAAAATATGGGAGAAAATGTGGTCTGATTCAATATATACTGATAATGGAACATTACTATGCTCCCCCTCAGTCAATGAGGGAGAATGTTAGTGTCAGTTATGATTAGTTTATAAATGATTTGGAGTTTAACGATAAACTCATGAAAAATTCATATTCTGACACATAACAACACATATTTATTCACTACCTGAACCGTACAAAGAAACCATTTGATGATCTAAAGTTAAAATTTGAAATCACTCTCCCCCTCAATCTATGACCCGTTCTCTATTAAAGGAGCTGTAGTCATAGATTGAGTGACAAATTTTACGAAAAATCTAAGTCCAATTGATTTTCAAATACAATTCTAAACCACCATTTTAAACACAAATAATTTTTAGAAGAATCACATATGGAAAATTATTTGGATACAAAGAAGACTTCTCTTCTTATACTAGAAATAATGCTGTAACAACCGTGAAATTTCATGTCATTATTTTTACTATTTTAATTACTTAATTTTTCTATTTTAAGTAAATTAACTTTTGTCGGGAAAGTTACCTGCCTACGTCGTAACGCGTACATTTAAACTCATAATTTGATTCAGAGTATGCCAGTCTACCCGTTGATAAGGAAATATTTGTTACGCTTTTAAGGGGTCATTTAAGCCCTAAATCGTGTTTTTATGATCAAATATTACTTTAAATCATTTCTTTTGTCACTTTAGGTACTTGGGACATGAACTCTGGAAAATGGAGCATTTTGGAGCTTTTTAGATGTTTTTATGCACTAGAATGAAGAGAACAAGAAACGTCAAGAAATTCAGGATTTAACACCTGACGGCGTCACGCTTTGGAGCTGACGTCGTCACCTATGATGATACGCCAAGGATTTTTATGCTGAGGCGCCCTACAAGAAATCGTCAGGTTAACACTTGACGGCGTCAGGTGTTCCAAAAGCAAGGCCGTCTCCCTTTAGAACTATACGAGACGGCCCAGAACCTTTGTAAAGGGACGGCGTTAGAGATCTCTTGGGTGATATGAAACCCTCGAACACGACAATCTGACGGCGTCAGAGGCTAAAACCTGACGCCGTCAGACTTGTATATCTATATATATTTTTCGATTTTTCATTCATTAGGTGTGTAACTTTTGGGAGATAAAACCCTAGACGAATTTTCCTATAAACTTAGGGTTTCCAAGCCCTCTTTTCCTTCATGTTCAATGGAAGATAAGTCTTCTTTTTAATCATTCAATATGTCTATGTGTTGTTTGATTGATTGTTTATCTTGTCTTTCTTTTAACATGCTAGCTTAATTCTCTTTGTGTTTACTTAGATCTAATGAAACCTAGTTGTTAATTATTGGTTTTTGATTTGTTATTAGTTGATTTGGGTGATTGATTTTCGCGTTAAGCTTAAGAAAACTGATTATATTCCTATATGGTAACAGGCTTGAACATCTTAAGAAACGTAATCAGATGTGTACTATGATGTTATTTTTTGTATTTAATGCATAAGTATCTGTTTACGAGGCCTTGATAGAAAGAGATAGAAGCTTATAGAGTGGGGAAGGACGTACACAGCCCCATGACTGGTATTAAAGAATACAACCCTTCATCCAAAAAATTGTAACAATTCAATTAGTCAGTAAGAGATAACTAAGGAGTAGTGAAATCTAAGTAAATACGCTTTTCCCATTATAAGAAGTTCACCAATTTACTTTTTCTGTTATTTTATTTTATTTTGCATTTGTAGTAATTTTGGGTTAGTTGACTAGCAACTAATTTCGCCCACTCTTCCAACCCGAGATTTTATTTGCTTTCATAAAAACATAAAAATACAAAAAGAATCATCCCTCACCTCTAGACCTAGTTTAAGTAGCTTTTAATCCTAACGACACTATTCCCCTAGAGAACGATCAATCCCCCGGTACTTGCCACTCACTATACTAAATCAGTCAAGTACACTACCTGGTGGGGATTGCAAGCTTATCAAGATCCCTTGAGAAGTAAAACCTTTTGCAAGGTTGCAAAACCACTCATCAAGTTTTTTGCGCCGCTGCTGGGGAAAAGTTATTGTTTAGGTTGATTTTTATTTTGATTAGGTCTACTCATTAGATTCCTATCTAGTGAGATTTTATTTTCTTTTTATTAGCCTTCTCGTAGTCTATCTTTTTTTTGTGTCTTTTTTCATAAAAAATATATAATAAAAAAAAAAAAAAAAAAAAAAAAAAAAAAAAACATTTCCATTGACTCTTCCGTTCACCATTTTGGAGAACGCGAATCCACCATACTACTGACCACGAAATTCACTCACTTCTGATGACATCTTGATGTTTAAACAATATCAAGATGAACCTATCTATGATGCATGGACTCGTTTTAAATATTTACTCCGAATAGTCTCTCATTATATTTTCGATGTATGGTCCCTAACTTAAATCTTTTACTATCGGGTCGACCGATATATCCAAGGGACATTGACTATTTTGCCGATGGGGACCTTAGGGAATTAAATGCTGAAGAAGCATGGGAAGCCATAAAGGATTGTGCCAAATATTATTATAGATTAGACAACCGAACAAACAACATTACGAATCAATTAATAACAAGTTTGAAGGAGCAAACAGGAAGTTTGTCTAGGTGTGAATATGTTGTGATACCTAAGTGGATGTCATGTATCACCATAATACAAAACAAACACATAGGTAATCTAGATACAATTGAGGATGAGGTGGATAATCCAAGCCTACAAAGTACCCCACAAGTCCTACCATCATTTGAGGCATATACACCACTCGTGACTTACCCGGAAGAAGAAGAAGAAACTTTAGGAATTCTGATGGAGGTAGAACCCTTGTACCAAGCACCACTAGAGGATATAGGTTTGAATACTTGTAGTGATAACCTTACTCTTAGTTCTAGGGAATTTCCTAGTGTTGACGAATTGGAACCTCAATTTTTACACAACTTTCCATCCTTAGATTTACATCTAGGAGACAAAAGAGGAACCGACCCACCCATCAACCAATATTATCCGGGTAGTTTTAGGATGAAGGAAGCCATTCACACACTCCCTTCACCTCACGTGGCATATTTCCACCCTAAGGGTGCGTATCGCTACTTCCACCCGCACTTAATCCTAAGTGTAGGGAAAACTTCCCTTATTTCCGTTAAATAAGGGTAGAGTCAGGCTCGTGACTCGAACAAAAACAAGCGCTTCTTGGGAGGCACCCCATGTTTTTAATTGTTTGATGTTCTTATTTTATTTATTTGTTTGTGTCATTGATGAGTGTGTAAATACTCATCATTTTTAATCAAATCTGAACTGCAAAAACGTTAAAAACACTAAATAATGCATCAAAATACGGAAAATATCCCAAAGGTCGTGTTTTATATGTTTCAGATGCAAAATGATTGAAAACAAACGTAAAACGAACAAAGTTTGCATAATTGATAGTTTCAGTCCCCCAAGTTTCAAAACTTGTCAAAATGAGTCCCTACGCATTTATTCTAAAAGAAAAGTCAACCCAAGTCTTTAAAAATTAAAGGTTATCAAAAATGATCTTTGGGTGAAAAGTTTTCAAAAATGTGCAAGTTTAGTCCTTGGAATTTCAAAAGTGACAGTTTTGGTCCCCGGGAAATTTAAACTTGAAAAATCAACATCAAAGATCCTTGGAAAATTGAAACATGGCAAAGAAAAGTCACTTGAATAAAGTTTGATATGTTGGCAGGAATGGTCCCTAAAAATCAGAAACTTACATGAATGGTCCTTGTGGTGTTTTTATATATCAGACCATTTGGACCCTTTTACTAATCCAAGCCCATCACCACAGCCACTCCACCAACCCTTATCCAGTCCACCACCTATATTACTCCATATGGCCCAACCAACCCCAAGCCCACAAACATCCCACGCCTGTAAACCCAATCCATCTATTATTGATAAAACGTACCAATCTCCCTTTGACCTGGTCAAACCCCTCAAACAATCGCCTCACTTCATCCCTAACTTCTCTATTACCCAGCAGATACATCACCACCAATACTCCACCTCTGCTACACTTCACCCCTTCCCCAATACCTCAAAAGTTCCACCCCACTATCACCTTCCCCAATCTCTCACAATCCCATACCTACCCACCTCCATGTCATAAATCCACACCTCAAGATTGGGCGCCAACATCACGTTAAAGGGCTACGATGAGCACATAATCAATCCAATGGTTGTGGTTTATTGCAAAGAAGCACAAGTGAGTTCCAAGTCTGCTTTATCTCACAATACAAGCACACGAGGATGAAGAAAAAAAGAGAAGAAATCAAGAAACCCTAGTTAGTTTTTTTAGTATAAATAGAACATGTGTAAGCCATTGATGGCAGTCAATTATTAGGGTTTAGTTCAAATTCTCAGCTTTTTTTTTAAGTATTGTCAAAAAATCTGTTGTATCTTTTTTTTATGCAAAGAAAGTCTAAATTTCTTTACTTATTATTGTCACTTGTTTCTGCTCATTTTTAGTACACTACTCTTCTTAATTTTAGCTTATTTAAGTTTAGGCAGTTTATTTTACATTAATCTAGTTTAAGCTCTGGGTTTGTGTCTCAAATTTTCATCAGGTCATCACCTTAAGGAGTGTTTGGCACAAGGGGTGGTTTCGGATCAAAAGTTGTTTCTACCCATTTTCAAATTCAATTAGCTTTGCATCATAGTAATTAGTAGGTTTATAATAAAGATTTGCAGTTTTGAAGAGTTTACATGATTCTTCCAAGCCTTTTAGTTTGCATATGTTTAACTTAAATAGCTTAGTTACAATCTCTTTTAGGTTCATTTAGTAGCATTACTTGGCTTATATTAGTTTAACATAGAGTATTTAATGTGTTGCATATCTGGTGCCAAAGGCGTTTTAGTCAAAAATTCATTTTTTTCCTACCCATTTCACCCAACCTGCTGATGCAGACAAACAAGTAGCCCTACAGCAGGTTTGATTTTGAATTTTCAAGTACTAATTACCTCCAATTTGGCAGGATTAGAGACTAGTTGGTAGGTTAAGTGATGCCCCGTTTGAGAATTCTTTAGCAGCCTATTTCCAGTCTTCTATAGCCCCCCGAAACATGCCCATTCAGCTTGATTTCTGTAGTGCAGCCCTTAGGATAATTTGAATACGCTTTCTAGGTACTTGTAGGTCACTTATTTATGCTTATTTTGTTACCTCGTGAGCTATCCCTTAGTGCTTATTTAGTGTCCCTTTTGCAGCCCATTATTCAATCCCTCTTAAGCTAATCTAAGCCTGCAATTTAGTAAGTTTAATGTTTGGTGGCTTGTTCATATTTTCAGCTTTGTGTCTTAGCTTTTAGGTAACCTTTGTGTAGCTGCTATTTCTTTTTTTTTTTTTTTGGATGTTTGTTTACGCAAATTTGATTTAGGAGGATTAGTTTAGCTTTTGAATTCATGCTTATTACTAGTATAGATTACTTACTAGGTTGGTTCAGCTCTTGGCTTGTAGGTTCTAATAATTTCCTTTTAGATGTAGCTAATTTTCTCATTTAATCAGTTGGTGGCAGCTTGTATTGGCTTCAAATCTACATTACACTTTTATGCTTAAGTCCATACTACTGTTTGTTTTTCTTTGCTTCTATTTCCTTGCTCAACTAGGTTTCGTTAGCCTATTTAGGTTGAGGGTTATTTCAGTTTCACAAATATTGGTTTAAGTTTGTTCTAGTTTGCACCTTATTAGCTCTTCAAATTTTCTTTCTAAGTTTTAGTAAAACTGTTTATTCTTTTGGCTAGCTTGAGATTTCAAAAGATTTAATTTTGGCAAAACCTTAAGTGTTGAGATTTTAAATTTGTATAAGTGTAGTTTTAGCTTTTCAGCAATATTTGTTTTGTTAAAGTTTTTTTTTTTTTTTTTTTTTTTTTTTTTTTTTTGCTTATTACATTATCAGTTTTGATTGCTTATTAGGGTTTCCTCCTTCTCCCTCTTATTTTTCCCAGCTTAGTTATAACATCATTTAGTTTTCCAAAAAAAATCAGATTTTTCCCATTTAGTTTTCTATTTTTATTACATTTAATTAGTTTAATTAGTAATTAATTCATAGTAATTAGGAAAATTATCAAAAAAATTAAATTCATTTTCTCAAAATTTTATTTGGTTATTTAGAAAGTAGAAAAGTAATTTTTACATCCGTAGGACTAGTGTAGCTTTAAATTCACGTTTTATTTTGCGCACTCGCGTTTAATTTAAATAACTTTCGCGTTTTTTGTTTAAGCTTACGTTTTAGGATTCCCGATACCTAATTTTGATTCCCGTAGTGTTTTAGGACTTCCCTAGTTTGCCAATTGCCTTTTGTTTCCCCTTAGGTTATTTTATTCTCGTTCGTGAATTTTCAATTTTCGTTAATTTAACGTATCACAAAACTAAATAATCTTTCACAACCAAACATACAAGATTTTAATCTCGATCTTTTCATGAAGCTTTCCATTCACACCTCGTTGGGGTACGACCCGGGAAATCACTTCCCGGTCTCACTATTTAATATCACTTTCACGAGTTTACAAGATAATCTTTTTCCTAAAAGGTTTGCTCGTATTTCTCCACGTCTTGTTGTCTCACGATAACATTGACCACACGTTTGTTGATATTTTGATAAATTGTTTTTGCACACCAAAACACAACGAATCAAATGGCGCCGCTGCCGGGGAGGCTGTGTGTCAAAAGTCTCGATAAGGTTTAGACGATTAGTCTTGTAGAACCTTCGCAAGAAGTTACGCTTTCATAAAACGTATAAAAAACCAAAAATATTTTTCTTTTGTTTCAATATATATATTATATCTATAAAAGATAAGAAAAACACAAAAAGATTTTCCCGTTTCTTTGTTTAATAATAACAACATTAAAATCTTACCACCGCAAACCAAGGCAGAACACCTACCAACTGGGGGTGTGACCATAATAAGTTCCCAAACCAAAGATCAAAACATGCCTTTGTATCACTTGCGTTTTGGAAAACTTTTAATCGATAAGCTTACATTAAGAGGAGTTGAAACGGTATAGGGCGATCCAACGAACTTCGCCCTAGTGAGAAATCCATTCTTTTCTCCCGCTCCTTGTACGTTTGTCCTTAAAGGTTAACCTTGTGTTTGTAATTATTGGTTTAAGTTCCCCTGTCTTTATGAGTTGGTCTTGTTTTAATTGTTGAGTTTTTCGAAAAACCCAAAAATAATCTTCGTCTCCTATACGTTTGATTCTCGCCTTCTTATACCTCCCTCATTAATGTTTAATTCTTATGTCATCACTCAACTATCACTGTTTTCATTGTAAAGGTCCGGAGGATGACAATCTTCGTTGTTATAAGTGTGGGTGTGAGCGGTGTGGAAGTAATATTAGAGACGGATTTTGTAAATGGTGCAAAGCATATCCGAATGCTTTCAATGATTCTCAAAATTCTTCCGACTACCCTTCACAGCCCGAGATACGTGCTATTAATGACAAACCATCAAGAATTGATCCTAACCTTTCAAGATTTACGGTTAAAAGTTTGTCAAGCAAACGTACAGAGCTTAGAGCAGTGACTAAAAAGAACGACTTGCCTAATCTTCACATTTATCAAGAACAAAAACCAGAGACCATAACGGAAGTGGTGGAAATTCCTAGCTCTCAGAGCACACCACTTGTCCCATCTCTGGCTTTTATTCCTTGTGTCGGTTGTGGTGAGCCGCTTTTCGGTTTGCCATGTCGTTGGTGTACATGTGAACAATGTGGTAATGATATTCGGGATGGAAGTTGTTTGATTTGTGGTTCGAGGAATTCATTTGCTTATGATCCTAATCAGAACTCATTCAACGACTCTTCAAATTTTTCCAACTACCCATCACATTCATACGAGCAAGAATCATATTATCCAAATCTCAATGATGTTTCGTATCAAAATACACCAAACTTTTCCTGTGAGTATTGTAGAGGCCCACACTTTAGTTCCAACTGTCAAACAAGGAATCCAATTCCTTGTAACAGTAATGACTATTCGTGTCAAGACCAATGATTGGCTCCAAACGGTCAACCTAATTGACCAGGTGATGGTCAACAAGGTCAAACAGCTTAAACCAATCTCTGCGGGTCATATAGTGGCTTCCCCGGGTCGTTATGTCCCGACGAGGTGTGGATGGTTAACAAACGGGTTCGTGATCGGGTGAATTTGGACAGGAAAGGGGTTTAACAATGACGTGAAACCTAAGTAACTTAAAACGTAATCCAAAAACTTAAAATCAGAAATTGCTTATACGTAAGCAGAAAAATAAGCCAAACGGCTTAAATAGAAGCTATCACTTTATTTATGTTTTTGGTTTTTCTTAATTTAACAAACTACTTTTACAAACGTAACCTAAATTTAAAAACGCAAAAGTTATTTAAGTAAGACGCGAGTTAAAATTAAAATAAACGCGAGTGCGCGAAATAAAAAGTGAATTTTATGCTACGCTAACCCTATGAACATGAAAATTATATTTTTACGATCCTAACGATAAAAGAAAATTTTGAGAAAAAGAAAAATATTTTTTTGACTTTTTAATTATTTATTATTAATTAAATACTAATTAAACTAAATATAATTATTAAAAATACTAAACTAATTATGAAAATTACGAAACTTTTTCTAAAATTACTTTATACTAATATCAAGCTAAGAAAAATATAAAAATGTCAAAAGCTTATAAATAAGCTGGAAAATTAAGCTAATAAGCAGAATAGGCTAAAAATGAATAGGACTAGTATAAAAATAAAAAGGGAAACAAACAACACTAACAAGCATATAGGGCAGATGGTGCAAGGCATTGGTCTGAGTTTTGACCAGTCAACCCATAAGGTCCCAAGGTCGAATCTGCTTGCTACACTTTTTGCTATCTTTATTATTATTATTATTATATATATATTTTTTTTTTGATTTTCTCTTTACAAATACACTAAACAATGATTAACAAGCTATGATTGCGAAGAAACCTTTTTTGAAAACCTAAAATAAGCTTAGTACAAGCTTATGAATACCACAGTTCACAATAATAAGCTAAAGGAGAATTTTAAGATGAAAAAGCTAATCAACAAGCTACATAGCTGAACCTAAGGTAAAATAAGATGGAAACTAGTGATATGAGTTCCAAATAAACTAGAAAAAAACAAAAGAAAACTCACTGAATAAGCTGGGAATCCCAAATAAGCAACTCCAAATGCCACAGACCAATAAGCAGGTCTGCAGGCTACTTCCCAGCCTTTTACAGCTTATCAAATAAGCTGGGATGACCAGGAGGACCTTGGAACTAACAAGCTTGGTGAATGGGCATTCCAAAGAGCTGAGTTTCACAAGGTGGGACCCACAGATTTGCTCACAATGAGCTTATGAATTGAGCTTGATGACACATGTCTGGGGGTTCATTCCATTAGCAGCCTCAGAGGTTTTTCAAGTTCAAACGTAAGATTAAGCCAAATAAGCAATCTCACAAGAGCAAATAAGAATAAGTGAAATCAGAACATTAGACAACCTGAGAAACGGGCAAACTTAAACAAGTTTTAAATCAACAAGCTAAAAAAAATATTCCAACAGTAGTGACATGAGTTCAAGTGAGACTTGGAATAAGCAATAGGTTTAAATAAGCTCAACAATCTGAACTAGCTTATGCAACATCAACAATAATAACAACAAGTGGCAGTAACAGCAACCACTATGGGAATCAAACACAATCAAATGGCTCAGCTAATCCAAGGACAATAAATAGCAGCAGAAACTGTTGGCTAGAGGGCGACTTTAAAGAAACAAAATAAGCTAACAGATAAGCCTAAGAGTCCAAACAAAGCATGGGCATAACAAAACAACCTAGAATACTCCACAATTTACCAAATATCAAGACCTAAACTCACCAGATGAGCAAGATGAGGCAAAAAGAAAATTGGATCAAATTTGGGTTTGCTGGGTGCAGGGGGTGAAACTTGCCCTGCAGGTCTCTTTGTGGGTTTGGTGGGACCCACAGAAAAATCACAAAAATAAGGGCACTATGGGGTTTCAGAGACCAGCTGGGGTATTCTAAATGGTATAAGTCCCAAAGCCCAAATCCAAACAGAAAAATCATAACAATTCATCCCATATTTGAAAAACTTAGAAGATGCACTTTTGACTTTTATTGGTTTTCATGAAAAATTGACTAAGTTGAAATTTAATTGGTCCTAAGTGACTTAAATCTGTTGTGATAAGCTATAAGGTGACTGAAATAAGCTAAAGTACCAATTAATACAACTAAATGAATGGAAATGCAATCTAATGTTCTAACAGTTAATGCAAATAAGAAAGGATAAGTGGAATTTGACTTTTACTTGAAAATTACCAATTTCAAAACATTGACTGAGCTGAGTTACACCTAAGAGTGATGCCTAAGCTATCTTTTATCAAGATCAACCTCAGCAACTTGGTTGAACAAGCAGTGCCAAACACCCCTAAAGTTGTGGCTGTTTGAACTATACAAAGGAACAAGCTGATACAAGGCAAGATTGGTGAAAGTTCACTCCTAAGTAAGTTTCCTAAGTCCTAAAAAGCAGGTTCCACCCCTAAATAAGAAGTTTGTTAAGCTAAAACATAAGAAGCAATAACTAGTTAATAAGCTAACCTACTAATCAATTTAAACCAACTAATCAATAATAAGCTAACCTACACTATTTTCATCAGCAAATAAGACAGAATAAGCAATAGACAATAATCATATTCCAAATAAGCAGTGGTGAAAAGCAGAAGGTAAACAAGCAGTAACACATAAACAAGGTTTTAAATTTTTATTGAATTTAAAAAGTGGAATTACAAACTGATTCTAAGATACCAAAATACTTAATGACAATTAATCTACAGCTAATTTTACACTAAATTAAAATACTTCTTAATATTAAAACCTAACTGCCAAAAAAATGGCATACACATGATCTATATATATTAAAACTCTAGGGTTTCCATCTTGACTTCTTTGTCTCTTTCCTCTGAGCTTCTTCTCTTCTTTGTGGACCATTGGATGGTTTAAGTTAATCTCAGCCATCCACTCCCTTTTGGGCGGGAAAGGAGTATTAGCAGTTTGGTTTTTAGCTTTTAGCAAGGGAACAAATCTTGGACTAGTGTGGAGGAAAGTGAGATAGGGTGGTGATGGTAGAGGGTAGGGTTGATGATGGGTTGTTGGGTGTTTGCAGGTGTGTAGCAGGCTAGGAGCAGGGCAAGGGGGAAGCACGTGAAGGGGGTGAGGGTGAGGTCAAATGAGGTCAAAGATGGGGGGATAATAAAACGGTTTATTTGGATTATTTGTTTGTGGTGTGGGCCTGGTGAATGGTACATGGGCTAGGAGTTAAAAGGGGTGGATTGGGTTTGTATTTGGATTTGGAGTGGGTATTAATAATAACTAGGTCCGTTTGGTTTGTAGAAATTTTCACAAGGACCATTTTTGAATTTACACCAATCATAGGGACTGAAATTGTCATCCTGCCAAAGTATCATAAATGACCATTCATGCAAAGTTCAAATATCCAATAACTATTTTTTTGCAATTTTTGTACTTTAGAAAATTCCCAGGGATTAAAGTTGTAAATTCTCAAACTTGAAGGACTATTTTTGTAAATTTTCAAAAATATTTCCCAGGGATCATAAATGATACTTTGTAAACTCCAAGGGACCAAAGTTGAATTTTCTTTCCAAAAATATTTCCCAGAGACCAGTTCTGTCAATTTCTGAAACTCTAGGGACCTTTTATGCCAATTTTGGATTTTGAGGGACCAATTGTGTAATTTTCTCAAACTTTTTACCCAAGGATCATTTTTTCATAATTTTTGACTTTTCCATGCCTTGGGTTGACTTTTCTTTTATTTTAAACTTCTAGGGACTATTTTTGCCAAATTTTGAAACTTGAGGGACTGAAACTGCCAATTATGCAAACTTTGTTCATTTTTCATTTGTTTTTAAACATTTTGCATCTAAAACATATAAAACACACTTTTGGGATAAATTGTGTATTTTGATGCGTTTTTGGGTGTTTTTGAATGTTTTGGCAGTCCAGATACGATAAAAATGATGAGTGTTTGAGCACTCATCAACCAACCTCCACAGTACCAAATGTTTCAAGCAACTCCTCAACAAACTGAACAAGATTTTTTTCTAAAGACTCTAGAGTCATTAAAAGAAATGAATGAGGAGTTGGCTAATATACCGTTTCATAATGCACCAAGTTCTTCTTGTGCATATTATGGGGGTCCTCATGATGATTTTCAATGTCAACCTTCCGGTTTTGACACATCCACATCCCCACAATTTCCACTCATTCCAAATTCTCGTGAGAAAACTATGGCAGAATTACTTGCTGAAGAACGAGATTTTGGAAAAAGCATGGAAGAATTACTGGCTGAGCAACGAGCAGCTAAAATGCGTGCCAATCTTCGCAATGCTGTTCTATTTGATGACGATGATGACAGTGATGATGATGAAGATAATGTTGTTATTCAAAAAGATTCATCGAGTACATCAGTTGAAATCCCACCAATCCAAAACTCGCAGGGAGAAAAGAATACTAAGGAATTACTAGGAGAAGAACAAATGGAACTTGTACAATCCATGAATGCTAGTCCTTCTCAACTCCCTCAGTCTGTTGTTATCACACCCGAAGTTCCCACTCACTCTCTGATCATGGGGGACGAGCATCTTAGCACTGTTCCTGAAAAGGAATCGAACGAATTCATAAAGTCTAGTGCTGAGAACCTTGTCCCAATCCCAGGAGAGTCACAGGGAATTCTTGAGTATATGTGTGATCTTACTTCCCCTCTTGAGTGTCTAAAAGATCAATTTGAGACTCTCTCTGATTTCAGCGACGATTGTGCATCTTATGGAGACATTGAGTATGTTGAGGCATCACTCCCACAGTCTGATGCTGATCATCTTCTTGAGGAGTTCGCCGATGAACTCACCCACATCAATCCACTTCCAACGGGAAGTGATGATGATCTCTTTGACTTTGAAGCCGATCTAGGAGAAATTCAAAGTCTCTTATATCATGATCATTCACTCAATTCTTATCCCAACAGTCCAATAGAGAATGTTAATCACTTTGTTTCAGAAACATTCAAAACTACTATCATCAATCCTCTATTTGAATTCGAATCCGAATTCACTTTGATTTCTGATAATCTACTATTTGATATTCAGAATGAGGATTGTGATGAGTCCACAGTGGAACAAGAGTTCACAGATCCACATCATGTGAGTGATTCTCGTCACGAGGAGTTCTTTGGTGAACTCACTCATATCATGACTCCTCCGGAGTATGATTACTTGGATAACAAGAAAAACCATGATCGAGGGGAAAGAGTCTCAATTATGAGAGTTTGTATTCCTATGACAAATTTTTCCACCCTCCCTCCTGATATGTTATCCAAACCAAAGAGCTTAACCGATAAAATCCAAAATCAGGAAACTAAACTTGATCTTGAGGATGAAGATCTTATCATGATTATCATCATGATTTTCTTTCTTTTCTTCACCTACCTGGTGACATCCTCTCTTCTTCATTCCTTCGGGAGTGAGGACACTATCTTTGACCCCGGTATTCTTTCTACTAGTTTTTATTATTAGAATACTGGGGGTTATCTCATCGGTGTGGAACTTTCACGTGCTTCATATGTTTATCCAAATATCTTGAATGAAAGTCCGATGGAGATTATTCTTCCACATCTTGCTTCCCCATGGACCAATGAATTCGGGGTCGAGTCAAGCTAGCGACTCGGTTAACAAAAATAGTAGCACAACATGGGTTTTCACCCATCTTTCTTTATCTTTTCTAAAAACTAAGTGTGGGGGAGTACCCACACTCAAAAAATAAATAAATAAATAAATAAAATTCCCACACTTGCCCAAATCTAAACTTTTTACATTCCAAAATGTCGGCATAAAAGCCGGGGTACTTTGAATATTGAGGGCAATATTCACTTCTAAGTGTGTGGGGGGGGGGGGGGGGGGGGGGGCTAAATTATGGCGAATTTAATCACTTTTGTGCCATAATACCCCCGTTTTGGCCAAAAAAAATTTTTTAGTGGAAGTGCTTTGCACTTACACAACAAAAGGTTATCAGTCCACCACGTCTAACATAAGGACTGGCTAATCCAAGAGTAAACGGCTCTTGGTAAAGATATCTCAAATCCGTTTATGGTTGGCAATTTGCCAAAAATTGCATGGTATTCAACTCACCATATCCTAAAAAGTAGAAGAGTTGGCTAGCCCGCAAGATTATGGCTTATGGTAAAGGCAGTGGAATACCATAATTGGTAATCAACTCACCAAGATGATGACCGTGTTCCATCAAAGAGTTGGCTAGTCCAGAAGCAAATGGCTTCTGGTAAAGACAAATCAAAACCGTTGGAAGCTTATGGTTTGCTCAAAATTATATGGTTATCGGTGTACCATAGTTCTTACTTGAACTGAAACATTTGGCTACTCCAGAAGTGATGGATTTTGGTAAAGAGACTTCAAATCCATTAAATTTTCACAAAATATTGCTAGGGACTAGCAATAGTTTAGTGTGGGGGATTGATGAGTGTGTAAATACTCATCATTTTTAGTCAAATCTGAACTGCAAAAACGTTAAAAACACTCAAAAACGCATCAAAATACGGAAAATATCCCAAAGGTCGTGTTTTATATGTTTCAGATGCAAAATGATTGAAAACAAATGAAAAATGAACAAAGTTTGCATAATTGGCAGTTTTAGTCCCCCAACTTTCAAAACTTGCCAAAATGAGTCCCTGCGCATTTATTCTAAAAGAAAAGTCAACCCAAGTCTTTAAAAATTAAAGGTTATCAAAAATGGTCTTTGGGTGAAAAGTTTTCAAAAATGTGCAAGTTTAGTCCTTGGAATTTCAAAAGTGACAGTTTTGGTCCCCGGGAAATTTAAACTTGAAAAATCAACTTCAAAGATCCTTGGAAAATTGAAACATAGAAAAGAAAATTCACTTGAATAAAGTTTGATATGTTGGCAGGAATGGTCCCTAAAAATCAAAAACTTACATGAATGGTCCTTGTGGTGTTTTTATATATCAGACCATTTGGACCCTTTTACTAATCCAAGACCATCACCACAGCCACTCCACCACCCCTTATCCAGTCCACCACCCGTATTACTTCATATGGCCCAACCAACCCCAAGCCCACAAACACCCCATGCCTTCAAAACCAATCCATCTATTATTGAAAAAACGTACCAATCTCCCTTTGACCTGGTCAAACCCCTCAAACAATTGCCTCACTTCATCCCTAACCTCTCTATTACCCAACAGATACATCACCACCAATACTCCGCCTCTGCTACACTCCACCCCTTCCCCAAGACCTCAAAAGTTCCACCCCACAATCACCTTCCCCAATCTCTCACAATCCCATACCTACCCACCTCCATGTCATCAATCCACACCTCAAGATTGGGCGCCAACATCAAGTTAAAGGGCTAAGATGAGCACAAAATCAATCCAATGGCTGTGGTTTATTGCAAAGAAGCACAAGTGATTTCCAAATCTGCTTTATCTCACAATACAAGCACACGAGGATGAAGACAAAAAGAGAAGAAATCAAGAAACCCTAGTTAGTTTTTTTAATATAAATAGAACATGTGTAAGCCATTGATGGCAGTCAATTATTAGGGTTTAGTTCTAATTCTCAGCTTTTTTTTAAGTATTGTCAAAAAATCTGTTGTATCTTTTTTTTATGCAATAAAAGTCTAAATTTCTTTACATATTATTGTCCCTTGTTTCTGCTCATTTTTAGTACACTACTCTTCTTAATTTTAGCTTATTTAAGTTTAGGCAGTTTATTTTACATTAATCTAGTTTAAGCTCTAGGTTTATGTCTCAAATTTTCATCAGGTCATCACCTTAAGGAGTGTTTGGCACAAGGGGTGGTTTCGGATCAAAAGTTGTTTCTACCCATTTTCAAATTCAATTAGCTTTGCATCATAGTAATTAGTAGGTTTATAATAAAGATTTGCAGTTTCGAAGAGTTTACATGATTCTTCCAAGCCTTTTAGTTTGCATCTGTTTAACTTAAGTAGCTTAGTTACAATCTCTTTTAGGTTCATTTAGTAGCATTACTTGGCTTAAATTAGTTTAACATAGAGTATTTAATGTGTTGCGTATCTGGTGCCAAAGGTGTTTTAGTCAAAAATTAATTTTTTTCCTACCCATTTCACCCAACCTGCTGATGCAGACAAACAAGTAGCCCTATAGCAGGTTTGATTTTGAATTTTCAAGTACTAATTACCTCCAATTTGGCAGGATTAGAGACTGGTTGGTAGGTTAAGTGATGCCCCGTTTGAGAATTCTTTAGCAGCCTATTTCTAGTCTTCTATAGCCCCCCGAAACATGCCCATTCAGCTTGATTTCTATAGTGCAGCCCTTAGGATAATTTGAATATGCTTTCTAGGTACTTGTAGGTCACTTATTTATGCTTATTTTGTTACCTCGGGAGCTATCCCTTAGTGCTTGTTTAGTGTCCCTTTTGCATCCCATTATTCAATCCCTCATAAGCTAATCTAAGCCTGCAATTTAGTAAGTTTAATGTTTGGTGGCTTGTTCATATTTCCAGCTTTGTGTCTTAGCTTTTAGGTAACCTTTGTGTAGCTGCTATTTCTTTTTTTTTTTGGGATGTTTTTTTACGCAAATTAGATTCAGGAAGATTAGTTTAGCTTTTGAATTCATGCTTATAACTAGTATAGATTGCTTACTAGGTTGGTTCAGCTCTTGGCTTGTAGGTTCTAATAATTTCCTTTTAGATGTAGCTAATTTTCTCATTTAATCAGTTGGTGGCAGCTTGTATTGGCTTCAAATCTACTTTACACTTTTATGCTTAAGTCCATACTACTGTTTGTTTTTCTTTGCTTCTATTTCCTTGCTCAACTAGGTTTTGTTAGCCTATTTAGGTTGAGGGTTATTTCAGTTTCACAAATATTGGTTTAAGTTTGTTCTAGTTTGCACCTTATTAGCTCTTCAAATTTTCTTTCCAAGTTTTAGTAAAACTGTTTATTCTTTTGGCTAGCTTGAGATTTCAAAAGATATAATTTTGGCAAAACCTTAACTGTTGAGATTTTAAATTTGTAGAAGTGCAGTTTTAGCTTTTCAGCAATATTTGTTTTGTTAAAGTTGTGTTTTATAGCTGTTAAAAGGATTTGCAACAAGAAATTTTGAAAAATAATAATGTTTAGTAAAAAGGGAAGGTAGTAGGAATCGAACCCGGTACCTATCCCTACAAACAGACGACCACCAACTCCACACCCCTTACCATCTGTTCTAACCATTGTTTTCTTGTAAGCATTTCCTTTATAATATATATAAACATGCTCTTGTTTGTTTTTTTTGCTTATTACATTATCAGTTTTGATTGCTTATTTAACTGCTTATTAGGGTTTCC
The DNA here is from genome assembly GCA_030686995.1 of Artemisia argyi. Classification (NCBI taxonomy): domain Eukaryota; kingdom Viridiplantae; phylum Streptophyta; class Magnoliopsida; order Asterales; family Asteraceae; genus Artemisia; species Artemisia argyi. The sequence continues at coordinate 77,104,766 of CM060681.1, forward strand.
CCCTTCTCCCTCTTATTTTTCCCAGCTTAGTTATAACATCATTTAGTTTTCCAAAAAAATTTAGATTTTTCCCATTTAGTTTTCTATTTTTATTACATTTAATTAGTTTAATTAGTAATTAATTCATAGTAATTAGGAAAATTATCAAAAAAATTAAATTCTTTTTCTCAAAATTTTATTTGGTCATTTAGAAAGTAGAAAAGTAATTTTTACATCCGTAGGACTAGTGTAGCTTTAAATTCACGTTTTATTTTGCGCACTCGCGTTTAATTTAAATAACTTTGGCGTTTTTAGTTTAAGCTTACGTTTTAGGATTCCCGATACCTAATTTTGATTCCCGTAGTGGTTTAGGACTTCCCTAGTTTGCCAATTGCCTTTTGTTTCCCCTTAGGTTATTTTATTCTCGTTCGTTAATTTTCAATTTTTGTTAATTTAACGTATCACAAAACCAAATAATCTTTCACAACCAAACATACAAGATTTTAATCTCGATCTTTTCACGAAGCTTTCCATTCACACCTCATTGGGGTACGACCCGGGAAATCACTTCCCGGTCTCACAATTTAATATCACTTTCACGAGTTTATGAGATAATCTTTTTCCTAAAAGGTTTGCTCGTATTTCTCCACGTCTTGTTGTCTCACGATAACATTGACCACACGTTTGTTGATATTTTGATAAATTGTTTTTACACACCAAAACACAACGAATCAGTCATATATGCTTAATTAAAATTATTAAATTTTCATGTTTCGAGTAATTTGTGAAAATGCTTTATTTTGTTTTTAACCTCGTCTTAATTGCATATATAAATGTATTTTACAAAAAGAACGAAATTCAAACATGAAAAATTCACAATTCATGATTAGCATATATTATATCTTGTTTGTGTGTCAATACTTATGAATATGTTTTATGAGTTCCTGTTTGTAATTCACTCCACAAGTATCATATCCTTTAATTGTGTTGTTTTTATTTCTAAGTCTGGAATTACACCGAGTTGTGATTTTTCTTTGTTTGGTTTGATGCTTTGGTTTTTGTGTTTGTTTTCTTAGTTATTCACAGGTTATATTGGACAAGAAAATGATTTATATTTCTAGAGTGAAGCTTATCATGTTCATTCTCTTGGAGGAAGATTTAACCATGTTATCACATCGTCCATACCGAGCGAATCAAGGGACTATTAGTTTCTTTCATTCTCATTTATTTTTACTTTTACATCTTTTATTTAGAACATTGGGGACAATGTTCGATTTAAGTGTAGGGAGGGTAAATTAGGATACCTTAGAAACTATAACTCCACTTGATTTTTGCTTTGTTTAATAGTGAATGTGTAATAAAACTAAGAGAAATACTTGTTAGGATAATCTTAGAACCAAATTTATATTTTTTTACAACATTTAGGTGTGAAACTTTAGTCTTAATAAGCGTCTCATTGATAGGAGTTATAAGACTAGCACAAAAACCGTACCATTCAAAAAAATTTCCCCCCCTCCAAATATGTGAGGTTTGCCTTTAGATCTTTAGGAAAAAGCATTCATTGTTGGTGCTTATGAGTGTACCGGTAGCATTTAGATTTTAGTACTTGCGTTAGTGATGCATTCCGAGACCACTAGTGAGACTACATTCGTGTAGTTTGGATTTACTACATGATAAGAGGCATTAGGATAACCCTTGTTTTAAGCCTGTAATATAATTACATTGACTTCATTGGTCAAGTAATTCTCCCACACCTTTCCATTGTACTAATTTTTAGTACATAATACCCCTAGTACAACCCTCAGAGCCTATCTTTCTCGTTTCTAACTTTAAGCATTTTACTTAAAGGAAGAGTTTGTTTACAATCCACCCCCAAACATACACCCAAATTGCCTTAGCCTTCTCTATATGCACTCATCTTTAGTGCATTATTGTTATTTGTTTAAACCCTTAGTTAGTTGTCTAATTGATTACATGGTTGCTAAGTCGAGTTATATCTTGTACATATTGTTTTGGGACGATTGAGACTTATGGGTAAAGTACTAGTGTAATGGGTTAATGGGGAAGAACATCATTTATTACCCCCATTCATACGTTAATGTTTTAAAGTACTCCAATGTTCCGATTATCTTGATTCGAGTCTCTATTTTGATTTATTTAAAAGTTCAAGTGTAAGGGGAGGAAACGAGCTCCTTTGATGTATTATTTTGGATGGTAGGGCAAGAGTGTATGAAAAAAATCAAAAAAACAAGAAAAAAATGAAAATAAAAAATGATGAGAAAAAAAAGTAGAAAAAAAACATACGGACTACCATCCCGTTCCTTTTATTTTATTTATGTTTATGTTATTTCGTTATTAGCTTAAGTTGAGTCAAGTCTTGGCTTAGCAACGCCGCATTGTATATGTAATTAACTAAGACAATTGACTTGCCACCAGTTAAATATCCATTTATCCAACAAAATCGTGTTTTCAATATCCCTACACCTAACGTTATAACCCTTTAAAAGACCTCTTTGATAGTTTATCCTAGGTGCTTACGCCAAAGTGGTGGAGGCTTGATCCTTTACCAAGCCTATGGTAATCTATTTGCTATGACAGGTAGTGAGAGATATTTATTCCATTTTCATTTGTGATATACACACTTATAACACCCGAGAGATGAGAGTATCCAAACACTATATGTGAGGTGCTAGTATATAATTTATGTGCTTGTTTTGATTAGGGTAGATCAATCATTTGTTGCAATTACTTTTATATTAATGTTAAATGACCCCTAACTTGTGTTTTAATTGATATAAAAGCTCATTTGCTTGAGGACAAGCAAATCCCAAGTGTAAGGGTATTTGATAAGGAAATATTTGTTACACTTTTAGGGGGTCATTTAAGCCCTAAATTGTGTTTTTATGATCAAATATTACCTTAAATCGTTTCTTTTGTCATTTTAGGTACTTAGGACATGAACTCTGGAAAATGGAGCATTTTGGAGCTTTTTGGACGTTTTTATGATCAAGAATGAAGAGAACAAGAAAAGTCAAGAAAGTCAGGATTTAACACCTAACGGCGTCACGCTTTGGAGCTGACGCCGTCACCTATGATGATACGTGATGGATCTAAACACACACGCCTTGTGTTAGAATGATACTTTGAGTTATACTACCAAGTATGCGGAATCTACTTAGTAATACTTAGAAGTTTGATTGTGAGTAAAAGCAGTTGTATATGAATAAGAACAATGTGTAAACCAAACTGTTAGCTCCAATATTATTATGAATAATAATACGAGTGATCTTTGTATCACTAGGGTTACAACCTTGAAGCTCTAAGAAATTCATATATCTAACCCTAACCTAGGACCTCCTTTTATAGCACAAGGAGTCCTCTTCTACAAGATAAGTATAAGTCTAATAGAATAGGATATACACAAAATCTATTCTATATTTATCAATACACGTTTGTTAACAATTATCCTGACAGCAGTGGTAATTATATGTACTAACAGTGGTAATGAGTTTCCACTGTTAGTGTATTCTTCAGCAGTGCTTCATCCATGCTTAGCCGTGGTAACTGTTAGTATAATTCCCAACAATCCTCCCCTAAACTTATGATTGCTAAGTAAATCCATAAGTTTCTTCAAGTTATCAGCATATGTGAGGATACGGGAATTCTTCCAAACACTTATCTCCTTTTTCTCAACTCCTTATCAGCTTTCACACTTTGATCATATATCCTTTGCAGCAAATCTTTTATGATTTCAGTTCTTTCCCAACATCTTAATTTCACAGACAACATCACAGTAAGAACACCTGCTCTTAATGGATATTCTTTCTCAGCTAACATAAACACATCAACTCCATCTTGAGTAGATAAATGATGTACTGCACTTGAATCATAGAATTTCCACAAAGTATTCAAATTATTAGCTTCAAATCTCCAATATCTGTCAGATGCATCAGGCTCATAAAGTCTTCTTGTTAGGTCACCATTTTGTAAACACAAGTATAATGATAAGAGAAATGAGATGAGAATGAGATTGGGATGATTATGAGAAATTTGAGAAAGTGAAATGCAAGAGTTTCCTTAATGTTTTCAAATAACCAACCAAGTTTACAAGAGGCCTAAGACTAGTATTTATAGGAAAGGAGCTAGGGCAACATCCTACTCCTTCCCTTCTTACAATTCGTATGGGCTTTGAGGCCCATGGATCACATTCTTAAGCCTAGTAAACTTAATACAAATTATAAATAATAACTAAGCAACCTAGCATTATTACAAATGACCGAGACTTGATAAAATAGTAAAACTATGGTTCCAACAATCTCCCCCTAAGGGTCGGTCATCATGGTTGCTTGGCGTCTTCGTTTTAATCTTTGACTTTTATAGCTTTAGACGTCTTTAGAAATGATAATAATAAAGATGGATATACTTTGCTCTTTGTCTTTGTTCTTTGATGATGTTGTAGTGATTATGTTATGAAGTAATCTGCCATTCGTCACTCCTGCGTCTGTGGTGGTTGTCCGCCATTCCAACATACTCATACATCTTTGGACTTAGACTTTCACGTACAAGAAGTTCCTTTTCATGTATTGAGATCTTTGTCTTTATACTTTGTAGATTCTTCTTTTTGGCATAGAATCTTTCTTTGAACTTTGTGTTGCTTTGATCTTTGGGGGAAGCTTTCTTTGACTTCAAGATGTATGTATGAGCATGTTGGAATCTACCATCATGGAAGGGAGGTACCTGCGAGTAGACAGTTAGCAATAAATCACCGGTACTTACGGATAAGGAATTAGAGCTCATCAACAGCATATTGTGAAGACTCCTTCTAATCCTTATCCAGGCCGTTCCCATATCAGATACTCCCGAAGGAGCTTACGAGACCTACTAGGTAGCTCAATGACTGGGTGAGTCGCTGGGGATCACTCCACGACTGTAGACCGTAATGGAACCACCGTAAACACTAAGCGTAACACTTGTGGGGTTACCGAAGTGACCTGCTGTCAGGGCTGTTTGATGTTGACCCTGGCAGGATTTCCGTTCAATCATTGAGAAATACCTAAGTAATCCTCTCATAAACGTTCTTGGCAGATTGCTAAGATCTGCGAAGGACTCGGTAGTTTACAACTGATGCCCATTGATGTAGAACACCAGTTGCAGAAATACTAAGTGTTCCTAAGAGATCTTTGATGTATCTCATGGCTCTAAACTCTATAAGTGCACACCTAGGTTTCCTATGCGGAGACTGGGGATGTCCTTCTTCAATATCAACCGTCTCTAAGAGATAGGTCGATAGGTTACGCAGGTTCCCCTGTGAGAATGAAACAAGTCCTTTTAAGAGAACTTGAGTGGTTAAGAAGGTTTAGTGCATTGCGTCACTGGGTCCATGACGGCTTAATCTTCAATACCGGTGTTGTCTTTTGCAACAACCAGTAGCATACGTATTGAACCCGGTGTCTGCCCTAAGGTTGAACATATGGAGGGCTATTTCTTTTCACCCTTTTCTTTACTTTTCTTTTTAATTCTTCAACTCCTTCTTTCCCTTTCATTCATTTCTCCTTCTTTCGTATCATACCTAAGGACTTCTAATTCTAACTATTGGAGATGTCCTTGGGTAGATCCCTCCGGCTCTGGCGGATCATAGGACGGATATTCCTATCTTAAACACCTTATAACTCCGACAGTAGCCAAGAAACCTTTGATTGAAAATCTCTCAAAGTGTTTGTGATAATCAAATATTTTGGTTAACACTTTGAGAGTTTTGTGTACACTTTTGAAGGGCTCCCCCTGCACATGTGCTCATAAGTATTTAATAAATTTGCACATGCGGGAGGAGCAAGCACTTTTGAATTGATCCACTTTCCGTGAACAAGACCGATTCGAGACACGCTTACATCACTAGTTAAACTAGCTTGAAGTTATTACCCGGCCTGGTCAAGTTCATAGAAAGTTTCTCGAGACGGTACATTTCTACTAAGACTAATCCTTTTCGAGACACGCTTACGTGGTTAGATAAAGAGATACATTGTCAGCTTTTAGGTGACAACTAGCTCTAGTAACTAACTTGATGTTATTACCCGTCGAGGATAAGTCCTTTCGATATTACAGACTTTAATTATCTCGTCAATTCCTGGGTTAATCTGAGTCTAGCTCGTACAAGATACAACTTTCAGCTTAAACTTCATATATTTTAATCACTTTTTCATTTTCTCCCCCTCAAAAATAGCATATAAAATGGTGTTTTTGACAAAATTTTTAGATTAAAATATGCCTTTTGAGTCTTACGGGGAGATTCACAAAGAACTTTTGATGTTGAACAAAGTATTTTGTTTTGACAAGTGCTCCCCCTCAACAAGTGATTAGGTCTTATTGAGGTGAAATACTTGTCCTTTTGAGCAGAATTATGAAAAATCATAAATGTTTGATTAATTCTACTCAAAAGTAAGAAGCCTTCGCTCCTTATGTTTAGGATTGAGGCACTGAAGCGTACCTCAGGGTCCTTTCTATACAAGATCGGGTTGTACACTGTTATGTGTGCACAAACCATAATGGAAAAATGATTCAATCAATGAAATAATTGATAAGAAAAAATATGACCAAATGTACCAAGTTATTCTTCGTCTGGAAGTGGAGCATTGAAGTTAGTGAACTTAGGTTCTGGTCTTTCGAAGTTTCTGACAGGAAACGATGGTCTGGCACCGATGTAGCTTTCCAGTCGTCTGATCTGTTCCCGTCGAGATAACCGTTCTTCAATTTTTAAGACAAAGTTACGAACTTGTCTTCTGGAGCTGGATTTCCATCTAGGTTGTTCCCCCTTAGCTATCTTACGGCGATCATCATTCAACCTTTTGACGAGCCCATCACGAACAAACTTGAGTGTAACATCACAGAATTTATGTACTTCATCGAACCTCATGAAGCTTTGTAGCTTTTTGCTGTTGATGTAGGTGAAACCAAACGGTTCTTGGATGAGAGTAAACTGTGGTGTTTCATAGAGACCATCAAAGTAGAACTGTGGCTTTGTCAAATTGATCTTCTGTTGGTAACTTTCCACTCCAAGCTGAAGATCTTCCACTCTTTCTTGAACAATCAGTCGTCGGATGTAAAGAAGTAGCGATGCCATGAAGTTGTACTGAACGTCTCTATCGAATCCGCGCATTCTACTTTGAACCTTTTCAAGATACATATCTTCAATGTCATTGAGATTAAGGTTGGGAAAGTCGGCTTCGGAGAACTTGTACTTCTTTTCATCTTGTCGTTTAACAACAATTTCACGCATGAAAATGTAGTTAAATCGTTTTGACTGCTGAATCTCCAAGATAGCAATGATCTTAGATTGCTGCTTCACATTTTCCAATGACGTTTCTCCTAATCTGCTGGTATAACCGAGTCGACGACGATCTGGCCAATGTTGAATTCCATGTAGAGCATCTCTGTCGTAAGCTACGATGGAGTTGCTGAAAATACGAGTGGTTTCTTCAATGGCTGGAATTTCGTATCTAGCGGCTGGTACTGAGATTGTGAGTGAGGAAGCATATTTCTTCTTGGATATCTCCTGAGTGAGCTGGATGTTGTGAAGATCTTTGTTGAAAAAGAAGCTGTAAGGTATCTTCGGTTTGTCTGGAAATCCTTTCAACGGTAATGGTTTGGTCCAGTCGGTGAAGTAAGGTTTTTCATGATTCTTGGAACTTAGATCAATATTCACTTCAGGATTTAACCAGTCAAAGTCGGCAGACATTGCACTAGCTATATTCTGCATGTGATATTCGTATTCGACTTTGTTTCCAGATCTTTTCTTGAGAAATTCTTGTGCATCCCTATTGATTCTCCTAAGTTCCGCCTTTGTGAGTTTGTTGATGTGAAGATCCTTCATAATGGCCTGGGTGAACTGAAGAGTGTTACCAGGAAGAGGTTCTTCTTCTTCCAGAGGAGGTTGAGCTTGGACCATTTCTGTCAGCCAATCATTCTGAGGATTGTCATCATTGTCGAGCCATGAATGACGTGTTTTCTTCTTAGATTTCTTAGACTTGGATGTAGCATCTTTGTCTTTGGCTTTGGACGGTGATGATGGACCAGCATGAGAATCATGAGTAGGTGGAGCACGGTAATCGGTGTCAAGTTGATCTTGGAAGTCATCAGTTTGTTCCATGAACATTTCTTCATCTTCGGTTTGACCTTCACCAGTAGCTGAGGGTTGTTGTTGAGTTCCAGGAGGAGTGGAGTCCTTCTGTGGTTGTAGAGAGGATGAGGGACCTGTTCCAGACTTAGGTTTCTTGCCTTTGGAGTATGGGTCAGGATCGTCATCTTTTCTTGTCCTCTTTCGGGATCCAGCAGCATCTTTGCATGACTCTTTTGACATATAAGCTACCATAGCATCATACAGGCCTTTTTCTTCAGCTGTTTGTGTGGTTTTGGTGGCAAGGTTGTCGAAGATTTTGACAAGCATGTCATTGAGAGACAATTCTTGGACGGTTGGACCCACAGTAGAAGATTTTGCGGTGTGAAGCGTGAAGGGTGTAGTAGACAACATTTTCTTTGTAACACTTCTAATTCTATGATCCAAGTTGTTATTGATTGGTTTGAGAAGGTTTGCAACTTCAAGAGTGATCATCTCGACCAGATTATCAGTGAGAAAATCATGTGTTGCAGTTCTGATAAAACCTTCGTAATCAGATTTCAAGAACTTGTCAATCAGCTGCGTAGTATCCTGGAATTCCTCAACTTGTTTAGTAAGTTTGGTAACCATGTCGGTGAGTTTGTTCACTTGCTCCTGAAGATCAACTTGTTTTTTTGGTTCATTGATCGAATGCTGTTTAGATGCGGTTTCAGATGGTGTGGGTGATGAGTGCTCTGGTGATGATTCGGACGAAGACTCGTTGTGAGAGTCTGAAGAAGAAGCAGGAGGAGTTGGATCCTTTGGCGGAGAGTCTTGAGGAGGTGGAGGTTGTGCTGAGGAAGTCTGCTGAGAAGATGACTTAAGAAACATGTTGGTGTCGAACGCGTTCTTCTCTTCGTTTTCCTTTCGACGACGTTCCTCCGCTTCCTCTGCTTCTCGTGCAAGAAACTCTGGAGTAATAAGATATTCATGTTCCTGATCCGTAGCTAAGTTCTCTTGACCGCCAACATTCTCCTCTAAAGTAGCAGTCTCAGTCATGTGGACATCTTCAGTCTTGTCTGTATCCTTAACGTTGTCATCAGGTTGTGGAGCTGATTCTGACGTTGTTGGAGGAACCATACTGCTTGTAGCCCCTACATGTTCTGACTGATCGATAGGTGGTGGTGTTGGAGGGTGTGATAGAAGTCGGCTTTCAAGACTTGCTTTCCTCTGAAATTTCCTAAGCTGCTTTTCTTCAGCTCTAGTGTCGACAACTATACTCTTAAGTTTGCGTTTATCGACTAATGGTTCAACGATTGCTTCGTCTTCATCATCATTCAGCTCATTGATAGTGACTCCTTTTCTTCTCCTTGTCTCTTCTTCATAAGTTTCCAGACTTTGTTGTACGGCAATCTCTGTTGCAGGAAATCCTTCATCAGGTGCTCTGTATCTCAGTTCATAGTCTGGTTCTTCTTCGTCAGATTCTGTATCGAACTCAGACTCGGTGTCAGAAGGTGGAGGAGTAGGTTCATCCCGAATAAAGTACTCAGGAGTTGCCTTCTTCTTTGGTTTGGTAGCATGTTTAGGTTTGGATGTAGGTTTAGGTGTGGTAGTAGTCTTGGGTTTTGCCATTGTAGCAGACTTAGATCTTGTATGCGGTGATCCAGTGGTGCTCGTGGTACTCCCAGACTTTACACTTCCTTTGCTACGAGTCTTTATAGTTGCTTCTTCCAGTTCCCCTTTGTAAGCCAGATCATACAACTTGAAGTTTGCCCTATTCTTAATGTTGTCATTCAGAAGGTATTCGGGAATCCTCATACCTTTGATCTTGGTAGAGGAAGTGGTCGATTTGATGAATAAGGTGGTGAAATTGTCCTCGAAGAGGTGCTTCGGCTCATTAGGATTAGCCATCCTCTTAATGAATTCTGGAGAACTTTTGCAGAGATGTTCAATGATAAGCTTGGTGAATCTGGTGAATGGTATCATAGTCTTCACACGGTCGGTCTGAATACTGTAGATGATATCATTCATGATAGGAACTGCAAAGTCAATCGGTGTCAGAGTCACCATTCCCCAGAATGTTTGCAGGTGTTCGAGCCTTGGATGTTCATGACCACTTTTCCTTCCAGATATAGATCTAACAACCAACAGACAGAATGTTCTCCAAGGCTAAGGGATATACTTGACATTAAATTTGGAAAGCTTGATTAGAGGTTCATCATCATCAACCTCATATCCTAATTCAATGAAGAAGTCAAGAAGTTCCAGGTCAGGTAGTATCGGAGCAAATTCGTTGTCAGTTTGTGGCATGAGAAGGGCTGTTCGAAGAACATCATGATCTACAGAGTAATCTTGGCCATCTAAGGTAACAGTGAAAGACTCATTATCCAAGTTGGCCTGAGCAGTAAGCCAGAACTGATGAAGGTAGAACAGTGGAACTGAAGTAGAGCAGGTGAGAAGTGGTTTGCATGGATGTGCCAGTAGGATATCTTTCACAATCTTGCATGAATTCTCTGTGATATTCAACTTGTTGAAATCGACTCTGGGATTGTTGTTGCCAATTGTGACATGGTAGTTCTCGGGAGTGATGTCATCCAAGGTGAGTAATGGAAGAGGTTGTTCTGCGACGTTCTCAGTGTGTTCAGCCATGTTTATCTGGAAAATATCACCATAAACCAAACATCCAAATTTGTTATGTGTTAGCACAGTTTAGAGTTTGGATACAGATATCTACTAGAAACAATTAAGCACAAATGCGTCATTTAAGAATGAGTCAAATAATGCAAATGGCAGATAAACACAACATGACAAGCACACTTCACAACTACATCACATTACACCACACTAATGAATCACACCAATGATATAATACCAAACACGATTTCGAAAAAATGCATCATGGACCTTTTATCGAGATTACCTACTTTTCGAAAAAAATGATGTTATCGAGAAAAAAAATTCTTATAACAACTTATCGAGAAACTGGTGATATCGAGAAAGTTTAGTAAACTGAATGATTTCGATAAATGGAACATTATCGAGAAACATTATCGAGAAAAATTATTATCGAAAAAAAATTTTCTCAACACTGACTTTATCGAGATCATTTATCGAGAAAGTTAATTTTTCAATAAATCATAATTTTATCGAGAAACATTAATTCTCAGGTTCTCGAAAAGCATAGTTCACCGAAAGATTTCGAAAAAAATGAATTTTTCGAAAAAATTGGGCTTTGAACTATATTTCTCGAAAAAACTGAATGTTCTCGATAATAATGAGAAGATTTCGATAAAACACAGTTTTTCGAGAAAAATTCTTATACAAGAATTGACTCGAGTAAAGTTGAAGTCATACGTACTTTTGCTTCAAAAATAACCTTTCCAATGATTATGGCCTGTCACCACCATTGATAAACATCTTTTAGGCACAATTACAAAGATTATGAAAATGCTCAAGAACATATTTATCGAGAACTTTGATAAATTCGATACAACAGATAATGACAACGTCTATCATATCACAAGTATAAGTAAGAGGCATAACGAGACACCTAGCACAATAGACAACACTTTGTGACATGTTTCTCTCGATAATTTTCATGACCGAAACAAACAAGTATATCGAGATACATGAATAAACAGTGAGAAACATCCTAGCTAGATAGAATATGCACATAAGAGACCAAAGAAGCAAATCCCACCACTAAAAACAACTCAATAATCACAGAAGCTCATAAACCCATTTCGACCCAATTTAAAGAATTCGAAAAAAAACAAGGAAACATGATGGAATGTGAAAATAGTTGATGAATATGTATTAGAAACAATCATAGCACCTAAAACCTTACAATAATTACAGACCACAACACGTTAATAGCAAAATCGAAATCCTAACCCTAGTTCTCGAAATCTTGATAACATGAGATCGAACCGTTGAATTTCCAATTAACCAAGATCCTATAAGTGTAATATCCTAGTGATAACATAGGAACTTACAGATTGTTGATCAAGGTCGTGGTTAGCTCGATTGATTTTGAGCCGTAGGTTAGAATGAAAGGGTTTAAGAAGTTTAAAATCTTTTATGAAAGAGTGGGTTTTAGGGTGGAACGGTTTGTTTGTTTTGTTAATTTTGAAAAGTTTGAGTTTAGTCACCTTTAGTCCTTGGACTTTTATAAGAAACAAACAAGTGTACTCAAGTTTTTGACACTTTAAGAATTTGACTACATTGGTCCCTTAACTATGAAGTACTTTAACTAGAACCCTAAAGTAACTAGCAAGTCTATTGACATTTGAGATGTGACTTCGTTAAGTTAACGTATGAAGACTTAAACCAAATGAGACAAAGTGTAGTGAAATAAAACCACCCACACACTCTCCGAACCATAAAATACGAGAAATATGCAAGTATACCAATTAATTGGTAAAAGATTTAAGCGAGACTCCCCCTCAACACTTGTAAAGTAAGAACAAGGTGTTGAATGGAAGCGATATACTTGCATTAGTTAGTTTTTTTTTTTTTTTTTTTTTTTTTTTTTTTTTTTTTTAAATGAAAAAATGAAAAATGTGAAAAAAAAAATTTTGGTTTTTATTAGTTTATAATAAAGAAAGAAAGACAAATATTATACAGAGATAGTTGTGATGTTTGACAATCAGTGGTATTTTAAAAACTTTTCCAGATCCTCTGGTGTCAAACATCTCATACCAATTTGGTGAACTAGACTAGCAAACCTTGAAGGTGCCAAGGATTTGGTAAGTAAGTCCGCCAATTGGTACTCAGTTCCAACGAAATAAAGTTCAACTGTACCCCTTTCCACATGCTCTTTGATGAAATGATAACGGAGATCGATGTGTTTGGATTTGCAATGATGCACAGTGTTGCAGGAGATAGCAATTGCACTCTTTGAATCACAGTAGATGGGAATCTTGTTGAATAGGTAGCCATAATCTTTAAGTTGTGATCTCATCCAAATGACTTGAGCGCAACAAGCAGACATGGCTACGTATTCAGATTCCGTAGACGACAGTGAAGTGCAGTCCTGCTTCTTAGATTGCCATGACACAAGTTTGTCTCCGAGAAACTGTAATCCACCAGATGTACTTTTGCGTGTGTCTAAACATCCTGCATGATCAGCATCTGAAAAAGCAATTAGTTCAAAACCAGAATCCTTCGGATACCAGATTCCCAAGTTAATGGTTCCCTTAATGTATCGAAGGATTCTTTTGACCTCACTGAGGTGTTTTTCAGTTGGTCTGGACTGATAGCGAGAGCACATGTAGACAACAAATACTATATCAGGTCTACTAGATGTGAGATACATGAGGGACCCAATCATACTTCGGTATTTGGTAGGGTCAACGAGAGTCCCATGTAAATCAGCATCTAGTTTTGTGGTATAGCCCATTGGTGTATTAAAAGTATCACAAGACATCATTCCATGTTTCTTAAGAATTTCGAGAGCATATTTGGACTGATTTATAAAAATACCACGGGGTGATTGATGAATTTGTAATCCTAGAAAGAACGTAAGTTCACCCATCATAGACATTTCAAAATTATCTTTCATTAATTTTGCAAAATCATTAGAGTAACTTCGTTTTGTTGAGGCAAAAATGATGTCATCGACATATATTTGAACAACAAGTAAGTCCGCCCCGTAGGTTTTTGTAAACAGTGTTGGATCCACCGATCCTTTAAAAAATTTATTGGCCAGCAAGAAAGTGGATAGTTTGTCATACCACGCCCGTGGGGCTTGCTTGAGTCCGTAGAGTGCCTTTTTGAGTCGGTAAACGTGATTAGGACGCTCAGGATCAACGAAGCCTTCAGGTTGACTGACATAAACTTCTTCACGGAGTTCTCCATTAAGAAATGCTATTTTCACATCCATTTGGTAAACCACCATATTCCTGTGTGCAGCATAAGCCAAAAAGATCCGAACAGCTTCATGTCGAGCCACTGGAGCAAAGGATTCAGCAAAATCAAGTCCTTCCAGTTGGGAGTATCCTTTTGCTACCAGACGTGATTTGTTGCGTATGACAGTCCCTTCTGCATCAAGCTTATTCTTCCAGATCCATTTTAACCCGATGACAAAGACACCGTCAGGTCTTTCAACTAATTCCCAGACTTCTAATCTTATGAATTGCTGAAATTCCTCTTGCATAGATTCAATCCAGTTGTCATAAGTCATTGCATCTTTAATGTTCTTGGGTTCTTCATGACAAACTGTGAGTGCGTAGATGCAAGTTTCTCCATCGGTGTGAAGTCGTTGTCTTGTCATAACAGGTGCATCTGGATGGCCAATAATATGAACTAGTGGATGGTCACGAGTCCATTTATGTGTTGAAGGGTGTAGTTGATACGTATCTCGCATGTTGGCAGGATCCAAGTTGCATGTTGACGACTCAGCTATGTCAGGAACTGTATTAGCTGGTGCAAACGGATTAATAAACGCATCAGGATCATGCTCTGCGGATTGTGGAACTGATTGTGGTGTTGGATCTTCAGCTGGATGGCAGGGAGTAGAACCAGTTTGTTCTGCTGTTGATGGTGATTCAATTGAAGGACCGTCTCTCTCAACACTTGTTGAAGTTTGTTGAGGTGAGTCTGGTACTGGAATGTGATCAAGTTGAGCAGCGGAATTTGGTGAGACCTCAGTCGGACGGTATTCAATCGTGTCATCAAATAGTGGAGCAAACAAGGTTTCTAATTCTTTGCGGTTAAGTGGTAAAGGTGCAGCTGAAGATGCCGGAGAGTTAAGACGGTTAAATTTGGGTCCTAAGCTGTGTTGCTCAGAAGCCATTTGGGTGAGTTCATCGAAATTAGCGTGAATGGTTTCTTGAATTTCTCTTGTACGACGATTCCATATCCGAAAACCTTTGGAATTTTCACAATATCCAACGAACACTCCGATGTCAGCCTTAGCTTTGAGTTTACCTAAATCATCACGATCATTTTTCGGATAGCAAAGTGCTCCAAATACATGAAAGTAATCGATGTTCGGTTTCCTTTTGTGAACAATTTGATATGGTGTTTTGCGATGGCGTTTTGTGATCATGCAACGGTTTTGAGTATAACATGCGGTTGAAACAGCTTCTGCCCATAAGTAATCTGGTAATTGAGCATTAATCAACATAGTTCTAGCAGCTTCCACTAACGTCCTGTTGCGTCTTTCAACCACACCATTCTGTTCTAGGCTTCTAGGTATAGACGTTTGATGTTCAATTCCCACTTTCTCATAGTAAGACCGAAGTGTCTGATTCTTGAATTCAGTTCCATTGTCAGTTCTGACGATTCGTACCATGTTACGTAACTGAACTTGAATTTTGGTGAGAAAGGTGATGATCATCGAAGGAGCTTGATCTTTACTTCGTAGAAAATAAACCCAAGTCCATCTGGAGAAGTCATCCACAATTACAAGTATGTAGCGTTTACCGTTGATACTTTGAACACGCATCGGTCCACATAAATCCATATGTAGCAGTTGTAAAACATGATTCGTACTTTGCTCAGGTTTTGAAGGAAAATGAGCTCGAGTACTTTTTCCTTGTTCACAGGCTGGACATAAGTGATCTTTGGTAAAACGGAATCTTGGAAATCCATCGACAAGTTTATAACGAGCAAGGTCAGTCATGGTTCTGAAATTCAAGTGCGAAAGACGTTTGTGCCATAACCAAGATTTAGTCGATTCAGCTTTGGAGAGAAGACATATCGGAGATGTTGCAATCATATCTGACATTGAGATTGTATAAAGATTGGAGCCGCGTGAGCCAGACATTAGATCGCTTCCTTGTAAGTCACGAACAAAGCAAGTTTTCTCACGAAATGCAACTTCTAGATCCCCATCACAGAATTGACCAACAGAGAAAAGGTTGTGTCCAAGGCCTTCCACATAGTAAACACGACTGATTTCAATGTTCCCGCTGATAAAGTCGCCATATCCCATTATTAGAGCGTAATGATCATTCTCGAATCTGACAGTTCCTATAAACTTTGAGACAAAGTTGTGTAGCAGTTTGAGATTGCCTGTCATATGTCGGGTGCATCCGCTATCAACAATCCAGAGAACAATCTGTACCACCTGCATCACCAGAAGAAGACACGGGTGGAACAGAAGTAAGGGTGGAACCCAAAGACAAAGCGGGTTCCTGTTGGTTAGTAACACATGTAGTTAACAATTTAGGAATCCATTTAAAATCTGGTTTGTATTGTAACCAACGTTGCCAGTTCCAACCAGTTTTTGCTTTCTTAATGTTAAATGCACTAGTAGTTGGCTCAGTCCTGGATTTGTTCTCGGCACCTATGGGGGTAACTGGGACATCATTAGAAACCGTAGAAGACGGCTTTCCTAAGTTAGACTTAGAGGCATTAGTGGGCCTAAAAGGAATGCGTGGCCTACGTTTCTTATGACGATTGAGAAGAGAATTAGCTAAACATTTTGTATGATCACCAGATGATACGCTTTTACGACAAAACACACAAGATGCATTAATATTCAAAACATTTAAAGGTTCATCATTCGTTACATTTAGATTTTGATTACAATTTGCCAGATTAGAATCTAAATCTGATGCAACATGAGTTTTATTCAAATTCCTAAGTTGGTCTTCTACTTCCTGAGCTTCTAGGTGTCCTCTCTTACGTTGCAAGATCCTATTCTTCTTTTTACTTTTTCGCTTGGGTCTGCTAACGCTAGAAGTGGAGACTAGTCCTGTAGAAGTGGAGTTATCAACATTAGTGTTTTGAACAACCTTTCCTTTATCAGTTTTGTTTATTTGATACATTCCTGGTGCTATCACCGTGGTGTCAACCATTTTTCCTTTTTGAAGTAGCTTAACTTTCTCTTTCAAATCAATGATGATGTGATTTTTGTCCTGAATTTCAGACTCAAGTAAACCATTGCAATATTTGATGTCGTCGCGGTTTTGTTGCCATTCGGCGTTTTCAATTTTTAAATCCGCAATTTCTTTCTCGTATTGGAAACATCGACCTTTTAAAGACTCGTTGTTTTTGCAAATCTGACAAGAGTTTGAAACAATTTCACTTTGAAACTTCAATTCCCTTTCAAGACTTTTAGCTTGACACCATTCAAGCCTTTGATTGAGTTGACAAATTTCTTTTGAAAATTGTTTTGTCACATCATCATTTTTAATTCTCAACATTTCATTTTCCAGTTTAAGTGTCTCAATTTCCTCATTCAACAAATTATTATCAACACAATGATCATGCTTAAGCATAGAAGTACCAGAATTATAAAGATCATTCATGATAACAGACAAAATATCAGCACAGAGAACTTGTTCCAAGAGTCGATCAGCATCATTTTTGAAAACTTTAGTTTGTAGCTTTTGGACCAAAATCTCATTTTCAGCAGTATCAAAAACGTTTATCATATTTTTGACCTCCTTTTGAAGTTCCTGATCCCAACGTGTAGCACATAGACGAAGGTGTTGAACAATTGGTTTCATTTGTTTTTGAAAAATATCTCTCTTTTCTCGCTCGTAAGCGGATTGAAAAGTTTCAATTTTTATTTCTGAATTGCGTTCAATTGTTTCCTCCAAAATATCGATGTCTTCCATAAAGGTTTTGAAATAATTTAAGACACGACATTTTGGTAAAGGTGTAAGTACACCGGATGATGGTAAAGGACCATTTATTTGTGCTACATGTGGGACAGGAGCCACATTGTGAGATGAAACATATGACTCTTCGATAAACCATGATTTCTCAGGTAATTCCTTTTGAGTAACAAAAGATTTTGAAATTGGAGGAGCTTTTGAATAGTCATATGGTGTCCAATATTGAACTCGACTCATTTTTGATCGACTCTCGTCTTCAAGTTCTTCTTCTTCCTCAGTATCAAAAACAACAGCACGCACAATCGTATTATCAAGAAAATAATCCATACTGTAAATTTTTGGAATATCTTTGAATGCCGTGTGTAGAAACATTGAATTGTAATCACCAAGTGCATATCCGCAATTGGGTCTCGGTTTTAAAGTAAATTTTTGAATTGTTGTGACAGAGTTCCCATGTTTGTAAACAATGTGACGAAATTCTTTGAGTTGTTTTTCAAGATCAACAATATCACCGAGTAAGTTGTCTATGTACTTCCTTTTCCGTATTTTATGTTCATGAAAATCTTTTTGACAACTTGACAATTTTGTTTCTGTTTTTGAAAGTTCAGTTTGAAGACATTCAACTTGTTTTTGCAATTCACCTTTCTCACTTTCAAGTTTCGAAATCAACTTTCCGTGTGACTCAATTAAATCTTGTATTTTGCGTTGAAGATCTTGTTCTTTGTTGTAAGAATCTTGAAAAGCTTTTTCAAAACTTTTAGTGTGTTTAATCTTTTCATCCTGATTAGAAAGCTGGATTTTATAACACTCAATATCTCTTGAAAGTGACGCATTTTGTTCTTTTAAAGCTTTATTAGTTTCGTTGCATTTAATGATTTGCAATTGTTGAGCATCCAGTTGTTTAGATAACAATATAAGGTCAGGGTCTGGATCAAATGATGGTTCATGTTGTTCTAAATTATCATATTCATCATTCTCAATAGGATCATCAAATGAAACAACTGTGTCATCATCAAATATGACAACTGTGTTTATTTGTTCATCTTTTTGAGAGGATGAAGATGATATAGATGGAACAACTTGCGCCATATCTGATTCAGAAGCAGGAGGTGAGACTATTTCATTAATAAAGCATGCATTGAGGTCATGTACCTGAGACAAGCCGTCAGTGTCATACACTGGACCTGAATCATTGAGCTTAAGTTCCTGCATGTTGGCCATAAGCATCACAGCAGCATTGGCTTCCAGATCTTCCATGTCATCATCGTTGTTCACATTTGCCATGAAGTTGTTGTCCTGTTCAGGGAAATGTCCATCTTTTTCATCTTGAAGAGCCATGAGTAATGCCTGCTTGTGAAACTTGCTACCCCGAGTTCTGGGTTTGGGACATGCTGTAGCTATATGACCTTGTTCATTGCAATTGTAGCACCAAACTGCATTCCCTGAGCTGGAGTTCCTTGTAGCAACTGAGTCAGACCTTTGTTGAGGAGATGCTGAGTTGTTTCTGAACCCGGTATTGTTACTAAACCTCTGACCATTCCCATAATTTCCTGAAAAGCTTCCTGAACCAGATCGACCATAGCTACGATTCTGAATTTCCACTCTTCCATCATTGACAACAGCTTGATTTCTTGTGTTTGAAGATGAACGTTGACGGTTGTTTGTTTTGTTGGAGAATTTGCTGAAAGCACGAGCAATAAGAGCAAGTCCCTGATTCAACGTATTAAAGTCATCATCGTCATCATCATTGGAGTTGGAGTAGTACACAGCATCATTGTTGTTTGACGGAACAAGTTGAGTAGAAGAATCTTGTAGAGATGAATCATAAGGGATCATTTGGTTCGAGGTGGAAGATTGTGGATAACTGAAGTGGTTCTGCTCTTGAACATATGCATGATTTGACATTGGTGGTGGAGCATAGGGAGATTGAGCTACGAGAGCCAAAGAATTTGGTGTTGAAGTTGGTGTGTATCCTCCTCGTAGAGCTCGATCTTTTTCCACTTCAGGTTCATGGTGTTTCAGAAAATCATACAACAAACCATATGGAGCATCATGAAGATTCTTTGTTTGATGAACAAATGTCACATACTTATGCCAATCAGGGCCAAGACTACCCACAAATTTGGAGTTCACAGCGATCCTTGGTACAGTGATTTTGTGACGTTCCAGATCATTAACCACATTTGTGAAACGATGATAGTAGGATTCAAGTGACTCTCCAGGTTCAATTGTGATGTCAGTGTATTCCATGTAAAGCTTGGATTCCATGTCATCTTTGTTCAATTGAGTGCCTTCCATGAGGAGATGAACGTGTTCCGACATAGCTTTGGCTGTTTTCTGAGCATCGACACTGCGATAGATCGGATTGGGTATACCTTGAAGTATATAAGCCATTGCATACTGATCAGCTTCACGATGTAGTTTCTGTTCTTCAGTGAGTGCAGTTTCTGGAAGGGGTCTATCACCAGGAGGACGTGGAGGATCAGCATTTGGATCACCAGCTTCAAATCTTGTTGGCCACTCAAATGGTCCTTCAAGTATCACTTGCTTTAAGAATTGCCCATGAGGTTTCTTTAATTCAAGAAATCTTAAGAATCGACTTGACCATTGAACATAGTTCCCAGGTGTTAGCATTGGAGGTGTTTCAAGTGATCCTGCCTCATGTCGGGATTGTTGAGTTGTAATAACTTCACACATTCTGTCAAACCAGTGAGGTTGTTTGGAGGAAAACTGAGTGGTTTGTTGTAGCACTTGATATGGTTGCTGTTGAGGAATGAGTTGTTGTTGCATCATTAGGTAATGTTGTTGTGGATTGTATTTAGGAGGTTGTTGATTCATTATGTGCGGAAGGTATTGTTGTTGCTGATACTGCAGATGCTGAGGTTGCTGAGACTGCTGATGTTGAGGTTGCTGAATATGAGGGAAGTAGTGATTCGGTGGCTGAGACATCTTAAAACACTTGTGTAGAAATGGATCTTGTAGAAAGTGTAGAATTGACCAAGTATTGAGAAACTTAGCCCAACTTCAAATGAGATTTCGATAAGAATTTTTCGAAACTTGGCAGATTTTCGAGAAACTTGGCAGATTATCGAGAAACTTGGCAGATTATCGAGAAACTTGGCAGATTATCGAGAAACTTGGCAGATTATCGAGAAAAGATTTCGAAAATTTTCAGTTTTATCGAGAAATAAGATTGCGATACTTAAGCAGGTTTATCGAAAACTAAGATTTCGATACTTAAACAGGTTTATCGAAAAATAAGATTTCGATAACTAAATAATTTTCTCGATAATTTTCGAAAATTGCGAAACTTAGTTTTCGAAATTATACAATTTCGAAAACTTTCCCAAAAGTCGAAGTACTTAACTTTCTTATACAAGAAAGAAAATACCGAGTCCACACAAACGAAGACGAGGTAGTGCACTTTTAGAAGATCTCGAAATAGGCAAGTAGGAAGATCTCGATAACTTGTAGGTTTTGTTTTTCAAAGAAAGCAATCCTTAAATTCGTTTTTCTTTCAAGATACTTGTACTTTTGTGTATAAAATGTGTAAATCTTAAGGAAAGTAGAAAACTTTATGAAAAATTTCAAACTTGTAAAGATCTCGAAAAAAGTACAACTATCTAAAAAAAATCGAATAATTAGTAAAAAGTTTGGAACTTTTTGGTTTGTTTTGATTTTAAACACAAGTTTGTAAGCAAAGATGTGAGAAAAACCAAGAAACTAACAAAAAATTTAAACTTTTACAAACAATTCGATAATAAAAAACGATTTGTAAGGAAATAAATCAATGAAAAAACAATAACTACACCTTCCTCTAGCGAATGATACCACTTGTTAGGTCACCATTTTGTAAACACAAGTATAATGATAAGAGAAATGAGATGAGAATGAGATTGGGATGATTATGAGAAATTTGAGAAAGTGAAATGCAAGAGTTTCCTTAATGTTTTCAAATAACCAACCAAGTTTACAAGAGGCCTAAGACTAGTATTTATAGGAAAGGAGCTAGGGCAACATCCTACTCCTTCCCTTCTTACAATTCGTATGGGCTTTGAGGCCCATGGATCACATTCTTAAGCCTAGTAAACTTAATACAAATTATAAATAATAACTAAGCAACCTAGCATTATTACAAATGACCGAGACTTGATAAAATAGTAAAACTATGGTTCCAACACTTCTGAAGTTAACCCATAACTCTTTAGCTTTGTCATCAACAAGCTCATCTTTCTTGAACTGATCTTGAACTATCTTCCATAAAGTGTCCAAGTATTCTCTGTCACAAGACCTGACAAGATCTTCAAAATCTCTACAAATACTTGTAACTTCACCAGTTCTATGCACCACCAAAATCATCAGAATAAATCTCCCAACCAACAACTGGATATTTAGATTGTAAAGGCTCTACATTCAACACATCAATTTCAATAAAAATCATTCCTGAGACTTGTTCCTCAGTCAACTTTTCTGCTACTTTAGATTTCTTGACTTCTTTAGACTCAAGAGTTTTTCCTGATCTCTTGGGTTTTCTAAGGACTTCAGCTTCTGAAACCATAGGAATGAAATTACTATCTTGCCTTTTGACTCTGTACTAGATCCCTTCAATCCTCTCATGTGACATCCCTTTGAATTGAGACAACTTCCAATTGCCAACATGACAACAAAAAGTCTTCATCTCAGAAATTATTTGTGCCTTGGTTGGTTGTTTTGGTTTCTTATGACCTTTTCTAACTGTGCCAATTATATCATCAAGTGCATGTTGATTCTTCATTTGAATAAAGTCATTCAATTGAGCTGATCTTTGTTCTTCAGTTAAAGTTGTATTTGCAACCAATTCAACTGCCTTCTTTCTGATTACTGGATCATGAGCAATCATGAAATCAATTTCTTCTTCAGTTGGCATATATGTGAACATTGGAGTTTTCTCTTTTAACACTGTTGGTGGAACAATAGAAATTGGTTCTTCTACAATTGTTTCCAACTTATCCAGCCTTTTAGTCTCCATGAAACTTGCAATATCTAATTCTTCTTGCTTTTTCTTCTTTGCAATTTCATCTTCTTCCAATTCCATTGCCAAATTTGCATCATAATCCATCTGAGCTTGCTCTCTTTTGGAAATCTTCCTTGACTGCTGCTCAGATGTTTCTTCAAAAATATGAACTTTTCCTTTTGCAACCCTCTTTCTTTGAAATTCTGCATCAGCAACATCCACTGTGCCTTGATTTGTTTCCACTGTTTCTTTATTTGTTTCAACTGCTTCAGCAAAAATTTCCTGAGAACCCACTGCTTCTTCCTCCTCTTGTACATCATCCTGATCATCAAGATCTTCAAATCCTTGTTCAAAGTTTAGTCTCCTCCCCTTAAATGTAGCATCAGTTTTAATCCTCCCCTGTTTGGGAGAATTTCCCAAATCTTTACTAAAGTATTCTGAATCTTCATCATGAGTTGAGGATGAGGATGAGATGACAAACTTTGTAGACCTTTGCTTCTTTAAATCATGTACTTCCTTCTTCAAAGATTAAATTTCTTCAGTCAAGGTACTAATATCTTTGGCATGTTGCTTCTTTGTTTGAGCCAAGTCATCCTTCAAAGATTTAAATTGTTTGACTAATTCGGTACAAAGTTCACTGCCCTCAACACTTCCAATTGTGTTACCTGTCGGGAGAGGTGAATCATAGGGCATTGATTCAGGCTCTTCTCTAGTTGGACTAGATTGAAGCCTAGAACCACCACTACTTGTTCCTAGACCAAAAGGTTCAGAAACATGCAATGTTGAGATGTGAGGAGTTGGCTATTTTTGCCTCCTCACATATGTATGAGTAACTGGTGGAGTATTAGTTGTAGATGGAATATTAATGGTGGGTATGTGTTGGGGTGCAACTGGGATTGCTACACCATCGCCCTGTACCTGTGTAATCTTTGCAAGCATTTGAGGAAAAAGTGGTTTAACTTACCCATTCCATCCTTCTGAAGCCTTATCCATAATTTGAAAAACTTTTGGCTTTAGACAGGGGGTTTTATAAACTCTTGTATGGGGTTGCAGTGGAAATTCATTTAACACTGCTTGCACAAACCTTGGATACATCAGAAATTTATAAGAACTCTTTACATTGCCTTTCATATTGTTAAAAATAAACTTTGAAAAATTGAAACTCCTATCTAAGGCTAAGAAAACCAAAGGATAAGCCATTGTTGAACTAAATTGTTCATAAGCAGTTTTCTTAGGACTTAGACAATGTAAAAGAGTATGAATTAAAAATCTCCAATGGGGGCAAAAACATCCCTTTTTAAAAGTCATCTTTTTGGCAGATGTATCATAACCCATTGTGGAGAGATGTTAAAAAATATCTGAATTAGGCAATGTGATGATACCATTGAGATCATCCAATTGGAGAATTCTCCTCAAGGATGATTCAGTAACATCAATAGTTACCCCATCCACTGTGGCTCTAAGAGTATCCACAGATTCATGTGTGTCTCCTTGGTCAATGGTGATGGACTCTACAGAGTTCCAAAACTGTTTGATATAAGAGACATAGATTGTGGGATTAAGTGTTAAAGCATACCTTATATGAGTGGTATTGAGAAAATCCACAATCTGATGAAAAATAGGGCCACTCTTATCTTCTGACTTCTGTAAATAAGCCACTTGATTGTGCTCATCAACAAAGTTTAGTGTAATTATTGTTATTATGAGAAAAAGAATAATTGTCTGAGTATGATTGATAGACCAATCCGATGGAGAGAAAAGATATATACGGTTAGGGTTTGGGAATAATACGCAAGAGAGATTATCTTTAGTAAAGATTTATCTTCAAGAAAAGAATAAATTTAAATTAAGTAAGAAGATAATCTTCTAAAAATTAACCCTATTAATACGGACAAAACGGTTTTCTCTCAACGGCTAGTAAAAATTTTATTATTGACACAACAGTTGTAACGGCTAGATCAACAGTGGTAAAAATAACACTATCAGTGGTAACTGTGAACTAGAAGTGGAAACTTTTCACAAAAATTTTCAAGAGCAGTGGTAAAAATTAAAACATGTAAAAGTGAACTGCTCTTTGCATAGTTTTTAGTAAACTACCAGCTATCAATGGATTTGATATGTCTTTACCATGAGCCGTTTGCTATGGACTAGCCAACTCTTTATCACATGGAATATGGTGAGTTGATGACCATATAGTTTTTGGTAAACTATCAACAATAAACGGATTTGTTAAGTCTTTACCAGTAGCCGTTTGCTCTGGACTAGTTGATTCTTATGTGGATTAGACATGGTGAATCAATAACCATTTATTATGTGTCTTAGTTACACACCTTATAACTCCAATCACTCAACAAATATTGGTTGTTTTTCTGCATATTTAGTAAACACCATTCCTAACCAATGTATTTTGTCTCAAAGTAACTTTTTGACCAAGTTACTATTCACAAAAATATCTTCTCAAAGTCAACCCGATTAAGTAAATAATATCTAAATTTACTTCTCTAACCTACCAAAACAAATAAGAGTTAATATCCCTCTTAAGTAACCCTTGGGTTTGACTTTGCATATAAAAGGGGCTCAAATCAACATAAGTCTTCATCAAAACTTTTCTTCAACATCTCAAACCCTAAAATCATCATGAGCTGGTTTCCACTTATCTACATCTCTTCAGATGATTCATCTGATGGAGAGATAAGTTACTATTCTGACGCTGAACATCAATCATCAGGATGAAGTGGCTATTTTCCTCCATGTGCTTCAACTTCATCCAAACAAAAAGGTCTCTACATCTGCTCCTGCTCCATCCCTTGAGTTCTACTCAAGTTCTTCTTTAAATGATGATGATGATGATGAGTCCTACACGCTGTCCAAGAGCTACCAGAAGCACTTACAACAGCCCTTGAATCAGCCTTGGTGAATATGAAGTGGCCTGCACTAGAAAAGCCTGCAAGACTCCAAAAGCCACCAAAGCAAGTGCTAGGTCTTGCTTGCCCAAGGAAGCAATTTTCCTTTGATAACAAGAGGAAGAGTGCTCAAAAGGCAAAGTATGACTATCAGGGGAAACGCAAGAAGCCCATGGAGTAGCTGTTATGGAGTGTAGGGTGTTAGGATGTTAAGCTTTTGAGTTTTGTGATTTGGATGATGTGTTTTACTCTCTTTTGATGTACTCAGTAACTCTTGATTAATTGAATAAAAGTACTCTGTCTTTTTCTTTCACCATTGTGAGAGCAAAACTTTCCACTGTTTGTACTATGGTTTCCACTGAGTTCTTAATCTTATGCATAAAAGTTAGTAGACAACCATACAAACATATACAAACAATATTAATACCTAAAACCTATCCTGCAACACTAAAGACCATTAGACATCAAAATTTTATGGGTTGAGCATTCCAATACCTGTTACCAAGTATTGAAACCTACCCACATCAAGCCCTTTTGTTAATAGATCAGCATAGTTGTCATCAGTATTAATTTTAACAACTTGAATGAGCTTTTTCTCAAAACAATCTCTGATAAAGTGATTTCTAATCTCTATATGTTTAGTTTTAGTGTGTTGCACAGGATTTTTAATAATGCATATGGTACTACTATTGTCTATATATATAATGGTGTTCATGAAATTGTACCCATAATCCAACAATTGATTCTGATGCCATAAGATCTGAGCACAATAGCTTGCAGCAGCTACATACTCTGCTTCAGTTGTTGAAGTAGCCACCATTGTCTGTTTCTTGCATTGCCATGACACCAATCTACATCCAAGAAATTGACATCCTCCTGTGGTTGACCTTCTATCCAAACTTGCACCAACATAATCACTATCTGAGTATGTAATCAACTCCATAGGAGATTCTCTTGGATACCATAATCCTAGATTAGGATATATCTTCAAATACCTGAAAATTTTCTCTACTACAGTCAAGTGTGATGTCTTTGTAGTGACTTGAGATCTTGCACAAGCACATACAGCAAACATAATGTCTGGACATGATGAAGTAAGATACATCAAGGAACCAATCATAGATCTATAAGTATGAACATTTACATCTGCTCAACTAGCATTCTTTAACAATAGATGAGTAGTCTTATCAGCAGGGGTATTTGAAGGTTTTGCATCTGTAAAGTGAAACTTTCTTAAAATCTCAGTCACATATTTGTCTTGACTGATAAAGATGCCATCTTTTCTTTGTTGTACTTGCAGTCCCAAAAAGAAAGTAAGTTCTCCCATAGAACTCATTTGAAACTCATCTTTCATCAACTTTTCAAACTCTTTGCACATCTCTTGTCTAGTAGATTCAAAGATGATGTCATCAACATACACTTGTACCAGTAGAATATCACCTTTGTCTTTCTTGATGAACAAAGTTTGATCAATTTTCCCTCTATGAAACCCATTATTCAGTAGATATGTAGCTAAGGTTTCATACCACTTCCTTGGAGCATGATGTAAGCCATAAAGAGCCTTAACCACTTTATAAACCTTATTGGGATGTTGAGGATCTTCAAAGCCTGGAGGTTGAGAAACATTGACCTCCTCATCAATCTTCCCAGACAGAAAATCACTCTTGACATCCATTTGATAGACAGTAAAGCCCATAAAGGATGCATAGGCTAAAAACAATCTAATAGCCTCAATCCTTGCAACAGGAGCAAAAACTTCTTCATAGTCAATACCCTCCTCTTGAGTGTATCCTTGAGCAACCAATCTAGCTTTGTTCCTGATAACAATACCTCTTTCATCTTTCTTATTTCTGAAAACCCACTTTGTACCAATCACTTTCATTCCATCAGGCAAATGACAAAGAACCCAAACCTTTTGAAGTTTGAACTGCAACAACTCCTCTTGCATTGCTTCAACCCAGCTTGATTCTTCTAAAGCCTTATATACAGTTTTATGCTCCACTTGTGATAGGAAACAGAAAAACAAACATTCATTCTTGTCTGTGTGCTTCTTGGACTCATAAACCTCACTAATGAACCCATGAACATCATTCATCTTTGTCTGCTTTCTTGTCTTCACACCTGATTGTAAATCACCAATTACATTTTCAAGTTGATGCACTTTGTGAATTGTAGTTTGTAATGTGTTAGGAATATCATATGATGTAGGCATGTTAGTGATTTCAACATCATCACTAGGTGTTTCCTGAGTTGAATTTTCCACATTTGGTCCATCAGTGGAAACTTCTGGTGTAGCAGTGGAAATAGGTTTACCACTGCTTTCAGGAATGTCTTTATTCTGAACATCAAAATTCACAACATTAGCATCACCTTCCTTTTCAGAATTCTTTGAAGATTGTGAATCTTCATTCTTTGAAGCAGAATTATTATCAACAAAGTCCCAAAGTGGCATGACAATTTGATCTTTATCATCTTCATCATCTTTTCAAGGTTCATCTTCATCAATGAATTCTTCTGAGCCATCAAGATCATTATTTCCTGTACCTGAGGTAATAGGTACATAATTCATTGTATTTGATAAAGTTTTAAGATCAAACAGCCATTCTGGTCCTGCAACTACTATGTTAGTTCTATTTTCAAGGAACTCAACATGCAAATTTTCTTCAATCTTCTTTGTTCTCAAATTATAGACTCTAAAAGCTTTGATAACCATAGAATATCCAACAAAGAAGCCTTCATCTGACTTTTCTTCAAACTTTCCCAGATGATCAATGGTATTAAGAATAGTAACATGACATCCAAATGGCCTCATAAAGTCCAAAATAGGTGTTCTTCCTCTGAACAATTCATAAGGTGTCTTGTTCTTTGTCTTCACCACTAAAACCCTGTTTTGAATATAACAAGAAGTGTTCACTGCTTCAGCCCAAAAAGTCACTGGTAGCTTGGAATCAGCTAACATGGTTCTAGCAGCCTCAATTAGTGTCCTATTTCTTCTTTCAGCAACACCATTTTGCTGAGGTGTTCTTGCAACACTAAATTCTCTTTTAATACCCTTGTCTCTGCAGAAATCATCCATAACTCTATTCTTAAACTCTGTCCCATTGTCACACCTGATAATCTTGATCTTTTTATCAACTTGATTTTCAACTTCAGTGATGAAAGTCTTAGAAAGAAAACCCATGTAAATCTACTAAAATCATCAGTTACAACAAGGCAATACTTCTTCAAATTTATGCTACTCACTGATGTAGGACCAAACAAGTCCATATGCAGCATGTAGAGTGGATGATCAATAGAGTTATATGCCTTGGTTTTGCAAGAAGCTCTATGTTGCTTGCCTTTAAGACAGGCAACACATGTTTGGTCATTCTCAACTCTCTTCTCTGGTAGACCTCTGACTAGACCATCTTTCACAATCTTGTTGATGGTCTTGAAGTTAACATGACCAAGTCTTATGTGCCAAAGCATGGATTCATCCAAAGTAGCCTTTGCAAGCAAACAAGTAACATCATCTTTAGCCACTATGTTTTTCATGTCTATGCTATATAAGTTGTCTTTTCTAGGGATTTTAAGTAGGACCTCACTTTCATCAGGTAACTTATAATCCTTAGACAAGATATAGCATTCATCTTCAGAGAATAGAATTCTATGTTTCTTGTCACACATCTGTGACATACTGAAGAGATTGTACTTAAGTTCTTTCACATAATACACATTCTCAAAGTCCAAGTTTCCAGCCTTGATAGTTCCTTTACCAGAAACCTTCCCACCAATACCACTGATAAGTGTCTAAATACTCATCATTTTTACCGTATTTTAATTGCCAAAACGCGTGAAAACACTCAAGAATGCATCAAAATAATGAAAATATCCCAAAGATCGTGTTTTATATGTCTCAAATGCAAAATGATTGAAAACAAATGAAAAACAAACAAAGTTTGCATAATTGGCAGTTTCAGTCCCCCAACTTTCAAAAGTTGTCAAAACTAGTCCCTAAGTGTTTATTTCAAATGAAAAGTCAACCCAAGTCTTTAAAAATCAAAAGATGATCTTTGGGTGAAAAAACTTTCAAAAATCAACAAGTTTAGTCCCTGAAGAGAAAAAGTTTGGAGATTGTACAATTTTGGTCCCTACAACTTAGAATTTGGCAAAAGTGACCCGGGAGTTACGAATTGAAGAAAAATAACAAAGTTGACCTTGGAAATTCACAACTTGGCAAGAATAGTCCTTGGTGATAATTTAGAGAGATGGCAGGATTGGCTCTTTGAAAAATCAGCTTTTACATAATGAGTCCTTGGGCCTAAATCCTAAACTACTAAACCAAATCTATCCTTTAATAAACCTAACCTAAAACTAAACCCAAAACCCTGCTTGGCCCAATTCCCCCTAAAGCCCACCACGTCTAATAATACACCAAGGGTCAAACTGGTCAACTGGTCAAAATTGGGTCAAGCCTTTCATCCCTTTCCCTCCCCGTTTTACCCAGTTCCTCACCATCACCACACCTTCACCTCTGCAACACTCCTCCTCCCCTCAAAAGCTCCCCACACACTCCCCCAACCCACTAACACCTTCCCCAATCCCTACCTAACCCCATGGACACCCTGGCAATCTCAAGTTCTACAAGTAACGTTTTGGCGCCAAAATCTATTCTACAGCTAGGATCAATCTCAGAACAATTGGACGACTGGGATTTGTTCACAAGGTTCAAGAGATCAAATTGAAACCCTAATCTCAGAAGAAGAGGCACCAGAAGTGAAGTTCTACCTACTTCTTGATCGAGTATAAATAGGACATCTTGTAAGCCTCATAAGGCATCTTTTCTTTGTATTTTTTCCTTTATTAGTTATAATTTTCAATTGTAATTCAGAATATTCAAGTTAATTTAAGTTTGCTTTTAGTTTCAAGAAATTCGTATTTTTGATTAAATTTTGAATTTCCTGTTGTTTCCTAAATTTACATTTCTCATAGTCTCATAAGCTTTTGTTTGTTTCTATTTATTTATACTCATTTAAGAATAGTATAAGTTAACTTTGTGGCTGCATGGTTTAATTTCTCAA
This sequence comes from Artemisia argyi, assembly GCA_030686995.1. Classification (NCBI taxonomy): domain Eukaryota; kingdom Viridiplantae; phylum Streptophyta; class Magnoliopsida; order Asterales; family Asteraceae; genus Artemisia; species Artemisia argyi. The sequence continues at coordinate 77,135,362 of CM060681.1, forward strand.
ATCACTTCATTAAATCTCAAAATCTGTGTTTAAGGGGGTGTTTGGATCTGTCCATTGCTTGGTGTTCTAGTTGTCATTCTTTAGTTATTTCTGCATAATTAGTACACACTAGGTTAACATAGGCTAGTTATTGCTTGGTTTCAGTAGTTTGTTCCTTAAAAGTCAAAACATAAGCAAGATCTCACCAATAGCTTAACTGTTGGTGTTTTGAATCACCAATTCCTTGATTTTAGCTTAGAACTTGTCATAGTTGTTTGATTTAGTCTTACTTAGGCTTAACTAACTCCAATTAATCAACCAAGCTCAGTCTAATTTCATTTAAGTCAAAGTTTCCAAATTATTTCAAAAAGTCAATATTGCATACTCAGGTTTTTGGGCAAACTTCAAATCAAGTTCTAGGGTTTGACTGTTAATGAAAATCAAAAGTTTGTGTGGATTTAGACTCTTTTCCAGCTTGTTGATTCATAGCAACAAGAAAATCTGATTTTGAAATTGATTTGGTCATTGAAAATTGAGTTGGAAGTTGGTTGATTGACTGAGATCTCCCCTGCTTCCCAGATTTGGACAAACTTCAAGTAGCCATAGATTACTCAATTGTAGGTGTTAGAGCTTGTTCTTGGGTGATTTAGAAAGCCACCTAGGTGGACTATTTAGGACTGCTTTTAGTTTTGGCCTAAGTGCTTATTTAGTGCTTATTGATAAGCCATCTTTTGGCCCTTTTAGGACTGCTGCTGCTACTTTTTTTCTAATTCATGAACTGAGCTTGTTGTTTGATCCTGAATCTGTTGGATTTTGCTCATTTATTTGTTGTTGTTGTTGGTTAAAATCTGTTAGTTTGTTATGGTGTTTGTTTTTGAGCTTGGTTCTAGCTTATTTGAGCTTTTTGACTTATGATTAGCTGCTAAACCTCTAAGGCTCACTCATAAACCAAAAAAACCACCACTGTTTGGATTTTAAGCTTGGTACAAGCTTGTTTAAAGTTTTTTTAGAAAATCTCTCTTCATAAAAGTTGATTATATTTATTGTTAAAAAGTTTTTGCAAAAGAAAAAATAAAAAAAAATTACAAAAACTGACATGGGTGGGACTTGAACCCACGCCACTCAGCTCACAACACAACACACTCACCACACGCCCTTGGGTCTTTTTTCAGTTTTACTTTTTATAAAATAATATTAGACCTTTGTTTGTTCTTATGGGTATAATAAGCTTCACAGCTTATCTCTGCTTATTTTTTGCTTAATTTACACTAGACATCAGCTTTTTATATTTCATAGATTCATATTAACTTGTATTATTTATCAAAAAAGTTTCAAAATTTTTAGAATAGTTTTAATATTTATTTTCAATTAATTAGTATAAATTAGTTATTAATTCATAATAAATAGAATTTTATTTGAAATTTTAATTTTCTTTTTTCCAAAATTTTCTTTTGTCATTTAGTGCGTAAGAAAATTAATTGGAAACCCGTAGAACCTTTGTAGCTCAAATTTCGCGTTTTATTTTGTACGTTGACGTTTATTTTTAATAAACGTCACGTTTTTAATTTAGATTACGTTTTAGGATTCCCCGCTTTCCCTAATATGTTTCCCGTAGTTTTTTAGGTCATTTTAAATAGTTCGTAGCATTCCTTAGTGTAATTTCCCATTTAGGTTACGTTTATCTCATTTTCGTTCGTTAATTCGTACTTTTCGTTAATTTAACGTACAACAAAACCAAACAATCTTTCACAACCAAACATACAAGGTTTTAATCTCGATCTTTTCTCGAAGCTTTCCATTCACACCTCGTTGGGGTACGACCCGGGAAATCACTTCCTGGTTTCACAATTTGAATATCACTTTCACAAGTTTTGCAAGGTAATCTTTCTCCTAAAAGGTTTACGTGTATTGCTCCACGTCTTGTTGTCTCACGATAACATATACTACACGTTTGTTGATATTTTTGATAAATTGTTTTTGCACACACCAAAACACAACGAATCAAATGGCGCCGCTGCCGGGGAGGCTGTGTGTGGAAAGTCTCGATAAGGTTTAAACGATTAGTCTTGTAGAACCTTCGCAAGAAGTTACGCTTTTATAAAACGTATAAAAAACCAAAAATATTTTTCTTTTGTTTCTATATATGTATTATATCTATATAAGATAAAGAAAAACACAAAAAGATTTTCCCGTTTCTTTGTTTAATAATAACAAACATTAAAATCTTACCACCACAAACCAAGGCATAACACCTACCAACTGGGGGTGTGACCATAATAAGTTCCCAAACCAAAGATCAAAACTTGCCTTTGTATCACTTGCGTTTTGGAAAACTTTTAATCGATAAGGTTACACTAAGAGGAGTCAAAACGGTATAGGGCGATCCAACGAACTTCGCCCTAGTGAGAAATCTATTCTTTTCTCCCGCTCCTTGTACGTTTATCCTTAAAGGTTAACCTTGCGTTCTTGATTATTGGTTTAAGTTCCCTTGTCGTTAAAGTGGTATTGTTTTAATTGATTTTGATTTTTGTGGTGCATGCGTACTCGTTCACAATCGAAGCGAAATCGTCAACTAAGAAACGTCACCGAACTACGTCCTATTGTTGAAAATCACGTTCCGGAAATGGATGATAATCGTGAACCTCCGAAGGATGACCCAATTCCCGATCTCCGCACGATGGAGGAATTGTGTCAACCTACTATGCACGGAAGGGGTGGCCCTATTGCCCCTCTCAACATCGCGGCTACGGATTTTGGACTTAAGCATCATATGATACAACAAGTCCAAAACTCGTGCCAATTCCATGGTTTGCCGGGTGATGATGCAAACAAACATCTTGATAAATTTCTCATCGTCACCCAAAGCATGAAACAAAACGGTGTCACCGATGATACCCTTCGTTTGTGCCTCTTTCCATATTCTTTGACTCATCATGCCACTGCGTGGTTTGATCGACTCCCAAAGAATTCCATTCATACCTTTGAAGAGATGGTTGCTAAATTTTTAGCCAAACACTTTCCACCATCTATGGTCACGAAGTTACGTAATGAAATTAGTAACTTTCGTCAGCTTCCCGAAGAGTCCTTATTCGAGGCATGGGAACGCTACAAGCTTTCAATCGATCGGTGTCTGAATCATAACATGTTGCTCGTCACTCAAATAGATACCTTCTATAATGGGTTGACAATGAGACACCGAGATACAATCAATGCTGCTGCGGGTGGTACCTTTATGAAAAGGAGACCCGAAGAGTGTTATGATCTCATTGAAAACATGACCGCTCACCATAATTATTGGGACTCCTCAGCTGAGAGAAACGAGTCATGTAGATCTGTCACTCCCGCATCCAATGAAATATCGACTCTCACAAAGAAGCTTGATGACTTATCTACGGCTATGTTGAGGATGAATCAAACCATCCAAAACCAACAAGTCAAAGCCGTAGCTCAAAGTTGTGAAACTTGTGGAGGTCCACATTCTTATTCCGAGTGTCCTGCCATTGGTAGCCACACTCAAGAGAACGTATACGCTGCTCAAAGTTCCTACAATATGGGAGGTAATGCTCACCAACCGCAAGGGGACCGAAATCTTCTTAGCTATCGTTCTAACAATTTCCTTGGACCACCTGGGTTCAATCAAAACTAAAACCAAAGTTTCAATCCTAACCAAAATAACCAAAACCGTAACCAAAACCAAAATCGAATGAACCAAGGTTTTCAAAACCAAGGGAATTTCAATCAAGGGTTTCAAAATCAAGGAAACTTGAATAGAAATCAAGGTTATGGTAACCAAGGAAACAATTTTCATTGTAATGGTAACCAAAACCAAGGAAATTTTCAAAACCAAGCTTTCAATCAAAACAACCGAGCTCCAAATTTTCAAAATCAAAACCAATCCGTTGTTCAACCACAATCATCATCCGATGAGGTTTTGAAACAATTCATGAAAGATCAAGAAGAAACAAATTGGTTGTTGATCACTCAAATTTCTGAACTAAAGAAGTCTTTAAATGATCGACCTTCGGGATCGGGAACGCTACCAAGCAACACGATCGCCAACCCGAAGGGCGATGTAAAGGCGATCACAACCCGTAGTGGTGTTTCTTATAATGGACCCACGATTCCTACTACCTCTTCTACTTCTCCTCCAAAGGTAGTGGAACGTGAACTTGAGGCGACAAAGGACAAAGTGCAAATTACTACTCCACCACACGTCCAACCTCATGTTATCCCAAAAACCAAATCCAAACCGGGAGTTGTTTTTGAACCCTCGGAAAATCCCGTTCAATCCAAAGCTTCAATACCTTATCCATCACGTTTAAACGATCAAAAGCTCCGTGAAAAGGCTAGTCACCAAATGGACAAGTTCTTGCAAATATTACAAGAATTACATTTTGACATAAGCTTTGCGGATGCTATCATGTTAATGCCAAAATTTGCTTCAACTATCAAAAACTTGTTAAGCAACAAGGAAAAGTTATTTGAAATGGCAAAAACTCCACTAAATGAGAATTGCTCCGCAGTTATACTAAAGAAGCTTCCCGAAAAGCTCGGAGATCCTGGAAAATTCCTTATTCCTTGTGTCTTTCCAGGAATGGTTGAATATTTCGCCTTGGCCGATCTTGGCGCTAGCATCAACCTAATGCCTCATTCAGTGTGGAAAAAACTTTCACTTCCCGAACTTACTCCTACGTGCATGACTCTCGAGCTTGCGGATCGATCCATCACTCGTCCTCTCGGCATTGCCGAAGATGTGTTCGTGAAAGTAGGAAAGTTCCATTTCCCTGCTGACTTTGTAGTTGTTGAGTTTGATGCGGATCAAAGAGTTCCTTTCATTCTTGGAAGAGGATTCCTAAGAACGGAACGGGCTCTTATTGACGTTTTTGAACATGAGATCACTCTACGTGTTGGTGATGAAGCGGTTACCTTTAGCCTTGATCAAACTTCAAGGTACTCCTCAAATTTTGACACCGAATCGGTAAACCGAATTGATGTCATTGATGTTGCATCTGAGGAGTACTCTCAAGAAGTTCTCGGTTTTTCTTCAAGTGGCAATCTCACTCCTTCTAATACACCAATCATAGCCGACTCTTCCCCTTCTCTCACTCCATTTGAGGGAAGTGACTTTCTTTTGGAAGAGGTCGATGCTTTTCTTTCCCAAGATAGCTCAATGTTACACGAGTTTGATAGTAACTATCTTGATTCCGAGGGGGATATACTTATGCTTGAAAAACTGTTGAATGAAGATCCTTCACCCCCTCATCCTCCAAAAGAACTTCATATCGAGGAGGTCAAAATGTTGAAAAAACTGATGACTTCCCCGAGGTTGAACTCAAGGAACTTCCACCTCATCTCGAGTATGCATTTTTGGAGAGAGACGATAAGTTTCCCGTCATAATTGCCAAAGACTTGAATAAGAAAAATAAAACCGCTCTTCTCAAGGTTCTAAAGTCACACAAGCGAGCCATTTCTTGGAGACTTTCTGACATCAAGGGTATTAACCCGGAATTTTGTATGCACAAGATTTTGATGGAGGATGACTTTAAACCAGCGGTTCAACAACAAAAAAGGGTAAATCCCAAAATTCACGAGGTCATCAAGCAAGAGGTCATAAAACTTCTTGATGCCGGTTTGATTTACCCTATCTCGAATAGTCCTTGGGTGAGTCCCGTTCATTGTGTGCCCAAAAAGGGTGGCATAACGGTAGTAAAAAATGATGATAACGAGTTGATTCCTACTCGATTGGTAACGGGTTGGCGTGTTTGTATTGACTATCGAAAGTTAAATGACGCCACCCGCAAAGACCACTTTCCTCTACCTTTCATGGATCAAATGCTCGAAAGATTGGCGGGAAATGAATACTATTGTTTCCTTGACGGTTTTTCGGGTTATTTCCAAATTCCCATCGACCCTCAAGATCAAGAGAAAATGACTTTTACATGCCCATATGGAACATTTGCTTATCGACGCATGCCTTTTGGCTTGTGCAATGCTCCGGGCACGTTTCAAAGATGCATGATGGCCATTTTTCACGACATGATCGAGAAAACAATGGAGGTCTTCATGGATGATTTTTCGGTCGTTGGGAATTCATTCGAATCATGTCTCGCCAATTTAGATAAAATGCTTCAAAGGTGTGAAGACACCAATCTTAGTCTAAATTGGGAGAAAAGTCATTTCATGGTCAAGGAAGGAATTGTCCTTGGCCATAAGATCTCTAAGAGCGGGATTGAGGTTGACAAAGCTAAAATCGATGTCATTGCTAAACTTCCTCCATCCACAACCGTTAAAGGTGTTCGGAGTTTTCTGGGTCATGTCGGCTTCTATCGTAGATTCATTCAAGATTTCTCGAAGATAGCTAGGCCTATGACCCGACTTCTTGAAAAAGAAACTCCGTTTGTCTTTTCCGATGAGTGCATCGAAGCTTTCCAAACTCTCAAGCGAAAGCTTACCGAGGCACCAATTCTAGTTGCCCCCGATTAGGACCTACCTTTCGAATTTATGTGTGATGCAAGTGACTTTGCCATAGGTGCAGTCTTGGGGCAACGAAAAACCAAGCATTTTCAGCCGATTCATTATGCAAGCAAAACCTTGACCGAAGCTCAAGCTCACTACACCACAACGGAAAAAGAATTACTAGCCGTGGTGTATGCATTTGAGAAGTTTCGGCCATACTTAATCTTGACTAAAAGCATAGTGTACACGGATCACTCGGCTCTCAAATATCTCTTTGCCAAGCAAGATGCAAAGCCGAGATTGCTCCGTTGGGTTCTCCTCCTACAAGAGTTTGATATCATCATTCGTGATAAGAAAGGAGCCGAGAACCTCGCTGCTGACCATCTTTCCCGATTGGAAAATCCTCATCAAGGTGTTCTTGAGAAAAAGGAAATAAATGAAACGTTTCCTCTCAAGAGACTTAATGTGATTTCTTCTCATGGTGATTCTAGTACCCCCATGGTTTGCCGACTTTGCAAACTACCATGCGGGGAATTTTGTTGTCAAAGGGATGTCGTCCCACCAAAAGAACAAATTTTTCAAAGATGTGAATCATTACTTTTGGGACGATCCCTATTTATTCAAAATTCGTGCGGATCAGGTCATTCGTAGGTGTGTTCATGGCCAAGAAGCCATGGAAATTCTTAGGGCTTGTCATAATGGACCCATCGGGGGACATCATGGCCCGAACTACACCGCTCGAAAAGTATTTGATTCGGGTTTTTATTGGCCCTCCATTTACAAAGACGCCCACGACTTAGTCAAATCTTGTGACTCATGTCAACGTCAAGGAAAGATAACACAACGGGATGAGATGCCACAAAATGTCATCCAAGTTTGTGAGATCTTCGATGTTTGGGGTATAGACTTTATGGGGCCGTTCCCGTCTTCACGAGGGAACAAATACATACTCGTGGCCGTTGACTATTTGTCAAAATGGGTCGAAGCAAAAGCTCTCCCAACAAACAATGCCCGAGTAGTTGTAAAATTTTTAAAATCTCTATTTGCTAGGTTTGGAACTCCCCGCGCTATCATTAGTGATCGCGGTACTCACTTTTGCAATGACCAATTTGCAAAAGTCATGCTCAAGTATGGTGTCACTCACCGACTTGCTACCGCTTATCACCCACAAACGAGTGGGCAAGTGGAGGTTTCAAACCGTGGTCTAAAAAGAATTCTTGAAAGAACTGTAGGCGAAAACCGTGCCTCTTGGTCGGACAAATTAGATGACGCTTTATGGGCTTTTCGCACGGCTTATAAAACACCCATCGGGTGTACTCCTTATAAGCTTGTGTATGGAAAAGCATGTCATCTACCGATTGAGCTCGAGCACAAAGCTTATTGGGCTTTTAAGAATGCCAACTTCGATCTCAAGTCTGCGGGTGATCATAGGAAGGTTCAACTCAATGAACTAAATGAACTTAGTGATCAAGCTTACGAAAACTCTTTAATCTACAAAGAGAAAACAAAGAAGATCCACGACTCCAAAATCAAGAACCGCGGTTTTAACATTGGTGACCGAGTCCTTCTTTTTAACTCTAGATTGAAGATATTTTCGGGTAAGCTTAAAACCCGCTGGACTGGGCCTTACACCGTTGCCAAAGTTTTTCCATATGGTACCGTCGAGTTATCTCAAAATAACGGTCCAAATTTCAAAGTAAATGGGCATCGGTTAAAGCAATATTTTGGAGGGGACTTACCACCCATCGTGGTCCCGGACCTCCAAACTTTCCCCATGGACCAATGAATTCGGGGATCGAGTCAAGCTAGCGACTCGATAAACAAAAACAGTAGCACAACATGGTTTTCACCCGTGTCTCTAATTTCTTTCTACTTTCTAACACCTAAGTGTGGGGGCGTGGCCACCCCCCGCAATTGTTTGCAATGTATATATCTTCAAAAAAAAAAAAAAAAAAAAAAAAAAAAAAAAAAAAAAAAAAAAATTGTGTTGTATGTATAAATAAAGTGAAAAATGAAAAATGACGTTCCACAATTAGCTTCTAATATTATCTTCTTACGTTCAAAATTTCGGCATAATAGCCGGGACTTTGAATATTGAGGACAATATTCAATTCTAAGTGTGGGGGAGGGGAAAATTCTAGCGAATTTTATCAAATTATACCGTCTAGTACCCCAGTTTTTGGCCTAAAATTTTTAAAAAAAATTTCACTTTATTTCAAAATTTTTGTGGTTATCAGTCCGCCAAGTCTAACCGACAAAAGGATTGGCTAATCCAGGAGCAAACGGCTCTTGGTAAAGATAACTCAAACCCGTTGACGGCTTGCAATTTGCCCAAAATTGTATGGTACCTCAACTCCCCATATCCTCAATAGTAAATGAGTTGGCTAGCCAGCAAGATTATGGCTTGTGGTAAAGGCAGTGGAAAAACCATAATTGGTAATCAACTCACCAAGATGTTGACTGTTCCATCAAGGGTTGGCTAGTCCAGAAGCAAACGGCTCCTGGTAAAGACAAATCAAAACCGTTGAAAGCTGGTGGTTTGCTAAAAATCACATGGTCATCAGATGGACCATAATTCTTACTTGAACCCAAAACATTCGGCTACTCCAGAAGTGATGGCTTTTGGTAAAGAGACTTCAAATCCATTAAATTTTCACAAAAGATTGCTAGGGACTAGCAATACTCAAGTGTGAGGGATTGATGAGTGTGTAAATACTCATCATTTTTACCGTGTTTTAACTGCTAAAACGCGTGAAAACACTCAAGAATGCATCAAAATAATGAAAATATCCCAAAGATCGTGTTTTATATGTCTCAAATGCAAAATGATTGAAAACAAACGAAAAACAAACAAAGTTTGCATAATTGACAGTTTCAGTCCCCCAACTTTCAAAAGTTGTCAAAACTAGTCCCTAAGTGTTTATTTCAAATGAAAAGTCAACCCAAGTCTTTAAAAATCAAAAGATGATCTTTGGGTGAAAAAACTTTCAAAAATAAACAAGTTTAGTCCCTGAAGAGGAAAAGTTTGGAGATCGTACAATTTTGGTCCCTACAACTTAGAATTTGGCAAAAGTGACCCGGGAGTTACGAATTGAAGAAAAATAACAAAGTTGACCTTGGAAATTCACAACTTGGCTAGAATAGTCCTTGGTGATAATTTAGAGAGATGGCAGGATTGGCCCTTTGAAAAATCAGCTTTTACATAATGAGTCCTTGGGCCTAAATCCTAAACTACTAAACCAAATCTATCCTTTAATAAACCTAACCTAAAACTAAACCCAAAACCCTGCTTGGCCCAATTCCCCCTAAAGCCCACCATGTCTAATAATACACCAAAGGTCAAACTGGTCAACTGGTCAAAATTGGGTCAAGCCTTTCATCCCTTTCCCTCCCCGTTTTACCCAGTCCCTCACCATCACCACACCTTCACCTCTGCAACACTCCTCCTCCCCTCAAAAGCTCCCCACACACTCCCCCAACCCACTAACACCTTCCCCAATCCCTACCTAACCCAATGGACACCCTGGCAATCTCAAGTTCTACAAGTAACGTTTTGGCGCCAAAATCTATTCTACAGCTAGGATCAATCTCAGAACAATTGGATGACTAGGATTTGTTCACAAGGTTCAAGAGATCAAATTGAAACCCTAATCTCAGAAGAAGAGGCACCAGAAGTGAAGTTCTACCTACTTCTTGATCGAGTATAAATAGGACATCTTGTAAGCCTCATAAGGCATCTTTTCTTTGTATTTTTTCCTTTATTAGTTATAATTTTCAATTGTAATTCAGAATATTCAAGTTAATTTAAGTTTGCTTTCAGTTTCAAGAAATTCGTATTTTTGATTAAATTTTGAATTTCCTGTTGTTTCCTAAATTTACATTTCTCATAGTCTCATAAGCTTTTGTAATACCTTTTAAAGTCATTTGAAGTAAAGTAGTCACAAAATAAGAAAAAGAAAAAAAAAAGGAGAAAATACAAGAAAAATTCACAAAAAAGAAATATATAATTAATTGGTGGTTCAAAAAATGGTGAAGCTGAAGCATTGGATTGTGGAATAAGGGTTTAGAGCTCATGGAAGCATAGGTTCTGGTCTAGTTCACACTGACTTTTGCTTGGGACCTCTTGTAAGAATTGAGCTTCCATTCCCTTTTATTTTTGCATAGCCTGTTTTTATTAGTTATTGTTATTGTGAGTTGTTTGTTTCTGTTTATTTATACTCATTTAAGAATAGTATAAGTTAACTTTGTGGCTGCATGGTTTAATTTCTCAAATCACTTCATTAAATCTCCAAATTTGTGTTTAAGGGGGTGTTTGGATCTATCCATTGCTTGGTGTTCTAGTTGTCATTCTTTAGTTATTTCTGCATAATTAGTACACACTAGGTTAACATAGGCTAGTTATTGCTTGGTTTCAGTAGTTTGTTCCTTAAAAGTCAAAACATAAGCAAGATCTCACTAATAGCTTAACTGTTGGTGTTTTGAATCACCAATTCCTTGATTTTAGCTTAGAACTTGTCATAGTTGTTTGATTTAGTCTTACTTAGGCTTAACTAACTCCAATTAATCAACCAAGCTCAGTCTAATTTCATTTAAGTCAAAGTTTCCAAATTATTTCAAAAAGTCAATATTGCATACTCAGGTTTTTGGGCAAACTTCAAATCAAGTTCTAGGGTTTGACTGTTAATGAAAATAAAAAGTTTTTGTGGATTTAGACTCTTTGCCAGCTTGTTGATTCATAGCAACAAGAAAATCTGATTTTGAAATTGATTTGGTCATTGAAAATTGAGTTGGAAGTTGGTTGATTGACTGAGATCTCCCCTACTTCCCATATTTGGACAAACTTCAAGTAGCCATAGATTACTCAATTGTAGGTGTTAGAGCTTGTTCTTGGGTGATTTAGAAAGCCACCTAGGTGGACTATTTAGGACTGCTTTTAGTTTTGGCCTAAGTGCTTATTTAGTGCTTATTGATAAGCCATCTTTTGGCCCTTTTAGGACTACTGCTGCTACTTTTGTTCTAATTCATGAACTGAGCTTGTTGTTTGATCCTGAATCTGTTGGATTTTGCTCATTTATTTGTTGTTGTTGTTGGTTAAAATCTGTTAGTTTGTTATGGTGTTTGTTTTTGAGCTTGGTTCTAGCTTATTTGAGCTTTTTGATTTATGATTAGCTGCTAAACCTCTAAGGCTCACTCATAAACCAAAAAAACCACCACTGTTTGGATTTTAAGCTTGGTACAAGCTTGTTTAAAGTTTTTTAGAAAATCTCTCTTCACAAAAGTTGATTATATTTATTGTTAAAAAGTTTTTGCAAAAGAAAAAAAAATAAATAAATAATCATTACAAAAACTGACATGGGTGGGACTTGAACCCACGCCACTCAACTCACAACACAACACACTCACCACACGCCCTTGGGTCTTTTTTCAGTTTTACTTTTCATAAAATAATATTAGACCTTTGTTTGTTCTTATGGGTATAATAAGCTTCACAGCTTATCTCTGCTTATTTTTTGCTTAATTTACACTAGACATCAGCTTTTTATATTTCATAGATTCATATTAACTTGTATTATTTATCAAAAAAGTTTCAAATTTTTTAGAATAGTTTTAATATTTATTTTCAATTAATTAGTATAAATTAGTTATTAATTCATAATAAATAGAATTTTATTTGAAAAATTAATTTTCTTTTTTCCGAAATTTTCTTTTGTCATTTAGTGCGTAAGAAAATTAATTGGAAACCCGTAGGACCTTTGTAGCTCAAATTTCGCGTTTTATTTTGTACGTTGACGTTTATTTTTAATAAACGTCGCGTTTTTAATTTAGATTACGTTTTAGGATTCCCCGCTTTCCCTAATATGTTTCCCGTAGTTTTTTAAGTCATTTTAAATAGTTTGTAGCATTCCTTAGTGTAATTTCCCATTTAGGTTACGTTTATCTCATTTTCGTTCGTTAATTCGTACTTTTCGTTAATTTAACGTACAACAAAACCAAACAATCTTTCACAACCAAACATACAAGGTTTTAATCTCGATCTTTTCTCGAAGCTTTCCATTCACACCTCGTTGGGGTACGACCCGGGAAATCACTTCCCGGTTTCACAATTTGAATATCACTTTCACGAGTTTTGCAAGGTAATCTTTCTCCTAAAAGGTTTACTTGTATTTCTCCACGTCTTGTTGTCTCACGATAACATAGACTACACGTTCGTTGATATTTTTTATAAATTGTTTTTGCACACACCAAAACACAACGAATCAACCACCTCCAAAGCTGAAAAATTGTCCATCATAGGGTTTGAAATCTGAAAGATAGGACTTGTTGCCAGTCATGTGCCTAGAACATCCACTGTCTGAATATCCTTGATCTTCTTTAGGCTTTGAATGTCCCTGCACATAAAATAAAGGAATTAGTTCCTTTTGAGGACCCAAGCCACAAATGACTTGGATCTGCCTCGTGTATCAATATAATTATATCTGTCAAAGGTCATTGATACACCATTGGGATTGACTGAGGTGTTAATTCCTTTTGGTTTCCATTCCCAACGTGCTGAGGCCTTCACAGCATTTCCCACATTTACCCTTTTGTTGTTTACTGAACCACCAGTGGAAACTTTTGGCCTAGCAGTGGCAACTGCTGGTTTTGAAATTTTAGGTGCCCACTTGTGGTTATAGAAAACCTTCTTTTCATAAAATTTCTTGTTACCTGTTTGTGCACTTTTGACAAAAGTTTGAATAGGTTTTGCACTTTTAACAGGTGACTTAGGGTAACCACTGTTCTCTTTTCTAGCAGTTGTAAGAGGTTTGATGCCAGTTTTAAGTTGAACAGCTCTGGGAATCATATTTCTTAGAGGATTGGGGTGAGTTAAATTCTGAAACTTATTTTCTTTTACTCATGTGTTCCCAAAAACACTTCTTCTACCCTTGTGATAGTTACAGTAAGCATGAAGATGGTCAAAACTACCACAAATATGACATGCTTTGTTGTTAAACTCAAAATCACTACCAAATTGTTGAGATTTTAGATTGTTCTAGTTCCTCTTGTTTCCCCTAGGAGCTAGTGATCTATTTCTATACATCTCTGCATATTTAATAGTGGGCCTAGTATTATTTGTTTGTTTCCTAGGCTCTTCCTTTTCAATCTTAACAACTTCAGGAACACATGTTTTATCCTTAACTTTCACACATTCTTCCTTAAGTGATGAATCACTTGCACTTTCAAATGCCTCTGACTCAACAATCTTATCTACAATAGCTTCTTTCACAATTTGGGGACCATAAGTCCTAGTAGGTTCCTGAAATTCCTCTAATCCAGTGTGTGCTAGGTCTATACCAGGAGGTGATGGAACACCTCTTAGGGGTGGTGGTACAGACTTGTAACCTACATCTGATTTAGCTTTATTAACTACTTGGGCTTCCCAAATTTTATTAATTCCATCTGAAGCATAAGCTAATGTGTCTACAGTAATTTTAACATTATCATTAGCCTTTTTAACCTTCTCCAATTCTTCTCTAAGTGCTAGATTCACAGCAATCTTATAATCTAAGTCCCTTCTTAATACAGCAATATCATCACTAAACTTAGATTCATTAGCCCAAAAATGCTCTATTTGTGCTTCTAAAACAGCAAGACCTCTTTTATGATTTGCTAGGTTATAATTGGTTTGATTTAACTCTAACAATTGTTCATCATATTGAACTTTAAGTTTCTCATAGTCTTTTAAAGCCTTACAGGTTTTAGAACAAGCATTATTAATTTGTACCTCAGAATCAGAAAAAGCCATAAGTGCAAGTTTTGTAGCTATCATTGCAGATTCTGGATCTGCTTCTTCTTCATCAGCCATATGGCTCCAATCATAGCTCACTCCATCAATGGCTAAAAGCACCTTTGGTTCTTCAACTGTAGGCTCCTTCTTCTTGTCCTGCTTGTACCAAGTTGACCTATTATCAGGCTTCTTTGGTTTCCTGCATTCCCTGGAAAAGTGTCCCATCTTGTGACAGTTGTAACACTCCACCTTCTTCTTGTCAAAGCCTGCAGTCTCATTACCATTGATAATGATCATCCTCCCAGTCTTTTTCTAAAATTTCTTTGCCTTTAAGCTCAACAAAGCAACTTTCCATTTAATGTTCATCTCTTCCAAGTCATCTTCATCAATTTGATCCAAGTCTTCATGTGTAACAATTGAACCTTTTACTTGATTTGAGAGATAGGCATAAAAAGTAGGATCACCAAGACCAGCAATCTGTTTCTTAGAACTAGCAGTGGAAACTTTTGCACTGCCAGTGGAAACAGCAATATGAGCAGCATCCTCATCATCATCAGTTTCTTCATCAGAACTATCATCAACAGATGATGATATAAGAGCTAAGTTCCCTGAGCTTGTACTTATCTTTCCAGACTTCTTCAGTCTTTGTTCAATAACTTTAAAGTTATTGTACAAATCATTAAGCTTTATGGTTTCAAGTTCTGGCTTGTCTTCCTATACAGCAACATTAGTACTAAACTCAGAGGGTAAACTTCTTAAAAACTTTAAGTTGGGGTCTTCCTTTTCCACCTCAATTCTAAACACTGTGAGTTGTGTAACAATCTTTTGAAGCCTTGTGAAGATGCTGTCAATGGATTCATTACTTGTTGAACAAAAAATTTCATAGGTTTGTTTCAACAAGGTCTTCTGTGTCTTCTTGGTAGAATCATTACCACCAAAAACATTGCAGATCTCTTCAAATAAAGTCTTTGCAGTCTTAAACTTGCTGAAAGCTAAAACCTAATCCCTAGGAAGGGTCATTAGCAATAAACATCTGGCCTTCAAGTCATTCTTCTTTTGAAGTTTTTCATCAGATGTAACTGGTCCAGTATTTAACTTTTGTACTACCTTGCCATCAATAGTTTCTGTGGTAGGACCAAGTTTAAAGGAATCACCAAACATAATGATTTCCCAAAGTGCATAGTCTTGCACCATAAAGAATTGTTCAATCATTAATCTCTGCATCTCAAAATCATTCAGTTTAAGCTTAGGAAGCTTAGCAGCATTTTTGGTCTGACTGTTCTCCATCTCCATTGAATTCTTGTAAAAATAAGTGAACTTCGGATCTTCTAAATCAAAGTATCAAAGCCTGTCTCTGATACCTCTTGATGGATCTAAACACACACGCCTTGTGTTAGAATGATACTTTGAGTTATACTACCAAATATGCGGAATCTACTTAGTAATACTTAGAAGTTTGATTGTGAGTAAAAGCAGTTGTATATGAATAAGAACAATGTGTAAACCAAACTGTTAGCTCCAATATTATTATGAATAATAATACGAGTGATTTTTGTATCACTAGGGTTACAACCTTGAAGCTCTAAGAAATTCGTATATCTAACCTTAACCTAGGACCTCCTTTTAGAGCACAAGCAGTCCTCTTCTACAAGATAAGTATAAGTCTAATAGAATAGAATATAAACAAAATCTATTCTATATTTATCAATATACGTTTCCTAACAATTATCCTGACAGCAGTGGTAATTATATGTACTAACAGTGGTAATGAGTTTCCACTGTTAGTGTATTCTTCAGTAGTGCTTCATCCATGCTTAGCCGTGGTAACTATTAGTATAATTCCCAACAATACGCCAAGGATTTTTATGCTGAGACGCCCTAGAAGAAATCGTCAGGTTAACACCTGACGGTGTCAAGTGTTCCAGAAGCAAGGCCGTCTCCCTTTAGCACTATACGAGACGGCCCACAACCATTATAAAGGGACGGAGTCAGAGATCTCTTGGGTGATACGAAACCCTAAAACACGGCGATCTAACGGCGACAGAGGCTAAAACCTGATGCCGTCAGACTTGTATATCTATATATATTTTTCGATTTTTCATTCATTAGGTGTGTAACTTTTGGGAGATAAAACCCTAGATGAATTTTCCTGTAAACTTAGGGTTTCCAAGCCCTCTTTTCCTTCATGCTCAATTGAAGCTAAGTCTTCTTTTTAATCATTCAATATGTCTATGTGTTGTTTGATTGATTCTTTATCTTGTCTTTCTTTTAACATGCTAGCTTAATTCTCTTTGTGTTTACTTAGATCTAATGAAACCTAGTTGTTAATTATTGGTTGTTGATTTGTTATTACTTGATTTTGGGTGATTGATTTTCGCGTTAGGCTTAAGAAAACTGGCTATACTCCTATATGGTAACAGGCTTGAACGTCTTAAGAAATGTAATCAGATGTGTGCTATGATTTTATTGGTTGTATTTAATGCATAAGTAACTGTTTACGAGGCCTTGATAGGAAGAGTAGAAGCTTATAGAGTGGGGAAGGACGTACACAGCCCCATGACTGGTATTAAGGAATACAACTCTTCATCCAAACAACTGTAACAAATCAATTAATCAGTAAGAGATAATCAGGGATTAGTGAAATCTAAGTAAATACGCTTTTCCCATTATAAGAAGTTTACCAATTTACTTTTTCTGTTATTTTATTTTATTTTGCATTTGTGTTAGCCTTGCTATTTTATAAAGATAACGTCACACATGTGAAATGGACTAGATATGTAACATGTTGTGTCCTTAGGGACTACTTATGTAGATTATGCAAACATGTAGTGTGATGAGCCTATAAATACCCCTCATGACTCTCCATGAGGGGAGTGGGAAAGTGTGTGTAAAGTTTCACTTCATTTCATATTAATAAAACACATAGTTCTCCACCTTTCTCTCTTTACTTTCTCTCTCTAGAAAAAACCACGGTTAACACATATTTCGATCAACCTCGACCTCCAGAACGTGTTTCTTGGTCATAACAAGTGGCATCAGAGCTAACCAGGGGCGAATCGTGGTGTTTTGTGGTGAAAAATCGTGTTTTTGGGTGAAAATCTCGTGTTTTTTGGGCTGAAGTTGCGTATTTTATCGAGTTAGCAAGCGGATTTTTTGAGGTTTATCGAGTTAGGTATGAAGATTATCGAGTTAGCTTATCGAGTTATCTATTTATCGAGTTAGCTTATCGAGTTTGTAGACTCTTATCGAGTTACATAAGTTTTGCCAAGTCAGGCTGGATCAACCTTATCGTTTATCGAGTAAGGATTTCACTTGGGTTTATCGAGTAAGAAACTCTATCGAAATTTCTTCATTTTTATCGAGTTAGCCCAAAGTATCTAACCTTACCGAGTTACAAGACCTTACGGAGTTACAAGATTTTACCGAGCTACAAGATTTTACCGAGTTACAAGCTTTTACCGAGTTACAAGATTTTACCGAGTTACAAGATTTTTACCGAGTAAGCTTTGTTACCGAGTAAGCTCTAGTGTTACCGAGTAAGGGATTGTATCGAGTTAGAGATTTTATCGAGTTAGAACAATTTCTAAGGTTTACCGAGTAAAATTCAAATTTTGGTATAACGTTGAAAATTTTGGCCCGAAATTCAAATTTTTAGGCCAAAATTCAAATTTTTTCGGTAAAATTTGGCGTAAAAAATTTTTAAAACTCAAATTTTTCTGGTAACCTTATAATTGCATTTCATGGTGATTTCCAACTTATGGGCGAGAGAATTTTCAAATTCTATTTTTGGAGGGAAAATACGAAATCACTACGAATCAACCAGATTGAATTTCAAGCTTCACAAAAAATACACCACGTATAGCTTAAAAGATCCTAATCAAGAATCACAATCAAATGACAACGGCTAGTATCAGATTTTTGTGACTACGGAGTTTTTGTACGATATTGCTTATCTGGGTTTTAAGTTCATTTCAAGGGAATGTGTTCTTATTTATCTCAAAGTCTAGGGGTGGATGGATGCATGATTTTCGGAGATACTTGTTTGGGCAAACACTGGTAGAGATAGTGATTAAGACTTGGATTATCTAGTTATACCCGATGTAAGGAGTTACATTGTAGTACTCACGGGTTATAGCTATCACTTTAAGGAGTTACGTTGTAATACTCAGTGTCGCACGAAGTTGTGGATAGTTCAAGAGGCAGAGATTTCGTATACTGTTTGGACGTTTGAGTATATGGATCTACCTATGCTTAAAGGAGTTACGTTGTAGTGCTCAGTATAGGTTCTTAGTCACACCATCGTACAAGATTAAGTCACATATCTAAGGGATGTTTACTTTATTTTCAAATTGGTTATATTGGGTTGTCTTCATACAGTGGTCATTTACTAGCTTGTTGGAATTTAAAGAGGTCGCTTATAGATTGAAGAAAAGAGATGAGATTGTAAGAAAAAGAGAGTCATATCTTAGCGACATATACTCACAGAATATGCTTCAAAAAGCTATTATGGCTTCTAAATTGCATCAAGTACAAGGTGATTATATGGCATGTACAATACATTATGATGATTCTGATACCTCGCAGCCATCAGGAGGGAGAAGAACATGCCATAAGAATTAGTGTTTCGTCTTCAGTGATTGGATTGAATGAGAGAATTGTGCTTAACATCGTGAATGGAGAAGTAGTGTGTGTACATCAGGGCTTATTACCAACTTGGATACAATGTTATGTGAGTTATGTTGTTATGCTGCTACCCGAACAACAACCATGTTCCTACACTTTTGAATCTACTTTATCCGTTGCGAGATGAAAGAGAGTTGTCAGTTCAGGAGGGAGCAGGAAAAAGAATAAAGGCTCACTAGTTAGGAGGGAGTAATAACCTAACTAGACCATTACAGTTGAAGTTCAGAGCTACGTAAATCAGTGCCTTCAGTGCCAAAGATCAAATGTCGAGTTCGTCAGATGGAAGAACTTCAAGTCTGCCTAAGTATCTAGACTACAGAGACTTTGCGCTTCAACAACGTCAACATAGTTTACTATTGTTGTAATTTACATTGTTTATGTATTTATAGGTCTCATTGTAACCATTCACGTGTGACGATATCTTGGAGGGAGATTGTTAGCCTCGCTATTTTATAAAGATAATGTCACACATGTGAAATGGACTAGATATGTAACATGTTGTGTCCTTAGGGACTACTTATGTAGATTAGGCAAACATGTAGTGTGATAAGCCTATAAATACCCCTAATGACTCTCCATGAGGGGTGTGGGAAAGTGTGTGTAAGCTTCACTTCATTTCATATTAATAAAACACATAGTTCTCCACCTTTCTCTCTCTACTTTCTCTCTCTAGAAATAACCATGGTTTTCACATATTTCGATCAACCTCGACCTCTGGAACGTGTTTCTTGGTCATAACAATTTGTAGTAATTTTGGGTTAGTTGACTAGCAACTAATTCCGCCCACTATTCCAACCTGAGATTTTATTTACTTTCATAAAAACATAAAAATACAAAAAGAATCATCCCTCACCTCTAGACCTTGTTTAAGTAGCTTTTAATCCTAACGACACTACTCCCCTAGAGAACGATCAATCCCCCGATAATTGCCACTCACTATACTACATCGGTCAGGTATACTGCCTGGTGGGGATTGCAAGCTTCTCAAGATCCCTTGAGAAGTAAAACCTTTTGCAAGGTTGCAAAACCACGCATCACCTGTTAATATGATTTATTTCCCCAATTACTTGTTTTCATATGGAATATGTTAACTTTGCATTTCTATGCAAAATGTGCACTTTTTACGTTTTACGCGTTTTCGGCTCGCGTTTTAAGCTTTAAGTACGTTATAACACTCCGAAAGGCTCGAAAAATATATGAAACATCAAATTAGGTCATTTTAAGTTAAGTGTGATATTTTTATGAAAATATATCTTTATGACATTTATTTGTATAAACTATGCATAAAACGTTAACGATTTAGCTCCGTTGGCCTTTAAAATACATACCGTATCTAAAATCTTTGTACAAAAATCAAAATAAATCATCCCAATCCCCACTATCTCAAAACCCACGAAATTTTTATCATTTTATTGAGTCATGTTAGATGACTCAGATAGTACCATAGACGTGCCCAACACAGAAATTTTTAATGCTATTTCACAAATTAGGTATCATACATCCAATAATCTTTTAACTTTTAATAAGGGATGTTTCTTACCATAGTGGAGGTTTTTGATCCATACATTACTTCATTGTTTAAGTCCTAAAAGATCTTCATGGGAGCAATTCAATAGCAATATTGCTATTGCTCTTGTGTGTTTTTCAAGAAACACAAAGTATAATTTTTCTAAGATGATTTTTAAAAGTATCATAAAAAATTCCAAACCTCCACATAAATTTTTTATGTACCCAAGGTTTATACAATTGATTTTGAAAGCAAAACAAAGTGTTTTACTACCCCACAAAACAATTTTTCCTACTCATTGCTTGCAACAAAAAGTTTTTCAAAATATGACTATGGCAACACAATGATGGGATAGGGTAGTCAGACCATTATCTGTTGCTACGCTTGCTTTTATTCAACAGGTACAGGGTGAGGGGTCAGTAAACCCAACTGAGCCCCAACACATACCCATTGTGGTTCCATCAACATCCTATACCCCACCTGTTACACAAACATTTAGGAGAAGAATCAGAAAGGAAGCTATGGTACCTCAGCCTAGTTCTCCTCCTTAGACAAATGTAGCAGATGAGGACATTATTATTGGTGGAATGGATGGGCTAACACTACTGATCCTAGCTTAGATGCAGGACCAAACAATATTAACATTACTAAGACCCCTACCATGGCAGCACCTATTGTGTCTGATCCTCTTGGATTGGATACAAGTGGTGGAATCCCAAGCCACATGGAACAATTGGGTGGCTGATGCGTGGGAATTGCACCAGGCTTTACCTCTCGAGGGATCTCGAGAAGCTTACAACCCCCACCAGGCAGTGTACCTGATCGATGTAGTATAGTATAATGACAAGTACCGGGGGATTGATCGTTCAGCTAGGAATAGTGTCGCTAGGATTAGAAAACCTAAAGACTAGGTCTAGAGATGAGGGATGATTCTTTTTGTATTTTTATATTTTTATGAAAGCAATTAAAAATCTCGGGTTTTGAAGGAGTTGGCGGAATTAGTTGCTAGTCAACTAACCCAATACTAAGATGCAATCAAAATAAAATACTAAAAATGAAAATAAACTAAATTATACTAAAGTTGTGAGCAATATGTGGGAGAATTGTGTTTACTTAGATTTCACTACTCCCTAGATATCTTTTACATGTTAATCACTTTTATAGTTGCATGGATGATGGATTGTATTCCTTAATACCATTCATGGGGTAGCGTACTTACTTCCCCAATCCTATGAGCGCCTACTTCACTCCTATGTCGAGCCGGCTAAGAAGCTCCTAACATGGGATCACTAGAATTTGCTCATGCATTAAATACAACCAATAAAACCTAGTACACATCGGTTCATGTTTCCTAAGACGTTCAAGCATGTTACACAATGGAGATCTGCCAGTTTTCTTAAGCCTAACATTGAAATCATTCATCCAATACAACCATAAACAAGTAATCAACACATAATTAACATCTAGGTTTCATTAGATCCAAGTAAACACAAGATAGATCTAGCCTAGCATGTTGAAATCAAGACAAGCATAAGATATAATCAACCAACACATAGACATATTGATTGAATTAAGAGAAGACTTATCTCAATAGAACATGAAAGGATTCAAGGGATGAAAACCCTTGAAAACACTGTAAAATATGACCTAGGGTTTACAAAGTTCGGCCCTAGTTTCTCCACACAAGTTCCTCTCTTTATGAATGAAAAATAGAAAACTATATATAGATTTTGATAGGTGAAGGCATCAAGAACAAATGTCTGACGCCATCATCTCGCCGCCAAATAGTTTCTCGGACTGCCTAGATCTGGGTCTGACGCCGTCATGTGTTTCCCTTGTACAGGCCGTCACAAAATTAACTCTTGACGCCCTTGGTGTGACGCCTTCATGTTTGCACTGGGTCGTCATGGATTTTACTCTTTACGCCGTCATGATATTCCTCTTGACGCCGTCAGGTACTGTTCTCAGCTTGGAAAATTAAGTCTTTGGCGTTTTCTTCACTTTTATGCTCCAAAAACGTCTGAATTGCTTCCTTTTCCAGAATTCACTCCCAAAGTACCTAAAATCACAAAAGGGACGATTTAGGGTAATATTTGATCAAATAAATTCAATTCCGGGCTTAAATGGCCCCCTAAAAGTGGTTCATTTTTCACCTCATCATATACCCTTACACTTGAGATTTGCTTGTCCTCAAGCAAATGTGCTTTTATTCTAATCAAAATACAAGTTAGGGGTCATTTAACACTAGTATAAAAGTAATTACAACAAATAATCGTTCCACTAAAGACCAAAGACAAGCACGGAGGTCATATACTAGCACCTCACAAATAGTGTTTAGATACTCACATCTCTCAGGTGTAATAAAGTAATATCACATTATGGAAATGGAAAACATCTCTCACTACCTGTCATAGCAAAATAGATTACCATAGGCTTGGGAAAGGATCAAACCTCCACCAAATGGCGTAAGCACCTAGGATTAACTATCAAAGAGGTCTTTAAAAAGGGTTGTAACGTTAGGTGTAGGGATATGGAATACACGGCTTTGTTGGATATAGGCAGTCTTTATTGGTGGCGAGTTAATAATTTTGGTTAATTACATGTACAATATGGTGTTGCTAAGCCAAGACTAGACTTAACTTAAGCTAATAAATGAAAAATAATAAAAACATAAAATGAACATAGAATGAAAAGGGATGGTAGTCCGTATGTTTTTCTCTTTTCTTTTTCTTTTTCTATTTTTTTTTTCTTTTTCTTGATTTTTTCGATTTTTTATTTATTTATTTTTTTTTTTTTTTTTTTTTTTTTTTTTTGCATACACTCTTACCCTACCATCCAAAATAATACATCATAGGGAATGAACATTCCCCTTACACTTGAATTTTTACATACTTTACAATAAACTAATCTAATGACTCGAATTAGGAAAATCAAAACACTTGGAGTACTTTTAAGATTAACGTACATATGGGGGTAATATATGATGTTCTTCCCCATTACTCCATAAAATAAGTACTTTACCCATGAGTCCCAATCGTCCCAAAAGAATATGTACAAGGATATGACTCGACTTAGCAACCATGTAATCAATTAGATAATTAACTTAGGGTTTAACAAATAACAATAATGCACTAAAGATGAGTGCATACTCGGAAGGCTAAGGCGATTTGGGTGTGCATTTAAGTGGGGTGTAACAAATTCTTCCTTTAAGTAAGATGCTTAAAGTTAGAAACGAAAAGATAGGCTCGGAGGGGTGTACTAGGGGTTTCATGTACTAAAAATGAGTACAGCGCTAAGGTGTGGGAAAAATTAGTTGACTTAACTAGCCAAGTAATATGACTTAAATGGTTAAGTAATTATGATACGGGTTTAACACAAGGGTGATCCTAATGCCTCTTATCATGTAGTAAATCCTACTACACGAATGTAGTCTCACTAGCGGTCTCGGGATGCATAACTAACGCAAGTTCTAGAATCTAAATGCTACCGGTACACTCATAAGCACTAATAGTAAATGCTTTTCCTATCAAATCTAAAGGCGAACCTCACATATTTGGGTGGAAAATTTTTCTGAATGGTACGGTTATGTGCTAGTCATACAATCTCCTATCCATGAGACGCTTGCTATGGCTAAAGTTTCACTCCTAAATGTTGTAAAAAATTTTAAATTTGGTGCTAAAATTACACTAACAAGTATTTCTCATAGTTTTATTACACATCTACCATTAAACAAACAAACTCAAGCGAAAGTGTATCTGTAAGGTATCAGCATTTTACCCTCCCCTTACACTTAGGATGAACATTGTCCCCAATGTTCAAGTAAAGAATGTAAAAGTGAAATAAGTAAAACGAATGAAATCAAATACTCCCCTGATTCGCTCGGTATGGATTATAAGGTAGCCAGGTTAGATCTTCCTCCAAGAAAATGAACAATCAAAGCTTCCTTTCCAGAATAATAATCATCTTCTTGTCATACATAACCTGTAAAACCTGAGAAAACAGACAAGGCAACCTCGCATAAAATCGGCGGCAATCTACATATGTTAACAAATCCTAGAAAACAAAATAAGATATAATGCTTGTGGAATGATGTTTGCAGATTTCCTAGAGATTATAAAACTAATAATTCAACAAAAACTTTAAGACTCCGTTAGAAAAACAAAACTGGTAAAATTTCCAGATTTTTACACGTGACGCCGTCAGAAGTGACCTGCAGAAATTCTTATGTTAAGTTTCCAGAAAATTTCTGGAAAAACTTGGTCCTACTTCCCGGAAAATCCTGCAAAACTTCATTATGACTCGATATAAGCATTTGACTCTAACAAATACGAATATACATGTTCACTTAATATTGTGGAGAATCATGATCGGTTTTGTTTCTTAAAAACATATTTGAGGTTTCCCCTTACACTTATCTTTTACAAAAATACTTTGGATGAAGTTAAGACTAGGCCAAACAAAAAGGTAAAGTATTTCCACTATTTAGTTTTGAAACATGATCTACCAACAATAAAAATAAAGCATGCATACGGAAGCAAATAACAAACAAACAAATAAAAATCACACAAAACATGGGTTGCCTCCCAAGAAGCGCTTTTCTTTATTTACGAGTCTTGTAGCTAGACTCATGGTCATTGGTAACTACGTGACCTCATCGTTGGTTTCACTTTCTGGGTCGTCTCCTATACCAGTATCGCTTTCATAGTGCAGGTATTTCGGGTCTTCGAACTCAAAGATATCTTTTCTATACTTAGACCCAAGTTCACTGACATTTTTAAAGAACCCACATGATAAATCAGAAGTGTTCTTACAACCTCTCCGAACATCTTCATTACACAAAATAAGTTGGGAACTTAGCCTATCATGCCCGTCACAATCGATTTCCTTGTCTTTTCTCTTGTACGGCGTTTGGTATGAAACCCTCCTAATTCCATCAGCGAAGGTCATGATTCCGTTCCGGTCATCAACTATCAAATTAGTGATTTCACAAAAGGGTGCTCCGAAAACAACTTGTGACAACCTTGGGTCGACATAGTCTTCGATGTTGTCCACGATTGCAAATTCCATAGTGAATGCCATATTTCCCACGAATACCTGGATTTCATGATCTCTACCAACCACATTCTCTCCCTTATAGATCATTCCCCATCTGCAGATATTGTTATAATGGAATAGGGACATAAAATTCTTAGGCAGGAATACGTTAATGTAGACATTATCGAAATACTTATGACCGATCATGCAGGGGATTTTGAGATTGTTCGGATCACGTCGCCTTATTCTCCCCGATCCTCCATCCCTTGATCCATATAGGTTCCCTTTAAGGGAAGGACGGTACTCGTACACCTCCTCATTACCCCAACGAAAAATTACTTTCTTGACACCATTGGTGAACAATGCACTACCATCCTTCTCATCAAGGATTACTCCCGATTCATTGATAAATGGTTTCCCTAGAACAAGGTTGGTTAATGTTAGATTAGTGACAGGGTCTATGTCATCGACCACAGTGAGGTCAATGTTGTAGACAAGTCCTCCAATCATGATTGATAAATTTTTTATTACCCTTGCGTTATTGACTTTCTCATACACCATGCGTTCAGGGAATGCTTCATGGTATAGGAAAAGGGGGATTATGTTGATGGGGAGGCTAGGATCTATATAACTATCAGTTAAGAGTCTTTCCCTAATAATGCAGGAAACCTTGAAAACTTTAGAGTTGCTTTCCTCAGTCCTATCACTACTCCCACTGGTAATATCCTCCATTTTTCTCACGGGTTTCTCTATAATAGATTTACCCAAAATGGTTGGATTTCTCGTATGCACCTTCGATCCCAATTTAACCTCATCCGATTTGCTAGACTCTTGCATGGCTGAGTACTCGAATGAGTTGGTAGAGCCCTTGGCCAATTCGTGGTCCAACCTTGAGGTTTCATTCTTAGCTGTATGACCCATGTTTCCAGTTTGTTGTTGGTTCAGGTTAGGTGTAGAAGCAGATATCATGGTGATGTTATTTACGAAATGGATCGGTCCTAGGGGGTTGACAGGGTCTTTTACCTTTGGTGATAGATGTTTAAATAGCTTACTAGGACTTTTTATTTTCACATGAGAGGTTGGTTGATTCATGATGGTAACAGATTTGACCTCTTCAGCTTGAATCGGTTTATTAACAGCGTGCTCTTTGATAGCAGTTAACAGATCACAAATCTTGTTATTCATATCGACTTGTTGTTGTCTAAATTTAGCCTCGAGCGTAGAGAGCTGCAATTCTTGAGATAGAATGAATTTTCGCAAGGCATCTTCACAGCTTTGCCTAGGAGTGCTCTGTGATGGAAAATGCTCGGACCATTTGAGTGGGGAGGAGTCATTGAAGGATACGCTCCGCGTTCGGTACCCTTTGAAATTAGGTTTATCCTTCCATGCCTCATAGGCCTCATCAGAGTTTCGAGGGCCTCGACCAACGTGTAACGATGTGAATTCGTTATAAGCGCGTCTTGGAAGCTCCATGCAGTTATGAGTTTCATGAGGGCCATTACACAATTTACATGCAGAAGCGATTCTGCTCACTTGGCTTGAAGGCTTTTGAGCTTCGTAAGATTTCATGAGAGACTTGACTCGACCTTCAAGTTCCATGATCCTACGGTCGGGAGTGCTAGAGTTGCTCGAAGGCAAAGATATTTCCTTGACCGTTTTGTTCAAATCACGGGGATCATTCCAACTTTCGTTGTCATAGAGAGCAAGATCTTCTATGAGTTCCCATGATTGTTCCGCACTTAGATCACGTAGCTTACCACCGGCCGATTGGTCAATGGATCGCCTTGTGGAGAGATCGATATGGTCATAGAAGATTTGGACTTGGAGCCAAAGATCTATGCCATGATGAGGGACTTTTTGGAGTAAGTCCTTGAATCGAATCCATGCTTCATATAGAGTTTCACCTTGACGTTGTTGGAACATCAAGATATCATTTCTAAGCTTGGTAGTTCTCCCCGGTGGGAAAAATTGAGCAAGGAAACGAGTGGTGAGATCATCCCATGAGGTGATGGATCCCGCGGGTAAACGTTCAAGCCATTGGCTAGCTTGATCACGTAGAGAGAATTGGAATAGGCGTAATCGGGTTGACTCTCTAGTTGTAACATAAAGGTCTATAGAATCTACGATTTTAAGGAAGTCCTTGAGATGTTGGTTTGGATCTTTGGAACGAAGTCCATGGAATGCACACCCGCTTTGCACCAACCGAATGGTGTCGGATCGCAAGGGGGTCACATTGGCTCCAGTGAGCTCAATAGTGTTTCGGTAGCCTTGGTGGCTAGGTCGGGAATACTCTCCTAAGGTTCAGGGCCTAAGAGGTTCTAGTGGTGGGTTTTGTTGTGGTGGGATGACGGGTTCAAAGATGTTCCCATCGTCCATGATGTCGGGTGGTGAAGAGTTACGAACAAAAACACGAAGAAATAAGATAGACTAAAGAGAACCTAAAAATAAAAAATAAAATCTTACTAGAAAGGAATCTAGCAAGTAGACCTAATAAAAAGAGATTCTAACCTAGACAATAACTATTCCCCGGGCTGCGGCACCAAAAACTTGATGCGTGGGAATTGCACCAGGCTTTACCTCTCGAGGGATCTCCAGAAGCTTACAACCCCCACTAGGTAGTGTACCTGATCGATGTAGTATAGTATAATGACAAGTACCGGGGGATTGATCGTTCAGCTAGGAATAGTGTTGCTAGGATTAGAAAACCTAAAGACTAGGTCTAGAGATGAGGGATGATTCTTTTTGTATTTTTATATTTTTATGAAAGCAATTAAAAATCTCGGGTTTTGAAGGAGTTGGCGGAATTAGTTGCTAGTCAACTAACCCAATACTAAGATGCAATCAAAATAAAATACTAAAAATGAAAATAAACTAAATTATACTAAAGTTGTGAGCAATATGTAGGAGAATTGTGTTTACTTAGATTTCACTACTCCCTAGATATCTTTTACACGTTAATTACTTGTTATAGTTGCGTGGATGATGGATTGTATTCCTTAATACCATTCATGGGGTGGCGTACTTACTTCCCCAATCCTATGAGCGCCTACTTCACTCCTATGTCGAGCCGGCTAAGAAGCTCCTGACATGGGATCACTAGAATTTGCTCATGCATTAAATACAACCAATAAAACCTAGTACACATCGGTTCATGTTTCCTAAGGCGTTCAAGCATGTTACACAATGGAGATCTGCCAGTTTTCTTAAGCCTAACATTGAAATCATTCATCCAATACAACCATAAACAAGTAATCAACACATAATTAACATCTAGGTTTCATTAGATCCAAGCAAACACAAGATAGATCTAGCCTAGCATGTTGAAATCAAGACAAGCATAAGATATAATCAACCAACACATAGACATATTGATTGAATTAAGAGAAGACTTATCTCAATAGAACATGAAAGGATTCAAGGGATGACAACCCTTGAAAACACTATAAAATATGACCTAGGGTTTACAAAGTTCGGCCCTAGTTTCTCCACACAAGTTCCTCTCTTTATGAATGAAAAATAGAAAACTATATATAGATTTTGATAGGTGACGGCATCAAGAACAAATGTCTGACGCCGTCATCTCGCCGCCAAATAGTTTCTCGGACTGCCTAGATCTGGGTCTGACGCCGTCATGTGTTTCCCTTGTGCAGGCCGTCACAAAATTAACTCTTGACGCCCTTGTTGTGACGCCTTCAGGTTTGCACTGGGTCGTCATGGATTTTACTCTTGAAGCCATCATGATATTCCTCTTGACGCCGTTAGGTACTGTTCTCAGCTTGGAAAATTAAGTCTTTGGCGTTTTCTTCACTTTTATGCTCCAAAAATGTCCGAATTGCTTCCTTTTCCAGAATTCACTCCCAAAGTACCTAAAATCACAAAAGGAACGATTTAGGGTAATATTTGATCAAATAAATTCAATTCCGGGCTTAAATGACCCCCTAAAAGTGGTTCATTTTTCGCCTCATCAGTGGCTCAGGAGTACTTCCTGGTCCAACTAGAAAAGAAACTGAGTCAATGCCCCATGAAGCACCTCTCCCAACATGTCACATAGTTGGAAGTGCTGAGGGTAGTCTTAACTACAATGAATTGATGGATCTTTGTACCAAGCTCTCAGGGAAGGTTGACACTTTTGAAGATGATCTGAAGAAGACTAAGCATGTCTATGGAAAGATCTACACATCATTGGTCACTAAAGTCAAGAAGCTTGAGGAACATGTGAAGAAGCTAAAGGCTAGGAGCCTAGGATAAAAGTAAACATTGTGGATTCTTCCTCCTCAAATGATCAAGATTCATATGATGCTTTTGGAGATTCTCCCAAACAGGGGAGAAAAACAGATTCTCAAACTGAGGGGAGGAAAATTGATTTTGAAGAATCAAGTTTTGAAGTTATGGATATAGGTGAAGGTCAAAAGACTAAAGAGGTTAATGCACAATATAAACGAACAGAAATTCTTGATTTGGAAGCTCAAGAAGGTACTGCTAGTATTACTCAAGAAGGTACTACTAGTATACATCAAGAAGGTACTGCTGGTGATGCTGATGAGAGAAAGAGAAAAGAAAAGGGAAAAGCTCCTATGAGAGATGAAGAAATTGTGAAACAACGGAAGATAAAGACCAGACATCAAGCTCAGATTGATCATGATGCTGAAATGTCAAGAAAACTTGAAGAAGATGAAGTTGCAAGTTTCTTGGAGGCTAAGAGATTAGAGAATGAGTAGACGGCTTCAGATACAATTTTGGCTTAACTAAGTGAAGCTGAAATTGAACATATGATTGACACAGATCCAGTGGTGAAGGCAAAAGCTATTGAGCTCATTGCACACAAAAGCTTAACTATTGAAGAAAGATCAGCTCAATTGGCTAATTTTATTAATATGAAGAATGATGCAGCTTTAGATGATCTGATAGACTCAATCAAGAAAGGTCAAAAGAGTAAAAGGAAGCCTACAAAAGCACAAGTTATTGCTGGAATGAAGAAATTCTTGTGCAATCAAGATAATTGGAAGCCTGCTCAATTTAAAGGCAAATCTCATGAAGAAATAGAGAGTTTGCATTACACTGCTTTCAGAAAAACTAAACACTTTATTCCTATGGGTTCAGAAGAAGAAACTCCAGGATTGAAGAGAACATGTATCAATTTAGGATTAGAGGCTACAAAGAGGCAAAAGACTGATAAAGAATCTTCTCAAACCAAAAGAATGAATGATGAAGAATTAACTAAAGAGCAACTTTAAGAAATGATCACAATAGTACCTAAAATCCTCTATGTGGATCCATTACAAGCAAAGCATCCAATCATTGACTGGGAAATCTACACAGATGAATTTGAAGAACTTGTCAGATCATGTGACAGGGAGTATTTGGATACACTATGGACTCTGGTGCAAGATAAGTTCAAGACAAATGAGCCAACATAATTTAAAGCTAAAGAGCTATGGGTTCATTTTAGAAGATTATATGAGCCAGATCCAAGTACAGATATTAGAGATTTGAAGCTCACAACCTAAACACCTTATGGAAGCTCTATGAATCAAGTGAAGTACATCATGTATCTACACAAGCTGGAGTGGATGTCTTCATGTTAGCTGAAAAGGAGTATCATTTAAGAGCAAGTGTTCTCATAGTAATGTTCTCTTCAAAACTGAGATATGAAGAAAAAACAACAAAAGTTGAAGATCTGCTACAAATATTTCATGATCAGTGTGAAAGGGCTACCAGAGATTTAAGGAGAAGATAGATGTTTGGAAGAATCTCCACATCATCAAGGATAAGGTATAATTCAACAAACTAGTGATTTGCAGAGAAATCATAAGTTTGGGAGATGATTGTTAGGAAATCCTTATTAGTACAAACAGTCAAAGAGAAAGTTACAACTGCTGAAGATTACACTAGCAGTACTAACTGAGTTAGTACTACTAGCACATAGACTTTGTACTGCTTATGTTTTGGTAATAGTTAAGAAAGCGTGTAAAGTGATAAGTATAGAAAAGATATTGTGTATATCTTATAGTAATAGATTGATACGTATAATAGTTTACTTGTAAAGGACTCCTTGTGCTATAAAGGGAGGTCTTGGGTTTAGAATTACATACGTATCTTTTGTGAAAGCTTCAAGGTGTAACCCTAGTGATAACAAGATCACTCGTATTATTCTCAATAATATTGAAGTTGTTTGTTGGTTAAACTCTGTGTTCATTGTCTTCTTTGTTTATACATACAATCACACATTACTCACAACATATTCTAAGTGTTAACTAGTAAATTCCACTTGCTAGTTAGCATATACTCAAAGTATCAATGTAAACACAAGGCGTGTGTTTTAGATCCTCTCAATATCTGTTCACTGGGATTTTTAAGCTCAACCGCATTTCTTTTCCTGCAGTAGTTTTAGGTTGGAAGCCGGGTTTGAGTGAACAGTGCATAGTAGCTCTTAGAGGACTACCCTGATGACAGATGCCGTTTGCTTCTTGATTAGACTTTGGATTTATCTTCAGTTAGATTTAGTTGGATTTGTACTTTTGTTTTGGGAACATATTATGTTTAGATGTTAGTATTTCATTATTACCTTAGAATATCTTTGTAACCTTACTATTAATAAAAGTCTTCTGCTAGCATTCGTTCTGTTGACACCATAATGTGGCATTTTGACCCTTGTCGGGTTAGGGTGTTACATATGGCTTTTCCACCATTAACTTGGTTTTAGGATCTTGCATTATGAACACAAAATCTCCATTTTGAATGATCTCCTACAAGTCAAGATCCTTGGACCTAACATAGGTCTCAAATTGGGTTTTCCAAAAGCAAAACCCATCGGTCTCTAGCAAAGGTGGTCTTTGCATAGAACACCCCTCAACATATTTCTATTGAGCCATGGATCTATATTCAACTTTTACCAAAAAAATCTTTGTTAGGATTTTAGATTTTTTGGAAAAGATGTTTTTGACTTAAAACGACTTCTCGAGAATGTTTTAACACTCAAAAACTTGAGTATACTGCTTTGATACCAATTGTAGAACCGTAGAGAGGGTAAATACGGTCTTTTCGGCTTCTTCGAAGTTTAAAGACTTCAAGTCTCGAAGATCAATAAGTGGTTTATAGTACAACAACCACAATAACAATCACAACCAAGGTATATAAAGCGAGTAGAGAGATACCACGATATATACTGGTTCATGATGGGGGTTTTATACCATCTAGGGGTGAGCATCGGGACGAATCCCGACCCGTCCCGACTAATCCCGATACTGACAACGGGGAAAAACCGAAACCGACTCCCGACCCGATAATGGTCCCGACTCGTCTCGAATCCCGATAATGGTCCCGAATCGTCCTGAATCTTGATTTTGGCTGTGTTTTCTCGGGACCATCCCGACTCCCGACCCGTCCCGAATCCCGATTACCAGGAAAACGCAAACCGAGTCCCGACCCGATTACAGTCGGATCGGTATCGGGAAGGAAGTCGGGATCGGGACGGGAGTCGGGTGTCGGTCGGGATTGCTTACCCCTAATACCATCCGTATGTGCAGTTGCAAATCCACGACACGATACTATTCACTACTAATTGTTACAACTTGACTCCACCGATATACACTAAGATCAGTGCTCACTAAGAAAGAGCTACTCCCCAATGGTATTCCGCCCTCGGAAACCACCTACAAGGACTCGTGATTCGACTTAACACAAAGGTCACTAAGACCACCACAACTTCCCACTAGAAGTATCAAACCCCAACTAGATCCCCAATGATCTAGGCTTGGTCACTATGATACAAGACTTCCCTTACAACTAAATCAACTTAAAGAATGTTTGATTGTTTAACCAAGTCCTAACATAACCTAGAGTTGCAGTTCAAAATAATTCCAAGAAGTTATAGTTCAAAATCCTCAGGAAGCTTTGAAGAAAGGAACTTGAAGTTCATATAAAGATCAA
Source organism: Artemisia argyi (assembly GCA_030686995.1). Lineage (NCBI taxonomy): Eukaryota > Viridiplantae > Streptophyta > Magnoliopsida > Asterales > Asteraceae > Artemisia > Artemisia argyi. Next base: position 77,168,715 of record CM060681.1, read on the forward strand.
GTTAGGGGAGGATTGTTGGGAATTATTTGTAAACAGACTTAAGTCTGTTATAGTTAAATCGGGTAGATAGTTAAGTCTGTCAGTACTAAGTTAAGTCTGGCAGATCTAGTTAAGTCTGTTTATGTTTTTAGCTAGTTAAGTCTGTCTTGTTTAACAAGAATAGATAAGTTAGGAGATATTCTAGGAAAGGATATGCACACGGTTAGATATCTTAAGAAAAGATATGTATGCACCCTTTCACACGTTTTGTATAGTTAGGGTTATGGTTTTCCTTATAGTATAAAAGGAACCCTACGGCATTGTGTTCTATGCCAAGTTTTCAAGTTTAATAGCAAATACAAAGTTAGTAAATTCTCTGTGTAGTTCTTACTACTTGTGTTTATATTCCACGTTAACATCAAGTATACATTCTTTAGAGTTTCTCTTACTGCTTGTGTTAATATTCCGCGTTAACATCAAGCATACATTCTTTAGAGTTTCTCATATATATAGTTTGGATTTATCCAAGGTGTCTATTGTCTTACAAAGGCTGCTTAGATCCAGAACTTTTGGACCTACAACCCTTACAACTTTGTCTCCCAAACTCCCACACAAGATTCCCCATTTACAATATTCCTTCCACTTTATACATTCCCCACATATTCTCTTATACACACACACACACTTTTCTACACACACGTACATACACATATACACTCACATACATACACCTTTACATTCAAAATACACACACTTCACTCACAAACCCTTCTTCACACACACGAGGCTCCCCATCTTATCAATCCTACATATTCCTTACACTCTTACACACATCCCATCTTTACAACATATTCCTTACACTCCCAACACCTTTATTTTCAAAATATACACACTACTCACAACCATCTCAATCTCTACACACACTAGGCTCCCCATCACATCCCATTATTACATATTCCCTTACACAACAACTCACTCTTACAAAATCCAACTCATACCTTATATTCTTTACACACTCTTCATCCTAACCATCCATTTCACCTTCTTCCCCAAGAAATGGAATATTATCTAGCATATTTTTCTCTTAACCCAACCATGGTTCATTTCTAACCAAACTATGGTTAGTTCTCAGCACACCCATTTCTCACCCAACCATGGTTTGTTCTCTACACACACAACCCTCTAGCCCAACCTTGGTTACAACTAACTTAACCATGGTTCATTCTTAACCCAACCTCCTCACTCTTCCCTATAGAGGAATATCTCATGGCATATTCTCTTCTCTCTTTTATGCCATGTAAGGAATACCTATTCTACCCCTACCCAATTATCCTTTCTACCTTTCTACCCTTGATAATTGGTTTCTCATAAACACTTCACAAAACATTTTACAAATTAGTTATTTGAGTTGGTAAACCTTAGATTGATTAATGTTAAGGTTTAATTGTGTGAAGTGAAATTGGGGGTTTATTAAGGTTAGGTATTTATAAGGCCAACACCCAAATTGGGAAAATGTTACAGCAGTCCTTGCGCGCTGCCCGCGCGTTGACGAGCGGGCGACGCGCTAGTCTCGGTATTCCCAAGTTTGGGTCTTGGCCTACAAATACCCCCTTGCCTCTTGTATTCCTCGCCCCTTGCCATTATTCTTTCACTCTACATTCTTTCTCTCCAATCCTCTAATAATATCTTGTGTTCTTAGTTTTTCACACTAACATCTTTGAAAGAACACATCTCCTTGCAAGGTAAGAATTACAAGAACCTAATCCACTCTTGTAATTGTGTCGAGGGTCTTCTTATCTTTACCCTTTCTACTACAATCGAGTCTCTAGGTTAGGTTAGGACTTGGTTGATTAAACAAACACTTATTATTTCTATTTGCTTGTAAGGGAAGTCTTGTGTCTTGGTGACCAAGCCTAGATCATTGGGGATCTAGTTGGGGTTTGATACTTCCAGGTGGAAGTTTTTGGTTGTGGTCTTGGTGACCTAGTGTAAGTCAAATCACGAGATTCTTTAGGGTGGTTTCCGAGGGCGGAATACCGTTAGAGTAATTCCTTCTTTGTGAGCATCGATATTGGTGAATATCGGTGGAGTGAAGTTTGTAACGGTTTGTAGTCCACCGAAAGGATTATACTAATGAATAGTATTGGTGTCGTGGATTCGAAACTAGACGTATGGATGGTATAAACCCCCCCCCCCCCATCCCGAACCAGTATATATCGTGGTGTTCTTTACTTGCTTTATATACTTTAGTTGTGTTTGTGGTTGTTGGATTCTTGCACAACCACTTAGTGGTCCTTAAGGCTTAAAGTTTTTAAACATTCAAAAAGCCTAAAAAACCGTATTCACCCTTCTGCAGTTCTACACTTTTCATGTTGTAATTCTTTAGGCGTCAACTCCTTTTCTTTCTTCTTGCCTTTCTTATTCGGCTTCAATTTAATCTCCTCGTCATATTCTTCTTTAATAACCGAACTCTTCAAAAGATTCTTCATAAGATCTGCTGGTATAACTTCCTCAGGAGATGCAGAATCAGAAGAATCAGAACCCAAATTGCCCCTCTTTCTCTTCAAAACAACCTTACTCTTCAAATTCTTTTTCTTGCAATGAACTTCATAATCTTGAAAATCATCGGCGTCTACATAAAAAAAGACATAATATAAATAACTTGATCACAAGGGATTCAATATGAATCCCATGGGATTCTATATGAATCACAAGGGATTCTATATGATCCCATGGGATTCTGTATTAATTACATAAAAAGACAAATATACACCTTTTTGCGACTTGACCTTCATTTTTCTTACTCTGGTCTACTTTTGATAAAACCAATCTCCGCTTTGGTTTTACTTCTTCCTGAACTGGCTTTTTCAACCTCAAAACAGGAGCTTCCGATAATGCTTTAATAGACTTCTTCTCGGAGGCCTTCGTGTCCTTAGAAGCCTTTGAATTAACTGGTAGCTTATCCTAGACTACTTATCCTTAACACCAGCCTTATCAGTCAAAACAACCGGTGCCTTAACACCAGCCTTATCAGTTAAAACAATTGAGGCCTTCGACGTACGCTTCTCATTAACTACTTCTTGAACTGGCTTATCCAAACTCAAAACAACACCTTCTAATACTGCTTGAACAGACTCCGTCTCTGGCGCCTTCGTCTCCAATGCCTTCGTATTGGCCGCAACTTGTGCCTGATCCCTATCTCTCAAAATAGAACCCTTTGTCCTAACTTGTGCCTTATCCTTTGACGAATTATCAGTTACTACAGCCGGTGCCTTAACATTCAACTTCAGCTTTTTATTAACAATAGAAGTCACAATAATCTTTGCCTTATGCTTCGTAACATCACCCGTAGGCTTCTGAATAACCACACCAGCCTGCTTCTCCTCTGGCTTATGCTTCTTAAGATCACTCTTGATGAGGCAAAAAATGAACCACTTTTAGGGGGTCATATAAGCCCGGAATTGAATTTATTTGATCAAATATTGCCCTAAATCGTTCCTTTTGTGATTTTAGGTACTTTGGGAGTGAAATCTGGAAAAGAAGGCATTTTGGACGTTTTTGGAGCATAAAAGTGAAGAAAACGGCAAAGTCTTAATTTTCCAAGCTGGGAACAGTAGGTGACGGCGTCAAGAGTAACTTTTTGACGGCGTCAAGAGTAATTTTCATGACGACCCAGTACAGAAATGACGGCGTCACAAGGAAGGGCGTCAAGAGTAAAATGCATGACGGCCTGGAAACACATAACACTTGACGGCGTCAGAAGTAGATCAAGGCAGTCCGAGAAGTATTTTGGCGGCGAGATGACGGCGTCACCAATTTGGTCTTAACGCCGTCAGACCCTATTTCCTATATATAGTTTTCTAATTTTTACACATTACGAGAGGAAGTTTTGGAGAAACCCTAAGGCCGAACCCTATACGATTTTTACAGGTTTTTCAAGGGTTTTCAGCCCTTGAAACCTTTCATGTGTAATTGAGATAAGTGTTCTTTTAATTCAATCAATATGTCTATGTGTTGGTTGTCTATATCTTGTTCTTGTCTTAATTCCATCATGCTAGGCTAGATCTATCTTGTGTTTGCTTAGATCTAATGAAACCTATATGTTAATTATGTGTTGATTACTTGTTTATGGTTGTATTGGATGAATGATTTCGATGTTAGGCTTAAGAAAACTGGCAGATCTCCAAATGGTAACATGCTTGAACGTCTTAGGAAACAGGAACCGATGTGCACTAGGTTTTATTGGTTGTATTTAATGCATGAGTAAATTCTAATGATCCCATGTTAGGAGCTTCTTAGCCGGCTCAACATAGGAGTGAAGTAGGCACTCATAGGATTGGGGAAGTAAGTGCGCCACCCCATGAATGGTATTAAGGAATACAATCCGTCATCCACGCAACTATAACAAGTAATTAACGTGTAAAAGATGTCTAGGGAGTAGTGAAATCTAAGTAAACACATTTTCTCCACTTATTGCTCACAACCTTAGTATAATTTAGATTTATTTTCATTTCTAGTATTTTATTTCGATTGCATCTTTAGTATTGGGTTAGTTGACTAGCAACTAATTCCACCCAAATCCTTAAAACCCGAGATTTTAGTTTGCTTTCTAAAAAATATAAAAACACAAAAATAATCATCTGTCATCTTTAGCACTAGTAATTAGGTTTTCTAATCCTAGCGACACTATTCCTAGCTGAACGATCAATCCCCCGGTACTTGTCACTATACTATACTACAACGATCAGGTACACTGCCTGGTGGGGGTTGTAAGCTTCTCAAGATCCCTTGAGAGGTAAAGCCTGGTGCGATTCCCACGTATCAAGTTTTTGGCGCCGCAGCCCGGGGAATAGTTATTGTCTAGGTTAGAATTACTTTTTATTAGGTCTACTTGCTAGATTCCTTTCTAGTAAGATTTTATTTTTTATTTTTAGGTTTCTTTAGTCTATCTTAATTCTTCGTGTTTTTGTTTGTACTAGTGTGGTCTTTATGGAATTAGAGAGTCGATGTTTAGAAGTTAGCAAGAGGCTTGTTGCGCATAAAAGAAGAAAGAGAGAAGTTAACACATTTAAGGAATTCATTAAGCCTCTCCAAATGAAAATTGAGTTTACGGACTTCGCTCCAACCCCGGATGAATTGAGTTACCATAGGTTCCTTTTACAACACCCTTGCCCCTCAAAATATAGAAAGACACCATGGATTAGGAGGCATAACTTGAGGAACATAAAAATTCCTTGCATGATTGGGTACATGTCTAGAGAGCATACATACATTGACTTAAAAGCACCCATGAATATCATGTCTAGGCTCTATTACAATTGTATCACGACCATGAGAAGGGGATAGCTCAGTTTACTGATGGGATAGAAAAGGTCACTTTCATGATGCCTCACATGAAGGAAGAATTAAAGGGCATCAAAAATCTACAAATTGATGAAATTCGACCCTATGAGGTTAAGGAAGATGGAATTAGTGACGATGTCTATTATGAGAGGAGGAGAACATACTATTCGGGTTGCATGAATCTAGGCCCGGAATATAAGCGTGATGAGAATTGGATTAGATGTTTTGAGTTGGCACAAAAGTGGGAAAGGAAAACGTAACCCATGACCTTGAGTCTAGCTACAAGACTCGTAAATAAAGAAAAGCGCTTCTTGGGAGGCAACCCATGTTTTGTGTGTTTTTATTTGTTTGTTTGTTTGTTTGTTATTTGCTTCCGTATGCATGCTTTATTTTTATTGTTAGTAGATCATGTTTCTAAACTAAAATGTGGAAATACTTTACTTTGTTGTTTTGGCCTAGTCTTAACTCCACCTAAAGGTATTTTTCAAAAGATAAGTGTAAGGGGAAACCCCAAATATGTTTTTAAGAAACAAACCGATCATGATTCTCCACAATATTAAATGAACATGTATATTCATATTTGTTAAAGTCAAATGCTTGTATTGAGTCATAATGAAGTTTTGCAGGATTTTCCAAGAAGTAGGACCAAGTTTTTCCAGAAAATTTTCCGGAAACTTAACATAAGAATTTCTGCAGGTCAATCCTGACGGCGTCACGAGTTTACTCTTGACGGCGTCACGTGTAAAAACCTGGAAATTTTTCCGGTTTTGTTTTTTCTAACGGAGTCTTAAGGTTTTTGTGAATTATTAAGTTTTATAATCTCCAGGAAGTCTGCAAACTTCATTCCACAAGCATTATATCTTACTTTGTTTTCTAGGATTTAGTAACTTATATAGGATGCCGCCGATTTTATGCGAGGTTGTCTTGTTTGTTTTCTCAGGATTTACAGGTTATGTATGATAAGAAGATGATTTATATTCTGGAAGGGAAGCTTTGATTTTTCATTTTCTTGGAGGAAGATTTAACCTGGCAACCTAATTATCCATACCGAGCGAATCAGGGGAGTATTTGATTTCATTTGTTTTACTTATTTCACTTTTACATTCTTTACTTGAACATTGGGGACAATGTTCATCTTAAGTGTAAGGGGAGGGTAAAATGATGATACCTTACAGATACACTTTCGCTTGAGTTTGCTTTGTTTGATGGTAGATGTGTAATAAAACTATGAGAAATACTTGTTAGTGCAATTTTAGCACCAAATTTAAAATTTTTTACAACATTTAGGAGTGAAACTTTAGCCATAGCAAGCGTCTCATGGATAGGAGATTGTATGACTAGCACATAACCGTATATTCAGAAAAATTTTCCACCCAAATATGTGAGGTTCGCCTTTAGATTTGATAGGAAAAGCATTTACTATTAGTGCTTATGAGTGTACCGGTAGCATTTAGATTCTAGAACTTGCGTTAGTGATGCATCCCGAGACCGCTAGTGAGACTACATTCGTGTAGTAGGATTTACTTCATGATAAGAGGCATTAGGATCACCCTTGTGTTAAACCCGTGTTATAATTTCTTGACCATTTAAGTCATATTACTTGACTACTTAAGTCAACTAATTTTTCCCACACCCTTAGCGTTGTACTCATTTTTAGTACACGAAACCCCTAGTACACCCCTCCGAGCCTATCTTTTCGTTTCTAACTTTAAGCATCTTACTTAAAGGAAGAATTTGTTACACTCCACTTAAATGTACAACCAAATCGCCTTAGCCTTCCGTGTATGCGCTCATCTTTAGTGCATTATTGTTATTTGTTAAACCCTAAGTTAACTATCTAATTGATTACATGGTTGCTAAGTCGAGTCATATCCTGTACATATTGTTTTGGGACGATTGGGACTCATGGGTAAAGTACTTATTTTATGGAGCAATGGGGAAGAACATCATTTATTACCCCCATATGTACGTTAATCTTAAAAGTACTCCAAGTGTTTTGATTTTCTTAATTCGAGTCATTAGATTAGTTTATTGTAAAGTATGTAAAAATTCAAGTGTAAGGGGAATGTTCATCCCCTATGATATATTATTTTGGATGGTAGGGGTAAGAGTGTATGCAAAAAAAAAAATAAATAAAATAAAAAAAAATAGAAAAAAGTGAAAGATAAAGAAAAACATACGGACTACCATCCCTTTTTATTCTATGTTCATTTTATGTTTTTGTTATTTTTCATTTATTAGCTTAAGTCGAGTCTAGTCTTGGCTTAGCAATGCCATATTGGACATGTAATTGACCAAGATTGTTAACTCGCCACCAGTAAAGACTGCCTTTATCCAACAAAACCGTGTATTTCATATCCCTATATCTAACGTTACAACCCTTTAAAAGACCACTTTGATAGTTTATCCTAGGTGCTTACGCCATGTGGTGGAGGTTTGATCCTTTCCCAAGCCTATGGTAATCTATTTTGCTATGACAGGTAGTGAGAGATATCTTCCGTTTCCATATTGTAATCTATACTTTATTACACCCGAGAGATGTGAGTATCTAAACACTATTTGTGAGGTGCTTGTGTATGACCTCCGTGCTTGTCTATTGGTCTTTAGTGGAATGATTATTTGTTATAATTACTTTTATATTAGTGTTAAATGACCCCTAACTTGTATTTTGAGTAGAATAAAAGCGCATTTGCTTGAGGACAAGCAAATCTCAAGTGTAAGGGTATATGATGAGGCGAAAAATGAACCACTTTTAGGGGGTCATTTAAGCCCGGAATATAATTAAATTTATTTGATCAAGTATTGCCCTAAATCGTTCCTTTTGTGATTTTAGGTACTTTGGGAGTGAAATCTGGAAAAGAAGGCATTTTGGACGTTTTTGGAGCATAAAAGTAAAGAAAACGGCTAAGTCTCAATTTTCCAAGCTGGGAACAGTAGGTGACGGCGTCAAGAGTAACTTTTTGACGGCGTCAAGAGTAATTTTCATGACGACCCAGTACAGAAATGACGGCGTCACAAGGAAGGGCATCAAGAGTAAAATGCATGACGGCCTAGAAACACATAACACTTGACGGCGTCAGAAGTAGATCAAGGCAGTCCGAGAAGTATTTTGGCGGCGAGATGACGGCGTCACCAATTTGGTCTTGACGCCGTCAGACCCTATTTCCTATATATAGTTTTCTAATTTTTACACATTAAGAGAGGAAGTTTTGGAGAAACCCTAAGGCCGAACCCTATACGATTTTTACAAGTTTTTCAAGGGTTTTCAGCCCTTGAAACCTTTCATGTGTAATTGAGATAAGTGTTCTTTTAATTCAATCAATATGTCTATGTGTTGGTTGTCTATATCTTGTTCTTGTCTTAATTCCATCATGCTAGGCTAGATCTATCTTGTGTTTGGTTAGATCTAATGAAACCTAGATGTTAATTATGTGTTGATTACTTGTTTATGGTTGTATTGGATGAATGATTTTGATGTTAGGCTTAAGAAAACTGGCAGATCTCCAAATGGTAACATGCTTGAACGTCTTAGGAAACATGAACCGATGTGCACTAGGTTTTATTGGTTGTATTTAATGCATGAGTAAATTCTAATGATCCCATGTTAGGAGCTTCTTAGCCGGCTCGACATAGGAGTGAAGTAGGCACTCATAGGATTGGGGAAGTAAGTGCGCCACCCCATGAATGGTATTAAGGAATACAATCCGTCATCCACGCAACTATAACAAGTAATTAACGTGTAAAAGATGTCTAGGGAGTAGTGAAATCTAAGTAAACACATTTTCTCCACTTATTGCTCACAACCTTAGTATAATTTAGATTTATTTTCATTTCTAGTATTTTATTTTGATTGCATCTTTAGTATTGGGTTAGTTGACTAGCAACTAATTCCGCCCAAATCCTTAAAACCCGAGATTTTAATTTGCTTTCTAAAAAATATAAAAACACAAAAATAATCATCCGTCATCTTTAGCACTAGTAATTAGGTTTTCTAATCCTAGCGACACTATTCCTAGCTGAACGATCAATCCCCCGGTACTTGTCACTATACTATACTACAACGATCAGGTACACTGCCTGGTGGGGGTTGTAAGCTTCTCAAGATCCCTTGAGAGGTAAAGCCTGGTGCGATTCCCACATATCAACTCTTACGTTTCTCATGAACAACACCAGCCTGCTTATCCCTACTAACACCCGGCCCCTTACCCTTCTTACTTGCCAAATCAGTAACAACATCCGAAATCACTTTACCAACATCAACATCCGACGGTTTCGTCGCCTTACCTTTAACAACATCAGGCGCCTCAACTTTAACAACACTCGCCGACTTGTCATTAGGATTAAACTGCGACAACGATGTTAGGTGATGAGTGATTAATCACACATTCTTTTAAGGCCTTAAATCAGACCAAATACACCAAATACTAACCAAATATGCCAAGAGAATGTGTGTTTTTGTATTTGTGTATGTGCAGGTACGGATATGTGAAAAATGAACAAAAACAAGACAAAACCGACAAAAACGAGCACGAGATTGGAAAAAGGTCAAAAGACGAAGCCGGGGAAGCAAAATGATCAAGGAAAGCTAAAAATGTCATAAGAAGTCCTCAGGAAATCTCAAAGTTGCATAATTGGTCCCTGGTCAAAGTTTGAAGAGATTGACGACTTTAGTCCCTCAATTTTCAAATAATTACAAAAATGGTCCCTTGAAGATAAATTGGAAGAAAAGTCAAAGTCAACCCTCCAAGAATTCGGAAATGTCGACTAATGCCCTTGGAAAATATTTTGGAGAAAAATCAGTTTTGGTCCCTCTAATTTTCGGATTGTACAACTTTAGCCCTTGTTAAAATAATACTACTCCTAATAAAATGTTATAACCGGATCCACAACTACAATTAACCCAAAACCCTTACAACCCAAGCCCAAATTAATCACAAGCCCACCACCTCCTAATAACTACCCAGCCTACACCCTTTTATACAACCCGATCCAACACCCTTTCCACCCCGGTCAACCGGTCAACACCCAATAATAATAATAACACCCAAAATCCCCAATTCACAAATTCCCGCCCCTAAAATTACTTTTACCCAGAAAAAAAAAAAAAAAAAAAAAAAAAAAAAAAAAAAAAAAAAAAAAACACTGCTCATGAACCCTAGCCTTAACCCTCTCCAATTACCCCATGTAACTTTAATTACCCAATGATTGGGGCTTCTAGAAAGTGTCAGGTTAAGTCAGGGGATGTCAGGAAGACACGTGGTCCAATCATGAGATACACGGAGGATCAATCTTATCAATCATTCTATCCTACGGCTGTGAAATAAAGATTGGTGAGCAAGGGTGATCGTAGAGCTTAGGAGGGATCAAAAGAAGCACATCACTTGGATTGATGACCTGGCTACTTCTCAAGCTCAGGCTATAAATAGCCCCCTCTCATATCATGTATAGGAGTGAGATTTTTAGGTTTAGAATAGGTTAGGAGTAGGGTAAATTAGTTAATCTTAATATTGTAATTCTGTTTTCAGTTGTAATCTCAATTCAAGTTTTAATAAAATTATAATTTTCAATTAAAATTCTTTGCCATTTATTTTCAAGTTCTTAATTGCTTTAAATCTGTTTTTAGTTTTCATTTAATCAGCTTATTTCAGCTTAAACTATAGCTTGTGTTTGGTTTTAATTCTGTTTCCATTAAATCAATTCTGCTTGGTCAAATAAAATCAAAAAAATCAGCTTATTATATAAGCTGAGCTTATTGGAGAAAGACAGCCATAAGGAGTCCACTTGGCCTGTCAAAAGACAGGCGAGCTTAGTGAACCCCCTCTTTTCATGCTGAGGGGGAAGTTTAATTGTAAGTTCCATTCATTTTTCATTTTAACTTTTGCATAAGTAGTATAACAAGTAGTATAGACCTGTTTCTGTGTTTTGATTTCTGCTTATTTACATTATTTGCTTCAATAGTAGTGTAGTGATAGTTTGTTTCTTCATTTTGTTTGGTTTGTATTTGGTTTACTTTCTGTTTCATCATCTGTCTATATATTATCTGTCATACTAGCATATCTGTGATTGAGGAGTATTTGATGTTAAGTTCTGTGAACCAGTGAATCATTGAGTGTATTTGATTAGTTCATGGTGATTACATAGGTTGAATTGCATTGGTATTTCATTAATAGTTGATATCAGTTTGTGAAGGGGTGTTTGGATCAGGTGCTATCTGTCTATTTTGGTTGTTCTTGTCGTCATTTATTTGCTCAGTCAAGATATACTAGGTGAGTCTTAGTCTGTTAGTGCATAAAAACATTAAGTCAGATAGCAAATAAAGTCAATAAGCATTATAATCTTCATATACGTGAATTGTAGCTGCTGCTATTTTGAATTGTGATAGAACTTAGGTGCATTAAGGTTGGTTAACTATTAAATTAGTTTAAAATCACATTTAGGATCAGATTCAGTAGTTAGAAACTCACATTAGTCAAAATAGGATTGCAACTAAAAAGTCAAATTTGGTTTAAATTGTAGTTAAGTGTTGCTGATCTCAGGTCATAATAGGATTCAATTAGGTTGCACCAATTAAGGCTTTTGGGATTTTTGAATAGCCTACCAGGTTGACTGTCAGTGGATACTTTTTATTTGCATTAATCAGCTTTTGAATAGCTTATAATTAAGCTGCAAGTGGGGGTCTTAGAGCACTCATATCTGTCAACTGCAACAGGTCATATCAGCTTATATTTTGTGCTTAGTTGATCATTTATCATGTAATTGTGCTTAATATAGTATGTATAAACTGTTTTGAGAGATTTGAGCTTATTGGTTTAGTACTGCTTATTCCTTAGTGCTTTTTGGACTGTTTATTTGCCTTTCTGCTTATTTCATAGTAGTTCTTTGGTTCTAATTAATTGTTCAGAGCAGGTATAAGTTGCTTGGGTCAGTTGTAAACTTCTGGTGTTCAGCGGTGCATAATTGCTTAATAATAAGCTCTTTTCAAACTGCTTATTGGGTCAAATTAGCTTATTTGGGTTCAATTTTTAGAAATTTTATTTTTCCTAAGCTTTTTATAATGTTTTAGATTTTTCATAATTTTTTCAAATTTTTCCCGCTTTGTTTAGTAATTTTCTCTTTAAAAAGCATTTTTTATTCCATATTTAATTCATTTTAATTATTAAAAATAAAAAAAAACAGAAAAAGCCAAGAAAAATCCAAAAATATTTTTAAAATTTATTTTCATTTATTTTAGAATTTTAGAAATTTATTTTATATTTTTCCCATTTATTTTGAATTTTTAATTAGATTTAATAGTTTTTAATTTCCAAAAATTACACAAAAAGCCAAAAAAATTAGTTTTTAGTTTTAAAATTACTTTTTAGTTATTTTATAATTTTCAAAATTTATATTTCATTTTTCTCACTTTATTTACATTTTCTTTTAATTTTTAATTAGTTAAATTAGTTTTTAATTCATAAAAAATAAATAAAAAGTCAAAAAAATATTTTTCTTTTTCTCAAAATTTTCTTTTATCATTTTTAACTTTTGAAAATTATTTCCAATTCCGTAGGAGTAGTGTAGCTTAAAAGTCGCATTTTATTTCGTACGTTTACGTTTTATTTACGTTTTTGATTCTACGTTACGTTTTAAGTTTGTTTAGTTGATTTACGTGCTTAGTTTGTTATTTGTGTTACATTTTCATATTCTTTAGTATAATCTCATTCAAATCACTTTTTACCATTTTCACGACACATTTCACGATTCGGGAATTCGAAATTTCATTCACACCTTCGTTGGGACACGACCCGGGGAAATACTTTCCTAAGCATTTCTTCGGTTATATATATATATATATATATATATATATATATATATATATATATATATATATATATATATATATATATATATATATATATATACACTTAAAACGACAACATCAAAATTTTGGCGCCGCTGCCGGGGAAAGTTGAAGTGAATTTTTCGTTTTCGTTTTTCGAAATTGTGTTTTGAAAACCTTCCTTGTATATATTTTCTATAAAAACTATAAAAATTGAAAAATCAAAAACACTTTTCCTAAAGTGTTTTCAAAAAAATACCAAAAAAATAATAAAGTTACAGCCTCGTCTCGACCGAAAGGAAGAGCGTTGTAAACCAAATAAGCTTAATAATATAACTACGCGTGAAATTAGTTGCTAATCAGATTACTTTGGATTCTACGACCGAATAAGCGGAAAATACGGATGCTTTGACATTAAATTGCAAGCAGAAGAGAGATCCATTCTTCTCTCCCGTTCCGTCGCGAGTAGATTTGAAGGAAACGATTTACGATTAACGTAACGTTTGAGAAAACAAAAGAAAATAAAAGTTCTAAGTTTTCAAATTTTGTTTTCTTAAAATAAAAACACAAAAAGATTTTCCTTTTCCATTTTGATTTTCCTTTCATTTTGATTTGTTTTTATGATACGAAAAACCAAAAATAATCTTCTTATCCTCTTATCATTTAATTCTTTCTCTTTAACCCTCTAAATCAATAATTCTTTCATGGATCCGACTTGTTTTAAATGTGGAGAACCGTTCTTTGAAGGTTCTTGTGTTTGGTGTACGTGCGAACAATGTGGTAATGATATTCACGATGGAGTTTGTTTGTTTTGTAATACTCCCGAGTATGTTCGAAACACAATCTTTCAAAACGTTCCCGATTACTATCCAACACCACCGCCGTCTCCGTTCACTTGCTTTAATTATGGAAATCCATCCGACGAAGGATTACCGTATGGGCAATGTTTTTGTAATCAATGTGGATACACGAATTGCATATGTTACGCCCCAAGTGCTGAAACGTCTTACGCTTGTCATACGAGTTTTGATAATTACCCTCAAAACGATTTCAATCATCCTTTTCAAAACTCTTATGAGCAAGTACCGTATTTTGATGGTGATTCATCAAATTTTGAAAATTGTGGGGGATCGTTTGAAAATTTTCATTATGAGCCGAATTCATGTTACGATTCTCATGGTTTTAACCAACCCCCACAAACTTCCGATTTTACTAATAATATTTGTGAAATTAAATCCATGATCGAGAAGTTAAAAGAGTTGGTGGCTAATCATTATACGTATACTCCCGAGCCTCGTGAGAAGACTATTGCAGAGTTACTTGCTGAAGAGAGAGCGTCTAATCCTTTCAAGAATTTTATTTACTATGATTCCGACGACGATGATGAGAAAATTACGATCGATCTTAATCCTAACAAAACTTCCGATGTTTCTCCCGTAGTACCCGATGACTCTCTAAAAATGGGGGACGAGCATCTAAACATTATTCCGGCAACGGAATCGGAAGAATTCAATAAGTCTAGTGTTGAGAACCTCGTTCCAATCCCAAGTGAGTCCGGGGAAATTTCTAACGGTGATTCTGAAATTGTTTCTGATCCTTCTTTCACACCGGTTGAGAGGAGTGATATCTTTTTAGACGAGATTTTAGCTTGTCTTGCTAACAATCATTCTAATCCGCCGATGGTTGACGACTCTAATTTTGATCCTGAGGGAGATATCCGTTTGATTGAAGAATTGTTGAATGAAGAACAATTAACTTCTCTCCCTCCGACAAGCAATGAAGATTTTGATGAAGTTGAAAGTTATTCTGATTCTCACAATGAGTATACTACGAGTGATGAAGATTCTTGTGGAGATATCGATGATAGTAATAAAGATGATGATGCGGAAATTCAAGATGTAGTACTTCGTGACAAATTATCCAAAGTTTATCTTCTCATTTCTAAGATCGAGGCATTGAAAGATCCTCCGATTTCTTCTCCTATCCCCGTTATGGATAGTGATTTCTTACCCGAGCTTGAAATTTTTCGATTTGAAGAGACGAGTAGTGGCAGTCCCACTATTCATGCTTATATCTCTCTTCCGGATTATGAGTGTTTTGATTGTGAAATTGATTTTGAGCTTATTTTCGATAATCCGTTACGTGACCCTCTTTTAGAGGATGTTGATCCAGTTCTTGCTGCGGATGACTTGATACCACCGGGTATTAACGAGAATAACGTTCAAAGAAATATTCTTTCCGATTTACCTTCTTCTCGTCCACCGGCGAAACCACCCGATGTAGTTTTTGATTCAGATGTGAATGAAGATATTTTTGGTGTGGTGGACGAGATTTCCGAACATGATGTTCCTGTGCTTGATATTTTACCCACCCAACCCACCCGTGATTCAGAAATAGAATTTGCTTTTATCATCCGAGTGTTTAAACCATTCTTTACTTATCCCATCATTTCTTCACTTTTCCACTCCACCGGGAGTGAGGATACCGTTTTTGACCCCGGCATCTCCGTTTATGCCGGTTGTCCCTCCTATCTGCTCTCCCTAAGGACGAATTAATTCGGGGATCGAGTCAAGCTCATGTGACTCGGTAATAAAAAACAAGCGCTTCGTGGGAGGCACCCCATGCTTATCCATTTTCATTTTCTTTATTTTCTATTTTCTTTAATAACGTGACGTGAGGGGGGCGACCCTTTCCAAACTCGTGTTTTCGTGGTTGTTTGTAAATGTTCAGGAATTTCCCCGAAGTTTGAGGACTCTCGTGCTCGTGGTTTGTCGTTCTCTCCACTCGAGTCTCATCCTTCGCTGCTCTTTCGGAAATTCACCATATCCAAAATCTTATCGACTAACGTTTATCTCTTGGCATACTTAATAAACGGCCTTAGATTTTACGTAGGATTACCTTTACCCTTAAAACATTGAGGACAATGTTTCACTTTAGTCTGGGGGGGGGGGGGGGGGGGGGGGTGAATCTTCGATTCGATTTGACCTGTACCATCGTCTGAGCTGTTAACTTGCGCAACTCAGTTTTCCACCAAAAATTTTAATTTTTGTCACCGCTTTACAATAAAAAAAAATAATAAATAAAAAAAAATAAAAAAAAATGATGATATGAATAATAAGATTTGACACCTTGTTTTGACTTTCCTACCGGCGAGAGTAGAAATAAATGTTTCGACTTGACCGAGCGTGTTGAGCCCTAGCTCGTCTCCCTTAACCAATATAATCATAAGATTATGGCTAAGCATCCGCGGATCTCATTATTTGGGATTTTAAATTTGCGGAGATCGAGGAATGATAG
Organism: Artemisia argyi; assembly: GCA_030686995.1. Lineage (NCBI taxonomy): Eukaryota > Viridiplantae > Streptophyta > Magnoliopsida > Asterales > Asteraceae > Artemisia > Artemisia argyi. The sequence goes on from CM060681.1 coordinate 77,185,153, forward strand.
AGTTTATTTAGAAGTTTCGTGCTATACACGGATCGCATTACTGGGATTTAAAAAACCCACGAGAGGTACTTGTGGCCTCCTTGTTCCCACAAGCTTGCACACCAATAATAATAGATCTCTAGGTTTAATTAAGGGTATACGGTTTGGGCAATACTTAGTTTTTTCTCGTTCCCAACAAAATCTCTGCATATGGGGGTTTAGTACACATAGGGGTACTGCCAGTGTTACGGTGAAATAGACTATTGCATCTTGCCGGTTCGCAGCCGATGTTGTGATCTTAGTAAAAGCCGTAGGACTCGGGGTTTGGCATATAATTATGAATATCAATAATAATAGTCCAAAGCCAAATAAAAAGGCAGAGGAATCCAAAGCTATAATAAGCAGCGGATAGAAATCCAAAGTCATAATAAAGCTCTTACATCTTGGCGGCTCATAAACCGTTGACTGTAAAAGAAATAAAGGACTAAGGACCAAAGTATTATTAAAATGCTTATGATTATGCAAAAATGCCAAGCTTCGACTCCGGGGGTTTCCCTAATAAAAAGCTTCTGTTTCGGGTATCAAACATGGTATGTCTCGGTCATAAATAAAAAGGGGGACCTCCACAAATCGTGTTAAATCAGAGACCTTCATGTGGACCCGATTTCTGTATGCAGGGGTTTTCGAGGGAAAGTTTGGAAACTACTTAGCGTTCAAATTTTGTGCTCTTATCGGACTAATAACTATCAAAACGAGAAAATATGAAGCAATTCATTTCTCACAATTAAAATCTTGAGATACAAAACTTAGGACCTGGGAACAAGAGGTAATACACAAGTAACTTTTGTGGGCAGTGTTAGCATCTAACTTCTGGATAAACAGTGATCTCGATTTTACGCTTAGTTTGGGAGCTTGTGAAAAATCAAGGATGACGATTTTTATCCGTATGGTCTCTTCTCTGTGAGAAGTGTTTCTACTCGTTGACCCTGAAAGTTATCAACAGATAAGAATTGATAATGAAAGTCAAAGCAAACCGTCACCCATATATAAATGAGAAAAGTACAAAAATAGTAGTTGTAGTTGTTATTCATAAAAATCGGAAAACAGAGCGTTTTTGAGAATAAATAATTTTACTATCTCTTTTGAACATCATTGCTACTTTACAACGTCAGTAAAGAGAGGTTTTGAAATTATTTATCTCTTAAGCGTGAAGTGATGACATTGCGTGAGGGCACGGCAATACCTTAGTCTGGGAGATTTTGATGAGTGATTAATCACACATCCTTTTTAGGCCTTAAATCAGACCAAATACACCAAATATGCCAAGAGAATGTGTGTTTTTGTATTTGTGTATGTGCAGGTACGAATATGTGAAAAATGAACAAAAACAAGACAAAACCGACAGAAACGAGCACGAGATTGGAAAAAGGTCAAAAGACGAAGCCGGGGAAGCAAAATGATCAAGGAAAGCTAAAAATGTCATAAGAAGTCCTCAGGAAATCTCAAAGTTGCATAATTGGTCCCTGGTCAAAGTTTGAAGAGATTGACGACTTTAGTCCCTCAATTTTCAAATAATTACAAAAATGGTCCCTTGAAGATAAATTGGAAGAAAAGTCAAAGTCAACCCTCCAAGAATTCGGAAATGTCGACTAATGCCCTTGGAAAATATTTTGGAGAAAAATCAGTTTTGGTCCCTCTAATTTTCGGATTGTACAACTTTAGCCCTTGTTAAAATAATACTACTCCTAATAAAATGTTATAACCGGATCCACAACTACAATTAACCCAAAACCCTTACAACCCAAGCCCAAATTAATCACAAGCCCACCACCTCCTAATAACTACCCAGCCTACACCCTTTTATACAACCCGATCCAACACCCTTTCCACCCCGGTCAACCGGTCAACACCCAATAATAATAATAACACCCAAAATCCCCAATTCACAAATTCCCGCCCCTAAAATTACTTTTACCCAGAAAAAAAAAAAAAAAAAAAAAAAAAAAAAAAAAAAAAAAAAAAACACTGCTCATGAACCCTAGCCTTAACCCTCTCCAATTACCCCATGTAACTTTAATTACCCAATGATTGGGGCTTCTAGAAAGTGTCAGGTTAAGTCAGGGGATGTCAGGAAGACACGTGGTCCAATCATGAGATACACGGAGGATCAATCTTATCAATCATTCTATCCTACGGCTGTGAAATAAAGATTGGTGAGCAAGGGTGATCGTAGAGCTTAGGAGGGATCAAAAGAAGCACATCACTTGGATTGATGACCTGGCTACTTCTCAAGCTCAGGCTATAAATAGCCCCCTCTCATATCATGTATAGGAGTGAGATTTTTAGGTTTAGAATAGGTTAGGAGTAGGGTAAATTAGTTAATCTTAATATTGTAATTCTGTTTTCAGTTGTAATCTCAATTCAAGTTTTAATAAAATTATAATTTTCAATTAAAATTCTTTGCCATTTATTTTCAAGTTCTTAATTGCTTTAAATCTGTTTTTAGTTTTCATTTAATCAGCTTATTTCAGCTTAAACTATAGCTTGTGTTTGGTTTTAATTCTGTTTCCATTAAATCAATTCTGCTTGGTCAAATAAAATCAAAAAAATCAGCTTATTATATAAGCTGAGCTTATTGGAGAAAGACAGCCATAAGGAGTCCACTTGGCCTGTCAAAAGACAGGCGAGCTTAGTGAACCCCCTCTTTTCATGCTGAGGGGGAAGTTTAATTGTAAGTTCCATTCATTTTTCATTTTAACTTTTGCATAAGTAGTATAACAAGTAGTATAGACCTGTTTCTGTGTTTTGATTTCTGCTTATTTACATTATTTGCTTCAATAGTAGTGTAGTGATAGTTTGTTTCTTCATTTTGTTTGGTTTGTATTTGGTTTACTTTCTGTTTCATCATCTGTCTATATATTATCTGTCATACTAGCATATCTGTGATTGAGGAGTATTTGATGTTAAGTTCTGTGAACCAGTGAATCATTGAGTGTATTTGATTAGTTCATGGTGATTACATAGGTTGAATTGCATTGGTATTTCATTAATAGTTGATATCAGTTTGTGAAGGGGTGTTTGGATCAGGTGCTATCTGTCTATTTTGGTTGTTCTTGTCGTCATTTATTTGCTCAGTCAAGATATACTAGGTGAGTCTTAGTCTGTTAGTGCATAAAAACATTAAGTCAGATAGCAAATAAAGTCAATAAGCATTATAATCTTCATATACGTGAATTGTAGCTGCTGCTATTTTGAATTGTGATAGAACTTAGGTGCATTAAGGTTGGTTAACTATTAAATTAGTTTAAAATCACATTTAGGATCAGATTCAGTAGTTAGAAACTCACATTAGTCAAAATAGGATTGCAACTAAAAAGTCAAATTTGGTTTAAATTGTGGTTAAGTGCTGCTGATCTCAGGTCATAATAGGATTCAATTAGGTTGCACCAATTAAGGCTTCTGGGATTTTTTAATAGCCTACCAGGTTGACTGTCAGTAGATACTTTTTATTTGCATTAATCAGCTTTTGAATAGCTTATAATTAAGCTGCAAGTGGGGGTCTTAGAGCACTCATATCTGTCAACTGCAACAGGTCATATCAGCTTATATTTTGTGCTTAGTTGATCATTTATCATGTAATTGTGCTTAATATAGTGTGTATAAACTGTTTTGAGAGATTTGAGCTTATTGGTTTAGTACTGCTTATTCCTTAGTGCTTTTTAGACTGCTTATTTGCCTTTCTACTTATTTCATAGTAGTTCTTTGGTTCTAATTAATTGTTCAGAGCTGGTATAAGTTGCTTGGGTCAGTTGTAAACTTCTGGTGTTCAGCGGTGCACAATTGCTTAATAATAAGCTCTTTTCAAACTGCTTATTGAGTCCAATTAGCTTATTTGGGTTCAATTTTTAGAAATTTTATTTTTCCTAAGCTTTTTATAATGTTTTAGATTTTTTATAATTTTTTCAAAATTTTCCCGCTTTATTTAGTAATTTTCTCATTAAAAAGCATTTTTTATTCCATATTTAATTCATTTTAATTATTAAAAATAAAAAAAATCAGAAAAAGCCAAGAAAAATCCAAAAATATTTTTAAAATTTATTTTCATTTATTTTAGAATTTTAGAAATTTATTTTGCATTTTTCCCATTTATTTTGAATTTTTAATTAGATTTAATAGTTTTTAATTTCCAAAAATTACACAAAAAGTTAAAAAAAATTAGTTTTTAGTTTTAAAATTAGTTTTTAGTTATTTTATAATTTTCAAAATTTATTTTTCATTTTTCTCACGTTATTTACATTTTCTTTTAATTTTTAATTAGTTAAATTAGTTTTTAATTCATAAAAAATAAATAAAAAGTTAAAAAAATATTTTTTTTTTCTCAAAATTTTCTTTTATCATTTTTAACTTTTGAAAATTATTTCCAATTCCGTAGGAGTAGTGTAGCTTAAAAGTCGCGTTTTATTTCGTACGTTTACGTTTTATTTACGTTTTAGTTTACGTTTTTGATTCTACGTTACGTTTTAAGTTTGTTTAGTTGATTTATGTGCTTACTTTGTTATTTGTGTTACATTTTCATATTCCTTATTATAATCTCATTCAAATCACTTTTTACCATTTTCACGACACATTTCACGATTCGGGAATTCGAAATTCCATTCACACCTTCGTTTGGACACGACCCGGGAAAATACTTTCCTAAGCATTTCTTCGGTTAAAAAAAAAAAAAAAAAACGACAACATCATTAGGTTCAAAACTTTATTGGCATTAGCATAAAGAATATCCATGGAAACCCACTTCTTCGTAGGTGAACCACTTGCAGTGGCTTTAAGAACACCTAACATAAAAAAAAATAAATAAATAAAATAAATAAAAGAAAAGGAAGAAGCTAATCCAAAACTTCAATCTACTGAGATTCATACATTAAAATGTGATCATGTTTAGAATCCCATGGGATTCATACAGGATCCCATGATAACTTCATTAAACTAACATTTCATTGGGTTGTTTAGTGAAAATAAATTGAGAACTCCATTAAACTAACAACATCAAAAGGCTGTAGAATATAGTGGATGCATTTCACAAAAAAAGAAGTGAACAGAAAACGAAAAACGAAAACTAGAATAACTTTTGCACTTTAGTAATACAATAACAATTCACAAGGGCTATGGAAAGTAGAAAATCATGCATCATCAAAAGTAGCATCTCACTCTATGAAACAGAGTAACCATGTCACTGAATCACCGACTGAGGATTGACAAAGGAACATGGAAATGGGAATATGCAATAGCAGAATTTATTCTATCTTTTAAGCAAAAAGAAATGAAAACTCACAAAATTTCAAATGAAAACCCGAGCTAAATTAGAAAGCAACTTAAGCTTATGATTCCAAAATACAAATTACAAAAACAGCACAACAGGTTCCGTTGTACTACAATTGCACTGATATGATACATTGACTCATTGAGTTAACAAAGTAGTCTCATAATATCTAGAGTCGAGCATGCATTTATCTTATAGACCATAAAATAACTTTTTTCCTATCATAACTTGGTTTTACTAACTCGTAAACCACATAAAAACGGACCTGTTCCTAACACACAAATTCCTCGCAACAAAGATTTCACTGTTTTAAAGTTTATACCATCCTAAGACATTGTCTCCATAGTCACAGTAAAAAGTCATCATCTTAATCTATTTCGACTTTTGCGCACTCTGTCACCACATATAACATTAGTGAATTAAATTAATTATGAACCTAGTTTAGAATAATTGTAGACACTTACTAACAAGCATTTACTAATAATCTAATCCAAAAACTCAATCAATATAACTCATTCCATCACAAAAATAACCTAATCAATCACAAAATAACCTAATCAAACACAAAATAAGCCAATACAGTCACAAAATAAGCCAAAACAGTAACAAAATAAGCTAATACAATAACAAAACTTCAAAGTACTGGCTGAAATAAGCTAATCCAGACACTCATTCCATCACCAAGCCATATCATTCCAAAAAACTTTTAAAATCAAAATAAGCAACAAATCACATCTATACAAAAAATAATACAAAATAAGAAACAAAATAAGCAATGAAGCAACGAATATACCAGCTACTTCATCTCGAAGCTTATTTCGCTCGGAAAGTAGCAAAGAATCGAATTTGGACAACAAATTAGCTTGAGATAGTGCTATTTCATCTCCAATCTCTATTTTAATGGATAACTTTTATAAATTAGGGTTTGGCGGTGGTTTAGGGTTGGGTTGGGGGTGACGGGTGAGAGAGAGAGAAGAAAGGGTTATTGGGGGTGTGTGTGTGTTACGGTTTAGATTTGGGGTTATTGGTATATAATACTAAATGACTAAAATGCCCCTCAGTATATTTTTATTTTAAAATGCTAATTAATCTAAACAGTTGGATGGAAAGAGGATGGATTGTTGAGATCTTGTGGTTTGTTCATTAGATTAATGTTGTTTCGTATTGAATTTTTGTCAATGCTTAAATGTTCTTTATCATACCTTTTATGTGTATTTTGATTTTTTGTAGTAAGCTGCAAGTGCATATCCAAAGTAAAAAAGATATCAGATCTGCTGATACCTACAATAAAGTTTGTGATTCATTTTATGCTCAGGCATAGATATTGTTGAAGCAAAAGGTCAAAGATGTGAGACTATTGGTTGCCGTCTGTGTAGTGAAATACATCTTAGGATTTAGGCCTATTATGCTCAATTATATGCGAAAGACATCACTTGATTTAGACGATGTTTTGCCTAAAAAAGTAAGTATTTACGATATTGTCAATTAGATGTTGTTCATGGTCTATTAATGGGTTTCTTAATGTTTTATGGGACAATTTTGGTTATTGCAACAAACGACGACGTTGCAACGCAAGCGTAATTAACTAATTATGGTGTAATTGATCTTTGTATTCTATTATGTGAAGAATAAAGGTGAAGAGAACTTATATAAAAAATCTAGGTATAACTTAACTCATCTTGAATTAATATCTTTGCTTACCTTAAGAACATTACATTCTTTTATTTTGAAATTCCAAATGACACTAAACAAAAGTTCCAAGTTTGTCTAACATTTAAAGAAAAATCAGCATTTTTCGTTGCAGTTTATGCTGGTCTGGAAGTAACTGACGTAATCTCTTTTAGTTACAAATATTCATACTCCTATCATTTACATATACATCATTTAGTTTTTTATTCCAATTTTAGTTCTTTGAATATTTGGTCATATAGTAGATAGGCTATACTACATTCTTGATGCTTTACACATATAAAAAAGAACATAAATGCATGCGAATTTATGACTTTTTTTCTTTTAATTGTTGTTAGATACGGTCTTTAAAGAGAGGCATATGAATGATAAGTATCAATAAAGGTTAAAGCCAGTATGAGAAGAAAATCAAATCCATCGGAGTCCGAGAGTTTGCAGACATGTGGACGGAATGATCCATATTTGCGGCCTACTTGATCTTTCTATTATAACTTTAACGAGGCTAACAACATGTTATGTTATAAGGTCCAAATGTCTAGTGACCATACACCAATCTTTGTTGTACAAACAATATAATAAAAAGCTCTTACGTTTTTAAAAATCATACATGTTAGTGTCAAGTTTCAAAAATCAATATGCATATGTTGAATTTTTTTTTGCCACTACTTCATTATCTAATTGACAATTAGTGATATGTCAACAAATAATCAACGCACAATAAGATAGATAGATTAAATAAATAAATAAATAAATAAATAAAAATAATGGATATGTCCTTATTGAACTTTGTTTTCTTTTTGGTTATTTGGCTATTTTGTTTGATAAAAGACATGTTTCATTATTACTAACTTTATATTTATAATTAATGTCACGCTTCATAACACATAAGTGTTGTTAACTATTTTCTATGACGTCTCTTTAAAATATCCGTGAATTTCAGAGGTCTAACCGGTACTTTATAATTTATATAATTAAGTAACCTTCAATTTTTTACTTCTCATTCAATTTTCTTTAGTCAAACAATTTATTTTTTGCCACTTTTGCGATTAATATAGAAAGATAATAATCATCAAAATAACATAAATTAGGAAACACAGTAATAGGCGATTAGCATGTGAAAAGAAGATCACCATTCCAATATTTGGCGCTTTATTATCTCCACTTTTTTCTATCTTTCTCTCCTTCAAATTCTCAGTCAACAATTATCCCCACCACGCGCTACCCACGCGCCACCGTTTCACCTCCCCTCCGGCCAGTCAATCACCAAGTAAGAATCTTTTTTCACTTTTTATTATACCCTTTTATTTATTATTTGTTTTAATTTAAAAAAGATTTGATTTTTGACTAGTTTGATTCCAAGATTTTGTGTTAATTGATGATATTTGGTGATTATGTGACATGGGTTTGAATCTTTTTTAGTTTTTATTGACACCCTTTTGATATCTTGATTGTTAGTATTGAAAAGTGCCCTAATTTTGAAATTAGGGTTTGTGATTTGTGGCATTTTGACTTAGTTTTTTAGTGGGTTGTATGATTTATTGGTGATATTATATGAAAGTATGGTTTGGCATTACAGGAGTTTTTTTTTTTTTTTTTTTTTTTTTTTTTTTTTTTTTTTTTTTTTTTTTTTTTTTTTTTGCATGTAGTAAAATTCTGGTTTATGGATTAGTATTTGTTGTCGATAATGTAAGGGTAGCGTATTGGTGTAGTTTTATACCGAATCACTGAGTAATTAAAACGTTTAATTTTTTTGAATCAGAATATGATAGTTCTTAGTTTACACTACAGAATAAGAGACCAAGGGTATTTTGGTCAATATAAAAATATAAGGATGTTTTCGTCATGCTAAGTTTGGGTGATTATATGACGTGGGTTTGAATCCTTTTTAGTTTTTATGTATGCCCATATGAATCATGATTGTTGGTATTTGAAAAAGCCCTAATTTTTGGGTGGAAAGTTTGGGGATTTTGAACGAAACTCCAGTTGGGAAATTGGGGTTTTTAATTTGTAATGTTTAAACAAATTTTGTGTTGGAGTATATATTGTAATTCTTATGTTACAATCTGAAACTGTGGTTTAACATTTTAGGGGGGATTTTGCTGCTAAATAACAATGTTTCGGGTTTTGTTTTAGTATTTGTTAGTGATAATGTATGAAGGTAATTGTTCGCAAAGTTTTGGGGTTTGTTTATACAAAATTGTGCGCGAAAACATGTCTATATATGAGAATGCCTTTATAGTTTTTGATAGATGGAAATTATTGAGTTTTACAAATAAGAAAACAGTAAGCAAGGGAACATTTGTCTTTTGAAAAGTTTAAGGACATTTTCGTTATGCACTTATTTTTGCTGATTTCGGTGTAAAATAGTTTCCGTATACACAGTGGCCTGCGTGGACATTTTTGTTATAAATCATAAGCTTTATTGCAGTTATTGAGATTTTGGTAGTTTGGAAAAAAACAAAAATAATAACTGCTTATTAATGTGAAACAGCGTCTCACCTGTCGGTATATACACGACAATAACACAAATTAGAAATTTATCTCAGCTGAAATATTTATTTATTTATTTAGAATCTTATCAAGAGTTGTAATCGTTTTTCTGCCGCAGGTAACAAGTCTGATACTCGTAACCGTTTCGATTGAATCGGTTGAGCTTACTCTTTACTTTTGACTGGAATGCTTTCTTAAAATAAGAATGATCTCGGTTGTGTAATACAATAACATGTGTCCTGTTTCGGACCATAGAGCAAGAACGGAAACTGCAATGGAAGCTTCGACTAGTAAAAATCACACATCTTTCATGTCAATGCCCAAAGTGAAAAACATGAGACCTGAATGTAAAAATGAGGATGTAGAGGTTGACATCTTAAACTGTACAGATGAGGATGTAGAGGTTGACGTAATGAACTGTACAGATGAGGATGTAGAGATTGACGTAATGAACTGTACAAATGAGGATGCAGAGGTTGACGTCATAAACTGTACAAATAACGATGAGGATGCAGAAGTTGACATCATAAACTGTACAAATAATGATGAGGGTGCTATGGTTGAAACTCATTCTGATGATGCTACCGCCACATCAAGTTCTTTTGGAGACCTGTTTTCCGATGGTGGAAGTCGTGAATATGGAAGTGACAATGAGGTTATGTCAGAGTTACGTGAGGATGATGCACCAATGCGAGGACTTGGTGGATCAGGTGACTTGTGTCCAGTGAGGTATGTCTCTTCATTCTCTTTGTTTATTGAGAAGCTTACCTCTCAGATTTACTCTTTCATCACCAAGTGTATATCTAAACCTGTAGGCATAATGGTTTAACCCCATACGCCATGTAAGAAGACATCTTAGAATATAAGACATACATTTTCACAATTTTGGGTATTATGTTAGCACGAATAATTTCTTTATAGAATTACCATTAAGATTCAAAGGACCAGAGGATCCTTTGTTTGATAAGATTTCGTTTGCACACTGATACAGTGTTTGGATATTTTTCCTTAAAGGGCCTCGGGATCCAACGAACTGTAAAGTTTTCTTGATCTTTTTAAAATTTGGTCATTTGGGTTGGAGTAGGCTACTTGAGTTAGTAGTATATATGTAAACTGGCTTGATGGTTTGGTACTCATTTGGTTGCAGTCCGTCATTGTCATTATATAAGCATAATCATGCTTAGCATGATTGAGATGTTACTTCGTAGTTACTTTGATTACAATAGCAATTTTTTTGCTTTAACTATTAGGCTAAATACAACCCTTGTATTTTATATAGTGGTTAAATTTTATATGCTTGTAAGTTGTAACTCATCAATATTATTAGGATGGAATTCATGAAAGGCTTCTGCTAGTGCTAGATAAAACTTAATGGTAGGAACTCAGACGAATCCATACTTATAAAGCACAGCCATGGAGCGTAATATTGCACTCATAAAATATCAGATATACTTGTTCTGCCCAACAATGACCTACACTAGCGAGCGTTTCTTATTGAGTTTGTCTTAGTTTTTTAATTACATAGGTTATGGTTATAAGTGGAAAATGGGGCCAAAACATCTTGAATATCTCCATAAAATGTGTCGAGAGTAGAGACCCTTGTGGCCTTTGAAATGTTTGCAAGCATAGTGACTGCATGAACTTCGTGCAGTAGACCAGTCTCCACAACTTGAGTTCCTTAATTCTAAATTGTAGGACAATCTCCCCTTCCCATAAAGTATTGTCCTGTCTCCCTTGTAGTTTATGAATTGTTGGAATGAAGGTTATGTTTTATATTAGCAAACCAAGTTCTTAAAAGATGTTAACTGTAAACATGGTCAACAGGAGCACAAAGTTGTAGTGGGAGCACTAATTAGATGTCGCAAGATGAGCAGCTCAGGCTGCGTGGTTAATGATTTTGGTTTGAGATGGGTCATTTATGTTTACATGACTGGTTGGCTAATTTGTTCTTATCAATAATTAATGCAATTAAAAAAATGATACTGTCACACACAAGCTAAATCTTTGCTGACCTGTGAGCGCTTTTTATTGCTTTCTTATCACTTTATCAGCAATTGATCTGTTTGTTACAATTAAAAAACAGTTCTGCTCTATGTAATGTTATAATCTGAATTTTTGAATATATGATTTAGGAATTTGTAAGGTGTGTTTTTTATAGTTTGACTATGGCTGACCGCTGACCTTTAACACGTTTTAGCTATTCACCTTTTAGCTATATTTTATAATTTCAATTTTACAATTTCATTCAATCCATCCGTTTGAGATAATCCACATACCCCAATCGACCTATCCACAAGTATAAATAGGCAAAAGTTTGCACCTCTAGCATCATCGAATAAAAGTTTTGATTGGTTTAGTATAGGGTCCTGATTGTTAAGTGCAAAAAAGTTACTGCAGTTATAAATATGTGCTATTGTTACGCTCTTATCCCAGTCATGCTGACTTGGATTGATTTATGCATTACATGTTGATGGATAAGATGGTGCATTTTCAGGAAAAAAAGGGTGACATCTCATTGGAGGAAATTTATACAACCTATTATGTGGCGTTGTAAATGGGCTGAACTACAGCTTAGAAAATTCCATTACCTTGGCATCAAGTTTGACGCAGAGCTCGAAAAAATTAATCAAACAAAACATTTGAAGTATGGAAACTTTGCAGTAGAAGGTCGCTGTGCAAAAACAGTGCCGTTTGTTCATGATTGTCAAAGAGAAAAACCTCTAAAGAGAAAGATAAGGAAAAGTCATGAAGATTTGGACCCAGAAGTTTACATGTCACAGCATAACCTGTTTTCATGGTTTGGTAAAGTATTATTTATTACTTCATTCCTTGCATTAGGTAGTCGTATAGGTGGCATGATGGCCCCATTTTGTGTTTTGGTAACGTCTCAAAAGGTGTTCAGGGTAAAATGTCATTACAATTTTTCCGGCCGGTTGGCTTGACCCACAAATGGTTCTTGTCTGGTTTTCAAATTTTGAGAACTTATAACCAATGGGTTATCATTAAGAAAAGAACCATTACATATTTTTACCAAAGGATTTTTTTTTTTTTTTTTAAGTATGGACTTTATCTCTGGGAATGATCAAGTCCACAAGTATGTTTATAAAGTTTATCTACAATATCTAATAAATTTGAGGGACTAAAATCATATACTCAAATTCGGAAAACCGAATCAACCACGAAAATACATTCAGGATTTAAGCCGTACTCGATATCCTATAACTCTTGGATGCATTAGTTGTGATTACAAATAGTATTACCGCAATCTAAATCTTTGAATATCAATTCGGAGTTTGCATGTGTTAAAAATAACTTTATGGTGGGTAGAGATTGCCACATCGTTATGAGTTTGATATCTTTCTATGTGCAGCTACTTGCAGGTCTGCCCCTCTTGGTCAAATAATGGATGATGATCAAGCTAACCTAGGTAAGTACGCTTTCTTCTCTACACTGTATAATCTGATTTCATTAATTAGCTCTGTGTAATGCATACGTTATTGCATGCTATAGTGCATTTAATCATACATCATGGGTGTGAAAAGTTTTTGTTTATAGATGTTAACCGTAACTGTTCATTAGCCTGGGAAAGTTAACTAAGATGCTTATCAGCAGTGTTGCAAAACAAGGGCTACAAGGTCGAGTAATCAGCGATTACTTGCTACAAGGTCAATGACCGATTCAAGGTCAAAAGTCAAATTATTATTTGGTCAAAACTCAGTCAAAATTTGGGGTTAGCTCAGACAAACTTGGCCGAAACTCGGTTTGAAGTATTTTAGCAATTTTGAAAATGTTTCTGAGCATATTTCTATGGTCCTACTAACATGTCATTCATTTAATTTCAAAATTTATACAAAAAGTTCCAATCCGCCTAGGCCGATTACAAGCTACATGCTAGTTGACCGCCCAACTAGCGCCTAAAGCTTTTTTGCAACCATGTTTATCAGATCTATTATGAAAGATATTATTAACCCATGGTAAATTACTTGAAAAGTCTTATCTTATTTATATGCTCGAATCTTAGCAACATGATAATTTTCTCCAGTATAATAAGAAGGTTATACAAAAAATTTCCAAATTAGCAACCTGACAAACATAAACAGCAAATAGTATAAAAAGTAATAGTAGTACCATTATATTGGAAATTGGAATGTGATTAGAACATTAGATCAATACTCTTGTTTAATCTCAGTTATAAATTTATTGGATGCTTGGACTAAAAAGCTCCATTTCTACCTTTTTTCTTAACAGCTCCGTCTCCTGATAAGAATGCTGGTAACGAGTTTAGAGTCCCCGATGAATTGTTATCTATGGAATTCAGAGATGATTATTCTTTTGAACAGTTACTCTATAAGATTGAAGTTTCACAGTCTCGAATGTGTGAAATGAAGGACAGGCTCGACATATTAATGGAAGAAAATGAGGAAAGGATCGCATCTGCTGAGAACATAATCTTGCCAGAGTCTAATAATGGATTGGTGACATGCCCCATTAGGGAATCTGATTTCCCAACAAATATGGAAGGACCATCTATAGTTGCTGATTTGTCTTCTCAGCTAATCAAGTTAAACACGGTTAATAATCTGATCAAATCTGAAGCTATAGATTCGGGTCAAGGAGAAGGGGCTCATCTTCAAGATGCAAATGGACCCATGGAACAGCCTATTAATGCATCTAGAAAAAGAGTGAGTGTCTACGTCTTTTTTTATTTTCCCTGCTTAGAGCTGACAATTTCGACCCATTTACTTATGAATGCGTTGATTTGGGCTATGTTTTTGTGTTTGCTTGTCCAGTGGGCAATTATTTTTAAATTAAATTGGGATGGGTGAAACAGGTTGTTGGAAAGTCATGCAGCGTGTGTCGGGTCATGTTAAAATAATGTTCTAATCCAATATATGTAGTATTTGACACATTGCTTAAAAAAAAGTTGGAGTGAGTGTTCAACCGGTCCACTTAAATAGTGTATTGATTGACAACATTTATTTGGATTCAACTTTGTATTTATGCAGGGTGCAGATGGGATCGTGATATACAACCGCCGAGCAAAGAAAGGACAAACAAATTCTGGGTCTGTAAAGGTTCATCCTATCGAAAAGCTTCTGGTACCCAAAGAAGAAGAAGACAACACAGCTTCACATTCACTTTCTGAAGATTCTGGCCAAAATGACCAACCAGCTCCAAAAATACGCTCGGTTACCAAATTAAGTTCTCCAAAAAACAAGAAAAAGAGAGCTGCTAGACCACGTCGCAAGACTGCTTCCAACCTATGGACTCGAAGAATGTCAGGTTAGGCCTTGGCATAATCTTTGTACATCCCCTAACCAGCTGTCCTCTGTTTATTTTTATTTTTCTTGTGAATAAAAATGCTTTGGTAAATGGTAACTTGATACATTATGCTAGATGACATGGCTCTTACGATACCTTCTTTTGGAAACCATCTTTTGGAGATATATGTATATGTTTGTTAGTAGATCAAGTGGTGTTGCAATGTTTTGATTAATTTCAACTCGTATTGTTAAGTTAAATGTGTTAAAATGTAAATTCTTGTAATTATAAAGGCACTTATGATGCCACATTTCCTAAGAACATCTTCTTGGAGAGCTTAGCAGATATGAGAGCCAAAACCGTTGCAGATGGAACAAAGAGGACATCTGGAATGACTTTGATAGCCTTCAACTGTGGTAAGCTTTCACCTGCTCGTTTAGCAGCCATCGCCGCTGGTGGTGTCACTAGTCCGGTAATGAGTATAGAGTCATCAATTTTGCTCATACTTACACTCGTCTTCATGAAATCAATAAACACTTTCTTCTTTTCCGGATCTTTTGCTTCTTTCCATTTGACAAAAATTTCCTGCGTACAAGATGCACCCATTAGAAATGACCAGAGGTAAGAAATGGGCAGTTTGGCATGTTAATTAATAGGTCTAAGTACAAGTAGGTTTGGTCTGGGTTGTGCTGTCTTGGAACAGTTTGTGACAAATATGCGTTTAGCTGAATGGAAACACCTTGATTTTCACAAAATGTTTTGTGCAAAACAAGAAAAATAGAGATTCCGTTCAAATCAAATGTTTCCTATCATTTTTTTTTAATTTTTTTTTTGGTAACCTGAGTTTTCGACTCGACATTGCGAGCCGATTAATTCCAAGGCGAATATCATTTTGGATGGCCCGGAGTCGACGCAAGTGAAACTCTGTGGCCACAAGGGGATTAATTTTCTCCCCGTTAGATTCGAACCATTGTCATCCTTTTTGGAAGGCTGATATTCTTACAATTGAGTCACCCTTTGTGGTTTTCCCATCAAATTATTAACAAAACACACAATTTGCATTTCTTACTTTTGGAAACAACAAAACACAAATTTTTTTGTTTTCGTTGTAAACCCTAAATATAAAATAATATCATATAAACGCGTTTTCTACGCTTTTCTATGTTTTGTGGAGAATTAAATGTCTTTCCTTTTTCTTTCACAAATCTAAAGTTAAAATATTAAGAAATTTTTCTCTAACTAAGCGTACCCTTAAAATTTCATATATAGAAAGATAGTGCTTCAAATCTGATTAAAAGGTACTACTAGTACAACCTGTTAACAAAACTTTTAAATTTTTACCTAATATGATCACCTAGGCTAAAAGCGTAAACCGAATGACTAATTAATGAAACTAATAATGTGTGCAAATATGGAAGAGAAAGTTTGTGACCTCGACTTTCTTCGGTGGTGGGACATCGTAATGTTTACCAGGCAATGCTGCATTGATGGTACTGCATACAGGGAGATTTTAGATTCGAGTGTTTATGGAAATCATTTGATCAAACACAATGTATTGAATTCTTACTTGAACATGTCTAGAATGGCGACATGGAAGTCATCAAAGTTTTTGATATCTTTCTCCATGAATTTACTGTGAAGGGTGCCCATCACCAAACTCAACATTTGTGTAGTCGGTAAACCTGCGCAAATATTCACCATGATATCATATCATATAATTATCGATAAAAATATATGAAAAATAGAAAGAAAATTGTACCTTTGCCCATGAAGCTCATTAGCAAACCCATTGTAAGAATACTATGAGTGTTGGATTACAAAGGTTATATTGGAAAAGAATATGGAATAGCTTGATGGATTGGTAGGTTTAGAAACCTAAATACAAGCAAGGTATCAATCTATTATGGTTGCTTTTGGCTTAACCAAAATGTGTATAAAGTACACTTTTGTAATGGTTACGGGTGTATTGTTTACTTCGGCTCTATGATTTTAAGTTAAGCGTAATCTCATTTTGCGCTTACCTATGGACCGATTAACGTTTAACATCTTTAGCCAGAAAAAAGTTATACATATGTAACGTTGATTAAGCAAGTACCCTTCTAGCATAATGATATCATGCTGAAAGCAATTGAAAATAAGAGAAAACATATTAGTAAAAGTAGTGTGGAGGGGATCAAGTCATCGAAACAGCCGAACATTGTTTGAAGATAGTCTTGGGTTAGTTGGCACCTATAGATGTTGAAGAAATTATCACAATTCTAACATTAAAAATCTATTTTAAACCGAACCCAAAAAGAAAGTTTGACGGTTTTAGATGGTCTCCCGTTGGTTTTATCCGCCAATTTAATCCTCGTGAAGAATATCATCACAACTCTAACATTAAAAATTTATTTTAAATGACTAAACTCATAAAGAAAGTTTGAGGGTTTATTATTTAGTTCAATACTAATATTGATAATTGAGATAAGATGAACTTGAATATCTAATTAGTAATTCAGCCTGGTTAACTTTTTCTTTATAGATACCAAACCTAAGACGAGTCCCATAATGTGGATTACCACTTTTTGGAAGGTTGTATCCTCTTTTGCTGATCCTTGATGTAATTGTGAGTTTAATATAAATATACCTGATACCTCGTTCTAGCGAGATTAGGTATTGTTGTTGTTCCGATACAATTGACAGAGTGATGTATGTTATGCGTCATGTCTTGCTAGAAACTTGTATGCTAGAAAAACTTGCCATATTACTTCATATAAAAATGATTAATTAATGTGTCTTTGGATGTGAGGAAATCGCCTTATTCGCTTGCTAATAAAGTGATATGTACCAAGTCATAGGACATGCTCCATAACCAAAATTGTTACAAGATGGTTAGTTATAGGCGGGAAAGCTAGTTGCTCTCAACATTACTTAGTATAAGCAGTCTATATAATCACATAGTTGTACGTATCAGTTAGTTACACAAGTGTTTGGACGCAAATATACCGATTTGGTACGTGAATTTTAAAAAAGTTTTAGAAATGTAACGAACTTTCATAAGTGTTCCAATTTGGTACGTGTTGATGACGTGTCACGTTATAAATAGTGTCATGTGTTAGACTTTCAGATACGATACGTCATAATCACGTACCAAATTAAAACATTTATGAAAGTTCGTTACATTTTTATAACTTTTTAAAGTTCACATACCAAACCAGTATATTTGAAAAAATATATTGCTATTATTCGACCTAATCTCATTTTCTTATAGGCCCTTTCTTATATCTTACATTCTTTGTCCTAAGTTTATACTGTAAACTTTATACTTGTTGTTTACCGTTATTGAACTAGTCTTGCATTTTCTTATAGGACCCCTGGTCACTTTTGGCACCGGTTCCATCTCTGTTTGAAGACTAAGGGTGCGTTTGGTATGCATGATGGAATCACTATAGGTATAGGTTTGATAATAGAGTGGAATAGAAATGGGTATATAGATATCACTTTTCATGAGTATCCACATACCCACCAAATCATACTCCTATGGGGAAACCCACATATCATGGGTATCCTCATTCCATTGTGGTGGGCCCTATAACCAACCAAACAACATTAATGATTTTCAAAATCATAGATTCATTCCCATAGTGAAATACCAAACACACCCTTAGAGTTAAGATTTTTTCACAATTGTAGCTTAACAAACTAATCACCAAGTTCAACCTTTTTTTCCTGATAAAATATTTAAGATTATTACCATGTATGCCCTTTGTTTCGAATTGATGATACGTAGAGGTGGCAAAACGGGCGGGTACAGGCTACTGGCTAAAGGGGCTATGGGCTAAACGGGCTATGGGCTAAACGGGTACAGGCTAAACGAGCGCAGGCCAAACGGGTGCATGTTATACGAATCGCTTTAGGAAAAACCTAAAACAACAAAAAAAAAATCTCAAACGTAACACTTAATTTATATTTAAGTAACTAAATATAGTAATATACTATATCTATAAGTTTTTCATTAAAAACAATTTAATTTTCTTCAATTGAGAGAAAAACATGTGTACCCATTATGCTAATTTAATTTCTAAATGAGCAATATATACCCATTAAAAAAAAGAGGGGACCCAAATATACCAAAATCTTTTAAAAATTTACTCATTCAACATTTTTTTTTGCACAAATTGCCACCTCTAATGATACGTCTTCCGGTTGATAATAACATGTACTACCATTTTTCATTAAGTTATACCAACCCTTTTGGGTTTCGTTATATATTAACGAAGGATGTATCAGTTATTACATAGGGTATGTTTGGCGAAATGAGTTGGGGCTGGGGTTGTATTTTTATAAATTTGTTTGGCAAATAGGCTGAGGCTGTGGCTTATTATTGCAAAATTATTAAAAAATACATAATTAAATATGTTTTTATATATGTTAGATATTTTTTTTGGTAAACAAGTAATTTATTCTTAAAGCCCTGGGCTAAAGTTTTTACCTCTTTTATGGGGCTAAAGTTTTTAGCCGACTTATTTTATAAGTCCTTCCATAAAGCCCATGACAAACGAGACTTATTTGACTTATTTTAAAAGCCCAAGCCCTATAAGCCTCCTTGCCAAACACAGCCATAGTACTCCCTCTGTTCCAAAATAATTATCCGCCGATAAGATACACATAGGTTAAGAAAAAACATTATCAGTAAAACTTTTTCTTTCTTATTTTTTGCAGGTTCATTAACTAACTAATTTGAAACTTCTTTAATGTTTGTAATTATAACATCAAATGAGCGTAATATAGTAAACTCAAACTAAATTCCTTATTTATTTTTAAAAGTGAAAAATTAATTTGCGACAAACTGAAATGTAAATATAAATAATAAATATGGGACGGAGTGTGTATTATTTGTAAATATGTCGTCGATCTTGTATGTTGTAACATTATCAATGGATATGAGAAGGGCCAATAATTAATGTAGTTTAACTCTGATTATATAAACGAAAAACAAAATCCGTATGAACCTAAATATGACTCATGAAATGTTGAAGTTCGACAACGTTAGTCCTTCGTTCTTCATAAAGAATTAATTAAGTGTTATTGGAAACCTGGAATATATATAGTTATGCATATTGTGTGAACACTTTTTAAAAACTGTTAAAATTAAAGTTGAAAACAAAGAGACCATACAAGTGTTCTAACTAAGAAGCATCGTTTACAATTTGGATTTTATCAACTATATAAACCAAACGTGTGATATTTGTATCTATTTGACCCTTGACTTCAAACTTGTCTGTAATTTAATCTAAAACAAAAGTACAAACCCATGTCTTATTTGTCGTTGAAATCTGATCTGACGGCTGCAAAAGTATTTATTTATTAGTAAAATTTTAACTAAACGTTTATTTGATTTAACAATAATGACCCTTCATGGAAATAGCAAGATGCATTGAACGTACTAGTCGTAGACTGGAGATTGAAGGGTGTTATAGTAATTGAACATTGTCAATTCGATTTATTTTGCTTTTATCTAACGTGGGTTGTTGTAGCCGCCTAGCCAATACTTTTGAGTATAACGACTTTCCAAAGTTTCTTAGGAATTTTGGATAACGATATTCGAACCCTTTGTTGACTATTTTCTAATTCTTGCTCTAAACCTTTAGACCATTCGTATTTTCATAGTAGTTATCAATTTATCATCAACAAACTAGTTACAGTACTAGGTGTGGTGTCATTCATTTCCCTCGATCTCACTTGAACAAGTAAATACACACATAATATACACGCACACAAAAAATTGCTCCGCCCATTGGTGACTGTCTCACCGTTTATGTCAAAATTCGATGCTAACTCACACGTGAAGGAGACGATGATGCAGTGGTGTCGCGCTTAATTAATTACGGAGTAATACATATATGACTGCAAAATTTCCAATGCTTTTTTAACATGTCATCCAAGTTTGTTGCTACACCATAAAAGCAGCCATCAATTTCACATAACAGTTTTACGAACATTATTGGTTTTATGGACATATATTATTGTTTTTGCTCTTACATGTCATTATCATTATTGATAATATTCCTATTAATTAAAGGAAAACAACTTACTAAAAGAAGAAAATTCGTAATTCGCACTCTGTGCGTTAGGACTGATATAGTGAGACGGCCAAAATGGTCCAGAAGGTACGCTTGTCTCCTCAAACATATAATCTTTGTTGTAATTAGCACACGAGCGTATATACTTTCTAGTATCTAGTCATAAATTCAATAATTTTCATTTCCAAAATAGAAGTTACAACAAGTATGTCACATTCGCCTCCATCTCATAGATATTTTTGTCTGCCACATGTCTTTTAAAATTTTAGTAACACCTTGGTACGTTTTTGAATTTTAGCCATCAAGTTGTTAGCTACATCACAAACCATTCTCTTCTTGGTTACAACCATCTATATTCCCACGTACCTCGCTCAGACAGGATTTGATTGTTTTTGTTATTGTTACAACCATCGATATTACCACATACCCCAAAAACTACACAATAATTAGCATATGATTTTGTAACCATCCTACCTAACTCATATTTTCTTTATATCTAGCATTACACCATTGATAAGTCAAAGTAACTAAATTGTCAAACAAAATTGCCTTCACGGGAATATTCTTCCCGAAAAAAGTCTTGAATATCCAAATTTGCCACCACATAACATAGCCCTAACAATATCTCATTGGACATAGAATGTAATTAATTTCTCATTTCTCTAATAGACAAATTCAATCTTGCAGGTAAATTATCCAAGCTAATTTTTCAAGCTAAAACGTTCACTTTAATCGGCATTAGCATTTACTCATCTAGTTGGATCATGAAGTTCAAGTAAACTTCGGTCGTTAATGTATTTGCATTTACCCAGAGAGGATTGATTGTCCCACCCGCTCAGACAAGATTGATTGTCGTTCTTGTTACAACCATCGATATATCAACCTTCATCATCACTAGATAACAACATCTTCTACTCGTATCATTCTTACATGTTTTAAGTTAAATGTTCACCTTTATATTACTTAACACATAAGGCCATAATTAGCCAAACAACATCCGCCAATCCAAGTTTCCACTATCTTGCAATTCTAGGCGTAGTTTAGGATCGACCAAATTCGTATATATTTAATCTGTCTCCCAACTCATATTCAAACGTTCACTGGCTCGCGATCATTCCGTGCATAATATCTAATCCTAAATATCCAACTAGAGGTTAACAATGTAGATTCTTATAGTTATATATATTGGCTTTGGTTTTTGTAAGGTACTATGTTTTGTGACAGTAGGGTTAAACATGCATTTCAGCTATGCAATTCTATTCCAACTGGTAATTGATATTTTATTAGCATTGCTTTTAGACAAAATATACTATATTAAGCTTCGAATGTCTATTATATAAATGTATTTCGTTTTGGTGACAAGGATAACTTAACACTTTTTGTGAAATGCTATTAGAGTAGCATATAAAGTTAAATGACTAATTAAATAAGTTTCTAATGTTCACTTATAAGTAACGCAACTAAAGAAATTGAAATGGAGTTCCTATACAGATAAACATTGACAAGTATCATCCATGGTGGCTAGTTCAATACGCTAAACATTCTATTTTCAAACCATATGAAGAGAAATTGTGTTTTTTACTTAGAGTATTCGTTGGAAAGTTTCCCATAATACTATTTCAAATTATGGTTGAACAGACGTGCACAAATGATTTACGACATTTGGATGTATCACTTAAAACATTTGGTAATAATTCCTTTGTAGTAGTTATTCATATTTTTTGGTAGAAGAGTATAATTTTCTAGATATATTTGCCGGAAAATGATTGAGATAACTAATTTATGTGACTAATTTCATGTCTAATCTATTCATTCTATGACACATGTATTCCACTTATTCTCACTCCTCTTACTTACCATTGATTTAGCCATGTGTTCCGAGATCCTTGTTAGGCATAAAATTAGGCACATGAATTAGTCATGTCAATCACTACTCGATAAATTTAGGTTTTCTCGATAAATTTTGCTCTGCCTTAGTTTTAGGCCTCGGGCGTTGCTTTGCCTTGCTCTTTGTTGCCCCTTTAGGTTTGCCTGCGTTTTCTTGCTTTTGCTTTGCCTTAGCTTTAGGCCCCGTGCGTTGCTTTGCCCTGTGTTGCTTCCTTTGGTTTGTTTGCTTGTCTTTGGGCCTTTGCTCTTTGTTTGTTTGGTGTGCTTTTGCCCGTGTACCCTTGCCCCCTTGGCTTTTTGTTCCTTTTGCTTGTTTTGCCTGCTTGTGATTGCATGCTTCTTGTCGTTCTTGCTCTCTGTGCTTTGCTTTATCAACCGCACACCTGCACTTGCCGGAGGTCTTTTTGGAAGCAGTCTCTCTACTCTCGGGTGTTTCCTGGGGTAGGGGTAGGATCTGTCTACGTTCTACCTCCCCCATACCCTGCTCCGGCGGGATTGGGTTTGTTGTTGTTGTTGTTGTTGATCAGAGCGCACAATAAAGGTTGTGAAACTGGTACAATGGTATGTACGTATATGTTTAACTATTTTAGAACTCGTGCATCATGAAGTTCGGGCTCACATTATAACGGATAATTAATAATTTTGTTTTAAAATTAAATATTGTAATAATTTATAAATTTACGATTTTGTATTATCTAATTTTTTTTATAAAATTATATTAATTTTTTAATACTTATACAGTTATAATAACTGTGTGCGTACAAATTTTTACATCATTTTTTCATTATGTGTTAATATCGATTAGTATTTTATATAGGTTTTTGTTGCACGAAAAATTTGACTTTGTTTAACTAGCATGATGTTTATGTTGATCGTGTTTAAATATAACTATTAATATCATTTTCTAAATATTATACGCTTTTAGTAGCACATAGTGACCTTAAAAAAATATGTGTATTTATTTATTTTCATTTCATATATTTATATTCTTATTAATAATAATTTGAGTCGATTTTTAAACCCATGCGCATGTTAAACTTATAAAATTGAATAACATGAGTCGTTATTGAATACTGATAGTTAAAGAAGAAACTTTTTCAGATATCCTTACTTAATTTGATAAAAAGGAATAAGATGACTACATGATTCGTTTGTATATATATAATCTCGTGTATTCATTTAAATGTCAGAATAACTCGTGATTTTTTTTATATTTTTAATTCAATGCAAACACATAAGTTTAATATATACAAATAATAATATTTATAAATAATAACAACTTATTGTTGCATCTTTTTTATAAAGGTATAAAATAGAGGGTATTTATTAAATTTAAAGAGTTATTAAAAAAATATGAAAACTGATAAGCATACTTTATTAAAAATTTAACAACCAACGTTTTATTAATTACCCTCTCCCTTTTAAAGTTATTTTTTGAAAAATTGACACATATCTTTTTTAGCACATTTTATAAATTAGATAAATTTAATAGTTTGACCAAATTGAGCTTCAATTTTAAATATTATTGGCCAATCACATTGCTCAATTTAGCCACGTGTGAAAATAAAGTAATTTTATAGGTCCATTTCGTTTTCAGTTAGATTGTTTTGACCAAATTGCTCTGAAATAATGTAATTATTTTATCATATAAAAGATTATGAACAAAGCGCTTGAATATGAGTTTGTGTGAGAAGCTCCCCGACTAAAAAGTTGTGAGCTCAAGTTTTCCTTAAGATGTGTGGGATAATTTGTCGTGTAAATAGTGTGTCAAACAGTAAGTTGTCGTTCAAAAAAATACATGTTTAAATATGATTGATGGGTAAAATTAAAATAAAAGGATAAATATTCATGATAAACGTAAAAATATTTAATAAATAAAAAGTTCTTAAAAAGATTCTAAAATATTGTGAAGAAAGTCTATCAAAAAATGTATAGTTGTGATAAAAGAAAATGTGAAAAACGTTTATGCGTTAAATCAACAATTATGTTGATTATGAATTTAGCATCAAACTTTTTTTTTTTTTTTTTTTTTTTTAGCATCAAAATTTTATTGTGCATTACAGATATATCCTGCTTATTTTCAAAATTACATATATATCTTTTTATTGCATTAAAATCATTGTATTTTATATATTAAAAATTGATACAAACAATATATATATATATATATATATATATATATATATATATATATATATATATATATATATATATATATATATATATATATATATATATATATATATATCAAACTTTTTTTATTTTTTTTAGCATCAAAATTTTATTGTGCATTACAGATATATCCTACTTATTTTCAAAATTACATATATATCTTTTTATTGCATTAAAATCATTGTATTTTATATATTAAAAATTGATACAAACAATATATATATATATATATATATATATATATATATATATATATATATATATATATATATATATATATATTCGATCATCCAATCAGCATAAGGATATATATGAAAATCCCCTCATATAAAAAAATAAAAATTTGTGCATCATAAACTAATTTGTACATTAAAATTTTGAACGTATTTAACATTTAATATTTGAAAAACTTACCTCGTTAAAATTTTTTGTTCACCAATATCCCCTATCTTAAGAAAAAAATTATTTTGAAGAATTTTTTTTCTTCAAGATTTTTTTTTTTTTTTTTTTTTTTTTTTTTTTTTTTACACGAGATAATCATTTTTATTTTTATTCTTTCGATTTACATAGAGGTGCAAAGCAAACGAGCAACAAGCTGCGCCGCTAGCCTTTTTGAATTGCAAAGCCAATTCTTTTAAAAACTACATTTCTAGATCTAGGTGTCATAACATTGCTATACATAACTCGTTGAACTTTGTTGAGGAGCTCCACAGCCTCAGGTGTAAGGGGGTGGCAACCTTGCGGTTTGGAGGTCTCGGCAAGGGTTGCCGATCGGCAACATGGACTGCCAGTGGATCGGCAAACGAAATTCGGTGCCTCAAGCGGTAGTTTCTACCGATTCGGTGGGGAGTGTTTCAAGGTAAATATGACCGTTTGTCATTTAATGTTTGGAGCGTGTATGGCTTTGAAAAAATAAATAAATAAATAAAAAAGTTAATGCTTGTCATTAGGAAAGATTGCCACTTAAAAATGAAGATTAGGCAAAAAATTAGTTGGACAACCACGATTGGTTGTTTGTTTTAAAAGATGAGGCAAGGTGTGGCAAGGTTGCCACCTTTAAGAAAACCAAAAGTATCAAATGTGAAAAGAATAAAAACATATTGATTTACAATGCACACTTTCTCATGCATGTTTTGTCACTTTTTACGAGGCGCTTTCTAGTTTTTGTAGGTTCTTAAGATAAATATACATTTTATTTCATCTCTTCCCGTGATTGATAATCAAATTTGTTTATAAACATAACTAGAAAAGCAGAGTATATAAAACAAACCAACCGTATTATCAACTTTAACTTTACCTAATATATTAAAGACTGTAACCAATATATGCATTATCAATTCTCTAAATCTAATTAAATAAATAACTCAACTGCCCATAGTGTTTAAAATCATTTTCAACACTAGCACGTTTATATAAACAAAACATGCAATTTGCACTTTGCATAGTTGCATGGCTGACGAACCTTCATGGCAGTTCGCATAAACTATTACTTTACATAATAAAATAATTTTCTTTTACTTTACCTTATATTCTTCTTACCATATATATATACACCTAATACCCATATCTTTCATATTCCAAATATTTCAACAAAATTTCACATCAAGATAACAAGTGAATCCAAAGCTACATCAAAGAATTTTCAACATAGTAAATGTTTCAAGAATCATTAATCATGTCGGAATCTGATCTATCTTTTCTTGATTCAATCCAACATCATCTTTTGTATGACTCCCAAATTTCGGATATCTTTCCAGGAAGTAGCTCATCCAGCAGCAGTTCAACACTATTGGATAACATGACATTTAACAGCGGACTGAAGCAGCAGCCCGCTGTAAAGCTTGAGAAAATAGAAGAGGTGCATGAGATACGTGAGACTCAGGCTCACGCACCTCAGGAGTTCAGGAAATTTCGTGGAGTAAGAAGACGTCCTTGGGGTAAGTATGCAGCCGAGATAAGAGATCCAGCTAAGCGTGGCGCCAGAGTGTGGCTTGGGACGTATGAAACGCCCGAGGACGCGGCTGTGGCTTATGACCAAGCCGCGTACAAGATACGTGGCTCAAGAGCTTTGTTGAATTTTCCACACTTGATTGGGACAAACATGGCGGAACCTGTGAGGGTTACTCCACGTCGAAAGATGGTGATGGAGGGCGGTTCTCCGCCTTCGTCTTCGTCCGAAGATGGTGGCGTGCAAAGATCAAGGAAAAGCAGTAGTAGTGGTACGATGGTGGATGCTTACTTCAGGCCTTACTAATTGATTATGATGATTATTTGATCAATTCATTTGATTACTTCCATTCTTTTTGTTAAATAACTGAAAATTATTTTTCTTACTTCCAATTTTATTGATTTTTTTACATCTTTAATATACTTCCAAAGCTCTTGTAATTTCTTACATTAAAGTGTAATTACATATTTCTTTAAATTAGAATAAATATTTCAGATTTAATACTTAAGTGAACGCTCATTATTGGTTTTGTGATTTGCTTTGGTTAGTTTCGCAAGAAATATTTTCTTAAGGTATGATACATATATAATCTAATTGAAATAAAATACTGACAACGTACTGTGTATGTGATTTGTTCTTTAATATATATCTGATTACATGCGTTGCTTCGCCGGTGCCTTGTAACTAAAATCTTTAGCACTCACACCATCTTTCGTGAATGCGGTAATAGTAATATCATGAAGCTTAACCTAAACCGGAACGTTACTCACATCATCTTTCATAATATTTGCATCCTATGACCACTTTTTTAGAGGGGATAATTCCGAAAATGCCCCAGTTGCCTAATGCTTTTACTTTTCTAGACGGGATATTTTGGTTTTACTTTTTTAGACCAGGGCAACCTGTACTTTTTGGGCAACTAAAATCTGCAAGTGACAAGTGTGCGGATTACAAGGTAAGGAAACTTGTGTACTTTTTGGGCAACTGGTGTACTTTTAAGCAACTGACGGCCTTTATGTCGGACAAGTTACACAAGGTTAGCTAATGCATGTTGCCCAGGGCAACTGATCTAGAAAAGCAAAAGTAAAAGATTTTGTCCAGAAAAGTAAAAGCATTGAGCAACTAGGGCATTTAGGGAATTATCCCTTTTTAGAATTAGTGGCACGTTGTGAATTAACCACGGACCATTTTCAAGCAATGCATCCATCGCGTATTTAGAATTAAACTTGAAGAAGACTACACATTTAGAATTCATCGTTGATTTTACTAGACCAAACTTACTCAAAGTATTTTGTACATAGTTCTTGACTATCGGGTACACGACACGTTTGCCCAAAAAGAAACCATACACAGTGTTGCGAAACCTTTCATGAATAGTGTTGACAGCGTCCATTGAAACAGCTACATCGGCGCCATTGTCAGCCGGTGCTAGCAACTTTCGGAAATTGGCATTTTCCCCACTCGATTCACCTTTAAAAAACTTAGCATACGAACCAATTTCTTTAGTACTTTCATTCAAAATAGGTCCATTGTTTCAGTTGATGAATTAGTAGTTTTAGACGAATCCATACTAGCCAAATCACCAGCCCTTGTATTATAAGACAAGACTATACTATGATGTTTATTCAAATGAGTGCTCTCGTCATTAATGACCCCGCGTGAATCATTCATCTTATTCAACACATGAATTGTTCCAGATTTTTTTTTCCACATTCAAGTTCACATTAACAGAATTACCAACAGCCTTATCAACACGATTGTTACTCCTAACATGATCATCCGCCAAAGAACTTTGTTTCTCCTTAATGCCATTACCTATCCCTCACCCTTTCGGACTCAAATATCCTTTCTCCATAACTAAAACATATAAACCACATTATAAAAATCCAAAGGATGAGCCAAATAAACCCTACCAGCCAAGAAACAACCAACTAACCATATCGAGTAGGCTTAGAATCAAAAACCAACCAACGTAAAGCCAATTAGGGTTACCACAGAGGCACAAATTAAACACAAAAACCTTGCACGCCAATCTTTTCCAAAACACTAGGAAGAATAAGTAGATCTTTGAAGTATGTAAACCTTAAAAAACGATTTGTTATCATAGAATAATTGATCGATCAGTATCTGTATTAAAAACCCTAAAAGCGATTAAAGAAAAAGAAACGCTAAAATAAATGATTATGGAACCCTAATGATTAAAACTGAAACAAACAAACGATCATGTGAAGATATATGATTAACCACGAGTGAAAATCATAACCCAAACAAGAACGATGTAAGTGAAAAGCTTCAATGATCAGGTTTTCAGTCGCGTTTTAGGGTTGGAATGGGATTGCCAAAATCGCCTTAGATGGGAGAGGTTTTTAATACATAATTCAGTTATGTATACACAGAGTTATAAAATAGTGTAAATTATTTGTGTTGTGTTGCGAGTTTCAGATATGTTTGCTTTCTTTAGTGGTACATGTAGCAATAATTAAGTGCATTGCGCTTAATTTTTTAAGCACGTGGATAGACCTAAACTCATACATGGTTTGTGCTCTACGTTCAAAATCATTTATGCGGTACCAAAATCTATTTTGGAATCACTCGAGAGAGAAATAGACGCGAAACAATTTCTTGAACGAGAATAAACATGATGTTGCATCTCTTTCGATATCCTTTTATCTTAATACAGTTTCTTACTCTTTTCGTCCTAAAAATATGTCACTTGTGCAGTACGAGTCACTAACACAATCACTGCTTATGTTTATCACACTTTCTTTGTATAAGAGATGATTTGCACACTTCATAAAGTAATTGGAACACTCTAATTAATTATGTTTTGGACATTTTTACCATCACAGTTACCTTTATATTTTCACCCTGTGAAGGTATAAATGTTTAAATACAATTAAAAATAGTATCTCAATCATTTTGTAAAGTGTGCAAATCACCTTCTGCTTTGCATAGCCATCGGTGGCTACGTTGGTCAAGCCAGATTCAAGAGACTATTTTATGATAGGAAAGGCAGTCCCTTTTAAGCTTTTGTATTTTATGAAAACGTTATAAAGTTAGATAGAAAATCATAGTTCCAAATTTTATTGTGTCCCAAAAAAGTATAATAATGTTTCAATTTCACCACTAGCTCTACCATCAGATGGCTACATGCAGGTTCCATATGCCTTGTCATTCGACTTTTCTTTTTTGTCTATTTCCTAACTGTTTCGATCTGTACGTTTTTCTATTGTTTTTTAAACCAAATTAAACACGCAACTACTCTTTTACGATTACTTTAATTTTAAAAATGTCCTATAATATTTATTAAGATATGACTGCCATTTGAACATAAGCTAACATTAAACACTATTTATCTAATGCACTAATTTTCTTTTATCTAAGTTGGCATATTTATTTATACGATCTCGTCACCCATACGTCTATCCTTCTAGAAATTATGTAAACAAGATTTAGATATATAACGAGTTGGGCGCCGGTCTGCCGCGTTGCGACGGGGCGTTGTTTCATACCGTTGATTGTTGCACGGTATTTCAAGGCCGTTAGTGTTATCCGATATGTCAAAATGAAAAACTATTATTACATAATATAATGTAACAATTTGCCGATATAAAAGTTACTACTCCCTTTTTTGCATAAATGTTCTACTATTATATATCAAGATTACATCAACAGGCCAACATCTATGCCCAATTTAGAGGTAGCCTCAGAGGAATCCATAGCGCTCTCAATCCTTAACTTTTGAAAATGTTCCTACAAGAAAAGGACATACACAGTACAGATCATAAGTGTTTTAAGGCTCTAATACACAAAACGTCCTTTTATGCTAAATTTTTAACTGGTTTCATATAATAGGAACTCCCTTCTTTCTACTGGGAATTCATGAGATATACGATAATGGCATAATCTAAGTAATGAGTGTGATCGTCGATCCTAACATTAACCTTCTAGAACTATAGCACAAATTATGTGCATGTATACATTATTTGTAACATTGTAGGTAAGTGTGAAACCTGTTTTTCCCTTGTACTATATGCACGCTTGTCCACAGGAATCTGTAGCCATCGTAGAACCTATCGGAAATGAAGTTAAGATGTAATGAATATAATCAAACACTGATTGTTAAACCTACATTCTCAGCAAACTGGAATGCTTCATCGCTCTTCAAGCGTGACTTCAGGGACCGAAGAACATCCTCGTCAATTACACATGTTAGTTTTCTTGTGATGCAAGGGTCTTTTTTTAAGAGGTAATACTGATAGAAAATTCAGTGTCATGTAAAACCAAATATATGGAAAAAGATTTATCAAATGAGTTTAGCATATTATTGCTTGTTTTAAGCCAATTTTCATTGTTTCTCAATATCTTTGCTCTACTAAAATTTAAGAAGTGTGTCACCTTTTGTGCAGTTTTCTTTGCTCTAAGCCTTTCATCAATGACAAAAGAAACCTATCAATGACCAGAAAACCGGGAATCAGATTATATACATGGCAAAGTTATACTGAAATATGAGGTTGCCTGGTCTTTCATGCGAATAATGAATATAAAATATCAGCCACTTAAATTGTTAAAAATCACAGAGGTGGCAATTTTAATCCATATAGTGACAAAAGAACTGGTTTGGCTGATATGGGTTATGTTTATTCCATAATGGGTCAAATCGAAAAAGTTATAAGATTGTTAAATTTGGGTCATATTACCTCATAATCTACATAATGAGTTGCTAAAAAATTATTTCTTACCGCTTGCTTGACTGCTACCCTCTGCAAGAAGAAAACCAATACTGGAAACTGGTGTCATGCACTTGTACATGCATGATTTCTGACCCGAGTAATTTCCAGCAGTGGTGGGGTCATTGTTGCCATAGAATCAGGTTGGATATCCGATGTAGGTACAGGATGGTACCTGTAAGCACATGTATTAGTAGCTTCTTGAGGCATTGGACAGCAAGAAATTTAAAAATAACTGAATATGTACGTACTTGTATTGGCAGTTCTTTTTGTAACCCAGCATCGATCATGCGTCACATTGTTTTTAGATCGGCTTGTATTCCCTCCCGACTTGCAACACAAAAGCAGGGCTGCAAAATATTATGCAACCCAGATTCGTTGACACAACAAAAAAGAGTTGAAAGTCGTATGGAACAAAAATGCAGGTAAACATAAGAAAATAGGCAGACAATGATGGTCACCTTGAGCAGGCGTACCGATCAGTTCTGACCTTGGCATGTCTCCACCATCTGAACATTAACCGAACTAAAAGTGATCCAGTTTAAAGGTCGCATGAAAGTATGTTGGTTACCTGTCACCAGTAATTCAGGTTTCATGTCTGCAATTTTCCCGTCATCAATCTTGGAATTTTTTTGTAAGTA
The DNA here is from genome assembly GCA_030686995.1 of Artemisia argyi. Lineage (NCBI taxonomy): Eukaryota > Viridiplantae > Streptophyta > Magnoliopsida > Asterales > Asteraceae > Artemisia > Artemisia argyi. The sequence continues at coordinate 77,217,333 of CM060681.1, forward strand.
GATACGTGTTTGGGTTGTGTAGATGGGTTCTCTTTGTTGAACTGCAAGAACGCGACATAACACAATGAGAATACATAATGTTGAGGCAACATGATCAAGATCTCCTAATGTTTTGATAATGACAAATAAACCTTCGAAACACATAAAACGTCAAACGGTAGCCTAATTCGCCAAATTCCATGTCTGCTGCTGGCGCGCTGCCGGCGCGCTGACGCGCCAGGGACGCGCCAGGAGTCTGTATGGATTTGGGCGAATTTTGAAAGTCGGCTTTCCCCTTACCCGACAAATGTGGATCTTTCAATACAGGTATGAATATGTTATGTGCTTAATTGAGAACACTCGAAACGAGTTTTGGGATTAGAGAGATCCAACTTTTAAAGCACCCATTTACGGGAAAACGCCAACTCATGTTTTCTTGCTATCGCCTCTAGCCAAGGCTTTTATAAACTTAGGGAGCTTATTTATTTCACGTAACATCATGTGAAAGCATTCATATGCTCATATCCCGTGCTTACGTCTTCTCTAATTACGTAACGGGTTTACTCCCTTATTGGTAAAACTAAGTCAAAGGTCACTTTGCGTAAACGCATCCTTTCCCACTTGGGTTATGCTTTAAATTAAGGCAAAGCACTTAACTTGTTTGAACCAAAGTATTAGTTGAGAACGTCGAGTCGTGAAAAGTCACGAGATATGAAATTATGGATTCTCGACGTTGTGTTACTTGAATTAATAAGTAACTTATAATTTTAATTGTCTAAATCTTTTCTTCTTAATGACAATTAGATTATTTTCTCTTAATTACTTTCTTAATTATCTTCTTCAACAAAATACCACTTACCTCAAAACCATCAAAATACCACCAAATCTCCCACAATCCTTCTCAAATATCCTTTCCAACATTCCCTTACACCACTTACACAAAAGTGTACCTTTGTCCCCCAAACTTTTAATCCAAGTCATTGAATTCAAATTCAATGCATCTCAACCTTTCATTCTCTTACAACATCACACCTCTTACACATCCCTTATTCAATTGTTTGTAAGGGAAGTCTTGTGTCTTTGTGACCAAGCCTAGATCATTGGGGATCTAGTTGGGGTTTGATACTTCCGTGGGAAGTTTTGGTAGTGGTCTTGGTGACCCATAGGTTAAGTCGAATCACGAGATTCTTGAGGGTGGTTTCCGAGGGCGGAATACCGTGGGAGTAACTCCTTCTTTGTGAGCATCGATATTGGTGAATATCGGTGGAGTGAATTGTAACGGTTTGTAGTCTACCGAAAGGATTATACTAGTTGAATAGTGTCACACCCCCAGAATCGGGTTCAGCGGAAGCATACATGTAGCTGGGGTGTAACTCAATTGGTATTACAAAACAAGTGTAAAATGGTTTTCATTTCAATCATTTAGACTAAAATTGTTTAACTAAAAGCATTGAATTTGCATTGTTTAAAATTTATATGGAAGTAAGCCCTTAAAATAGTTTAAAACGGTCCCCATAAGAATATCAGAGTCTTCTATGACCATGCCATGCCCTGCCAAAACCTCCAGTAGCGTGCCATTGCTTAAAACCTGAAAATACATGCTAAAACGTCAGCATAAAGCTGGTGAGTTCATAGTTTTAAGTAAACAAGTATTTCCCATAAACAAGTGTTTCCAGAAATCAAGTATTTCCCAGCAAAGGCATCGTAAATCCACTCAGTTACAAGTCCCGCCATAAGAGACTTGTAACCTGTGTGTTTACAACCCACTGCCAAAAGTAATATGTTTAAGTAAACAAGTCATTTGCGGAACACGAGATTTTCAGTAGCAAGACAATATAACAAATACAATGTCACAGCTAAAAATAAGGTATACAGTGCCTAAAGCTCATGACCCCCGAAGCTCGACGTAATCGTATGCAATCAAGCATAAAATGCCCCAATTAAGTGTTTGCCAGACACTCGGAAGTAATCCGAATGATATGCGTCCGTTTAACAGGTTGGCGCGACCAACTCGGACGGGGTGTCAACCCAAATAGATCTATCCACAGCATTCGCGCTCACTCGCATGTAATTAACGGTTCATGATAAAGGGGACTTTAGTGGCAGTAATAGGTAACTCAGGCAAAGTAACAGTTTTATATTTATTTCCGCAAAAGCAAGAACTTGTGTTCATAAGAAAGAAATCAAGGATGGAATAAGTAATTCATAATGTATTCAAATAATCAATCAAGTATTTCAACCATCCAGTAATGTTTGAGAAAATGAATCGCGTTCAAGTAAAACAAGCATTGAATTTAAATAGTAAGGAGCATGTATCTTCCCCCAAAACAGTTGTAAAACAAGTAAAAGTAGGGGTTATGAACTCACCTGGTGCAATAGCTACGATGACAACAATGAATACACAGAAATGAGGCACGATCTCTAACCGCAACCTAATATGAATGATATGATCTAATGTAAGAAATGAAATGACGCTACACATGCAAATACGTATGTTATCGATACCACTCATTTGTTTTGAAAATAACGTTTATCGTCGACAAATACATTTTTGACGTCTCGTTAGGTTAATAACCACTTTTCATGGAAATAGGTTGAAACGGTACTCCACGATCCTTGTTTGGTGTTTTATTGGCAAATATAAGGTTTTTGTCGCAAAAATAGCATTTTCATTACTTGAAAATATGCCCAAAATGGCCTCGCAAAACAAGTCGCGAAATGTTGTACGTTAAGGGTTAGTGATGAAACTCAGCGTTTTTGAAAACCTTGTAACAATATCTAGAAGTCGCGTCATTTAACTTTTGGCGATACGGGTCTCGATCGATGAGAAAAGCGACTCTTATTATTGTTACTTGAAAGTATTATGTTCAACACTTAAAAAATTTTATTATAGTAAAAGCTGTCAAAATATATGTAGTTTATCGGGTATATAGATGAGGTCGTAGTTTATTCGTTATAAGTCTATTCGACGAACGGCCAATTGATTTGAAAAGCTTGTTGGAAGATCTTGATTTCATAAAACTACGGCTCGGACTCAAATTGATCCGATCATGAAGAAAAACAGCCAAGAAAGTGGTGTCTCGCAAAGACAGTTTTGCGGCAATAATAATAATAGAAAAGCTGATGGAAATATATATATATCGTCGGATTTCAAACACTTGTATCTTTTTCGTTATAAGCTCGTTTTCTACGTTCTTTATATCCCCGCGAAGGTATTCAAGTATACTTTAGGTTTTTCAAGGTCTCGGCTAGTCTAGATGTCATTAGATCTCAGTTTTTCTTAACTAGAAAATCGGGACAGATTCATATTTCAGAAAATATAGTTTTTGTCGTTAAAATTGAAAATGGCATATCTTTTTCGTCGTAACTCGGATTTTAGTGATTCAAGCGGCCACGGTTTCGTTTTTGAAAGTATTTTCTGAATATCTAACCCAATGTTACCCGGAAACCCCTGAGTTTTCTGAAATTGGCGATTTGGGATAGAACTTATATTTGAAAGTATTTTTCGTTGTTAATATTCGGAAAAACATATCTCCTTCGTTATTAACTCGTTTTTATCCCCGTTTTCGGCCATAGTTTCGTCTGAGAATGTATTTTCTAAATCTTTGGTCCAAAATTACACCCTAGACCCTGAGTTTCTCACGTTTTACAAAAATGGACAGATCTATATATATAGTGTTTAAAACTCATTTTTAAAGATCAAGACTTGACCAATCTACTTCAAATCAACTTCACAAATACCCAATCCTACCATACACCTTCTTAGGGTGTCATGGGTTCCTAGACATCACCAATCTTAGTGGATCTAATGAGATTGCTAGTAAAAATTGTAGATCTATGTTTATAAAAACAAAATGAGTAACAAGTGGTATGGATCTTACATACTTGCATGTTTTACCAATATATCTTGAAAATACATAAAAATATAAAGTAAATGAAAGTATGAAAAGATCAAAAGTATTCTTGAAGCTTACTTGAATATTTGAGGTGATTTGAAGATGATTATGTATAATAACCTAGGGTTTTTACCACAAAACCCCAACTAGATCATGATTAGGACTTTATAAACACTTGGATCTTGAAAAGTTAGTGATTTCTTCCTTGTTTCTAGCCTTGGCCGATTATACCCCAAAGAGAGAAAGAAAGGAAAGTTTGCTAGTTTGTTTAGTGTAAAATGAAAGTGTTGTATGAGTATATTGGAAGTATATATTTATTTTAGAAAGTCTTGGTCAAAAAGTTGGTCCAGGGGGGGGGGACATAGGGGCGGCAAAAAGGAGGGAACAAGGGGAGCTTGTTGGTGGCTCATTAATAATCTTGTCTAACATGTGCAAGTATTGATTAGATATTTTGTACATTGGGTATTATCGGGTACCGAGTTAACTAAAAATAAATGTTAACGAGATGAAATAAAATATGACGAAGTTGTAAAAGTTATAAAATAATATTCCTGATGAGAATCGGGTGTTAGAATAATTATTGAATTGAAATAACGCAAACCGACGGAGTAATAGGCTTTGAACGTAAAATGTAATAATGGATTTCAAAACACCGGGTAAATTAATAATATAATTTTTATATTATTATAATGAGTATGAAAATATGTTAGGATCGTAGTCGGGAGTATTGGTTATACGTTCGTAGTAAAAACTGAGTGGTAACGTTAATTACAAATTAAGCATACGTATATAGAAATAATGCATATCCGTGTAGGGCCTAAAATGTGATGATGATGTAACCGAGGATATGTAGACTACTCCAGTCTATATGACGTGTCATTAATGAATGATGCATGAATTCACAATGAAACCACATTGGTTACGCGAATTTGAAGACTCGTAAACTCAGTTTACGATGAAATAAACGACAATCGTGAATAGTGATTTCCTTCCGGAAATGAATAGTGTCATATGAATAGTAAAATTCTGAAACACTTCTCGGAATCACAAACTGACTCTGAAAATGATGAATAGTAAAATGATGAATAGTGACTGGTGAATAGTAAATGATGAATAGTAACTGATGAATAGTGAATAGAAGAAATGTCCTGAAAATGCGGGTTGTTACAAATAGTATCGTGTCGTGGATTCGCAACTGGACGTACGGATGGTATAACCCCCCATCCCGAACCAGTATATATCGTGGTTTCTTTCTTTACTCGCTTTATATACTTTGGTTGTGCTTGTGGTTGATTGGATTTTTGAACAACCACTTGGTGTTCTCGTTGGCTTAAAGTTTTTAAACATCTAAAAAGCCGAAGAAACCGTATTCATCCCCCCCCCTTTACGGTTCTACAATTGGTATCAGAGCGGAATACTCAAGTTTTTGAGCTTTAAAGCCTTCCCGAGAAGTCGTTTTAAGTCAAAAACTTCTTTTCCAAAAATCTAAAATCCAAACTAAGATTTTTGGTAAAGTTGAGTATAGATCCATGGCTCAAGAGAACTATGTTGAGGGGTGTTCTATGCAAAGACCACCTTTGCTAGAAACCGATGGGTTTTGTTTTTAGAAAACCCGTTTTGAGACCTATGTTAGGTCCAAAGATCTCGACTTATGGGAGGTCATACAAAATGGAAACTTTGTATTCATGGTGGAAGATCTGGAAACAAAGTTGATGGTGGAAAAGCCACTTGCGGATCTAAAAGATGATGAAAAGAGAAAAGTTGGCAAAAATAATGAAGCCAAGATGATTATTTACAATGCTCTACCTCGAAGGGAGTTCAAGAGAGTTCATGTATGTAAAACCGCCAAGGAGATTTGGCATTCTCTCATCATCACTCATCAAGGTAATTCTCAAGTAAAGGATTGCAAGATCAATCTACTCTTACAACAATATGAGAAGTTCTCGATCTCGGATGAAGAAACCATTGATAATGGTTACACACGATTCAATGCTATAGTCACAAGTCTCACGGCTCTTGATTCTAGTTTTTATAACAAGAATCATGTGAGAAAGTTCCTCCGAGCCCTTCCTATCAAGTGGCGACCGAAAGTGACGGCCATAGAAGAAGCCAAGAATTTGGCGGAACTCCCTCTTGATGATCTCATCGGCAATCTCAAAGTCTATTAGATGATTGTCGAAAATGACAAGGCTAGCACCAAAGACAAGAAGGAGAAAGTAAAGTCTTTGGCTCTCAAAGCTAAGGTCACTAAAAGTCAAGAATGTGATGGCCTAGATGATAGTGATGAAGAAGATGAGGTGGATGACGAAGAGTACAATCTCATGGCCAAAAACTTTAGGAAATTCTTTAGAAGAGGTGGTAACTTTAGGAGTGGTAATAGGTTTGGTAACCGAGGTAGTGGTGGAAGAAACAACTTTGGTAGAAACCAAGGTATTGACAACAAGATTGGTGAGAGCTCAAGGCAAACCCAAGGATGCTACAATTGCGGAGAAAATGGTCACTTCATCAATGAATGTCCTAAGCCCAAGGTGAACAAGGCGTTCGTGGGTGGGGCATGGAGTGATGGTGAGGATGAAGAACAACCAACCAATGAAGCCACTTGTCTCATGGCTCAAGAAAAACTTGAGGTACCTCTAAACTCTTCCTCTTCAAATAATTTAAATGTCAACAATTTGCAAAAGGAGAATGAGTAACTAGTTAAGTTTGATGATGATTTTAGAAAAACTTTTGAAAGAATCTTTAAGGAAAAACATCTAATTGAATTAGAAAATGCTAAATTTAATAAAAGGATTTGTGAACTTGAAAATAAAATAAAAACACTAAAACATTGCAAAGAGGTGTTTGAACCTTGTAAAAATTGTGAAGCACTCACACTTGAGGTTAACTCTTTGAATGAAAAAGTGTTGATACTCCAAAAGGAGTCCTTAAGTTTTTCAAAATATAAGAAGAGCTCAAATGATTTGGATAACATTTTAAGTCATCAAAAAATGTCCCAAGATAAAGGAGGTCTTGGATTTTCAAATATTGGAAAAACCACTCCTATAAGCCTAACAAAACCAATTACATTTGTTAAAGCTAAAGAAAATGAAACTCCAAAGTTTTTCGAGGCTGACGCGCTACCCGACGCGTCAAAGCGCCAGAAGCGCGCCAGCCCTCTGAGGAAAATTGGTTAATTATCAAACAATTTCATTAAACCAATTACTCCTCAAGTTCCTCTTGTAAGTACTCGAGGTAATCAAGCTCCCATTGCAAGAAGAGAAAACCCAAGACAAAGTTTTAACTCAAGTTCTCGTAATGGTCTTGGTTATAAACAACCTCGAGTTAGTGATAGACCATTATTACCAACACCTAATATGAGACCATCTACCTCATATAATCAAAGACCATTTTCTCAAAATAACCAAAGAAGAAACCCTTATACTTATAATCAAAGGTCATCTCAATACCAATACCACAACTATCAAAGGAGAGACAACTCCTACCCAAACCAAGCTTTCTTTAGACCTCAAGGATACAACCACTATAGACCAAGCTATCAAAATCAAAATCTTTCTCAAAATGATCCTTGGTCCACTCTTTATAATTTTGGTATTGAGAAGATACGTGTTTTACTTCAAGACCCAAGAATGTTCAACTTGGGAAACTCATATGCTAACCAAAATGGACCCAAGAAACAACGGGTACCAAAAGTATGAGTCATGTCTTTGTTGTAGGTTTGTCTCAAAAGTGATCTACAACCGGACGAGTGGATAGTGGATAGTGGGTGCACTAAACACATGACCGGGAATAGAAGATTGTTCACGTCATACATGGAGTATAACGACAATCAAGTCATTTTTGGAAGCAAACTTAACGGCAAAATTTTCGGCAAAGGTAATGTCCTCCATGACTCCATAGAAATATCCAATGTTGAGCATGTTAGGGGTTTAAGTTTTAATTTAATTAGTGTGAGTCAATTAAGTGATGATGATTGTGAGGTTAAGTTTACTAAAGTAGATTGTACTATTAGTAAAAATGGTATTGTGTTAGCTAAAGGCATTAGGAGAAACAACTTGTATACATGCAAGTTAGGAGATAATTCTAAGCAACACATTTGTCTTACGTCCATGGTGGACAACTCAACGCTTTGGCATAGGAGGTTAGGTCATGCAAATATGAGGTTAGTCCAAAACCTAGCTTCCAACGAGCTAGTACGGAATTTACCAAAGTTGAGTTTTGAGAGGCATTATTGTGATATATGTCTAGGAGGTCAAGGACAAGCGAATAATAGAAATAAAAATGAAGTGTCAACTAGTAGGGTCTTAGAGTTAGTACACTTGGATTTGTATGGTCCGTCTCCAATCCAAAGCTACGGAGGAAACTTCTACACTTTGATGATTGTAGATGATTATTCAAATTATACATGGGTGTTGTTCTTAGAAAATAAGGAAGGTATCTTAAATAAGTTCAATATTTTGAGAAAGAAACTTGAAAACCTACTTGATTGTTCAATTATTTCAATTAAAACAAATCATAGTAGTGAATTTGATAAAATGTAATTTGGAAACTTTTGTGAACAACATGGAATATCTTATAACTTATCGGGCCCGTTCACTTCTCAATCGCTTGAGATTGTTGAAAGAACATATCGTAAGTTAAGAAAGATGAGTCGTGCAATGCTTGACGAGCAATCCATCCCACAAAAGTTTTGGTGTCATGCCCTAGATACCGCGTGCTATATCTTTAATAGAGCTTATATAAGAAAGATGATTAATAAGACACCTTATGAAATACTTAGGAATAGAAAGCCATCCCTAGAGTATTTTAGAGTTTTTGGTTGCAAAGTATTCATACTTAACACCAAAGAGTACCTCACCAAATTTGACCCAAAGTCGTATGAAGGTGTTTTCTTAGGATACTCTCAAACGAGTAAAGCATACATAGTGCTTAATAAGGAAACAATAAGAATTGAGGAATCTCTCAATGTGACCTTTGATGAGAGCATGCTCGAGCCCAAACTATCTTCTTCAATAGAAGATGACGTGATTAACGAACATGTAGTTCAATATCATGAGGGGTCGCCAACATTACAAGTTAATGTTTCAGATGACGGCAATCCTAAGGATGTGATAGAAGCGAGGGGTCATCCTATACAAAAAGTCATTGGTGACTTGAATAAAACGACACTTAGATCACAAAACAAACAAATCTAAGTTTTTGGCATGACATTTTCCAAAAGTCCAAATTGCTTTGGGATAGGTTTTGATGTTATACATGCATCTTAAGAGAACAATCTTTGTATTGAAATAAAATGTGTTAAAGGTTATTATGATGCTACTAGAGACTACATATTTATGTGATTAGGTCTTATGTGAAGGCATGAAAGGAATTTACAAATTTCAAAGATGAAAAATATTCATCAATTCATTATTCACACAATGATTGATAATATTAAAGAGTCTACATGTCTATACTACGTGTTTGAACGAGAAAAATTTGACACAAGTTATCTTGATTCATCTAGATAATTTTGACTGTGTCAAAACACAATTCACACTTGTGTTGAAGATTTTATATCTAATTCTACTTGTTCATCCTATGTGATAAACTACATGGTGCATGCTCACAATTAAATTAAATAATGCTATCTCCTAAGCATTTAATTGCTTGTAGTTACATGCATATGAATTAAATGTAACTAGCATAAGATTCTAGTTCTCCCAACCTCCACTCAAGCCTATATAGAACACTCATTTCTCATTGAATATAGGTACATGTATTAGATGGGTTGAACATCTAATCAAGCATCTAATGTACTTTGATCATTAATTACTTGACCCATTTTCATGTACTTTGATTCCTAACTACTCACTTAATTCATCTATAAATGAAGTAATCTTGCTAAGTTATCTAGATATTAAATCTTGAAAAAGGCCAAACTACACTAGAACACACTCAAACATGGACATGGAAGATGAATTTGTTGGGTCATCATACCATTTCAATGATGGTAGGCGTATGATGACTAGAGAGGAGGAACAAAATATTGATTGGGATAGCATTGGTAGTGCGGAAATCCCAATTGTGAAAGATTTCCTCAAACTTTGCTTTGTTGGAGATGATATTTGGAACAAGATTGAAGGGAAGCTTGGTAAACCCTTAGAGAATGATCACACTCGTAAGTGGGAATGTTGCTCAACCATTGGTGTGATTGAGCGGGATGTTCTCTCTATTCGTGAGGAAATTAGAGAGCTACATAAATCCATCAACAATGATATGTTGGTGATGACCGCCGTTCTTAAAGACATCTCAAGGGTGATGATTCAAGATAAGGAAGAAGAGTGATAAAGTAAAACTTTGGTCTAATAATATAACAACCTAGGTCGTGTCACATTGTTATATGAATAAATTATGGTAGGATGATCTCATTATATGTCCTTCATAATGTGTTTTAGGATGTTTGTCTTGCTTGTATTAGATAGTGTACTTGTTGTATGCTTTATCTTTTTCTATGTGAAATAACGTATATTATGGCCTATATGAATAATTCATGCTTAACTCAATTTTTTTTATGCTCAACATTTGGATATTGGGGTCATCTTGGACCTATACATATATTGTTGTGATATGAACTAACCCATGTTGCAAGCATCCAAATGGTAACCTAACCCATTTTGGACCTTCACATGTGAGGATTTCTTGGTTGTTGCATGTTGTGGTATTTTTATGTAGCTAGGCCACCGCAAAGGTGAGGCTCTTGACCCATGGATCCCCGCCTTGAAACAAGGGGGAGCAACGATCTAGGGGGAGCACGTTCAAGTGCTATTGTATCAAGCTACTTTCCCATTTCATAATGGAAGTCCCACCTTTTTGATTCGACAAAAGGGGGAGAAAGAAAGCAAGAGGCGTGAAGACCATTCAAGATATGATAAAGGCTTCACCAATCTACAAGGCAAGGTCAAGACGCAAAGCTTCACCAAAGGCTCGCTTGTCTTCGCTACGTTTGTAAGTTTATTTGCTTTCGGATTTTATTTGTCATCATCAAAAAGGGGGAGATTGTTGAGGCAACATGATCAAGATCTCCTAATGTTTTGATAATAACAAATAAACCTTCGAAACATATAAAACGTCAAGCGGTAGCCTAATTCGCCAAATTCCATGTTTGCTGTTGGCGCGCTGACGCGCCAGGAGTCTGTATGGATTTGGGCGAATTTTGAAAGTCGGTTTTCCCCTTACCCGACAAATGTGGATCTTTCAATACAGGTATGAATATGTTATGTGCTTAATTGAGAACACTCGAAACGAGTTTTGGGATTAGAGAGATCCAACTTTTAAAGCACCCATTTACGGGAAAACGCCAACTCATGTTTTCTTGCTATCGCCTCTAGCCAAGGCTTTTATAAACTTAGGGAGCTTATTTATTTCACGTAACATCATGTGAAAGCATTCATATGCTCATATCCCGTGCTTACGTCTTCTCTAATTACGTAACGGGTTTACTCCCTTATTGATCAAACTAAGTCAAAGGTCACTTTGCGTAAACGCATCCTTTCCCACTTAGGTTATGCTTTAAATTAAGGCAAAGCACTTAACTTGTTTGAACCAAAGTATTAGTTGAGAACGTCGAGTCGTGAAAAGTCACGAGATATGAAATTATGGATTCTCGACGTTGTGTTACTTGAATTAATAAGTAACTTATGATTTTCTCAACTTATAATTTTAATTGTCTAAATCTTTTCTTCTTAATGACAATTAGATTATTTTCTCTTAATTACTTTCTTAATTATCTTCTTCAACAAAATACCACTTACCTCAAAACCATCAAACCCAATACCACCAAATCTCCCACAATCATTCTCAAATATCCTTTCCAACATTCCCTTACACCACTTACACAAAAGTGTACCTTTGTCCCCCAAACTTTTAATCCAAGCCATTGAATTCGAATTCAATCCATCTCAACCTTTCATTCTCTTACAACATCACATCTCTTACACATCCCTTACACATCTCTTATATTCCTTACACATCTCCAATCTCAACCATCTAATTCAAATTAAACACATCTCAACCACTCATCCAATCTCCTCTCTATTATACCACATGTGTTTAATCTCAACCCTCCATTTCAAACCCAAATCAATCTGAACCCTTGGATCACCCTTCCTCTCCAAGCCAAAGGACACTATGATCTCATCCATCCATTCAAACCAAAACCATCTCAACCATCCAATCTCTTACAACATATCTTAACCTTCTATTTCAAACCAAAACAATCTTAACCCTCCATCCAACCTTTCCCCCCAAGCAAAGGTATATTCCTTTGGAATATCCTTTCTAACCCAACCATGGTTTACCTCTTCCAACCATGGTTAGTTCTCAACATACAACCCAAACCCAACCTTGGTTAACCTAACCAACATACTTCCTAACCCAACTATGGTTACCTCTCTACACCCAACCATGGTTATCTTTTAACCTCACCAAGGATGGAACATTCCCTTGTGTAAACCTCTTAACCTAACCATGGTTCATTCTCTATACACTTAACCCTTCTCAACCTAACCATGATTACTTCTATACACTTAGCCCTTCTATACCTAACCATGGTTAAACCTCTAAACCCTTACCCTAACCATAGTTACACCTTAACCCTTCCCTTGAAGATTATTCCATGGCATACTCTCTTCTCAATTATGCCATGTGAGGAATACCATTTATACCCCTACCAAATTACCCTTTCTACTCTTCTACCCTTTGGTATTTGGTTTTCTTATAAACACTTCACAAATAACTTTTCAAATTGGCTATTTGAGTTGGTAAACCTTAGATTGATTAATGTTAAGATTTAGTGTGAAGTACAATTGGGGGTTTAGCAAGGATAGGTATTTAAAGGATCAAAACCCAAACTTTTGAGAAAAAGTTTACAGACGCCTGGCGCGCTGCCCACGCGTTGACGCGTGGGTGACGCGCCGGCCTCGGTAAAATTTTCCAAGTTTGGATCTTGGACTATAAATACCACTCTTGCCTCTTGTATTCCTCACCCCTTGCCATTATTCTTTCTCTCTTCATTCTTTCTCTCTAATCCTCTAATTCTATCTCTTGTGTTCTTAATCTATCACACTAACATCTATTGAAAGAACACTTCTTCTTTGCAAGGGAAGAATCACAAGAACCTAATCCACTCTTGTGATTGTGTCGAGGGTCTTCTTATCTTTACCCTTTCTACTACAATCGAGTCTCTAGGTTAGGTTAGGACTTGGTTGATAAAACAAACATTCAATCTCTTATTCAATTGTTTGTAAGGGAAGTCTTGTGTCTTTGTGACCAAGCCTAGATCATTGGGGATCTAGTTGGGGTTTGATACTTCCGTGGGAAGTTTTGGTAGTGGTCTTGGTGACCCATAGGTTAAGTCGAATCACGAGATTCTTGAGGGTGGTTTCCGAGGGCGGAATACAGTGGGAGTAACTCCTTCTTTGTGAGCATCGATATTGGTGAATATCGGTGGAGTGAATTGTAACGGTTTGTAGTCCACCGAAAGGATTATACTAGTTGAATAGTATCATGTCGTGGATTCGCAACTGGACGTATGGATGGTATAACCCCCCATCCCGAACCAGTATATATCGTGGTGTCTTTCTTTACTCGCTTTATATACTTTGGTTGTGCTTGTGGTTGATTGGATTTTTGAACAACCACTTGGTGTTCTCTTTGGCTTAAAGTTTTTAAACATCTAAAAAGCCGAGGAAACCGTATTCACCCCCCTCTACGGTTCTACACATAACTTCACATATAGAAAATATAACATAACCTAAAAAAAAATATGTACCCATGGCTGCAAACACTATTTTGGTTAGATTGGCCTGCTTCATGATCGGGTACCTATGGTCTAGGAAATTTAAATGCACAAAGGGGATCCAAACCCATTGTGGCTGCAACCATAGATATGGGTTTGGATCCAAACCCATAGATACGAGTAGAAGAAACTCTTCATGATCCGGTACCTATGGTGTAGGAAATTTAAATTCACTGTAAAAACAAAAATAATAATAAGGGTTAGTAGATTGTCAAATACATCGTTTTTCGCAAATTAGTTGTACGAAAACCAAATCTTACTTCATTGATTTCTGCTAAGTCATATTTCTATTTAGTTACAGCAACACCATTGTAACTCTCAATGACGCTTTTCCGGTTCTACCTACATAACATTATTATATAAAGGCAATGTTATGACGTATAAGTATCCTTATGCTCTATAAAAGTATAATCATTTATTTATGGGCATCGGTGATTATTTATTTATAATAACAGATATGTTGGCATACTTTACCTAACATGTCATTTATATAAGAAAAGTTGGTAAAAGAGTTACATTAAATTTAATTGACCAAGTTACCTTTGTTTCGACCCATTAGCTGACTGGATCTGCAATATTTCCACGACTACTTATATCTTTCGCCTTCAAAATTAAGAAATGCGGCATTACATCTCATTCCAAATCATAGGGCACCCTGGTATAATAATCAACCCTGTAACAATTCCAGCAACAATTATTTACACGCAAACAAAGATTAAAAGACCCAAATTTTTCGAAACTAAAAAAATATATATAAAAAAAAAAAAAAAAAAATCAAACCCACAAACCAAACGCCCCAAGCCGCACACTCTATACTGATGTATTAACTTCTTAATGAGTTAAAAAATGTTTACCAAAAGTGATACAATTACATATTCATAATACATTTGTTCAAGAGTTAGTAGTAGTGCAGCATGACTGACCTGTGGCTTTTATTTTGGCCGACTATTGAGGGCAGACGGAATGGTACCAACAATTTGATGTTGCTTAGGTTGCAACGAAGTAGCAGTTACATTTTGAGACCCATGAGTATCCCCTTGTTTACTTGCTGAAACAATCCAAACAATATTTACAATAACTAAACAAATCTTTGTGTGCTCAATGTGTACAACTGGATTTTTAATAAGCAAACAAATTACCTCCTGTGTGATCAATGTGGGCAGCCCTCGAACTCGTAAGTCCGAATCCATAACCTTTTCATCACTCCCTTCCCTCATTCTTCTCCACGTACTATTACCAAATTTCGCCTTCCGTCTTTTGCCCTTCCTCCTTCGCTCTCTACTGCCACGTCTCCCTTTCGTTCTCTACTGCCACGGCTCTCGTTGGCTTATTTATCCCTATAAAAGGCATGAACTTTTCAAAATAAGATTGGTCAAAAACCTAAAATGAATAATTTAATATCATTAATCAATACAGCTACAATTAAACCAAAATCAACATAAACTTAATCTTACACATCTTTATGGTAACCACTGTTGTCCAACTTATCCAAATCCCGTTGGCCTTTTCATATGTAAATCCCCGTATGTCCTCCTTGTCAACCTCATAAACGGCATCCACATCACACACATCTACAAAGTAATAGAATTAAGATCCCACCTGAAAAATGACAATTTACAATGAAAACCTTATCTTGGATTTTTATAAAAAGGAAAACAAACAATAATTAAACACAAATTAAACAATAATTCATAAAGGGTGTTTAATCTTACAAACATCTTTTGAAACTCAATGAATCAAATCATTACCGTTCACCAGCTTTGTAGCCGCAAGCGACACGCGAAAACCAAAAACATCTTTGTCAGTAACTATATTTTCATCATCAAACGCAAATAAGCATCCACAGTCCGTTTCGTCTTCTTCCTAGCAATTTCTGGAATCCGGTGGAAAGTTTGAGAGATGAGACCGAGAATAATCTGGAATGTTTTGAGTATGATCCGGATATAATAATCTCAGTTATAGGCGGTGGGTTTTTTTTAGTGGACCTCATTTTTCGCTGTTGTATTGGGCCTTAACAGGCTAAAAAATTTACGCTGGAGCCTATGTTACTACCCGACGTCGTTTTAAACGACATTTAATATATATAGTAATAAGATCGATCATCCATTTAAGTCGTTAAATATGTAAAACTGAACTCAATGATCAAAATAATTCAATTAAGTGGTCCTCCATCTCTATTATTTGTTGTTATGACCAACATATACTCACTTCATTCTTCAACATGCATGAATGCTAGAAAATGACTAGCTAGCTAGCCATTGTTGAAAAATAGCTTATAGAGCTGATTTGGCATTTAATTTATTACGTGTCTTCAAAAAATGTCCCATCGTGAAAGTAGAAACACGATGCCACCTTCGATTTAGAATTTAACCAACGATAATGAAAAACTCTCTAGAACTCTATGCTATATATGCAGTCGTCGTGGAGATCGATCAGTGTTTGGTTGATGAGGAAATTAAAGTTAAAATATATATACAATCTCATTTTTCACAAGAAAGGAACCATTGGTTACATACATTTCCAAGTTTGGTCTTATGCATCCGATATTCCGATATAAATATTTTATAATTTTTATTCGAATTACATGTTGCATAAAATGAAATTCTTTGATGTAATAGTGATTCACTTTGGAAAGAGTTCCATTTTATGCAACATATAATTTGAATAAAAATTACAAAATATTTATATCGGATGCATAAGACCACGCTTGCAAATGTATGTAACCAATGGTTCTTTTCTTTTTGAACGAGAAATTTATTAAAACTAGCTAAGAGCTAGATATCAAAAAGATTACATGATACTCCGTATTATAAGAAGTTTTTGGGTCACAAATCCAATCAAATTACTTGGGTTTAAAAGATCTTTTCCTGTTAACAATAAAATGAAACACGAATGTTATTTTACAAAGCCAGTCAAAATTAGTGGCGGACCCATGAAAAATAGAATGTGGGGGCAATTTTCTTTTTTTTTTTTTTTTTTCTTTTTTTTACAACAATAACAAATTGCGGAAGAAAAAACTAGAATCTTAATGATAAATTGAGTATTTTTACTTAGAGATGAAGGATTTATAAACTTTAAAGTGTTGAATATTGAATTTTAGTATGTGGGTGGGGCCAACTTGAGTTTTTGGTGAGACACTTTCGAAAAAATGTCAAAAAAAAGTAAATAAATAAAAAAAGTAAAAAATAAAAACTCAAAATTTTCAGTTAACCATGAGAGGCACCGGCCCACACACTTGCTACATCACGATGGCGTATTTTTGCAACAAACACCGTTCACTACACATACATTGTGTACAAAAAAACTTTTTTTTTTTCCAGCTTCATAGACAAAAAGAATTAAAGTTTTGCTTAATTCGTTAGAACACATTTTCGCTAATAATATCAGCATAAACAAGACTATTTTTGGACACTGATGAACATTTACATAGCCATAGACCAGCTTTTGTCAAATAATAAGATCCCTAAGGCTTGCCGTGTTCATTAGTCACTTTGTAGATTATTGGGCGTATTCAAGTATCCCTGGAGTGGACGTGCATAACAGCACTAAAAATATTGATACAATCATGTGAAGGATCTGAAAGTAACTAATTAATCTATTTTTGAGTAGACTGTTAATGGAAAAGGAAAGATGCGAGATTACAAGTATAAATGAAAAAGTAACATGGTGGAGGTTTGTATCGACGAAAATGATAATAAAAACCATATCTGAAAGATGCGAGATTACAAGTATAAATGAAAAAGTAACTGATACGTGTAAGACTTTAACAACCAGAATTCAAGAAAGAATTGTAGCCGTTATGAATAACAAACAGGAAATCATGGAGAAGAAGAAATGATTTCGTATTTGAGATTCTTGATTCACAAAGTTTGTAATGGAATTAAGAGAGAAGAAAGATTACAATCTGGAATTAGTGAATGAATACAACTAAAATGATAGTTGGGTATTTATACAAGTGAAAACTGGGAATACTAAGCTAACAAACTTTCCCGCTCTTTTTAGTAAAAAACTTTTGAGTTGTCACGTGCCATCCACGTGTCTTTAGCTTGAATCATTTTTAGCACGTATCAAATCCATCCCTCTTAGAGTTTGACTTTCCACAGTCAAACTTGATTATAAGCAGCCATCAGTTGATCAGCTTCAGGGTAACTTTTGAGCAATTCTGAGTACAATTCCCACGTAGCTTCTTCAACACTCCCATTGGACCATTGAACCAGAACATAAGCCACAGCCCTAGTATTCATCTTCCCAAGTCTTCTGTCCAAAATCTTGGCTGGAAACACTGACATCATACCTCTGTCATCACACATGGGCAAAGGCAAAGTACCAGGTTGAACCACACTTCCTTTACAAAGCTTGAGCTGGGACACATGGAACACTGGATGGATTTGGCTGCCACTTGGTAACTGTAACTTGTAAGCTACCTTGCCAACTCTTTCAAGTATCTGAAAAGGACCATAGTATTTTGATGACAGCTTGTTGTAAGGAGTTGGTCTATTGGTTGATTGTGTATAAGGCTGCAATTTCAAGTAAACCCAAACTCCCTCTTCAAATTCTCTGTCAGTTCTATGCTTGTCTGCTAAACTTTTCATTCTATCCTGGGCTCTCTTCAAATGAAATTTAAGCATCTCCACCACTTGTTCTCTGGCTTGCATACTTCTATCCACAGCTTCCACATTGCTTTCTCCTGGTAAATAAGGCATATGGATAGGTGGTGATTGACCATACAACACTTCAAAGGGTGTAGTTTGTATAGCAGAATGGAAGTTGGTATTATACCAAAACTCAGCCATAGCAACCCATTGGGTCCACTCCTTGGGCTTTTCACCAGACATACACCTCAAATAACATTCAAGACATCTATTCACCACTTCTGATTGGCCATCAGTTTGTGGATGATAGGCTGTTGACATGTGTAATTTGACCTTCAATACTTTGAACAATGATTGCCAGAAGTTACTTAGAAAAACTTTATCTCTATCACTTACAATGGTATTTGGCAAACCATGGAGTTTATAGACATTGTCAAGGAACACTTGTGCCACTTGAGTTGCAGTAAAAGGATGTTGTAGGGGTAAGAAGTGAGCATATTTGCTAAGTCTATCCACCACCACAAGAATTACAGTTTTCCCATTGGACTTTGGCAAACCTTCAACAAAATCCATTGAAATGTCACTCCACACTTTCACAGTAATAGGCAAAGGTTGCATTAAACCTGGATAAGCACTGAGATCAGGTTTACACCTTTGACAAACATCACATTCTATGACCCATTGCTTCACCATTTTTCTCATATTCTTCCAATAGCACAATGAACTTAACTTTTGCACAGTCACTTGCACCCCAGAATGACCTCCTACAGATTCATTGTGAATCTGTGAGAAAATCAATTTTCTTAAAGCCTCATCATCACCCACCACCAATTTACCATTTCTTCTCAATTGACCATTTGCCCAAGTATACTTCTTTGACTTAAAACCTGGGTTTGCAAACTTTTGAATTAGTTCATCTAACTTCATATCATTGACCCAACTTTCTTCAATCTTCTTAAGCAACTCAGTGTTCACATTAGTAGCTACCAAAGCATACAACTGACCTTGTACTTCCTTTCTAGACAAAGCATCAGCTACAATGTTCTCACTACCCTTCTTATAAGCTATTTCATAGTCATATCCGAACAGTTTTGGTAAACCACTTAGCCTGAAATGGTGTTGTCAATCTTTGGTCTAACAAATACTTCAAGCTAAAGTGGTCAGTTTTGATCTTAAAGTGCCTGTCCATTAGATATCCCTTCCACTTTTCTAAAGCTAAAATGACAGCCAAAAATTCTTTTTCATAAGTAGAAAGTACCTGATGTTTGGGTGAGAGTGATTTACTCAGGTATGCCAATGGATGACCATCTTGTTGCAACACTGCTCCAATCCCATTACCACAAGCATCAGTTTCCACAGTAAATTCCTTTTCAAAATTTGGCATTCCCAACACAGGTGCTTGAACCATTGCATTCTTCAGCTCTTCAAAGCTTGTTGAGCTGCCTCATTCCACATGAAAGAATTCTTCTTCAACAATACAGTCAAAGGTTTGCTTATGACTGCATAACCTTTGATGAACCTTCTATAATAACCTGTCAAACCTAAGAATCCTCTCAATTGTTTAACATTCTTAGGAATAGGCCATTCTTTCATTGATTCAATCTTAGAAGGATCAGTAGCAACTCCTTTATCAGATATTATGTGACCAAGATACTCCACTTGTGAAACAGCAAAAGTACACTTGCTTCTTTTTGCATACAATGTGTGATCTTGCATAGTCTGCAACACCAACTTCAAATGACCCAAATGCTCTGAAATTGACTTACTATAGATCAGAATATCATCAAAGAAAACCAGTACAAACTTCCTTAGGTATGGTTTGAAGACTTCATTCATCAGTGATTGAAAAGTAGAAGGAGCATTGGTTAAGCCAAATGGCATAACCAGGAATTCATAATGTCCATCATGTGTTCTAAAAGCAGTCTTGTGAATATCTGAGTCTTTCATTCTGATTTGGTGGTAACCAGACCTCAAATCAAGCTTAGAGAACACCACTGACCCATGTAACTCATCTATAAGTTCCTCAATCATAGGAATTGGGAACTTATCTTTGACTGTATGCTTGTTCAATTGTCTATAGTCCACACACATCCTCCATGACCCATCCTTCTTTTTGACCATCACAATTGGAGATGAAAATGAACTTTGACTTGACCTTATTACCCCTGATTCCAACAATTCCTTCACCATATGTTCTATTGCATCCTTTTGACTTGGTGGATGTCTATAAGGTCTAATGTTGACTGGTGGAGTGTTTGGTAAAGGTGGAATTTGGTGGTCATGGGTTCTCTTAGGAGGCAAACTTGTGGGCACTTCAAACACCTCTTTAAACTCATCCAAAACTTCATCAATCTTCTGTGGCTCAATCAAAGTCACACCTTCCATATTGCACAATGAAACAGGACAAACACAAACAGCCATTGAGTTTAGAGTAGCCTTAAATTGCAACTTAGGGTGCATCCACTGCAAAGCAGCCTGTTGTGCCCCTTTCAACATCACTTTCTTATTACCCACATAATACTCCATAGTCAAATTTGCAAAGTTGCACTGAATGGTTCCCAAAGTGGCTAACCATTGTATTCCTAGTACCATGTCAGAACCTCCTAGAGGTAAAATCATCGCATCAATGGTGTATGTGAGTTCTCCCATGGTCAAAGACAAACCCTGACACAATAAGGTACTAATCATAGCATCACCATTAGCCACAGCAACTTGTAATGGACACATTCTTTTAGTTCTACACCCCAACTTCTTAGCAGTTTGTACATCAATGAAATTGTGAGTGCTACCACAATCCACAAGTACATGTACATTCTATCTTCCTACCATACCTTTGACCCTCATGGTTTGGTAATTGTACACTCCAGTCAAAGCATTTAGTGAGATTTGTGCCATCATTTCATTATTATGCTCAAATTCACCCATTTGCTCAGACTCACCCATTTGACCCATATCTTCATTAATCAACTCTTCTTCCATATTTTCAAATTCTTCATCAGCTACAATTTCTAAAGAATGTAATTGACCACTACACTTGTGTCCAGGCACATACTTTTGATCACAATAGAAACAAAGATTTTTAGATCTCTTTTCCTCAATTTCCTTTTGGGTCAATCTCTTATAGGGTGTTTGGTTTTGCCTATAACTACTTCCATTATTGACATAAGAAGCATTATTAGGCCTAGCCACATAAGTATTGCTCCTATTATTGTAATTATTCACTGGATTAGCTTTGGGTGTAGGTAAAATAGGAGTATACCTTTGCTTGTTGACTGAATTTGTCTTTTCTTGCATTTTGGCCATGGTAAATAGATCAACCAAGGTGATTGGCTTGAACATTCTTACTGGCATACTAATTTCATCTTTCAAGCCTCTAATGAACAAGCTAATTGCAAGAGACTCAGGCAATTCCAATCTATTCAACAAATCTTCAAACTGATCTTGGTAAGCTTGTACTGTACCAGTCTGTTTCAAATTCTTGAGTTCCACCATTGGATCTTCAAACACACTCCAAACCTCTTCAAAACTTGTTCTGCATAGAATTCCCATGGACAACCATCACCATACTTTTTCAAGAACTGTTGATGCCATACCAAGGCTCTATCAGACAAATGCATTTCTGCTAATTCCATCTTCATCTCTTCCTGCACCTCATCAATTTTGAAGAAATGTTTGCATCTGAACAACCAACTTTTAACATCATCTCCATTGAATCTTGGAAACTCAATTTTTGACATTCTTCCATATTGGTTTGCCACTACACCACCACCATTTCTTCCACCATGAGTATGAAGACCATTACTTGTTCCTTCACCAGATCTCATCCTCATCATCTCATTCTGCAATTGCTCCATTCTTCTTGCCATTTCCTCAATGGTGGTCTGAAGTGACTCCATTGTGGTTTCTTGGTTTCTTGATGTGTTTCTTGTTTCCACCATGTCTACAGTATCATTATCACTCATCAACAATGATTTCTCACTGACCAATTGGGATAATGACTACTAGAACTGTTATGGGTCACTCAATCCAATTGCTGCTTGCCAGCTTGTTCAAGATAAGAAAATTTAACGAGAATTTCGGCTTATCTTGTGGCCGTACAGTTGATTGACACTAACCAAATGAAAACAGAACAGTGAAATCAGTGGTGGCTGATTTCTAAACCGGAATCTTGGTTTCTTGCCGGAATTTCACCGGAGAAGATAACCGGAATATCAAGAAATGTCAGTTTAACACTTCTTGAATGAAAATGGTGCCAAGAAAGGGCTCTAGATACCACTTGATACGTGTAAGACTTTAAAAACCAGAATTCAAGAAAGAATTGTAGCCGTTATGAATAACAAACAGGAAATCAGGGAGAAGAAGAAATGATTTCGTATTTGAGATTCTTGATTCACAAAGTTTGTAATGGAATTAAGAGAGAAGAAAGATTACAATCTTGAATTAGTGAATGAATACAACTGAAATGATAGTTGGGTATTTATACAAGTGAAAACTGGGAATACTAAGCTAACGAACTTTCCCGCTCTTTTTAGTAAAAAAACTTTTGAGTTTTCACATGCCATCCACGTTTGAATCATTTTTAGCACGTATCAGTAACATGGTGTAGGTTTGTATCGACGAAAATGATAATAAAAACCATATCTGTTAACATTATGTACAATACAGTCCCAACCATTGTACATATTGCTAACATAATAAGGTTGATGGGCTATGTGGTCTCATTTACTTATAAACGAGAGTGGCAATGGTTCGCCGCATTGCGGGCGAGCCTGTATTTTGGATGAGTTTATGGTGTATAAATAAATAGGTATATCTTATTTAACGTAGTTGAATGATTGTTTTGAAATACAAGCGTTTTTTTTTTTTTTTTTTTTTTTTTTTTTTTTTTTTTTTTTTTTTAATTGCTGACTTTAATGTTTTCGTTGTGTTTGTTTATCGTTGATGTAAGGTATTTGAATTACGGTTTTG
Source organism: Artemisia argyi (assembly GCA_030686995.1). Classification (NCBI taxonomy): domain Eukaryota; kingdom Viridiplantae; phylum Streptophyta; class Magnoliopsida; order Asterales; family Asteraceae; genus Artemisia; species Artemisia argyi. The sequence continues at coordinate 77,240,603 of CM060681.1, forward strand.
AAATAAGTAGTGTTTTTTTTAATTTATAATAGCAACTTTAGTGTTTTCTTTGTTTGTGATTTTTAAAGATATTTTGGTACTTATATTTTGGGTTAAATATTGATAATCGGGTTAAAAAAGCTTGTGTCCTGGACTTTCACATGTATTAAAATGCATTTCATCCTTAAACTTTTTTATTTATATGCCATTCTTAAATATTGATAATCGGTAGTGGGCTAAATACATGGTTTTACATGGGCTTGCTTTTACTATAATCAAAACATTAGGCCAGGACCAACAGGTAAGGGGCAAAAATGATGGGCCTGTGGAGCCCGTGAAAAATGGCGGGAAACCCATGCATGATACGGCGTCGCATGCGATGACATTTAATAATATGTATAATTGTTCTCATGTTTGTTCACTCACCCATGTGGGTAGGGGTGTTGATCGGTTCGGTTTTCGGTTATTCGGTTAATTCGGTTCGGTTAATTCGGTTAAATTTTTTTTTAGGGTCAAACCGTGAACCAAACCAAACCGAATTCAAATTCGGTTTTTGGTTCGGTTTGGTTAAATTCTAGTTCGGTTTGGTTCGGTTCGGTTTTCGGTTTAACCAAATTACACACTTTATTTAAAAAAAAAGAAAAATATACAAATATATTTTGCCAAAAAAGTTATTTCAAACATAAAAAGTATTTTTTAATATTAGGATAGAATTTTTTTGTTATTTATATATATATAAACATATATATATATATATATATATATATATATATATATATATATATATATATATATATATATATATATATATATATATATAGTGTAACTTTCAAATGAGAACCATTTTAACTGCAAGAACTGCGAAAACCACATTTTGACCCTAGGATGATAAGATCAATGGTTAGAAATGAATGTGGCAGTTTTGTAATTAAAATGGAAACAAATATAATTAATTAAATGAAGAAGGGTATTATAGGAACTGACTAAATACATTGAAAATAAATACTGTATTAAAAAAAAAAAAACCCCCATTATGTGGAATCAGTTATTTATCTCCTACAAACCCTAGCCACTTTCTCCACTTCCATACGGTGTAAAATAAACACCCCCACCACCATCGACTAAACCTCCGCCACCACCAAGATCCGTCACCGCCTGTGATGGTTCATTTGGATCAATCACCATCACCAAGAACTGTCACCGCCATCCACGATCACCCAAGAACCCCATTTTTTTTATGAAGCATATGCTAATCTAATCAATAACCGATCTTTGCAATCGTACCTTTTATCAGTAAGAACCCCATGTGTTTAATCTAATCCATAACCGATCACCCCATGTGTTTAATCGAACCCCATAGCAGATGCTAATATAATCCATAATCGATCACCCAAGAACCCCATGTGTTTAAAGAATCGACTGGTAAGTTTTCAATCTTTGTTTGACATTAGAAAATTGAATCTGGAATTGGATCTAGGAGTTGTAATATGAGTATTGCAATTGTTGTTTGAATTATCACATTTCTTGGTGATGGTGATTGATCCAAATGTTAATATAGTATAATTGTTTTGATGTATAATCGAAATTTTGAAATCAATGAATATGATGGCAATTTTTTTTTATTTTTTATTTTCTTATATGAATAAAGATGAAGGTCGATGATGGTCTCTCTATGGAACGATTCGGGTTTTAGATTCGGGTTTTATATGAATAAAGTTGAAGCAGAGAACAAGATCGAAATTAGCTTTAGATCGGGTGAGTGTTTGATGGCTAACTAATAGGTGTAACAGGGGTGTTTGTAATATGTGAAACATGGGTGTTTTGAATAGGTGTTAAAGGGGTGTTTGGAAATGGTGTAACAAGGGTGTTTGTAATAGGTGTAACATGGGTGTTTGGAAAATCTGTAACAAGGGATTTTGGAATAGGTTTTAGCAGTGGCGTTTCGAATAGGTGTAACAGGTGTGTTTGTAAAAGTTTAACACATCAACTTTCGAATAGGTGTAACGGTGGTGTTTCGAATAGATGCATATATGTTTTAAATTGTGCAAAACATGTATGTTCCAAACATACATCTTCAAAACATATATGTTTTTTGAAGATGTGCACTTATGTTGTATGTGTTTTATAGTTGGTGTAAATTTTTTTATGCTTTTTTGAAGGAATACATTTATGTTTTTGGAAAGGGTACATACATGTTTTATGGTTAATATAAAATGAATGAAATGGTACGATGATAATACATTTATGTTTCGTGCATGCTTGTTTCAGATTGATTGATGAAGATGATGATATCATTTAAGACCGGGAAGTGGATGAACATGATTATACATGAAGATACTTTGCGACCTTTGGAGATATATGATTATTTCATGCGTTTTTGTACTTGTAATCAAGTGAAATGTAACATTTAAGTATATCAATCTTGTTTTTCTTTTTTTAATTATTTATGTTCTTTAATTTGTGTTTATAAAAATATTGGTAGGTTGATTAAAAAAATTGTTAGCTAAAAAAACATTTATGCACGTTGATTATTTGGAAAAAGAAAAAAAAAAAAAAAAAAAAAAAAAAACATGCATGCATGCACTTTGACTAATTGAAAACATGTATACACCATAACTATTTGGAGGAAAAAAAACATGTATGCACATTTGCGTAAAAAAACATGTATGCACCATGACTATTTGAAAACTTGCTAGCATAAAAAAAAAAAAAAAAAAAAAAAAAAAAAAAAAAAAAAAAAAAAATCCGAATTTTAAGATTTACAAAAAACGGAAATTATAAAAAAATATGAAAATGTCTTTTACTATTATACCCTTTTGAATTAAATAAAAACAACAAAATGCCATGGAGCATTAAATGATGTACATTGTGTATTATTAGTTGTAAAAGGGCGATTTTCGCAGTTCTTGCAGATAAAATGGTTTTCGCAAGAAAGGGACCCTATATATATATATATATATATATATATATATATATATATATATATATATATATATATATATATATATATATATATATATATATAACGTTTATTGATCTTTTTATATATATAAATATATAAAAAAATATATAAATTTATATGAATTCCGTTTTCGGTTCGGTTTTCGGTTTTGATTACCAAAACCATATCCAAACCGAGAACCGAATTAAAATTTCGGTTTGGTTCGGTTTTGCCAAATTCGGTTCGGTTATAAGTTCGATTCGGTTATTTTCGGTTCGGTTCGGTTTTGGTTTTCGGTTTATTCGGATATTTCGGTTTTTCTGCTCACCCCTACATGTGGGACAAACCAAAACTCATTTCCATCAACTTTTTGCCTCAAATGCCTCGGTTCTAGTTCTAGTTCTCATTCAAATTAATTATTGGCTCCATGTCAAATGCCTCGGTTCTAGTTCTCATTCACAGTATTTGGCTCCATGTTCGACACATATTAGCTAGTTAAAGTCTATATTTTGAAGTCGGCAAAGATAAAACCCACTTACGAGTTATATGACATAGATAAATAAGTAAACCTGGTTGAAGCGTAAAGTTTTCATGTAAAAACTAAAGTGAGTGGACTAATATTTAGCATAAGATCAGTAGATCACCATAAACACAAACCGACCATAGTTCAAATATTACTTGGAACACGGTTGTTTCTTACAACACTCACTTTTTATATTGCTTGTATTAATTAATCAAGTAACATATTTTCTTTTTCATATTTAGTGCAGAAGACCTTAAGGCTTATACAGATACACATAAACATGATCTCTGAAAGCTAACGGCCAAAAATTCTGAATTTTATGAAACGACTATCATCAATTTCTATCCCTCACTCCTTAACTGCAAGCCCGAGTTCTACTTTTGATTAAGATATGCTAAAGGATGTAAAGCATCCCCTGTAACAAATGAATATGTTTTGTTCTTTGATTTTAATCTAACTGTAGCCGGCTTCATTCTTCGCGTTTCTCTCATCCATAAATTTCCTAAGTTTTGATATATCTTGCCAGTTACCACCAGATGTTCCTTATAAACTCCCCAGTAAATACACATGCAGCTGGATCTTGTGGATTACTTACATAAGTACCGGTTTCTAAATTTTATTGACACGACAAGCAGCTAAAAGAGACCGCTATACTTTTGCACCAGCGGAATATGAAATGTTTTTATAAAAGCCAAGTAATCCCGCTTGGATATACAGATCAACCGCATACACAAGTGATGTTCTGATGTTTGATCGATACAATGATTTTTGACCACATATTGAAATATCTCTCACATACATTGAGTAAAACTGTGTGTGTACTGCAGTAATCAGAGCTTTTTTCCTTGTAATCGTGTTGTCACGTTGTGTGTATCCCGAGATCATCCAATCCCTTGACACCAACTATCGTCTGGGTTGTCCTTCAAATACTTTGTTACTCTCGATGTTGCCTCATTCTGCATACATGATAACGAGAGCACTACTTACACATAACAAGTAACTATAATTTCTTTGGGGCACCTGCGCGAAACTGTTTGCAGTACACGAATTCTGCCGTAGGACTGGCACACACGTCATGCATACTCATGAACCAATACTTTGTTCGGTCTCACCCCATGTTTGCTACCCGGAAAAATACTTTACAGCACCATTAATGTCTCCTGGTTGTGCACGTCCTGCTAAATAGCCAACAGCACAAAGATATCCTTTTCTTCCACTTGTTATTGTTCAACTTAGGGATGCATTTATATCAAAAATATGATATGGTATATTTAACGGAAATTCACGAGTACCGAAACTAGTTTAAGTTATAATTTGGAGTTGAAAAGTTTCAGTTTACTACAGAAGTTATTAATCGGTTTATGTTGTTTGGAATGCCCTCAAGGAGGCTGGATGTTACCATGTCCAGTTGGCTTAGGTGGTAACAGTGAGTATTATGTGGTTGTGTCGTTTATCAATCAAAAAGTTACAACAGAACTTCAACTCTGAATTCAACACCAAATGTATAAAAGTAAAAGAAATACATATGTTATCGCATAAAGCTAGTCACGATAGTACATATTTGGAACCAAGCACAATTCATGTTTGTGTACAAGATACGTTTTGTTCTGCATGCCTTATAAAGAAAAGGTAGCTAAGTAATGCTTTGTTCGTTAGATCACATTTTAGCTAATAATATCAACATAAACAAGATTTTGTCAACTTTAATAAGATCCGCAAGGTTTGCTCGGTTCATTAGTCACTTGTATGCTTCAGGTTATTCAGGTGTTTATACTCTGTGAATTTAACTTTCTCTGTGAAGTGAACGTGCATAACAGCACCGGAGTCTTTAATACAATCATGTGAAGGATCTGAAAACAAGTAAAATATATCTTTGAGTATACTGTTCACTGTTGATTATAAGGTTCACAAGTAAAGAGCGTGTATCATTTGGTTTGGTGTAAATAAGTCCACATCTGAAAACAAACTCGCTAGTTGCATAAAACTTACTGGATGGAGAAAAGGAAAGTTAACCACCAATATGTATCATTGGTCTATTTGGTGTCTTGGCAATGTCAAACATTCCGGCATGAGATGCTTTCTTTCTTTTGACCTGAAACAGTCGGTAACAAATTTCAACTGATTATTTAATCCCCATCCAAAAAATTTGGTATATGTTACCATGAAATTTAAAAACTCAAAATGCAACATTGTAGATACAGATTAATACTTTGCATATTGTGCATAAGAGACGATAAAACATACCGCTGCCTCAATAATTTGCCTCAGTTCATTATCATCAGCACCAGCACGAATAGGATCCCTCAAGCTAACCTGGAAACGTATTCAGAAAAAACCCACATAAGAACTAATACAAGATGTTTGACAAACACCACTTTAAAAATTCGCTAGAAACAAACAATTCATGACATCAGCATAATAACAATATCCGCATCAAACACCATTTTCACTTCTAATAGCCTAGGATCTAAAGTTAAAAAGCACCTTAAATGTAATTCAAGTTTTCACATGCAAGCTTCCTTAAATAGAGATGATGCAAAATATATAAAGTAAAGTAACTCCCAATACCGTCTTCCACGGGTTTTGGGTCCCAATACTGTCTTCCACGGTGTATGGGGGAGGTTGAGACGTAGCAGCCTTACCCCTACCTAAGGTAGAGAGGCTGCTTCCGGTTCTACCAAAGGTAGAAAAGGACCTCCGGCCTTGCAAGGGGTGAGGATCGAACGCTTGACCTCTGTCTCCAGAGACAAGGGTGTTAACCACTTGATCCAACCTTGCTCTTATGATGCAAAATATATGTAGGTAGCAATTTTTGGGGTGCCTAAACTTATGAATGGATCAAAATTCACCTAACGTTTATGTTTGGCCTACAAACTTTTAGATTTTTTTTTGTTAACAAAGTTGTGTTGTAATTATATTTTAACAGATGTATTTCAATAAATTCCTATAAAACTTGACCAAAAAAGTGTTAACCCCGGCTCGCTGGCACAATACTGAATTTACCCGCTTTGACATGTTATACCCAACCCGCCCATTTGTTACAAAGATACCATTAGCCAGGAAACTGTTTTGTTCAAACATGAGCATCAGTATACCTCTGATGGCCCAAACAGGCACACTTTTAGATTCCCATCAGCTAAAAGTCGCAATCTATTGCAACCACTGCAAAAGTGATTTGTCATTGATGTGATAAAAGAAACTGTGCCCCGATGCCCATCTATTGTGAAATTCTTGGCAGTCTCTGTTGGGTGATCTTGGATTCTCTTTAGCCCTGTATACCGTTTTCCCTGTTTATGGGGATAATCAGTAATGAAAACTATATGAAAAAAGCAGCAAGATATAACTGTGGGATTTTCTGCCAGAGTTGTACCTTACCACTATGTCCAGCATCTCAGCATAGGATACAAGTTTCTTGACATTCCAAACATTACCGTCAAAGGGCATGAACTCAATAAAACGTACATTAATAGGTTTGTCTTTTGTTAACTCTACAAAATCACAAATTTCATCATCATTGAATCCACGCATCACCACACAGTTTACCTGATAAGAGAAACGAGAAAAGAACATTACACATGCATAAAGAGTTGATCATGGTTGTGTTTTATTTCTAAGGCCTGGGTCAAACATGTAAAATGACAAACTTGTCTAAGGGGAAACAGGTCAAATTATTCAAAAGTCTACCAAAATGTATTTTTAATGCATAAAACCCTCCAAATTAATTCCATGAAGAATTAGATTATTGTTAAAATACTATAACTTTTCTAATATTGTAATCACATTTGACAAACTAACTAATTATACATACCTAGAACCATAAGTTTTTCGGGTCAACCCAACCTGACCCACTTTGAACCACACCTAAATTACCCATTAACCAATCCACCCAGCCCATCCAATTTGCCTAGGCGAAATCATCAGAAACTATTCAACCTTGAAGAAGATGCATACCTTAACAGGGTCGTATCCTAGGTCTACTGCTTTGTAGATCGCCTCCATAACCCTTTCATGCCCTTTACGCCTTGTCATGAATTCAAATTTTGCAGGAACAAGAGTGTCTAAGCTGATATTAAGCAAATTAAGTCCACTTTCTTTCAGCTTCGGAAGCTTCCTTGCTAGAGCAAGCCCGTTTGTAGTCATGGCAAGCGTTTTTAGTCCTTTTAAGCTAGAAAGCTGTGAACAAATTTCTTCAATATCCTTCCTAATACTAGGCTCCCCACCAGTCAACCGAATTTTATTCACTCCTGAGCTTACAAATAAACTTGCTATGCGTATAATTTCATTTTGTGACATAACCAAGGAACCAGGTGTCAACTCCACACCTTCCGCTGGCATACAATATTGGCAACGTAAGTTGCAGCGTTCTGTTAAGGATATTCTAAGATAGGTGTGTACTCTTCCAAACGAATCAACCAACATATCAGAAACGTGATCATCTTTTAGTGCATCTTCTGGGATCTTTTCGGGCATAGTTGCATACATCTTTGACAATGAACCTTCCACATTGTTGCTAGTCAGAAGCTGGCTATGATATATTCCAAGTTGAAAATGGGATTTTATTTTAGACTTGACCTGTGTATTAAAATGTATAAAGTCAATTGTCGTTTCTTGGAAATAATCTATAGCATTTCTATCGCAGCAACAACGTAAAACCTAGATAGAAATGGATACGCATAGATAATCTCCGATTTCAATATATCATGCTTCATAGGTTCATACAGCGTAGCTTCCACCACTTGTGCGTCTCTGTCTCTCATTCTAAGTGGGTGTTTCGCATTTCATTCCGAAAGTGATTGTTTGCATATTGTGTTTTGAAGTGGTAAATAATTAGTTTATCGTGTTTAGCCCTAGTGAAACTGATCTGCGCCATCTGATTACAGAATTGGTTTTGTACAATCATCTTTTGCATGCAAAGCACATACAAACAGTATCTTTTGCATGCCATTTAGGGAGTGTTTGTTAACGCTTATATATGGCTTATGGGCTTATTTGTTTTTCAGCTTATATTTCATAAACCCCAATTTCCTGGCTTATTTTGAGACTTGTGGGCTTATATAAGTTTATTATGATATAGTAAACTTATATAAACCCATAAGTCTCAAAATAAGCAGGAAATTTGAGGCTTATAAAACATTAAGGGTATGTTTGGCGAAATGGGCTTGGGGCTGGGGCTTATATTATAAGCCGAAATTAAAATTTGTAATTTTATAAACTTGTTTGGCAAATGGGCGGGGGCTAGGGCTTATTATTGCAAAATTACTAAAAATGACATAATTAAATGAGTTTTTGTATATGTTTAAATATTTTTGTGGGTAAATAAGTAATTTATTCTTCGAAAGCTCCGGCTAAAGTTTTTAGCCCCTTTTACGGGGCTAAAGTTTTTAGCCGACTTATTTTATAAGCCCTTCCATAAGCCCCATGACAAACGAGACTTATTTTATTAGCCGACTTATTTTAAAAGCCCAAGCCCCTATAAGCCTCACATAAACCCTTGCCAAACACAGCCTAGCCGAAATCAAATAAGCTCATAAGCCCAGATATAAGCTTATCTAATTGATTATCTAATTGACCGCTATAACATAATCACTTTCAAAAGGCTATGTCACTTAATAAAAAGTTAAAGTTAAGCAATTATATATTCACTAGCAAAATAGAAACAAAAAAGAAGAAAATAAACAAACCGAATTGAATGTTCTGAAACAATCAGAAGCTCCGAATAAAAAGGGCCGCATGATGTCCTAAGCAAGATGGAAGTGAAAGTTGAATAACTATGAAACCTAGGTTTGATTAGATGCTATGTGACGCATGTAGTAGTAAAGGAAAATTATAATATCTGTTAATGAACATGAGTCAATAAAGTTTGAAAGGGATAGAATTCCAATTTTGGTAGTTAGCTTTGCTAGTGTCCCAAAGGCCACTTGACCATTTTACAACACCAAAAGCTTTTCATTTTATCATTTCTCGGTTTTAAGTTGTTTTGGGTTAAGGTTGGTATATAAGGTTGGATTCAGAGTTGTTAAAGGTCCACAACTCATTCACGTTTTCCCGATATTACTTTGTATGCAAAATTTGGATCTATTGACAAGGAATTTTTAGGGTGTGTTTTTTTTTTGTGTCACAATCATTTAGATAAAAAAAATTATTTTTTATAAAGTTTAGATTCATAGGATAAAATGCAAAAATAGTCCTTAAACTATCACGAAATCGCAAAAATGAGATCGAAACAAAAAGTCACGCAAAACAGCCACTAACGTTACGCAAATTTGCAAAAAAGCCACCGAGAGGCATTTTCCGTTAGTTTTCCCGTTAAGTGCCACATCACCGAGGGCATTATCGTCATTTCATGGATCTTCTTATCTCCCGCCAACCTTTCGGTGTAATTGTGACATGACCTCAATGGCTAATTTGCAAAGTTATTTTCATGTTTTCATATTAAATTGTCAACGCCTTCACACACACACAAGCAGAAACACACACACACCCGTAATCAAATAATTATCATTTCCTTTTTCAGTAACATGTCTCGCTGTCTTGATCTTGTGATTGCCTGTAACTCGTTTGTCATATCAGAAATGATGTTAACCCATTACCAGGGAGAGGTTGAGGAGGACATTCATCATGCACAAGAGTTGATGAGTAGGTGTCAAAAGCTGTCTAATATGTTGGGTATTAGGGGGGACCTGATTTTGGAGCTCCAAAACTTAAGGGGCTCGAGAACTGCAAGGGCCAATGTGAACAAGCTTAGGAGGATTTAGTCAGCAGATATGAGAAAGATGAGGGGGTTGATGAGGATGCTTAGGCAAACAAACGACAACATTGTTTCCAATATTGAGTTTGTTGTGAGGCAACCGTACATGTGAAGGGGTTGGGTGCTGGAGGCTGGGATGGGTTCTTTTGCTGTGTTTGTTGTGTATGATGAATGTAGGTAGTAGGTGGTTGGGCACTTGTGGAGTTGTGGTTTCTTTTGTTCGTTTTGGTGCCACTGTCGTAGTGTCGTAAGCTAGGTAGATGTAGGTGATGACGTAGGTAGGTGATGATGTGAAGGGGTTGGGTGCTGGAGGCTGGGATGGGTTCTTTTGCTGTGTTTGTTGTGTATGATGAATGTAGGTAGTAGGTGGTTGGGCACTTATGGAGTTGTGGTTTTTTTTGTTCGTTTTGGTGCCATTGTCGTAGTGTCGTAAGCTAGGTAAATGTAGGTGATGATGTAGGTAGGGGTTGTGGTTTCCCCTAAGGTTGTAAATGTATCCTTATGGTTTATGAATGGAAGGGGTCGTTTGATCCCGTTTGTCTTGATATACATTGTTCAATTCGTATCACAAACACATTAACAAACATGAAACTGACAAAATTGAAACCATAATACAATACACAAACAAATACGTTTAAATGCTACTAATCGAAGCAAATAACAGAACCACAAAACAAACACAAACATATTCATAGTAAAATGCTATTAATCGAAGCAAATGACAGAAACACAAAACAAACACAAACATATTATGCATAGGAGTCAAGCTTGACTAAACATTTAACCCCATATGAAATACTTCAATTTACATAATATTGTTCGGCATGTACCAAAAAGATGAACCCATCACAATGCCTGCCCACACCCTTTGGTGTATTCGAAACAGAGGTAGAAGAGTTCAAGTTACATTAGTCAAATTACGTTAGTAAATACAACAAAATTAAAGTGTTTTAGTTTCTACACATTACATATTCCCAATAGATGAACCCATATGTCAATCTTCAAACCTTCTACTGGATGAACCAACGTGTGATCAACAACACCTGCACAGTCAATATATGCAATGAAATGAGGTTAATATAATAGGCAATGCAATGTGTCCAAAATATTTGCTAAACAGTTCATTAGACTCACTGATAAGGCGAAAAGTGTACAGCTTTTAAGGGGTCATTTAAGCCCGAATTCGTGATTATTTGATCAATTACTGCCCTAAATCGTTCCTTTTGTCATTTTAGGTACTTTTGAGGAGAAATCTGGAAAAGGAAGCATTTTGGACGTTTTTGGAGCATAAACGTGAAGAAAACGGCAAAGTCTCAAAATCCTTACTGGGACAACGTCAAGACTTCACACATGACGGCGTCAAGCTTGGCAAAAGAGGTGGAAGTGGAAAATACACGTGACGGCCCAGAACATTTTTAGTGTAATTGACCTGACGGCGTCACCAAGGCCGTCAGGGTCATTTTGCAAGTGACGGTCCAGAGCTCAATTTCTACATAAAGGCGTCAAGACTGGATCTAGGCAATACGACCCTTAATTTGGCGGCGAGTTGACAGTGTCAGAAGCTACAACGTGACGCCGTCAGGATGTATTCTTTATATATATTTTTCCAATTTTTCATTGTAGTGTGTGGAACATTAGGAGAACTTTGGAGAGCTTAAACCCTAGACGAATTTTCTGTAAAAATGAGGGTTTCAGCCCTTGTTCCATCCATGCTTAATTGAAGATAAGTTTTCCAATAATCATACGATATGTCTATGTGTTGTGTGATTCTATCTTATGCTTGTCTTTCTGTTAACATGCTAGGCTAGGTTTTTATTGTGTTTGCTTAGATGTAGTGAAACCTAGATGTTGATTATTGGTTGATGGTTTGTTTATAATTGTTGTGGATGATTGTATTCGATGTTAGGCTTAAGAAAACTGGCAAACTTCCATTGGTAACTTGCTTGAACGTCTTAAGAAACATGATCGGATGTGTACTACGATTTTTGGTTGTATTTAATGCATAAGTGAATTCTAGTGATCCCATGTTAGGAGCTTTTAGTCGGCTCGACATAGGAGTGAAGTAGGAGCTTATAGAGTTAGGGAATATTGTACATGACCCTACGACTAGTATTAAGGAATATAACCCGTAATCCATGCAATTGTAACAAGCTAATCAATCGGTAAAAGATATCTAGGGAGTAATGAAATCTAAGTAAACACATCTTTTCTCATTATTGTTTCCACCACATTATTACATTAGTTTGTTTTCATTTATTTTTATTTTATTTTGATTGCATCTATAGTTATTTGGGTTAGTTGACTAGCAACTAATTCCGCCCACTCCTTCAAAACCCGAGATTTTACTTGCTTTCATAAAATATAAAAATACAAAAAGAATCATCCCTCACCTCTAGACCTAGTTTAGTAGGCTTTCTAATCCTAGCGAACATTATTCCTGAGTTGAACGATCAATCCCCCGGTACTTGTCACTATACTATACTACAACGATCAGGTACACTTCCTGGCGGGGATTGCAAGCTTCTCAAGATCCCTTGAGAGGTAAAACCTGTTGCGAGGGCGCAATCTCGCGTATCAAGTTTTTGGCGCCGCAGCGTGGGGAATAGTTATTGTCTAGGTTAGAATTTCTTTTTATTAGGTCTACTTGCTAGATTCCTTTCTAGTATGATTTTTATTTTTATTTTTAGGTTTTCTTTAGTCTATCTCATTTCTTTGTTCCTTTGTTCGTAAACTATCTCGATGGATAATAATAGCATTGATCATTTGATTCCTGTTGTTCGTGTTTATCGTCGTAGGATTTTCCAAATACCCGCCCCAATCCCTTTAGTGGAAAATGAGAACCCACCTAACCTCTCGTCTGACCATCACTTTGACAATAATTCTGAGATGGTAGAGTCTGACCATGATAATGACCATAGGGCTAGTCCTTTTTACTATTCGGACTCCGATGAGGACCTATACGATGGTGATGTAATTAATGAGGATAGGATAGAAGATGAGATGAACCCTCTTAGGTATGTAGACCCTAGAACAAGGATTGAGAATGACAGCTCATTTGATGCCTATCTTAACTCATCTCTACCAATGAACATAATCTCGCTTAGTGAATACAATAAAATTATGGTAGATGAGTTAGAATACAAAGGAGATAATATTGTTGCTAGGGCAATGACATTGCATGTGTTTGTAGGAAGCTTTGTTTATCTGGTTGAGTTTATAGTTATGGAGAATCTAGGAGAATTTATCGATAGTAACTTAACCCAAGTTGTGTTTGGAAAACCCTTCAAAAGGTTAACCAACCTAGATGAAAAACTTATGGAGGGGTTAATTACATTCTCGGATGGGGATGAAGATTTTGTTTACCAAATGCCCCGTGCACACCCTAGGTTCAAGGATTTTTCTATTGAGAAATGTAATAGGTATCCACCCCTTGATATGCTAAGTGAGAATGATAAAAGAAAAGGGCTTAAATATCCTCATGAAAAGAATAAAAGGTATTATCACGGATGTTTAGAGCTAAGTGATAACTATAAGAAAGATGAGGAAACTATTAGATGGCTCACACTTGGATATGTGAGCATAAGTGACACACGGTAGCCCATGACCTTGAGTCTAGCTACAAGACTCGTAAATAAAAATAAGCGCTTCTTGTGAGGCAACCCATGTTTTGTGTGTTTTTATTTGTTTGATTTTATTTGTTTCCGTATGCGTGTTTTATTTTTATTGTTGGTAAATTATGTTTCAAAGTAAATTGTGAAAATGCTTTATTTTCTTTTTAACTTCGTCTTAATTACATATAAAGGTATTTTGTAAAAGCTAAGTGTAAGGGAAATCCAAATTTGTTTATAAGAACGAAAATGAGCATGATTCACTACAATATTAAATGAGCATGTGTATTAGTAATTGTTAGAGTCAAATGCTTGTATCGAGTCATAATGATGTTTTGCAGGATTTTCCAGGAAATAAGGCATAAGTTTTTCCTGAAATTTTACAGAAACTTAACATAAGATTTTTCCAGGAACATTCTGACGGCGTCAGGAGTTACAATCTGACGGTGTCAGGTACTAAAAATTCTGAAAAATTTTGCGAGTTTTGTTTAAACCGGAGTCTTAAAGTTTTTGTTGATTCTTTAGTTTTATAAACTCCAGGAAATCTGCAAACATTCATTCCACAAGCATTATATCTTAATTTGTTTTCTAGGATTTTTTAGTATATATAGATTGCCGCCGATTTTACGCGAGGTTTGCCTTGATTGTTTGCTCAGGTTTAACAGGTTATATATGACAAGAAGATGATTTATATTTCTGGAGGGAAGCTTTCAAAGTTCATTTTCTTGGAGGAAGATCTAACCTTGTTGACACACTATCCACACCAAGCGAATCAGGGGAGTATTTGTTTTCATTCTTTTACCTGCTTTACTTTTACATCCTTTAATTGAACATTGGGGACAATGTTCATCCTAAGTGTAAGGGGAGGGTAAATGATGATACCTTATAGGATACAATTGCACTTGAGTTTGTTTGTTTGATAGTAGGTGTGTAATAAAACTAAGAGAAATACTTGCTAGGGCAATTCTAGCTCCAAATTTAAATTTTTTTACAACATTTAGGAGTGAAACTTTAGCCTTAACAAGCGTCTCATGGATAGGAGTTGTATGACTAGCACAAAACCGTACCACTTAAAAAAAAATCCACCCAAATATGTGAGGTTCCCCTTTAGATTTGATAGGAAAAGCATTCATTATTAGTGCTTATGAGTGTACCGGTAGTATTTAGATTCTAGAACTTGCGTTAGTGATGCATCCCGAGACCGCTAGTGAGACTACATTCGTGTGGTTAGGATTTACTACATGATAAGAGGCATTAGGATCACCCTTGTGTTTAAACCCGTATCATAATTACTTGACCATTTAAGTCAATAACCTTGACTAACAAAGTCAATTAATTTTTCCCACACCTTAGCGTTGTACTCATTTTTAGTACACGAAACCCCTAGTACACCCCTCCGAGCCTATCTTTTTATTTCTAACTTTAAATATCTTACTTAAAGGAAGAATTTGTTTACAACCCACCCAAATGTGCAACCAAATCGCCTTAGCCTTCCTTGTATGCACTCATCTTTAGTGCATTATTGTTATTTGTTTAAACCCTTAGTTAATTATCTTATTGATTACATGGTTGCTAAGTCGAGTCATATCTTGTACATATTGTTTTGGGACGATTGGGACTCATGGGTAAAGTACTAGTGTTATGAAGTAATGGGGAAGAACATCATATATTACCCCCATATGTGTGTTAATATTTAAAAAGTACTCAAAGTGTTTTGGTTATCTTGATTCGAGTCATTAGAGTAGTTTATTGTAAAGTATGTAAAAGTTCAAGTGTAAGGGGAATGCAAATTCCCTATGATATATTATTTTGGATGGTAGGGCAAGAGTGTATGAAAAAAAAATCAAAAAAGTTAAGAAAAAGAAAAAAAAATAGAAAAAGAAAGAGAAAAAACATACGGATTACCATCCCGTTTCATTTTATGTTTGTTTCATAGTTTGTTAGATTTTGATTAGCTTAAGTCGAGTCAAGTCTTGGCTTAGCAACGCCATATTGTACATGTAATTAACCAAGATGATTAACTCTCCACCAGTAAATATTGCCTTTATCCAACAAAACCATGTTTTCCATATCCCTACACCTAATGTTATAACCCTTTAAAAAACCTCTTTGATAGTTTATCCTAGGTGCTTACGGCAAGTGGTGGAGGTTTGATCCTTTCCCAAGCCTATGGTAATGTATTTGCTATGACAGGTAGTGAGAGATGTTTTCCATTTCCTTATTGTGATATATACTTTATTACACCCGAGAGATGTGAGTATCTAAACACTACTTGTGAGGTGCTAGTGTATGACCTCCGTGCTTGTTTTCGGTTTTTAGTGGAACGATTATTTGTTGTAATTACTTTTATATTAGTGTTAAATGACCCCTAACTTGTATTTTGATTAGAATAAAAGCGCATTTGCTTGAGAACAAGCAAATCTCAAGTGCAAGGGTATTTGATAAGGCGAAAAGTATACCGCTTTTAAGGGGTCATTTAAGCCCGAATTCGTGATTATTTGATCAATTATTGCCCTAAATCGTTCCTTTTATCATTTTAGATACTTTTGAGGAGAAATCTGAAAAAGGAAACATTTTGGACATTTTTGAAGCATAAAAGTGAAGAAAACGGCAAAGTCTCAAAATCCTTGCTGGGACGACGTCAAGACTTCACACATGACGGCGTCAAGCTTGGAAAAATAGGTGGAAGTGGAAATACACGTGACGGCCCAGAACATTTTTAGTGTAATTGACCTGATGACGTCACCAAGGCCATCAGGGTCATTTTGCAAGTGACGGCCCAGAGCTCAATTTCTACAAGAGGGCGTCAAGACTGGATCTAGGCAATACGACCCTTAATTTGGCGACGAGTTGACAGCGTCAGAAGCTACAACGTGACGCCGTCAGGATGTATTCTCTATATATATTTTTCCAATTTTTCATTGTAGTGTGTGGAACATTAGGAGAACTTTGGAGAGCTTAAACCCTAGACGAATTTTCTGTAAAAATAAGGGTTTCAACCATTGTTCCATCCATGCTTAATTGAAGATAAGTTTTCCAATAATCATACGATATGTCTATGTGTTGTGTGATTCTATCTTATGCTTGTCTTTCTTTTAACATGCTAGGCTAGGTTTTTATTGTGCTTGCTTAGATGTAGTGAAACCTAGATGTTGATTATTGGTTGATGGTTTGTTTATAATTGTTGTGGATGATTGTATTCGATGTTAGGCTTAAGAAAACTGGCAGACTTCCATTAGTAACTTGCTTGAACGTCTTAAGAAACATGATCGGAGGTGTACTACGATTTTTGGTTGTATTTAATGCATAAGTGAATTCTAGTGATCCCATGTTAGGAGCTTTTAGTCGGCTCGACATATGAGTGAAGTAGGAGCTTATATAGTTAGGGAATATTGTACACGGCCCTACGACTAGTATTAAGGAATATAACCCGTCATCCATGCAATTGTAACAAGCTAATCAACCGGTAAAAGATATCTAGGGAGTAATGAAATCTAAGTAAACACATCTTTTCTCATTACTGTTTCCACCACATTATTACATTAGTTTGTTTTCATTTATTTTTATTTTATTTTGATTGCATCTGTAGTTATTTGGGTTAGTTGACTAGCAACTAATTCCGCCCACTCCTTCAAAACCCGAGATTTTACTTGCTTTCATAAAATATAAAAATACAAAAAGAATCATCCCTCACCTCTAGACCTAGTTTAGTAGGCTTTCTAATCCTAGCGAACACTATTCCTGAGTTGAACGATCAATCCCCCGGTACTTGTCACTATACTATACTACAACGATCAGGTACACTGCCTGGCGGGGCTTGCAAGCTTCTCAAGATCCCTTGAGAGGTAAAACCTGTTGCTAGGGCGCAATCCCGCGTATCACTCAGCTAGTCAAAATAATACCACATTGTTACCCATTGATCTTGGTGCCCGTAGACCCAATACGCAATTAGTGATTCTTGGTCCCAAAATACCACCAACCTTTTCTCCCACATTCACTGAACCAACACCTGCTGGGTTCTTCATAGAACCACCGTCTCTAATGACAATACCAGCCGGTTTGTTCCTGTTAACAACATCAACCTCATCAACCATCTTTCCTTTTCCCTTATCCACAGACCTCTTCACCCTCTTTTTATGCTTCCCGAATTCTGGTTGTGAAGTATCAACATCATCCACTTTCCTATAAGTTTTTGAAGTGCTAGTCCTAAAAGGAGTTGAAATAATAGAGCACAGCAAGCTAGCATCTTCTTCTACCCACCCGACAATCTTCCCACCATCACCCTCTGCATCAATGTTGTTTAAATAGTAGGGAGATAACACCTGTTTTGTGTGAACAACAAACAAGTCTACAAAACCGGCACAACAACCTAGCTCAATCATTGTATGCACATCATTGTCTGTGTGAATCAGCTTCAAACCTTCTTCTAATGATTTGTCAGGCAAACAAAAGAACACAGCCCATTTTTCTCCCCTAATGCGTGAAAACATATCATCCAGACCTAGGCTAAAGACATGTCTATCACAGACAAAGCCACAAATTGTAGAAACATTCCCTTGTACATACCTTAATGGACCAAATTCAAAGACTCCATTATTGTGCATGCGAAACACAACTTCACCCCCATAACCAAGTAAATCTGCCACATTTTAAATTCAAACTGTCAAGACATACTAGCACCTACGAAACTAATGGTATACATGCTAAAGTCAATGCAGAAGTAGTCAATGAAACAATTGTGCAGGCTCAAGTGAAGCAGAGGAATGCAGTGTTGTTTATCTCATCACATAGTTGTAGTGTAGTTAATAAGTTAATGTGGTGATATAGAAACCAATCTATTTTGTTCCTGAGACACTCAAGATACACAATCAGACTTACTTAGAACCAATGTGAAGACTTAATTACAACCAATGTGAAGATTTACTTACAACCAATGTGAAGACTTACTTATAACCAATGTGAACACTTAGTAATTGTAGCAGTACTTTAGTAATGTAAAACACTCTCTATAGCAGTACTTTAGTTATGTCAAACACTCTCACTTATGATATTCTAACACCCTACTTAAAAACATAATATTCTGTTTATCCTAAACCTAGGAAAGGGGATGCATATAAAAGTCTATCAAACATATCATAGCATCCTACGTAAACAAATTTAAAATGGCACATAAATGAATTATACTACATTAACATACCAAGATCTGTATGCTCTTCCTTCACCTTCCTCTTCTTGCCAGTCCCATTTGCCCTTCCCCTCTTCCTTTTTTCAGTAACTGTACTTGGATTAGAACTCCCCTCCTTCTTCTTCTTGCCAGCCTCCTTCTTCTTGCCAGTCCCAACAGGCCTTCCCCTCTTCCTTTTTTCTGTAACTGTACTCGGATTTGGACTCCCTTCCTTCTTCTTCTCGTCAGTCCTAATAGGCCTTCCCCTCTTCCTTTTTTTCTGTGATTGTAGTCGGATTAGGACTCCCCTCCTTCTTCTTCTTGCCACTCCCAACCGGCCTTCCCCTCCCTCTTTTTTTCTCTGCAACTACCTCATTGGAGCAACGGCTACCACTTCCAATGGTAGGAATAGATATGGCACCGCTAGCACCCACATTTGGTTTGTTGAAGGTTCTGTTCCACATCCATTGAAGAATTTCTTCAATCATCTCCTTCCCTATGTTTGCATATGAACCATACTTGGCAATAACTTTGTCACCAAATTCATCCAAAACATCCTCAAAGACTTAATCATTTAATAAAACCTTGCCCCACGACTTTTCAGATGATTCCTCCCCCCCCCCCCCCATCAAAAAAGACTTTCCCTTATCATTCTTATCATTATTCGCCATAGTTGGGTTTCGTTGTTCCGATTTGATTTTTTTTTATGTTAGGGTTTGACGGTTGATTTCCTTTACAACGGATATGAATTTCTGGGTTGGTTTTGGGGAGTTAATGTACTCTGAAAAAGCAAATTTAGTAATCTAGTTGCTTTAACTAAATAGCTTACGTTGTTTGTAAAAATAGTCCTTGAAAGGTTGGCGGGAGATAAGAAGATCCATGAAATGACGATAATCCCTTCGGTGATGTGGCACTTAACGGGAAAACTAACGGAAAATGCCTCTCGGTGGCTTTTTTGCAAATTTGCATAACGTTAGTGGCTGTTTTGCGTGACTTTTTGTCTCGGTCCCATTTTTGCGATTTCGTGATAGTTTAGGGACTACTTTTGCATTTCACCCAGATTAATATATGGGTATCAAAAATATAAATTTGAGGGCCCGTTGGTTTATAGGTGAGTTTAGAATCATATTTGAATTTGGATTGGTTTGAAAAAAAAAAGAATGTGAGAGAAAATAATTGATTGATTTAAATAATACTTCGTATTTATTTTAAAATTTTAAATATATATTGATGACGTATAGTCCATATTCGGGTCACGAACCCGATTAATGAACATTACTAAAGCCCAAGCCCACCACGAGTGGGCTATCATAACAATGATTTGGGCTACTATGCTAATGGTTTGGGCTCACGAAAGCCCAAACCTAAATACATTATTTATGGTCTAGATAAGGAGCTCTTATTTATGGGATAAAGATCCATAGACCGGATAGGCATTATACGCCGAAGAGTGAGGAACACAAAATTTACAAGGATTTCGTGCCTATATAAAGAATATCATAATTCTAATTAAAGGTACGATTTACAACCCTAACTCTTCTATACAACCCTAAAACCGATTACTTACTCTGACGCCGGAGGATAATCGTGGGAGACAATCCCACGATAAGCCTAACGGTGTTTGTTTGCTTTCTTAGTGCACAGGTCTCAAGCATTAAGATCTGATTGGTACGAGAACAGGAACCCAAACAAGGAACGCCCAACTTTTGTATCAACAAGTGGCGCCATCCGTGGGACACTACACTAAGAACTAGAATGACGAAACATAAAAACTCAAGCCAGCGGACTCTGCAGTTGGAAAAATCACATGGTGACCCCCAGAGGAGGAAACATCAAGATTCGACCTCTAGGCAGGCCTCTAGGACAACCAGTGCGCCTGGTCACCAAGAATCAGGCCTGACTCTAATTCTCCCAACAGTGGAATTGCCCACAGGGACTACCCAGGCCACTACGGTGGCCCCAACCGCTGAAGATCTTCTGTGCACTGTCTTCATTACTCCTCATCAAATGGCACCCACTGTGGATAACACTGTGCCGCCATGCGCGCCTAATCGAGATAGGGGACCTAATGTGGAGACTGATATCCTTGCACTGGAAGAGGACATGCCTGAATTAACACTAAGTAATTTTGTGTCTCAAAATTATGAAACTTTAACTAACCTCATGCAAGAGGAAGCAAGAAGAAGGTCAAGTCAGAGCCTGCAAGCCCGGCTTAACTTTGACCCAGAATACAAAACATCCCCATCGCGCTACCAAAAGGAAGGGCGCGAAAAGGATAGCCACAGACTTCCAGTATTTGCTAGAATTGGAAGGACAGCTACAGATGGTACAACATCTGATTCACATTACTCGGAGGAGTATGAAGACAATGGAAGGTGCACCAATGTCCACGCTAGACTTGGTAACCGCAGGATGCAATATAGACTTGGACGACAACGCTCACCGAGCGAGAGCTCTTCAAGGTCTGGAAGTAGAAGAATTCATGATAGACTTGGGAAACGAACTCCCCCAAGTGAAAGCCCCCCAAGCTCGGACTCCGAGGAAAAACGGCTCAAGCGCCGCAAAAGGGGCAACTCTTCCTCAAGCGACTCCTCGGACAACGAGGACAAAGAGACAGGACACTGGAAGTCCAGGGGAAGACATCGCGAGGAATAAGACGAAGATATATCTCTTCCTTGGCACCGCCAAAAGGTTGATGCATTCACGCGGCGCATCAGTGATTATTCGGATGACAAGAGAAGGCGCATGCCCGCCAATGTTAAAACATATGACGGAACGGGTGATCCTGATGACCACCTAAAAATTTTCGAATCAGCTGCTACTATCGAAAATTGGCCACAACCGGTGTGGTGCCATATGTTTAACTCCATGTTAGTAGGGAATGCGCGAACTTGGTTTAGCAAGCTTCCACGAAGAAGCATAAATGGCTTTGGAGAGTT
This sequence comes from Artemisia argyi, assembly GCA_030686995.1. NCBI lineage: Eukaryota > Viridiplantae > Streptophyta > Magnoliopsida > Asterales > Asteraceae > Artemisia > Artemisia argyi. The sequence goes on from CM060681.1 coordinate 77,262,505, forward strand.
GCGAAAACCATTCCGTTTGAACTTCACTAAAAGAAAGAAGTGCGCCAAGAACCCTGTTGAACTGGCCAGAGTAAAACAGCGCCAAGGGGAATCCACAAGCGCTTACATGGAGCGCTATAAGGATGAGTGCATACACGTCAAGGCGTGCCCCGAAGTGCTAAAGATCCCAGGGTTCATGAATGGGATCAATAACCCAGAGCTGATAAGGAGACTGAATGATAAGGTTCCCCAAACATTTGATGAACTGATGAAGCGCACCAGATCCTTTATCCAAGGGGAAGTAGCTGCTGCGGACAACAAAAAAGGTTACTCAACCTATAGGCCACAAGAACAGCCTAGGAAACAATCCAATGACCAGAGTAGCAGCCGCAACAGGAACTACCGCAATCAAGGAAGTGGACGGGATAATGACAAATACACTCCACTCACAAAGACCCTAAGGGAGATATTCGCGACAGAAGGAGCAAACTTCCCAAAACCCCCACCAATGCGCACACCAGAAGATAGGCGCGTAGGAAGCGGATACTGCGAATACCATGGACAAAAGGGTCACACTACCAACGAATGTGTCCAGTTGCGCCAACTAATCGACAAATTAGTAAAAGAATGTAAAATGGATCACCTCGTTAAAAACATCAAAGAGGGGAAGGACAGACAGAAGAAAGGGGGCAAAAAAGAGACACCCGAAGACAAGGTGGACACAATCTACATGATACAATCATGGCAACAAAAGACGAGGCAAAAAGTCAGCCAAAAGTTTTCATATGGGAGTGAAATCTCTTTCCCCACTCTGACTGTGGACAACGCAGTAGCGGAACCAATCACTATTGAAATACATACGGGGGGTCACGACATCCACCGCATGTATGTTGATGGAGGAGCATCTGCAGATATCATGTACGAACATTGTTTCAAGAGGCTGTGACCTTAGATACAGAGTCAGTTAACTCCAGCTACGACGTCGCTGACTGGCTTCATAGGAGAGAAGATATGGCCCATAGGGCAATTACGCTTACTTGTGGTCGTGGGTAATGAGCACCACTCCACAGCAGCCTAGATGAACTTCATGGTAATTAGGTCTCCTTCGCCATACAATGGCATTATTGGAAGACCAGGAATATCAGCCATGCGCGTTGTACCATCCACGGCGCTTGGGATGCTCAAATTCCCAGTGGATGGAGGAATTATGACTCTCTACAATACCGCTGTGTCACCTAAAGAATGAAACACGGTGACGAGCGAAACGGAGAGTATTCCAGAACAGCACACAGCCAAAGTGTCAAACCTAAAGGTCGCAATTCACCCTAACTACCAAGATCAAGAGATATCAATTGGAGGGTCCCTGTCTGACAAAGACAAAGCGGCTGTGTAAGCACTCTTGCAAAAGAACTTAGATATCTTCGCGTGGGAACCAAAGCACATGACTGGAGTACCACGATCTATCACAGAGCACAAGCTAAAAATCCGACAAGGATATCCTCCAATACGGCAGAAAAAGCGCGGCCAGGCCCCTGATCGCGCAAAAGTCATCCTAGAGGAAGTACACAAGCTTGTAGACGCAGGCATCATGCGGGAAGTCTATTACCATGATTGGCTTTCCAATCCAGTGATGGTAAAGAAGAGCGATGGCAGCTGGAGAATGTGCGTGGACTTCACTGACCTTAACAAAGCATATCCACAAGACTGTTACCCGCTACCAGAGATAGGCTGGAAGGTGGAATCTTTGTGCGGATACCCCTTTAAATGCTTCCTAGACGTATACAAAGGGTACCACCAAATCCAGATGGCCGAGGAAGACGAAGAAAAAACAGCCTTTCACACAAGTCAATGGGTCTACTGTTACACAAAAATGCCCTTTGGCCTAAAGAATGTCGGAGCAACATACCAGCGGTTGGTGGACAGCGCGTTTGAGAAGCAAGTAGGTCGCAACCTGGAGGTTTATGTTGATGACCTTGTCATAAAGAGCCATACTGAAGAAGAATTGGTGCGTGACATCGAGGAAACATTCAAAACATTGGGAAGGATCAACATGAAGTTAAATCCCAAGATCTGTACTTTTGGCGCTACAGAAGGCATGTTTCTGGGGTATTTGATAGAACCTGATGGCATTAAGCCCTACCCAGAGAAAACAAAAGCTGTCATCGAACTCCCTTCACCACGTGTAAAACCCCCAATTCATGGTTGCAGCGGAATTCGAACTGGGTGTTATTCGACGGCACAATAGTCACAATAATAGAAAACGAACTCTAATTGAGTCGTTTTAAAAGGTTTATCATTCAAATTATATAAATATCAGAGATTACAAAATGAGGTCCCAGATGGTTCCATGTTTACAAATCACATTAGATGAGTTTTTGAATGATAATAAAATTTATATCCCTCTTGAACATCCGTGCCCTTCCGTGCCATCCTTGATCATCATGAACCTGAAATACATGCTTAAAAGGTCAACACAAAGGTTGAGTGATATTCATAGAGTTTGTTTAATGGTTGAACACAATATGTTGGTAGTGTGAGTTATAGGCACACACCAATGGTTGGAAAACAAAACAGTTATTATCATTACTAAGCTTATGACACCAAAACGTTAACGTGTACCAATATCGATCGACAGATTTATCCCGGTAGGTACTTTGCTGTCATACCCATGTCTCAAATATTAATGCATTTGTATGAACTTAGTCAATACAAACGGGATTCGTCAATCCCAATAGGCCTATTCACAATATTCGCGCTCACTATTGCTAGTGATTAAATGGTTCATAATAAGGGATCTCGGTTTAGCAAGGCTGGTACTTAGTGATAATAAAACAATCAGGCAAGCATAAAATTTGAAAGCATTGTGTTCGGTTAAAATAGCATGTATTCCCCCCAAGGGTTTGTAAAACAATTAAGTAATGGAAAGTGGGGCTATGAACTCACCTTAAGTTAAGTAGCAAGTAGTGAATATGATGGTCGAATCGCGAAGGTTTCTACGAGCAACCTATAATAGGATGTTGCGACTTAGGATTGGAGTAAAGAATATGAAGATGTGCCAATATATATATCTTGCATTTAGTCCATGATGTGGTATGATGTATAGTGTAAGTCTTTGAAAGAAATGATTCATGAAACATGTATGTTTTATATATCGTTTACTACCGTTCGGGCTGACATAATTCAGAAGTCATGTTAGTAAACGTTCGAGGAGCCAGGACACTTTAATTCGTAAATCCACAACTCATCTCGATGGCTTACATAATGAACTCCTCACATGAGGCTCCCTACTATTGTAGTAGTTGATAAAGTATATATATATATATATATATATATATATATATATATATATATATATATATATATATATATATATATATATATATATATATATATAAGTTTTGATCCGAAAAATTACATGTCCAATATTTGAATAAACTTAGGAAAGTTTATTTTTACATGAAGATTGTTATTAGGGTAAGTTTCTTATAACTTGAATGACAAATACTTGTGAGATCTCATGGTTCTTTTAGATGAAGTAGATCCAAATTGTTTGTTAAAGTTATCGCCAACTTTTAGTTCATGTTTTCGCCTAAGTAAGTTTATATGGTCATTTAGTCATGGCCTTGCCATGACCTTTGGTCATTGTTCCATGGTCTTGAGACTCAACCTTTGCTCTAGCCATGGTTGTGGTCTTAAATCTAGGTCATAAGACCTCTTGGTCTTATTAAAACATAACCATTATATAGTGACTTATATATATGTAAATAGCTGTTAAGAAACTAAGAAAAATCTCATTCGTTATTGGTTTTCTGGAGACGTGCTCTTGAGTTTTTGAAGAAAACATGATTCCGGACAACTTTCGTGTTTTAACTTTTTCATGAAACGGACCAGAAAGGCCTCTTTTTGCGTGTTTTAGGTTCTGTCACATAAACTATTTTGGCAGTTTTGCCGCAAAGTTTTGCTAACTTCAAATCGTCATAACTTTTGACTCGTATACTCGTTTTAGGTGGTTCAAATTGCTATGGTTTCCTTGTTAGGTCCTCTACTGTAATATGTAATGATCCAATATCATAATTTTACCATTTTGATCAGATTATACCAAGAAAGTCACTAGTTTACTTGTTTAAATAACATAAGTTAACAATCATTTATAATAACTTGTTTTACCCATTTTTATACATCATGGACATGATAACAAGACAATATATAGTATGAATGATATGTAAATAACATGATTATGATATTTAACAAGAAGTATGTTAGGGTTTTGCTTAACAAGTAGCATGTAAGGAAAAGGACTTTGATAGACTTTAGCTTCACCCTAATTCACTTCAAGCAATCTTTCTACACTTGTATTCTTGAAAGAGAGATGATGAAAGTTGAGGTGACTTGAGTAGATTCAAACTCAAGAGAAATCACCAAAGTTTCTAGGGTTTGGAAGTAGTTTGATGAATCAAAACCAAACTAGAGTTTATATGTTGTTGTAGCACTTGATTTCTTGCACAAAACTTGAAGTAAACTAGCAAACGGAATGGTGTTGGTGTGTGGTATGTGTGGGATGGCCAAACAAGGGGAGGAGGGCTTTTATAGGAGCTTAAGGAGGTTAGTTTCATTGACTTGTCAACACTTGCTCACCAAGTTGAACACATGTTCTTATCCAAGGGCTCTATGCATGAGATCAAGACACATGGGTGGTGAATCCCCCCCCCCTATGGCGGTTCATAAACTTGGAGAGGAAGTGTTGACTTGTGATGATCTTATCCAAGCTTATGGAGCTAGTTTCGACTCCGTAAAATGCTAACCGTAAATGGTTAAGCCACGAAACGTAAAACCGGGTATCGTAAAAATACGAAACTTGAAAGATTGGTTAAACATGTCATGACACTCCATAATAAAATATAAAATGAGTGGTAGGTTCCATTCGGGTGGTAAAACCCTGCTAAAACTGGAAACACGGGTCTAAAACGCGTAATACGTAAAATGTACGAATATTATGTAAAATTGAGAAAAGTAAAATGTTACTTTTCTAATAGGATATAAATGATTTAAAATGACTTATAATGTCCAGACTGGGCTCAGTCTAGTGTCGGTTGGTATTAGATGTCTTTTAGACATCAAACCGTAAGCCTAAAAATCAAGGAATGACTTATAAAATCAAGGAATGATTTTTGGTCAAAGGAGGAGGTAAAAATATGTTGACTTTTTCTAATAAGTTGAAAACTCAAATCGTCTTAGAAACGCGGTGTAGGTATAGGCTAAGGTTACGGTTGAGTAAAAACGCTTAAAACTGAAAATTCCAGTTTTTCACGACCGAGGCTTATTTTGGTCATGTTTTTCTCAGTCATGATTAATTCTCAAATAAATCATGAGTGTGTCAAACATTTTTATGATGCGGGGTCACTTAACGCGGTCGAGTTTCGTTGTGCGTAGAATTTTTGAATGACGTTTTACCCAAAAACGTGTAATTCCTTATTAACTTTCACGAAAATGATCTGATGAGTGTCAAACTTTTAATTTGCCAAGGAAATGATTTATCACTCGAGGCCAAGAAACAAAAATCAAATTTCGGGAAATTTTCGGGAAAAATGAATAGTAAAATTTTCCAGGAATAGTAATTAACCTGAAATTGCGAATTGTTACACCACGCACACTGAAAGAAGTCCAGTCATTAAACGGAAAATTAGCTGGGCTAAATCGGTTCTTGTCTAAATCAGCAGATAAGTCACTCCCTCTCTTTAAGACACTCACGAAGTGCACAAAAAAGGGAGACTTTCGTTGGACTGCGGAAGCGGAAGAAGCTTTTCAACAGCTCAAGCAACATATAGCAGCACTTCTCAAGCTTGTCGCACCCCGACCAGGGGAAGAATTGATCATGTACTTATCTGCAACTCATGGAGCAGTCAGCGCGATGCTATTGACAGATAGGAACTCCGTTCAAACACCAATATACTTTGTAAGCAAAGCACTCAAGAAGACAGAGACTAACTATACTGCCATGGAAAAGCTGGTCCTAGCTTTAGTATTCGCAGCTAAAAGACTGCGCAGATACTTTCAAGCGCACCCAATACCTGTAATTACGGATCAACCTATCTAGCAAGTTATCTCTAAACCTGACGCATCAGGACGGCTACAAAAATGGAGTGTGTTATTGAGCGAGCATAACATCTCTTATAGACTACGCACTGCGATTAAAGGACAGATATTGGCAGACTTCATCATTGAGAAGCCAGATACCGATACTTCACCTTCAAAGAGCGAGGTAACGCCACAAGAACCATGGGTTATATTCACGGACGGATCTTCGTACGTGGATGGGTCAGGAGCAGGCCTTATCCTTACTAGCCCAGATGGAACGGAATTCACTTACGCACTGCGTTTTGAATTCACAGCCACAAACAATGAGGCAGAATATGAGGCCCTACTTGCTGGATTACGCATAGCAACTCAAATGGGTGTACGCAACCTAGAGGCAAATGTCGATTCCCGATTAGTGGCCAATCACGTATTAGGCGAATATGTGGCTAAGGAGGAACACATGATCCAATACCTCGACAAGACCAAGTCCCTAATCCAGAATTTTGACAGGTTCACCATCAAACAAGTCCCTAGAGGAGAAAACAAAAAAGCAGATGCGCTGAGTAAGATTGCATCTACGAGCTTTGCGCACCTGTCGAAACAGGTATTGGTGGAGACCTTGAAGAACAAACCCATCTCTAAGATGGAGGTGTCCACAGTGATAGAAGAAGAGAATCTTACTTGGATGACACCTATCATAGAATTCATAAGCAAGGGAATATTACCCCAAGAACAGAAATACGCTCGATGGATACGGCGCACAGCGCAGAGGTTCGAACTTCGTAAGGGTATCCTATATCGGCGCTCATTCCTACAACCATGGCTTCGGTGCGTTGGACCTCTTTAGGCAGATTACGTACTCCGAGAGATCCACGTTGGGTCATGCAACATGCACTCAAGACCACAGTCCATTGTGGCACGAGCATTGCGGTCAGGATACTATTGGCCCACTATGCATCGCAATACGCGAGACATGATAAAGAGATGCAGCGACTACCAAGTTCACAGACCCATCCCGCGCCGACCACAACAAGAACTGACACCTATCACCTCACCATGGCCATTCTATAAATGGGGCATTGATATTGCAGGCCCCTTTCCAGTTGCAGTAGGGGGACTAAAATTCCTCATAGTTGCCATAGATTATTTCACTAAATGGATTGAGGCCAAAGCAGTGGCAAGTATCACAGGCAACCATGTCAAACGCTTCGTTTGGGACAACATTGTATGCCGCTTTGGCCTACCTGGAGAATTTATCTCGGACAACGGAAAACAATTATGTGATAACCCGTTCAAAGACTGGTGCGCACAATTAAATATTACACAAAACTTCGCGTCAGTTAAACACCCACAAACTAATGGTTTGGTTGAACGCGCGAATCGTAGTCTGGGCGAAGGAATTAAAGCGCGTCTTGACAAATATAAAGGAAGATGGGTGGATGAATTGTCGCACGTTTTATGGGCGCACCGCATGACAATCAAAGTCAGCACTGGAGACACACCATTCTCTCTTGTCTATGGGACAGAAGCTGTTATACCAGCCGAGATTGGAATGCCAACTATTCGCACATCGGAAGTCAATGTCACAACAAATGACGACGAGCGACGCATAGACTTGGATCTGTTGGAAGAAAGGCGCGAACGGGCAGCTATACATGAGGTAAAGCCTAAGTCAAAGATGAAGAAGTATTATGATGCAAAAGTCAGAAACACTTCTTTCAGGCCAGGAGACTTTGTATACCGCGCCAATGATGCAAGCCACGCAGAAGACACGGGCAAGCTTGGACCCAAATGGGAAGGACCCTATGAGGTCACAGAAGCATTAGGCAACGGCGCATACAAGCTGCGTGATATGGAAGGCCATGAGCTAGCACGCACTTGGAACATCTGTAATCTCAAGAGATGCTATCTTTAGGAAAGGCTACGGCCTACACACCGACACCTCTGCACTTTAGTAAGTGCCCAATAAATGTCTGTGTATTTACATTTTCTTTTTTAGGGAATTGTTTTTATTTTCAACAACTTGCAAGAATTAATAAAACGTTGTGGTTTCTAGCTAACTCCAAAACACATTTAACATTATTGCTTACATTTTTATTTATGTCTTAATATTGTTACTTTATATTTTTGCCTACATGGCGTGCATGCACTTATTAAGACCCACAATGGCAGACAGGATGAGTAAACCTAATAAATAACTTGTTGAGTAAGAGGGTTGCAAACCCATCAACATAGGATCATGTATCCTTGCTAAACACCTTACTATCAAGACGTTGAAGTAAGTTTAATGCGCATCCCACGAAGGATACGCAATAACGCACACTGTGCACGTTTAGCAAATTAGGAGCCAAGACTCTTTGTTCCTTGATATGGTATTTGCAGCACGCTGCAAGATTATCCATACACTTATGAATTTTTATTCACATATATTTATTAAGTTATTGACTTAATACAAATTTTCCTAAGTACGTTTTGGTTTCAATTTGACTCTTGGCAAGCCTTTCACGAAAAGACAAATAATCTAAGTAGAAAATGATACAAACAAGACGTACAAAAGTTAAATATTATTATTCACCAAAACCACGAGTTTATACAAGTTACAAAATCATCATATACAAAAAAGATGATGCTATCTACATGCTGCGAGCGCGTCTATGTCCTGAGCTACTAGTCGTAGACGCCAATTGCCCAACCTCACTCAGCCTCCTCAGCAAGCTGCTATCCTCCTGCGAAACAGTCGGCACGCTGACAGGAATTCCATCAGACCTGGGTAGATGGGCCGCACCAACACCACACAAGATGGCCTTCCCTTTCACGCCCTGCTTCCATGCAAGCCTTGTAGCATGGGCTTCTAAAGACTTTTTCAAGGATATTTCCTTCTCAAGGGCAAAGGGATTCAGCATATCACGTGGGAGCGCAAAGACAAGTACCCGCAGCTGTAACTCATCCGGCTTAAAAAAGAAGTCAGGCTGCGCCTCGGCATCATCAACTATGTGCCTCGCCAAGGTTAACCCTTGCATAATTACGCTGATATGGTAATCCTGGTCGCGCTCCAGCCGGGCGATGTGGGGGAAATCAAAGACTTTCATCTTCTCCATGGTCGCAACCAATTCTGCATAGCCATCCCCGGTATACCCTGGCACCTCCGCGGGGGACAAAGTTAGCATCTTCCCCTTGTGCAGCTCTTCTACGGCCTCAGCGTTGCCATGCGCCATGGCACACTCCACAACCTTCCCAAAAACCTCCACAACCTCTTGGGACTCTAGTGTACCTATGGCAGCTAAGCGCAGATCGTGACTGATCAACCACCTAAAAATACAACAATACAAGCGTTAAAAGAGAACAATTTCAGAGGAAGTAAGCGCAAACAACTAGTTAATAAATAAAAAAAATACATAAATACCTGCGCTCAGCAATAGCAGACACTAGATGAGGGTACAACTCCTCATCATACTCAATACTCAACTTGCGTAGCTTACTTTCCTTCGCCTCCAGAGCAGTCTCTACAAACTGGCGGAACTCATCAAGCTGGGCGAAGTGCTAGCTTCTGTTCTCTTGCAAGTACTTCAGCCTCCATGCGCAGTTATATCTGTACTGCTCCGCGGCAGCACGCTCGCGATTCACCTCAACCATCAAGGCCAACCTCTCATCCGCAAGCCTCCTAGCGTGCGCAGTTGTTGACTCTACATCCGCCCGTGCATCAGCCAATTGCGCCCTCAGCAGTACAATTTCCTCATCCTTTTGCGCATGGCTGCTACCTTCACCAGCATATCGAGCCTTGAGCTGATTAACCAACTTGGCCTGACGATCAGCAGCCATACCCAACTCCTCCATCAGCTCCTGCGCGGACATCTCTTCACTTGCCTTCAACGGCTCCTCCACCTGAGAATGAGTCGCCTGCTGTGGTACCGACTCCTCAATAAACGCTGCATCACCCCCTGCAGCCTTGCCACTACATGCAAATAGCAAGGAGTCAAGGCATTGTATAGCAAATAAAGTGAAAGAAAACATATAACAAAACCATTGTCACTTACGTAGGAGAGGAGGTCTCAGCAGTATCATGCGCAGCCACGGATAGTGACGCCTCCTCATCTGTGGATTCATCCACAGTGACAACGTGGCTCCTGCGCTTAGAAGTACCCTCACCACCATCATCAGAGGCCTTGCGCTTGGCACCCTGGCACTCCTCTTCAGAATCGGTATCAACCTTGAGGATCCCAGCACTGTCGGACGACTCAGTGCGCGCAGGCTCAGGAGCTGCCACTCCCTGCGCATGAACGGTTTGCACCAGAGTCGCATTCAGTAAGGGCTGCGCAACATCAGATGATTCCTCTTGCACAGGCTCCAGAAGACGTCCGGCTGTGGCTTCCAAAATAGGTACTTCACCTTCCCTCAGTGGGCGCACACCCACAGTCACTTGCGAAGGCTTTGTCAACTTCACTATGGCAAACAAATCCATCTCTGCGCAACACATGAACAAACAACAAAGAACAATTTGGTTATTAAAATCACAATATAAAAGGGCGCTTACACTACATATGCAAAGGAAAGAAAGGACAAGCACCCACCCCGGCCGCTTTCATCCAGAAATGTTGGCACCTCGTCAAAACCATGGAAATAGTTGCGACTAATTCCCATATGAACCAAAAACTCCTCAGGATAGGAGTTGATGGGGATACGGTTAGCATTAATGGTTTCCGCATCCTCCGCGTTTTACGTACCGGGACCTGGGTGCTCATCCTTTGGCAGCGTCCCTTGAGTATAAAACTCAAAGAGCGAAGGGAACACCGTATCATCTACCCAGAAAAACCTTTCCCTCCAACTCCTAAGGGCGTCTATTTTCTCAGTATAACACTGATAGCTCCCTAGACGCTTAGAAAAAGATACCCGCCCGTTTGACCACGTTGTGTGGTAAAACGCGTGGAAGAGATTGATGGTAGGGTTTATAGCAAGTAAACGACAGTTTACTTCAAAATTTGTTATTTTCGCCGCACCTATACAGTGCAGCTGAGATATATGCAGACGATAGAAGTTGAGCACGTCGCTCAAGAATAGGGATATGGGCACGCGCTGATTCGCAAACTCTAAAAAGCGCGTGTATACCCCTATCTTCCCCTCAGGGAAGTCTGCGATACATGCGTCTGCCTCCGGTACTTCCGGGTGCACCGCGAGGGGGATGAAATAGTCGGAGGTGAACTGACAAAGTTCATCCTCGTCTATCTCAAACACGAACTCAGTTAATTGACGAACCATCTTCTAAACAAGATTTGACTAAGGTGCGCACGCGCAATTACCTTAACAGACACTAATTTTTTCTTGATCGATGACTTTTAAAATGGAGAAAGTGGCGTTTTTTACTGTGATAAACACAGTGAAAATGAGAACCCTTTATATAGGGTTTCCCCTTGCCTTGGATGAACGCCACGTGGATCCCACTACCTTCATCGTGTGGCTGGAATACAAACAGGTACAAGCACTTTTTCACGTATTTCAAGGGATACGTGGGATGTTTTAAGGCTAGATACACCATATATCATTTTTGGCGGGAAATACTAGAATCTTCCCCGCCACGCTTACCGCTGACATTACTAGTCTAGCATCCACGGTTCCAACTTGCGCATACTAGACTGGGGGGACATGATGACGTATAGTCCATATTCGGGTCACGAACCTGATTAGTGAACATTACTAAGCCCACCACGAGTGGGCTATCATAACAATGATTTGGGCTACCATGCTAACGGTTTGGGCTTACGAAAGCCCAAACCCAAATACATTATTTATGGTCTAGATAAGGATCTCTTATTTATGGGATAAAGATCCATAGACCGGATAGGCATTATACGCCGAAGAGTGAGGAACACGAAATCTACAAGGATTTCGTGCCTATATAAAGAATATCATAATTCTCATTAAAGGTATGATTTACAACCCTAACTCTTCTATACAACCCTAAAACCGATTACTTACTCTGACGCCGGAGGATAATTATGGGAGACAATCCCACGATAAGCCTAACGGTGTTTGTTTGCTTTCTTAGTGCGTAGGTCTCAAGCATTAAGATCTGATTGATACGAGAACAGGAACCCAAACAAGGAACGCCCAACTTTTGTATCAACATATATTAAAATTGAAAATATTAATTTTAAAATATAAAATAAATATCATAATGAACCGAGACCACTATAAAAGAGTAAAAAACAAAAAGAATAAACAAAAGTCATCATATTTGGGTGATATCATTCTAAGAGGGCTAGGTATCATATGGTGCCATAGGTGGTGCCATGGAAAAAAGTGATGCCACCTCAGCACCTTTTTCTCATTACACCACTTTTGGCTATGGTACCAACACCCCATCCCTGGCATAACACCAGCTTTTTGGTGCCATAGTTTATTTTTTTTATTTTATTTTTTATTTTTTTCATTTTGTTAAATAAAACAAGTCATGTTTTAAAGGAATATATTCAAGTTCAATAAATTGTCGTCAAGTTTAATGGTACTTATATAAGGATTGTTAACAATCGAATAATTCATCATTTCACTCAATAAAGATAAATAGTTTACCTTTTAGAATCCATGAAACTATCAAAAAAGTTTAAGGGTAAATTGCAAAAATGGTCACTAAAGTATCACGAAATCACAAAAATTGGACCGAGTCATTGCAAATTTGCCATTAACATTTTCTAAAAGTGCAAAATAGCCACCGAGAGCCAAATTCCGTTAGTTTGCTCGTTAAGTTTCACATCAGCGAGGGTAGTATCGTCATTTCACTGTTCCAATACACTTATCTTTATTTCAATGGCTAAATTTGCAAATGAAAACTTAACTTTTTAAATACCATTCATCATCTTCTTCCTTTACTTTTCTATTGAATTTATATTTATTTATAAACAATTATCAGAACACTATCCTCTACCACCAAACAACCAATACCACCACCATCTACCACCACACAACCACAACCATCCCTTTGCAAATTGATTAATTAGTCAAATCATATTATTTTCATTAGATTATTTTTTTTCATATACCTTTTGTGACAACAGAGTGCATTTATGGGTTAAACACAAACATCTAGCCTATATTTACCACCTCTAAATGAAGGCATTTCCATCTGCTATTTTGGGTGCAATATGTCACATTTGGTATTCAAAAGCATACTAAATTTATTCAACCAAAATTCTGGAAATTCTCAGACGTAAAACCATAAAAAGTTATTGATTCAAACGTAAACACTGAATAACATATCAAAACTTCAGGAACAACGTAAACATTGTTTGATTTCGATCTTCAAAATGATTACAAGCATAGATATGAACCTAAATAAGCTGCTTTAACAATCAATAACATGTATTTACATGTTGATTAATAATAAATTCAGTTTACAAATGAAGGTACACATATGCAGCAATGAACACTACAACATCTTGCCTATCTTCATTTTGACACAGAGCTTCACTTGATATCTGCGACTTGATATCTGTGAAAACATGTTCAGGCAATCATCACGGATTGTAAATTCAATTTACACAAACTACAACCAGATTTAAAAAAATAATTAAAAAAGAAAATGGCTGCTAAAATTGGCCGCTATAACCATATATTGCACACACTAAAATTGGCTTCTATAACCATATATATTAGCATTAATGTAAAAACATAGCTGGCTTCACCTATCTCCTCCATATAGTGTGCACTAACACCACCAAGATTCTCTAAGCGCAAACAAAATGACATTTACCTTATTCGAAAAACTACTAATCATGGAGTTAAAACTGAGTAATTACTTCCTGGAATTAAAAATAATAATAATAAAAAAAAAAAATCATAAGATATCCATCCTAATTTATCCATTTCATTTCTTTTTGCCTTTGCTATTGTTACTCTTTTTCCCCTTGTTCCCTTTCTTGTTGTTACCATCTCGAGTATTATCAACAGTGCAAGTCTAACCTTCTGTCATATGCATAAGTAAGCAAACCAAAATTATTATATGCCTCACGTACAACTCTTGTGTCTTCTCCAGAACATAACTTTTGATCCGCAAGGATAGTAGCTAATGTGCCAATATTTTTACCAAGTTCCTCCTGGCAAGAAACCGGATAATCAGAAAGCCATATTAAACTTACACTTACTGATCATTGATTACAAACTCACTAATGTATATTACCTTGACCATAGCTGCAGGGGTTAACGTGTTCAGTGCCGCTACCCTTCTCCCATTCAAAATCTCAAATATTTCTTCTACAACTTCACAATTTATTTGCAGTTCCATACTATTCATATTCTTGTTTACATCTGGCAACGTGTTGGACGTCAAGTACTATGTAGTTAAAGTATGGTTAATTGTGTAGTAGAAATCATGTTTATGGATTTTCATGTTAAGATTAGTTTAGCTTATAAAGGGTGTTTGGAACAAGCTTATTAAGTGCTTAAACTAGTAAGATAGCTTATGAACCTGATGAAAAATGATCTTGACATGTTATATAAGCTGTAAAATAAGTTTGATAATAAGTGGAATAGCTTATTATGAGTTTTGGGTCGTTTTGTACACGTTAGAAGTTTAGATCAGCTTGCTGAATTGAAGTTTATGCATGCTTTAAATGGGCGTATAAAACAGAACGTTTATCGTATTGACATGCCGTAAAAGCCTACTTTTAGCCCTATAGTATACTTTCCAACCCAAGTGGTCCCGTGGTCTCTAAAGTGCAAAATATTGCAGCAACCCAGGAAATTCTGCACTAAAAGTGTTTATGTAAAAGTGTGTTTAATGATGAAATAGCACCTTAGGTGATCATGTTTAAGTTGTTTAGACCCGATACATGGTAGATAAATGTGTTAGGAAGTTCTAAAAGCATTGAATGGTTATTATGTGATTAGGTGCTCGTAGAAAGCTTGTGGATCACTAAACAAGACCTAGAGGTGAGTAACGGTTCATTAGCTTCATGTTACTAGATTGAACATGATGATGGAACTTGTGCAAGGTTTCAGAGATAGCCAAAACAAGCCATGAATAGTATGTTCACAAGAATCATGATTTGCAAGTTTAGAGTGCCCAGGAAATGCACCAAAAGTCAAGTAGCGTGCCTAAGAAGTGCACGATGTAGAACTCCCATAGTAGCATCCTAAGTAGATGACACGTGCTTTTATAATAGCATCCTAAGTGGATGACTAAGCGTCCTACGTGGATGAGCCGTGCTTGAAAGGAACTTCCGTCCTAAGTGGACGACCCGAATTAGAAAAGCATGTATAATAAATTTAGAAGCCGTTAGAAGAGTACTCGTTGGCTAGGGAGGTTCTCACTTATAGCAGGACGACTAAGCATCGTCTAATCAGAATGCACGTGCTCAGATATCATGTATGATTAAGAATTCAGAATAAGTCTCAAACTCATGTACAAGTAGTAAGACGACTATTAGTCGTATCATTTATAGCATTTGAAATACGTTTATGTTTAGAATTGCAAGTGTCAAATCAGATATATCTCTAGATCCAGAACTATGCTTGTACACCCATGCAGAAGCTCAAATAGACTATAGCTCATGTTTAAGATTCAGATTTAGATATAGACTCACACCCGTTTACTCACTAAGTCATTAGGACTTACCGTTCTCAGTTTCTGTGTTTTTCAGGTTAAGTCTTAAGGACGCCGGGGTTTGTATATTAAGAAGATGAGTTAGGAGATCGGCAATGCTCGTGTATATAGGTGACGAGCATCTCAACTATACTTTGTTATTCAACTTGTTAACGCCCCAGAACTTTATGATTAAGTGTCAGAATTGTATAAGTCATGTTTTGATATTAATATGTAAATATATATAACTTGTATTTGAAAATGGGTCAAAATAAGGGTGTTTGGGTTAACACCCGCACTCATAGTTTTACACTTCCGCATACCAAATTTAAGTACCACGTTTATGTATTTTATAATTAAGATGTGTTTAATTCAGATTTTTAGTTTAATCGTTTTCACGAGTACGGATTGATACGGTGTATAGGACAGACCCTATACGGCGTATAAAAAAAAATCAATTTAGAATCGGGCGTTACAAATATCTTAGTGGTACTATTCCTTTACCTCAAACATTAACTGGTCAATGATGTTAGAGAATACTAGACGAGTACCCGTGCATAGCAACGAGATTTTATAGCGACTGATAGTTTAATGATAAAAAAAAGTTTATAGGTTATAAACGAAAAATAATAAAAGTTTGAAGATTTGGGAATTAAACATAATATTTTGAAACTCGGGTGGTTCAACCAGTTGAACCGTTCTGCTCGAAAGATGGGTAAATTTAAACCGGGTCAACTTGCTAGGTTGGGTCGAAAACGGGTCAAATTAAACCGGGTCAACCCGCTGGGTTTGAAGCATCCCGGGTCAACCCGGTTTGTGTTTTAATTGGTTGTATTTAATTTCATAGATATGTTTTTAATTGGTTGTACAATATGAATAAATCATTGTACTTTTAAGTAATTGGTGTTTTAATAAGAGTATTAATTACATTATTTTTCTCTCTCAGATGAAGTGTTGAAAACTCAACTTTTCACTTTGACTGTTTTTCCTTTATAAGTAGTATAAATAAAACCATATAGGTAATTTTATTAATGACCATTATTTATAATTGTGAAAGCACAAACCAGATTTGGGCCTATTTATCCACTAATACCCCTGCAATCTGAGTGGCGAAATCGCGAAAGCTCGGACTGGAGTAACCAACTAGAAAAGAAAAGAAACATTAACATAATATAAACATAACTTTAGTCGGCTAACAAAACCGTACCAACTGTTGGCTAAGTCGACTATTAAAAAACCGTACCACAGTCGAATTCAGGGATTGGTACCAACCCTCAACTAAGTCGACTGGTAACAAAGCCATACGAACAATCGACTAACAAACAAACAATAAACCAGATAAATCAAAGTATTCTTAAAATCAAAAATAATTTTTTTATTTTTATTTCATTTTTTTAAGTCGGAATAACAAAACATATTGATAATTGAAAAGTTAAGAAAACCTAAATATACATTTGTTTATGATGTCTTCTATTTGCGATCCAATCAACAGCCCCAAAACAACATATACAATTGTTTATGTCGTCCTTTTTTATGCATAACACCGACCTAACAAGTGTGACCTCCTTACTTGCTTGCTTCTCGATATCTTAATACGAGCAAACTCCAAGAGATGAGATCTATTACCCATTTAATTTAGAGATCGATATTTAATAATGGAGAGGGTTAGGGTTTGATGGGGTGGCCTAGGGGAGGCGGCTCAACTTAGTCACCTAGGTCTGAGGATCAGACCCGCTCCGATATCATGTTAGATAATGATAATTCCCCGTAGGTTATCATTATTACTCATGCACATTATATAGAGATTACACGAGTAAACCCTAATGGACCCTAAGCCCACAGACCGGGCATGGACCGATTATCCTCTAATAAATGAGACAATGAAGGCTTTGTAGAAATAAGTTATGAGTTTAGACGTCGTATCAGATAGTATGATACGAACCTAATATATGAGATCTTCGAATGAAGGGAGACATCCTCTCACAATATCGAGATGACCGCCAGGCAATATTTAGATGAGCGCCTCACCTAAAATGAAGTAAATGTTCAAAAATGCTTAAGAAGCCATACAACACCGCAAGATATTAAGGCACCGTAGGCTTTGAAAAGGGAATGAATAAAGAAGTTTATGCAAATTATTTTATAAACTTTTTGTGTAATGTTTCGTCTTTTCAAGATTTTAATCATCATACTTCACATATACATTTTGAAAAAGGAGGTGATTTGCACAATTTTATTTTCATTTGCACACTCAATAGATAAAACAGACTATAAACAATGTAAAATTATGTGATGCATAAAATTGAACGTGTCGATAAAAAAACATAAATGTGCAAATCAATTTCCACTTTAGAAATAACAAGTAATACTAACTACTAGCAGTAGATAAGTATTAAGAGCACAGGGTAAATTGCCCATCCCCCATGCGTTATAACTTAACGCACCCTTAAGTTGACTGCGTTATACCTTACCGGGTATAAAAGACAAGAAAAGGTTAACGTGGTGAGTTAACGTAACGCTGCGCTCTATTAATTTTTTTTTTACACTTTTGGCCCTTGTAATATTAGTTACTTTTTTTAATTCCAAAATGCAAAATTAACAAAACACCCCTTATGTTTTACAAATGAAACCATTAGTAATAATTGTGTGACAATACGAAGTTGAGCCTTTCATTCAAATTCAAACTTAAAGTAGAAGTACAAACATAAACGATACGGAAATACAAACACAAACGATACGGAAACACAAAAGCCGTTACTCCCTATATCTGTTCTATATGGGGCTGTTTCTCAAAATGAACCACACGTTAAGATATTTGAAGCCTTGCCCACCAAAGCGTTATCTGAAAATGTTCATTGCAGTGTGAAGACGATCATTGACCTCGTCAGTACGCTGCACGCTCAAGTAAATATCATTGAATTTTTGACATTCACAGTTCATTCTTGCCCACTTACCCATTATCTGGCTTTTGTTACGAAAAGAACCGGCAGATTGGTTGTTGAACCTTTCTGTAATGTCATTCCAAAAAGCGGATTCGCCATGAAATTCGTGAACTATTTGCCACATGTTGGCTAACAAGCTTTCTTCTTCAACATACCAACGTTTAGCCATTGTAAAATTGTTTAGAAAGTGAAGTGTGTGCAAAATAGTATGTTATGGTATTTAATATATAGGGGGTTTTAGGAATTCAAATTTCAAAAACTGAGCGGGATATGCAAGATATGCAAATGTTGTTAGAGGTTCAAGCGGAGGAACAACGTCAGGCAAGAGCTCGTGAGGCGTATGCAAAAGCTAAAGAGGATCGAAGAAACCGTCGAGCAGAATGGCGATAGAAAATGGGATTAGACCGTGTGCCATCGAGTGAGGACGATTCGAGTAACGACGATTCTAGTGACGAGGGCTATGGCACAGACTGAATCATCTTCTTGATTCGTAGTTTTATGTTTAATTATCGTAGTTTAATTTAGATGTTTTATGTTTAATTATCATAGTTTAATTAAGATGTTTTATCTTTAATTATCGTAGTTAATGTAATTTGTGGTTTAGTATACTAGTTAATGTAATTTTTGTTTTATAAATGTTTATGTTAGTTTTAAATGAAGTATTTGTTAAAATTTGGGGTTGAAATTGAAAATAATTGAGGTGGATGTGAGTTATATATGAGTTATGCTACCATAATTGAAAGTAATTAGTTAAGATTAAAAGGTAAAAGCTGATGTGACGCTGACGTGAAAGTGAATTAAGTTTTAACCATACGACTTACCCCGTGTTCTAACAATATTTGAAACGCCTAAGAAATGATTCCCGTTTTGTTTTTTTTTTTTTTTGTTTTTTTGTTTTTTTTTTAATCACGAATATTTAGAGAAATGATATGAATTCTGTTAGAAAAAATACAGCGGATAAGCACAAATCAAAACTTATTTCCGCTTAATCCGGGCTAATCTAATACGTAGTATAATATTTA
This sequence comes from Artemisia argyi, assembly GCA_030686995.1. Classification (NCBI taxonomy): domain Eukaryota; kingdom Viridiplantae; phylum Streptophyta; class Magnoliopsida; order Asterales; family Asteraceae; genus Artemisia; species Artemisia argyi. Next base: position 77,282,094 of record CM060681.1, read on the forward strand.
TTTGAATTTTTATACATCCACAAAAGGTCATTTCATTTTTTATCACTTTTCTTCCCAATATTCCCTCCCTCCTTCCACCTAATAAAAAACATCACACCTCTTCCATTCCACCTCTTGGTTTATTCGAAATCAAAGGCACAACAGCATTTTTCAACTCTTTATGATAAATTTATAAATAAATTCACTCCATTTTATATCTTCAAATTATTATAGGGTTTGATCATGGTGTTCTACAGAAGTGTTTCGCTGCTTTCTAAGCTTAAAAATCGTGCTGTAAGTTTATTTATTTATTTTATTTTTATACAGATTTTGTTATTACTGTATAGTCGCTATTTGTTGTAACGAAATGCTTATAATTCGGAACATTGTATCAGATTTGTTGTAAAGGCAAAGATTATTATATTTACAAGGTTTATGAATAGTATTTTATCCAGGCTTAATTAAGGTGGTGTTTGTTTAGCTTATTTGATTTCGGCTTATATTATTTAAGCCCCAATTTTCTGGCTTATTTTAAGGGCTTATATGAGTTTATCATATCATAATCATAATAGACTTATACAAGCCCACAAGTCTCAAAATAAGCCAAAGAAATGAGGCTTGTAGCCAAAAAACAATATAAGGCACATATAAGCTTAAACAAACACCCCCTAAATAAAGAAATGAAAATCATTTATATTTGTTTCGAGATTTGTTAGGACTCATAGTTTGTGTTTATTGACAGGTTCAACAGCCGAGTTTGAGTAATTCGGTCAGGTGGCTTCAAATTCAGACCTCCTCTGACCTTGTGAGTTTTCGTTATACATAATTTGCCTTAAGTTTTATCGTCATATTTGTTAATCAATAAGTTACATGTCCCGTGTCTCATAATGGTTAGTTGCTTTTAGAAATTAGAACATTTGATATGTTGACATTTGTATTTCGCTTGAAATCCTGTCTTTCTGGATTAGAGAAAGGCGAAATACTAATATCATTGTTGTATAAATTGATTCAAAATACTATGTGACATGTGGCAAAGAGTGTTAAGGATGTTTGGTGTATATGTAGTTTTGACTCGGTCATGTAAAGTGTCTTCATGGCCCCGGCCCAAATTATTATTAATTTTTCTGTTTTAGTTTGTCTCGAACGAATTTCAAAGAGTCGAGGGATATGTTTACCAAGTTTCCGATTCTTAGACCTGTGTGCTGTAAGAAAAGGTAAAAAGTGATGATAAAAACCGTATTGCTGTGTGGAAGTTCATTCTGGACAATTTTTTTTTGAGATGGAGGGACTTTGTATATAATGTTCAAGGTGACGGCCAACAATCTTTGAACTCCCTTCCATTAATTTTAAAGAGAATATCACCTGATTCTCTCTCTTTATTAATGAATCGGATTCTACTTTTATGCCACCTTTCAGGCTTTCACTCAACCTTCCCATGGTATTGTCTTTGGTTATGGCTTTAGATTAGGTATTTCTTATAATAGGGGATAATTTTTCATTTTAAACTTGCTGCTCTGTACGAAGGAAATGAAAGTGGAACGCCTTCAGATTCTGTCATTTTTACCTCTACGTACTACTAGTACCATATAGCGCCTTGGACTTTTTAAGATTGTTATGATGTACCGTCTTTACAGCTGTAACGAGAAGTGTAAATACTCTTTGTCTAATGTTGTTTGCTCTTTACCATAATTTAGTTATATTATGCTTGGATGTCTTAATATGTGATTATTTGATTAAGAGTCTTAATAATATCTTTGTCTTTCTTTCATGTAGGACATCCGTTCGCACCTTAAGGAATTGATTCCAGAACAGCAGGTGCATTTCTTAACATTATTACTTCTTAATTTTCATATAGATGTTTTAAGTCTTTCTTTATTCTTACTGCCTACGTTGTACTTGTACAGTCCTAGAAAATCAGTTTCAACCTGATATGTGTCATTTATTCATAGTTTATTTCTTGTGCAGGACCGCCTGAAAAAGATTAAGTCAGAATATGGAAAAGTTGAATTGGGAAAAATTACCGTTGATATGGTAAATTTTTGTTTCTTTGCTTTGATCATATTTATGCTTTTAGTTTCACCATCTATGTTCATGTTTGTTATTCTAGCGAATTGAATGTTTCAATATCTCTCTGCATGTCTATATATGTTTAGCATAAATATATTCTTTTCTTAAGTTAAAGTTTACTTGAAGCATTCATTATTTGTTAAAGGAACCATTTTCATATCTGAAGATCTATTGTCTCTGTTTTACAAATTAATAGGTACTTGGTGGGATGAGAGGAATGACGGGGCTGCTGTGGGAGACATCCTTACTTGACCCAGATGAGGTATATATTTTACGTACCTAGCGATTGAACCTTCGTCTACTTTTATAAAGTAGCAGCTGCAACTAGCTGATGATATTCATATTAGCCTATGGCACAAGAAAATAAATTTGTAATTCAGAAATTGAAAGTGATTTTTTTGCTGTTATAATTCAGGGAATTCGCTTCCGAGGTCTCTCCATACCCGAATGTCAACAGGTGCTGCCTGCAGCAAAGCCCGGCGGGGAGCCATTACCTGAGGGTCTTCTCTGGCTTCTTTTGACCGGCAAGGTGAAATATCTTCTTTGTTTGACACCTTTATGAGTTTTTGTAAATCTTGTTTAGAAGGAGCGTCGTTGTTGGTTTATCATTATATTTTATGTAAATTGACATTTGTGATATTTGTGTTGACCTAGTTTTTGTCTTCTTATTTTCTTTCAATAAGGTTCCCACTAAAGAACAAGTGGATGCTCTGTCTGCAGAATTGCGCAGTCGTGCCAATATCCCAGGTCCCATAGTTAATTCACTTATAAGTTAATCATTTAAGAACAACGTGTCATTAGTCGCTGAACTCTTTTCATATTTGCAGATCATGTGTACAAAGCAATAGATGCGTTACCTATAACAGCTCATCCAATGACTCAGTTTACAACTGGTGTTATGGCTCTACAGGTTAACTCTTATTGGTGCTCTGCATATAAACTTGAATAATGCTTTATTTCATATTATTTGATAAGTATATCGACTGCTCCAACATAACTTAATGACTTGGTGATGTACATATACCTTTTTGATAAATATTTCTTGAAGATTGCACTGTTATTCCGTGTGTATTTGTATACATATCTCCACATATGTGGATATCCCTACAGCCTTGTGTACGCTTAAGTATATGAAATATATATGTATAATATCATGATAAATACGGAAGTTTCGTGACTCTTGGCTTTAATCCTTCTTGTAGAGTTTAACTGCTCAACTCTTTTATTTCAGGTACAAAGTGAATTCTTAAAAGCATATGAGAAAGGAATCCATAAATCCAAGTATGTTGCTTCTTATCTTTATATTTCATTTATGCAAACATGACAAACACTATACTTATTAATCAGTATAATCGTTATTCTTGAAGGTACTGGGAGCCGACATTCGAGGACTCTCTTTCATTGATTGCTCAAGTACCAGCTGTTGCTGCATATGTTTACCGTAGAATATATAAAAACGGTGAAATTGTACCAGCAGACAACTCATTGGATTATGGTGCTAATTTTTCTCACATGCTTGGATTTGATAGTCCTGACATGCTAGAGCTTATGAGGCTTTATGTCACTATCCATAGGTCGGATTAATATTTACAGCACAGATTGTGATTTATAATTGCATACTTGTTTTTTTAATCCATGTTTAAGGAATCTGCGACTTTAATCAGTATATAATTTGTTGCAGTGACCATGAAGGTGGAAATGTCAGTGCTCATACGGGTCATCTTGTAAGTACTTGACCATTCTCCAAGATGGCAACCCTATAGGTGATGAGTGTGCTCTCTGATCCATACCTTTCATTTGCTGATCATTTCAGGTGGCAAGCGCGCTCTCTGATCCATACCTGTCATTTGCTGCTGCATTGAATGGTTTAGCTGGACCCCTACATGGTTTGGCTAATCAGGTACTTTGAGATGTATTTTGTCATGTGAAATTATGGATCTTTAAAAATATATATTTTTATTTTTATTTTAATTCGTTCCTGACAAGGCATAATTTCTGGTGCAGGAAGTTTTGCTTTGGATAAAGTCTGTGGTAGATGAAGTTGGAGAGAACGTAAGCAAGGACCAACTAAAAGAATACGTCTGGAAAACCCTGAATAGCGGGAAGGTAATGTAAAAGCACCTTTGAAAGTTTTAACATAGTATTATCTTTACACCTATTTATCATCTTGAACACATCATAACTTCATTAGCGTTTCTCAAGCAAATTTGAAAACATCAAAATTTGGTTATCTTTATGTGAATTTTTCATCTTGAACACAGCAAAACTGTACTACCCTTTTTCAAGCAACCTTGGGAGACATCAAATTGTGACTGTAATTATGATACAGTCGATATAACTACATTTTTACCCACCACAAATACTTTAATGTCACACACTCACACTTTTGTGGTAACATCAGAAACACCAATTTGAACTGATAATGAACAGGTTCTTTGCATTACATCATTGTGCCAGTTTCATTCTGACTCCTTATTTCGTAACACAGGTTGTTCCAGGATTCGGGCATGGAGTTCTACGGAAAACAGACCCCAGATACATGTGTCAAAGAGAGTTTGCTTTAAAGCATTTGCCTGACGATCCTCTGTTTCAGCTGGTTAGCACCTTAATAGCATCTCATGTGGTCACTTGTTTCTAGAAGTGGCAAAAACAGCCTTTTTACTTAAAAATGGGTTGATTTGGTTAATATTTTATCCTACTGTTTAAATTTATAATTTTGAAAACTTGGTTAAGTATGGAGCGACTCAAATGGGTTGAGCAAAACTGCTTTAATAAATAAACTGATTATTAATTATTGTAACTAAATCATATAAAATATATAATTTCCTTTTAATAATTCAACTAATCCATATTAGACATTAGTCGTTCTGATGCTAATCTGTTTTGACATAGTTACCGGAACCCCCCATTTTGCCACCTCTAGTTGTGTTCATGCCATTAAATCCTGACACCAGTTTAGCTGACTCTTTGATTTTGCTTTTTTACTATAATTCTTCAGGTTTCAAAGCTTTATGATGTGGTGCCGCCAATTCTAACAGAACTTGGCAAGGTAACTACTATATATTGATTCTTAAATATATAATTATCTTTTTTTTTTTTTTTTTTTTTTTTTTTTTTTTTGGTAATCATAATTATCTATTTTCTCTCTTTCTCCTTATGTTTTCTGTCATAAAGAAGCATAGCATCCCTTTTATAAGATGTATGAACTTAAATGGTTAAATTGGGACATGGAAGGCATGTGGCATAACAATTTAACCTACAGAATTTGGCTTCTCAACCATAAATTCTTATGCTAAAGTAATGTGATTATAGTTGCACGAAAACAGTGTAATTGATTTGAATATATGATCCTTTGGATGTAAGTATGTGATTGACAATTCTTTTCTTTTGCCTAAAAGTACATGGTTCTTATACCACTCTTGCTAATACAATTACAACAGAAGAATCAACAATACCTGAACAATGGACTCAGTTAGACTGTTGTATTTTCTTTGTGCTCATAGGGTGTGGGTCTAGCCTGTAGACGTCCTCTGCATTCCCTTTTACTATTTAGTGCAATAGATCTTATAAGGTTTCATCAAATCATCCATCTAAACTGGAGTTTTGTTTTTGCAGGTGAAAAACCCTTGGCCAAATGTTGATGCTCACAGTGGGGTGTTGCTTAACTATTACGGTTTAACTGAAGCAAGGTAAATGAAATTTCTGTCCTTTCATGGGCTTCAGTTTTCTCTGTTTCTCAAATTTGCTAGTGTAAAATGTGCGGGTTGGGGTTTTACATGAAAAGGTAGAAAATGTCATGTTTATTGGGTTGACCCAAAACACCTACGTTACAGCATATAAGACATATAATGTTTTCCTATTTTTTGCCAGATATTACACTGTTCTCTTCGGTGTATCGAGGTCCATTGGAATTTGCTCTCAGGTATTTCTTGCACTAATAACACCTTCAGTTTGGATTTATTGCAGAAATTAATTTTGTCCTAATCACCGAAAATAATTATTGATAAGAAATGTTTGGTTGTTAAATAAAGATTAATTTTACTTTCTGAACATCGGACTTTGTTTTTATAGCAATGAACAAATCATCTTTCTTGCTGGAACGCAGAATGACTATTGTAGACAAAAACTCCAAATATAATAGTAGTATTTTATGCTAGCCTTGTGGCCTACAGTCATGATGAACAATTCTTTTCTAATGACAATGTTAGATTACAAGAAATCAATGGTGCAATTTTTTATAAGGAATGGAGGAAGTACTATTATTTGTCATAGCATTCCTTATATTCTTATCATCTTCTTGATTCATGGTTTTACAGCTCGTATGGGACCGAGCCCTCGGTTTGGCATTAGAGAGGCCAAAAAGTGTTACAATGGAATGGCTTGAAAACAAATGCAAGACATCTGTCTGATTTTGCATACCAAAGGTAGCACATTTATCTCTTTTTGCAAATAATAATAGTGCTCGACCTTTCATGGTGGCATTTCATTGGCGGCAAGTTGTGGTGAACACGATGTTTGAGGTGGTTAAGCTAGTCACTCGGATCAAGTAGATGGATTAGTTTCTCCTTCATGAGTTTTTTTTTTTTTTAATTGTACAGAAAGTTTGTATTTGGATGATGCCGTTTTGGTTGCTTGACTTGTAGTGTTTTCTTTGTCATTCATATCTATATTGCTTCTGAAAAGTTTAACTTAATACGTTGAACATACTCATTTTCCCTGTGAAAATGCACAACTTTTCAAGCATGCGTAAAACTTTTGATGATTTTTACGAATACAATGCTGAATGATACATCTTTTCGCTATTTCAAACTGACACTTATTTCTAAAATTTCAAGTTGTTTGTAAGAGCACTCCTAAAAAATCAAGTTAATTACAAGCAGGTGTTGGTTCAATTCTTTCTAGTTGAGGTTTTGGGCGAAAAGCCTTTTTTTTTTTTTTTTTTTTTTTTTTTTTTTTTTTTTTTTTTTTTTTAATTTCGTAATGTTTGCTTTTATTATATTTTGAGTAAATTACATGGATGGTCCTTGTGGTTTGTCCAAAATAATAACTTTCGTCCCTCGAAGTTTAAAGTTGCACTGGTAGTCCCTAAGTTGGTAAACAAATAACACCACCGGTCCTTCAGTTTAACTGGTGTTAAGTAGTTTCGTTATAATTTACACGTTAGCCCCTTTGGTTAAATATCGTTGCATCGTTTATCCTTAATAATAACGGCTATTTATAATTTAAAGTTTCCATACATTTTTATCTGTTTTTACATGTTTTCGTCCGTTTTCATACGTTTTTATAGGTTTTTGACAGTTTTTATACATTTTCGTCTGTTTTTATTAAGTTTTTATCCGTTTTTATATGTTTTCGCCTGTTTTCTTACATTTTTATACGTTTTATCCGTTTTCGTCCGTTTTTTCTTACGCTTTTATCTGTTTTCGTCTGTTTTTATATGTTTTCGTACATATTCTTCCGTTTTTAAACGTGTTCGGTCGTTTTTCTTAAGTTGTCATACGTTTTTATCTTTTATACATTTTCGCAATTTTTTCCCCGTTTTTCTTAAGTCGTCATACGTTCTTATCCGTTTTTAAATGTTTTCTTACGTATTTATTCGTTTTCATTCATTTTCATACGTTTTTGGCCATTTATATATGTTTTCGTTTTTTTTACTTTTATTATTTTTTTAATTTTTTTTAAAGTTTTCTTCCGTTTTTCTTAAGTTGTCATACGTTTTTATCAGTTTTCGTCCGTTTTTATATGTCTTAGACCGTTTTTATACGTTTTCGTCCGCTTTTCTTACTATTTTATCCATATTCATACGTTTATATACATTTTTATACATTTTTGCCAGTTTTCTTACATTTTCAGTCGTTTTCTTACATTTTTATATGTTTTTGTGTTTTTATACGTTTTTATCCGGAATGAAAATGTCTAAAAATAGATAAAAACATAAGAAGACTTATAAAACGGACGAAAACGTATAAAAACGGATGAAGACGTATAAAAACGTAAAAACTAATAGATGAAAACGTATAAAAACAGACCAAAACTGATAAAAACATATAAAAACGGCCGAAAACGGATAAAACGTATGAAAATGTAAGAAAACTGGTGAAAACGTATAAAAACGGATGAAAACGTAAGAAAAATGGATAAAGTGTGACAATGTAAGAAAACGTATAAAAACGGACGAAAACGTATAAAACGTATAAAAATGGAAGAAAACGGATAAAAATGTACGAAAACGTATAAAAACGGACGAAAGCGTATAAAAACGGATAAAAACATATGGAAACTTTAAATTATAAATAGCCGTTATTATTAAGGATAAACGATACAACGATATTTAACAAAAGGGGCTAACGTGTAAATTATAACGGAACTACTTAACACCAGTTAAACTAAAGAATCGGTGGTGTTATTTGTTTACCAAATTAAGGACTACCAGTGTAACTTTAAACTTCGAGGGGCGAAAGTTGTTATTTTGGACAAACCACAGGAACCATCCATGTAAGTTACTCTTATATTTTTGTGTTCGAGGGTTACTTCTAATAAAAATGCGGTAAAAAATTATCTGGCAAGACAAGATAAATAGGTAAACCCAGTGTTCTAAAAGGCGCGCCTTGGCGCCGCAAAGGCGCGAGGCGTCACCTTCACGCCACGCAATAGACTAAGGTGTCGTCTTAAGGCTTGACATGAGATGAGGTGCGATAAGGCGCGATAAGCTGTACTGGTATTTGAGATGTTTAGGGGATTTACTAGTAATTGGAATTTGGGCATCGTATTTGAGGTTTACTGATATTTAGCGTTTAGGGGTTTACTAGTATTTGAAGAAGATTACAAATGTAAAAAGAGTTTCTTGACTTTATTGCTTATGTATAACACTTTTTATAAACTCGATATATATGAAATATGATATACTAATGAAATCTAATATAAATCTATAAATACTTTTTGCCGCCTTAAGTCACGCCTTAAAAACTTCATGCCGTCACACCACGTCTCACGCTATTTATAACATTGGGTAAACCTGACATGATGTTAAGGTTTTGAAGTCATCACCAAGTGTCAAACTTGTTTATAGAGCCTCACTTTCTTAATGTTTGTTTATATTTGCTTGAAGCCTTGTAATTTAGAAATCACTAACCTATTGTTATATTTGTGAAGTATAAATTTTTATATAAAAAAATTATTTTTGTATTTAAATGTAAAATATAAAAAAAATTATTTCTGTATTTAAATCTTATATATAATAAAACAAAACTCGGGATTTTCGTATTTCGAAAAAAAATATTATTTTCTTATTAGCTAATATTTTAATTATTATTTTCTAATTTATAAATTTTTGAATTCGTTTTGTTGATATACAAGTAGAAGATAAAGACAAAAAATATAGATAAGATACAAATAACAATAGGATTAAATTTTTTAAATGATTATTTTTAATAATAAAAAACTATAATTAAAAATCATAAATCATACAAAACAAAGATTAAATTAGTTATTTTTTAATAAATAAAATACATCGTTCAAAAAATTTTGAAAAAAAAAAACCCGGGGTGCGCGCATTATAACTAGTTTAAAATATGACAAATCATTATCTACCAACCGTGACTGTTTTTATATCTGGTTTTCGTACGTGTGTCATTTTTCTTACTAGAATCTTTTGAACATGCGAAACATGAGTGAAATTCGTGAGTGGAAAGTCTTTATATAATGATGTGAAGATAGCCGATAAAGACACTTATATACTTTTATTGTTTTTCGAAACCTTTTTAATTACGACAATAATTGCATTTTACATAATGTATCACGTTATTGTTAGTTCGGTTTGACTCGATCAAATATCGAAAACAGTTAATTGTGACGCTAACCGGGTACAATCTCTCATTCGGCGTACAATCCCTCATTTCGGACACATGTATGTCCAGTCACCCGCATAATGTGATTTCAGGTAAAGAAACATAATAGTGATCGGCTGTATATGTAAGAAGAGAGAATTATGTAATGTGTGTGCACAAAATTGAACACATAGAAATTGGGCATCATATGTGTACAACAATCAACAATGAATGAAGTAGACAAATAATTAGTAGTATCTCAAATCATTTTTCTCATAAAAATTTACTAAAATTTTTAGTTACACGAACCGAACATCTCTTTAACTCCCATTACTTTTTGGTCACTCTTCTCACTCACAGGGACGGTACCAGAAAAAAAATCTATGTGGGGGCAAAACTTAAAGGTGTATGTTGGGTCAGGGTCTTCGAGCCGAGTTTTTTCAAAGACAAACTGAAATGAAACGAATTTAGTATGAGCCAAACCGAATTTGATGTGGCTTTCATTTTGCGCCCAAAAATCCAAATTTGTATACTTCATTACCAAGTCTATATTCGAACAAAAGAAAAATATATAGCGATGATATATGTACAAACTTAGAAGGCTTTTAATGGTTTTGATATATCGCAGTTTCAAACAATACAAGTTTACTAAATACACTAAATTAATAGAGTTCATTTTATTACGCCAAAAAAGCAATTAAGTACAATGGATGTGATATCATTTTTAGGGAAAAATTTTAAAACATAACTCTTTGTGATGTCATTTAAGCTTTTAATGTTCTTTTTTAAATGAATAATTAGATGAGAAGAATGGCAGTGATAATTAAGGAAAAGGAAACAATTAGAAATAACGAAAAAGTAAAAATTTGAGCAGCACGCGAAGAGACAAAATCTGGGCTCGAACACCTAATCATCTGTGTAGCAACACAGTGTACAAAGCAACTAGGCCAAAACCATCTTTTTGTTGAAACTTTACTTTGCATTTATTTAAAATTTCTTGGGGGCAAATTGAAAAACATATCATCTTCTCCAAAAAAGCTACCATTGTCGTAAGAAAGCTTGCGGGGACAACTGCCAACACTTCCCTAAAGGTGGTACCGCCCCTGCTCACACGCACTTATCCGTATCACAATTTTATATTAATTGACAATAAGTTTGTAAAAGCTACAATTTTAGAGAGAATTTGAATGAAAGAAAGAAAAATTGTTCATGATGTCCATTTTTATTTTATTTATAAATTAATTTTTTCAATACGCTATATAATAGGTGACACTGTGTCTATCGACCGTTATTTTGTATGACTTTGACAAATTGTTACTCTATATAATTTATATGAATAGACTCATCTGCAACATATTATGCGTATGGGTCGTTTTAGTTGATCAAATTGTTATTTAGTATCGTTGTAAGATTCGAACGTCTTGCTAGTTTTCTAACTCCCATCACGATGGCAGAAGCTCAAAATTGTTATTTGTGTTTAAGTGAGATATGTGTTTGGTGATGAAGTTAATTGTCGTATTACAACTTGTTGGTAGTGAGGTTAGTGGTAAGGTAGAGATGTGATGTGACGCTTAGGCTGGGTGGAGTGGGAGGTGACTCCTCACCACAAAACCCCACTTCACTCGGTCACCCCATTCCGCTCACCTTATGACATCCTTCACGCATCAAGGAAGAGAAAAAGGGAGGTGAAAGGTGAGTCACTCACCTTTCATAAAGTGTGTGTTTTATTATTATTATTATTTTATTTTGTTTGTAAGTGTATGTGGAGTATTTTGTGAGGTATGTTTATAAAGTGAGTATTTCAATGAAAGGTGGGGAGAGTGGTGACCACTACGGGTGAAAGGTTAGGACGTGTGAAAGGAGAGAAAAAATTGAGGTAACGATATTGTGGAAAGTGAGAAAAGGTGACCACTACTTTAAGCATTAGTTGACGGTAGTGATGTTGGTCACAACTACACCCAGTCTAAACTCGTAATTGTTATGTTTGGTAGCAAGTATGTAGAAGCATTTTAAAGTAATTGGCAACTAACGTATCACACCCCACAATTTCAGGTCATTTTTCCAAACCTCAAAACATTACTATTCACCCATTTACTATTCATCGATCACTATTCATCATTTTTTAGGTCAATTTGATATTCCGAGAAACATTCAAAAATTTCACTATTCACATGACACTATTCATTTCCGAGAGAAAACCACTATTCATGTGCATTACTCATTTCATCGTAAATTTAGTTTACGGGTATTCAAATTCGCGTAACCAAATTTGTTCAGGAGCGAATTCATACATTATCATTGGGACACTTCATACGGACTAGAAATAGTATGCATATTATCATTATGACATTTGCATACTATTCCACTCGTAGGATATTCAAATTAATACTTTTGATATATTTGACTTTTTACGTATGTTTATTTTTAAATAAACGTTAACACGCGACCAATAATGTGACTAACATGTCCGACACTCCCGACTATGATCCCAATATATTTTTATATTCATTTTAATAATATAAAAATTATAATATTAATTTACCCGGTGTTTTAGAAATTTATTTAATTATTATCGTAAGTTTACTAAAATTACGACGGTTTTCGTAGAAACTAAATAATAATTATCTAAACACTCAATATTTATACCCGACATATTTTTACAATTATTGCGACTTTATTATGTCCCGGTTAACTCCGTTAAAATTTATTTTTAATTAACTCGGTACCCGGTATTCCCTAAAACTATTAATATATACATAATACTACCAAATTTCTACTAACTCTTACACAAAACATCATTTTTCTTATTTTTTTCACTAAGAGCCCCCCCCCCCCCCCCCCCCCCCCATCCCCATTTCTTACATTTTCTTACATATCTTGAAATATTACCTTAGCATTTATGTATGCATTATTGAACTCAATATATATAATATATATACAATAATACTTCATACTCATTTCATTTCTAGATCTAGCAAGCAAACACATATTTCTTTTTCTCTCTTGGGGTGCTCGGCCTCAACAAGAAAACAAGAAGGAACCATAAATTTTCAAGATCAAGTAAATTATCAAGTGTAGTTTGTACTCCTTTTAGGGTTTTGAAATATAAACTCAAGGTTTACATAGGTTTTCATCCTCAAAATCTCCTTAATCTTTCAAGTAAGTATATGAAACTCATCCTTATGATTTTACCAAGTTTGTACAAGATTCATAGGATATATATACTAGATCTACATGCATATGCTATTTATACCACTTCATTTTAAACATATCTAACTTTTGAGCCCTAGAAATAGATTATAGTTAGATCCTTGTTAGATCCACTTGATTTATGATGTTTAGGAACCCATGACACCCTAAGAAGGTGTATGGTAGGATTAGACTAGTTTTGTGATGATTGAAAGTGGTTTGGTTGAAGTTGGAACAAGATTGAAACCCTATAAATGGTTTTTGAAACATTACATATACCTACTGTCCATATTTTTAAAACGTGGGAAACTCAGTAGGTGATGGGTAATTTTTGACCAAAGATTTAGAAAATACTTTCAAAAACGAATCCGTGGGCGAAAGAACGGATTAAAACGAGCTTATAACGAAGAAGTTATGATTTTTGCAAGTTAATTGACGAAAATTATTTTTCTGAAAAACTGCATGCTGTTTGATGATTTTCGACGGACAAATAGAGGCGTTAGACGTAACCTAGTGGAGCCGAGCTATAAAAAAATATATTATTACATACTAAGACGAATCCGTGGATATAAAGAACGAGGAAAATGAGCTTAAAACGACCAAGTTATACACATTTTAAAATCGTCAAAACTATATATATATTTAGTCACTACTAGAAATAATATAACTACGTACTAAATGCTATATTTTCTAAGATTTCTTATTCAAGGATTTTATTCTTAACTAACGAAGTACGTATGACCCAAGGTTTATTTATGCGACTACTAGACGTTATCTTAAGGTTTTCAAAACGAGGAAGATAACATTAACATATTATATACGATATATTACGATAAGTTTCTATACTTCTAATTGGACTTATTTTTCCTAAGTATGAAAATTACCTACTTTGACGATAACAAGTATTTTCAAGTTACGAGTGGTATAGGTATCATGTGCATGAATATTCATTACAACATTTCATGATCTAAAGTAGATCATATTCATTCATTTAGGTTGCGGCTAGTGTTCGCGCCTTGTTGTCCCGATCATTTCACCACATTGTACTATCACTTCAGGTGAGTTTTCATAGCCCCGTTTTCAATTACTTATTTGATTTCAAATCCCACGGGGGAGAATACATTGCGTCAATTATTTTTGTACATGCCCAAGTATTAAATTCTATACATTGCTTAAGTTGCCTTACTACCAAGTTAAGTCCCCTTTATTATCATGGACCGTTAATTATAATGCCAAGCGAGAGTGAGTGAATAGATCTATTGAGGGTGACGCCTCCATCCGTGTTTGGGTTGCTCCAATGGAATTACGGATGCATTTCATGTCTAAACTATTTGAGTGCCTGGTAAACACTCCTTTGGGGCCAATACAATATTATGTCTAGCTTCGGGGGCATAAGCTTAAGAGACAATGTAGCATTTTGACATTTTTGTCGGTTTACTTTATACTTGTGGTTAATGTACATACGATTTAACTTACAAACCTATGGAATTCACCAACATTCGTGTTGACGTTTTAGCAATGTATTTTCAGGTTATTAAGGTAGCTCATGCTTGCATGCATTTGGACCTTCATGGAGTCGCGGAGTCGACGCGTCTCACATATATATATTTCCTGCACTTATGAAACGTTTGATCTGGATTGAACTTGTTTTTCATAAACTTGCAACACTTTTTGGGACCTATGTTTTGTAAACTCTAAATGTTTTAATGATCAAACGATGCATTTTCCAAACGACACTTTAGGTCGTTCAATATAACTGTAACTGTGGTGCTATGACAGTCACCCCCAGGTATTCCATTCCGCTGCCATTCAGGTATTTTGGTGGTGTGACAGATTGGCATCAGAGCTAAGGTTATAGCAAACTAGGATGTATCTTGAACCCTAGACTATAACCACATCATCATAGCATCTCATTATTTCATCATAGGTGCATATTCATTATACATGTTGTTTCATGCACACACTGTGCGAGTTATTTATACCCATATTCGTATATATGATTATGTTGACCTGGTTCACAAGTGACATGTCTTCATATACACACCCTGTCATCCTTTCATCGGATTCCAACATTGAAGATGCCTTGTCATCCTCCACTACCATTGTACTACCAGTTACACTTACGCCGCCATTAGCACCATTGAATTGTTATAGGAAAAAGGTTTTCCTAACATCCAGCCCATACATAGAATGCCGTTTGGTAGGATATTCAGACTTAATCTTAATGGACCTATTAGGATGCTTATTGCAAGGAAGATGGTATGTTTTCTTTCCTTCACTAGTAGGGCGCTTACTACTCAGGTACTACCACCACCATCAATTACTTATTTCACTATTGGTCGTCCCATAGTGCGTACTTTAGTTTTACCCCTTAGATGTCGCGAGATAGCGCGAAAGAGGATAGTATTCCATTCACTATTATCACCATCGTCTCCTAACTCACCACTAGGATCTCATCATCAGCAACTTTGTTTTCATCATCTAAAGCACCACCAACACCATCACATCTCAGAGACCCTACACCCATATATGACAGGCCGCTTAAGAATAGAGCTGGCAAATCGTGTCTTAACAGGTCTTAACAGGTTCGGAGAACGCGAATAACATAAGTTTCAAACATGAAAACAACTCGTTTAACACTTGGTTTTAGTGGTTTGAGTATGACTGTTATACGTTTTATGTATCAAAAAAGTTAAATATTAAACACTAGAATACTAAAAACAATTATTTTAAAAAATAAAAAAATTGCATAGTACATTTTTTTCCTTAACAGGTCCTAACAGGTACCCAATTTGCCAGCTCTAGTTAAGAAGCAACCGCTATTTGACATACCATTACCATCTACCATACGTTACACCACCTTATAGGTTTGAGGTTGGTGAGAGTTTGAGAGCCTCTACTGCTTGACAGCCTACTACTCTTCATCGTTAGACGATGATCTCTAATTATTTGAGATTACCCACGAGTGTTTGGACGATACACTCTGAATAATACCACAAGCCTCACAAACACAATAAGAATTGCAACAAATCGCCCAAGGGTGGCATCTATCACAAGGACTCTATATTATCTTAGATATGATCGACTCATACCTCCATAACACAATAAACCAACAAGATGCTTTGAACGGTATTATACCATCATAATGGAACTCATCGTAACTCTCCCTTCATTATCAAGTTTGATTACACCACATTCTAAGTCGATAATTACATCGTTAGTCGCTCTAGCAACACTCCACCGACCAATGTGGTCACATTAGTAGATTTGACATATAATTACAACTTTGGGAAGATGCAAGTAAGACAATAGGATTAATAAAGACGAAGATGTCCTTACGATTAAATGGTCATGTTGACCAAGATAAAAGTGACTGCCCTAGTTTTCGTGTTTCAGAGATAATAACAATTCAAGTAAGTCAAAGTCAAATTAAATTTTTGTACAAACAAAAAGATTTCTTGCAAACCTTACGAAGTACGACAAATTATTGATTTTCAATGGTTGGATTAAAACTCATTTTTGTTTAAGCAACAATCTTCTTGAACTTTTTTTTTCCAAAGACATATATAAATGAGATATTGTTTTTATCAAAATACAAATATTTCGTAGTCACATCTTTTACATAACTATATTCATTACAAACTTCAAATAAAGTCACTCCAAGATACATTTATGACCAAATTTCACAATGTTTCACTCAAATAAATGTTGTTAATTTTAGAAACCATATCTCCAAGAAGGAACACGCATAACTCATGAACGAATCTCGAAAGCAACCACTATACCTACTTACTATTTGACCTTAGATGCGAAAGAAACCCCTCTACCAGAGATTGCCAATATTGATACACCATGCCTTAACACCACTATTTGAAATTACAACTTTTTCGCTCATTCCATATTATAAGACCCTCACGCTAGTATAAGTTCGTTGAATTAAAAGATCAAGGTACAATTTCTCAACAAAATTTATATTCTTTTCGGAGATCGATATAGCTTAGTCACAATGGGACAAGACCTCATTTTCATGAAAGGATATCGAGAAGTTTCACCTGACCATAAGGCATTTTGCTTGCTTTCATGGAAAAACCAAACATCATTCGATGTGGTACCTACTTGACTCAGATCACCCGTACAACAATTTCCATTCTTTATACATTTTAGTCATGCCTAGAGGGATTACGCATTTGAACCTGCTAACTTTACCTAGTATAAATTCTCGAATACTTCAAATCATTGGCACCAAATTTCTGCCCTATATCCTTTCACACACAGACTATCAACTTCAGTTGATTGTAGATGACTTAAAGACACGTTCATCTTTCACGCCCTTAATATCACTACCATATTCTCGACCACTTCATAATCATAAACCACTGCCCTGTTATGAACTAAGATGTTTACATTCTTTAAATAAGTGGATTAGTAGACTATTATCATACCATAAGATTCACCCATGTATCCAATAAACCATTCAACGAATTGTACTTCAAACTATTTTACTATCATATGGGGAAATTGTTTTACAGAATTTTTAAAATAAGCTATTTTATTGCTACCCGGTAAATTGATTTTTCCGTTATTGCACCAAGTATTTACTATTATTACGCGAAACAATTTTCATGTTACTTGAAAGGAAATAACTAGAATACCATTTTTCAAAACAAAATGTTGAACACCATCTAAAACTTTTGAAAAAAAAAAATAATAATAATGCTAATTTGACTAACTCAAGCATTGCATCATTAGTCCTCAATTATACATAGCCTGATCACCTATGTATAATTCAGGAAGGATTATGTTATGAAGAAAATAATTACTTTTTAGGGATTATTAATAACAATCTTCATTCCAAAGCGTTGTAAACAAATAAACTTTTTCATAAACATCTTTTTTTAACAAACCCTCCCTGGATACTTACCCCACCTATCACTTACTCGGCCATTAAGTTGGATTTTTCCATTGATTTCCCTAGGAGAGACTTCCCATACCAATTACTAGGAGGATTCCTCGATACAAGAAAAACAATGAAAGGATTACATAACTACTAACCTAGACTAGGAGTATATAGTAAGACAATTTATAACTCAACAACAATTCTAAGATACCACGAGACCATCCGAACCACCATCTCCGACCTAGTTGTCCAGCTCTATCATTCAAAAGTACTAGCTAGATTGAGTTGCAGGATCGAACACACTGTGAAGGTACGCTAAACAACACTATAGAAATAAACCAAGCCTCTTAACCGATACCGTAAAGCATTCCAATTAAACATGACCTCACCTATACGCAAACTTCCCTGCAGTGAGTTTTCACAAAGAATAATTGATTCGAATTATGGATATCGATATAGATTCCCTCAAGGCATTGTGTTCTCTAGAACTTCTGGATAACCTCACCTACACATCAAGAGAGGCATCAGGCCCAAGCATATCTCCCCAGCTTTATGTGGAAATAAAATAGACATTCATCGACATATTATCAATGGACACCCTCATTTTGCCAACATGATGACAATTTCAATGATAAACCATTTCAGGACTTAAGTTGGTTGAATACCTAGGCTTGTAGTTTTGCCAGATAATCGCCAATAGGCATCTTCCAATATCAGGAACCGAATGTTAGACATCTATGCATTTATGCGAACATTTCCTATCCTACTATTTTATCCTTGTTAGTATTTCTACTTTTAAATGAAGTTGATTTCAAAATTGTATTTATACAAATCACATATCTCGTAGAAAATAATTTTGAATTGCCTATTTTGAACAAATACGATCCTTTTTAGCCAATATTTAGCATAACCATTGTACAATGAGAAATATTTAAACATCAAACTTGGGTAAACAGTCCTACTCACAACATGTTTAAAAATCGCGTCACATTTCGTAACTATTGAATTTTGAATCATCAAGAAAGATATTATTTAGTAAACCATTTGTTCCATTTCCTAAATTCGTTTATTCAGAAAAAGATTTCGACCAAAAACTCAAAATCGCGAGATAAATTTTGAAAACAAATCACCATACTACATCGCTTATGCATTTAGGGTTTTGTGATTTGACAATAAGGAATATTAGAATATGTGATGAAGAAAATTAGGAGGGACACCATAGATCGATTTCAAAAGTCAGTAATGGAGACCAAGCACAATAGGCAAAGAAAGACACATGTCTTAGCACCCATTAGACCAAAACACAAGGAATCAAAAATTGTTACCCATATTCTATCTTCTTCGTATAACGCCCTTTTCAAAAAGTATAACGCTGTATAATTAGTCACCAAATTCATTGTAAACCGTTTCAATTATTCCTGATCAAGGTGATCGAATCACCTCAGACTTCGAGCAATCATTTTAAGATTTCCTTCGGAACCCCATTTAGATGTAAACACCGCCTATCATCCTCAGACCAATGGTCAGATCGAGAGGACAAATTCAAATATAGGAAAGATATGCTCAGAGAGTGAGCGATTGACTCTATAAATGGTTGGACTAACCATTATCATAAATCAGATCCGTTTGCAACGATAGTTATCGCACTAGCGAAGAGACTACACCATTTGAGGCACTTTATAGTCGAAGTACCAATTACCCATTTACAGACCGAAATCAGAAAGTTAAATTCACTGGTCTAGAACTAAACTATGGAACAACAAAGGAAATTTCACTAGTCAAGAACCAGTTACAAGCAACGAGAAAATGGTAGAAGTTAGGTTGGTGCATGACGCACATCATGCGGATTGGGTATCCCTGAACAGCAAACCAACTGGATTCAAGTGGGAGAACGAACTAAGTTAAAGCTTTGCCCTGGAGAGGCATGATGCAATTTTGGTAACACGAGAGATTGAACCTCTAGTATATTGGACCATTTAAGATTCGTTTTAGAATCAACCATCTGACGTACAAATTTGAGTTCTGGCACAGTTCAGCAACATATATTACCCATATCACATTGTAAACCTCAAGAAGCGCCGACTATCGACTGACGGGCCGAACTCGGAAAAAGCCCAACTCACTATTCCTATACGCTTTCATGGAATAACCAAGAATTTCTTACAAATCAAGGATTTGTTACAAGTTTAATAAGATGTAAACCATTAGAATTTCAAGTTGGTAACAAGATTATGTTGAAAGTTCTGCCTAGGAAAGGCATGATACCATTCTGATAAATTCGGGAAGTTAAACCCCATATACACTGGACCATTTAATACTTCAGACAGAGTAGGCCAGTAACCCTCAGACTTGAGCCTTGACAGAAAGTAGCAGATTACACAAACATGTTTTACATTTTCAGATCCCAAGAAATAACTTTCAGATTAGTCACAGATAATTTCATTGGAAGGAATCTAACCCAATGACAAACCTAAATCTGGTAGGAGAACCAGTAGAAATCATGGACCGTGAGGTCGAACGGTTGAAGCAAAGTCGAAATCCGATCGTGAAAGTTCGCTGGAATTATCGAAGAGGACCTGAGTTTACTTGGGAACGAGAAGACCAAATGCGACTAAAGTATCCACAACTTTTCACCAAGTCAATTTCCGAGACCAACACTAGCTGAATTCAGGGACTGAATTCCTTTTTGGGTGGGCGACTATCACACCCCACAATTTCAGGTCATTTTTCCAAACCTCAACACATTACTATTCACCCATTTACTATTCATCGATCACTATTCATCATTTTACTATTTATCATTTTTGAGGTCAATTTGATATTCCGAGAAACATTCAAAAATTTTACTATTCACATAACACTATTCATTCTGAGAGAAAATCACTATTCATGTGCATTACTCATTTCATCGTAAATTTAGTTTACGGGTATTCAAATTCGCGTAACCAAATTTGTTCAGGAGCGAATTCATGCATTATCATTGGGACACTTCATACGGACTAAAAATAGTCTGCATATTATCATTATGACATTTGCATACTATTCCACTCGTAGGATATTTAAATTAATACTTTTGATATATATGACTTTTTACGTATGTTTATTTTTAAATAAACGTTAACACGCGACCAATAATGTGACTAACATGTCCGACACTCCCGACTATGATCCTGATATATTTTTATATTCATTTTAATAATATAAAAATTATAATATTAATTTACCCGGTGTTTTGGAAATTTATTTAATTATTATCGTAAGTTTACTAAAATTACGACGGTTTTCGTAGAAACTAAATAATAATTATCTAAACACTCAATATTTATACCCGACATATTTTTACAATTATTATGACTTTATTATGTCCCGGTTAACTCCGTTAAAATTTATTTTTAATTAACTCGGTACCCGGTATTCCCTAAAACTATTAATATATACATAATACTACCAAATTTCTACTAACTCTTACACAAAACATCACTTTTCTTATTTTTTTTCACTAAGAGCCGCCCCCCCCCCCCCCCCAATCCCCATTTCTTACATTTTCTTACATATCTTGAAATATTACCTTAGCATTTATGTATGCATTATTGAACTCAATAAATATAATATATATACAATAATACTTCATACTCATTTCATTTCTAGATCTAGCAAGCAAACACATCAAGAAAACAAGAAGGAACCATAAATTTTCAAGATCAAGTAAATTATCAAGTGTAGTTTGTACTCCTTTTAGGGTTTTGAAATATAAACTCAAGGTTTACATAGGTTTTCATCCTCAAAATCTCCTTAATCTTTCAAGTAAGTGTATGAAACTCATCCTTATGATTTTACCAAGTTTTTACAAGATTCATAGGATATATATACTAGATCTACATGCATATGCTATTTATACCACTTCATTTTAAACATATCTAACTTTTTGAGCCCTAGAAGGTGTATGGTAGGATTAGACTAGTTTTGTAATGTTTAGATCCACTTGATTCATAGGATATAGTTAGATCCTTGTTAGATCCACTTGATTTATGATGTTTAGGAACCCATGACACCCTAAGAAGGTGTATGGTAGGATTAGACTAGTTTTGTGGTGATTGAAAGTGGTTTGGTTGAAGTTGGAACAAGATTGGAACCCTAGAAATGGTTTTTGAAACATTACATATACCTACTGTCCATATTTTTAAAACGTGGGAAACTCAGTAGGTGATGGGTAATTTTTGACTAAAGATTTAGAAAATACTTTCAAAAACGAATCCGTGGACGAAAGAACGGATTAAAGCGAGCTTATAACGAAGAAGTTATGATTTTTGCTAGTTAATTGACGAAAACTATTTTTCTGAAAAACTGCATGCTGTTTGACGATTTTCGACGGACAAATAGAGGCGTTAGACGTAACCTAGTGGAGCCGAGCTATCAAAAATATATTATTACATACTAAGACGAATCCGTGGATATGAAGAACGAGGAAAATGAGCTTAAAACGACCAAGTTATACATGTTTTAATCGTCAAAACTATATATATATATTTAGTCACTACTAGAAATAATATAACTACGTACTAAATGCTATATTTTCTAAGATTTCTTATTCAAGGATTTTATTCTTAACTAACGAAGTACGTATGACCCAAGGTTTATTTATGCGACTACTAGACGTTATCTTAAGGTTTTCAAAACGAGGAAGATAACACTAACATATTATATACGATATATTACGATAAGTTTCTATACTTCTAATTGGACTTATTTTTCCTAAGTATGGAAATTACCTACTTTGACGATAACAAGTATTTTCAAGTTACGAGTGGTATAGGTATCATGTGCATGAATATTCATTACAACATTTCATGATCTAAAGTAGATCATATTCATTCATTTAGGTTGCGGCTAGTGTTCGCGCCTTGTTGTCCCGATCATTTCACCACATTGTACTATCACTTCAGGTGAGTTTTCATAGCCCCGTTTTCAATTACTTATTTGATTTCAAATCCCACGGGGGAGAATACATTGCATCAGTTATTTTTGTACATGCCCAAGTATTAAATTCCATACATTGATTAAGTTGCCTTACTACCAAGTTAAGTCCCCTTTATTATCATGGACCGTTAATTATAATGCCAAGCGAGAGTGAGTGAATAGATCTATTGAGGGTGACGCCTCCATCTGTGTTTGGGTTACTCCAACGGAATTACGGATGCATTTCATGTCTAAACTATTTGAGTGCCTGGTAAACACTCCTTTGGGGCCAATACAATATTATGTCTAGCTTCGGGGTCATGAGCTTAAGAGACAATGTAGCATTTTGACATTTTTTTTCGGTTTACTTTATACTTGTGGCTAATGTACATGCGATTTAACTTACAAACCTATGGAATTCACCAACATTCGTGTTGACGTTTTAGCAATGTATTTTCAGGTTATTAAGGTAGCTCCTGCTTGCATGCATTTGGACCTTCATGGAGTCGCGGAGTCGACGCGTCTCACATATATATATTTCCTGCACTTATGAAACATTTGATCTGGATTGAACTTATTTTTCATAAACTTGCAACACTTTTTGGGACCTATGTTTTGTAAACTCTGAATGTTTTAATGATCAAACGATGTATTTTTCCAAACGACACTTTAGATCGTTCAATATAACTGTAACTGTGGTGCTATGACAGTCACCCCCAGGTATTCCATTCTGCTGCCATTCAGGTATTTTGGGGGTGTGACATAACGGTTAGTGTTTTGCACAAAATTCTTATTTAGAAACAAGCAACTAACGTTCATACTTTTTCTAAATGCTCTAAATCAAAATGCTACTTCTAGCATCATTTATAAGCACCTAGCGTTTCCACTTACAAATTATTACTGTACTATACAACTATTTTATCAAAATAAACAGCTACCGCTTTTTGCTACTACTTTATAATACTGCTTATGCTATATCACAATCTTCTCCAAACACACCAGATATCTAAATCCTGTATCTTGACGAAGTTATAAGGGCCCGTTTGTTTGAGGTATTTGGTTTCATAGATTGAGAATGAGACAAAAATAAAACGTTTGGTATGAGTGTAGGGAGTTCAAAACAGTAACTCATACCCCACTGCAAGGGAATATATGAAACCACCCATATTAATCTGGTTTGAGATGAATCCTCTAACATTTTGTCATTCACAAAAATCTCAGCAACATGTTTCATTAATTGGCTGTGCTATCTTTACTTTTTATTTTAAAAAATGTATTTTATATAAAAATTAATTTCTAAAACATATATATTTTTTAAATAATAATATTTGTTTCTCTCTCATTCTTTTCCTTTAAACATATACCAAATTCAAATCTAAATCCAAATCCAAATTCGAATCTAAATTCACATACAAACCAAACGGGCCCTAAATACAAAATTCATAAATCTCATGAATAATATAATTAAGGCTATTTTTGGCACAAAGCTTTTTGGGGCAATTAGCGGTGAGCAATGAGCTTTTTAAATTTTAGTGTTCGTTTGGCATGAGAGCTGTGAGCTTTGCTATTTTAAAAAAAAAACTCATTTTTTCAATGCTTCTTTATGAAGCTGTGAGCGGTGAGGAGTGAGCTGTGACTACTGCTCACAGCTACTGCTCACTGCTACTGCTGACAGCTAACTCTAAAATAAAAAAAAATTCATTGCTT
This sequence comes from Artemisia argyi, assembly GCA_030686995.1. NCBI lineage: Eukaryota > Viridiplantae > Streptophyta > Magnoliopsida > Asterales > Asteraceae > Artemisia > Artemisia argyi. Next base: position 77,306,715 of record CM060681.1, read on the forward strand.
TTTAAATTTGGACAAAAGATCGAATAAAAAGGAAAGAGGATAACATTTTGTAGTATCAATAAAAAAAAATCAAACAAAATTAAATACCCACTCCAATAATACAATACAATCATTAAAATACAATATCTCAAAAGTCAAATACACTTCGTGGAGACATCATAACAACAGCTCACTTACCCGATCATTCCCAAAAATCTCATCTCTTTCAAACAAAACTCTGTTTTTTTTCTTTCTCAATCATGACGAAAAAGGCAGTTTTAATCGGATGCAACTACGCAGGAACAAAAGCCGAGCTTCGAGGATGCATAAACGACGTGAAAAGAATGCACCAGTGTCTAGTAGACCGTTACGGTTTTTCCGAAGATGACATAAATGTTTTAATAGATAGCGATGACTCGTATACGCAGCCAACGGGTGCTAATATCCGTAAAGCGTTGGCTGATTTAGTTGGATCAGCTGAAAGTGGTGATTATTTGTTTGTGCATTATAGTGGTCATGGGACTAGGTTGCCTGCTGAGTCTGGTGATGATGATGATACTGGTTATGATGAGTGTATTGTTCCTTGTGATTTTAACTTGATTAATGGTATGTTGATTTCTATCTAGAGGTTCATGTTTAGTTGATTGAATAACGCATTATTTGGAATATTGAATTTAGGATTTTTTTATTTATTTATTTGTGATTTAAGTGTTTGACTTTTTTGAGAAATGGTTGAAACTTGAAAGCTGTTTGTGATTAGGTAGTGATGTATTATTTGGATCAAAGTAATTTATATATAGCATTATATAGGGAAAACATTGCTATAACTGGAACAGCTGGATCTAATGTGATCATGCTGCTATGACAATATTGTCATGGATTATTGACATTTTGCTTTAGCAATATCAGATATGCTAATTTCACTAACAATGTGTTTAGTTAGTAATAGTATACACTGCATCAATGGAAGGTTAGACGTAATTGGGGCTTGTTATGTTTAGTACTTTAGTTGACTAGTTGTGTTTGCTTCTAAGATCAAGCTCAGTTTGCTGGATCAAGTTTTATTACCTTGTATAATTTTTTATCTAATGTTAGGGAACTTAACTAATATAATTGGTCAATGCGTGACAAGGATATGTAATGGAGAAGTTAATCGGTTTTTTTTGGGCCTTTTGACTTTTATGTTACATATATTTTTGTTGGATAATCTAAGTGGAAACAGTGTGAAATGAAAGGAGGGTAGTGTGTTCATCTACTTATCCAGAATCTAATTGATTTTTCCCAACTTTAATGAAGACAATCTGTCATTTCCTGATCTGTTTTATGAAAACAATCCGTCTTGAATTTCATATGTCGAATTGTCATACCTTGTTCTGCTCTGTTTTTGAGTTTGTTTGATCCTAAGGTACCTACACAAACAACTTCTGATAAGTGACTATGTTATCTTCATGTGTAATGACTATGCTGTTGTATCCATGTTCATGCTTGCAGATGATGACTTCAGGGACCTTGTTGATCAAGTGCCTCATGGTTGCAGAATAACCATTGTATCAGATTCGTGCCACAGTGGTGGACTAATTGACGAGGCTAAAGAACAGATTGGTGAAAGCTGCAAAAATGATGATGATACAGAAGAACGGGAAGAGACTGGTTCGGGATCCGGATTTGGATTTAGAAGCTTCTTGCATAAGACGGCTGAGAGTGCCTTAGAGTCTCGTGGCATTCGTTTACCTTCTGGATTACGTCATAAGGATCGTGAGGCAGAAGCTGAAGAAGAAGTAGAAGATACCTATGTGGGAGATGTACATGTTAAGAACAAATCTTTGCCTCTTTCTACCCTCATTGACATTCTTAAGCAGAAAACCGGTAAAGATGATGTAGATGTTGGGAATGTGAGACCGACATTGTTTGATATGTTCGGCGAAGACTCCAGCCCAAAGGTGAAAAAGTTCATGAATGTCCTCTTAAACAAATTCCAAGGAAACAACGAATCTGGTGGCGGTGGCGGTGGTGGTTTTCTTGGAATGGTTGGGAGTCTGACTCAGGAATTCCTAAAGCAAAAGCTGGAAAACGACGAAGACTATGCAAAACCCGCCATGAAAACAGAAGTTGGGAGGAAGGAAGAGGCCTATGCTGGATCAAACAAACGGGAGATGCCAGAAAATGGTATTTTGATCAGCGGGTGTCAGACCCATGAGACATCAGCTGATGCCACACCAGGTGGCAAACCGGATCAAGCTTATGGAGCTCTTAGTAACGCGATTCAAACAATCCTTGAGTCGAAAAGTAATGTTAGTAATTACCAGCTCGTGACTGAGGCGAGGAGGCTGCTAAAGAAACAGGGGTTCACTCAAAACCCTGGTCTTTATTGTGACGATAACCATGTTGAGGCCTCATTTGTGTGCTAAGTGATGGTACTACTGGAATTGAGCTACGGTATTTGTGAGCTTCATAAGTAAACATTTGATTATTTTCATATATTTTCATTTGAGTGATGGTTTTGGATTATAGTCCTGGACTTATATTTGTGGTTTGAGTTGTATCATGTATGTTTAAATTGTGTGTTCCATTTCTTTTTGATATAAACAACAAAATGGGAACTGTTATGTTTATCTCAGAGTTTGAGACTTTGTTTGACTTGTTCTAGTAAAAAACATTTGTTGCCTTACTGTTTGAATCTAAACTTTTACTGTATTAACATAGTGTTTTGGCCATTTTTTGATCTGTTACCGGTTTGACCGGTCATTTTGTGCGAGGATTTGAATTTCTAACCAAAATGGTCGTTCTAGAAAAAACTTATATAAAATGTCCATTTCAAAAAACTTTCCTGAAAATAATCGCAGAACCATTCTGCGATTTTGGAGTATAAATCTGGTTAAGTGTCTTTAAAACGTGTAACAGGTAGAGGTCCCAACCTCAAACGGTCTAGATTGAAATTCATGTGGTGACAGTCACTTTCATTAGTTGGAATAAAAATCGTCATGCATCATAATATTGAAGATTCGCTGTGTCTAAAGAAAAATAAGGTTTATGTTTTTGGTGTGATTCCAATGTAAAATTGTCTATTAGATTCATGCCACAATGGTGAGCTAAGTGCCAAGACAGTTTACAAGGCATTAACATCCCGGCCTTCACCTTCTTTCTACATTACCCAATACACACCAGGATGCAGAACAAGAAGATAATGGACCGGGTTTAGATGCATAAGTTTCATGCACAAAACTAAGGGGGTGTGGTTGATTATTTTTGGAAGTTGATCTAAAGGTCAATAGCAGATGTTGCCCCTTTTGCCATTCACAGACATAAACAAAAAACCAAAGATGATATGGATGCTGGGAGAGTGATCAAGGCCAGTGTTGTGTGATATATTCGGTGAAAATTCCAGTCTGAATTAAAGGTGAAGAAGTTCTGAATGTCCCAATGATTGAAAGTCTGGCCCTAGTATGCAAAATATATCAAAATATATATATATATATATATATATATATATATATATATATATATATATTTAATTAATTAATTAATTAATTTTTTTTGGGAATGGCAGGATATGCAAAACCTGTAATGGGAACAGAGTTGGAAGCAACATGATTTAAACAATTTTTGAAGAAACACGGGTTTATAATGGCGACAACCATGTTAATTCACAATCATCGTGATTCAACGGTAAGATTTTCTGTATTTCTTACAAATTGCATCAATTTTTAAAAAACTGTAGCTGATTATCTTGTTTTCTTATCTTATCTTACTACTTCAAGCAAACATAATTACATAAACATACCAAATACTATCTAGCAATACTTCTATTGTCCAACATTTGAATCTGATTGTTTGGTATCACTTAATGAAGTTAAAGTGCAATTCGAAACATCCCATTCAACCCCTATGAACCAATGGAAAGGAACGTTATTAATAGGTATCATTTATAATCTCTTTGCCATACAAGAAATAACAGAAGTACAACTAAATGAGAAAAAGTCATAAGAACAGATAGATAATTAACAAGAACCAGAAATGTAAAAACTTGAGTATCACTATCCACAATTGTGGACTTGTGTACAGTTGATTAAGATGATCAGTTGTCTATCGACCTCATGTTTTGTTGATGACCCATGGTAATGTAACTATGGCTAACTAGCCAGCGAGGCTAGACAGGCTCGCACCCAAACCAGCCATAAACTGGGCTTGCTGTCGAGCCATTTCCATTTGAAGCTGAAGCCTTTGGAGCTGGGCTTGTGCATCGATAATGCTATACTCTTCACATTCTTCACAATCCACACAGCCCAGATGTGTGGCATAGTCACATGATTCACAGTAGTACGCCCAACGATCATTTTGGACATCCCCATGACACACGTCACATGAAACCGTATGATCTTTGCTTTTTACTGGACACGAGTAATATAATTTAAGCACATGCTCGTGATCGCTCCGTTTCACTGTTTCTGGCAAACTTACACATTGGGTATGTAGATCAAATGTACAAACAGAACAATTATAGGTAAAACCGGTCCCATCACTAAAGCACGCATTACAAGTAAATTCACCATTTTCATTGTTGTAAGGTGCTACTGGTAGGAGGGTTAGAGGGTGTTCCGGGTGTGACTTGTGTTGGATCACTCTTTCCAGATTAAAACACGTTTCGTGAAGATGGAAGTCACACTTTGGTTCGACACATGAATAGCCCTTGCCAACTAGTGTGTCTTCACATCCTGAACAAGTAACCTCGTTTTCTTCATCTTCGTCTTCTGGTATATTGACTTTAGATAATTTGTGTGGGTGGCTGAAATGTGTGATCCCTTTATCTTTCATTTCATTTTGAGGGATTGAAAGATCTTGGGAGCTGGTAACTGGATTAGGAGAACTAGACGGAATGGAAATATAGGCTACATTTTGAGGAATTGGAGAATCTTGGGCTTTAGGAATTGGATTAGAAGGCTTTGTGGGAATAGAAACAGAAGGTTCAGTTTGTGCCATCCAAGCATACTGAGTACTAGCAGCTGGATTCTGAGAAATCGAGTGAATGGAAACAGAAGGTATATTTTGAGGCATTGGAGGATCTTGGGTGCTAGGAATCGGATTTGGTGGATTAGTGGGAATAGAGACAGACGGTTCATTCTGAGAAATGGAAGGATACTGGACAGTAGCAACTGTATTCTGAGAATTCGTGTGAATGGAAACAAAAGGCCTATTTTGTGGAATTGTAGGATCTTGGGTGGTAGAAATTGGATTTGGTTGATTAGTAGGAATAGAAACAGAAGGTTCATTTTGAGAAATTGAAGGATACTGAACACTGGCAATCAGATTCTGAGAATTCATCGGCTTGGAGACAGACGGTCCATTCGGAGCCATGGAAGGATCATGGACAATAGGAATTGGATTCTGAGAACTCATCGGAACGGAAACAGAAGGTCCATTTTGAGCCATGTATGGATCTTGAGCAGTAGAAATCGAGTTCTGACGGCTAGGTGGGATGGAACCATAACCTTGATCATGACTCATGGAATGATATTGCTTGTTGGAAACAAAATTTAGATTCACATCCGGATTCTGTGCACTGGTGAATGGACTTGGAAAACTATCATGAGCAGAAATAAAAGGGATGTTGTGGCTCATGCTAGTATGTTGTGATTTCCAACTTGACGGAACTAGTTCTTGGAACAGAAGAGCTGTTTGAAAACTTGCAGTCGTGGAAATAGAATAAGCGCACTGAACATGAAGGTCAAATTCACAATCAGCGCAGGAATAGGAAAATCCGGTTCCCACGGCTTTACATGAATTGCAATAAAATGAATTGGAGAGGTAAGTAGGGTAAGGAACCAAAGTAAGGGGATGAAGAGGGTGGGACGGGTGTTCCATGGATCGAGTGGCGTGGTAGCATTGCTCGTGTAGGTAGAAATTGCATGGCCAACAAATGTAGATGGTTCCAGTGCTTGAAGAGTTGCAACCGGAGCACGGGAGATCAACCCCTTGGGGCAATTGATGCATGACTAGATTGTGAGGGTGGCTGAAATGTTTGTTCCCTTGATTCATCTCTTTTTTTTCCTTGAATCTGTGTGTGGGTTCAATGTGAAACAGAGTATATGAAGATAAATTTATTAAATTTTAGTAGTTGTTGTGCAAAACTGCAAGTTGCTAGAAATGGAATTGGTCAGATTGCCAACCATTCCTCATTTTTGTCGAGAAGTTGACTTTGTAATATATTGTCATGATATGTCTTTGGTGGCCAACGACTATCATCATGGAAAAAAATTGCCAAAATGTATTTTAATACCTTCAACTTGACATTTTTTTTTAAATCAATAATCCAGTTTAATTTGCCTGGGGTAATAAAATCCGTTTTTATATATGCTAATAGATTATTATAAGTTCACTGATTATAAATTTTTAAAGGATAATTGGACTAGATCATTGACTATTTGACTAGTCACTTGGTAGACTTTCACATTTCACTTTCCAAAATTGGATCGGACAACTTAAAAATTGAGCAACTCAATAAGAGTTTGACACATGTCTAATACTTAATTATTAAAGTACAAAAAATAGAATGTATTTGTAAGGTATGTGTAAGTATTGTGTAAGGTATGTGTAAGGTATTTTAAGGTTTTTTACATGGGCAACTACCTTTATATTGGGCGACTTGTATTGGACAACTGTTTTTTTTTTGTACTTTCGCGACTTTTAACAATCATACGGTACAAAGATTAGGTTTATAATTTAGCTTTAATGATACTTAACGTTTATAAAACAAATTAATATACTCCTAAACACTTCAAACCACACTATATATACTATATACCCCATCAATCTCATATCTTCTTCAACCATCACCACCACCACCAGCAAACATATTTGAATACCATCTGACCTCTCCACCACCACCACCGTATCTGAATACCACCTGACTGCACCACCATCCGCCATTGCTGTCTCTGCTGAATGTTTCTCCCGCCTCCACTCTGTCGCTCTAAGGTTGTTGCTTCCTCCAGTCTTATCTTTAATGAAACTAGGCTGTTGTAGGATGTAATATGCAAAAGCATACATAAACAATTTGTTATTTTTTAATGTTTTTGAACCAAACATTTTACAACTACAAACAATGAATGATTATCTAGTTTAAATTCATCAGTGTAGTTTGAATAGTTTTTTTTTTTAATTTTATTTTATTATTATTTTTTTTAACAAACAGAAGCATGTAATCAGCAGGTTGACTTTGGAAAGTCAAAATGCAATTGGAATAACAGAATTTGACTATTAAAGTTAACACATTTTATTTTGATTGCCTTTGTCCCAACTAGAAATGTTGAAGTTGATTAAACTTTGAAGTTCATTGCTACTTACTTTGTAGTTGAACAAATTTAATGAAACAGAACATAAACATTTGAATTCCAATTCAATAAAAAAGAACACAAAAATAAACATTTCATTGAAAATAAAATAAACATTACATTAAACAATTAACAATGAAACTTTAGACATTTTTCGGGATCAAATGACAAATGTAGGTTGTCATAATCCAAAAACTCATCATCTGATGAGTCTTCCTCTTCCTGATCCGGCATTTTTCTGCTTTTTCTGTTTGCCAACATATTCTTTCAAGTGTATTTACGCTTGGTTGGTTTTTCTTTTGCAGCTTTTTCTCTTTTTTCAAATTGTATCAATTTTTTTTTGCTGTAATTTAAACTTTTCTTTCATATACCAATCCACCGCTTCTTCAAATGTTGCCTCTTCCTCACTTTCTTCTTCTTCACCTTCTCCTTTTTCAAGTATCAAAGCTTTTTCTTCAAACTCCCTTGTTTTTGATTGTTGCATTGCTCGTTTCTCTTGAGAAACAACATTTTCTTCTTTCTCTTGCACATCAATTTTTGAGCTTGATGCCATTTTTGATATTGTATAGATTTAAGTTTTTTTGAATGATTTTGTTGTTTACAAATGTTCCAATTTATAACCATTGCGTTAGGCAACTGAACGTTTTTTTTTCTTTGGAAAAGACACACGTCTTAATACTTTTGTGTTGAACGTTGTATACTACTACTACATTTGATAATGCCAATGGAACGTAGGTTAAACAGACATTTATTACACGGTATTCCAAAACTTCATTTATCACTTATCACTTATCACTTATCACTTATAACTTATAACTTATTAAACTAACAACTATTTACTCAACAAAGAAACACACACCCTCATCCTAATTCCTCACAACAATAAACCTATATTTTCAAGTTAAGTCATTCAAAGACAACTTCTTCTTCAAAAAAATAATGATTTTAGTAAGATGGTGGTTAACGACGCAGATGATGAGTCTCATTGAGTGTAACCTGACGGTCCTCAACTTTCTTTTCGAGTTTATTACGCTCATCCAAGTATCTGTTCAAACAACCCTTCTCTTCAGTAATTTCATTGTTGAAATAGAACTTGAATGTTGTTGCCAAATTATAAGACCCAGATGATACTTTGATTTCATTGATGCTGTTGGAAGAAGTAGAAGCCATGGGTAATGGATGACAGAGTAGGTGACTGATATGATAAGTTATGTTAGAATTATTATTTAGTAACTGAAGCAGGAATATAAATAGGGGATGACATAACTACTGTAGTAACCGACGCAGGAAGTTCATCTTCCCCATGCAAAACTATCAATTCACCATTCAAAATAAAAAATTTTAAATATAACAAATTAAACCCTTGCACATAACATTTTAGTTAACAAAAAGCCCATGACATACACAAGTTCAACGTATCAAATAAAAGAGCCTAAATAAGTACCTAATATACCAATGAGTGTCGTACCTTATAATATATTTTGGCAACTCAGAATTCTTGGGTAGACTCAATCAATATGGGATGATAAGAAGGAAAAAGAGGATATGGCAAAAAATTGTATTTGCACCAAAGACACTTCTACGACATCCTCTCTTTCCTTATTATCATTCTATATTAATTGAGTATGGTTAACGAATGATGCTCTCATTGCTTCGATCCTGACACACAATGGTACATGTCTATTGCAGCTTAGTTTGTACAACTGTAATAGGCTAAAATCAACATACTTAACCCTTCTTAGTCCCCCCAACAATTACTTTTGTTTTTTCATCACTCTTTGACCAAAAGGTTGCACCAAGTAAATTGCCACTACAAATAAAAGTTAAACATATTATATTTGTTTTGGTAACATAATGATTACACTCTGTATTGCAGTTATATTAGTGCAGTTATTTTTGACAGTTAATTGCACCTTTTAACATTAAAGTAAATTCAACTATTTATTACATTGAACTTCCAATAAATAAAGTATACTTAATTCAAATGGTGCCACTTGGTTTTTCCTTTTTTTTTTTTTTTTTTTTTTTTTTTTTTTTTTATCTATATAGGCAGGGTTCTATTGAGCATATTTATATCATCCAATCTTAAACACTATTAAAAACAAATACTGTTTGTTAATCCTAATCAAAACCATAACCAAGAATGTCTTCATCCAAGACAGTTTCATCATCCAAGAAAAGAGCAGCAACTGATACAAATATTGAGTTGCAGACAGAGAAACCCCCAAAGTATGAAGTTTTATTTTTCTTTTTATTTGACAAAATTCATTACTTGTATATTATGTGTGGTAATTTTGTTAATCTTTTGCAGAAAGCAATTTGTTGACAAAAAAAAAAAAAATGTATCAAAGGATGAGAAAAATAAATGTATGTTACACACTATAATTTTTTGTAATAATCTAATAGAAACTTATTTATGCTTACTACAAATTAATTTGGTTTATTTATATGTAACATGTATTGTTGAAGAAAAAAAAAAGAAGCCCCAAGTCAGATGACTATGTATGGGAATCTGACGAAACATACATCCAGTGGGAAAACGAGTTTGAGTTAAAGATGTGGCGAGAAGAAAAGGAAGCAGCAGCAGAGAAAGAAAGAAAAAAACGACTCGCAGAAGATCATGCGAACCAACTGGCCAATATGCCACAGATGAATTTTTTTGAATCTGTCCAACCAGTGGATGCTGATGAGGAGATTGAACATGAAGATATTGAAGAATTTGACTACGAGTCGGCCCATTTAGGATTAGACTCATCTCCTGAAAACTAAGATTGCTGTAGTCATTAAGATTTTGAAAAATGTAATCCCTAAGGTTGTTTGAAACTATTGAATTTAATTGTTATGTAATCGCCCAACTTATTTTAATGAAATGATGTTATATAATCAATTTATGTTCTACCTCGTACGCTGTATAACCTAACCTACGTATGTTTCAATATTTCTAGTCGACTAACGCAACTAACTTATGTAAACAAATAGTATATTTTTGAAATATGACATGTAGTAGATAATAAAAATTGGAAACCAAAATTAAGGGGGCAAAAAATAGTTAAACTTTTGCATACCTCTACAAATGGCACCAGATTGAGCTTAAACCACCAACTTATATTGACCAAAGAATGGTCAACAAAGTCAAATAGCCTAGATCAATACTCCGGGTAATATAAGGTATCACCGGGTCGTTAAATCCCGTTGAGGTGTGAAATGTAACTTTAGCGTGCTTTGTGATCGGGTGTTATTCACAGAAAGGGTTTGTTGTGAGAATTATTTGGAGATTATTAACAAAAATAGCTTAGGAAAGCTATGTGAATGGTTACTGGTATTGAGATCGAGAAGAAATCACCTAAAACTTAAAACCGTACGTTTGCCGAAGACGTGGATAAATGTACAAAAACGTGAATACGGTGATCTGGAAAGGCTACTGGTATGAAAATTTACTTTTTACAAAACTAATGATGAGAGAAAATTTTTGGAAATTTAAAACTAATTTTTACACTAATTTACTAATTACTATTAATTAAATACTAATTTTCTAATTACTTTTAATTAACTAATTTAACCTAAATTATAAATAATTATGAAATTATCTTGGAAAATTAAAAATTAAACTTAGAAAAATCTAAAATACTATAAAACTAATTTTAGAAATGAAAATATATTTTTAAGACTATTTAATTAATTATTACTAATTATTAACTAATTATTAATTACTTTTTAATTATTTAAAATAACCTAAATTCTAACTAATTATTAAATTACACTAGAAAAGTGAAAATAAAATTTGGAAAAATTAAAAATAACTAAAAACTAATTTTAAAATTTAATTTATATTTTTCTGATTTACTAATTAATTATTATTAATTATTAACTATTTATTAATTACTAAAAATTACTTTTAATTAAGAAAAATACTAAATGATAAAAGAAAAATCTGAAAAAATTACAGAAATAGTTTTTACACACCAGAAGCCTAGGAAAATTGTAAAAATGGAAATTGCTTATAAATAAGCTGATGAATAAGCCAAATGGCTTAAATAGAAGCTATCACTTCTATTAAGTTGGGCTTATTTGAGATTTTCTTTTTCCAAACTGCTTATTACAAGTTATTAGACAACTTTTGTGAAGTGACTTTGACTGAGGTCAAGGAAATAAGCACTTCAAGTGCTTAAAGCCTCAACAGTTGACTTTATTTGACCAGAAGTGGAAATAAGCCAAAATCAGCTTATGTGGGGTCCACTTTGGTGAAAACAGATACAAACAAGTATAATGAACAAGTTAAAGCAAGTAATGCACAAATAAGCTGCTTAAATAAGCTAAAATACCACAATAAGCACTTGGCTTATTTGGTTCTGAGGCAGTCTGGGGACAGACTTTAGATGCCAAGCTAAGTGGGGTCCACTGGTCTACAGGTCAAACAAATGGTCAATACAGCTTCCCTGGTAGGAGGGGGGTTGTATGGAACCAAGAATGAGGTGTGGGACCCACTGGGTTAGTCACAAAACACCATCAAAGGTGGGTGTGTGACCTGAGTCTGCTGAGACAGGGCAACTAGTTTGCCCTGCAGGTTACTTCCAGGGCCATTTTAGTCATTAAGAAAAATTCACAAAAATACAACAAACTTAGAAATCACTAATACTACTGGTAGAGATAACCCACAACAAGTTTCAGACCTTAAGTCCAAACACAAGAATCAGATAAATTCTCCCAAGTTTTGCAAAAATCTGAGATATGTATTTTTGACTTTTGAGGAAAACTTAAGTTTTGACTTTTATGAACTTCAATCACTGATTTAGTGATCAAATGTGTTGTGATAAGCTATATGAAAACTGATTTAAGCAAAAACATCCACTTATAAAAGGATTTGATTTGATTTGAACTTGAACAATCACCACAGTTAACTGTGGTGATTAATTCTTTATGTTTTTGACTTATGCAGTGTTTTGGAACAAAGCTATGGTTCCCTTGACCTATTATTCAACTAAATAACACTCTGAAACACAGACTTGCACAAATGAACAAGTAGAACAATGCAAACAGACACCAACCAAACACCCCTTAAACAGATTTTAATTAAGCAAATGTGACTAAAACAAGTTCATAAAACTACCTACTGAGTTAAACCAATCTAATTACTGATGATAAACAATAATGAAGTAATTTAAAGCAATAACAAGCACTTAAACTACTAAGAAGAGTATAAATTGAAACAGTGGGCTTACATAAGCCTTCCAAGCTCAAATTGCAAACCAAGGACCAATTGAAACAACCTACTGACCTCCCATGAGGTCCCTAACCCACAGCCATCCTTAATCAACTGTGCTCCATGCTCATTCACCAGTGATCACCATTTTTTATTTATTTTTGATTTTTCTTAGTTATTTTTGATATTTATAGAAAATGAGTGTAGGATGTTCACACAAACTGAGAAAGCTTATAAAACCTTATTATCTGAGTTTACATAAGTTTCCAAATGAATTGTACACACATTAAAAGCTTTGATTAAAACTTGCAGATTTGAAATGAAACTTGAAAAGTGAAAATGAAACTTAAACTTTAAATTAGACTTTCATTGATAAAAAGAAGTTACAATGCATTAAAAATAAACTGGAAAATACATAAAAACTAAAAGGTTACACACTACAAAGCTTCTATGAGCTTAACTATATATAACGATCTAACAACTAGGTCCAAAAGCTTCCACATGGGTCCAATTTGAATTCTGAGAGCTCCAATAAGCTTGCTCTGACCTCTTGACTAAATCCTCACCGTTCAATTGGCTTTTGATCAATCCACACCCTTGATTAGAAAATGGCGCCAAAACTTTATACGGGGTATTATGAGTGGTTCTGGTGGGGGGTTGGTGTGGGGAGTTATTGTGGTGGGTTAGTTAGGTATGAGCATTAATTGTGGGGGGCTCTTGTTGGAAAAAGGTGAGGGGGGGGGAATGAGTCACCCTGGTTTTGCGCTTCATGGTTGGGGAAGAAGGACGGGTCAACGGTCTTCGTTGACCGTTTGACCGGGGTGGGTTTATTAATAAAAATGGGAGATGGGCCGGATGGACTGGGCTGTGATATTGGGTTTGGTTTTTGGATTTGGTTTTGGTATTTAGATAATAAGGGTCCGGTTGGATTGTTTAGTAACAAGGACCATTTTTGCAATTCTTCCAAAGATGAGGGGCTGAAATGGTAATTTTCCAAAGTGCATCCAAGGACCAATATTGATATAATTCCAAAGTTCCAAGACCATTTTTTTCTTTTTCCAATTTTCAAAATTTCCCAGGGAACTAATTTGCCATTTTTGGATTTTCAGGGACTAAGCATGTAATTTTGGAAAACTTGATACCCAAGTGTAATTTTTATGATTTTTGACTTTTAAAACCTTGGGTTGACTTTTCCTTTCAAAATAAATGCATAGGGACTAAAATTGACAAGTTTTGAAACTTGGGGGACTGAAACTGCCAAAATTGCAAACTTTATACGTTTTTCCTTTGTTTTTGCACATTTTGCATTTAAAACACATAAAACACAATCCCTGGGATAATTTAAGTATTTTGATATCTTTTTGATTGTTTTTGTGCGTTTTGGCAGTTTAAATATATCAAAAACGATGAGTGTTTGAGCACTAATCAATCCCCCACACTAAACTATTGCTAGTCCCTAGCAATCTTTTTAGAAAACTTTATGGATTTTAAACTCTTTACCAAAAGCCATCACTTCTGGAGTAGCCAGGTGTAAGAACTGTGGCACACCTGATAACCGTGTGATTTTGAGCAAACCACCAGCTTTCAACGGATTTGTTTAGTCTTTACCAAGAGCCGTTTGCTCCTGGACTAGCCAGCATCTTGATGGACCTAGTCAACATCTTGGTGAGCTGATTACCAATTATGGATTTTCCACTGCCTTTACCACAAGCCATAATCTTGCGGGCTAGCCAACTCATTCACTTTATGGGATATGGGGAGCTGAGGAACCATACAATTTTGGGCAAATTGCAAGCCGCCAACGGATTTGATTTATCTTTACCAAGAGCCGTTTGATCTTGGATTAGCCAATCCCTTTGTCGGTTAGACCTGGCGGACTGATTACCACAAAATTTTGAAATAAAGTGAAAAAATTTTGAAAATTTTGGCCAAAAACGGGGGTACTTGAAGATATTTTGATAAAATTGGTTAGAATTTCCCCCCCACACTTAGAAATGAATATTGTCCTCAATATTCAAAGTCCCGGCTATTATGCCGACTCTTTGAACGTAAAAAGCCAAGATTCGAATCTAACTGTGGACATACCAAATTTTACTTTATTTCTATATATATACATTTTTTTTTGTGAGAACTTCATATACATATATACATTTTTTCAAACAGCGGGGGGGGGGGGGGGGGGGGGGGGGGGGTGGCCATTCCCCCACACTAGATGGTAGAAAATAGAAAGAATCAGAGATACGGGTGAAAACCCGTATTGTTGCTAATTTTTGTTCATCGAGTCGCTAGCTTGACTCGATCCCCAAATTCAATTGTCCTTGGGGAAAGTTTGGAGATCCGGGACGACCATGGATGGTACGTCCTCTCCAAAGTAGTGCTTTAAACGATGTCCCTTCACTTTGAAGTTAGGACCGTTATTTTGAGATAATTCGACGGTACCATAAGGATAAACTTTTGTGATAGTGAATGGACCAGTCCATCGGGTTTTGAGCTTTCCCGAGAAGATCTTGAGTCTAGAGTTGAAAAGAAGGACTCGATCACCAACGTTAAAAACGCGGTTTTTGATTTTTGAGTCTTGAATCTTCTTTATCTTTTGTTTATAGATCAAAGAGTTCTCGTAAGCTTGATCACGAAGTTCGTTTAATTCATTTAGTTGAACTTTTCTGTGATCACCCGCCGTTTTGAGGTCGAAATTGGCATGCTTGAGGGCCCAATAGGCTTTATGCTCAAGCTCGATCGAAAGATGGCACGCTTTCCCGTACACAAGTTTATAAGGCGTACACCCAATGGGTGTTTTGTAAGCCGTACGGAAAGCCCAAAGTGCATCATCTAGTTTATCCGACCACGATGCACGATTTTCACCTACGGTTCTTTCCAATATTCTTTTAACGCCCCGATTGGAAACTTCGACTTGTCCACTCGTTTGAGGACGGTACGCAGTGGAAAGACGGTGAGTTACACCGTACTTTTGCATGACTATGTCAAATTTGTCATTACAGAAGTGCGTACCACGATCACTAATAATAGCACGTGGAGTTCCGAATCGGGCAAAAAGAGCTTTTAAAAATTTCACAACTACTCGGGCATCATTTGTGGGTAAAGCTTTCGCTTCAACCCATTTTGACAAGTAGTCAACTGCCACGAGTATGTATTTGTTGCCGTGAGAGGATGGAAATGGCCCCATAAAGTCGATGCCCCAGATATCAAAAATTTCACAAACTTGAATTGCATTCTGAGGCATTTCATTCTTTTGTGAAATATTCCCGTGACGCTGACAAGCGTCACAGGACTTGACCAAATCTTGGGCATCCTTGTAGATCGAGGGCCAACAAAAGCCGAAATCAAACACCTTTTTGGCGGTGTAGTTGGGATTGTGGTGGCCCCCCGTGGGACCAGCATGGCAAGCCTTTAAAATTTCAGCGGCTTCCTGACCATACACACACCGCCGGATGACTTGATCCGCGCATATCTTGAATAAGTAGGGGTCGTCCCAAAAGTAATGTTTTACATCTTTGAAAAATTTATTTTTTTTGTTGGGACGACATCCCTTTCACAATGAAGTTACCCGCAAGATAGTTTGCAAAGTCGGCAAACCACGGGGTAATCGAGTCTCCACGAAATGAAACCACATTGAGGGTCTCGAGAGGAAATGTTTCATTTATTTCCTTTTTCTCGAAAGCATTTTGGTGAGGGTTTTCAAGACGGGAGAGATGATCAGCAGCTAGGTTCTCAGCTCCTTTTTTTTTATCACGAATAATGATATCAAATTCCTGAAGGAGGAGAACCCATCGGAGGAGTCTCGGCTTTGCATCTTGTTTTGCAAATAGATACTTCAAAGCCGAATGATCCGTATACACTATGCTTTTAGTCAGAATCAAGTATGGCCGGAATTTTTCAAAAGCATACACCACAGCTAATAATTCTTTTTCAGTGGTGGTGTAATGACTTTGAGCCTCGGTCATAGTCTTGGTGGCATAGTGTATAGGCTGAAAATGTTTTGTTTTGCGTTGCCCCAAGACTGCCCCTATAGCATAATCACTAGCATCACACATGAGCTCGAATGGCAAGTCCCAATCTGGGGCAACAAGAATCGGTGCCTCGGTAAGCCTTTTCTTTAATGTTTCAAAGGGTTCGATGCACTCAGGGGAGAAGATAAAAGGAGCATCCTTCTCGAGGAGATGGGTCATAGGCCGGGCGATTTTAGAAAAATCTTGAATAAACCTACGGTAAAAACCGGCGTGACCCAAAAAGCTCCTAACACCTTTCACAGTCGTGGGATGAGGCAATTTTGCAATGACGTCCACTTTGGCTCGGTCAACCTCCATCCCGTTTTTTGAAATTTTATGGCCGAGGACAATGCCCTCTTTGACCATAAAGTGACTCTTCTCCCAATTTAGACATAACTTTGTGTCTTCACAATGTTTTAGGATGCTGTCTAAATGGGAGAGACATGATTGGAACGAATTCCTAATGACCGAAAAATCGTCCATGAAGACCTCCATACTTCTCCCGATCATGTCGGAAAAAATGGCCATCATACATCTTTGAAACGTGCCCGGAGCATTACATAGGCCAAATGACATACGTTTATATGCGAAAGTTCCATAGGGGCATGTAAAAGTGGTCTTTTCTTGGTCTTGCGGGTCAATGGGAATCTGAAAGTAACCCGAGAAACCATCGAGGAAGCAATAGTACTCATTCCCCGCTAATCTCTCGAGCATCTGATCCATAAAGGGCAGAGGAAAATGATCCTTACGGGTGGCGTCATTCAATTTACGATAATCAATGCAGACGCGCCACCCCGTAACCAAACGAGTTGGAATTAACTCATTTTCCTCGTTTGTGACAACAGTAATGCCACCCTTTTTTGGAACACAATGAACTGGGCTGACCCAAGGACTGTCCGAGATAGGGTAAATCAATCCGGCATCAAGAAGTTTTAAAACCTCTTGTTTGATAACCTCGTGAATTTTTGGATTCACCCTTCTTTGATGTTGGACCGCACGTTTAAAGTCATCCTCCATTAATATCTTGTGAGTACAAAACTCAGGGTCGATGCCCTTGATGTCGGAGAGACGCCAAGCAATTGCTCGTTTATGAGACTTCAAAACCTGTATAAGAGCAGCCTTTTCCTCAACACTTAAGTCTTTAGCAATTATGACGGGCAATTTATCATCACCCTCCAGAAATGCATATTCAAGATGAGGCGGCAAGTCCTTAAGTTCAACCGCGGGAAAGTCATCAGTTTTCTCAACATTTTTGACTTCCTCCTTATGAAGTGTTTGTGGTAGAACAGTAAGAGGAGAGGGATCTTCGTTTAATAACTTTTCAAGTGTGAGAATATCCCCCTTGAAGTCAATCTCTTGGTTATCGACTCCATCGGGAATCGAATCACTGTTGAGATGGGCCTCAATTTCTTCTAAGATGAAGTCACTTCCCTCAAACGGAGTCAGGGAAGGAGAAGATGGAGTGAAGTTTTCACTCGGAGAATCATCGACAAAACCTAAAACCTCTTGAGCGTACTCCTCCGACGCAACATCAATGACATCAATTCGGTTAACCGTTTCGGCGTCATAATTAGAGGAGTACCTCGAAGTTTGATCGAGGTTAAAGGTTACACCTTCATTACCAGCACGAAGAGTTATTTCCTCTTCGTGCACATTAATTAACGCACGACCCGTCCTTAAGAATCCTCTCCCAAGAATGAGAGGAACTCGTGGGTCAGCATCGAACTTAACAACAACGAAGTCAGCGGGGAAATGGAACTTTCCTACTTTCACGAATACATCTTCAGCAATGCCGAGAGGATGAGAGATTGAACGGTCGGCAAGCTCGAGAGTCATGCACGTAGGAGTAAGTTGAGGAAGAGAGAGTTTCTCCCACACTGAGTAAGGCATCAGGTTGATGCTAGCGCCAAGATCAGCTAAGGCGAAGCATTCAACCATCCCAGGGAAAACACATGGAATGAGAAATCTCCCAGGGTCTCCAAGCTTCTTAGGAAGCTTCTTTAAGATAACTGCTGAGCAGTTTTCTTTCAATGGAGTCTTTGCCATTTCGTACAATTTTTCCTTGTTGCTTAACAAGTTCTTGATCATCGATGCGAATTTGGGCATCAGGATGATAGCATCCGCAAGGCTAACGTCAAAATGCAAATCTTGAAAGATTTGATAAAACTTATCCATTTGGTGACTAGCCTTTTCGCGGAGCTTTTGCTCATTAAGTCGTGACGGGTATGGTAGTGAAGGTTTGGATTTAGGGTTCTCTCCAGGAGTTGTTGATGGTTCAAATACAACTCCCGGTTTTGGTACAAGTCCAGATTTTAGTACAATTTCTGGAACAACCTGAGGGTGGACGTGTGCGGTACTTCGTGGGCTAGTAAATTGCACCTTGTCCGTGGTTGCCTCAGGCTCAATTTCTACTTCCTCAGAATAAAGAGGAGGAGGAATAGGAGGAACTGGCGGCTCTTCATAAGCTTTACCACTGCGTGTAGTAATAGCTTTGAGTTCACCCTTGGGGTTAACAACTGTATTAGCCGGGAGACCTCCTGATGTAGAGGGTGGAGTGAGATGATTCATAAGACTGGCAAGCATATTCTCAATCTTGCCTTGATTTTGATCAATTTTGTTGTTTGTTACCATCAACTCACTCTTCAGCTCTTGACCTTGTTTGGCTATTGATGATTGGAAATCATTCTTCAAATTTGAGATTTGATTTTGCATTGCCCTCATTTTGGTCTCATTAACTTTGATGTAGTTATTGAGCTCGTTTGGGAGGGGATCTTGATAATTTGGAGCTGAATACCCTTGATTACCCCTTTGGGGTGGGTACTGATTGACGGGGGCAGGATTTTGATTTTGCATATTAGGCCCCCTTGGTGGATTAGGATTAAACCTATTTGGATTTTGAGGAAACCCGGGTGGTCCACCCTAGTTGCTAGCCCGGTAATTTGGTTCCACTTGAGGATGGTATTGGTTACCTCCTTGGTTGGAATTGACGGCTATTGCATTTACTTCGAATGGATTGCCTTCGGTGGCAGTGCAATTATAATATGAATGTGGACCACCACAAGTGAAACAAACTTCTATCTTTTTGATTTCAGCTTGTGGAGAAGGAGAAGAATCTTTCTTGCCTTGGGCGAGAACCAATGCATGGACAGCTTCCGTGAGTTTGTCAAGTCTAGCATCGGTGCTAGACTGAGCCACGGGCGATGAGGAAGAAGGAACAACATCCCTTTGGGAAACAACCGATTTGCTTCGGGGAATGCGGACCTTAGATTTATTCTCAATGATCGCTAAAGCATCCTTTGTGGTGCGATTCAAGAAGTTACCTCCAGCGGAGGCATTTAGAGAGTCTTGATCGGATTGGCTTACACCATTGTAGAAAGTATCAAGTGTCATGAGATCGGAGAACCCGTGGTGAGGACATTTTCGGAGCAATTCCTTGTAACGATCCCATGCCTCACTAAAGGATTCATCAAATTTCTGCGTAAATTTCATGATCTCATTCTTGAGACTCGTGGTTTTGGAAGGAGGAATGAATTCATTTACGAACTTTTTCACAAGATCTTCCCATGTCTCAATAGATCGTGGAGGTTGTTTTTCAAGCCAAATCCGGGCTTGTCCCTCCAGGGAGAATGGGAAGAGAAGAAGTTTGATTGCTTCACAGGGGACATCTTTGCATTTGATGGTGTATGTGATTTTATTTAACCATCGAATGTGATCTTGAGGATCGTCCCTCTCATAACCGTAGAATTGACGTGATGTGGCCAGGTTTATCAACCCTGTTTTAAGCTCAAAATTATCGGCCATGATTGCCGGAACAACGATAGCATCTCCGTAACCCTCGACGGGTGCTTGGAGAAGCTCATTCATAGTGGGTTCAGCCGCCATGATGACAGCTGAAGGTGGAACAGCTCGGATCTCAGATCCGACTGTTGGTGCAGAACGTCTACGAGGTCTTCGAGGTTTCCGGACCAGCTCACGTAATGGGCTAGTGGACCTTGAAGAACGAGTGCGCATGCACTAGGGATAAAAACTTTTTGGACAATATTTTTGTTATCGTCCCGTAATCCAGAATCGTTTCTCTTTAAGAATCACCTTAAAAGAAAACCGAGTCAGAAAACGTTACGATATGGTTTTGTTGTTTTTTACTTTTTTTTTGGTGCTTTAACACTTTAGGAAAAGTGTCAATGACTTTTTTATGTGTTTTGATTTTGAAAATATTCACAAGTGATGGTATTTGTACAGTGAGTGAGGAGAGATAACACTAATCTCGAAAGACGCTACAGAAACGCGCACACCTCCCCGGCAGCGGCGCCATAAATTGATTGAGCCTAAACCACCAACTTATATTGACCAAAGAATGGTCAACAAAGTCAAATAGCCTAGATCAATACTCCGGGTAATATAAGGTATCACCGGGTCGTTAAATCCCGTTGAGGTGTGAAATGTAACTTTAGCGTGCTTTGTGATCGGGTGTTATTCACAGAAAGGGTTTGTTGTGAGAATTATTTGGAGATTATTAACAAAAATAGCTTAGGAAAGCTATGTGAATGGTTACTGGTATTGAGATCGAGAAGAAATCACCTAAAACTTAAAACCGTACGCTTGCCGAAGACGTTGACAAACGTACAAAAACGTGAATATGGTGATCTGGAAAGGCTACTGGTATGAAAATTTACTTTTTACAAAACTAATGATGAGAGAAAATTTTTGGAAATTTAAAACTAATTTTTACACTAATTTACTAATTACTATTAATTAAATACTAATTTTCTAATTACTTTTAATTAACTAATTTAACCTAAATTATAAATAATTATGAAATTATCTTGGAAAATTAAAAATTAAACTTAGAAAAATCTAAAATACTATAAAACTAATTTTAGAAATGAAAATATATTTTTAAGACTATTTAATTAATTATTACTAATTATTAACTAATTATTAATTACTTTTTAATTATTTAAAATAACCTAAATTCTAACTAATTATTAAATTACACTAGAAAAGTGAAAATAAAATTTGGAAAAATTAAAAATAACTAAAAACTAATTTTAAAATTTAATTTATATTTTTCTGATTTACTAATTAATTATTATTAATTATTAACTATTTATTAATTACTAAAAATTACTTTTAATTAAGAAAAATACTAAATGATAAAAGAAAAATCTGAAAAAATTACAGAAATAGTTTTTACACACCAGAAGCCTAGGAAAATTGTAAAAATGGAAATTGCTTATAAATAAGCTGATGAATAAGCCAAATGGCTTAAATAGAAGCTATCACTTCTATTAAGTTGGGCTTATTTGAGATTTTCTTTTTCCAAACTGCTTATTACAAGTTATTAGACAACTTTTGTGAAGTGACTTTGACTGAGGTCAAGGAAATAAGCACTTCAAGTGCTTAAAGCCTCAACAGTTGACTTTATTTGACCAGAAATGGAAATAAGCCAAAATTAGCTTATGTGGGGTCCACTTTGGTGAAAACAGATACAAACAAGTATAATGAACAAGTTAAAGCAAGTAATGCACAAATAAGTTGCTTAAATAAGCTAAAATACCACAATAAGCACTTGGCTTATTTGGTTCTGAGGCAGTCTGGGGACAGACTTTAGATGCCAAGCTAAGTGGGGTCCACTGGTCTACAGGTCAAACAAATGGTCAATACAGCTTCCCTGGTAGGAGGGGGTTGTATGGAACTAAGAATGAGGTGTGGGACCCACTGGGTCAGTCACAAAACACCACCAAAGGTGGGTGTGTGACCTGAGTCTGCTGAGACAGGGCAACTAGTTTGCCCTGCAGGTTACTTCCAGGGCCATTTTAGTCATTAAGAAAAATTCACAAAAATACAACAAACTTAGAAATCACTAATACTACTGGTAGAGATAACCCACAACAAGTTTCAGACCTTAAGTCCGAACACAAGAATCAGATAAATTCTCCCAAGTTTTGCAAAAATCTGAGATATGTATTTTTGACTTTTGAGGAAAACTTAAGTTTTGACTTTTATGAACTTCAATCACTGATTTAGTGATCAAATGTGTTGTGATAAGCTATATGAAAACTGATTTAAGCAAAAACATCCACTTATAAAAGGATTTGATTTGATTTGAACTTGAACAATCACCACAGTTAACTGTGGTGATTAATTCTTTATGTTTTTGACTTATGCAGTGTTTTGGAACAAAGCTATGGTTCCCTTGACCTATTATTCAACTAAATAACACTCTGAAACATAGACTTGCACAAATGAACAAGTAGAACAATGCAAACAGACACCAACCAAACACCCCTTAAACAGATTTTAATTAAGCAAATGTGACTAAAACAAGTTCATAAAACTACCTACTGAGTTAAACCAATCTAATTACTGATGATAAACAATAATGAAGTAATTTAAAGCAATAACAAGCACTTAAACTACTAAGAAGAGTATAAATTGAAACAGTGGGCTTACATAAGCCTTCCAAGCTCAAATTGCAAACCAAGGACCAATTGAAACAACCTACTGACCTCCCATGAGGTCCCTAACCCACAGCCATCCTTAATCAACTGTGCTCCATGCTCATTCACCAGTGATCACCATTTTTTATTTATTTTTGATTTTTCTTAGTTATTTTTGATATTTATAGAAAATGAGTGTAGGATGTTCACACAAACTGAGAAAGCTTATAAAACCTTATTATCTGAGTTTACATAAGTTTCCAAATGAATTGTACACACATTAAAAGCTTTGGTTAAAACTTGCAGATTTGAAATGAAACTTAAACTTTAAATTAGACTTTCATTGATAAAAAGAAGTTACAATGCATTAAAAATAAACTGGAAAATACATAAAAACTAAAAGATTACACACTACAAAGCTTCTATGAGCTTAACTATATATAACGATCTAACAACTAGGTCCAAAAGCTTCCACATGGGTCCAATTTGAATTCTGAGAGTTCCAATAAGCTTGCTCTGACCTGTTGACTAAATCCTCACCGTTCAATTGGCTTTTGATCAATCCACACCCTTGATTAGAAAATGGCGCCAAAACTTTATACGGGGTATTATGAGTGGTTCTGGTGGGGGGTTGGTGTGGGGAGTTATTGTGGTGGGTTAGTTAGGTATGAGCATTAATTGTGGGGGGCTCTTGTTGGAAAAAGGTGAGGAGGGGGGGAATGAGTCACCCTAGTTTTGCGCTTCATGGTTGGGGAAGAAGGACGGGTCAACGGTCTTCGTTGACCGTTTGACCGGGGTGGGTTTATTAATAAAAATGGGAGATGGGCCGGATGGACTGGGCTGGGATATTGGGTTTGGTTTTTGGATTTGGTTTTGGTATTTAGATAATAAGGGTCCGGTTGGATTGTTTAGTAACAAGGACCATTTTTGCAATTCTTCCAAAGATGAGGGGCTGAAATGGTAATTTTCCAAAGTGCATCCAAGGACCAATATTGATATAATTCCAAAGTTCCAAGACCATTTTTTTCTTTTTCCAATTTTCAAAATTTCCCAGGGACCTAATTTGCCATTTTTGGATTTTCAGGGACTAAGCATGTAATTTTGGAAAACTTGATACCCAAGTGTAATTTTTATGATTTTTGACTTTTAAAACCTTGGGTTGACTTTTCCTTTCAAAATAAATGCATAGGGACTAAAATTGACAAGTTTTGAAACTTGGGGGACTGAAACTGCCAAAATTGCAAACTTTATACGTTTTTCCTTTGTTTTTGCACATTTTGCATTTAAAACACATAAAACACAATCCCTGGGATAATTTAAGTATTTTGATATCTTTTTGATTGTTTTTGTGCGTTTTGGCAGTTTAAATATATCAAAAACGATGAGTGTTTGAGCACTCATCAATCCCCCACACTAAACTATTGCTAGTCCCTAGCAATCTTTTTAGAAAACTTTATGGATTTTAAACTCTTTACCAAAAGCCATCACTTCTGGAGTAGCCAGGTGTAAGAACTGTGGCACACCTGATAACCGTGTGATTTTGAGCAAACCACCAGCTTTCAACGGATTTGTTTAGTCTTTACCAAGAGCCGTTTGCTCTTGGACTAGCCAGCATCTTGATGGACCTAGTCAACATCTTGGTGAGCTGATTACCAATTATGGATTTTCCACTGCCTTTACCACAAGCCATAATCTTGCGGTCTAGCCAACTCATTCACTTTATGGGATATGGAGAGCTGAGGAACCATACAATTTTGGGCAAATTGCAAGCCGCCAACGGATTTGATTTATCTTTACCAAGAGCCGTTTGCTCCTGGATTAACCAATCCCTTTGTCGGTTAGACCTGGCGGACTGATTACCACAAAAATTTTGAAATAAAGTGAAAAAATTTTGAAAATTTTGGCCAAAAACGGGGGTACTTGAAGATATTTTGATAAAATTCGTTAGAATTCCCCCCCCCCCACACTTAGAAATGAATATTGTCCTCAATATTCAAAGTCCCGGCTATTATGCCGACTCTTTGAACGTAAAAAGCCAAGATTCGAATCTAACTGTGGACATACCAAATTTTACTTTATTTCTATATATATACATTTTTTTTGTGAGAACTTCATATACATATATACATTTTTTCAAACAGCGGGGGGGGGGGGGGGGGGGGGGTGGCCATTCCCCCACACTAGATGGTAGAAAATAGAAAGAATCAGAGATACGGGTAAAAACCCGTATTGTTGCTAATTTTTGTTCATCGAGTCGCTAGCTTGACTCGATCCCCAAATTCAATTGTCCTTGGGGAAAGTTTGGAGATCCGGGACGACCATGGATGGTACGTCCTCTCCAAAGTAGTGCTTTAAACGATGTCCCTTCACTTTGAAGTTAGGACCGTCATTTTGAGATAATTCGACGGTACCATAAGGATAAACTTTTGTGATAGTGAATGGACCAGTCCATCGGGTTTTGAGCTTTCCCGAGAAGATCTTGAGTCTAGAGTTGAAAAGAAGGACTCGATCACCAACGTTAAAAACGCGGTTTTTGATTTTTGAGTCATGAATCTTCTTTATCTTTTGTTTATAGATCAAAGAGTTCTCGTAAGCTTGATCACGAAGTTCGTTTAATTCATTTAGTTGAACTTTTCTGTGATCACCCGCCGTTTTGAGGTCGAAATTTGCATGCTTGAGGGCCCAATAGGCTTTATGCTCAAGCTCGATCGAAAGATGGCACGCTTTCCCGTACACAAGTTTATAAGGCGTACACCCAATGGGTGTTTTGTAAGCCGTACGGAAAGCCCAAAGTGCATCATCTAGTTTATCCGACCACGATGCACGATTTTCACCTACGGTTCTTTCCAATATTCTTTTAACGCCCCGATTGGAAACTTCGACTTGTCCACTCGTTTGAGGACGGTACGCAGTGGAAAGACGGTGAGTTACACCGTACTTTTGCATGACTATGTCAAATTTGTCATTACAGAAGTGCGTACCACGATCACTAATAATAGCACGTGGAGTTCCGAATCGGGCAAAAAGAGCTTTTAAAAATTTCACAACTACTCGGGCATCATTTGTGGGTAAAGCTTTCGCTTCAACCCATTTTGACAAGTAGTCAACTGCCACGAGTATGTATTTGTTGCCGTGAGAGGATGGAAATGGCCCCATAAAGTCGATGCCCCAGATATCAAAAATTTCACAAACTTGAATTGCATTCTGAGGCATTTCATTCTTTTGTGAAATATTCCCGTGACGCTGACAAGCGTCACAGGACTTGACCAAATCTTGGGCATCCTTGTAGATCGAGGGCCAATAAAAGCCGAAATCAAACACCTTTTTGGCGGTGTAGTTGGGATTGTGGTGGCCCCCCGTGGTACCAGCATGGCAAGCCTTTAAAATTTCAGCGGCTTCCTGACCATACACACACCGCCGGATGACTTGATCCGCGCATATCTTGAATAAGTAGGGGTCGTCCCAAAAGTAATGTTTTACATCTTTGAAAAATTTATTTTTTTTGTTGGGACGACATCCCTTTCACAATGAAGTTACCCGCAAGATAGTTTGCAAAGTCGGCAAACCACGGGGTAATCGAGTCTCCACGAAATGAAACCACATTGAGGGTCTCGAGAGGAAATTTTTCATTTATTTCCTTTTTCTCGAAAGCATTTTGGTGAGGGTTTTCAAGACGGGAGAGATGATCAGCAGCTAGGTTCTCAGCTCCTTTTTTTATCACGAATAATGATATCAAATTCCTGAAGGAGGAGAACCCATCGGAGGAGTCTCGGCTTTGCATCTTGTTTTGCAAATAGATACTTCAAAGCCGAATGATCCGTATACACTATGCTTTTAGTCAGAATCAAGTATGGCCGGAATTTTTCAAAAGCATACACCACAGCTAATAATTCTTTTTCAGTGGTGGTGTAATGACTTTGAGCCTCGGTCATAGTCTTGGTGGCATAGTGTATAGGCTGAAAATGTTTTGTTTTGCGTTGCCCCAAGACTGCCCCTATAGCATAATCACTAGCATCACACATGAGCTCGAATGGCAAGTCCCAATCTGGGGCAACAAGAATCGGTGCCTCGGTAAGCCTTTTCTTTAATGTTTCAAAGGGTTCGATGCACTCAGGGGAGAAGATAAAAGGAGCATCCTTCTCGAGGAGACGGGTCATAGGCCGGGCGATTTTAGAAAAATCTTGAATAAACCTACGGTAAAAACCGGCGTGACCCAAAAAGCTCCTAACACCTTTCACAGTCGTGGGATGAGGCAATTTTGCAATGACGTCCACTTTGGCTCGGTCAACCTCCATTCCGTTTTTTGAAATTTTATGGCCGAGGACAATGCCCTCTTTGACCATAAAGTGACTCTTCTCCCAATTTAGACATAACTTTGTGTCTTCACAACGTTTTAGGATGCTGTCTAAATGGGAGAGACATGATTGGAACGAATTCCTAATGACCGAAAAATCGTCCATGAAGACCTCCATACTTTTCCCGATCATGTCGGAAAAAATGGCCATCATACATCTTTGAAACGTGCCCGGAGCATTACATAGGCCAAATGACATACGTTTATATGCGAAAGTTCCATAGGGGCACGTAAAAGTGGTCTTTTCTTGGTCTTGCGGGTCAATGGGAATCTGAAAGTAACCCGAGAAACCATCGAGGAAGCAATAGTACTCATTCCCCGCTAATCTCTCGAGCATCTGATCCATAAAGGGCAGAGGAAAGTCATCAGTTTTCTCAAGATGAGGCGGCAAGTCCTTAAGTTCAACCGCGGGAAAGTCATCAGTTTTCTCAACATTTTTGACTTCCTCCTTATGAAGTGTTTGTGGTAGAACAGGAAGAGGAGAGGGATCTTCGTTTAATAACTTTTCAAGTGTGAGAATATCCCCCTCGAAGTCAATCTCTTGGTTATCGACTCCATCGGGAATCGAATCACTGTTGAGATGGGCCTCAATTTCTTCTAAGATGAAGTCACTTCCCTCAAACGGAGTCAGGGAAGGAGAAGATGGAGTGAAGTTTTCACTCGGAGAATCATCGACAAAACCTAAAACCTCTTGAGCGTACTCCTCCGACGCAACATCAATGACATCAATTCGGTTAACCGTTTCGGCGTCATAATTAGAGGAGTACCTCGAAGTTTGATCGAGGTTAAAGGTTACACCTTCATTACCAACACGAAGAGTTATTTCCTCTTCGTGCACATTAATTAACGCACGACCCGTCCTTAAGAATCCTCTCCCAAGAATGAGAGGAACTCGTGGGTCAGCATCGAACTTAACAACAACGAAGTCAGCGGGGAAATGGAACTTTCCTACTTTCACGAATACATCTTCAGCAATGCCGAGAGGATGAGAGATTGAACGGTCGGCAAGCTCGAGAGTCATGCACGTAGGAGTAAGTTGAGGAAGAGAGAGTTTCTCCCACACTGAGTAAGGCATCAGGTTGATGCTAGCGCCAAGATCAGCTAAGGCGAAGCATTCAACCATCCCAGGGAAAACACATGGAATGAGAAATCTCCCAGGGTCTCCAAGCTTCTTAGGAAGCTTCTTTAAGATAACTGTTGAGCAGTTTTCGTTCAATGGAGTCTTTGCCATTTCGTACAATTTTTCCTTGTTGCTTAACAAGTTCTTGATCATCGATGCGAATTTGGGCATCAGGATGATAGCATCCGCAAGGCTAACGTCAAAATGCAAATCTTGAAAGATTTGATAAAACTTATCCATTTGGTGACTAGCCTTTTCGCGGAGCTTTTGCTCATTAAGTCGTGACGGGTATGGTAGTGAAGGTTTGGATTTAGGGTTCTCTCCAGGAGTTGTTGATGGTTCAAATACAACTCCCGGTTTTGGTACAAGTCCAGATTTTAGTACAATTTCTGGAACAACCTGAGGGTGGACGTGTGCGGTACTTCGTGGGCTAGTAAATTGCACCTTGTCCGTGGTTGCCTCAGGCTCAATTTCTACTTCCTCAGAATAAAGAGGAGGAGGAATAGGAGGAACTGGCGGCTCTTCATAAGCTTTACCACTGCGTGTAGTAATAGCTTTGAGTTCACCCTTGGGGTTAACAACTGTATTAGCCGGGAGACCTCCTGATGTAGAGGGTGGAGTGAGATGATTCATAAGACTGGCAAGCATATTCTCAATCTTGCCTTGATTTTGATCAATTTTGTTGTTTGTTACCATCAACTCACTCTTCAGCTCTTGACCTTGTTTGGCTATTGATGATTGGAAATCATTCTTCAAATTTGAGATTTGATTTTGCATTGCCCTCATTTTGGTCTCATTAACTTTGATGTAGTTATTGAGCTCGTTTGGGAGGGGATCTTGATAATTTGGAGCTGAATACCCTTGATTACCCCTTTGGGGTGGGTACTGATTGACGGGGGCAGGATTTTGATTTTGCATATTAGGCCCCCTTGGTGGATTAGGATTAAACCTATTTGGATTTTGAGGAAACCCGGGTGGTCCACCCTAGTTGCTAGCCCGGTAATTTGGTTCCACTTAAGGATGGTATTGGTTACCTCCTTGGTTGGAATTGCTGGCTATTGCATTTACTTCGAATGGATTGCCTTCGGTGGCAGTGCAATTATAATATGAATGTGGACCACCACAAGTGAAACAAACTTCTATCTTTTTGATTTCAGCTTGTGGAGAAGGAGAAGAATCTTTCTTGCCTTGGGCGAGAACCAATGCATGGACAGCTTCCGTGAGTTTGTCAAGTCTAGCATCGGTGCTAGACTGAGCCACGGGCGATGAGGAAGAAGGAACAACATCCCTTTGGAAAACAACCGATTTGCTTCGGGGAATGCGGACCTTAGATTTATTCTCAATGATCGCTAAAGCATCCTTTGTGGTGCGATTCAAGAAGTTACCTCCAGCGGAGGCATTTAGAGAGTCTTGATCGGATTGGCTTACACCATTGTAGAAAGTATCAAGTGTCATGAGATCGGAGAACCCGTGGTGAGGACATTTTCGGAGCAATTCCTTGTAACGATCCCATGCCTCACTAAAGGATTCATCAAATTTCTGCGTAAATTTCATGATCTCATTCTTGAGACTCTTGGTTTTGGAAGGAGGAATGAATTCATTTACGAACTTTTTCACAAGATCTTCCCATGTCTCAATAGATCGTGGAGGTTGTTTTTCAAGCCAAATCCGGGCTTGTCCCTCCAGGGAGAATGGGAAGAGAAGAAGTTTGATTGCTTCACAGGGGACATCTTTGCATTTGATGGTGTATGTGATTTTATTTAACCATCGAATGTGATCTTGAGGATCGTCCCTCTCATAACCGTAGAATTGACGTGATGTGGCCAGGTTTATCAACCCTGTTTTAAGCTCAAAATTATCGGCCATGATTGCCGGAACAACGATAGCATCTCCGTAACCCTCGACGGGTGCTTGGAGAAGCTCATTCATAGTGGGTTCAGCCGCCATGATGACAGCTGAAGGTGGAACAGCTCGGATCTCAGATCCGACTGTTGGTGCAGAACGTCTACGAGGTCTTCGAGGTTTCCGGACCAGCTCACGTAATGGGCTAGTGGACGTTGAAGAACGAGTGCGCATGCACTAGGGATAAAAACTTTTTGGACAATATTTTTGTTATCGTCCCGTAATCCAGAATCGTTTCTCTTTAAGAATCACCTTAAAAGAAAACCGAGTCAGAAAACGTTACGATATGGTTTTGTTGTTTTTTACTTTTTTTTTGGTGCTTTAACACTTTAGGAAAAGTGTCAATGACTTTTTTATGTGTTTTGATTTTGAAAATATTCACAAGTGATGGTATTTGTACAGTGAGTGAGGAGAGATAACACTAATCTCGAAAGACGCTACAGAAACGCGCACACCTCCCCGGCAGCGGCGCCATAAATTGATTGTGCCTAAACCACCAACTTATATTGACCAAAGAATGGTCAACAAAGTCAAATAGCCTAGATCAATACTCCGGGTAATATAAGGTATCACCGGGTCGTTAAATCCCGTTGAGGTGTGAAATGTAACTTTAGCGTGCTTTGTGATCGGGTGTTATTCACAGAAAGGGTTTGTTGTGAGAATTATTTGGAGATTATTAACAAAAATAGCTTAGGAAAGCTATGTGAATGGTTACTGGTATTGAGATCGAGAAGAAATCACCTAAAACTTAAAACCGTACGCTTGCCGAAGACGTTGACAAACGTACAAAAACGTGAATATGGTGATCTGGAAAGGCTACTGGTATGAAAATTTACTTTTTACAAAACTAATGATGAGAGAAAATTTTTGGAAATTTAAAACTAATTTTTACACTAATTTACTAATTACTATTAATTAAATACTAATTTTCTAATTACTTTTAATTAACTAATTTAACCTAAATTATAAATAATTATGAAATTATCTTGGAAAATTAAAAATTAAACTTAGAAAAATCTAAAATACTATAAAACTAATTTTAGAAATGAAAATATATTTTTAAGACTATTTAATTAATTATTACTAATTATTAACTAATTATTAATTACTTTTTAATTATTTAAAATAACCTAAATTCTAACTAATTATTAAATTACACTAGAAAAGTGAAAATAAAATTTGGAAAAATTAAAAATAACTAAAAACTAATTTTAAAATTTAATTTATATTTTTCTGATTTACTAATTAATTATTATTAATTATTAACTATTTATTAATTACTAAAAATTACTTTTAATTAAGAAAAATACTAAATGATAAAAGAAAAATTTGAAAAAATTACAGAAATAGTTTTTACACACCAGAAGCCTAGGAAAATTGTAAAAATGGAAATTGCTTATAAATAAGCTGATGAATAAGCCAAATGGCTTAAATAGAAGCTATCACTTCTATTAAGTTGGGCTTATTTGAGATTTTCTTTTTCCAAACTGCTTATTACAAGTTATTAGACAACTTTTGTGAAGTGACTTTGACTGAGGTCAAGGAAATAAGCACTACAAGTGCTTAAAGCCTCAACAGTTGACTTTATTTGACCAGAAATGGAAATAAGCCAAAATTAGCTTATGTGGGGTCCACTTTGGTGAAAACAGATACAAACAAGTATAATGAACAAGTTAAAGCAAGTAATGCACAAATAAGTTGCTTAAATAAGCTAAAATACCACAATAAGCACTTGGCTTATTTGGTTCTGAGGCAGTCTGGGGACAGACTTTAGATGCCAAGCTAAGTGGGGTCCACTGGTCTACAGGTCAAACAAATGGTCAATACAGCTTCCCTGGTAGGAGGGGGGTTGTATGGAACCAAGAATGAGGTGTGGGACCCACTGGGTCAGTCACAAAACACCACCAAAGGTGGGTGTGTGACCTGAGTCTGCTGAGACAGGGCAACTAGTTTGCCCTGCAGGTTACTTCCAGGGCCATTTTAGTCATTAAGAAAAATTCACAAAAATACAACAAACTTAGAAATCACTAATACTACTGGTAGAGATAACCCGCAACAAGTTTCAGACCTTAAGTCCGAACACAAGAATCAGATAAATTCTCCCAAGTTTTGCAAAAATCTGAGATATGTATTTTTGACTTTTGAGGAAAATTTAAGTTTTGACTTTTATGAACTTCAATCACTGATTTAGTGATCAAATGTGTTGTGATAAGCTATATGAAAACTGATTTAAGCAAAAACATCCACTTATAAAAGGATTTGATTTGATTTGAACTTGAACAATCACCACAGTTAACTGTGGTGATTAATTCTTTATGTTTTTGACTTATGCAGTGTTTTGGAACAAAGCTATGGTTCCCTTGACCTATTATTCAACTAAATAACACTCTGAAACACAGACTTGCACAAATGAACAAGTAGAACAATGCAAACAGACACCAACCAAACACCCCTTAAACAGATTTTAATTAAGCAAATGTGACTAAAACAAGTTCATAAAACTACCTACTGAGTTAAACCAATCTAATTACTGATGATAAACAATAATGAAGTAATTTAAAGCAATAACAAGCACTTAAACTACTAAGAAGAGTATAAATTGAAACAGTGGGCTTACATAAGCCTTCCAAGCTCAAATTGCAAACCAAGGACCAATTGAAACAACCTACTGACCTCCCATGAGGTCCCTAACCCACAACCATCCTTAATCAACTGTGCTCCATGCTCATTCACCAGTGATCACCATTTTTTTATTTATTTTTGATTTTTCTTAGTTATTTTTGATATTTATAGAAAATGAGTGTAGGATGTTCACACAAACTGAGAAAGCTTATAAAACCTTATTATCTGAGTTTACATAAGTTTCCAAATGAATTGTACACACATTAAAAGCTTTGGTTAAAACTTGCAGATTTGAAATGAAACTTAAACTTTAAATTAGACTTTCATTGATAAAAAGAAGTTACAATGCATTAAAAATAATCTGGAAAATACATAAAAACTAAAAGATTACACACTACAAAGCTTCTATGAGCTTAACTATATATAACGATCTAACAACTAGGTCCAAAAGCTTCCACATGGGTCCAATTTGAATTCTGAGAGTTCCAATAAGCTTGCTCTGACCTCTTGACTAAATCCTCACCGTTCAATTGGCTTTTGATCAATCCACACCCTTGATTAGAAAATGGCGCCAAAACTTTATACGGGGTATTATGAGTGGTTCTGGTGGGGGGTTGGTGTGGGGAGTTATTGTGGTGGGTTAGTTAGGTATGAGCATTAATTGTGGGGGGCTCTTGTTGGAAAAAGGTGAGGAGGGGGGGAATGAGTCACCCTGGTTTTGCGCTTCATGGTTGGGGAAGAAGGACGGGTCAACGGTCTTCGTTGACCGTTTGACCGGGGTGGGTTTATTAATAAAAATGGGAGATGGGCCGGATGGACTGGGCTGGGATATTGGGTTTGGTTTTTGGATTTGGTTTTGGTATTTAGATAATAAGGGTCCGGTTGGATTGTTTAGTAACAAGGACCATTTTTGCAATTCTTCCAAAGATGAGGGGCTGAAATGGTAATTTTCCAAAGTGCATCCAAGGACCAATATTGATATAATTCCAAAGTTCCAAGACCATGTTTTTCTTTTTCCAATTTTCAAAATTTCCCAGGGACCTAATTTGCCATTTTTGGATTTTCAGGGACTAAGCATGTAATTTTGGAAAACTTGATACCCAAGTGTAATTTTTATGATTTTTGACTTTTAAAACCTTGGGTTGACTTTTCCTTTCAAAATAAATGCATAGGGACTAAAATTGACAAGTTTTGAAACTTGGGGGACTGAAACTGCCAAAATTGCAAACTTTATACGTTTTTCCTTTGTTTTTGCACATTTTGCATTTAAAACACATAAAACACAATCCCTGGGATAATTTAAGTATTTTGATATCTTTTTGATTGTTTTTGTGCGTTTTGGCAGTTTAAATATATCAAAAACGATGAGTGTTTGAGCACTCATCAATCCCCCACACTAAACTATTGCTAGTCCCTAGCAATCTTTTTAGAAAACTTTATGGATTTTAAACTCTTTACCAAAAGCCATCACTTCTGGAGTAGCCAGGTGTAAGAACTGTGGCACACCTGATAACCGTGTGATTTTGAGCAAACCACCAGCTTTCAACGGATTTGTTTAGTCTTTACCAAGAGCCGTTTGCTCCTGGACTAGCCAGCATCTTGATGGACCTAGTCAACATCTTGGTGAGCTGATTACCAATTATGGATTTTCCACTGCCTTTACCACAAGCCATAATCTTGCGGGCTAGCCAACTCATTCACTTTATGGGATATGGAGAGCTGAGGAACCATACAATTTTGGGCAAATTGCAAGCCGCCAACGGATTTGATTTATCTTTACCAAGAGCCGTTTGCTCCTGGATTAGCCAATCCCTTTGTCGGTTAGACCTGGCGGACTGATTACCACAAAAATTTTGAAATAAAGTGAAAAAATTTTGAAAATTTTGGCCAAAAACGGGGGTACTTGAAGATATTTTGATAAAATTCGTTAGAATTCCCCCCCCACACTTAGAAATGAATATTGTCCTCAATATTCAAAGTCCCGGCTATTATGCCGACTCTTTGAACGTAAAAAGCCAAGATTCGAATCTAACTGTGGACATACCAAATTTTACTTTATTTCTATATATATACATTTTTTTTGTGAGAACTTCATATACATATATACATTTTTTCAAACAGCGGGGGGGGGGGGGGGGGGGGTGGCCATTCCCCCACATTAGATGGTAGAAAATAGAAAGAATCAGAGATACGGGTAAAAACCCGTATTGTTGCTAATTTTTGTTCATCGAGTCGCTAGCTTGACTCGATCCCCAAATTCAATTGTCCTTGGGGAAAGTTTGGAGATCCGGGATGACCATGGATGGTACGTCCTCTCCAAAGTAGTGCTTTAAACGATGTCCCTTCACTTTGAAGTTAGGACCGTCATTTTGAGATAATTCGACGGTACCATAAGGATAAACTTTTGTGATAGTGAATGGACCAGTCCATCGGGTTTTGAGCTTTCCCGAGAAGATCTTGAGTCTAGAGTTGAAAAGAAGGACTCGATCACCAACGTTAAAAACGCGGTTTTTGATTTTTGAGTCATGAATCTTCTTTATCTTTTGTTTATAGATCAAAGAGTTCTCGTAAGCTTGATCACGAAGTTCGTTTAATTCATTTAGTTGAACTTTTCTGTGATCACCCGCCGTTTTGAGGTCGAAATTGGCATGCTTGAGGGCCCAATAGGCTTTATGCTCAAGCTCGATCGAAAGATGGCACGCTTTCCCGTACACAAGTTTATAAGGCGTACACCCAATGGGTGTTTTGTAAGCCGTACGGAAAGCCCAAAGTGCATCATCTAGTTTATCCGACCACGATGCACGATTTTCACCTACGGTTCTTTCCAATATTCTTTTAACGCCCCGATTGGAAACTTCGACTTGTCCACTCGTTTGAGGACGGTACGCAGTGGAAAGACGGTGAGTTACACCGTACTTTTGCATGACTATGTCAAATTTGTCATTACAGAAGTGCGTACCACGATCACTAATAATAGCACGTGGAGTTCCGAATCGGGCAAAAAGAGCTTTTAAAAATTTCACAACTACTCGGGCATCATTTGTGGGTAAAGCTTTCGCTTCAACCCATTTTGACAAGTAGTCAACTGCCACGAGTATGTATTTGTTGCCGTGAGAGGATGGAAATGGCCCCATAAAGTCGATGCCCCAGATATCAAAAATTTCACAAACTTGAATTGCATTCTGAGGCATTTCATTCTTTTGTGAAATATTCCCGTGACGCTGACAAGCGTCACAGGACTTGACCAAATCTTGGGCATCCTTGTAGATCGAGGGCCAATAAAAGCCGAAATCAAACACCTTTTTGGCGGTGTAGTTGGGATTGTGGTGGCCCCCCGTGGTACCAGCATGGCAAGCCTTTAAAATTTCAGCGGCTTCCTGACCATACACACACCGCCGGATGACTTGATCCGCGCATATCTTGAATAAGTAGGGGTCGTCCCAAAAGTAATGTTTTACATCTTTGAAAAATTTATTTTTTTTGTTGGGACGACATCCCTTTCACAATGAAGTTACCCGCAAGATAGTTTGCAAAGTCGGCAAACCACGGGGTAATCGAGTCTCCACGAAATGAAACCACATTGAGGGTCTCGAGAGGAAATGTTTCATTTATTTCCTTTTTCTCGAAAGCATTTTGGTGAGGGTTTTCAAGACGGGAGAGATGATCAGCAGCTAGGTTCTCAGCTCCTTTTTTTTTTATCACGAATAATGATATCAAATTCCTGAAGGAGGAGAACCCATCGGAGGAGTCTCGGCTTTGCATCTTGTTTTGCAAATAGATACTTCAAAGCCGAATGATCCGTATACACTATGCTTTTAGTCAGAATCAAGTATGGCCGGAATTTTTCAAAAGCATACACCACAGCTAATAATTCTTTTTCAGTGGTGGTGTAATGACTTTGAGCCTCGGTCATAGTCTTGCTGGCATAGTGTATAGGCTGAAAATGTTTTGTTTTGCGTTGCCCCAAGACTGCCCCTATAGCATAATCACTAGCATCACACATGAGCTCGAATGGCAAGTCCCAATCTGGGGCAACAAGAATCGGTGCCTCGGTAAGCCTTTTCTTTAATGTTTCAAAGGGTTCGATGCACTCAGGGGAGAAGATAAAAGGAGCATCCTTCTCGAGGAGACGGGTCATAGGCCGGGCGATTTTAGAAAAATCTTGAATAAACCTACGGTAAATACCGGCGTGACCCAAAAAGCTCCTAACACCTTTCACAGTCGTGGGATGAGGCAATTTTGCAATGACGTCCACTTTGGCTCGGTCAACCTCCATCCCGTTTTTTGAAATTTTATGGCCGAGGACAATGCCCTCTTTGACCATAAAGTGACTCTTCTCCCAATTTAGACATAACTTTGTGTCTTCACAACGTTTTAGGATGCTGTCTAAATGGGAGAGACATGATTGGAACGAATTCCTAATGACCGAAAAATCGTCCATGAAGACCTCCATACTTTTCCCGATCATGTCGGAAAAAATGGCCATCATACATCTTTGAAACGTGCCCGGAGCATTACATAGGCCAAATGACATACGTTTATATGCGAAAGTTCCATAGGGGCACGTAAAAGTGGTATTTTCTTGGTCTTGCGGGTCAATGGGAATCTGATAGTAACCCGAGAAACCATCGAGGAAGCAATAGTACTCATTCCCCGCTAATCTCTCGAGCATCTGATCCATAAAGGGCAGAGGAAAGTCATCAGTTTTCTCAAGATGAGGCGGCAAGTCCTTAAGTTCAACCGCGGGAAAGTCATCAGTTTTCTCAACATTTTTGACTTCCTCCTTATGAAGTGTTTGTGGTAGAACAGGAAGAGGAGAGGGATCTTCGTTTAATAACTTTTCAAGTGTGAGAATATCCCCCTCGAAGTCAATCTCTTGGTTATCGACTCCATCGGGAATCGAATCACTGTTGAGATGGGCCTCAATTTCTTCTAAGATGAAGTCACTTCCCTCAAACGGAGTCAGGGAAGGAGAAGATGGAGTGAAGTTTTCACTCGGAGAATCATCGACAAAACCTAAAACCTCTTGAGCGTACTCCTCCGACGCAACATCAATGACATCAATTCGGTTAACCGTTTCGGCGTCATAATTAGAGGAGTACCTCGAAGTTTGATCGAGGTTAAAGGTTACACCTTCATTACCAACACGAAGAGTTATTTCCTCTTCGTGCACATTAATTAACGCACGACCCGTCCTTAAGAATCCTCTCCCAAGAATGAGAGGAACTCGTGGGTCAGCATCGAACTTAACAACAACGAAGTCAGCGGGGAAATGGAACTTTCCTACTTTCACGAATACATCTTCAGCAATGCCGAGAGGATGAGAGATTGAACGGTCGGCAAGCTCGAGAGTCATGCACGTAGGAGTAAGTTGAGGAAGAGAGAGTTTCTCCCACACTGAGTAAGGCATCAGGTTGATGCTAGCGCCAAGATCAGCTAAGGCGAAGCATTCAACCATCCCAGGGAAAACACATGGAATGAGAAATCTCCCAGGGTCTCCAAGCTTCTTAGGAAGCTTCTTTAAGATAACTGTGGACGTATGGTCCGGACTGGGCCAGGAATGGGTCAGGCCCGGGTAGCCAGCGGCCCACTTTACGCACTTTGTGGACGTATGGTCCGGACTGGGCCAGGAATGGGCCAGGCCCGGGTAGCCAGCGGCCCACCCTATGCGTTAACCCTAATCCGTATCCTATAAATACATGGCTGGGGTCTCATTCATGAATAGAATATCTTAGATTATAACAGGTTACCCTAAACCTAATAGCTATTATATGCTCCGCGCATCACATACTAACTTGACCGTCGGAGGTGGATCCCGGGGCTACGGCCTCGGGTCCACTCCTAACGGGTTTTCTTTGTTGTACAGGTCTACTCAGGGCTTATGAAGATGACTAACGGCCCAAGGAGAGTCGTTGAATTAGTCCGTGCCAGATTATGCATCAACAAGTTGGCGCCATCCGTGGGACATGGCTACGACAAGTGTCGTGCTCTCACATCGCTAGAACGCAACCATCGATATACAACTACATATTGCATTGATATATAACTATGCGTATATTGTTTTCTTTTCCATTGACCAGATCCACTGTGTTCCACAAATCGACAAGATATAATGATTATTATACCTACGTATACTAATTATTTTCATGCATGCACTATGAGATCCACGTGACCCATAACAATATGCATGCAATGGTTAAACAAGCAACATGTTTCGTTGACTATGGGAAGCAGCAAGCAGCAGACGAATGAATGGTATGTTGGTTATTTTGTCTTATCCCTTTTATTTACCACGAGTAAATCTCGCGATATTCGCGATATTCATAAAAAAAAAAAGATTCGATCCATAGCACGTAAAGATAAAACATAAGTTATTATGTTTTCTTTTTCATTAAGTTGGTCCCTGTGTTCCACGAATCTAAATATTACGTAGCCATATGTACCAATATTTCATAAATTTAAAGAGATATTATCTCTTAATATTTTTTGGTACATATCTTTTAAGATATGCTATCTTTTATATATTTAAAAGATTTTACATAAATCTTTTACCTTGATAAACACGATTTTATCTATCGCTACGAGCGCATTATATCCGCACGATCGGACTTATTTTATCTTTTAGCCGCGAAACAGCGCAGTGGCGATAAATCTACCCGCGTTAGACCATGCGTTAGGAAATCTTCGCAGATTGGCGACACGATCGCACTGTCACGTACAGGCACCACGATGCTAGTCATTCGCCATGAGCGCTTTGTCACTGTTACATACATGCACTGGACGTAAGCCATGGTCAACAGCGAATATCCACAAAACGTTAGAGTCCATGCGGTCACGATAAATCTATCTGCGTCTGTGCGTGCACGATAAATCTATTACTCGCGGTCATGGTACATCCATCCGCGCCATTATATTTATTATCATAAAAATAAAAAAATTAATTAATCGCTACATGCGCACAATTTTTTAGCTACGTGCTATTTATTTTATGTAGTTTGTAAAACCTCACGCTAGGTGTAATTCACACTACTCCTTCTTTTATATATTTATTATATATGCTATGTGCTATACTTTTGCTACGCGCTAATCTTTTACCTCATTAGGTTTTATATGTTGCGATTCGCGACATATACTTTTAATCTTTGCATTAAGTGTTTTTCAGGATTTGAATACTTAAGTTTAATATTCCTACACGAGTAGCACCATCAAACTTGGGGGGCTACCAGGGTATATAATACCACTGCGCGCGGCAGCGTTACGCAGGTATATTTGGAAGCAGATCGTACGTAAGAGGTACTGCAGGCCCGGTACAAAGACGGATTTAAATATTCGCACCATCTCGCCGTAGGGGAGACGTCCTCTATCGGTTGTAAAGACGCGCAAACAACGCGCACCTCTGCGCACTGCGCATACGTTTGTTGCGCACTGCGCACATCTTTGTTGCGGACAACGCACATCCTTGTCGCGGACAACGCGCCCAGCGCGCACAGAAGCACGTCTTCTGTCGCACAATGTTGCATCGCTACTGGTACAAAAGGTACGTCCTTACCCAGGATACAGCATAGGAATCCACCTTCGCCACGGACACCTTTACCATTGTGAGACAATCACAATCGCAATCCCAGTGCGCACTGTCGCATATGGACTGCGCAGTATGATTCGTCCCTTACGCGCATATAAACCCAGTGCGCACCGTCGCATTTGGTTGATTGAGCCTACGCAGCCATAAACAGAACTTAAGTTTAGCATAACATAGCCATGCGCTATGTCATACTAAACTCGGGGGCTTGTGGACGTATGGTCCGGACTGGGCCAGGAATGGGTCAGGCCCGGGTAGCCAGCGGCCCACTTTACGCACTTTGTGGACGTATGGTCCGGACTGGGCCAGGAATGGGCCAGGCCCGGGTAGCCAGCGGCCCACCCTATGCGTTAACCCTAATCCGTATCCTATAAATACATGGCTGGGGTCTCATTCATGAATAGAATATCTTAGATTATAACAGGTTACCCTAAACCTAATAGCTATTATATGCTCCGCGCATCACATACTAACTTGACCGTCGGAGGTGGATCCCGGGGCTACGGCCTCGGGTCCACTCCTAACGGGTTTTCTTTGTTGTACAGGTCTACTCAGGGCTTATGAAGACGACTAACGGCCCAAGGAGAGTCGTTGAATTAGTCCGTGCCAGATTATGCATCAACAATAACTGTTGAGCAGTTTTCGTTCAATGGAGTCTTTGCCATTTCGTACAATTTTTCCTTGTTGCTTAACAAGTTCTTGATCATCGATGCGAATTTGGGCATCAGGATGATAGCATCCGCAAGGCTAACGTCAAAATGCAAATCTTGAAAGATTTGATAAAACTTATCCATTTGGTGACTAGCCTTTTCGCGGAGCTTTTGCTCATTAAGTCGTGACGGGTATGGTAGTGAAGGTTTGGATTTAGGGTTCTCTCCAGGAGTTGTTGATGGTTCAAATACAACTCCCGGTTTTGGTACAAGTCCAGATTTTAGTACAATTTCTGGAACAACCTGAGGGTGGACGTGTGCGGTACTTCGTGGGCTAGTAAATTGCACCTTGTCCGTGGTTGCCTCAGGCTCAATTTCTACTTCCTCAGAATAAAGAGGAGGAGGAATAGGAGGAACTGGCGGCTCTTCATAAGCTTTACCACTGCGTGTAGTAATAGCTTTGAGTTCACCCTTGGGGTTAACAACTGTATTAGCCGGGAGACCTCCTGATGTAGAGGGTGGAGTGAGATGATTCATAAGACTGGCAAGCATATTCTCAATCTTGCCTTGATTTTGATCAATTTTGTTGTTTGTTACCATCAACTCACTCTTCAGCTCTTGACCTTGTTTGGCTATTGATGATTGGAAATCATTCTTCAAATTTGAGATTTGATTTTGCATTGCCCTCATTTTGGTCTCATTAACTTTGATGTAGTTATTGAGCTCGTTTGGGAGGGGATCTTGATAATTTGGAGCTGAATACCCTTGATTACCCCTTTGGGGTGGGTACTGATTGACGGGGGCAGGATTTTGATTTTGCATATTAGGCCCCCTTGGTGGATTAGGATTAAACCTATTTGGATTTTGAGGAAACCCGGGTGGTCCACCCTAGTTGCTAGCCCGGTAATTTGGTTCCACTTAAGGATGGTATTGGTTACCTCCTTGGTTGGAATTGCTGGCTATTGCATTTACTTCGAATGGATTGCCTTCGGTGGCAGTGCAATTATAATATGAATGTGGACCACCACAAGTGAAACAAACTTCTATCTTTTTGATTTCAGCTTGTGGAGAAGGAGAAGAATCTTTCTTGCCTTGGGCGAGAACCAATGCATGGACAGCTTCCGTGAGTTTGTCAAGTCTAGCATCGGTGCTAGACTGAGCCACGGGCGATGAGGAAGAAGGAACAACATCCCTTTGGGAAACAACCGATTTGCTTCGGGGAATGCGGACCTTAGATTTATTCTCAATGATCGCTAAAGCATCCTTTGTGGTGCGATTCAAGAAGTTACCTCCAGCGGAGGCATTTAGAGAGTCTTGATCGGATTGGCTTACACCATTGTAGAAAGTATCAAGTGTCATGAGATCGGAGAACCCGTGGTGAGGACATTTTCGGAGCAATTCCTTGTAACGATCCCATGCCTCACTAAAGGATTCATCAAATTTCTGCGTAAATTTCATGATCTCATTCTTGAGACTCGTGGTTTTGGAAGGAGGAATGAATTCATTTACGAACTTTTTCACAAGATCTTCCCATGTCTCAATAGATCGTGGAGGTTGTTTTTCAAGCCAAATCCGGGCTTGTCCCTCCAGGGAGAATGGGAAGAGAAGAAGTTTGATTGCTTCACAGGGGACATCTTTGCATTTGATGGTGTATGTGATTTTATTTAACCATCGAATGTGATCTTGAGGATCGTCCCTCTCATAACCGTAGAATTGACGTGATGTGGCCAGGTTTATCAACCCTGTTTTAAGCTCAAAATTATCGGCCATGATTGCCGGAACAACGATAGCATCTCCGTAACCCTCGACGGGTGCTTGGAGAAGCTCATTCATAGTGGGTTCAGCCGCCATGATGACAGCTGAAGGTGGAACAGCTCGGATCTCAGATCCGACTGTTGGTGCAGAACGTCTACGAGGTCTTCGAGGTTTCCGGACCAGCTCACGTAATGGGCTAGTGGACCTTGAAGAACGAGTGCGCATGCACTAGGGATAAAAACTTTTTGGACAATATTTTTGTTATCGTCCCGTAATCCAGAATCGTTTCTCTTTAAGAATCACCTTAAAAGAAAACCGAGTCAGAAAACGTTACGATATGGTTTTGTTGTTTTTTACTTTTTTTTTGGTGCTTTAACACTTTAGGAAAAGTGTCAATGACTTTTTTATGTGTTTTGATTTTGAAAATATTCACAAGTGATGGTATTTGTACAGTGAGTGAGGAGAGATAACACTAAT
This sequence comes from Artemisia argyi, assembly GCA_030686995.1. Taxonomy (NCBI): domain Eukaryota; kingdom Viridiplantae; phylum Streptophyta; class Magnoliopsida; order Asterales; family Asteraceae; genus Artemisia; species Artemisia argyi. The sequence continues at coordinate 77,350,128 of CM060681.1, forward strand.
CTCGAAAGACGCTACAGAAACGCGCACACCTCCCCGGTAGCGGCGCCATAAATTGATTGAGCCTAAACCACCAACTTATATTGACCAAAGAATGGTCAACAAAGTCAAATAGCCTAGATCAATACTCCGGGTAATATAAGGTATCACCGGGTCGTTAAATCCCGTTGAGGTGTGAAATGTAACTTTAGCGTGCTTTGTGATCGGGTGTTATTCACAGAAAGGGTTTGTTGTGAGAATTATTTGGAGATTATTAACAAAAATAGCTTAGGAAAGCTATGTGAATGGTTACTGGTATTGAGATCGAGAAGAAATCACCTAAAATTTAAAACCGTACGCTTGCCGAAGACGTTGACAAACGTACAAAAACGTGAATATGGTGATCTGGAAAGGCTACTGGTATGAAAATTTACTTTTTACAAAACTAATGATGAGAGAAAATTTTTGGAAATTTAAAACTAATTTTTACACTAATTTACTAATTACTATTAATTAAATACTAATTTTCTAATTACTTTTAATTAACTAATTTAACCTAAATTATAAATAATTATGAAATTATCTTGGAAAATTAAAAATTAAACTTAGAAAAATCTAAAATACTATAAAACTAATTTTAGAAATGAAAATATATTTTTAAGACTATTTAATTAATTATTACTAATTATTAACTAATTATTAATTACTTTTTAATTATTTAAAATAACCTAAATTCTAACTAATTATTAAATTACACTAGAAAAGTGAAAATAAAATTTGGAAAAATTAAAAATAACTAAAAACTAATTTTAAAATTTAATTTATATTTTTCTGATTTACTAATTAATTATTATTAATTATTAACTATTTATTAATTACTAAAAATTACTTTTAATTAAGAAAAATACTAAATGATAAAAGAAAAATCTGAAAAAATTACAGAAATAGTTTTTACACACCAGAAGCCTAGGAAAATTGTAAAAATGGAAATTGCTTATAAATAAGCTGATGAATAAGCCAAATGGCTTAAATAGAAGCTATCACTTCTATTAAGTTGGGCTTATTTGAGATTTTCTTTTTCCAAACTGCTTATTACAAGTTATTAGACAACTTTTGTGAAGTGACTTTGACTGAGGTCAAGGAAATAAGCAATTCAAGTGGTTAAAGCCTCAACAGTTGACTTTATTTGACCAGAAATGGAAATAAGCCAAAATTAGCTTATGTGGGGTCCACTTTGGTGAAAACAGATACAAACAAGTATAATGAACAAGTTAAAGCAAGTAATGCACAAATAAGTTGCTTAAATAAGCTAAAGTACCACAATAAGCACTTGGCTTATTTGGTTCTGAGGCAGTCTGGGGACAGACTTTAGATGCCAAGCTAAGTGGGGTCCACTGGTCTACAGGTCAAACAAATGGTCAATACAGCTTCCCTGGTAGGAGGGGGGTTGTATGGAACCAAGAATGAGGTGTGGGACCCACTGGGCCAGTCACAAAACACCACCAAAGGTGGGTGTGTGACCTGAGTCTGCTGAGACAGGGCAACTAGTTTGCCCTGCAGGTTACTTCCAGGGCCATTTTAGTCATTAAGAAAAATTCACAAAAATACAACAAACTTAGAAATCACTAATACTACTGGTAGAGATAACCCACAACAAGTTTCAGACCTTAAGTCCGAACACAAGAATCAGATAAATTCTCCCAAGTTTTGCAAAAATCTGAGATATGTATTTTTGACTTTTGAGGAAAACTTAAGTTTTGACTTTTATGAACTTCAATCACTGATTTAGTGATCAAATGTGTTGTGATAAGCTATATGAAAACTGATTTAAGCAAAAACATCCACTTATAAAAGGATTTGATTTGATTTGAACTTGAACAATCACCACAGTTAACTGTGGTGATTAATTCTTTATGTTTTTGACTTATGCAGTGTTTTGGAACAAAGCTATGGTTCCCTTGACCTATTATTCAACTAAATAACACTCTGAAACACAGACTTGCACAAATGAACAAGTAGAACAATGCAAACAGACACCAACCAAACACCCCTTAAACAGATTTTAATTAAGCAAATGTGACTAAAACAAGTTCATAAAACTACCTACTGAGTTAAACCAATCTAATTACTGATGATAAACAATAATGAAGTAATTTAAAGCAATAACAAGCACTTAAACTACTAAGAAGAGTATAAATTGAAACAGTGGGCTTACATAAGCCTTCCAAGCTCAAATTGCAAACCAAGGACCAATTGAAACAACCTACTGACCTCCCATGAGGTCCCTAACCCACAACCATCCTTAATCAACTGTGCTCCATGCTCATTCACCAGTGATCACCATTTTTTATTTATTTTTGATTTTTCTTAGTTATTTTTGATATTTATAGAAAATGAGTGTAGGATGTTCACACAAACTGAGAAAGCTTATAAAACCTTATTATCTGAGTTTACATAAGTTTCCAAATGAATTGTACATACATTAAAAGCTTTGGTTAAAACTTGCAGATTTGAAATGAAACTTAAACTTTAAATTAGACTTTCATTGATAAAAAGAAGTTACAATGCATTAAAAATAAACTGGAAAATACATAAAAACTAAAAGATTACACACTACAAAGCTTCTATGAGCTTAACTATATATAACGATCTAACAACTAGGTCCAAAAGCTTCCACATGGGTCCAATTTGAATTCTGAGAGTTCCAATAAGCTTGCTCTGACCTCTTGACTAAATCCTCACCGTTCAATTGGCTTTTGATCAATCCACACCCTTGATTAGAAAATGGCGCCAAAACTTTATACGGGGTATTATGAGTGGTTCTGGTGGGGGGTTGGTGTGGGGAGTTATTGTGGTGGGTTAGTTAGGTATGAGCATTAATTGTGGGGGGCTCTTGTTGGAAAAAGGTGAGGAGGGGGGGAATGAGTCACCCTGGTTTTGCGCTTCATGGTTGGGGAAGAAGGACGGGTCAACGGTCTTCGTTGACCGTTTGACCGGGGTGGGTTTATTAATAAAAATGGGAGATGGGCCGGATGGACTGGGCTGGGATATTGGGTTTGGTTTTTGGATTTGGTTTTGGTATTTAGATAATAAGGGTCCGGTTGGATTGTTTAGTAACAAGGACCATTTTTGCAATTCTTCCAAAGATGAGGGGCTGAAATGGTAATTTTCCAAAGTGCATCCAAGGACCAATATTGATATAATTCCAAAGTTCCAAGACCATTTTTTTCTTTTTCCAATTTTCAAAATTTCCCAGGGACCTAATTTGCCATTTTTGGATTTTCAGGGACTAAGCATGTAATTTTGGAAAACTTGATACCCAAGTGTAATTTTTATGATTTTTGACTTTTAAAACCTTGGGTTGACTTTTCCTTTCAAAATAAATGCATAGGGACTAAAATTGACAAGTTTTGAAACTTGGGGGACTGAAACTGCCAAAATTGCAAACTTTATACGTTTTTCCTTTGTTTTTGCACATTTTGCATTTAAAACACATAAAACACAATCCCTGGGATAATTTAAGTATTTTGATATCTTTTTGATTGTTTTTGTGCATTTTGGCAGTTTAAATATATCAAAAACGATGAGTGTTTGAGCACTCATCAATCCCCCACACTAAACTATTGCTAGTCCCTAGCAATCTTTTTAGAAAACTTTATGGATTTTAAACTCTTTACCAAAAGCCATCACTTCTGGAGTAGCCAGGTGTAAGAACTGTGGCACACCTGATAACCGTGTGATTTTGAGCAAACCACCAGCTTTCAACGGATTTGTTTAGTCTTTACCAAGAGCCGTTTGCTCCTGGACTAGCCAGCATCTTGATGGACCTAGTCAACATCTTGGTGAGCTAATTACCAATTATGGATTTTCCACTGCCTTTACCACAAGCCATAATCTTGCGGTCTAGCCAACTCATTCACTTTATGGGATATGGAGAGCTGAGGAACCATACAATTTTGGGCAAATTGCAAGCCGCCAACGGATTTGATTTATCTTTACCAAGAGCCGTTTGCTCCTGGATTAGCCAATCCCTTTGTCGGTTAGACCTGGCGGACTGATTACCACAAAAATTTTGAAATAAAGTGAAAAAATTTTGAAAATTTTGGCCAAAAACGGGGGTACTTGAAGATATTTTGATAAAATTCGTTAGAATTTCCCCCCCACACTTAGAAATGAATATTGTCCTCAATATTCAAAGTCCCGACTATTATGCCGACTCTTTGAACGTAAAAAGCCAAGATTCGAATCTAACTGTGGACATACCAAATTTTACTTTATTTCTATATATATACATTTTTTTTGTGAGAACTTCATATACATATATACATTTTTTCAAACAGCGGGGGGAGGGGGGGGGGTGGCCATTCCCCCACACTAGATGGTAGAAAATAGAAAGAATCAGAGATACGGGTGAAAACTCGTATTGTTGCTAATTTTTGTTCATCGAGTCGCTAGCTTGACTCGATCCCCGAATTCAATTGTCCTTGGGGAAAGTTTGGAGATCCGGGACGACCATGGATGGTACGTCCTCTCCAAAGTAGTGCTTTAAACGATGTCCCTTCACTTTGAAGTTAGGACCGTCATTTTGAGATAATTCGACGGTACAATAAGGATAAACTTTTGTGATAGTGAATGGACCTGTCCATCGGGTTTTGAGCTTTCCCGAGAAGATCTTGAGTCTAGAGTTGAAAAGAGGGACTCGATCACCAACGTTAAAAACGCGGTTTTTGATTTTTGAGTCATGAATCTTCTTTATCTTTTGTTTATAGATCAAAGAGTTCTCGTAAGCTTGATCACGAAGTTCGTTTAATTCATTTAGTTGAACTTTTCTGTGATCACCCGCCGTTTTGAGGTCGAAATTGGCATGCTTGAGGGCCCAATAGGCTTTATGCTCAAGCTCGATCGAAAGATGGCACGCTTTCCCGTACACAAGTTTATAAGGCGTACACCCAATGGGTGTTTTGTAAGCCGTACGGAAAGCCCAAAGTGCATCATCTAGTTTATCCGACCACGATGCACGATTTTCACCTACGGTTCTTTCCAATATTCTTTTAATGCCCCGATTGGAAACTTCGACTTGTCCACTCGTTTGAGGGTGGTACGCAGTGGAAAGACGGTGAGTTACACCGTACTTTTGCATGACTATGTCAAATTTGTCATTACAGAAGTGCGTACCACGATCACTAATAATAGCACGTGGAGTTCCGAATCGGGCAAAAAGAGCTTTTAAAAATTTCACAACTACTCGGGCATCATTTGTGGGTAAAGCTTTCGCTTCAACCCATTTTGACAAGTAGTCAACTGCCACGAGTATGTATTTGTTGCCGTGAGAGGATGGAAATGGCCCCATAAAGTCGATGCCCCAGATATCAAAAATTTCACAAACTTGAATTGCATTCTGAGGCATTTCATTCTTTTGTGAAATATTCCCGTGACGCTGACAAGTGTCACAGGACTTGACCAAATCTTGGGCATCCTTGTAGATCGAGGGCCAATAAAAGCCGAAATCAAACACCTTTTTGGCGGTGTAGTTGGGATTGTGGTGGCCCCCCGTGGGACCAGCATGGCAAGCCTTTAAAATTTCAGCGGCTTCCTGACCATACACACACCGCCGGATGACTTGATCCGCGCATATCTTGAATAAGTAGGGGTCGTCCCAAAAGTAATGTTTTACATCTTTGAAAAATTTATTTTTTTTGTTGGGACGACATCCCTTTCACAATGAAGTTACCCGCAAGATAGTTTGCAAAGTCGGCAAACCACGGGGTAATCGAGTCTCCACGAAATGAAACCACATTGAGGGTCTCGAGAGGAAATGTTTCATTTATTTCCTTTTTCTCGAAAGCATTTTGGTGAGGGTTTTCAAGACGGGAGAGATGATCAACAGCTAGGTTCTCAGCTCCTTTTTTATCACGAATAATGATATCAAATTCCTGAAGGAGGAGAACCCATCGGAGGAGTCTCGGCTTTGCATCTTGTTTTGCAAATAGATACTTCAAAGCCGAATGATCCGTATACACTATGCTTTTAGTCAGAATCAAGTATGGCCGGAATTTTTCAAAAGCATACACCACAGCTAATAATTCTTTTTCAGTGGTGGTGTAATGACTTTGAGCCTCGGTCATAGTCTTGCTGGCATAGTGTATAGGCTGAAAATGTTTTGTTTTGCGTTGCCCCAAGACTGCCCCTATAACATAATCACTAGCATCACACATGAGCTCGAATGGCAAGTCCCAATCTGGGGCAACAAGAATCGGTGCCTCGGTAAGCCTTTTCTTTAATGTTTCAAAGGGTTCGATGCACTCAGGGGAGAAGATAAAAGGAGCATCCTTCTCGAGGAGATGGGTCATAGGCCGGGCGATTTTAGAAAAATCTTGAATAAAGCTACGGTAAAAACCGGCGTGACCCAAAAAGCTCCTAACACCTTTCACAGTCGTGGGATGAGGCAATTTTGCAATGACGTCCACTTTGGCTCGGTCAACCTCCATCATGTTTTTTGAAATTTTATGGCCGAGGACAATGCCCTCTTTGACCATAAAGTGACTCTTCTCCCAATTTAGACATAACTTTGTGTCTTCACAACGTTTTAGGATGCTGTCTAAATGGGAGATACATGATTGGAACGAATTCCCAATGACCGAAAAATCGTCCATGAAGACCTCCATACTTTTCCCGATCATGTCGGAAAAAATGGCCATCATACATCTTTGAAACGTGCCCGGAGCATTACATAGGCCAAATGACATACGTTTATATGCGAAAGTTCCATAGGGGCACGTAAAAGTGGTCTTTTCTTGGTCTTGCGGGTCAATGGGAATCTGAAAGTAACCCGAGAAACCATCGAGGAAGCAATAGTACTCATTCCCCGCTAATCTCTCGAGCATCTGATCCATAAAGGGCAGAGGAAAATGATCCTTACGGGTGGCGTCATTCAATTTACGATAATCAATGCAGACGCGCCACCCCGTAACCAAACGAGTTGGAATTAACTCATTTTCCTCGTTTGTGACAACAGTAATGCCACCCTTTTTTGGAACACAATGAACTGGGCTGACCCAAGGACTGTCCGAGATAGGGTAAATCAATCCGGCATCAAGAAGTTTTAAAACCTCTTGTTTGATAACCTCGTGAATTTTTGGATTCACCCTTCTTTGATGTTGGACCGCACGTTTAAAGTCATCCTCCATTAATATCTTGTGAGTACAAAACTCAGGGTCGATGCCCTTGATGTCGGAGAGACGCCAAGCAATTGCTCGTTTATGAGACTTCAAAACCTGTATAAGAGCAGCCTTTTCCTCAACACTTAAGTCTTTAGCAATTATGACGGGCAATTTATCATCACCCTCCAGAAATGCATATTCAAGATGAGGCGGCAAGTCCTTAAGTTCAACCGCGGGAAAGTCATCAGTTTTCTCAACATTTTTGACTTCCTCCTTATGAAGTGTTTGTGGTAGAACAGTAAGAGGAGAGGGATCTTCGTTTAATAACTTTTCAAGTGTGAGAATATCCCCCTTGAAGTCAATCTCTTGGTTATCGACTCCATCGGGAATCGAATCACTGTTGAGATGGGCCTCAATTTCTTCTAAGATGAAGTCACTTCCCTCAAACGGAGTCAGGGAAGGAGAAGATGGAGTGAAGTTTTCACTCGGAGAATCATCGACAAAACCTAAAACCTCTTGAGCGTACTCCTCCGACGCAACATCAATGACATCAATTCGGTTAACCGTTTCGGCGTCATAATTAGAGGAGTACCTCGAAGTTTGATCGAGGTTAAAGGTTACACCTTCATTACCAGCACGAAGAGTTATTTCCTCTTCGTGCACATTAATTAACGCACGACCCGTCCTTAAGAATCCTCTCCCAAGAATGAGAGGAACTCGTGGGTCAGCATCGAACTTAACAACAACGAAGTCAGCGGGGAAATGGAACTTTCCTACTTTCACGAATACATCTTCAGCAATGCCGAGAGGATGAGAGATTGAACGGTCGGCAAGCTCGAGAGTCATGCACGTAGGAGTAAGTTGAGGAAGAGAGAGTTTCTCCCACACTGAGTAAGGCATCAGGTTGATGCTAGCGCCAAGATCAGCTAAGGCGAAGCATTCAACCATCCCAGGGAAAACACATGGAATGAGAAATCTCCCAGGGTCTCCAAGCTTCTTAGGAAGCTTCTTTAAGATAACTGCTGAGCAGTTTTCGTTCAATGGAGTCTTTGCCATTTCGTACAATTTTTCCTTGTTGCTTAACAAGTTCTTGATCATCGATGCGAATTTGGGCATCAGGATGATAGCATCCGCAAGGCTAACGTCAAAATGCAAATCTTGAAAGATTTGATAAAACTTATCCATTTGGTGACTAGCCTTTTCGCGGAGCTTTTGCTCATTAAGTCGTGACGGGTATGGTAGTGAAGGTTTGGATTTAGGGTTCTCTCCAGGAGTTGTTGATGGTTCAAATACAACTCCCGGTTTTGGTACAAGTCCAGATTTTGGTTCAATTTCTGGAACAACCTGAGGGTGGACGTGTGTGGTACTTCGTGGGCTAGTAAATTGCACCTTGTCCGTGGTTGCCTCAGGCTCAATTTCTACTTCCTCAGAATAAAGAGGAGGAGGAATAGGAGGAACTGGCAGCTCTTCATAAGCTTTACCACTGCGTGTAGTAATAGCTTTGAGTTCACCCTTGGGGTTAACAACTGTATTAGCCGGGAGACCTCCTGATGTAGAGGGTGGAGTGAGATGATTCATAAGACTGGCAAGCATATTCTCAATCTTGCCTTGATTTTGATCAATTTTGTTGTTTGTTACCATCAACTCACTCTTCAGCTCTTGACCTTGTTTGGCTATTGATGATTGGAAATCATTCTTCAAATTTGAGATTTGATTTTGCATTGCCCTCATTTTGGTCTCATTAACTTTGATGTAGTTATTGAGCTCATTTGGGAGGGGATCTTGATAATTTGGAGCTGAATACCCTTGATTACCCCTTTGGGGTGGGTACTGATTGACGGGGGCAGGATTTTGATTTTGCATATTAGGCCCCCTTGGTGGATTAGGATTAAACCTATTTGGATTTTGAGGAAACCCGGGTGGTCCACCCTGGTTGCTAGCCCGGTAATTTGGTTCCACTTGAGGACGGTATTGGTTACCTCCTTGGTTGGAATTGCCGGCTATTGCATTTACTTCGAATGGATTGCCTTCGGTGGCAGTGCAATTATAATATGAATGTGGACCACCACAAGTGACACAAACTTCTATCTTTTTGATTTCAGCTTGTGGAGAAGGAGAAGAATCTTTCTTGCCTTGGGCGAGAACCAATGCATGGACAGCTTCCGTGAGTTTGTCAAGTCTAGCATCGGTGCTAGACTGAGCCACGGGCGATGAGGAAGAAGGAACAACATCCCTTTGGGAAACAACCGATTTGCTTCGGGGAATGCGGACCTTAGATTTATTCTCAATGATCGCTAAAGCATCCTTTGTGGTGCGATTCAAGAAGTTACCTCCAGCGGAGGCATTTAGAGAGTCTTGATCGGATTGGCTTACACCATTGTAGAAAGTATCAAGTGTCATGAGATCGGAGAACCCGTGGTGAGGACATTTTCGGAGCAATTCCTTGTAACGATCCCATGCCTCACTAAAGGATTCATCAAATTTCTGCGTGAATTTCATGATCTCATTCTTGAGACTCGTGGTTTTGGAAGGAGGAAAGAATTCATTTACGAACTTTTTCACAAGATCTTCCCATGTCTCAATAGATCGTGGAGGTTGTTTTTCAAGCCAAATCCGGGCTTGTCCCTCCAGGGAGAATGGGAAGAGAAGAAGTTTGATTGCTTCACAGGGGACATCTTTGCATTTGATGGTGTATGTGATTTTATTGAACCATCGAATGTGATCTTGAGGATCGTCCCTCTCATAACCGTAGAATTGACGTGATGTGGCCAGGTTTATCAACCCTGTTTTAAGCTCAAAATTATCGGCCATGATTGCCGGAACAACGATAGCATCTCCGTAACCCTCGATGGGTGCTTGGAGAAGCTCATTCATAGTGGGTTCAGCCGCCATGATGACAGCTGAAGGTGGAACAGCTCGGATCTCAGATCCGACTGTTGGTGCAGAACGTCTACGAGGTTTCCGGACCAGCTCACGTAATGGGCTAGTGGACCTTGAAGAACGAGTGCGCATGCACTAGGGATAAAAACTTTTTGGACAATATTTTTGTTATCGTCCCGTAATCCAGAATCGTTTCTCTTTAAGAATCACCTTAAAAGAAAACCGAGTCAGAAAACGTTACGATATGGTTTTGTTGTTTTTTACTTTTTTTTGGTGCTTTAACACTTTAGGAAAAGTGTCAATGGCGTTTTTATGTGTTTTGATTTTGAAAATATTCACAAGTGATGGTATTTGTACAGTGAGTGAGGAGAGATAACACTAATCTCGAAAGACGCTACAGAAACGCGCACACCTCCCCGGCAGCGGCGCCATAAATTGATTGAGCCTAAACCACCAACTTATATTGACCAAAGAATGGTCAACAAAGTTAAATAGCCTAGATCAATACTCCGGGTAATATAAGGTATCACCGGGTCGTTAAATCCCGTTGTGGTGTGAAATGTAACTTTAGCGTGCTTTGTGATCGGGTGTTATTCACAGAAAGGGTTTGTTGTGAGAATTATTTGGAGATTATTAACAAAAATAGCTTAGGAAAGCTATGTGAATGGTTACTGGTATTGAGATCGAGAAGAAATCACCTAAAACTTAAAACCGTACGCTTGCCGAAGACGTGGACAAACGTACAAAAACGTGAATACGGTGATTTGGAAAGGCTACTGGTATGAAAATTTACTTTTTACAAAACTAATGATGAGAGAAAATTTTTGGAAATTTAAAACTAATTTTTACACTAATTTACTAATTACTATTAATTAAATACTAATTTTCTAATTACTTTTAATTAACTAATTTAACCTAAATTATAAATAATTATGAAATTATCTTGGAAAATTAAAAATTAAACTTAGAAAAATCTAAAATACTATAAAACTAATTTTAGAAATGAAAATATATTTTTAAGACTATTTAATTAATTATTACTAATTATTAACTAATTATTAATTACTTTTTAATTATTTAAAATAACCTAAATTCTAACTAATTATTAAATTACACTAGAAAAGTGAAAATAAAATTTGGAAAAATTAAAAATAACTAAAAACTAATTTTGAAATTTAATTTATATTTTTCTGATTTACTAATTAATTATTATTAATTATTAACTATTTATTAATTACTAAAAATTATTTTAATTAAGAAAAATACTAAATGATAAAAGAAAAATCTGAAAAAATTACAGAAATAGTTTTTACACACCAGAAGCCTAGGAAAATTGTAAAAATGGAAATTGCTTATAAATAAGCTGATGAATAAGCCAAATGGCTTAAATAGAAGCTATCACTTCTATTAAGTTGGGCTTATTTGAGATTTTATTTTTCCAAACTGCTTATTTCAAGTTATTAGACAACTTTTGTGAAGTGACTTTGACTGAGGTCAAGGAAATAAGCACTTCAAGTGTTTAAAGCCTCAACAGTTGACTTTATTTGACCAGAAGTGGAAATAAGCCAAAATCAGCTTATTTGGGGTCCACTTTGGTGAAAACAGATACAAACAAGTATAATGAACAAGTTAAAGCAAGTAATGCACAAATAAGCTGCTTAAATAAGCTAAAATACCACAATAAGCACTTGGCTTATTTGGTTCTGAGGCAGTCTGGGGACAGACTTTAGATGCCAAGTTAAGTAAGGTCCACTGGTCTACAGGTCAAACAAATGGTCAATACAGCTTCCCTGGTAGGAGAGGGGTTGTATGGAACCAAGAATGAGGTGTGGGACCCACTGGGTCAGTCACAAAACACCACCAAAGGTGAGTGTGTGACCTGAGTCTGCTGAGACAGGGCAACTAGTTTGCCCTGCAGGTTACTTCCAGGGCCATTTTGGTCATTAAGAAAAATTCACAAAAATACAACAAACTTAGAAATCACTAATACTACTGGTAGAGATAACCCACAACAAGTTTCAGACCTTAAGTCCAAACACAAGAATCAGATAAATTCTCCCAAGTTTTGCAAAAATCTGAGATATGTATTTTTGACTTTTGAGGAAAACTTAAGTTTTGACTTTTATAAACTTCAATCACTGATTTAGTGATCAAATGTGTTGTGATAAGCTATATGAAAACTGATTTAAGCAAAAACATCCACTTATAAAAGGATTTGATTTGATTTGAACTTGAACAATCACCACAGTTAACTGTGGTGATTAATTCTTTATGTTTTTGACTTATGCAGTGTTTTGGAACAAAGCTATGGTTCCCTTGATCTATTATTCAACTAAATAACACTCTGAAACACAGACTTGCACAAATGAACAAGTAGAACAATGCAAACAGACACCAACCAAACACCCCTTAAACGGATTTTAATTAAGCAAATGTGACTAAAACAAGTTCATAAAACTACCTACTGAGTTAAACCAATCTAATTACTGATGATAAACAATAATGAAGTAATTTAAAGCAATAACAAGCACTTAAACTACTAAGAAGAGTATAAATTGAAACAGTGGGCTTACATAAGCCTTCCAAGCTCAAATTGCAAACCAAGGACCAATTGAAACAACCTACTGACCTCCCATGAGGTCCCTAACCCACAGCCATCCTTAATCAACTGTGCTCCATGCTCATTCACCAGTGATCACCATTTTTTATTTATTTTTGATTTTTCTTAGTTATTTTTGATATTTATAGAAAATGAGTGTAGGATGTTCACACAAACTGAGAAAGCTTATAAAACCTTATTATCTGAGTTTACATAAGTTTCCAAATGAATTGTACACACATTAAAAGCTTTGATTAAAACTTGCAGATTTGAAATGAAACTTGAAAAGTGAAAATGAAACTTAAACTTTAAATTAGACTTTCATTGATAAAAAGAAGTTACAATGCATTAAAAATAAACTGGAAAATACATAAAAACTAAAAGATTACACACTACAAAGCTTCTATGAGCTTAACTATATATAACGATCTAACAACTAGGTCCAAAAGCTTCCACATGGGTCCAATTTGAATTCTGAGAGTTCCAATAAGCTTGCTATGACCTCTTGACTAAATCCTCACCGTTCAATTGGCTTTTGATCAATCCACACCATTGATTAGAAAATGGCGCCAAAACTTTATACGGGGTATTATGAGTGGTTCTGGTGGGGGGTTGGTGTGGGGAGTTATTGTGGTGGGTTAGTTAGGTATGAGCATTAATTGTGGAGGGCTCTTGTTGGAAAAAGGTGAGGAGGGGGGGAATGAGTCACCCTGGTTTTGCGCTTCATGGTTGGGGAAGAAGGACGGGTCAACGGTCTTCGTTGACCGTTTGACCGGGGTGGGTTTATTAATAAAAATGGGAGATGGGCCGGATGGACTGGGCTGGGATATTGGGTTTGGTTTTTGGATTTGGTTTTGGTATTTAGATAATAAGGGTCCGGTTGGATTGTTTAGTAACAAGGACCATTTTTGCAATTCTTCCAAAGATGAGGGGCTGAAATGGTAATTTTCCAAAGTGCATCCAAGGACCAATATTGATATAATTCCAAAGTTCCAAGACCATTTTTTTCTTTTTCCAATTTTCAAAATTTCCCAGGGACCTAATTTGCCATTTTTGGATTTTCAGGGACTAAGCATGTAATTTTGGAAAACTTGATACCCAAGTGTAATTTTTATGATTTTTGACTTTTAAAACCTTGGGTTGACTTTTCCTTTCAAAATAAATGCATAGGGACTAAAATTGACAAGTTTTGAAACTTGGGGGACTGAAACTGCCAAAATTGCAAACTTTATATGTTTTTCCTTTGTTTTTGCACATTTTGCATTTAAAACACATAAAACACAATCCCTGGGATAATTTAAGTATTTTGATATCTTTTTGATTGTTTTTGTGCGTTTTGGCAGTTTAAATATATCAAAAACGATGAGTGTTTGAGCACTCATTAGCACCCATTGTGGTAGTTCCAAAGGATCGTCAAATTCAGGAGGTGTAGGAGGGGATATGGTTTCCGGATTGATTATCGATGAACGACTTCACAATTCTCTTGGGGTAATGTCTGGAGGTTTGGTATAAGGGGACCTGTTAGATTTTCCTCGTTTTCTCTTTTGTTTAAGGGGTACTGAAAAGGGTTATTACAACATCAGGTGGGGAGATATATCCAGGCTGAAGAAAAAGAACACTATCATCAATATATGATAAATTATAAATTATATGATAAACTATAATAACAAATACGTTTAATTCAAATTACTTTACGTTGTTTATTATCTGGGTCAACTCTTGCTTGTATCAACAGCATCATCATCCAGAGTATCATCACGTATGTGTAGGTCCCCTTCGCTTCAATCAACACCAACATCAACCCCTTTTAATTTCAACAAATATGTTGCAATTGAAAGCTCGACTGCCTCAACTCTTGCTTCGACAACTCTCAACTGAAGTCCTCGGATGTATTCCATGGTAGGAGTGTACCACGGACGGACGACCTCGTCATTTCTTGTTACCAGTTTTTTTAATGGTTTCAAAGCCTAGGAAAAGAAGGAAACAAGCAAACAAACTTTATGTCATGAATGGAATAGAAACAAACACAACATAAGTAATTATGTACTTTATTAAACTGCATCACGTTATTCATTTCTTAATATTGACACACGATGTTACATGTCTATTACAGCTTAGTTTGTGCAAGTGTAATAGGCTAAAATCAACATACTTAGCCCTTCCGAGTGCCCCCACCACTCCCTTTTGCTTTTTCATCACTCTTTGAGCAAAAGCTTGCACCAAGCAAATTGCTAGATTGATGAAATAATAAAATGAACCGTTGTGGACACTAAGAATGGCTAATTATGTTGTAACATCGTTTGTCAATATTGAAAAATGAATAACGTGATGGACTTTAAAGTAAAAATATTTTAGTTAATAAAGTAACACGCATAACACAACAACGTTGCGCTATTAAGCTAACTAAGATTACATAAACTATGATACAATTGTAGATTCTAGATAAAAGTGAGTATTAGGACTCGTGTTGAATGGGATAATGAAGGAGTGTGGCCTGTCATGAACAATACACACTATATCATTATCGCAATCAACACCCCTCAATGATAAAGATACGTCTTTACAGCGTTGTTGTTGATGTTCGAGAGTTTTTTTGAACACCGTCTATAGTAGCATTTGCGTACTTGATCTTGATCAAAAGTTTTGCTACAAAAAAGGCACTAACTTGTGATCAAGATCAACCACACAAATGATACTAGGGACGGTGTTCAAATTAACTCTCGAACACCATCAAAAACGCTGGAAAGACGTATCTTTATAATTGAGGTTTTACAGATGAAGTTCAATGTAACAAGCTGTGTATGGCCGCATTACTTGGTAGATGGATGATTTTAGATGATATGAAAATTCCATTTTAAAGCATTCATCCATCAAGTAATTCCGGGACCTATTACATACTTTGATACATTCAACTTCAAATTCAAACACTTTTATAGAATCCACAAGTACATCAAATTGAAACTTTACTATCTTAAGTATACCCTTAACAAATATAAACTCAAAGTATTGGCTGATTGTATTAAAACCATATGTGTTACCACATATGTCAAATTATATGTAAGTCATATGTAATTTTTTGGTCCATAATTAAAACATATGTCCACATAAGTATTACGTTTCTTTTGGTACTTAATTAACACATATGTCAAACCATATTACTCAATGAAAGGTGTTAATTTATTCATGAAAATGTAATCTTATCTGAAAAAACTTTACTCCACTTTTTCCACCACAGCTGTAGCCAAGTCCGATTATCCTTCATGGTGGCCGTCTCTTATCTTTAATAACAATAAAAAAAAATCGTTAGTTCATGCGGATCTAAAGAATAAAACATATATCTGAAAACAAAAGAATAAACATAAGTTTATCAACATTCACCGATACAGTACCGGCAACGGCAACTTTTCGGCGACAAGCCAGTGGCTGCGGAGAGGCGACTGTAACAAAAAAACACTATTTTCAGATATATCTACAATTAAGATGTACAAATCTATGAAAATAACATCAACACTTGATTAGTAGTAACATGTAAATACTTTTGTTGTTGTCTTCTTTAACTATTTTCCTCAGCTACGGTGGTTGTGAGGATTGGTGGTGGTTGGAAGTTTTTAGAAGAAGAGAGTATGTGAGGATTGGTGGTGTAAATAAATGAGGGTTGTGGAAAGGCACGGTTTGTATATGTGCAAATAAGTAAGAGAGTGTGTGTAAATAAATGAGGTGGGTATGTGATTAACGATGATTGGATGATAAGATTGTATAAAAATAAATTAAAGTAAAAAAGTTGCCCAATACAAGTTGCCCAAAAAGTACAAGTTGCCCTATACATTATACCTTACACATACATGTACTTTAATATAAAATAATAGGACACGTGTCAGATCCTTGTTGAGTCGCTCAGTCGCCAAGTTGCCCTGATCCACCGGAGGAAAGTGATTTAAAAATATTTATTCAAGGAACGTGCTCTTGGTGACTCATCTATTTTGATAATTTTCCCATTTTTAAAAGGATAGAATGGTTGAGACATTTTAAGCTCCTTGTAAAAGTGGTGATGCATGTATATAATTTTATTCGACAATATTGCTCAGATCCGGAGAACATAACCCTATCCGTATTAGTAATACTTTGATGTATATCTTAGTAGTGTGTTATTAACTAATAGTGATATTGATGCTGAGTGTAATCCCAATCATTAGAAAAAGAAAGAAAGAAATGCGTACATAAAGTCTGGCGAGTTACTCTCACTACTGCAAAATCACTAGTGACTTATGGTTATTATACCAAATGTTGGAACCTGGATAATTGACCACTGTACTTAGGTAACCCGAGCAAATGGGCCAATTCTAGGAATCTCCCTAATTCGTCTAAAGACTGCCTTGATGGAGTCATTCAAACCGTTATGTGGGTAATAAGGAGATACATGAACAAGTTGTACTCCGAGGCAAAACCTCCGAGGAACGACACTCTAATAATTAAGGGATCAAATAAAAATATTTTTCTTACTCTTGTATTGTTCATAGGTCGAAATTTTTATAGCCGATGTGGCTAGATTGGATTTCCGATCCTCTTAATGCTTGTAAAATCTCTTTGTAATTCCATGTATCTCTTTTGCTTGTATTTTATCTAGCTCCTTGCTAGGGAGAAATATAATTTTCCGCACAAAGAAAAAAAAATCCCTTTATCGCAAATTAGTTTAAGAATGGAACCTCATGGTAGACTTATACACTCGGCAATGTGGCCATAGCGATCCTAACAGGTAATGCAATAAAAGAAGCTATGGAGTAGCAATGAATATGAAGTTGATTAAAAAAAAAATTCATTACAAAATGAAAATCTTACGTGCTACAATAAAACTTGCATAAACCTTATGTATCTCTAATAAAAAAATCGTGTCAAATCAGAAATATTGATCCACCGCTACCTTATTGGACGTATATATTCAGAGTAGTTCGGTTATTTTTTGATTGAATTTTAATTACTAAATATTAGCATAACATGCCACAAAAAGAACTCTTAGTTGTAATTTTTGAACTTATTAAGCAATAGTTATCTTTTGCCAACTTAAATTCTTTTTGTTTCAACATTATGTATAGAGCTATTATTCACGCAATTATAGGGTTATATCTGTTGGAATTAAATAATCATGACATGCATATTATTAACATAAATCACATAGAGCACGCAACGGAAAACTAAAACAAATACATGTAATTAATTAGCCATAATTTAAATCGTAAACGTACCTTGTATGCAATCCAAGAAAATTAAAGATCAAATCACCAACAACCCTAAAAGTTAGGGTTTACAATTTTCAACTTGTATAAAAGTCAACTAGGGCAAATAAAACACACGTATTGTAGCGATTCAATGCGAATGCTAGTTCTTTGATTCACAATAACTATTCAAGTCACTTTGATTTCACTCAAAATTGACCCAAATCCTTTGTGGGGATTTGTAATTAGTCGACCTAGATAAAAGAGGGGAGAAGAAGTCAAGACTTGACTAGCTAGGGTTTCACAAGATTACCCAAAAAAGAACACAAGCCTTTGCATTTATACTATGGGAAACTTAGTGTCCAAGTTTGTCTAGGACTCCCCTTGGAACCCTTGAACCGATCGGCCTAGAAAACCCAAAGGATTTCTAGAACCTTTTTTTTGGCTAATTTCTCTTCTAGTCCTTCTCTTTTACATTTAACGACCGTTAGTCTTTTTTTACCGTTAAGTACTAATGACCGTTAGACGTTATTGTGAAATAATAATTAAAACATAACATTTATCTATTAATTATTAAACATTGAATCTCATACGCAATGTGTGCCCATAGTCTCGTGTTCGAATCCGGTTACACATATTAAATGTGTCCATAAACTAACATGTCCCACTTGGACATATCTAAATATGTGTAATGACATTGGTTAGCGTCTAGCAACACGCCAATGCCCCCAGAACGACCCTGAGTGTGGTTTCTCGGAAAAACCTTTTAATGATTCATCATTATACTTATCCTTTTGTTACTAATACCACGTTAAATATGAATATAAACCGAATACAAGTCTTTTTCTCCTGATTCATTATTGCACGAGTACCTCTTATGCTACCATTACATTACATATTTCATGAACCATAATCACTTGAGAGTGAACGCGAGTATAGTGAATAGATCTATTTGGAGTTTGACAACTCCCGTTGGTTTGCCCCTGCCGGGTAACAATAAGCACTATATTTGAGAAAAAGAGGTTAACCTTGGCAAGTTAACCTTACGTCTAGTCACCGGTTTGGTCTGCAGTGCCACCATTTGGACTTGGACATGTTAACGTGAGGCGTCATGAGCTTAGATAAAATAATACACTATTTCACTACTATACTCTCCTTTAGGGGTGTAACAACTGAACCCTGTGGAACTTGTATTCAAACCCTTACTATCTAAACTTATGAATTTCACTCAACCTTTGTGTTGACTTTTAAGCATATTATCCTAAGTAACTAATCCCTTTACGACTTATGGCACGGAGTGACACTGGGCATGAGGACGTCCATACATGTTATCATTCATCTTCTTTTGCTTTTAAAAGTATCTTTGGGACCTCTCTTTTGTAAAAGTTTATCTTTTACTATAAAAACTCTGATACATAAATGAATGATAACTTATCTTTTAAAAACGTCTCTTTTTAAGTCGTTTTCTATTATTGTGACTATGTTTCCATGAGGTAACTGGTGTGTACTTATTCACACCTTTTCAGTGCATTTTAAGACCAAAACAAACACAAACTAATCATAAATGCCAAAGATGTTGTGTTTTTGTGTTTGTAATCGTGCAGGAACGGATATTTCAGAAATTGGCAAAAATCAGGCCAAAAAGGACAAAAATGAGCACGAGTTTGGAAATCATATCAAAAGCCAGAGCCGGGGAAGCAAATTACCATTTTTGAGCTCAGAATATCAAAACATACCTTGGAGAATCACAAAATGCCAAAAATAGTCCTTGGAGCAAAAGTTTGCAAAATTGACAGAAATAGCCCTTGAGCATTGGATTTTGGAAGAAAAAGTCAACAATTGTCCTTGGAGTTCACAAGTTATCAACTTTGGTCCCTGGGTGAAAGATTTGAGGATTTTACAAGTTTGGTCCCTACAGTTTCAGTTTTGGCATAATTAGTCCCTCGGGATTAACAATTGGAAAATCATCATTCATGGTCCTTATACTATTAAAGTTTGGCAAAATACACCCTTGTGACAACTTTGGAAGAATAGCAGATCAAGCCTTGTATTTTCAGAAAATTACAAAAGTGGTCCCTGAAGTTTCAGATTTGGCAAAAATGGTCCCTGGTATTTCAAAAATGGAAAATATCAACTAAGGTCCTTATATAATTCAAGATTGGCAAAAATGGACCCCTTGTGAACTTTGGGAAAGTTACAAACTCAGCCCCTTAAAATCCAAAAAATTACATAATTGGTCCTTGTTATAATTTCTACTACCAAATGGACCCTTCTGTATTACTAGTCCAAACACAAACAAAACACAACCATCACCACCCCTGATCCACTCCCTGGTCCAGTCCAACTCACCAAGCCCACTCCATCTCCTAGGCCCAACACCCTCACAACCCAACACCCTTTTAATACTCCCTCCGGTCAAAATAAGTCAAACAAACACCCCTTCCCTCCCACCTTCTTCCCCACTTGCCTGAATGATAACGCTTAAATTATACATGCTTTTAGGTGCGTTATTGCGTCATATTTGGCCATATTTGTACGTATTTGTTACTTAATCATGGAAAAGTGTTTGTACAAGCAAATGTAGCCAAAAACAAGAAAAAGTGATGAAAAGATGAAGAAATGAAGTAAAGGTACACAATTGGAGATTTTTGAGAAGGAATCGAGTGAAGAATCACACAAGGACTTAAGGATTTGATAGATTCAAGATTTCTATGTTCATATGTCGAGATAATATCAAGTTCTATGGAAGGAATTAGCACCAAAGTGTAGGAGAAAGCATGCAACGAAGAATAATAAAGAAAAAATCAAGAATTGGTTACAGGTCAAATCCAACCGATCGGTTGGAGCCCGTAACCGATCCGGTTGGAATTGACCAGAAGATCCAACAGATCGGTTGGATGAATTACCGATCGGTTGGAAGGTGACTGTTTTGACAAGATTGCATTTAATGGCGTTTTTACTCCTCATTATCATGGATGGTTGATCATTTCTCACTAATAACTTCTTGGGAACGTTTTTACTTGAGAATTAAATGACTTGGAGGCTATTTAATCACATCTAAGCTTACAACCAAAGAGTACCACAAAAATCCTAAGTAATAACTTACACCAAGTTATTACTATCTTAATATTTTCTCACCCAAAAGGTTGCTACAACAGTAAAAACTTCCAGGGAAGCTTTGAGTTAAAGTCTCAATAGTTTGGTTGAGTGTGTGGAGTTGTTTATTGTGTTTGGTAGTCGATTGGAGGCGTGCGGTTGCTATAGTTCCACGGTTTTAGTTCTTGTAATTCTCAAGCTAGGTACACCTTGTTATTTACAATGAACTCTTGTTACTTTGAATATAATGAATGTTTTGTTTACTACTTGTGTTTTAATATAATTGATATGGAGTGATTAGGTATATACTTGTGTGAATGATGTAGTTAGTCATGGAGTATTCTTTTCTTTAAAAAGGTGATGCATGAAAACTCTTCTTAATTTATGAGTTTGTTGGGATAATATCTAATCTTGCTTAATTTGTTGATAAAAACATCTTTGGGAATATTGGCCGAAAGGGTTTTCTTAATGTTTTTATTCCAAAAAGTTAGTGCACGAATTAGTATGGGATATGGTGTGTGACAAGCATCATGTTTACTCTTTAAAATGGATTTGAGAAGATTTCATCACGAAATTAGGCCGAAAGGATTCGTAGGAATTCATAAGCAAAGAATTGCTTTTTAAACAACATTGTGTTAATGGAATTATTATTCTAGTTGTCTTAGGGCGAAAGGAAGTAACTAGATGATTGAATTCTAGTAATGGTTTAACATGATAAACACCATTGATTGTTAGTCTTTCATATAAAAGTTGTGCATCATAACAAGTTTACACCAAGCTTAACATGAATACTTCAAATGATTGATTGTGGCATTTCACACAAGTATATGTTTTAGATAATATTGTTTCTTGAATACTTGAATTTTTGATAATAAGAATTGACAACCCTTTTTAGTGCAAACTAGTTTATAATACTTTAATCACCAAATACCTTGGGACGATCTCGACTTACCCACCTTTACTAAAACGGACGAGTATACTTGCTCGTATGTGTTAAATAGTTAATCGGATAAGCGTGTTTATAAATTTTAAAACTTGTACACACCGTGAGCACACATCACTGAACCAGTCACTTCACCCCCACCATCTCCATCACATCCCACCGCCCACACCACTATCCCTTACCCTTCACCTCAACATTAAATGCTGTAACCCCCCAATTGGTACTTAATCAGAGCAAATTGCAATTAGCCTTTTCCCGCCAAAACACGTGGAAGGCTTAGATTGCATTTCAGACATCCAATGGCTATCAAGAGTGATGGGAAATGATCATAGGTGCACAAGGAACCCTAATTGGGGCCTATATAAGAAAGAGGAAGCAAGAGAAGCAGTAGTGTAGTTCTTTAGTTTAATATAGTGTCGTATAGCTTAATTTGTAATCTTAAGTTTAAAACCTTGTACTAAGCATTTTCATATTAATAAAAGTCCATTTCAAGTATCAATTGCAAGTTTTCAGCCTATATTCAGTTTATGCTATTTATTTTATTTCAAAAATCTCATATAAGCTTTATGATGTTAAAAGTTATTGTTTAAGGATCCTTTGAGCTAATCTCAGTACCCGCACAAGATTTTGGAAGTTTGTAAATTATTTGAAAGTTATTTACTCATTAAACTCAAAAATACAAAAAAAGAAAAAAATAAAAAATAAAAAAAATAGATAAAAAATAAAAAATCCAGGTTTGAAAATGATGATGGTTGGAGCATGGATGGCCATGGGTTAGAGCCTCAGGGGAGGCAATAGGTTTGATCATTGGTCCTTGGTTTATGGTGTTTAGCTTGGAGTGCATTTTGTAAGCCATTCCCTTCATTTAGGCCATTTACTGTTTCATTGCTTATTTTAGCTTATCCTTGTGATTTCTGTGCTTATTTAGTGTAATTTATTCATATTGTAACTTAAAAACAGTTGCTAGTTTATTCAAACCTCATTTTGCTTAGAATCTCATTTCAACTGTCAAAGTAGCATAAGTTGGATTCTTGGGTAATAGTACTTGTAATCCTTGTTTCTGTGTTCATGTAAGCTTATTAGATCATATTAAGTTGTTTAGAAGCAGTTCCAAAGTCCTAAGTGTCCATTTGATTCAAAAACCTAAAATTCCTTTTTATCTCAGGTTGTTTGGATTTTCCTGTAACCCTGTGTTCAGGGTTGTTTTTGTTGTTGTATTCGGTTCAAACAAGTCACCCTAAGTCCTAATAGCATAGAACAACCATAAAAACCAGGTCCTCTTTGTTCAAAAGTCAAAATAGTCTTTGATCTCACCATAGGTGATCACGGTTAAGGTTTTAGATTCATAGAATCATCAAATCAGTTCATAAGTTGTTAGTATAGCTTATTTCAGTCTCCTTATAGCTTAACATCACAATATCAGTTGAAAGGAACCAATCAAAATCCATTTTAGTCAACTAAGGTGTTCATAGCAAAAAGTCAAATTGCATAACTTAGACAGAATGTCCTGATTTTAGTGTTACAAATTAAGCTTTGAGCTTTTTACAAGTTAAATTCCACCAACTTAACTTTTGAAATATCATGTTGGCTTATTTTTAAGATTTTTTCTGTGGCTTACTCTAGTGCTTAATTAGACATGCAGGGAGAGAACCCTCCCCTGCACCAGGGCATTTGCCCAAGTTTCATAAGCTCATTCTGCCTTAACTAGTGGACCTTAGCCCCCAAAATTTGGCTTTTAGATAGCTTATTAGACCAACTCAACATACCAGTGCTTATTTTGGATCTCTGATCGTTTGCCCATAGCTTATTTGTGCCACCAAGTTGTACCGATCACACTCAGTATACTGAGTGACTCAGTATAGACACCCATTTTCATAAGCCTCCCATAAGCTCATTAGTAAGCCATAAGCTCTGAACCTTGGCTTATTTGAAAGCTCACCGTGGAACCTCTAGGGTTCAAGTCTTAGTTTGGACCCTTGTCACCTTCTGTGGACCCCACAGAGGGCTGCAAGTCCCCATTTTGGCCTGTTTGGCCTTTGTAATTTACATAAGTGCTTGTTTGTTATCATTGGCTTATTCAGAGTACTTATTCAGTTCCTTTCAGCTGATTTGTATGTCTCTTAGTTGTTGTTAATACAAATATCGCCTAAAAACGTTATTTATATTTTACGATCTCCGCTAAGTTTTGTTAACGACAAAATGTAAACCTTTGTTTCTAAGTAAAACATAATCTTACTTTTTAAGACTTGCATAAACTAGACTTTTGCTACATTTTACATTTCATAAAACACAACACAAGTTTATTTCTTAAATTAGAAATTGTCACATCACATTTATGGCAAGTTTTGTCACTATGTATTTATGGAAAGAAATGTGTTTGACTAACTTTGTTGTTGCTTGCAAGCTTTGTATTTGACTTGTTTTTAAGTGATGTGACATTGTTTGGTTGCTAGGATTTATGAGACAAGACCTTGTTTGGTTTGAAGAGTTATTGCATAAACCTACTGCAGACCCGGCGGTACCCTGGGGGTACACGGGCGGAACCCATCTGAGGGTTCCGCCTGATCCGCCAAGCATGCAGAATGTTGTGCTATAAATACCAAGCCATAACTTGATTTTTGGCTAACCTCTTGAGATCATATTTTACACACACACTCATCTTTTCTTCTAACCTCTTAACATTGTAAATGTGAAGTTTCCTTTTGTAGCAAAGAAGCTCACAAGGTCGTCAAAAGTTACAAGTTTTCAACACAACGTTGCAAGACTTGTTAGCTTAGTATTGTGTAAACTCTTGTTGTTTACACGTCAATTGTTTGTGTATATTCTGTAGTGAGTGGTTAGTATTTTAGTCCTCAAAATACAAAGAGTGTTGGGAGTTGTTGTACCCTAGTAAAAGAACTAAACGGGAGTGGTTGTGCCCTTGTAAAAGAACTCGACATCTAGCTTTGTGTCGGTAAAAGTATAAGTGACGTGTAAGGTTTTCTCCGCCGGTGAAAGGAGCTTGTTGACTAGTGAAAGAAACTCTCGAGTTGGATACTCGGGGCGTGGACGTAGGGCAAGGAAAAAGAGTCCTTGTAGCCGAACCACGATAAATACTCGTGTTGTGGTTTGATCGTTTCTTTCATTTACTTGCATGTTATATATTGAGTTTGTGCATATATCTTTGATCAAACGGAAAGTTTCAAAGCCAACTTAACAAGTATAAAAAGATTTTAATCGGTAAACTATTCAACCCCCCTTCTAGTTTTCCATAATTGGTATCAGAGCTACGTTACTCAAGCTTTTAAAATATATTATTTTTAAAACTTGAAACGATCCATGGATTTTGAAAATTACAAAGAAGGGCAATCTATGCAAAGACCACCATTCTTTGAAGCAAATGGTTTTATATATTGGAAAAACCGTTTTGAAACCTATGTGAAATCTAAAGATATAGATTTGTGGTATATAATTATTGATGGTGATAACGTAGTTACTAACATCAAAGATGATGATCAAAAGAAATTAATAGGTAAAAATAATGAAGCTAAAATGATGCTTTATAATGCTTTACCTAAGAAAGAATATGAAAGAGTCTTTTTGTGTAAAACTGCCAAAGATATTTGGCAATCTTTAATTGTCACTCATCAAGGAAACTCACAAGTTAAAGATAACAAATTTGATCTTCTTGTTCAACAATATGAACAATTTGTTATTTCCGAAGATGAGATTATTGATAATGCCTTTGCTAGGTTTAACACTATTATTACTTCACTTAAAGCACTTGATGAATCTTTTTGTAGTAAGAACTTTGTCAGGAAATTTCTTAGAGCACTCCATCCGAAGTGGAGAGCAAAAGTGACGGCAATT
The DNA here is from genome assembly GCA_030686995.1 of Artemisia argyi. Classification (NCBI taxonomy): domain Eukaryota; kingdom Viridiplantae; phylum Streptophyta; class Magnoliopsida; order Asterales; family Asteraceae; genus Artemisia; species Artemisia argyi. Next base: position 77,375,841 of record CM060681.1, read on the forward strand.
GAAGCTTATTGGAAACCTCAAAGTTCATGAAATGGTAATGGAAAAAGATTCGGAACTAGTTAGAGGCAAGAAAGAAAAAGTTAAGTCCATTGCCTTGAAAGCTAGAGTCCAATCAAGTGATGATGAAGAATATACTTCGGATAGTGATGATGAGGAATATGCTATGGCCGTGAGAGACTTCAAGAAGTTCTTTCGTAGGCGAGGAAAGTTTGTAAGGCAACCTAAAGATGACAAGAAAACCTTCCGGAAAGATCGTGATGATCGAAAAGGAAAAGTTGAAAGAAAATGTTATAGGTGTGGAGACACAAGTCATCTTGTAGGAGAATGTCCAAAACCACCCAAGAGCAAACCTCAACAAGCTTTTGTGGGTGGTGCTTGGAGTGACTATGAAGGAGATGATGATGAGCCAAAGAATGATGATATTGCTCTCATGGCTCACAACTCAAATGAGGTACTCTCCGACTCATCTTACTCCTCTATTGATGATGATACTTTACAAAATGAATATAACAAACTTTGTGAGTTAAGCTTAAAAATCATAAACAAAAATAAATTTTTGAAAACTAAAAAGGAGTTTTTAGAAAATGAAGTCTATGAGTTAAAAGAAAAAGCTAAGAGATTAGAAAAGGGTAAAGGTATTGACACCTCATGCAAATCATGTGAAGAACTTAAACTTGAAGTTGAGAAACTTAAAATTACTCAAAATGATCTAATCAAACAAACCACAAAGTTCAAAAAGTTCGATAAGAGCATTTCATGTGCGGATGAAATTATGAAACTTCAAAAGTCACCTTTTGATAAAACAGGTCTAGGTTTCAGGAAAGTAGAAATCATTAAGGGTCAAACGAAACAAGAAAAGAACGCACATGAAACAAACAAAATTGCTACAGCAGCCCGCGGACCAGACGGAACCCAAATTAGGGTTCCGCCCGTTGGCCCCGAGGGATCCGCCAGGACTGCTGCAGCAGTAACTCCATCCACATCGGATCGTTCAAAATTTGTTAAAGTTACATATAAAAATGGAACAAAACCTGCCTTTAGAACTGGAGTAGGACTTAGTAAAAGTGAATTTAGAGCTAAGACTACTCAACCAAGACCTAAGACTCCAATTCCCAAACGCCCCTTTCCAAAGAGCAACTTCAATGCTCGACCGAACTACCAACACGCTTGGAATCAAAACACTCCTGGACATTACCAAAACTCATACTACATGCCATGGAACCCTTATGCTCTATTTTCATACTTGGAACAAATTAATGGCATGCTTAACCAAAATGGACCCATGAGAAATTGGGGACCAAATGTTTGAGTGTTTTTCATAAAATAGGTGTGCCTCAAAGTTTGTTTGGATCTGGATGAATGGATCAAAGATAGCGGTTGTTCAAGGCACATGACGGGTAATAAAAGCCTCTTCTCTACATATCACAAATGTGATGGAGGTAATGTTACGTTTGGTAGTAATGCTAAGAGCAAAATCATCGGAAAAGGTACAATCTCTCATGACTCCCTTTCTATAGATGATGTTGCTCATGTTGATAACTTAGGATTTAATCTTCTTAGTATTAGTCAACTTTGTCGTAATAAGTATAATGTCCTTTTTAGTGATAACGGTAGTAAAATACTTAAAGATGGTATAACCGTAGCCAAAGGTGTCCTTAAGAACAACATATACGTCATGAAGTTGGATTCAACATCTAGAGACAAACTTTGTCTTACCTCATTAGATGAATCTTCAACTTTATGGCATAGACGTTTAGGACACGCTAACATGAGACTAATCCAAAACCTCTCCTCCAAAGACTTAGTTCGAAACCTACCCAAGTTGAAATATGACCAACACTTTTGTGATGCTTGCAAAGTCGGTAAACAAGTCCATAGTAGCCATAAGGCTAAAAACATGGTGTCTACATCTAGGTGTCTAAAACTTTTGCATATGAATTTGTTTGGTCCATCCGCTATACAAAGTTATGGAGGTAACTTCTATACTTTGGTCATAGTAGATGATTACTCACGTTATACTTGGACAAAGTTTTTGAAAGGTAAAAATGAAGCTTTTGATAAATTTGAGATTCTAAGTAAGAAAATTCAAAATCAAGTAGGGTCTAATATAGTGTCTATTAGAACGGATCACGGTCGTGAATTTGATAATGAATTTCAATTTGGAAACTTTTGTGATAAAAATGGAATTACTCATAACTTTTCGGCTCCACGTACTCCTCAATCTAATGGTGTAGTAGAACGTAAAAACCGGACATTACAAGAGATGAGTAGAACAATGCTTAATGAACAAACTATTCCACAAAAGTTTTGGTGTAATGCCGTTGACACATCAACGTACATTCTTAATCGAGTCCTAATTAGACGATTTTTGAATAAAACTCCTTATGAACTTTATAGAGGTAAAAAGCCTACATTAGGATACTTTAGAGTGTTTGGGAGTAAATGCTTCATTCTTAACACCAAGGATTATCTCACCAAATTTGACCCAAAGTCTTATGAAGGTGTATTTCTTGGATATTCACAAAATAGTAAAGCTTACATTGTTTTGAACAAAGAAACCTTAAGAGTCGAGGAATCGTTAAACGTAACATTTGACGAAAGTCCACCTCCCTCTAAGACATCACCTTTGGTAGATGATGACTTAGTTGAAAGCCAAGCAATTGAATGTCAAGAAATCTTAGGTAATGACAAGGAAGATGAATTATTAAACAAAGAACTTGTCAATGTCAAAGAATCTAAAAGTCATCCATTAGACGGTGTCATAGGCAACATTAACGAAAGAACACTTAGATCAAAAGTTCAAAATGAAAGCAACTACTTTTGTTTCGTGTCAACCATTGAACCGAAAAACATTAATGAAGCCATTAAAGATGAATCTTGGGTAATTGCAATGCAAGAAGAATTAAACCAATTTGTTAGGAATGATGTATGGACATTAGTTCCTCAACCAAAGAGTCAAACAATAATTGGAACAAAATGGGTCTTTCGTAATAAAATGGATGAAAATGGAATTGTGTCTAGAAACAAAGCTAGGCTAGTAGCATAAGGATATAATCAACAAGAAGGCATTGATTACGATGAAACTTTTGCTCCGGTAGCTAGGCTCGAGTCAATTAGAATATTACTTGCTTATGCGTGTGCACATAATTTTAAACTCTTTCAAATGGACGTCAAAAGTGCATTTCTAAACGGAGTCATTAATGAAGAAGTGTATGTTGCTCAACCACCGGGCTTCATCGATTTTGAAAAACCTAATTATGTTTACAAACTTAAAAAGGCTCTTTACGGACTTAAGCAAGCTCCAAAAGCATGGTATGATCGACTTAAAACATTCCTAGTTGACCATAAGTATACCATGGGCTTAGTTGATAATACTCTCTTCACTAAGAAGAAAGATTCACATATTATCATAGTCCAAATCTATGTTGATGACATTATATTCGGATCAACTTGTCAAGAATTATGTGTGGATTTCTCAAAAATCATGCATGACGAGTTTGAAATGAGTATGATGGGAGAACTCAACTTTTTCTTAGGACTCCAAATCAAACAACTTGAAGATGGTATCTTCTTTAACCAATCTAAATATATTAAGGACATGCTTAAGAAATTTGGACTAGAAGATTCGAAACCTATCAAAACTCCCATGTCCACGGAAACTAAACTCACCAAGGATGAGGAAAGTGAATCCGTAGATAGCACTAAATATAGAGGTATGATTGGTAGTCTACTTTACCTAACGGCTAGTAGACCCGACATTATGTTTAGTGTTTGTCTATGTGCTCGTTTTCAAGAAGATCCTGAAACTACCCATCTCGAAGCCGTTAAAAGGATTTTTAGGTATATTAAGGGCACTACACATTTAGGTTTATGGTATCCGAAAGGAACGGGGATAGACACCATAGTGTATGCCGACTCGGATCATGCCGGTGACTATGTCGATAGAAAAAGCACAAGTGGTATTTGTACTTTTGTTGGATATTGTCTCACCTCATGGTTCTCTAAGAAGCAAACGGCTCTTGCTATCTCAACAACGGAAGCCGAGTACGTTTCGGCCGGAAAGGCATGTCAACAAGCCCTTTGGATGAAGCAAGCTCTTGTCGACTACGGAATTCAACTCAACGACATCACAATTCTTTGTGACAACAAAGGTGCCATTGATCTTAGCAAAAACCCGGTTCAACATGCTCGTACAAAACATATTGAAATCCGTCATCATTTCCTTCGTGACAACGTCCAAAAAGGAAATATCTCAATTGAGAAAGTTTCTTCCGAAGATAACATAGCCGACATTCTCACAAAACCTCTTAAACGTGAACCTTTTAATCTTCTTAGGCTAGGCTTAGGACTCATGGAACCTACATTGTAGTTCTGAACATTAGACAAAAATCACAAAAATCAAAACAAATCCAAAACCATTTTTCTCAGCAGGGTCGGCGGAACCCTCAACCATAACGGACGGAACCCACCTCAGGGTTCCGCCGTGTCCGTCGACCTGCAGAATCATTTTCTTTGTTTATATTAATCCAAACACCCATTATCTCATACCAACACTTCCAAACTGCTACTATTCACTTTACCACTCATCCACACCTACGAATTCTTGGTCCTCCATTCATTTACATTGCTAATCAATCATCATTGTAAGTATTCTAAACATGATTACAATCCTGATCTGAGTCTAGGAATTCTATTTCTTGCACAAAAATAAAAACTTGGGGTTATGCATTAACTTAAGAAATTCATGCATGAGATTAGGTAATTAATAAAACTAATCATGTTTCCCATAGTTAGGAATTGCATCTTTAATTAGTATAAACATGTTTGCTAAAACACCCCATGTCAAATCCTTTCAAAAATTTCTCACAAGTAGGACAAATATTTTTTCGTCTCACATTGAGAATACAAAATCAAAACGTTATGCTTAAAACATCACTTGCATAATGCCTCTTGAATGCTAAAGGGAATACATAATCAATATGTATTTTCAGGTACATTCAAACGAAGCTACATTGAACTAGGAGCGTTTGGGTTATCTTTTGTTTTATAACAAAACTTGCATAAAACGATTTTGAAGCATCAAAATGAGTCAAGATAACCGCACCTCCACATTGTTTTCATATAGGCACACACTAGAACTTCCACATTATAATAGTGGTTTACGTAAACTAAAATGTGAAATTTTGTTGTTCTAGGAATCATCATGCCTCCTCTAACCCACTACGACCACAAGGACACCATTAAGTACCTACCAAAACACCACAAAACCAAAGGCCTTACCGCAAATCAAGTAAACGTTTTCAAAGCCCTAGAAAAACACTATGTCCATGAGGGTAGAACCATTGACCCATCTTTCCTAGAAGGCACAAACCTTTACGCCAATTTTGCCACAATCAACTTTGAATGTCTTTTAAATATCGACGAGCCTATTTGTCCTAGGTTCATTCTAGAGTTCTATTCATCCTCCGTCCTCTCCACGGATGACTATGGTCATATGTCTATCAACTTTAGGGTTAGCGGTCATCAATACTCCTTCACTCTTGAGGAGTTTGCTCAAATCCTAGGTGTCCTAAACCATGGTACTTGCCTCTATTCCGACTTGCACTCCCTCTCAACTCTTGACAACCTCCAAGACCGTATCCACCCTTATGACACACCCCTTGTCTCAAAAGATGTACTTCGTGACCACCTCTTTGTTAGGACCACCACCACTAGGAGAACCCGTTCGGGGAATGAGGTCGATAAGGACCCATATGGAATGGAAATGAACGAACTTAAGCCCCAATTCAAGAAATGGGAGGAAGTCCTTAGAGCAAATGTCATTAGCACAATAGGGAACTGTGACCATATCAACCTTTGCCTTTGCTACATGCTCTACTCCTTGTCCGTTAGGCAACCTTTCAACCTTGCCTACTACATGGCCAAGAGAATGGCCGACATTCCCGTGCATGGCACAACGGCTATGCCATATGGAATGCTCTTGACCCGTCTCTTTAGGTTCATCTCACCCATTCCACCAACTTCAAATGGTCTTCGTCTTAACTACACTCTCATTCCACACACCTTTGTTCCACTTAGTGATAAGAGAGTTTACAAAGCCCAAGGAAAACGCCCACATCCTCCTACCTCATCTTCGTCTTCCTCAATGAGCGAAGATGACAATTTGCCAAACTATAGGCTCCCTCCTCTCGAATACCTTTCTCAACTTCCGAATATTCCTAATGAGTCGGAGGAGTTCAAGCAAACAAAGGGGATGTTTAAGAATCTTGGAAGGTTCCTTGGAAAGCTCAAGAACAAGATCGACCGTCAATGAGTGCGGGTCTGTTAGGAGTGTTTGGCACAAGGTGCTATTAGAACAATTTGGTAGTTTAAACAATCTTTGTGATGTATTTGTGTGTTAGTACAATGTTTGATACACTTTGGAACATGTTTCAACTAACAATGATGCAGGGAGACAACTTTTGGCAAGTTGTCAAATTTTCAAGTTTATGATATTTTCACTAAGTATAGTGAGATTCTCGACCTCAAGGTCAAAGTCCTATGAAATGCATGTTTACGTGTCCAATTTTTGCATTACCCAACCAGAAATGCCTTATCTCTTTGATTTTAGGAGTTTTCGAAAATTTTGAAAAACGTCTCGCGGGTCAAAAACGTGGACTGCCATTTTTTTCACCCCTGGCGGATCTGGCGGTACCCAAATTTGGGTTCCGCCAGTACAATTTCTGGGAATCCCAGATTTTGCCCAACGGACCAGGCGGCACCCTCAAATGGGTTCCGCCTGTGTATTCTGAGGGTGCCGCCAGCCTCCTGCAGAATTGTAGTTTTTATTTTTACAATTTCAACATCCAAACACCAAAATCCAATCCTTTTAGGTAGAAAACCATTACTTGCAATGTGTTTAGCAAAATAGGATACTCCTTCTTCCATAAACTTAACCAAAACCATTTCCCGCCAAAATTCAAATTCAACCATAACAACCTCAAGGACCCCTCAAACATTAAGGAATGAACCCTTTTAAGGGATCCTTGAAATCCCTCAGATTTTTACTATCACAAATCCACCAAAACCACTAAGCATTTAGTGCAAAACTTGTCTTCTCACTTCACCATTTTCATTGGATTGACTCCCATGAAATGACAACCCACAATTAGTTTTCCAAATCATTAGAAACCTCCATTTTTGTATGGACTAACATAAAATCCAAACACCCCTTTCCATAATTCATCAACACTATAAATTAAGCCATCCTCAACACCATCAAATCACACCTTCCTCAACACAACTTCTCAAACTTATAAACCATGACTAAGTCAACAAACACCTCTCAACCATCAAGACCCATCCGGAAAACCGCCCGGATTAGTGTTAAACCACTATGGTCCAATCAACCCATCAACCTAACTTCCTCATCCTTAGATGAATTTACATCACCCATAAAAAATGAACACTTTTTGAACCTTGCATCTCCATCACCATCACCCAATCAACCAAATGAGCTCACTCCACCACCAACTAAATCACCTATTGACCCAACTCCACCAAGTGCTCCAACTCAACCATCCAAAACCTCATCACCATCACCATTACCCAAAATTAAGCCAATGGAACTCTTTGGGTCTCCTCCCACATCACCACACATATTTGTCCAAGATCTTAATGATCTTCCACCAAGACCTACACAACCACCACCTTTTGCAAATCAATCACCAAGGTCAATTCTAGACCTTGATGAGGATCTTAACCTTAACCAACCATCACAACAAGTGTACCATCCACCCACACCATTGTTGTTTCACCCCATCTACCATGACATTCATGGTCCTCTATATGGAGAACCAAACTTTGAACACCATGATCACCCAAATCCACCACACCCTCAACCTCAAACCTTTGAGTCTTTATTTCCCTCTTATGAGGATATCCAAAACATGGTTGAAAACCATCTCCATCAAGCAATGGAATTTCAAACCACATTGCTTGACTCAATACCAAACCCATCATCCACCCAAGAACCACAAACCAACCAACCCTCAAACCAAGAAACCAAAACCAACCCATTTCAACCCACTCATCCCCATGATTGCTCAAATAGTGAGCAAATGGGTGAAACCATCAAAACCTTGCTTCATCAATTCCAAAATGAAACCCGGTTTGCATTCCAACATGTCATTGAACATTTGGATGCACTTTCCCACCCCAACAAATCCTAGACAACCCTTGGAGGCCGTTTGCCACAATTTAGGAATGTAGGATTTTATTTTATTTTCTTGGTTATTTTCTTAGTTTTTGGTTACTAAGTAGTAGAATAGTTAACATTTCTTGTCTTTTGACTTTTATAAGTCAAAATTTTACTTGGAATGAAATTTCTTTCTACTTACTTTTGTGCATTGTTGGTTGATCAATGTTGTGTTGTCATTGTGGTTGCAATGTGTGTGGTAACTACAAGCTTGACTATATATATCACCAACTAACCATTTTTTGTAGGTCTCAAAATCCATGTTTCCCATATTGGTACTCCATTTAGGGGGAGTATCGACCAAGGGGGAGCATGGCGATTATTCCGCTTCGCTACTCTACTTTTTGTTTCGATAAAAAGGGGGAGAAATATATTGAACTTTCAATACTTAATATGATTTTCATAAATTAAGTAAAACAAGGTTAATATAATTTTTTTTAAGTCTTGAAAACCAAGATTTTGCATGTTACTTAAAAACAAAGTTTATGTTTTGTCATCAACAAAAAGGGGGAGATTGTTAATACAAATATCGCCTAAAAACGTTATTTATATTTTACGATCTTCGCTAAGTTTTGTTAACGACAAAATGTAAACCTTTGTTTCTAAGTAAAACATAATCTTACTTTTTAAGACTTGCATAAACTAGACTTTTGCTACATTTTACATTTCATAAAACACAACACAAGTTTATTTCTTAAATTAAAAATTGTCACATCACATTTATGGCAAGTTTTGTCACTATGTATTTATGGAAAGAAATGTGTTTGACTAACTTTGTTGTTGCTTGCAAGCTTTGTATTTGACTTGTTTTTAAGTGATGTGACATTGTTTGGTTGCTAGGATTTATGAGACAAGACCTTGTTTGGTTTGAAGAGTTATTGCATAAACCTACTGCAGACCCGGCGGTACCCTGGGGGTACACGGGCGGAACCCATCTGAGGGTTCCGCCTGATCCGCCAAGCATGCAGAATGTTGTGCTATAAATACCAAGCCATAACTTGATTTTTGGCTAACCTCTTGAGATCATATTTTACACACACACTCATCTTTTCTTCTAACCTCTTAACATTGTAAATGTGAAGTTTCCTTTTGTAGCAAAGAAGCTCACAAGGTCGTCAAAAGTTACAAGTTTCCAACACAACGTTGCAAGACTTGTTAGCTTAGTATTGTGTAAACTCTTGTTGTTTACACGTCAATTGTTTGTGTATATTCTGTAGTGAGTGGTTAGTATTTTAGTCCTCAAAATACAAAGAGTGTTGGGAGTTGTTGTACCCTAGTAAAAGAACTAAACGGGAGTGATTGTGTCCTTGTAAAAGAACTCGACATCTAGCTTTGTGTCGGTAAAAGTATAAGCGACGTGTAAGGTTTTCTCCGCCGGTGAAAGGAGCTTGTTGACTAGTGAAAGAAACTCTCGAGTTGGATACTCGGGGCGTGGACGTAGGGCAAGGAAAAAGAGTCCTTGTAGCCGAACCACGATAAATACTCGTGTTGTGGTTTGATCGTTTCTTTCATTTACTTGCATGTTATATATTGAGTTTGTGCATATATCTTTGATCAAACGGAAAGTTTCAAAGCCAACTTAACAAGTATAAAAAGATTTTAATCGGTAAACTATTCAACCCCCCTTCTAGTTTTCCACAGTTGTTTATAGCTTATTTTACCATTTGTAGCTTATTAACAACTTATTGCATCAAAAATCCATTTTCATAGCTTATTAGGACTTCTGTTTCACTTTTGGATTTGCACACTGCTTATTATTAAGCTTCAATTAAGTTTTCTTTGTAAAAGTTTCATGTTTTTAGTATAAAAATAGTTTTGTAAAAGAAAAACAAGAAAAAGCCAACTTTAAAAATAGTGATAGCTTCTATTTAAGCCATTTGGCTTATTGCTCAGCTTTTTCAAAAAGAAATTTTCATTTTTATAATATTCCTAAGTTTCTTATATATTAAAATAGTTTCAGAAAAATTTTCATAATTTTCTGAGTTAATTTAGTATTTATAGTAATTAATTTAAGTTTAATTAGTTTTAATTAAAAAACTAAAAAATTAATTTTCTTTCTGCTTATTTATAAGCAATAGTACATTTTTTATATTTTTCCTAGGTTTTATAATTAGTAAAATATGTTTTTAAAAATTTCCATAATTTTCACTGTTCATTAAGTATTTTTCATAATTAAATTAGTTAAAATAGATTTTAATTAATAAATAAGTAAATAATTAGTAAAATAGTTTAAATATAATTTTTATAAACTTTATAATTTTTTAGGATTCCTGTAATGGTTAATTAGTTTTGTAAAAATTTTCGTACTTTTCTAAGTTACTTTAGTATTTTTCTTAAATTTAAATTAGGTTTAAATTAGTCTTAATTAATTATTAAATAGTTTAAAATACTTTTTAATTAATATGAATTAATAAAATAATCAAAAAATTAATTTTCTTTTAATATTAAGTTTTTAGAAAGTCAATTTCACCCCTTCCAGTTTTATTTTGCTTAAATCTCACCTTTTTATCTGTTCGCAATCGTATCTGTTTTTAATTTGGTTTACGTTTATATATATCTGTAATCTTGTAATTGTTAATACTGTTCATTTGTATTAATCTTAATCAATCCAGTAGTGTAATAAAATCCAAATCATTATTTGATACTTTCCTCAAATCACTGATTCCCTTAAACGTTTCTCAAACACAATTTCAATCTCGCTGGGAAATAACCACGAGGGAAAACACTTTGCTTGCACCGGATCATAAATTGATCTCTCCTCTCCCTCAGGTTTGACCTGTTGACCATCCTTGGTTAATTTGGACTGACTGTAAGGGAGGAGTCAAATTTTGGCGCCGCTGCCGGGGAGGTTAACGAATCGATACCAAGAATATTTCCAAAAGTTTTTCACACACACACACACACACACCTAAAAAACCAAAAAAATTTTGTTTTTCTATTAATAAATTACATTAAATACATTGTCAAAAACCAAGGCAGAATACCTACCAACTGGGGGTATGAACATTAATAAGTTCCCAAACTAAAGATTAAAACTTGCCTTTGTATCCTTGTGATTGGTGTACCTTTTTCAAAGAAGCCATTCATATTGTGATTATTGGTTTAAGTTCCTTGTTGTTTTGCCTCGGTCTTGTTTTAATTGACATTGTTTTTAGTGCATGCGCACTGGTTCACAAACAAAACGTAATCGTCAAAGAAACGTACCCGAGTTACGTACAGTTATTGAAGAACCCAAAATAAAAATGGACGAGCCCCCACCACCCCCACCTGACCCTCCCAAGGATGAGACAGCTCCTGATCTCCGAACGATGGAGGAGTTGTGTCAGCCCACCATGCACGTGAGAGGTGGACCCATTGCACCACTCACTATTGAGGCCACGAACTTTGGACTCAAGCATCACATGATCCAGCAAGTCTAAAATTCGTGCCAATTCCACGGATTGCTGGGTGAAGATGCTAACAAGCATCTTGACAAATTTTTAACCGTCACCCAGAGCATGAAACAAAATGGCGTCACCGAAGACGGTCTTCGTTTGTATCTCTTCCCCTATTCTCTCATTCATCATGCGACTGTCTGGTTCGATCGTCTTCTGTTAGGAATACGTTTATTCATATGAAGACTCGGTCTCCCCGAGTATAATTTAGCATGTTGTAGCTCGTAGTATTTATCATATCAGTTAGAACGTAGTTTAGTATTAGTTAGTATTTGTGGAGTCGGGTCGGGTCTTTACCCACTGTCAGCTCGATCCACAGCCCGTTTTGTGGGGCGTTTACTACTTTGTATAAATACCCCTCTCTACTAGTGGATAGGGTTGGACCTTTCACTTGATTAATCATATGACTTTCATTTTCTCTCACTAAAGGTTCCAATTCTCTCATACTTCTCTCTCTCTAGAATTCCTACTAACCAACCCATAATTACAAGTACGTTACATGCTTTGCATTATGAGTATAATACATCTTCCAAAGAATTCGATCCACACTTTTGATGAGATGGTTACCAAATTCTTGGCAAAATACTTTCCACCATCCATGGTAACTAAACTGAGAAATGATATCAGCAACTTAAGACAGCTTCCCGACGAGTCCTTATTTGAAGCATGGGAACGCTATAAACTTGCTATTGATCGATGTCCCAATCACAATATGCTTCTTGTCACCATTATAGATACCTTCTACAATGGTTTGACACTTCATCATCATGACATAATCAATGCTGCTGCTGGGGGCACCTTTATGAAAAGAACCCCTGAAGAGTGCTATGATTTGATCGAAAACATGATTCACCCATCACAATTTCTGGGATTCCTCAGCTGAAAGGAATGATTCATGTAAATCAATCACTCCAGCAAACAATGATATAGCTGTCCTTGCTAAAAACCTTGATGATTTGTCCACTGCAGTTTTACGTATCCATCAGTCAAATTGATGAGGCAAAAAATGAACCGTTTTTAGGGGGTCATTTAAGCCGGAATTGGAATTTATTTGATCAAATATTGCCCTAAATCATTTCTTTTGTTATTTTAGGTACTTTGGGAGTGAATTCTGGAAAAGGAAGCATTTTGGACGTTTTTGGAGCATAAAAGTGAAGAAAACAACAAAGACTTGATTTTTCATGCTGGGAACAGTACCTGACGGCGTCAAGAAGGAAAATATGACGGCGTCAAGAGTAAAATGTATGACGAACCAGAGAAAACGTGACGACGTCAGAAGTAGGGCGTCAAGAGTAATTTTGGTGACGGCCTGGAGCAGAATTACACATGACGGAGTCAGCTCCAGATCTAGGCAGTCCGAGAACTTTATTGGCGGCGAGATGACGGCGTCAGAAATTTCCTTTTGACGCCGTCACCTCACAAAATCTATATATACTTTTCTATTTTCCATTCATAAAAGAGGAACTTGTGTGGAGAATTCTAGGGCCGAACCTAATAAACCCTAGGTCGTTTGTAACAATATTTTCAAGGGTTTTCACCCCTTGAAACCCTTCATGTTCAATTAAGATAAGTCTTCTTTCAATTCATTCAATATGTCTATGTGTTGTTTGAATATATCTTATGCTTTTCTTGATTTTAACATGCTAGGCTAGATCTTTTGTGTGTTTGCTTAGATGTAATGAAACCTAGATGTTGATTATAGGTTGATTTCTTGTTTATAGTTGTAATGGATGAATGATTTCAATGTTAGGCTTAAGAAAACTGGCAGATCTCCATTGTGTAACTTGCTTGAACCTCTTAAGAAACATGAACCGATGTGTACTAGGTTTTTATGGTTGTATTTAATGCATGAGCGAATTCTAGTGATCCCATGTTAGGAGCTTCTTAGCCGGCTATACATAGGAGTGAAGTAGGAGCTTATAGAATTGGGGAAATAAGTACGCCACCCCATGAATGGTATTAAGGAATATAACCCGTCATCCACGCAACTGTAACAAGTAATTAACCTGTAAAAGATATCTAGGGAGTAGTGAAATCTAAGTAAACACAATTCTCCCACATATTGCTCACACCACTAGTTTAATTTAGTTTATTTACATTTTTGTTATTTTATTTTGATTGCATCTTAGTTATTGGGTTAGTTGATTAGCAACTAATTCCGCCCACTCTTCCAAAACCCGAGATTTTACTTGCTTTCATAAAACATAAAAAATACAAAAAGAATCATCTCTCACCTCTAGACCTAGTTTTTAGGCTTTCTAATCCTAGCGACACTATTCCTGAGTTGAACGATCAATCCCCCGGTAGTTGTCACTATATTATACTACAACGATCAGGTACACTACCTGGTGGGGGTTGTAAGCTTCTCGAGATCCCTTGAGAGGTAAAACCTGGTGCAATTCCCACGCATCACAAATCAAAATCATCACGTCAAAGTTGTCAACCCAAGTTGTGAAACTTGTGGTGGTCCCCACCCGTACACTGAGTGCCTAGCCTCCGGTGGTTTCGTTCATGAAAACGTGTACGCAGCTCAAGGTTCTTATACGCGGGAGGTAATTCCTACCAACCACAAAGGGACCGTAACCTCTTGAGCAATCGATCCAATAACTACCTTGGACCACCCGGGTTTAATCAATCTCAGAATCAGAATGCCAAAAACCGGAATCAAAATTTTAATCAAAATCAAAATCAAAACCGAATGAACCAAGGTTTTCAAAACCAAGGGAATTTCAATTCCGGTCACAACCAGGCTTTTCAAAATCAAAACCAAGGAAATTTTAACCGTAATCAAGGTCATTCTAATTAGGGTAATAATTTCCAACAGGGTAATTTTCAATAAGGAAACAATTTTCATGGTCATAACAACCAAAATCAAGGGAATTTTCAAAACAACCGTGCTCAAAATTTTCCTAACAAAAATTAAGCCGTTGTTCCAACTGGACCATCATCCGATGAGTTGTTGAAACAGTTTATGAAATCCCAAGAAGAACTGAACAAATTGTTGGTCAGCCAGATTTTTGAACTCAAGAAGTCTTTAAATGATCGACCCTCGAGCTCAGGTACATTACCGAGCAACACGATCGCTAACCCAAGGGGCGATGTGAAGGCGATCACAACTAGAAGTGGAGTTTCTTATAAAGGACCCACGGCTCCGTCTACTTCCCATATTCAGGTAGAGGAACGTGAAACTTAGGCTACAACGGACACGGTACTTCCTCCTAACAACGGTGGTGCCAATGACGGCCCTCCTCCAGTTATCCCGGCCCCGATCCCCAAAACAAGGGTCGTATTTGAACCTCCTGAGATTCCTGTTGAAAATCCAAAACCCAACCCGAAACCTTTAATTCCATATCCTTCACGTTTACAAGATCAAAAGCTCCGCGAAAAAGCAAATCATCAAATGGGAAAATTTTTCCAAATTTTTCAAGATCTTCATTTTGATATCAGCTTCGCGGATGCTATCCTCTTGATGCCCAAATTTGCATCAACAATCAAAAACCTATTGAGCAATAAGGAAAAACTGTTCGAGATGGCAAAAACTCCCCTCAATGAAAACTGCTCTGCAGTCCTATTAAAACAACTTCCCGAGAAGCTGGGAGATCCCGGGAAATTCCTCATTCTATGCATTTTACCGGGAATGGTTGAATGCTATGCCTTGGCCGATCTTGGTGCCAGCATCAACTTAATGCCTCATTTAGTATGGAAGAAACTTTCTCTTCCAAAACTCACTCCCACCTGCATGACTCTTGAGCTTGTAGATCGTTCAATATCTCGTCCCCTCGGTATTGCCGAGGACGTATTTGTCAAAGTGGGAAAGTTCCATTTTCCAGCTGACTTTGTGATTTTTGATTTTGATGCGGATCCAAGGGTTCCTCTCATTCTTGGACGAGGATTCCTTAGGACGGGTCGTGCTCTGATCGATGTATTCGATGAGGAAATCACGTTACGTGTTGGTTCTGAAGCCATAACTTTCAACCTTGATCAAACCTCAAGATACTCCTCGAACTATGATTCTAAATCAGTTAACCGCATCGATGTTGCAATAGAGGAGTACTCTCAAGAAATTCTTGGTTTCGCTGATAATTCTCCGAGTGGCAATCCCATTCCCTCCTCTCATCCCATAATTTCCAATTCTTCTCCTTCCCTCACTCCGTTTGAGGGAAGTGACTTCATCTTGGAGGAAATAGAGGCCTTTCTCTGAAGTGACTCAATTCCCGAGGGGATTGATAACCAAGAAATTGACCCGGAAAGGGATATACTTCTCCTTGAGAAGTTACTCAATCAAGATCCATCTCCTCCTCCCGTTCTGTCACATCCACTTCATAAAGAGGAAATCAAAAATGTTGAGAAAACTGATGATTTTCCTGAGGTCGAGCTTAAGGACTTGCCTCCTCATCTTGAATATGCATTTCTGGAGGGTGATGACAAATTACCCGTCATTATTGCTAAAGATTTAAAAGATGAGGAGAAAACTGCTCTCATAAAGGTCTTGAAATCTCACAAGCAAGCAATTGCTTGGAAACTCTCCGATATCAAGGGTATTAACCCTGAATTCTGTACTCATAAAATTTTAATGGAAGATGATTTCAAGTCAGCAGTTCAACAACAGATACGGGTTAATCCCAAAATTCATGAGGTTATCAAAGAAGAGGTTCTTAAACTTCTTGATGCCAGATTGATTTACCCGATCTCTGATAGTCCTTGGGTTAGTCCCATCCATTGCGTTCCAAAAAAGGGTGGCATTACTGTTGTCACAAATGAAGAAAATGAGTTGATTCCAACTCGATTGGTTACGGGATGGTGTGTGTGCATTTACTATTGAAAGTTACATGACGCCACCCAAAAAGACCACTTTCCTCTACCTTCATGGACCAAATGCTCGAGATATTGGCGAGGAATGAGTACTATTGTTTCCTCGATGGTTTCTCGGGTTACTTTCAGATTCCCATTGATTCGCAGGATCAAGAAAAGACCACCTTCATGTGCCCCTATGGAACTTTTGCCTATAGATGTATGCCTTTCGGCTTATGTAATGCTCTAGGCACATTCCAAAGGTGCATGATGGCCATATTCCACGACATGATCGGGAAAACTATGGAGGTCTTTATGGATGACTTCTCGGTCATTGGGGATTCTTTCTAACCTTGCTTCTCCTATTTAGAAAACATGCTCAAACGCTATAAAGAAACAAATTTATGTCTAAATTGGGAGAAGAGCCATTTTATGGTCAAAGAAGGCATTGTCCTTGGCCATAAGATTTCCAAAAGTGGGATCGAGGTTGATAGAGCTAAAGTTGATGTCATAGCTAAACTGCCTCCTCCCACTATTGTCAAAGGTGTTAGAAGATTTCTCGATCATGCCAGATTCTATCGTAGATTCATACAAGATTTTTCAAAAATCGCCCGGCCTATGACCCATCTCCTTGAAAAAGATGCTCCTTTCATCTTCTCACCCGAGCGCATCAAAGCTTTCCAAACCTTAAAGAAAAAGATTATTGAGGCACATATTCTTGTTGCCCTCGATTGGGACTTGCCCTTTGAACTTATGTGCGATGCTAGCGACTTTGCTATAGGTGCAGTCCTGGGGCAACGTAAACCCAAACACTTTCAGCCTATACACTATTCTAGTAAAACTATGACTGAAGCTCGAACTCACTATACCACTACGGAAAAATAAGTCTTAGCCGTGGTGTATGCTTTCAAGAAGTTTCGACGATACTTAATCCTGACCAAGTGTATAGTATATACGGATCACTCGGCTCTGAAATATCTCTTTGGAAAACAAGATGCAAAGCCGAGATTGCTCCGATGGGTTCTCCTCCTACAAGAATTTGATATCATTATACGTGATAAAAAAGGAGCTGAAAACCTAGCGGTTAATCATTTATCCCGACTAGAGAACCCTCATCAAGATGCCCTCGAGAAAAAGGAAATAAATGAAACCTTTCCCCTCGAGACACTCAATGTGATATCTTCTCGTGATGATTCTACCACCCCATGGTTTGCAGATTTTGCAAATTACCATGCGGGTAACTTCATTGTTAAAGGGATGTCGTCCCAACAGAAGAAAAAGTTCTTCAAAGATGTTAATCACTACTTCTGGGACGACCCCTATCTATTCAAAATCTGTGCGGATCAAGTCATCCAGTGGTGTGTCCATGGCCAAGAAGCCATGGATATTGTAACAATTCGCAATTTCAGGTTAACTTTTATTCCCGAAAATTTCACTATTCACTTTTTACTATTCACTTTTTACTATTCACTTTTCACTATTCATCTCAGAAATTTTTATTTCATATTCTCGTAAGTTAAACTATTTTAACGATAATCCGAGAGTTTGACGCTCGTCGGATCATTTCTGCAAAAATCACAAAGCCGTGTCCGAGATTTACTTTTAGGTTTAAACGTCCTTCCAGCATCCCGATATATCCATAAAACATTATAAACAATAGAAAAATGATTTTCTATCATTTTAGGACAATTCCAAAAGTTTCGGAATTTTACGTTTTTCAGTTCAGCGTTTTACGCGAATTGCGCGTTTTAGACCCGTGTTTCCAGTTTTTAGCAGGGTTTTCGCACCCGATAGAACCTACCACTCATTTTATATTTTATTATGGACTATATTGACATGTTTAACCATATTTATAAGTTTCATATTTTTAGGATACCCGGTTTTACGTTTCGTGACTTAAAAACTTACGGTTAGCAATTTACGGAGTCGAAACTAGCTACATACTTAGGATATTATCATCCAAAGACCATGACTACTCATCTAGTCACCCCTATCCATATACAAACCGACTTAGGAGGGGGGGGGGGAGTCACCATGTGTGGTTAAATCTTGACTTTAGCCATTAGATCTTACTTAATTACAACTTTGTCTCCAAGTTTAAGCACCTTCCTAGCCACCTTCCTAACCTCCTCATTCATAGTATAAATACAAGCTCATTCTTCTTCCTTTCTTCACCACAAAAATGCCACACCCTTATATCATAGCACCATGATCCTTTGATCTTCAATATACAAGTTACACTACAAAGTTCAAGGTCTTAGTATTCTCTACCTAGTTCTTAAGTTTGTTTGGTGATTCCATGGTTGAATTAGGAGCTACACAAGGTTACTAGGGATGAAGTTAATGGGTTTTCACAAGGTCTATATCAAGTCTATCAATGGTTACAAGAGTTATGGTGAAGGGTTTACAAGCTTAGGTTTAGTGTCCTAGTTCTATACTTGACTTCCTTTCTTAAGTGAAAGCCAAAAGTTTTAAGAAACCCTCATACACTTTCTTGCTCAATATCATTTTCATGCTTATTATGTTTCTTTCATGCTATATATGGTCTTTGTATTGTGTTCATAATGTATAAAAACTAGTAAAACGAGTATTGGTATACATATGTTAACTTATGACAAGCAAACAAGCAAATTAGTGAGTTTTATGGAAAACCACGACCACAATAGTATAACTTTGATATTTGACACTTACTTATTGTTAAAGAGGACTTAACAAGGAAAACATAGCAATTTGAATCACCCAAAACGAGTACACGAGTCAAAAGTTATGACCATTTGAAGTTAGCGAAACCAAAACGGCAAATCTGCCTAAATAGCATTCTGATCAAATTATGATTTTGAAAGTCCCACTTCTGTTCCGATTCATCAAAAAGTTAAAACACGAAAGTTGTCTGGAACGACGTTTTCGTTTAGGAACAAAGAAGCTCGAGACCTGAAAATGTTTTCTGAGTGATAATTTTCTCCAAATTATTAACAGCCCATTTTTAGACCAAAGTAACTATATAATTGTTATAATTAGATGAGACCAAGAGGTCTAATGACCTAAAGCCAAGACCACAACCATGGCTAAAGCCAAGGTTGAGTCTCAAGACCATGGTAACATGACCAAAGTCACGGCAAAGCCACGGCTAAAGACCATATAACTTTTAAAGATCAAAACTTATATATATGTTATCAAATACTATAATAGTAGGGAGCCTCATGTGAGGAGTTCATTGAGTAAGCCGTCGAGACGAGTTGTGGATTTACGAGTTAAAGTGTCCTGGCTCCTCGAACGTTTACTCCGTGACTTCTGAATTATGTCGGCCCGAATGGTAGTAAGAGATTTACAACCTATACATGTTTCATAGACCACTTATATTCAACGACTTACACTATATACTAAGTACTACATCATGAACATTATGCAAGACATATATAGGCAATTCTTCGTATTCTTAGATGTTACTCCAAACCTAAGTCGCAACGTTCTATTATAGGCTGCTCTTAGAGACTTTCGCGATTCGACTACCACTTTTATTTCTCATTACATAAGCTTAAGGTGAGTTATAGCCCCTACTCTTTTCATACTTGTTTTAACTCTTGGGGGGGATACATGCTCAACTACTTGCTTACTTGTACAAATACTCAAAACATTTATACTTGATTGCTTTATACTTGATTGTGTTATACTTGATTGTGTTATACTTGATTGACATTATACTTGATTGCGTTATACATACTTGTTACACTATACTTGCTTAATTTAAATACAAGATTCGTATTTACGTGCATACAAAATACTCTATTCTGTCGGAGAGGTATTGGTAGTACTCATGGGAAGATGCCCCCTACCCTTGTGTCTATACTTGACCTTGGATGTCGTAGTACTATTTGGGGAGAGGCCCCCGCCCTTGTGTCTATTCTTGACCTTGGGTGAATATAATCCGGTGCATTGTATAAACTATCTTTTAGCAGTGGGTTGTGGACACACAGGTTACAAGTCTCTTATGGCGGGACTTGCAACTGAGTGGATTCTCAATGCCTTTGTTGTGTGAACATTCTTTTAAGACTTTTCAACTGTTTTAAGAAAAACTCTATGAACTCACCAACCATTGTGTTGACACTTTAGCATGTTTATCTCAGGTTAGTAAGGCGATAGCTAGTGCGTGGAACTTAGAGTCAAGCTGCATATTCTGAAGACTTACACTTTTATCATTTACCATTCAAAACACTTGTATACATTTATGTATCATACTTTGGAATCTCATGTTTGTAACTTTGAATTCATTAATCGAATGGTAACTTTTCAAAACGTCTCATTTAGAGTTCGTTTTCTATAACTTGTACTTTGTATTATGAAGTAGCACCCCTATGACACAGTCTTCCGCTGCGGTATTTTGGGGGTGTTACAGATATCCTAAAAGCTTGTCATGATGGACCCACAGGGGACATCATAGCCCAAACTACACCGCCAAAAAGATGTTTGATTTTGGGTTCTACTGGCCCACGATCTACAAGGATGCCCACGAGTTTTTCAAAACCTGTGATGCTTGTCAGCGTCACGGGAATATTTCTAAGAAGGATGAGATGCCCCAAAACACCATCCAAGTCTGTGAAATCTTTGACATCTGGGGCATTGATTTTATGGGTTCATTCCCATCTTCACGAGGGAATAAGTATATACTCGTGGCCGTCGATTATCTTTCCAAATGCGTTGAAGCAAAGGCTTTACCCACCAATGACGCCCGAGTTGTTGTAAAATTTTTGAAAGCTCTTTTTGCCAGATTCGGAACACCTCGTGGCATAATCAGTGATCATGGTACACACTTTTGCAATGATCAATTTGCAAGAGTCATGCAAAAGTACGGTGTCACTCACCGTCTTTCCACTGCATACCACCCCCAAACAAGTGGGTAGGTGGAGGTTTCCATTCGTGGCATTAAAAGAATTCTAGAGAGGATAGTAGGAGAGAATTCTTTAATCTACAAAGAATTCTTTAAATGAATTAAACGAACTTCGTGATTAGGCTTACGAGAATTCTTTAATCTACAAAGAAAAGACAAAGAAGATCCACGACTCAAAGATCAAAAACCGCATTTTCAACGTTGGTGATCGAGTCTTTCTTTTTAACTCAAGATTTAAGATTTTCTCGGGCAAATTAAAAACTCGTTGGTCTGGGCCTTTCACTATCACTAAAGTATTCCGATATGGCACCGTTGAGTTATCTCAACCCGACGGTCATAACTTCAAAGTGAACGGTCATAGGTTGAAGCACTACTTTGGAGGGGACATACCACCCATGGTTGTCCCAGATCTCCAAACTTTCCCCACGAACCAATGAATTCGGGGATCGAGTCAAGCTAGTGACTCGGTGAACAAAAACATTAGCATGCACATGGGTTTTCACCCATTTTCTGATTTCTCTCTTCTTTCTAATAAAATAACGGGAAGGGGGCAACCTCTTCTGCATCTTTTGTCTTGTGGTTGTTGTGTTTGTACAGGTAATTGTTCCCGAAGCATGAAGGCTCTCGTGCACATGTTTTTGTCCTTACTTCATAGAAGCTTCATCGTCAAGAAATCTGATGCGTAGGGATTGCACCAGGCTTTACCTCTCAAGGGATCTTGAGAAGCTTACAACCCCCACCAGGCAGTGTACCTGATCGATGTAGTATAGTATAATGACAAGCACCGGGGGATTGATCGTTCAGCTAGGAATAGTGTCGCTAGGATTAGAAAACCTAAATACTAGATCTAGAGATGAGGGATGATTCTTTTTGTATTTTTTTATATTTTTAGAAAGCAAGTAAAAATCTCGGGTTTGAAGGATTTGGGCGGAATTAGTTGCTAGTCAACTAACCCAATACTAAAGATGCAATCAAAATAAAATACTAAAATGAAAATAAAACTGTATTAAACTAAAGTTGTGAGCAATATGTGGGAGAAATGTGTTTACTTAGATTTCACTACTCCCTAGATATCTTTTACACGTTAATTACTTGTTATAGTTGCGTGGATGACGGATTGTATTCCTTAATACCATTCATGGGGTGGAGTACTTACTTCCCCAATCCTATGAGTGCCTACTTCACTCCTATGTCGAGCCTGCAAGAAGCTCCTAACATGGGATCATTAGAATTTACTCATGCATTAAATACAACCAATAAAACCTAGTACACATCGGTTCATGTTTCCTAAGACATTCAAGCATGTTACACAATGGAGATCTGCCAGTTTTCTTACGCCTAACATTGAAATCATTCATCCAATACAACCATAAACAAGTAATCAACACATAATCAACATCTAGGTTTCATTAGATCTAAGCAAACACAAGATAAATCTAGCCTAGCATGTTGAAATCAAGACAAGCACAAGATATAGACAACCAACACATAGACATATTGATTGAATTAAGAGAAGACTTATCTCAATAGCACATGTAAGGATTCAAAGGTTGAAAACCCTTGAAAAACTATAAAATTCGTACAAGGTTCGGCCCTAGGGTTTCTCCACACGAGTTCCTCTTTAATGAATGAAAATTAGAAAACTATATATAGATATTAGGAGGTGACGGCGTCAAGAACAAGGGGCTGACGCCGTCATCTCGCAGCCAAATAAATCCTCGGACTGCCTAGATTTACATCTGACGCCGTCATGTAATCCCTTTTTGCAGGCTGTCACACATTTAACTCTTGACGCTCTACTTGTGACGCCTTCATGTTTGTACTGGGTCGTCATGGTTTTTACACTTGACGCCGTCAGGAATGTCTTCTTGACGCCGTCATACACTGTTTCCAGCATGGAAAATTAAGTCTTTGGCGTTTTCTTCACTTTTATGCTCCAAAAACGTCCGAATTGCTTCCTTTTCCAGATTTCACTCTCAAAGTACCTAAAATCACAAAAGGAATGATTTAGGGTAATATTTGATCAAATAAATTCAATTCCGGGCTTAAATGACCCCCTAAAAGTGGTTCATTTTTCGCCTCATCATATACCCTTACACTTGAGATTTGCTTGTCCTCAAGCAAATGCGCTTTTTTTCTACTCAAAATACAAGTTAGGGGTCATTTAACACTAATATAAAAGTAATTAAAACAAATAATCGTTCCACTAAAGACCAATAGACAAGCACGGAGGTCATACACTAGCACCTCACAAATTGTGTTTAGATACTCACATCTCTCGGGTGTAATAAAGTATAAATTACAATATGGAAACGGAAGATATCTCTCACTACCTGTCATAGCAAAATAGATTACCATAGGCTTGGGAAAGGATCAAACCTCCACTACATGGCGTAAGCACCTAGGATAAACTATCAAAGAGGTCTTTTAAAGGGTTGTAACGTTAGGTGTAGGGATATGAAATACACAGTCTTGTTGGATATAGGCAGTCTTTACTGGTGGCGAGTTAACAATCTTTGTTAATTACATGTACAATATGGCGTTGCTAAGCCAAGACTAGACTCGACTTAAGCTAATAAATGAAAAATAACAAAAACATAAAATGAACATAGAATGAAACGGGATGGTAGTCCGTATGTTTTTTCTCTTTTTCTTTTTCTTTTCTTTTTCTTGTTTTTTCGATTTTTATTTTATTTTTTTTTTATTTTTTTTTTTATTTTTTTTGCATACACTCTTACCCTACCATCCAAAATAATACATCATAGGGAATGGAAATTCCCCTTTCACTTGAATTTTTACATACTTTACAATAAACTAATCTATTGACTCGAATTAAGATAATCAAAACACTTGGAGCACTTTTAAGATTAACGCACATATGGGGGTAATAATATTAAGTTCTTCCCCATTACTCCATAAAATAAGTACTTTACCCATGAGTCCCAATCGTCCCAAAACAATATGTACAAGGATATGACTCGACTTAGCAACCATGTAATCAATTAGATAATTAACTTAGGGTTTAACAAATAACAATAATGCACTGAAGATGAGTGCATACACGGAAGGCTAAGGCGATTTGGGTGTACATTTAAGTGGGGTGTAACAAATTATTCCTTTAAGTAAGATGCTTAAAGTTAGAAACGAAAAGATAGGCTCGGAGGGGTGAACTAGGGGTTTCGTGTACTAAAAATGAGTACAACGCTAAGGTGTGGGAAAAATTAGTTGACTTAACTAGCCAAGTAATATGACTTAAATGGTCAAGGAATTATGATACGGGTTTAACACAAGGGTGATCCTAATGCCTCTTATCATGTAGTAAATCCTACTACACGAATGTAGTCTCACTAGCGGTCTCGGGATGAATCACTAACGCAAGTTCTAGAATCTAAATGCTACCGGTACACTCATAAGCACTAATAGTAAATGCTTTTCCTATCAAATCTAAAGGCGAACCTCACATATTTGGGTGGAAATTTTTTTTGAATGGTACGGTTACATGCTAGTCATACAATCTCCTATCCATGAGACGCTTGCTATGGCTAAAGTTTCACTCCTAAATGTTGTAAAAAATTTTAAATTTGGTGCTAAAATTGCACTAACAAGTATTTCTCATAGTTTTATTACACATCTACCATCAAACAAACAAACTCAAGCGAAAGTGTATCTGTAAGGTATCATCATTTTACCCTCCCCTTACACTTAGGATGAACATTGTCCCCAATGTTCAAGTAAAGAATGTAAAAGTGAAAAAGTAAAAAGAATGAAATCAAATACTCCCCTGATTCGCTCGGTATGGATAATAAGGTGACCAAGTTAGATCTTCCTCCAAGAAAATGAACAATCAAAGCTTCCCTTCCAGAAAAATAAATCATCTTCTTGTCATACATAACCTGTAAATCCTGAGAAAACTGACAAGGCAACCTCGCATAAAATCGGCGGCAATCTACATAAGTTACTAAATCCTAGAAAACAAAATAAGATATAATGCTTGTGGAATTAAGTTTGCTGATTTCCTGGAGATTATAAAACTTAATAATTCAACAAAAACTTTAAAACTCCGTTAGAAAAACAAAACTTGTAAAATTTCCAGATTTTTACACGTGACGCCGTCAAGAGCAAGCTCATGACGCCGTCAGAAGTGAGCTGCAGAAATTCTTGTGTTATGTTTCCGGAAAATTTCTAGAAAAACTTGGTCCTACTTCCTGGAAAATCCTGCAAAACTTCATTATGACTCGATACAAGCATTTGATTCTAACGAATACGAATATACATGTTCACTTAATATTGTGGAGAATCATGATCGGTTTGTTTCTTAAAAACATATTTGGGGTTTCCCCTTACACTTATCTTTTGCAAAAATACCTTTGGGTGAAGTTAAGACTAAGCCAAACAACAAAGTAAAGTATTTCCACTATTTAGTTTAGAAACATGATCTACCAAAAATAAAAATAAAACATGCATACGGAAGCAAATAACAAACAAACAAAATAAAATCACACAAAGCATGGGTTGCCTCCCAAGAAGCGCTTTTCTTTATTTACGAGTCTTGTAGCTAGACTCAAGGTCATAGGTTACTATGTGACCTCATCCCTTGAGATGATGTACCCCATGTAGTTGTGATCATTACTATTGTGGTGGTAGTGCCTCAATCTGTTGATACTTGCAATCACCTCTCCACCTACTTTACTTCTCAGGTTAGCCATCCCATCTTGGCTCATGCTCTCAATTGTGAAAGGCCCATACCACCAAGGACTTGGTTTATCGGGTGGTATTGTTGTTTCCAAGTGTCTTAAGAGTACCAAGTTCCCTTCCTCGAATGGTACATGGCTTTCTGCTGGTCGAATATGTTCGAACTCGACATGAACTTTATTGCTTTTACTCCTTTCATATTTAGCCTCCTTGTAGCTTTTGATTCTTGCCTCCCATGCAAGAATTTTATTCTGGACACGAATGGGTGTCGTGTCAATGTTGTTTTTGAGCTTTCTCCAACTCAAATTCTCATGCTCACTTCGCGGGGTCATAGGGAAGCTAATCTTTCTTTTTCCAGATTTAAGCTCAATTTTCCTGCCTTCATACTTAATGACAGCCCTAGCGGTGGCGAGGAATGGTGCCCCAAGGATTATTGGCATGCATCCATCTCCCTTATCATCGATGATCATAAAATCAACAGGGTACATGAATCTTGCGACATTAACTAATACATCTTCTGCGATTCCTAGAGGGTATACGTACGAGTGTCCAGCGAGGGATAACCTAACACGAGTGGGGGCTGGCATTTTTGACGTTAGTTGGATGTAAATAGTTAGGGGCATAAGATTTACTTCCGATCCTTGGTCGGCGAAAGCACTAAGATACTTCAAATCCCCGATGCTAGTTGGTATCTCAAAGTTCCCACACACCATCTGCTTAGTAGCCACTTTTTGTACCAATAGCCTCTCGAATATTGGCCCCCCAAGCAACATATCATACTCATCTTTTCCCCCTTCCTCCTTCTCAGAACTCTGTTTGGAAGGTTGGTTACGCCCGTTACCCTTTATCCAATTTGTTATAGTGTTTTCGTTTATATCATGTTTCAGGTAGTAACTCAAAGGTTGAGATTTTGGTAGCTCTTCTAAGGTTTGTTTAGTAGGAGTTTTTACCTTCTCATTATCCTTGTGGACAATTGTGATGGAATTAACAAATTGGGTAGTGGGGATGACGCTTTCTTTCCTTAGTAACATTCTTTCGAGGGTTCTCTGGTTAGCATACTCCTCCAATAGACTCATCATCTCATTCATTTTCTCTTGCATATCCTCTTTTTGCTTATAAACTGCTTCCTCGAATCTAGCAAGCCGATCTAAATGAGTTGCCATATATTCTCTCATTCTAGCTTCAAACTCCGGGCTAAGCTCCTCAGGAGGGGAATAAGATGGGGTATAGTTTTGAAAAGTCTCGACATTCTCTCTAGAGGGTGACTCTGATAACGGTGTTGAAGTCATTTTCGAGACAGAATTGACAGTAGCCCGTCTAGGACTTAAAGGTCTCCTTTGCCTTTCCTCAAAATAGTCAACTTTTTCCTCGAGTTTGCATAGGAGTTCATCGGGGATTTCGGTAGTCCCTCCAGATGTTTAGACTGCATTGATGGCCGATTTTATCGTATGATTAAACTCCCACATCTCTTGATTATCGGCGGCAAGCTCCTCAATAATTGCCCAGGACTCCTCGGCGTTCTTATCACGCAGTTTACCTCCCGCGGCCTTATCGATTGTACGTTTAGTGTGATAGTCAACATGGTCGTAGAAAATCTGAACTAATAACCAAAGGTTTATACCATGATGAGGGACCTTATGGAGGAGATCCTTAAAACGAGCCCATGCTTCGTAGAAACTTTCACCCTGATGTTGTTCAAACATCAAAATGTAATTTCTAAGCATTGTAGTCTTCCCCGGTGGGAAGAATTGAGTAAGGAAGCGATTGGTGAGATTATCCCATGTGGTGATGGATCCCGCGGGTAACTGCTCAAGCCATTGACTAGCTTGATCACGTAGAGAGAATTGGAATAGGCGTAATCGGGTTGTCTCTCTAGTTGCAACATCTAGGTCTATGGAATCTACGATTTTAAGGAAGTCCTTGAGATGTTGATTTGGATCTTCGGAAAGAAGTCCATGGAATGCACATCCGCTTTGCACCAACCGGATGGTGTCGGATCGCAAGGGGGTCACATTGGCTCCGGTGAGCTCAATGGTGTTTCGATAGCCTTGGTGGCTAGGTCGGGAATACTCTCCTAAGGTTCGGGGCCTAAGAGGTTCTAGTGGTGGGTTTTGTTGTGGTGAGATGACGGGTTCAAAGATGTTCCCATCGTCCATGATGTCGGGTGGTGAAAAGTTACGAACAAAAACACAAAGAAATAAGATAGACTAAAGAAAACCTAAAAATAAAAATAAAATCTTACTAAAAAGGAATCTAGCAAGTAGACCTAATAAAAAGAGATTCTAACCTAGACAATAACTATTCCCCGGGCTACGGCGCCAAAAACTTGATGCGTAGGGATTGCACCAGGCTTTACCTCTCAAGGGATCTTGAGAAGCTTACAACCCCCACCAGGCAGTGTACCTGATCGATGTAGTATAGTATAATGACAAGTACCGGGGGATTGATCGTTCAGCTAGGAATAGTGTCGCTAGGATTAGAAAACCTAAATACTAGATCTAGAGATGAGGGATGATTCTTTTTGTATTTTTTTATATTTTTAGAAAGCAAGTAAAAATCTCGGGTTTGAAGGATTTGGGCGGAATTAGTTGCTAGTCAACTAGCCCAATACTAAAGATGCAATCAAAATAAAATACTAAAATGAAAATAAAACTATATTAAACTAAAGTTGTGAGCAATATGTGGGAGAAATGTGTTTACTTAGATTTCACTACTCCCTAGATATCTTTTACACGTTAATTACTTGTTATAGTTGCGTGGATGACGGATTGTATTCCTTAATACCATTCATGGGGTGGCGTACTTACTTCCCCAATCCTATGAGTGCCTACTTCACTCCTATGTCGAGCCTGCAAGAAGCTCCTAACATGGGATCATTAGAATTTACTCATGCATTAAATACAACCAATAAAACCTAGTACACACCGGTTCATGTTTCCTAAGACGTTCAAGCATGTTACACAATGGAGATCTGCCAGTTTTCTTAAGCCTAACATTGAAATCATTCATCCAATACAACCATAAACAATTAATCAACACATAATCAACATCTAGGTTTCATTAGATCTAAGCAAACACAAGATAAATCTAGCCTAGCATGTTGAAATCAAGACAAGCACAAGATATAGACAACCAACACATAGACATATTGATTGAATTAAGAGAAGACTTATCTCAATAGCACATGTAAGGATTCAAGGGTTGAAAACCCTTGAAAAACTGTAAAATTCGTACAAGGTTCGGCCCTAGGGTTTCTCCACACGAGTTCCTCTTTAATGAATGAAAATTAGAAAACAATATATAGATATCAGGAGGTGACAGCGTCAAGAACAAGGGGCTGACGCCGTCATCTCGCCGCCAAATAAATCCTCGGACTGCCTAGATCTACATCTGACGCCGTCATGTAGTCCCTTTTTGCAGGCCGTCACATATTTAACTCTTGACGCTCTACTTGTGACGCCTTCATGTTTGTACTGGGTCGTCATGGTTTTTACTCTTGACGCCGTCAGGAATGTCTTCTTGACGCCGTCATACACTGTTTCCAGCATGGAAAATTAAGTCTTCGGCGTTTTCTTCACTTTTATGCTCCAAAAACGTCCGAATTGCTTCTTTTTCCAGATTTCACTCTCAAAGTACCTAAAATCACAAAAGGAACGATTTAGGGTAATATTTGATCAAACAAATTCAATTTCGGGCTTAAATGACCCCCTAAAAGTGGTTCATTTTTCGCCTCATCAAAATCTGATATCCTTTACTAAGTTATCTTTTGGCATAATTAATAAACGGCCTTAGATACAAAGTAGGATGACCCTCTCCTTTGAAACATTGAGGACAATGTTTAACTTTAGTCTGGGGGATATCTTCGATTTGACTTGCACCTTTCATGTGCCGTTTACTCATGCAACTCCGTTTTTCTCAAAAATCCAAAAAATTGAAAAATTTTCATCAAAAAGCACTAAAAGATTGAAAAAATTTGAAAATTTTCTGCAAAAATATAATAAGTTTTGACACTTTGTTCTGACTTTCATCTGGGTAGAGTAGGAATAAAAATTTTGACCTGACCGGGCGCATTGAGCCCTAGCTGTTCCCTTAACTCATTAAAGCTAAGTGTCCGCGAATCTCATTTCTTGAGGTAGTGACCATCCGAGTATTAGATTAATTAACTAATCGCGCCAGCGAGCTAGTGTGTGACTTGGTGACCATTCGTTATTCAAATAACGTGCCAGCGAGCCAAGAAGTGCACTAGTGACAATCCGTTAGTTGAAGCGTCGAAATATTCATGCCAGCAAGCTACTAATATTGTCACAACTCGTAATTTCCGGTCATTTTCCAAACCTCGACAATTTACTATTCACAAGTTACTATTCACCATTTACTATTCATCGATCACTATTCATCGTTTTTGAGGTCAATTTGACATTTCGAGAAACATTCGGAAATTTTACTATTCACTTGACACTATTCATTTCCGAGAGAAAACCACTATTCACGTGCATTACTCATTTCATCGTAAACTTAGTTTACGGGTATTCAAAATTCGCGTAACCGTATTGGTTCAGGAGCGAATTCATGCATTATCATTGGGACATCTCATACGGACTAGAAATAGTCTTCATATCATCATTGAGGCACTTGCATACTATTCCACTCGTAGGGTATTCAAATTATATTTTTAATATAATTAACGAATTACGTATGTTTATTTTAAATAAACACTAATACGCGAACTATAAACGAGAATAACACGTCCGACACTCCCGACTATGATCCCAATATATTTTTATACTCATTCTTATAATATAAAAATTATATTATTAATTTACCCGGTGTATTTAAATCAATGGCTACATTTTACGGTCGGAGCCTAAAACTCCGTCGGTTTGCGATATTTCAACCCGATCATTATTTTAACTTCCAATTCTCATCAGGAATATTATTTTACAACTTTTACAACTTCGTCGCATTTTATTTCACCTCTTTAACATTTATTTTTAGTTAACTCGGTACCCGATAACACTAAATACACAATTTAAACTAACTAACACATACACTTGTGAGACAAGTTTATTAATTAGCCACAATTTCTTCCTTTTTTCCTTCCATGTGCCGCCCCCCCTAGCCCCCTAAACCATGTGCTATTTAATTTAACAATTGACCAAGACTTACTAAAGATTATTTCACTTCATTTTTGCACATAGTATTATCAAACAACTAGCAAAATTCTTTTTTTCTCTCCTTCCTTGTGTGAGGATCGGCCAAGAACAAGAACAAGGAAGAACCAACAATTATTCAAGATTAAAGTGTTTATCTAGTCCAATTAGTAATCTATTTTAAGGTTTTGAAATAAAAATCTATAGGTTAATTAAGTTTTATATCACAAAAACTCATCATCATCTCAAGTAAGTTACTTAACATTTTTCTTTATAGTTTTACAAAGTTCATACAAGATCTATTACATTTTTGAGCAAATCATGCAAGTAATCATATGTTATATACCACTTATTGTTTATTTTCTTTATAAACATAGATCTAAAGATTTTTACATGTAATCTCATGAAACCCACCAAGATTGGTGAAGTTTAGGAACCCATGACACCCTAAGAAGGTGTATGGTAAGATTAGACTAGATT
Organism: Artemisia argyi; assembly: GCA_030686995.1. NCBI lineage: Eukaryota > Viridiplantae > Streptophyta > Magnoliopsida > Asterales > Asteraceae > Artemisia > Artemisia argyi. The sequence goes on from CM060681.1 coordinate 77,407,509, forward strand.
TGTGGTGATTGAGAGTGATTTGGTTAGATTTGAAACAAGTTACAAACTAGGAAAATCAATTTTAGAAACAATATATAAGTTGCTGTCCCTATTTGCAAAACGTGGGAAACTCAGGGGTTTCCGGGTAACATTGGGTTAGATATTCAGAAAGTACTTTCAAAAACGAAACCGTGGCCGCTTGAATCACTAAAATCCGAGTTACGACGAAAAAGATATACTATTTTCAATTTTAACGACGAAAACTATTTTCTGAAAAATACCTTGCTGTCCCACGATTTTCATGGACTGTTTCGAGGCCTAAAATTTGATTTAGCCGTCCCGATTTATCAAAAATATATTAGTAGGCCATCCCACGATTCCGGGGATATAAAGAGCGTAGAAAACGAGCTTATAACGAAAAAGATACAAGCGTTTGAACTTAGACGATTTTTACAAATTTCCATCAGCTTTTCTATTATTATTTTGCCGTAAAACTGTCTTTGCGAAACACCACTTTCTCGGCTGTTTTTCTTTATGATCGGATCAGTTTGAGTCCGAGCCGTAGTTTTATGAAATCAAGACCTTCCAGCAAGCTTTTCAAATCAATTGGCCGTTCGTCGAATAGACTTATAACGAATAAACTACGACCTCATCTATATACCCGATAAACTATATATTTTTGACAGCTTTTACTATAATGAAATTTTCTAAGTGTTGAACATAATACTTTCAAGTAACAACAATAAGAGTCGATTTTCTCATCGATCGAGACCCGTATCGCCAAAGGTTAAATGACGCGACTTCTAGATATTGTTACAAGGTTTTCAAAAACGAGGAATATAACACTAACATTTTTATACGATATACTACGACAAGTTTTTATAACTCCTATTGGACTTATTTTTCCTAAGTATGGAAACTATTTTACTTTGACAATAACTAGTGTTTCCAAGTTACGAGTGGTATAGGCATCATGTGCACGTGCATTCATTTCATTATGTCGTGATCTAAGGTAGATCGTTATTACTCATATTAGGTTGCGGTTAGAGATCGTGCCTCATTTCAGTGTATCCATTCTTGTCATCGTAGCTATCGCTCCAGGTGAGTCATAGCCCCTACTTTTTCAATTGTTTTATCGACTCTTTGGGGGAGGATACATGCTCGTTTTACTTAAAACGCACTACTTGTTTTACCTGGTTGATTACTCAAATATTTCCAGCTTTATTTATATATATGGTTGATTTCCTACATTTCATTGGTATGCTTGATTTCCTGTATTTCATGTGACTTGTCTCTTAAACTTTGGTACTTATTAGATCTCTGGCGACATTGTCAGTATTAGATCTCTGGCGACATTGTCAGTATTATTTTTACCTGGCGACATTGTCAGCTTTGTTTATATGACCTCATAGTCCCCAATTGTTCTTATATGCTCATTGTAATACTGTGGTATTCCCCACTTGGCTGTGATGTCAAACGTAATACTGTGGTATTCCCCACTTGGCTGTGATGTCAAACGTATTGTGGTATTCCCCACTTGGCTGTGATGTCAAACGTAGTATTGTGGTATTCCCCACTTGGCTGTGATGTCAAACGTAGTATTGCTGTTTCCCTACTTGATTGACCTATATGTCCATTGTAATATTGTGGTATTCCCCACTTGGCTGTGATGTCAAACGTATTGTGGTATTCCCCACTTGGCTGTGATGTCAAACGTAATATTACTGTTCCCTTACTTGACTGAATTGAGATGCCTTTGCATCAACCTTATTACGGGTTTTCCCGCTTGATTGATTTATCATATGGCCTCATTGACTGAATTATTTATATAGCCGTTTTGCTATATTTGTCTGGGAATTTAAATACAAGTATTACTTTTGTTCACGTAAACATATTACTTTTGGCAGTGGGTTGTAAACACACAGGTTACAAGTCTCTTATGGCGGGACCTGTAACTGAGTGGATTTACGATGCCTTTGCTGGGCGATCTTTTCTCTATAGGCATTATTTGTTAGTCAAACTCTATGAACTCACCAACCTCGTGTTGACACTTTAGCATGTATTTTCAGGTTTTAAGCATATGGCACGCTACAGGAGGTTTTGGCAGGGCATGGCATGGTCATAGAAGACTCTGATTATTTATATGGGGACCGTTTGAAACTATTTAAGGGCCTATTTCCGCACTACTTTTAAAAATGTAAATTCAACATTTTTGATTAAGCTATTTTATTCTAAATGATTGAAACTGAAAACCAGTTTTGAACCTGTGTTGTAATACCAATTGAGTTACACCCCAGCTACATGTATGCTTCCGCTGGACCCGATTTTGGGGGTGTGACAGATTGGTATCAGAGCTTTGGCTATAGCGAACTAAGTGTTTTTAAAACCTAGACTATAGCTACTTTTACGAAAAACTTAACCCTATGACCGTCACGTGCCTGCCTGCCAAGATGATGCCTCACTTGTGGTTTGTTGCTGACTTAGGTGATGAGATTTGTGTCTCATTATCTGGTATATTATACTCACTTATTCTAGTTGATTTCTATCATTGTCTTTCATATAAGCATGTTCACGTATCATATATGTCACCCTGTTATGTTTCTCCTTGCATAGTTTCATCATTCGACCTCGAGTTTGGTCACCTGCCTTAGTCTTTCTGAACGTCTTGGTATTGGGAAGGACATGGTATTAGTATAACTGAACTGAGTATTTCAAAATTCATGGAACCTCGGTGGAATATAGACTGGTCATCTATATTCAACCCGGGATAGTGAGATATAGGCTGACCACCTATGTCTGACTCAGAGATGAATTTTGCAACACTGAGAATGGTTATAATAAGATTATGTCTGGATTGAATCCTCAACTCATTTTCCAAATGCTTCATTTACGTGTGTGTATACTCTCGTTGTCATAACATTCCTACTTTTCATCACTTCGTGAACCACCGATTGGAAGCTTGTCAACTAGTGATTTTATTTCATGAATCTTCATATTTATACACAATGCACTTACATTTTCTTTTATCACAATCTCGTTTTGTCGCACTTGTCACAGTCTTTTCCCTTCTTACTATCACTATCATTTCCTTTTCCACCCCCATATATATATAGGAATTAGGTGACACCTTATAGAGTCCTATGTCACTCATCACTCACTACTATCAATATTGATAAGTGGATATTATCAATGATCTCCCTAGGAAAGACTTTCCATACCATCTATGAGGAGGATCCCTCGGTACAGTAAGACCATTCAAAACTCAACAGAAATCCCAAGATATCACAAAACCATTCGAACCACTATCACTGGCCTAATCACCAAAAATTCCATCATCTGGAAAGTATTGGCTTAACTAAATTATAAAGATTCGTTTCGATACAAGTGCTCACTAAGCAACGCCATAGAGATAAATCCAACCTTTTAAACGAGACTATAAATTGAACATGTCCTCACCAATAGACTTTATTCGAACGTGTTAGACACCTATGCCTTTGTGCAGACATACATACCTGACTATTTTATCCTCTTAATATTTTCACTTTTAAATGGATTTTTCTTCAAACTATAGTTATGCAAAACATATATCTTGTAAGAAATACTTTTCTAAGGCACTTATTTTGACAAGCTAATTTATTTTAGTTAAATTTTTTACAAAACTACTAGATGCTAAGAAATTTTAAAAATCGATTTTTGATAAATCATATTATCCATCTTATGTTGAAAATAGTTCTATCTTGCATAACTATTAAATTTTGAAACATTAAGAAAAATGTTACTTAAAAAGCCGGTTGCTTAAAAATTTTAAATTCATTTACTCAGGGAAGGGTTATGAACAAAACACACAATCTCAAAACAAACTTTGAAAATCAATCACTATAATACATCACTTATACCTTTAGGAGTTTGTAATTTGATGACCTATAACTTGGGGAAAATCTTAGTAATGGAGACTAAACACCGTAGGTGGAGAAAGACTCAATTCCTGACATCCTGCGGAGGATCCCAACCTTATCCCAATCTATTATTTTCAACAACACCCTTTTACGGATTTAACCCTGTAAGTCTTTCAAAACAAGATTCATGATACCCATTTCAATTATTCCTAGTAAAGGAATTTAATTCACCTCAACTCCTAGCGATTTCATTAAGATCTCTTTGGAACCACACCACCTATCATTTGTAGACCAATGGTCAGAATTTGAGATTGATTTAAACATAGGGAGATATGCCCAAATCGGGTGTGATTGACTCTAGAAATGGTTGGACTAACCATTTTCCATAAATCAGATTCCTTTATAACCATAGTTACCACACGAGCCTAGAGACTATACCATTTGAAGCACTCTATGGTCGAAGTGCCCCTATCCATTGACGAATTGAAATTGGAAAATCCTAACTCACTAGTCTAGTAGGCATTCATAAAATAACCAGAAATTTCCTACAAGTCAAGAATCAATTACAAATTCTATAAGTTGTAAACCATTAAAACTTCAAGTTGGTAGCCAGATCATGTTGAAAGTTCTGCCTAGGAAAGGCATGATATCCTTCAGAAAACTGGGAAAGTTGAACCCAATATACACTGGACCACGTAATATTTCAGACAGAGTAGGCCTGGTGGCCGTCAGACTTGAGCCTTGTTAGAGAACAACCGGATTACACAACCATGGTTCACATATTCAAATCTCAGGAAATGACTTTCAGATTAGTCACTCGTGAACCCATTTGGAAAGGAACCCAACCCAAGAACAAACGTAGACTTGGTAATAACCAATAGAAATCATAGACCGTTAGGTCAAACGGTTGAAGCGGAGTCGAATTCCTATCGTGGAAGTTCGTTGGAATTCTCAATTATTATTATCTTTTCACCAATATACTTCAGAGACCAACCAAAACTGAACTTCGGGACGAAGTTCCTGTTAGAAGGGAAGACTGTCACAACTCGTAATTTCCGATCATTTTCCAAACCTCGACAATTTACTATTCACAAGTTACTATTCACCATTTACTATTCATCGATCACTATTCATTGTTTTTGAGGTCAATTTGACATTTCGAGAAACATTCGGAAATTTTACTATTCACTTGACACTATTCATTTCCGAGAGAAAACCACTATTCACGTGCATTACTCATTTCATCGTAAACTTAGTTTACGGGTATTCAAAATTCGCGTAACCGTATTGGTTCAGGAGCGAATTCATGCATTATCATTGGGACATCTCATACGGACTAGAAATAGTCTTCATATCATCATTGAGGCACTTGCATACTATTCCACTCGTAGGGTATTCAAATTATATTTTTAATATAATTAACGAATTACGTATGTTTATTTTAAATAAACACTAATACGCGAACTATAAACGAGAATAACACGTCCGACACTCCCGACTATGATCCCAATATATTTTTATACTCATTCTTATAATATAAAAATTATATTATTAATTTACCCGGTGTATTTAAATCAATGGCTACATTTTACGGTCGGAGCCTAAAACTCCGTCGGTTTGCGATATTTCAACCCGATCATTATTTTAACTTCCAATTCTCATCAGGAATATTATTTTACAACTTTTACAACTTCGTCGCATTTTATTTCACCTCTTTAACATTTATTTTTAGTTAACTCGGTACCCGATAACACCCAATACACAATTTAAACTAACTAACACATACACTTGTGAGACAAGTTTATTAATTAGCCACAATTTCTTCCTTTTTTCCTTCCATGTGCCGCCCCCCCTAGCCCCCTAAACCATGTGCTATTTAATTTAACAATTGACCAAGACTTACTAAAGATTATTTCACTTCATTTTTGCACATAGTATTATCAAACAACTAGCAAAATTCTTTTTTTCTCTCCTTCCTTGTGTGAGGATCGGCCAAGAACAAGAACAAGGAAGAACCAACAATTATTCAAGATTAAAGTGTTTATCTAGTCCAATTAGTAATCTATTTTAAGGTTTTGAAATAAAAATCTATAGGTTAATTAAGTTTTATATCACAAAAACTCATCATCATCTCAAGTAAGTTACTTAACATTTTTCTTTATAGTTTTACAAAGTTCATACAAGATCTATTACATTTTTGAGCAAATCATGCAAGTAATCATATGTTATATACCACTTATTGTTTATTTTCTTTATAAACATAGATCTAAAGATTTTTACATGTAATCTCATGAAACCCACCAAGATTGGTGAAGTTTAGGAACCCATGACACCCTAAGAAGGTGTATGGTAAGATTAGACTAGATTTGTGGTGATTGAGAGTGATTTGGTTAGATTTGAAACAAGTTACAAACTAGGAAAATCAATTTTAGAAACAATATATAAGTTGCTGTCCCTATTTGCAAAACGTGGGAAACTCAGGGGTTTCCGGGTAACATTGGGTTAGATATTCAGAAAGTACTTTCAAAAACGAAACCGTGGCCGCTTGAATCACTAAAATCCGAGTTACGACGAAAAAGATATACTATTTTCAATTTTAACGACGAAAACTATTTTCTGAAAAATACCTTGCTGTCCCACGATTTTCATGGACTGTTTCGAGGCCTAAAATTTGATTTAGCCGTCCCGATTTATCAAAAATATATTAGTAGGCCATCCCACGATTCCGGGGATATAAAGAGCGTAGAAAACGAGCTTATAACGAAAAAGATACAAGCGTTTGAACTTAGACGATTTTTACAAATTTCCATCAGCTTTTCTATTATTATTTTGCCGTAAAACTGTCTTTGCGAAACACCACTTTCTCGGCTGTTTTTCTTTATGATCGGATCAGTTTGAGTCCGAGCCGTAGTTTTATGAAATCAAGACCTTCCAGCAAGCTTTTCAAATCAATTGGCCGTTCGTCGAATAGACTTATAACGAATAAACTACGACCTCATCTATATACCCGATAAACTATATATTTTTGACAGCTTTTACTATAATGAAATTTTCTAAGTGTTGAACATAATACTTTCAAGTAACAACAATAAGAGTCGATTTTCTCATCGATCGAGACCCGTATCGCCAAAGGTTAAATGACGCGACTTCTAGATATTGTTACAAGGTTTTCAAAAACGAGGAATATAACACTAACATTTTTATACGATATACTACGACAAGTTTTTATAACTCCTATTGGACTTATTTTTCCTAAGTATGGAAACTATTTTACTTTGACAATAACTAGTGTTTCCAAGTTACGAGTGGTATAGGCATCATGTGCACGTGCATTCATTTCATTATGTCGTGATCTAAGGTAGATCGTTATTACTCATATTAGGTTGCGGTTAGAGATCGTGCCTCATTTCAGTGTATCCATTCTTGTCATCGTAGCTATCGCTCCAGGTGAGTCATAGCCCCTACTTTTTCAATTGTTTTATCGACTCTTTGGGGGAGGATACATGCTCGTTTTTACTTAAAACGCACTACTTGTTTTACCTGGTTGATTACTCAAATATTTCCAGCTTTATTTATATATATGGTTGATTTCCTACATTTCATTGGTATGCTTGATTTCCTGTATTTCATGTGACTTGTCTCTTAAACTTTGGTACTTATTAGATCTCTGGCGACATTGTCAGTATTAGATCTCTGGCGACATTGTCAGTATTATTTTTACCTGGCGACATTGTCAGCTTTGTTTATATGACCTCATAGTCCCCAATTGTTCTTATATGCTCATTGTAATACTGTGGTATTCCCCACTTGGCTGTGATGTCAAACGTAATACTGTGGTATTCCCCACTTGGCTGTGATGTCAAACGTATTGTGGTATTCCCCACTTGGCTGTGATGTCAAACGTAGTATTGTGGTATTCCCCACTTGGCTGTGATGTCAAACGTAGTATTGCTGTTTCCCTACTTGATTGACCTATATGTCCATTGTAATATTGTGGTATTCCCCACTTGGCTGTGATGTCAAACGTATTGTGGTATTCCCCACTTGGCTGTGATGTCAAACGTAATATTACTGTTCCCTTACTTGACTGAATTGAGATGCCTTTGCATCAACCTTATTACGGGTTTTCCCGCTTGATTGATTTATCATATGGCCTCATTGACTGAATTATTTATATAGCCGTTTTGCTATATTTGTCTGGGAATTTAAATACAAGTATTACTTTTGTTCACGTAAACATATTACTTTTGGCAGTGGGTTGTAAACACACAGGTTACAAGTCTCTTATGGCGGGACCTGTAACTGAGTGGATTTACGATGCCTTTGCTGGGCGATCTTTTCTCTATAGGCATTATTTGTTAGTCAAACTCTATGAACTCACCAACCTCGTGTTGACACTTTAGCATGTATTTTCAGGTTTTAAGCATATGGCACGCTACAGGAGGTTTTGGCAGGGCATGGCATGGTCATAGAAGACTCTGATTATTTATATGGGGACCGTTTGAAACTATTTAAGGGCCTATTTCCGCACTACTTTTAAAAATGTAAATTCAACATTTTTGATTAAGCTATTTTATTCTAAATGATTGAAACTGAAAACCAGTTTTGAACCTGTGTTGTAATACCAATTGAGTTACACCCCAGCTACATGTATGCTTCCGCTGGACCCGATTTTGGGGGTGTGACAAATATAGAGTTTGTTTAGAAGTTAGATGCTAAACGTGGAGTAGTTGGTTCTCTTTAAAGCTCATCGTAGGTACTTGTGGCTTTTTGCTCCCACAAAATTGTCTCACCCTATATCTATAAAATAATAATTAAATACATTATGTTTTGATGAAACTTAGTTCTTTATCTTCTTAAGAGAATCCTTATTTTAAAAATTGGGTACACATCAAGGTCGTGTAATAAGTTCTATGAGCTACAATTCTAAAAGCGGGACTTTGAACCTCTTTATGAGGTCTTGATCTAAACCTTTGGGTCCTCATTTCAGGAACGTCTAGAGTGGAAATACCCCATGTTATGTGAGTCAAGTTCTAAAAAAATGATGAATAAGAGTGATTAGTGCTTAAGTGTTAGACAAAAGTTGATGGCGCGTGAGGTGCATGTGCAGGGTCCTAGACCACATACATGAGGTGCACGTGTATTTCTCCTCAACTAATGTCTATGAGTCTGTATGAATCCCAATCCCTTGATGTGAACCTCATTTTTAAAGCAGTGATTCTCGAGAAAAGATAGAAAACTACTTAGCATCTTAATCTGGTATCTTTATCGGAATAAAAATTATCGAAACGAGAAAATATGAAGAAATTCATCTCTCACCAAAAATAAAACAAATAGAGGAAAATAGGAAAATGGGAGCCAGAAGTTATTGCACAAGTAACTCCCATGAGTAGTGTTAGCATCTAACTTGTAATTCAAGCTATGACTTTGTTTTTACGTTTAGCATGGGAACTCGTGAAAATCAGGAACGATGAATTCTATCTGTATGGACACTTTTCTCTGAACTGTGTTTCCTACTCTATTACCCTAAACGTTATTGAAAAATGATGAAAGTCAAAACATCCCATCACCCAACAAGTGTAAAAAGTACGTAAATATTAGTGTAGGAAATAAAGCTGAAAAATGGAGCGTTCTCAAGAATAAATGATTTTGTACTCTATTTTGAACATTTTGCTACTTCTTCAATGTTAGTAGAAAGAGTTATGAAAGTTATTTATCTCGGAGGGCGTGAAATGATCCCATTGCGTGAGGACACGCCAATACCTTAGTCTGGGGGGATTTGGTGTGTGCTTATTCACACACCTTTTTCAGTCCATTTTAAGACCAAAACAAACACAAACTAACCATAAATGCCAAAGATATTGTGTTTTTGTGATTGTAATCGTGAAGGAACGGATATTTCAGAAATTGGTAAAAATCAGGCCAAAAAGGACAAAAACTAGCACGAGTTTGGAAATCATATCAAAAGCCAGAGCCGGGGAAGCAAATTACCATTTTTGAGCTCAGAATGTCAAAACACACCTTGGAGAATCACAAAATGCCAAAAATAGTCCTTGGAGCAAAAGTTTGCAAAATTGACAAAAATAGCCCCTGAGCATTGGATTTTGGAAGAAAAAGTCAACAATGGTCCTTGGAGTTCACAAGTTATCAAGTTTGGTCCCTGGGTGAAATTTTTGAGGATTTTACAAGTTTGGTCCCTACAGTTTCAGTTTTGGCATAATTAGTCCTTGGGGATTAACAATTGGAAAGTCATCATTCATGGTCCTTATACTATTTAAGTTTGGCAAAATACACCCTTGTGACAACTTTAGAAGAATGGCAGATCAAGCCTTGTATTTTCAAGAAATTACAAAAGTGGTCCCTGAAGTTTCAGATTTGGCAAAAATGGTCCCTGGAATTTAAAAAAGTGAAAATATCAACTAAGGTCCTTATATTATTCAAAATTGGCAAAAGTGGACCCTTTGTGAACTTTGGGAAAGTTACAAACTCAGCCTCTTAAAATCCAGAAAATTACATAATTGGTCCTTGTTATAATTTCTACTACCAAACGGACCCTTGTGTATTACTAGTCCAAAAACAAACAAAACACAACCATCACCACCCCTGATCCACTCCCTGGTCCAGTCCAACTCACCAAGCCCACTACATCTCCTAGGCCCAACACCCCCACAGCCCAACACCCTTTTAATACTCCCTCCCGTCAAAATATGTCAAACAAACACCCCTTCCCTCCCACCTTCTTCCCCACTTTCCTGAATTGGTCACCTCACCCCCCACCATCTCCATCACATCCCACCGCCCACACCACTATCCCTTACCCTTCACCTCAGCATTAAATGCTGCCACCCCCAATTGGTACTTAATCAGAGCAAATTATAATTACCCTTTTCCCGCCAAAACACGTGGAAGGCTTAGATTGCATTTCAGACATCCAATGGCTATCAAGAGTGATGGGAAATGATCAGATGTGCACAAGGAACCCTAATTGGGGCCTATATAAGAAAGAGGAAGCAAGAGAAGCTATAGTGTAGTTCTTTAGTTTAATATAGTGTCGTATAGCTTAATTTGTAATCCTATTTTGTAATCGTAAGTTTAAAACCTTGTAGTAAGCATTTTCATACTAATAAAAGTCCATTTCAAGTATCAATTGCAAGTTTTCAGCCTATATTCAGTTTATGCTATGTATTTTATTTTAAAAATCTCTTATAAGCTTTTTGATGTTAAAAGTTATTGTTTAAGGATCCTTTGAGCTAATCTCAGTACCCGCACAAGATTTTGGAAGTTTACAAATTATTTGAAAGTTATTTACTCATTAAACTCAAAAATATAAAAAAAAAAATAAAAAAATAGATAAAGAATCAAAAATCCAGGTTTGAAGATGATGATGGTTGGAGCATGGTGTATCATGGATGGCCATGGGTTAGAGCCTCAGGGGAGGCAATAGGTTTGATCATTGGTCCTTGGTTCATGGTGTTTAGCTTGGAGTGCATTTTGTAAGCCATTCCCTTCATTTAGGCCATTTACTGTTTCATTGCTTATTTTAGCTTATCCTTGTGCTTTCTGTGCTTATTTAGTGTAATTTATTCATATTGTAACTTAAAAACAGTTGCGTGTTTATTCAAAACTCATTTTGCTTAAAATCTCATTTCAACTGTCAAAGTAGCATAAGTGGGATTCTTGGGTAATAGTACTTGTAATCCTTGTTTCTGTGTTCATGTAAGCTTATTGGATCATATTAAGTTGTTTAGAAGCAGTTCCAAAGTCCTAAGTGTCCATTTGATTCAAAAACCTAAAAATCCATTTTATCTCAGGTTGTTTGGATTTTCCTGCAACCCTGTGTTCAGGGTTGTTTTTGTTGTTGTATTAGGTTCAAACAAGTCACCCTAAGTCCTAATAGCATAGAACAACCATAAAAACCAGGTCCTCTTTGTTCAAAAGTTAAAATAGTCTTTGATCTCACCATAGGTGATCACTATTAAGATTTTAGATTCATAGAATCATCAAATCAGTTCATAAGTTGTTAGTACAGCTTATTTCAGTCTCCTTATAGCTTAACATCACAATATCAGTTAAAAGGAACCAATCAAAATCCATTTTAGTCAACTTAGGTGTTCATAGCAAAAAGTCAAATTGCATAACTTAGACAGAAAGTCAAATTTTCAAAGATTTTTCCTGATTTTAGTGTTACAAATTAAGCTTTGAGCTTTTTACAAGTTAAAGTCCACCAACTTAACTTTTGAAATATCATGTTGGCTTATTTTTAAGATTTTTTCTGTGGCTTATTCTAGTGCTTAATTAGACATGCAGGGAGAGAATCCTCCCCTGCACCAGGGCATTTGCCCAAGTTTCATAAGCTCATTCTGCCTTAACTAGTGGACCCCAGCCCCGAAAATTTGGCTCTTTAGATAGCTTATTAGACCAACTCAACATACCAGTGCTTATTTTGGATCTCTGATCGTTTGCCCATAGCTTATTTGTGCCACCAAGTTGTACTGATCACACTCAGTATACTGAGTGACTCAGTATAGACACCCATTTTCATAAGCCTCCCATAAGCTCATTAGTAAGCCATAAGCTCTGAACCTTGGCTTATTTGAAAGCTCACCATGGAACCTCTAGGGTTCAAGTCTTAGTTTGGACCCTTGTCACCTTCTGTGGACCCCACAGAGGGCTGCAAGTCCTCATTTTGGCCTGTTTGGCCTTTGTAATTTACATAAGTGCTTGTTTGTTATCATTGGCTTATTCAGAGTACTTATTCAATTCATTTCAGCTGATTTGTATGTCTCTTAGTTGTTTATAGCTTATTTTACCATTTGTAGCTTATTAACAACTTATTACATCAAAAATCCATTTTCATAGCTTATTAGGACTTCTGTTTCACTTTTGGATTTGCACACTGCTTATTATTAAGCTTCAATTAAGTTTTCTTTGTAAAAGTTTCATGTTTTTAGTATAAAAATAGTTTTGTAAAAGAAAAACAAGAAAAAGCCAACTTTAAAAATAGTGATAGCTTCTATTTAAGCCATTTGGCTTATTGCTCAGCTTTTTCAAAAAGAAATTTTAATTTTTATAATTTTCCTAAGTTTCTTATATATTAAAATAGTTTCAGAAAAATTTTCATAATTTTCTGAGTTAATTTAGTATTTATAGTAATTAATTTAAGTTTAATTAGTTTTAATTAAAAAAACTAAAAAATTAATTTTCTTTCTGCTTATTTATAAGCAATAGTACATTTTTTATATTTTTCCTAGGTTTTATAATTAATAAAATATGTTTTTAAAAATTTCCATAATTTTCACTGTTCATTAAGTATTTTTCATAATTAAATTAGTTAAAGTAGATTTTAATTAATAAATAAGTAAATAATTAGTAAAATAGTTTAAATATAATTTTTATAAACTTTTTATAATTTTTTAGGATTCCTGTAATGGTTAATTAGTTTTGTAAAAATTTTCGTACTTTTCTAAGTCACTTTAGTATTTTTCTTAAATTTAAATTAGGTTTAAATTAGTCTTAATTAATTATTAAATAGTTTAAAATAGTTTTTAATTAATATGAAATAATAAAAAAATCTAAAAAATAATTTTCTTTTTAATTAAATTTTCTTTTAATATTAAGTTTTTAGAAAGTAAAGTTCACCCCCTCCAGTTTTATTTTGCTTAAATCTCACTTTTTTATCTGTTCGCAATCATATCTGTTTTTAATTTGGTTTACGTTTATATATATCTGTAATCTTGTAATTGTAAATAATGCTCATTTGTCTTAATCTTAATCAATCTAATAGTGTAATAAAATCCAAATCATTATTTGTTACTTTCATCAAATCACTGATTCCCTTAAACGTTTCTCAAACACAATTTCAATCTCGCTGGAACTAACCACCCGGGAAAACACTGTGCTTGCACCGGATCATAAATTGATCTCTCCTCTCCCTCAGGTTTGACCTGTTTACCATCCTTGGTTAATTTGGACTGACTGTAAGGGAGGAGTCAGTAACACCCCAGATTTAGTTTCCTTGCTATATGTAAAAATGGGGTTGTTACAATCTATCAAGGGGGAGCATTTGCATCATCGGTTTTCTTTTCTCTCTACACATCGACGACACCTTTTTGATTCTACAAAAAGGGGGAGAAATGGACTAATACTCATTAAAAACTTCTTTAATTATATTTTTACATAAAATGAGTTTATATTTTGTAATCATTAAAAAGGGGAAGATTGTTAATACAAATAATGTCAAAAACGTTATTTGTATTTTTTGATCCCCATATGTTTTGATAATCACAAAATGTAAAACCACGCTACGTGAAAATATACATAAACAAGTTTTTAGTAATAAAAGTCCATTTCGACGCAATATCACTTAATGTATGAACAAACAATATACATAACTTGTTAAGTGATCAAAGAAATGTTCTTGTCCTTAGAACTCACATTTTTATAAATGTGACAAAACCTTTTTAAAAAAATAAATTATACAAATTATTTTTGTATTTTAAAGAAATGTTTTATTTTGAAAAATAAGTTTGAAATCACCAACAACAATTTTTCACGCCTATAATGTAACCACCCATAAAATTCCATCAACATCATTTCCTCTACAATACCAATAGTAGGTATTTTCACAGGTAACTTTTTGCTTTATTTCGTTTCCATTACATGCATGACTCACTAGACCTACTCACGTATTCTCTTAAGACAAATAACCTTACAACCATAACACAAGAACTCCTAATCTAAGATCACCACAACACCACAATAAGTAAACTATCATCACAACATACTAAATCTATCACAATACCAAAACAAACCCTAATTGAGCCTTATGTGTTTACAAAACCCTAATTGCTTATCTAAACTAGTTTGAAAGTACTCAAGGCTTATGTAGGAGTTACATTAGCAACTTTAGGATATCTTAGACTCCCTAAACCTTAGTACAACCCTTTAGAAACTTAGGTACAAGTCCCTTAAGCACAAAACCATAACAAGGTCTTATAAGTCCCGAAACTAGGTTAAACCTTCCCAAATCTTGATAATAAGCTACCACCACTTAGTATAAGCTTCTTAGGACTTAATCTTAGACACTAAACACTCATAGGACCCTAATCTAGGCACTAAACCCTAAGCTAGACCCTAATCTCTTACTAAACAAAACTAGGTGTAAACTAAAGCTAAACTAGTAAAACCAAAACATATGCACCTCAAGCTCCTCAACCAAGTAACCTAGCACCTTATTCACCCTAAGAAACCTCCCTAGCACCTCCCAAGTTAGTACACAAGGAGGTGGATCACCTCCTTATCACCTCCTTGTGACGCGGCAATACCACCACCACAAAACCACCCCCTATGCCCCCTAGCTACCTCTAGCCTCACTTAGTCACCACCATAGCCTTCATGCATCACCTAGTAGCAGCCCTTAGTCATCCCCCCTCTCGCCACCTCCTTCTTCTTTTCTTTCTCATTACTCCATTCGACCCCTATGAATACCTCGCCACCCTTTACCATTCAAAATCACACCACCTCTCTTCTACACCTCAAACATTCTGGTCCTAGTAGTAGTACGCAAGGCCTAGTAGCCTTAGAAGTCGAATAGGATAACCTAGAATCCTTGTCGAGTTCCATTTTTTCCGAGAAAACCCTAAACCTAGCCACGGACCATTTTTGATCACGTAAGCATTTATACTTGTTCTACTCCCTCCGTCCCAATTTTATTGTCCACGTTTCCTTTTTGGGATGTCCCAATTTAATTGTACACTACTAAAAATAGATAAGGAAGTTTAACCAAGTTCACTATATTACCCTTGTTTAAAATTATTATTACATACCTTAAAGAAGACTTTAATTAATTACCTAAGGGTAAAAATGTCATTCTGACAAAAATTAAGAAAGAGAAAGCTGTAATAAATGTACTTTTCTTAAACTGTGTGTTTTTTGTTGGGGGACAATAATTTTGGGACGGAGGGAGTATTAGCTTTAGTATTGACGTAGGATAGTTAGGATATGCCTTAGATCACGTAGGAACCCTTGCTTGAGCCTTGATCACTTTCATTTACTAGTTTTCATTTTGAAACCCTAATTTGAGTCGAATTGCTAAATACATGCTATAATATCTTATTATAAGCTATAAGCTAGTTTAGGCAACTTAGATAAGCTAATGTTAGTAAACCATATGCTAGGAAACTCTTTTGTTTCATAAAATTATAGTTTGCATGAAATTAGGACTAGTTTTGCAAATGTTTCCATGCATAGGGGGATATATGGTAAATTCCTGAAAATACTAATTCTAAGGACTATTTTTGACATTTCTTATAAGTATTAGGTATAAGGACCCTTTTTTCAAAGTTATATAACCCTAGGATAAAAGTTATAATAGTTATAAACTTATAAGGACTAGTTTTGCAAATGTTATTAAGTTAAGGGTACAAATGGTAAATTTTGAAAACTAATAAGTCCAAGGGTCATTCTGTCACTTTCCTAATATAAGTAAGTATAGGGGCTAATTGTGTAAAGTCTAGATAGTTAGAAGTCTAAATTATATAAGTATATGCTTTTTACACATCTCTCGTTATTTGGGACCCTATTCACCTCTTTGGGCTTCTATTGAATAGAGAAAGAGGTTTGATTGTCCATCTTTTTGATATATTGGATATCTATATAAGGCATTCTCCGGATAATTAAAATTGAAGCAATTGGATGTCCAATTAGGGCTATATGACATGACCGATCAATAAAAATACCCCAACACTCCACTTTTATCATGTTTTCCATACATCACACTAGATAGATATCATATTCATGGAATACAATTCACTTTCAAGATGCCTTGGTGGTGAAATTGTAGACACGCGAGACTCAAAATCTTGTGCTCAAGAGCGTGGAGGTTCGAGTCCTCTTCAAGGCATAATATGGAGAATGCTAATTGAATGAGCAATTCAAGAAGAGAGCTCGGATAGCAATAACGATTCGATCCGAGCTCTCTTGGAATAAGTTCAGCAGCGGATCACGAAATATTGGTCATCTTCTATATCTAATGAATGGGGAGTCTGCTTTAGAATTGAAAATCGTCCGCCCTGCACGCACCCCCCGAGCATATGCTTCAACAGGAATCACACAAAGGTAGATTAGAAACCTATAGTTAAGTTTAGGGTAGAAATTGTAAATATGTGAAACTTAAAGGTTATTAAGTAAAGCATAATCCTAAAAACAAAATCATGACACAATAGTAGGGAGCTTCACGTGAGGGGTTTCATTTGGGTATTCGTTTTGACGAGTTTGTTGGGTTTACGAATTAAAGTGCCCTGGCTCCTAAAACATTTACTACATGACCTATGGATTATGATGGCCCGAAAAGGTGTTATGTTATTACTAAATCTAAAATACTTAACTCAATAGTAGGGAGCTTCGTGTGAGGAGTTATATACTTCTGAATTATAATGGCCCGAACGGTATTATGTTGGCAGCATAATACAATAGTAGGGAGCTTCATGTGAGGAGTTATACTTCTGGATTACGATGGCCCGAATGGTGTTATGTTATAACTAAACATAGAAACCCTAGGAGTAATTACTTAAGAAACTTAAAATAACTAAAAGAACTTAACCCACACAAACAAAACCTACAAAACCCTCAGGACACGTGAGAAAGGCAATCTAGTTTCTGAGTCACTTTTCACATCAATCAGATCATCCTTAGGCCCAGGTGAGTTCATAGCCTTACTCTTTCTAAATGCTTTATAAACCCTGTGAGGGGGTTACATGCTTACTTTTTCTTTAAACCGAATACAAGTCTTTTTCTTTGGTTATTTCACGAGTGTTACTTTCTGCCACCATTACATAACTAAAATTCATGAACCATAATCACTTGTGAGTGTTACACAAGTGAACGAGAGTATAGTTTATAGATCTATTGGAGTTTGACAACTCCCGTTGGTTTGCCCCAGCCGGGTACCAATAAGTACTATACTTGAAACCTCTAAAGGTTTAACTTTGGCAAGTTAACCTTATCTTCGTCCCATCATGTATGGGTCTGTAGTTCCCCATGATCTGGACTGTTAACGTGCGGTTTCATGAGCTTAGTGCAATAACTCTTTTCTCATGATAATTGTATATGCATTGCAATTATCATAAACACTACATTTTCCTTGAAGGGTGTAACAACTGAACCCTGAGGAACTTGTATGCACACTATCACTTAAACCTATGACTCTCACTCAACACCTAGTGTTGACTTTTAAGCATGTATCCTAGATATATAGCTGTTACGGATCTATGACACAAGGCGGCACTGAACTTGGAGGACTTTCAACCCTGTTATCATTCAAAATACTACTTTCACACTTAGATTTACGGGACCTCTTCTTAATCAAACTCTGATAATTTAATGAATGAAAACTCATTTTATAAAAACTTCTCTTTTTGAGTCGTTTTCTATTTCTGTAACTGTGATTCCATGAGGTAATAACCCAGATCTAAATTCGCTGCGATATGTGAAAATGGGGGTGTTACAGATTGGTATCAGAGCTTCAGTTGTAGAGAACAAGGGCAACACTTAAACTACAACTAATTTTCTAAAGTCCAAGAAATTCCTCAGTGCCACTGCCATCCTCCGAAACAATACGTGTTAAAAGGTTAGTATAGTAGATAGTACCTAATTGCTAAATGCTTTATTTCAATACCTAGTTATGTCTACTCCCCGCTATCCTACCCCCGCCTCATCTAGTTTACCTACGAAGAATGCTCTTCCCTCTCCGAATGTACTCGATTATTCCTCAAAACACCTTTTCCTTTACTCTTTAGACGACTCCAGGAATAATATAGTTACACCATCACCCTTAGGATTTACACATTTTCTAGACGACTCACACCTAAAACACCTAAGAAAATTCTATGCTAATACACCACCTATTCCTCCACCAACCTCTATTCCTTTTCCCACTATTTTTACCCTCATCAACATTTGATCCTCAAGGATTCTTTATTCCTGAAGGATCAATGTTTCCTGGGAGACCCACACGTCCTCTATCACACTTACCTAGTAATGAGCCTAGTTTATTTAGGAGACGACCTTATGACTTAGTACCTTCTTATTTCCCCACAAATCTTCCTACCGCATCTTGGAAATTTGAGGTTGGAGGAGATTCCCATAAGATACCATTAGAAAAGCAGGAAGATTAGGTTGAGAACATATTGAGTAGTTTAGATAAGCTTACTATTGATTTTCTCAAGAAGATAGAAGAAGGTCATAGTAATAGGCAAGTTGAAAATCAACAAGATTTTAGTAAATTTAAGGATAAGCTTAGAGAAACCCGTACCCAGATTTCTAAAATTCAAAAGGAACAAATGAAACATAACAATAAGATTTCCTTTGCCCGCTTTAGAATTACTACCTTAGAAAAGATAATCGATGATAACCAAGTCCTTCATCGATTAGATATAGGAAGTCCTTTCAATCTTAACCCCTAAGTTTTAGGAAAAATGCTCAACTGGTACACTTTTGTTACCCCATAAGTTTTAAGTTAGAACTTCACCTTAGGATAGGTACTATAAATAATGGTACTAGTTAGGTATGGAATATGTAAGATAGAATACCTATTAGATAAGTTATGATACTTTACCCTATGTTAGAAATCCTTAAGTACTTCCTAGAATAGAAATACTACCTTCCGACCATCCTTTATTAAGTTACTTTAGGATATCCCAAACCATAGAAAGTTACCCATGTAACACCCCCAATTCATGGTTGCAGCGGAATTCGAACTGGGTGTTACTCGACGGCACAATAGTCACAATAATAGAAAACGAACTCCAATTGAGTCGTTTTAAAAAAATGTATCATTCAAATTATATAAATATCAGAGATTCCAAAATGAGGTCCCAATTGGTTCCATGTTTACAATGTATAATAAATGAGTTTTGAATGATAATAAAATTTATAGCCCTCTTGAGTATCCGTGTCCTTCCGTGCCATCCTTGATCGTCATGAACCTGAAATACATGCTTGAGAGGTCAACACAAAGGTTGAGTGATATTCATAGAGTTTGTTAAATCGTTTGAACACAATGTGTTGGTAGTTAAATCGTTTGAACACCATAATCGTAGTGTTTGTAGGTAAATCGTTTGAACACCATAATCGTAGTGTTTGTAGGTAAATCGTTTGAACACAATAATCGTAGTGTGAGCTGTAGACTCACACCAATGTTTGGAAAACAAAACAGGTAGGCTACGTTATTATACGCCCGGAACATGTATTATACACTAAGCTTATGAAACCAAAACGTTAACGTGTACCAATATCGATCGGCAGATTATCCCGGTAGGTACTTTGCCGTCATACCTAATGTCTCAAATATTAATGCATTTGTTTGAACTAATCAAAACAAATGGGATTCGTCAATCCCAATAGGCCTATTCACAATATTCGCGCTCACTTACAAGTAACCCTCGCAAGTGATTAAATGGTTCATACTAAGGGATCTTGGTTTGGCAAGGATGTTACTTAGTGATAATAAAACATAGTCGAATAGCATACAGTAGAAAGCATAGTGTTCGATTTAGAAATAGCATGTATCCCCCCCAAGGAATTGTAAAACAATTAAGTAATGGAAAGTGGGGCTATGAACTCACCTTAAGTAAGATAGCAAGTAATGAATGTAACGGTCGAATCGTGAAGGTTTCTACGAGCAACCTAATATAGAATGTTGCGACTTAGGATCGGAGTAAAGAATATGAAGTAGTGCCTATATATATATCTTGCATTTAGTCCATGATGTGGTATGATGTATAATGTAAGTCTTTGGAAGAAAAGATTCATGAAACATGTATGTTTTGTATATCGTTTACTACTGTTCGGGCCGACATAATTCAGAAGTCATGTTAGTAAGCGTTCGAGGAGCCAGGATACTTTAACTCGTAAATCCACAACTCATCTCGACGGCTTACATAATGAACTCCTCACATGAGGCTCCCTACTATTGTAGTAGTTGATGAAATATATAGATATAAGTTTTTGATCCGAAAAGTTACATGTCCGATACTTGAATAAACTTAGGA
The DNA here is from genome assembly GCA_030686995.1 of Artemisia argyi. Taxonomy (NCBI): domain Eukaryota; kingdom Viridiplantae; phylum Streptophyta; class Magnoliopsida; order Asterales; family Asteraceae; genus Artemisia; species Artemisia argyi. Next base: position 77,428,432 of record CM060681.1, read on the forward strand.
AAGTTTATTTGTACATGAAGATTGTTATTAGGGGTAGTTTCATAAGTCTTGTATGACCATTTTCTCTTTGTAATATCTCATGGTTCCTTTAGATAAAGTAGATCCAAATTGTATGTTCAAGTTATCGCCAACTTCTCTAGTTCATGTATTTGCCTTGGTAAGCTTGTATGGTCATTTCGTCATGGCCTAGCCATGACCTTTGGTCATTGTTCCATGGTCTTGAGACTCAACCTTGGCTCTAGCCATGGTTGTGTCTTGATTCTAGGTCATAAGACCCCTTTGGTCTTCATAAACCATAACTTATATGTAATGACTTTGGCTAAAAATGGGCTGTTTAGAATTTGAAGAATTTTATCACTCGGAAAGCATTTTTAGGTCTCGAGCTTCTTTGTTCCTGAACGAAAACGTCGTTCCGGACAACTTTCGTGTTTTAACTTTTTGATGAATCGGACCAGAAGTGGGACTTTCAAAACCCAAATTTGATCAGGAAGCTATTTGGCAGTTTTGCCGGAAATCTTGGTAATTTCAAATGGGCGTAACTTTTGACTCGTATACTCGTTTTGGGTGGTTCAAATTGCTATGGTTTCCTTGTTAGGTCCTCTACCACAATATGTAATAATAAAATATCATATTTTTACCATTTTGGTCGTGGTTTTCCAAGAAAGTCACTAGTTTGCTTGTTTTAGTAACTTGTTGTAACAATCAATAACAATAACTTGTTTTGCTCACTTTTATACATCATGGACATAACTACAAGACATAATATAGCATGAATAATATGTAAATAACATGAACATAATTATTCAACAAGAAGCATGTTAGGGTTTGGCTTACAACTTTTGGCTTTCAAAGATGAAAGGAAGTTAACATGTAAGGATAGGACATTGATAGACTTTTAGCTTCACCCTTTGCAATCTATGATAAACCGAGGTTATTTGAAGATTATAACGACGCCTTCTTGAAGTCCAAAGCTATTTGAAGATTATAACGACGTCTTTTTGGAGACTTTAAAGTTATAACAACTTTTCTTAGAAAATTTCCAAGAATAAAGATCAAACACTAGTTTTCTTTCAAAAACTAGTTAACTTTCTTACAAAATATAAGAAAAGTGCCTTAGGTTTTAGGACTTGAAGGTTATAAGAAGGTGTGGTGCAAGAAATATCATGTGTTTAGCTTGGTATTTATAGGGTAGGAAAAATAGTTAACCATATATTGGGTTAGAGTTTAACCATGGTTAATTTAGACACTTGTAATGATCTAAAGAATCAATGGACAAGATCAAGCCACACCAAGGTGACTCCCCCCCCTAAATGGCGGTTTGGCATGGATAAGATGACTAGATGATGAGTCTTGGTGTTATCTTGCTTAGTTTGTGCATTTTGACTCCGTAAAAAGCTAACCGTAAATGATTAAGCCTCAAAACGTAAAACCGGGTGTCGTAAAATTATGGAACTTGAAAGTATTGATAAACATGTCAATAAGTTCCATAATAAAATATAAAATGAGTGGTAGGTTCCATCGGGTGCTAAAACCCTGCTAAAAACTGGAAACACGGGTCTAAAACGCGTAATTCGCGTAAAACGCTGAATATTGCGTAAAATTGAGAAAAGTAAAATGTTACTTTTCTTATGTGATAAAAATGATTTAAAATGACTTATAATGTCTAGACTGAGCTCAGTCTAGTGTCGGTTGGTATTAAATGTCTTTTAGACATCAAACCGTAAGCCTAAAAATCACGAAATGACTTATAACATCCAGGGATCATTTTTGGTCAATGGAGGAGGGAAAGAATATGTTGACTTTTTCTAATAAGTTGAAAACTCAAAAAGTCTTAGAAACGCGTTTTGTGGTCTCACGGTTAATCGCCCAAATGGTTAAGCGTGCTCATGCGAGAGTAGTACAGGCATGGGTGACCTGCTGGGAAGTTTTTGGTCATATTTTTCTCAGTCACGATTAATTCTCAAATAAATCATGAGTGTGTCAAACATTTTTCCGATGTGGGGTCACCTGACGGGGTTGAATTTCGTTGTGCGTAGAATTTCTGATTGACGTTTTACCCTAAAACGTGTAATTCCTTAATAACTTTCACGAAAATGAGCTTATGAATGTCAAACTTTTAATTTGCCATGGAAATGATTTATCACTTGATAAAATCAATTAAAAATCAACTTTCGGGAAAGTTTCGGGAAAAATGAATAGTAAAAGTGAATAGTGAAATTTTCCGGGAAAAATTAATTAACCTGAAAATGCGAATTGTTACAGTCTCTACCCCTTACGGGGAACTTCGTCCCGAAGTTCTATGTGTGTCATATGTTGGAGTGGTGTTGATAAAGATGTGTGGTTACTTATGAGGACCAAAGTCTGGGATTTCCGGTAATGTAATTTGATTTGTCATTTCAGTGTATGGTGTAGGATGAGGCTTCCTTTTATGTAGGAAAGGTATGGTAATAGTCGAATATCAAAGGAAATTGATATAGCAGTCGAATATTAATAGGAATCGATATAGTAGTTGAATATCAAATAGGACTTGATATAGTTAAATATCAAAATGGAAATTGATATAGTTGTCAAGTATCAATAGCAATTGATATAACAGTTGAACAACAATAGCAATTTACATAGGAATCCAATAAATGGAAATTGATATAAGAATCGAATCATGGAATAAGCGTTGAACATGCGGTTGGACCAAGTCCTGTTTGAATTGTACGGCTGCCCATGCATATGGCTACATGGCTTCACAATAAGTTTGGTATGACTGCCCATGCATATGGCTACATGGCCCCGTAATGAGTTTGGTATGACTGCACATGCATATGGTTACATGGCCTCGCAACGAGTTTGTTTGTTATTGCACTATCATTATGAAAACCAAAGTGTAAACCTCGTACTAATGGAAATTGGGATAGTCGTTGCAATCATAGCCTAGTAGGTAATCGGTTGTTGTTCCTAGTGTTTATGTCATGGTTTGAAGCGATGTCGGTGAAAAGATAGGATTTCTTGTGGCGAATAAAATGTAGGTATCATGCCATACCCGAGCAATGTAATGTAGGTATCAAGCCATACCCTAGCAATGTAATGTAGGTATCAAGCCATACCCGAGCAATGTAATGTAGGTTGACTTCATACTTATGTTATTTCGGATACAAATAAGCCCACTTGTTTATAATTCTTTATTTACATAGAAAAGCATCCCAAACAATGTAACTAAAGGAATATAAACGTATGGTTCGATGATTTATAATTTCTTTATTTAAATGAAAAGGCATCCCAATCCATTCAAATAAGGACATTATAAATCATCCTACTCAAGAATTCCCGACACAACATTCATACTTAGCCGGTGAGTTACAAGGTAGTGTATTACGAGATAATACTGATGTAGCAAAAGTACAAGATGAATATTCAATCTTGTAAAGCTGATAAAGGTGCTTGTGGTGTAACTAAGGATGATTTGAGCTTTAAAAGTGCATCAAGATCTGTTATCGAGCTTGTGGTTCCAACGGTTGTGAAGATAATGTTATGATATGTTGATGAACAAAAGTGTGTAGTGTATGCTTAACATTAATACTCTTAGGTATAGATGTTGAGTTTGCTTTAAAAATCTTAAGAGATTTTAAAAGTTTATGATGGAATGGTATCCTAAACAGGATGGTACTTCTACAGGATGAAGAGAATAATTGATAACTATCCCAGGATAGTAGTTCGGATTATCTCATGAATGAAAAATTTCAAGAATGAAATTAGGTAACACAAATAAGGTGTTAAGATTTCGCTGAGTGGTAAGACATTATCGTGTCTCTAGATTGTTTTAATGTATTCTGGTGGTTTATCGAGTTCATGTAGGAAATCAACCTAAACATAACCCTAGTACAACTACTCTCAGTATTTGAAAATTTTAAGTCGAATATAGTTAGTCAGACTATATTCCACTGTCCCTAGGTTAAATATAGGTGACTAGTCTATATTTAGCCAAGGTTCGATAAAATTTTCAAATACCTAAATTAGGTATACTTGTGATATGTCCGTTGGTTTTGGGAAACTGTTCATTAAACAAAGGCGATGTCAACCCTTAAGTTGCAAGTCCCGTATGTTTTCATATTCCATTGCATAGAAGGTAGTAAGGGTAGATACGTATGGAAAGGAAGTTTTAAGTAGTTCTAAAATAGAACATACTTGGCCAGGATCACGAACTTTTAATAATGAAGGTTTCATTAGAAAACTTTGATGAATGTAGAGAAAGTTCAGCTTTTGTCGATGATGGATTAGTTTGTCCTTTAGAAATCTCATATTTCTTGTTTGGAAATCGTTAGATTGTGATGGGTTTTTGATATCATAAGAAATGATATTGATGAGGTCGTGAAATAATTCCAGAGACCATTGCACAAATCACAATGTCTCGGAAGTAGGTTAGACCATTGTGCAATTCACAATGTCTGGGAAGTAGGTTAAACCATTAGGTAACTCAAAACATTTGAGAAATGATTAAGACCATTGAATCATACAATGTCTTGGAAAATGAATGAGACCATTGTATCTCACAATGTCTTGGAAAATGAATGAGACCATTGTATCTCACAATGTCTTGAAAAATGAATGAGACCATTGTATCTCACAATGTCTTGGAAAATGAATGTTGGAGTAGGAACATGATTGGGAGAGTGTGGCTATGTCGAAATGCCTTAGAATAGGCATACACAGATATGTTTAGTCCATTGTTTAGATAAATGATTGAAAATAAACCGAGTTTATATATCAATAAACTAATATGTTCATGTAGCATAAAATGCCTAGTGTGTATATATCAATATACTAATATGTGTTCATGTAGCATAAAATGCTTAGTGTATATATATCAATATACTAATATGTGTTCATGTAGCATAAAATGCTTTAGTGTGTATATATCAATATACTTATATGTTTGTGTAGCATAACATGCTTACTAAGTCCATAATCGTCTGGAGGATGGAAGACACAGAGAGCGGAAGGCTATAAAAATGGTTTTGCTTGTAGTTGTAGTTATAGTTTAGGTCTCAATTAGACCCGTTTCTCTATAACCATGGCTCTGGTACCAATCTGTAACACCCCCAATTCATGGTTGCAGCGGAATTCGAACTGGGTGTTACTCGACGGCACAATAGTCACAATAATAGAAAACGAACTCCAATTGAGTCGTTTTAAAAAAATGTATCATTCAAATTATATAAATATCAGAGATTCCAAAATGAGGTCCCAATTGGTTCCATGTTTACAATGTATAATAAATGAGTTTTGAATGATAATAAAATTTATAGCCCTCTTGAGTATCCGTGTCCTTCCGTGCCATCCTTGATCGTCATGAACCTGAAATACATGCTTGAGAGGTCAACACAAAGGTTGAGTGATATTCATAGAGTTTGTTAAATCGTTTGAACACAATGTGTTGGTAGTTAAATCGTTTGAACACCATAATCGTAGTGTTTGTAGGTAAATCGTTTGAACACCATAATCGTAGTGTTTGTAGGTAAATCGTTTGAACACAATAATCGTAGTGTGAGCTGTAGACTCACACCATTGTTTGGAAAACAAAACAGGTAGGCTACGTTATTATACGCCCGGAACATGTATTATACACTAAGCTTATGAAACCAAAACGTTAACGTGTACCAATATCGATCGGCAGATTATCCCGGTAGGTACTTTGCCGTCATACCTAATGTCTCAAATATTAATGCATTTGTTTGAACTAATCAAAACAAATGGGATTCGTCAATCCCAATAGGCCTATTCACAATATTCGCGCTCACTTACAAGTAACCCTCGCAAGTGATTAAATGGTTCATACTAAGGGATCTTGGTTTGGCAAGGATGTTACTTAGTGATAATAAAACATAGTCGAATAGCATACAGTAGAAAGCATAGTGTTCGATTTAGAAATAGCATGTATCCCCCCCAAGGAATTGTAAAACAATTAAGTAATGGAAAGTGGGGCTATGAACTCACCTTAAGTAAGATAGCAAGTAATGAATGTAACGGTCGAATCGTGAAGGTTTCTACGAGCAACCTAATATAGAATGTCGCGACTTAGGATCGGAGTAAAGAATATGAAGTAGTGCCTATATATATATCTTGCATTTAGTCCATGATGTGGTATGATGTATAATGTAAGTCTTTGGAAGAAAAGATTCATGAAACATGTATGTTTTGTATATCGTTTACTACTGTTCGGGCCGACATAATTCAGAAGTCATGTTAGTAAGCGTTCGAGGAGCCAGGATACTTTAACTCGTAAATCCACAACTCATCTCGACGGCTTACATAATGAACTCCTCACATGAGGCTCCCTACTATTGTAGTAGTTGATGAAATATATAGATATAAGTTTTTGATCCGAAAAGTTACATGTCCGATACTTGAATAAACTTAGGAAAGTTTATTTGTACATGAAGATTGTTATTAGGGGTAGTTTCATAAGTCTTGTATGACCATTTTCTCTTTGTAATATCTCATGGTTCCTTTAGATAAAGTAGATCCAAATTGTATGTTCAAGTTATCGCCAACTTCTCTAGTTCATGTATTTGCCTTGGTAAGCTTGTATGGTCATTTCGTCATGGCCTAGCCATGACCTTTGGTCATTGTTCCATGGTCTTGAGACTCAACCTTGGCTCTAGCCATGGTTGTGTCTTGATTCTAGGTCATAAGACCCCTTTGGTCTTCATAAACCATAACTTATATGTAATGACTTTGGCTAAAAATGGGCTGTTTAGAATTTGAAGAATTTTATCACTCGGAAAGCATTTTTAGGTCTCGAGCTTCTTTGTTCCTGAACGAAAACGTCGTTCCGGACAACTTTCGTGTTTTAACTTTTTGATGAATCGGAACAGAAGTGGGACTTTCAAAACCCAAATTTGATCAGGAAGCTATTTGGCAGTTTTGCCGGAAATCTTGGTAATTTCAAATGGGCGTAACTTTTGACTCGTATACTCGTTTTGGGTGGTTCAAATTGCTATGGTTTCCTTGTTAGGTCCTCTACCACAATATGTAATAATAAAATATCATATTTTTACCATTTTGGTCGTGGTTTTCCAAGAAAGTCACTAGTTTGCTTGTTTTAGTAACTTGTTGTAACAATCAATAACAATAACTTGTTTTGCTCACTTTTATACATCATGGACATAACTACAAGACATAATATAGCATGAATAATATGTAAATAACATGAACATAATTATTCAACAAGAAGCATGTTAGGGTTTGGCTTACAACTTTTGGCTTTCAAAGATGAAAGGAAGTTAACATGTAAGGATAGGACATTGATAGACTTTTAGCTTCACCCTTTGCAATCTATGATAAACCGAGGTTATTTGAAGATTATAACGACGCCTTCTTGAAGTCCAAAGCTATTTGAAGATTATAACGACGTCTTTTTGGAGACTTTAAAGTTATAACAACTTTTCTTAGAAAATTTCCAAGAATAAAGATCAAACACTAGTTTTCTTTCAAAAACTAGTTAACTTTCTTACAAAATATAAGAAAAGTGCCTTAGGTTTTAGGACTTGAAGGTTATAAGAAGGTGTGGTGCAAGAAATATCATGTGTTTAGCTTGGTATTTATAGGGTAGGAAAAATAGTTAACCATATATTGGGTTAGAGTTTAACCATGGTTAATTTAGACACTTGTAATGATCTAAAGAATCAATGGACAAGATCAAGCCACACCAAGGTGACTCCCCCCCCTAAATGGCGGTTTGGCATGGATAAGATGACTAGATGATGAGTCTTGGTGTTATCTTGCTTAGTTTGTGCATTTTGACTCCGTAAAAAGCTAACCGTAAATGATTAAGCCTCAAAACGTAAAACCGGGTGTCGTAAAATTATGGAACTTGAAAGTATTGATAAACATGTCAATAAGTTCCATAATAAAATATAAAATGAGTGGTAGGTTCCATCGGGTGCTAAAACCCTGCTAAAAACTGGAAACACGGGTCTAAAACGCGTAATTCGCGTAAAACGCTGAATATTGCGTAAAATTGAGAAAAGTAAAATGTTACTTTTCTTATGTGATAAAAATGATTTAAAATGACTTATAATGTCTAGACTGAGCTCAGTCTAGTGTCGGTTGGTATTAAATGTCTTTTAGACATCAAACCGTAAGCCTAAAAATCACGAAATGACTTATAACATCCAGGGATCATTTTTGGTCAATGGAGGAGGGAAAGAATATGTTGACTTTTTCTAATAAGTTGAAAACTCAAAAAGTCTTAGAAACGCGTTTTGTGGTCTCACGGTTAATCGCCCAAATGGTTAAGCGTGCTCATGCGAGAGTAGTACAGGCATGGGTGACCTGCTGGGAAGTTTTTGGTCATATTTTTCTCAGTCACGATTAATTCTCAAATAAATCATGAGTGTGTCAAACATTTTTCCGATGTGGGGTCACCTGACGGGGTTGAATTTCGTTGTGCGTAGAATTTCTGATTGACGTTTTACCCTAAAACGTGTAATTCCTTAATAACTTTCACGAAAATGAGCTTATGAATGTCAAACTTTTAATTTGCCATGGAAATGATTTATCACTTGATAAAATCAATTAAAAATCAACTTTCGGGAAAGTTTCGGGAAAAATGAATAGTAAAAGTGAATAGTGAAATTTTCCGGGAAAAATTAATTAACCTGAAAATGCGAATTGTTACAACCCATCCCTAAGAAACATAACAAGTTAGATACTTGTTATAATCCACCTTAGATTTTGCCCTACTTAGTATGACCTTTAAGTATTTAGGATAGACAATTTTAATGCCCTAACCCAAAGCCCTATAAGATAGAGAAATATTCTGGAATATTATTTTTGAACTTTAGGCATTATAAGGATAAGACTAGGATATTACCCTTTAGATACTTAGTAAGTGCTGATAGAGTAGGCTCCAAGGAGAAATAAATCCACTCCCTATATTTACCTCTCCCCAAAAAAATTTCCTCCCTTCCCTATCTGGCAATCTACCTAAAACCTCTATCTTTCCCAACCACATATGGCATAAATAGAGATACTTGTTAAACTTTTAGTTATAACAAGTTATTTATGACCTTATGCGATTGTGATTTTCTTCCTAGTTGTTATATGACATTGTATGTCATGTATTACAACTCTTCCCATATTCTATTCCCTACCCTCTTCCAACACCTTAGACCACTTCCTCCATCATTTTATATGATACTAATGATGAGAATCCTTATTCTACATCATAACGATCTGAATTCATTCCGAATTCTTCCTCGTCTCTAAATCCTCACTTCTCTGAAATCTCTTAAGTTTCCCCTAGTTAGAGAGTTGTTGGGAATTTTAGAAGTTCCTACTGACAGGATTCTGCTGAAGCTATAGATGGTTTCTACTGATGATATGTTTCCTGCGGAAGGCTTATTTCTATGGATATAGTGAATCCGTATCTTTATTATTAGTTTGTTAGGATTTTCATGAGCTATTTTAGGTAGTGATATGCATTGATATTTTTATTTATTATTGTATTAGTATTCCTTGTGTATAAAAAGGAATAGATGTCATTTTTATTAGAGGCTTCTTGAGACAAAAACACAATTCCAGGAAAAACATTTTGAGAGGAAGAAATAGAGATCCATAGAGGATCATTGTTTTATTAGAAAAACCTTGGTGCAACTTTGATTGTGTTCTTTATTATTCTGTTGTGTATGTTAATCACTGTTGCTATATCCTAGATTGGGCTTAAACGATCTTCACAATTGACATCAGAGACAGGGGGCTTGTGATATCTAGGGTTTATACAAGGTTTTATCTTTTGAAAAAGGTACGATCTGTTTTTAATTGGGTTATTCAAGTATCGATTTTTCTGTTTGACAACAAAGTACTATATGCAATGTAAAGAGCTGATTTGTTTGGTTGTTATGCAGCGACAAAAGACTATGGTAAATAATTCATTCCTACTTGAATATTAATTAGGGGTAACCAAGTTGTTGTCAACCTCGTACTGTACCGTATTTAATGTTGATCGAATATTAAATGGTTTTGTCATTCTGTGAATTAGATCAATGAATTAATAGTGGGGCTGAATTATTTGATAACAATCAAATATTACACGAGTTTAGCTTGTGGGGCATAATTATTGAATTTGTATCTAATTGGTTCACAACAATTTACCTCGTACCTAATTTATTGTGTGGGGCTCAAACGTGATACTTTGCATGTGATTATGAAAAGAAGTACTACGTAACTGTGTTGTGTGTGGAGTAGAGAAGCTTGTCGTCTGGTATATGAATTTTAGGCATTGATGTTTGTGACAAGTTAAAACCTCGTATGCGCTGCTGTAGTTGTTTAATTGGAGTATAGTCTAATTCCTCGTGAATGGTCTTGTTATATGAATTGGAATTGGAGATTGGGCGATTGCAGTTGATTGGTCATATGTTTCGGTTAAAGGATATTACGGAGTAACCTCGTACTTTAAAATTAATTAATTGGTCAGTTGTTATTTTTGGTTTTGTGTGAGTTAGTGGGACGGTGAACACTCATTAGGTTTTGTGATTATTTTTGGTCGAATTTGAAGTTAATAATATTCAAGATTTGTCTGTTGCCGCTGTTTAATTGGTCAAGAAGAACATTATTATTTGAGATTTGATTGTGGGAATCATGATCACGTGGAGCTGATTGTTGGTTATTTTATGAAAGTGTATGCAACGTGATTGGTGGGATTGTTTTGCATAAGGCTCATTAATATATGTGATTGATTCACTTTAATATTTAATTGGCCGAGTGTGGATTGATGGTCTTTAAGTTTGCAACTGATTGGCTGAATAAAGGTGGAGCAGAGATATTGTTGTTTATTCGCAAGTGGAGCTGTGATATCTTAATCTTACACTAATATCATTGGTTAGTTGCAAGAGATTTCGTTTGTTGTGATAGTGATTGATCATCATAGAATTAGTACTGGTTGTCCCTGTTTGTACTGATTAGTTTCAAGATTGATTCTGATGCTCTAATTTTCTGCTGCTCGTTTATTGATACTGTTGCTCGTTCCTACTGTCAGTTATTTGTTTCTGCTGTTCATTAGTAACATGGCACAATCTGACAAGGAAAGGGATGATGTAATGTTTCCTTATTTGATGAATGATAAGTATGAGGCCTGGGCTATGAAGATGGAACACTGGATCATGAAAAATGATATGAATATCTGGAAGGTGATTCAAAATGGCAACAGCTTGAAAAGGCATAGAAGAGATCAAGATGGAAATGTCATTATTCTTCCTCCAACGACTGCTGATGAACACATTGCTGTACAAAGGGAATCAAAGGCAAGAACTACCTTGCTTAAATCTATTCCTGCTGATCATGTAGCAGATTTCCATTATATGGATAAGGCAAGTGATATATGGAATGCAATCAAAGCAAGGTATGGTGGAAAGGCTGAATCCAAGAAGATGAGAAAGGAAGCTTGCAGTATATCAAAGACTGAAGAATTTGCACTGATGGGACTCCCCTTCTCAGGTACAGAATTGTGTCTTTGGTTATAGTGAAAGATATAATGAACTTAAGGAATCTTATGATGAATTGAAACCTAAATATAATGAATGTTATGTAGAAGTTGAGGCTTATAAACAGGCTTTAAAAACTTTAGAAAGACAAAAAATTTGGTTTCAAAAGAATCAGCTTGCTTATGATGAAAAGATAAGGGTGTTAGAAAGTGATTTAGAATGTACTAAGATTGATTTAAAGCGTACTGAGAAAGAAAAAGCTAATGTAGTTTCAAAAAACCAAGTGCTGAAAGAGAAACTAGATGAGGAAGTAGCTAGACATAAAACATGGTTAATATCAGGTGAAAACTTAGCTAGCTTAATCTATGGTAGTCAATCTGTAAACTCTGGGATAGGTTTAGGTTTTAAGAAGTATGTTGGTTTAGAAGCTAGGAATGATCTGGGTAAATCTACACCAGCAGGATTAGCTAATTATGTAAAAGAAGGAGAATTACATGTTGTACCTAGACCTATTAGAGGAGAACATATGCCCACTGACCTTTCCATCACAATAGACTTTGATGGATCACACCATCTATATGACAAAAAGTCAAGTGTCTTGCCAGACCTTGATTCTAAATCTACTGACTTTGTCTCTTGTTCTGACAGTGACAAGTCCTCTGACCAAGGGTCTACTACATATACCAGTTGTGATTCAAGTGAAAAGTCTAACTCACCTAGGCAGTCATTCAAGACCACACCCAAGTCTAAAGTAGCTGATAATGAACCCAAAACAAAAATAGTGACTTATTCTGTTAAACACAATTTTGTTTCTAGTTCTGTTTCTGATAAGTTTGTGTGTAATAAACAAAGTTGTGTTAAGGATAAGTCTTTTAAGAAGAAAACTTGTTTTGTGTGTGGTAGTAAGTCTCATCTCATTAAAGACTGTGATTATCATGAGAATAGGATGGGTGTTTCCTATTCACAGCAGACCTCTAGACCCGAATGGAATAATGTCGCTAGTATTCCTCCATTTGTCCCACAAGCACATGTAAAAACCAGCAGACCCAATCCTGCTGATAAATTAGTTTCTGCTGATAAGTCAGTTCCTGCTGGTAAGCCAGTTTCTGCTGGTAGACCTTTTCCAGCTGGTTGGAAAAGACATGTTGCTAGACCATTTTATAGACCTACTAGCACTTACTTTCAGACTGGTTTTTGGCCTAGTTATTTTGACCCAATGTATATGGGGTGGGGGACAAGATGGGATACTACAGTTAAACTCTCAACATGTTATTCTTGGAAAACTCAAAGAAAAGGTTCATTATGGGTACCCAAGAACAATAGTCTTTCCGAGAAGCAATGATTGAGGGGAGGCATAAGACTAAGGGGAGGCTTATTGTTGTATTCTTTGTATTCTAACCATTTTTACAGCTGTTGGATCCTCATAAGCCTAATGGGAGGCTTAGTGTTTCTGCTGACACTACATATTTCTTTGGTTTCTGCTGTTGCTTAATGGTATATTTTACATGTTTTGTATTTTTTAGTCTTTCTTTATTTTCCATTAAAAAAATAATAATAATAAAAAAATATATATAATAAAAATAAAATAAAATAAAATAAAATTTGTATAGTTTTTGTTTTATCTTGTTTGCAGGTTTTGGTGTTGGTTAATTACCACACAATACATGGTTATCAACTCACCATGTCTTACTGACACAAGAGTTGGCTAGCCCACAAGATTATGGCTTGTGAAAGGCTGTGGAAATCCATAAATGGTAATCAACTCACCATGATGATGACGACATTCTATCAAAGAGTTGGCTAGTCCAAAAGTAAACGGTTTTTGGTAAAGACACATCAATTCCGTTGATAGTTGTAATGGTTTACTCAAAACCATAGGGTACTCAACTCACTCATGCTTCATTGCTGAGAGTTGAAATGGTCATCAATTCGCCATGGTTGCTGCCCTACAGGTAAAGACATGTCAAATCCGTTTATGGCTATGATGATTTGCCAAAAATCATTAGGGTACTTCAACACACCGATGATTCACATTCTAAGTGTTGGACTGGTTCCTAGTTCGCCAGGGTGATGTCATGATTCCACCAAAGGACTAGCTAAACCAAGAGTGAGTAGCTACTTGGTAAAGGCTTATCAAATTTACTCATGATGTTGCTGATTCTGTTGCTGCTTAAAGATAGGAGTTGCTGTGGAATCTTGTTCTTCAAAGATGGTTACTAGTTGCTGCCGATATATATAGACTTGGTTGCTGCTGGTTACTTTATTTTGCTGTAGAAGTTAAACTATCAATCCTCATGCTTTGGATGTTAAAGATCTAACAAGAATCTTGAACTTAACATAGTCAAATTCAAGATTAGGGGAGGATTATTGGGAATTTTTGAAGTTCCTACTGATGAAGTTCTACTGACAGGATTCTGCTGGAGCTATAGACGGTTTCTGCTGATGACATGTTTCCTGCGGAAGGCTTATTTCTACGGATATAGTGAATCCGTATCTTTATTATTAGTTTGTTAGGATTTGCATGAGCTATTTTAGGTAGTGATATGCATTGATATTTTTATTTATTATTGTATTAGTATTCCTTGTGTATAAAAAGGAATAGATGTCATTTGTATTAGAGGCTTCTTGAGAGAAAAACACAATTCTAGGAAAAACATTTTGAGAGGAAGCAATAGAGATCCATAGAGGATCATTGTTTAATTAGAAAAACCTTGGTGCAACTTTGATAGTGTTCTTTATTATTCCCCTGTGTATGTTAATCATTGTTGCTATATCCTAGATTGGGCTTAAACGATCTTCACAAGAGTCTTCCCCTAACTATCCCTATATGCTAGTATATAACGGTTATATACAAGCATATTCCTATCCTTCCTTCTTAACTCCCTATTCCCTTAAAATTACTATGAATTCTGAAGTAGCTTCCCCTCTTAGTAACACCCGTAGTACACACTCTAGGTTTCCCCATATTTTAGGTTAGAAATAGTTTACCCTTAGAAAAACATAAGAATAGATAGAAGATACCTTAAATCCCCTAGATGAAACATCTCTAAGAAATTATCAAGGAAATAGAAAGTAAAAATAGAAATTTTGGAAAATTTTACAAAAACTAAACTAAAAAAAAAAAAAAAAATCTAAGTAGGAAATAAGAAAGATATTATGAATAGATAAACTTAGCCTATGATAAGATTACCATATTAATATCGAGGATATTAGAATTACTTGTTAAGATTAGGTGAAAGGAATCCTTAAGAAAACACTAAAGAGTTAGAGTAATAAGTTATTGACCTAGAATCCTAGATTTTTATATAGGTTAGTTGTACGGGCTTTCATTAAAGTTTTCACCACATAGATAAGCCAATAGGAAATTTTAGTTTACCTATACCTAGTTTCTTAAGCCATATGTCCTGTATCAGGATTTTATCTCGGAAGATACTGTGGATATTACCTTACCTGGCTTTAAATACCTAGGATATAAGTTAGAAAAATTTAGCCAAAGAACTAAGCAAGAAACTTCACCTAGAAAGAGTGATACTTCTATTAAGCCCTTAGCTATAGAAACCCTTCCTCTCTCTAGCCCTCCTCCCTCTATAGGATCTTCTTCACCGATTAGGTCAAATACCACACCCCTAGATTTTAAGTCTATAGGAAACTAGATAATTCATTATGAATTATACCAAAACCTTTAAGAGGGAAACTAACTTCAAAGGAATCTAGTAAATCTTATCCTCCTCGGGATACCATCCTTCCAGGTATCCTATTTTTCCGTCTTTCCTCACTCTACCGCTTAATCCTATTTCTCCCGTCTTTCCCTACTCTACCGTTAAATCCTATTCTTCCGTCTTCCCTCATTATGCCGTTTGATCCTACTCTTCTGTCTTTTCCTACTCTTCCGTTAAATCCCACTTCTCTGTTTCTTTCTACTTCCCCGTTCTTTTCTACTCTTCCGTTCCTTCCTATTTCCCCGTCCTTTTCTCCTCTTCTATTCTTTCGTTCTTTCCGACTTCTCCGTTCTTTTATCTTCTTCCCTTTCGTTTCTTCATTCTCTTCTATTCTTTCCTATCTCTCCATTCTATTCTTTCGTCATTCACAACCATCTCTTACCCCACCCTTATACTCTTTTCCTCCGTCATCCTACAATGTTCTAAGTGTTAGAACTTGTATTTCCTAATTTCTCGTCTTTTCACAAGTTTCTATTAGTTAGAACTTCTAAGAATATCTATGTCGAACTTTAATCCTCATTATGTTCGACTATGATATTAAACCATCTCATATTGCAAAAGTTGCAAGATTGAGATCGTCGACGTTCGCCATTCCAGCCATAACTCGGGGTACAACTAGGTAACTAGTTGCTGACAGAATGACTGTAGAACTAGAAAACTTGAGCTCCCACCATGGCTAAAATACCGATAAAAATCCCTATCCAACCAGTAAGCGTATAGCTTACGGGTTTCTAAACTAAACATTATAAATTCAACAATGTTTTCCTAAACTTCGTGATTCAATCTCATGGAGTCTCTCACTTTCAATTCTGAGTCAAACACTTATCCACTCTTCCCCAAAACACTCCCGTACCATACTTCCTTAGTATGGTTAACTCTCTGCTTTCCTGCCAATACTATCTAAGAATAATTTATAATCATCTTATTAAAATGAATCAGGACGATTTTTTATTTAAAAAGAAAGTTATAAATCACTAGACTATGATTTTATAAATCCTTTCCTACAAGAATTGGGATGCCTTTACCTGTAAGCAATGAGTACAAACATTTCTCAATCCGTTTGTACAAAACAATTCCTTTCTTCTGTCGGTCTCACCCGTTTCTTTCCCTCGAATCATAAACTCATTCTTTCCTCTCCGCCTCTACTCTTACACTCAACTAAATCTCGGGACGAGATTTTCTCTAAGGGGTAAGACTGTAACCACCCATAAATATCCATCAACATCATTTCCTCTACAATACCAATAGTAGGTATTTTCACAGGTAAATTTTTGCTTTATTTCCTTTCCATTACATGCATGACTCACTAGACCTACTCACGTATCCTCATAAGCCAAATAACCTTACAACCATAACACAAGAACTCCTAATCTAAGATCACCACAACACCACAATAAGTAAATTATCATCACAACATACTAAATCTATTACAATATCAAAACAAACCCTAATCAAATCCTAATTGAGCCTTATGTGTTTCCAAAACCCTAATTGCTTATTTAAACTAGTTTGAAAGTATTCAAGGCTTATATAGGAGTTACATCAGAAACTTTAGGATATCTTAGACTCCCTAAACCTTAGTACAACTCTTTAGAAACATAGGTACAAGTCCTTTAAGCATAAAACCCTAACTAAGTCTTATAAGTACCGAAACTAGGTTAAACCTTCCCAAATCTTTACCATAAGCTACCACCACTTAATATAAGCTTCTTAGGACTGAATCTTAGACACTAAACACTCATAGGACCCTAATCTAGGAACTAAACCCTAAACTAAACCCTAATCTCTTACTAAACAAAACTAGGTCTAAACTAAACCTAAACTAGTAAAACCTAAACATAAGCACCTTAAGCTCCTGAAAAAAGTACACTAGCACCTTAGCCACCCTAATCAACCTTTATAGCACCTCCTAAGTTAGCACTCAAGGAGGTGGATCACCTCCTTGTGCCGCGGCAATACCAACACCACAAAACCACCCCTATTGCCCTCTAGCTACCTCTAGCCTCACTTAGTCACCACCATAGCCTTCATGCTTCACCTAGTAGCAGCCCTTAGTCATCCTCCCCACTTGCCACCTCCTTCTTCTTTTCTTGCTCATTACTCCATTCGAACCTTATAAATACCTCGCCACCCTTTACCATTCAAAATCACACCACCTCTCTTCCACACCTCAAACATTCTGGTCCTAGTAGTAGTACACAATCCCTAGTAGCCTTAGAAGTCGAATAGGATACCCTAGAACCCTTATCGAGTTCTATTTTTGCCGAGAAAACCCTAAACCTAGCCACGACCCATTTCTGATCATGTAAGGATTTCTACTTATTCTATTAACTTTAGTACTAACCTAGGATAGTTAGGATATGCCTTAGATCACCTAGGAACCCTTGCTTGGGACTTGATCACTTTAATTTACTAGTTTTCATTTTGAAACCCTAATTTGAGTTGAATTGCTAAATACATGATATAATATCTTATCATAAGTTGTAAGCAAGTTTAGGCAACGTATATAAGCTAATATTAGTAAAACATAAGCTAGGAAACTCTTTTGTTTCATAAAATTATAGTTTGTATGGAATTAGGACTAGTTTTGCAGATGTTTCCATGTATAGGGGTATATATGGTAAATTCTTGAAAATACTAATTCTAGGGACAATTTTTGACATTTCTTAGAAGTATTAGGTATAAGGATCCTTTTTTCAAAGTTATATAACCCTAGGATAAAAGTTATAGTAGTTATAAACTTATAAGGACTAGTTTTGCAAATGTTATTAATTTAAGGGTATAAATGGTAAATTTTGAAAAATAATAAGTCCAAGGGTCATTTCTATCACTTTCCTAAAATATATAGGTATAGGGGCTAATTGTGTAAAGTCTAGATAGTTAAAAGTCTAAATTATATAAGTATATAAGTTTAGGGTAGAAATTGTAAATATATGAAACTTAAAGGTTATTAAGTAAAGAATTATCCTAAAAATAAAAGCATGACACAATAGTAGGGAGCTTCATGTGAGGGGTTTCATTTGGGTATTCATTTTGACGAGTGGCTCCTCAAACGTATATTACATGACATCTGGATTATGATGGCCTGAACAGTGTTATGTTGTAACTAAATCTAAAATACTTAACTCAATAGTAGGGAGCTTCGTGTGAGGCTTTATATACTTATGAATTATGATGGCTCGAACGGTATTATGTTGGCAACATAATACATTAGTAGGGAGCTTCATGTGAGGAGTTATACTTCTGGATTACGATGGCCCGAATGGTGTTATGTTATAACTAAACATAGAAACACTAGGAGTAATTACTTAAGAAACTTAAAATAACTAAAAGAAATTAACCCACACAAACAAAACCTACAAAACCCTTAGGACACGTGAGTAAGGCAATCTAGTTTCCGAGTCACTTTTCACATCAATCAGATCATCCTTAGGCCCAGGTGAGTTCATAGTCTTACTCTTTCTAAATGCTTTATAAACCCTGTGCGAGTGTTACTCTTTGGTTATCGCACAGGGTTTATAAAGCATTTAGAAAGAGTAAGACTATGAACATACTAAATCTATCACAATACCAAAACAAACCCTAATCAAATCCTAATTGAGCCTTATGTGTTTCCAAAACCCTAATTGCTTATTTAAACTAGTTTGAAAGTACTCAAGGCTTATGTAGGAGTTACATTAGAAACTTTAGGATATCTTAGACTCCCTAAACCTTAGTACAACCCTTTAGAAACATAGGTACAAGTCCTTTAAGCATAAAACCCTAACTAAGTCTTATAAGTCCCGAAACTAGGTTAAACCTTCCCAAATCTTTACCATAAGCTACCACCACTTAATATAAGCTTCTTAGGACTGAATGTTAGACACTAAACACTCATAGGACCCTAATCTAGGCACTAAACCCTAAGCTAAACCCTAATCTCTTACTAAACAAAACTAGGTCTAAACTAAACCTAAACATAAGCACCTTAAGCTCCTGAAAAAAGTACCCTAGCACCTTAGCCACCCTAATCAACCTCCATAGCACCTCCTAAGTTAGCACTCAAGGAGGTGGATCACCTCCTTGTCACCTGCTTGTGCCGCGACAATACCAACACCACAAAACCACCCCTATTTTCCTCTAGCTACCTCTAGCCTCACTTAGTCACCACCATAGCCTTCATGCTTCACCTAGTAGCAGCCCTTAGTCATCCCCCCCTCTTGCCACCTCCTTCTTCTTTTCTTGCTCATTACTCCATTCGACCCTTATAAATACCTCGCCACCCTTTACCATTCAAAATCACACCACCTCTCTTCCACACCTCAAACATTCTGGTCCTAGTAGTAGTACACAAGCCCTAGTAGCCTTAGAAGTCGAATAGGATAACCTAGAACCCTTATCGAGTTCTATTTTTGCCGAGAAAACCCTAAACCTAGCCACGACCCATTTCTGATCATGTAAGCATTTCTACTTATTCTATTAGCTTTAGTACTAACCTAGGATAGTTAGGATATGCCTTAGATCACCTAGGAACCCTTGCTTGGGACTTGATCACTTTAATTTACTAGTTTTAATTTTGAAACCCTAATTTGAGTTGAATTGCTAAATACATGATATAATATCTTATCATAAGTTGTAAGCAAGTTTAGGCAACGTATATAAGCTAATATTAGTAAAACATAAGCTAGGAAACTCTTTTGTTTCATAAAATTATAGTTTGCATGGAATTAGGACTAGTTTTGCAGATGTTTCCATGCATAGGGGTATATATGGTAAATTCTTGAAAATACTAATTCTATGGACTATTTTTGACATTTCTTAGAAGTATTAGGTATAAGGACCCTTTTTGCAAAGTTATATAACCCTAGCATAAAAGTTATAGTAGTTATAAACTTATAAGGACTAGTTTTGCAAATGTTATTAATTTAAGGGTATAAATGGTAAATTTTGAAAAATAATAAGTCCAAGGGTCATTTCTGTCACTTTCCTAAAATATATAAGTATAGCGGCTAATTGTGCAAAGTCTAGATAGTTAAAAGTCTAAATTATATAAGTATATAAGTTTAGGGTAGAAATTGTAAATATATGAAACTTAAAGGTTATTAAGTAAAGAATTATCCTAAAAATAAAAGCATGACACAATAGTAGGGAGCTTCATGTGAGGGGTTTCATTTGGGTATTCATTTTGACGAGTTTGCTGGGTTTACAAATTAAAGTTCCCTGGCTCCTCAAACGTATACTACATGACATCTGGATTATGATGGCCTGAACAGTGTTATGTTATAACTAAATCTAAAATACTTAACTCAATAGTAGGGAGCTTCGTGTGAGGAGTTATATACTTATGAATTATGATGGCTCGAACGGTATTATGTTGGCAACATAATACATTAGTAGGGAGCTTCATGTGAGGAGTTATACTTCTGGATTACGATGGCCCGAACGGTGTTATTTTATAACTAAACATAGAAACACTAGGAGTAATTACTTAAGAAACTTAAAATAACTAAAAGAACTTAACCCACACAAACAAAACCTACAAAACCCTTAGGATACGTGAGTAAGGCAATCTAGTTTCCGAGTCACTTTTCACATCAATCAGATCATCCTTAGGCCCAGGTGAGTTCATAGTCTTACTCTTTCTAAATTCTTATTTTACACAAGTCTTTTTCTTTGGTTCATGAACCATAATCACTTGTGAGTGTTACACAAGTGAACATGAGTATAGTTGATAGATCTGTTGGAGTTTGACAACTCCCGTTGGTTTGCCCCAGCCAGGTACCAATAAGTACTATACTTGAAACCTCTAAAGGTTTAACTTTGGAAAGTTAACCTTATCTCCGTCCCATCATGTAAGGGTCTGCTGTGCCCCATGATCTGGACTGTTAACGTGCAGTTTCATGAGCTTAGTGCAATAACTCTTTTCTCTTGATAATTTCATATGCATTGCAATTATCATAAACACTACATTTTCCTTGAAGGGTGTAACAACTGAACCCTGAGGAACTTGTATTCACACTATCACTTAAACCTATGACTCTCACTCAACACCTAATGTTGACTTTTAAGCATGTATCTTAGGTATATAGCTGTTATGGATCTATGTCACAAGGCGGCATTGAACTTGGAGGTCGTTCAACCCTGTTATCATTCAAAATACTACTTTCACACTTAGATTTCCGGGACCTCTTTTTAATAAAACTCTGATAATTTAATGAATGATAACTCATTTTATAAAAACGTCTCTTTTTTAGTCGTTTTCTATTTCTGTAACTGTGATTCCATGAGGTAATACCCCAGATCTAAATCCGCTGAGATCTGTGAAAATGGGGGTGTTACACATAAGGATAACACCATCACTAGATAAACTGTTAGCCTCACTAGTTTGTGAAGATAACGTCTTACACGTGAATTAGACTAGATTCGTAGTAAGTAGTGCCCGCAGGGACTACTATTGTAAAATAAGAAAACTTATGTTGTATTGAGCCTATAAATACCCCTCATGACTCTCCATAAGGGGGTGTGGGAAAATCATTTTGTAACTTTCATATTTTTGTCTAATAAACATTGTTTTTCTTCTCCCTCTCTCTATTTATCTCTCTAAATATGGATATGTTCTTTGATCAACCTC